>CM060914.1:0-1360000 GCA_030737875.1 Allium sativum | reverse complement strand
AATTACAAACGTGTAAAAATTCTGACAAAAAAGAAGTGGACTTACAAGCGGAAATTAAGCAAACGTTGTTGCATTTTCCATAGGAAGATGCTTCTTGTTCTATACATTGGCTTAATTGAAGAATTAAAATATTGTTGTAATAAAAATTCCGTTTAAAATAAATGTTATTATGTATCTTGGTTAGACAAGTTTGAATTTCATTTGTTATCAAAGGGACAATTGTTATTCATTATATTTAAATGAAATATCTTATGGAAATGCGCAATTAGTTAACGATTTTATGAATCCTTAACTATAATATGCTTGATTATAACATAAATATTGGGCTGATTGAATCTAATGATTCAACATACCATGGCATTGTCATTTAGGCCATATAAACAAGAAACGCATATCAAAACTCCATAACGATGAAATTTTGAATTCGTTTGATTTTGAATCAAGTGAAGAGTGCAAATCTTGTTTATTAAGTAAAATGACTTAAGCACCTTTCACTGGACACGGTGAACGAGCTAATGAAGTATTGGGCCTTATACATAGTGATGTATGTAGACCAATGACTAGATGTAGGTTTTATTACTTCGTTGCATTTACTAATGACGTTAGTAGATGTTATTGTATGTATCTTATGAAACACAAATCACAGTCTTTGAAAAGTTCAAAAAAATTCAAGAATGAAGTTAAAAACCAACTTTGAGAGAATATTTAAGTCAGTAGTTTATCTAATAGAGTGTGAAATGGTCTCACAACTCACTCCACCTAGAACACCACAACGGAATGGTGTGTCTGAAAGGAGAAGTCACACCTTATAAGATATGGTACAATCAATGATGAGTCATACTGATCTTCCAATAAATTTTGGAGTTATTCCCTTGAAACAATTTCATTCATATTTAATTATAATCCTACTAAATCGACTCTGAAGACGCCATATAAGATATGGACTAGGAAACGTCCTAGTATGTCTTTTGGAGATTTGGGATGTGAGACGCTTATTAAACGTCTTACCTCTGACAAGCTTGGACCCAAATCTGATAAATATTGGAATATCCAAAAGGAACAAAAGGATGTTATTTCTACAAACACTTTGAGAATAAAATGTTTATTGCTCGAGTTAGTACCCTTTTAAAAGGGAGAAATAGTCTCTGAAATACCGATGGGAATAAAGTAGAACTCGAAACGTCTCGGGAACCACAAAATACTATTGAACCTTGTGTAGATAAGGAATCGAGTGGGAGTGACACAAAAATTTTAATATTATATAATGATAATACTTATTGTGAATGATGTTAGTTTAAAGCAAGAGATAGATACTGATTCTAAAAAGGAGGATATTTGGATTAAGAAGTTCATTATTGAACATAATCCATTGTTGATCCAAGGATTTTACATTATGGTAACAATAGAGCTATTGATTAGGCCTAGAAACCTTAATCTTATTATCGATCCAAACATATATTTAAGAAATATAATTTCAACTGTGTAATTATTAGCAGAGGAAATACGCATATCTTCAAGGTACTTATAGATAGTAATGTTGCAGACCTACTGAGAAATATAATTTCAACTGTGTAATTATTAGCAGAGGAAATACGCATATCTTCAAGGTACTTATAGATAGTAATGTTGCAGACTTACTGACTAAAACTCTGTCGCAGCAGAGAATGATAGTTACAATAGTTTCGTGGGTATACAATACATGAATGATTGACTCTAGTGCAATTGCGAGATTGTTAGAGTTTGTGCCCTATAGGCAATCCATTTGATGTGATTAATAACATTCTTGATGTTATTATTTTATTTTGAATAAAAGATTCTATTATGTTATATTTACTAGCGTAATATAAATATTAACGTTTTAGACGTCCTTAGAATAATAATATAGAATTATATAGTTCAAGTAAGTGACTTGAACATGAGATTATATATAATATAATAATAACTACTATAATTCTTAAATGTCCCTAGTCAAGTTTTATTGTTTATATATGACAACAATAAAACATTGATACTAGTATGTTGATTGACTGATGATCATATCTCATTGATCATTAATATACGTGATATTAATGTCAATACATAAATATGTATTGGAGAATAGCGTATTGGGCTGACCCAACATGAGAAAACTACGTGGAATATAATTAACAATATCATAAGTTATTCTCATAGTGACAGTGATGTAATGGTCCCCAGACCAGAAATCATTATAATTTTATACGACGATATTTGTGTTTTGATATCATCAAAAGTTACTTTTAATCGAGTAGATGATAAAGGTGATTATCGGATACATCTCAAATCGGTTGAAAATTATGAATGATCTAGATGGAATTTAACCCTACAATATAAGTAGTGATATCCATGAGCCTCTTGATTGAGACTATGAAATGCATGCTCGTGCTCAAATATTGATTTGTTTTATATAGTCTACTCATCGATCAAGATAAAAGGATTAAATTATGAAGAGGATGATATGTTCCAAGCTTCGAGTTTAAACCTGAATATATTGGTTAAAAAGATTAAATTACATTAAGACACTGGTCGCAGAAAAGATTGTATCAAATCATTGAACTCATCATAACTTGGGTAACAGCGATGTGTTGCTTGATACCGCTCAATATTTATAATTTAAATATTGTTTAAATTATTGCCAACGTTATGGTAACCTACAGGGTCACACATAAGAACGTATGAACGGGTGAGAACCGTTCTTAACAAAAATGGGTCAAACGTTGACACTTTCTTTTGGTTTGAAACGTTAAAAACGGTTTGTTTGTTTCCTATGAAATCTCGTTTTATAATATAAAAGGGAGGTCCAACTTTTCTTTTAGACACGGAAAAATGAAGGATGAAAATGGGGAAAAGACAACCTAAATCAATGTTGGCTAGCACCGATCACTTCCTTCATCGATTCATTTGACGAAATCGAGGAGTACGTTCGTGGACTAATCTATGGAGGCACCTCATTCAAGTGCTAGATCCGATACAGTCCAGATCCACTTCGAATTCGTAGATTCTTCCAAAGTCTAGAAGGTATGATTTTGATTTAAAGTAATTCGCATAGATCCTAATTTATACTTATTAAAATTTGTTAAAATATGGTTTATGATTAGATTGAAAACCCAACAATTGAAACTGATTAAGTATTGTAATCAGATTGGATTGTACATTGGGGATAAAATCTTGACATGTAATTGGAGAACATGTAAACTGGAATAAATTGAACTTGATCGGACGTTAAGAAACGTGAGAATGGGTTGTATAAAAAGATAACATGAATTAGAAATGTTAATACAACATACGCATATAACATGAGGTTATATTGGGCTTATTAATAAACTTAAATTGTGTTAAGTTAAATTTGATGAAATTAATAAGCTAAGATAAAGGGAGTCAGTTCCAGCGGGGTAGAGCTGATTGGGGAAGATAAGTGGCTCGTAGATTAGGTCCGTTCTGGCAGGGTAAGGCTAATTTGGGAAGATAAGAGGCTCAATAGTATAATGAAATCCTAGTTTTGGTTTGTTTCGGCAGTGTGAGGCAGATTTGGGAAGATAAGAGGCCCAATAAAATAATGAATGAGGACTAAGTCTAGGGGGTGACTTGTGTCACTTGCATTTTTGGTTGGGAACCCATATCAGTTAGTATCCCTTTGTTATCATGGAGGTCTCATACTAGGTAGAGGCTAGGGCATGCTTTACCGAACTGGATAGTAAGAGGTTCAAACGAGGTGGGTACAGACACATTCCGGTAGAACAATGAGCATGCATGGTTCTGATTGAGGAAGATAATGCGTTGTAACTCCTATGATTAACGGCTATGTCATTTTAGTTGATGGGTTCAGGATTGATAACCTCGAATTCCATAGCTGGCATAGGCTATCACATTATGGGTATAAGAGCCGATCGACGAGTAGAAATTAGGTAAAGCCTAATTATGATATCTTGGTAGTTGGTGCAAAAAATTTCAGATATGAATGAGAAGTCTATCTTATTTCGCGTTTATCGTTCCTGCTATTTCATTTATGCTTTTATGTTTATTGCTCTTAGAACTATTAATCTGTATAAATGCATCCTTAACTTAGGCTCATGCTAGAAATTACTAGAGCTCACTAGTGTATGTTTGACCAAGTTTGTTTTCTCCTTCTCTCTTCCTTTCCCCCGGTTCGTAGGGTGGAGGGTCTTAGCTATGATTCTTGATTATTTGGTTCAGCTTGGATTCAGATTCTTTCCAGATCCAGGTATTGGTTCAGTTCCTGTTTTCTGATAATTGTATTGACTTATGAGAGGGATGGTTTTTATGGTTTTACTTATGTATTCTGATATTTTCCACGAGACAGTATGTTTGTTTTATGATGATGACTATTTGGTATTTTAAAATGTATAATTACTATGATTTGACTTGCTTATTTAATAAATGTTTTAAAGTTTCCGTTGTGTTTTAAATTTCTGTCTTGTGAATTTTAGCCTCTGTGCTGTTATTTTATACCTAAGCGCTTCATAAATCTTAACGCATCCTCATATGGGTCACGTTAAAGGGTGTGAGGTGTTTCATTTTGTATCAGAGCATAAGGTTACAAGATTGAGAAAAGTTTCTGAAAAATTGTTATCAAAGGTAAAGACTTTTCAAGTAAAACTTATTTTTGAAAAAGACACTCTCGAGTCAACTACAATATTCCTTTGATCCATTTTTGAATCCTTGTCTCTTTCTTTTTAGCATGTCTGAGGCTCCCAATTTTCCTGAGGGCATTCCCATTCTACCATGGCTCCGTAGATATGTTAAACCTACGACGCCTGCTAAAGGGCAAGGAAATGCCTCATCTCCAGCTGTAGCCGCGGTGGTTCCACCTAATCCAGCGGTTAATTTCTCTAAACTCTGTAAGTATTTTTCTGCTATTGGCGCAATCCATTTCTTGGATCAGAGAGTTTTGTTGATGCCCGTAATTGGCTGAGAGAGACCGACCGTGCATTTAGATTTTTAAAGCTTGATGACCGGAGGAGGATTCAATTGGTCGCTGGACAACTGAAAGAAGAGGCGTCATAAGCTGAAGAAGGGATGCAGTTGGAAAAGTTCTTGAGTCTGAGACATGGTAATATGTCGGTTAAGGAGTATGTGAATAACTTCAATAGTTGGCGAGATTTGGCTTAGATCTGGTTAATGTTAGGAAATCCATTCTTTGATTTTGATGATGACAACTACATAATGGAAACCATATATATATATATCATTAGTCTATGCAGGAAAATGCCTAAGGTCAACTTACATAAAGCATAAAACATAGCTCGACAATAAGGAAAAGACACAAGAAGAAAGAAAGAATATGCACACAAAAAGGAGAAAAGGAGACAAAACATGCACAGTTGACACAGGTGTGTCAGACGTCTGGTAATATATCCAGACATCTGATTTCAGGATCAGAAAACCATCTATATGAAGACCAAACGTCTAATATTTCTATCCAGACGTATGGATTTTCTTTCGAGCTAAAAAATATATGTTTGAAAAATCATTCAGACATCTGGAATAAAAACCAGACGTTTGACCTGGAGTTCGGCCAAAAATAATAATAATAGGAAACTGTCACATTTTGAATAGCCACTTTCACTCCTCTTCATCACAACTCTTCAATACCAATCAATGCAACTCTTGGATGAAGGCTAATGGATACTATTCTTCAACTACCACTACGCTGTTTAAAGCATTAACACTCAAGAAGAAGATCACCTTTTCACACTCTCTGCATTCTACTACTTCTATACTCTATCAACGCTCAAGCAATTCAAATCACTCACAACCATCTACTATTCTTCCATATATATATATCTGCACTTCAAAGCAGTTATTACTCAAGAATATATTGGAAGATCGTGTACTTATTAATTAACATCTGTGTTATACATGAACACACATTTAACAAGAAATTATGTTGTAATTAAGCCTATTCCTCCGGACGAAGCAAGGGTTCGTGATAGTAGAATATCGAAGGGGAGCTTCGGGACTGGACGTAGAACAGGAAGTCCAGACCATTATAAAAACTCCAATTTGCATTTTCCTTACTAGCATTTACTTTCCTATATTACTCTAACATACACATTCATACGTACTTTCCTACACACGATCCACTAATATGGACTTTCAATTGGTATCAGAGCAAGGTTTGATCAAATTACAGTAACTTATATTTGCATCACTTAAAAATATAAGTATATTTCAAGAAGTTCAGTCCACACAACATCCTCCACTTTTCAATGGGTCAAATTATGCATATTGGTCTACTCGTATGGAGATTTTCATGGAAGCAAACGGTTTGGAAATTTGGTCCGCCACTCAAAATAAATATGAAGCACCAACTACTGATTTCACTATCTATAAATTTATTTAATCTTTTATGCGACCTATTGTATGTATTTGTATTTATACTCTACTCTGAATATGATTCTTAGCCACCATTATGCATGAATTGAGTATGTCGATCCACCTATTGTAAGAAAGAAAAATTTGTACACCCAATCGACTTACTCAATACTCGTTTAATGTAAGACTACGAATGGTTTCTCCTAACCATCCCTATTAACCGTCTAATAGATTGTTTTACTCAATAATGCTCTTTATTAGGGTAGGTCTCGTGGTAAGGAGCAACAACGCAGCTTCAAGGAGAATTCACTACACCAAAACAGGTGATTACCAACGAGTATAACCATCACAAACAATTTCAGCAACACTTATTAGTGTTGATATGGGGGTGTGGCAATTTATTTCCAATGCATATAAGTGTTGGTGAAATTTCCTTTTCAACGCTTATAAGCGTTGGTATATCTACCTTCGCAACGCTTATAAACGTTGGTAAAATTTCTTTTCCAATGCTTATAAGCGTTGGTATATCTTCCTTCGCAACGGTTATAACCGTTGTTAGATTTTCTTTCGCAGCGCTTATAAAAGTTGGCAGATTTTGTTATGAATAATCAATTAATAGCATTAACAGTCAATTAATGTTTCTAAAATGACAATTAATAACTAACATGATTATAATGTAGAAGACGTTTAATATGAATCTAAAACTAATATCATTCTCAATTTAAAAAGTATAACTCAATGAATATCAAAAAACAACATTCATAATCAAGTAACGACATAGAATACCAGTTAACAATAGAAAAATGTAGTACTAATTAAGTTGCCAAATTCAGTACATAATTAAGTTGCTAAATTCAATACATAAATGAAATTCTACAAGTACCGAATACAAAATTCGGGTCATACAACGAAGCCTCCATCTGAAAATTCAAGATCTTCTACTCCATCATTACCACTAAAACCAATATTTTCTTTCGCATATTCTAGAAATACCCACATACGTTAAATATTATTGATAGTATCAGTTAAAGGCAAGACATCAATGCTCAAAGAAATAATGCACTAGTTCAACATTCATATTAAAACTTAGTTGCAAAATCAGGTCGGCAAACTGAGTTGGAAAACAGAGTTGCAGCAAACTCGGTTCAGCGATTGCGCTGCGCGACTTTGAGTTACGCAGCTCAATTACATTCTGAGTGAGTTGCGCTGCTCAGTTGCAAGACTGAGTTGCACAACTGAGCTTCCAACTCAGTTTTTTATTTATCTAAAAAAACAGAAAGGGCAATAAATATACCTAATCATTCAAAGGATTTAAATGTTTCTAACCGTCCCACTAGCCAATCAATATCTACCATCTCTCATGGCCTTAATTCTCCTGTGCAACATACACTAATTTCTCCCATGCATTCCCTACATACAAATAATTGTGCGGGAAGCATCATTGTTGATCTACTGGATTCTGCTCTGTTTGTGTTTATTTTGAAAATAATTTTATCCGAAGAAACATCAGATTCACAAATACAAGATTGTGAAGGAGAACAATTTATTATTACAGATGAAGATCTTGAAAAATTAAAAGAGGCAATTCCAAGATCAGATAAAAGGGAAATTTATAAACCTATAACCCTTAAATCTAGATTCCTTAATCAACATACTTATGTATTTGAACGAATGCAAGGAAATGTTGAGCTAAAAGGAGATGAAGATTTTACTTCTATAAGTCTTCTAAACAAAAACAAAATAGAAAGATTAAAAGCAAAATATCCTAAAATGAGATATTTACATATAGGATTGATACAATTAAAGATTACATCTCTTTTTAGATCTGGAACAGACACTCCTATTATGATAGTATGTATGGATGAAAGAATAATTAACAATCCTTTAAATAGTATTATAGGGGGAGATAAATCTAATTTAGCAAATAGATTATTTGGAGTAAATATACATCCTGATTTTTGTATAAGCCTTGAAGACAAAAATATTGAGAAAGCATGTACTTTATCAGTAAATTTACAGAATATCGAGCTGTTAGCGGGCTCTAAGGTTTTAGGAATTCAATGGGAACATTGTATGGCTTTGAATGATACAGCTACATTTAAATCTATTACTCCGAAAGAATTCGTAAAATTATTCGAGATTGGAATGGGAAAAACAATTCAACCTAGATTAGTAGATATGAGACACTTAAAATTTGATAATGAAATTCAAGTTTTCATAAAATCCCTTAGACCGAAAGTACAAATACCTACAGAGTATTTTGTTGCTTTAGGAAATACTATTTCCACAATAGTAAAAAAGAATGAAGAAGATTCAATATCAGATAAACCAAGTAGATCGCTATCTTTATCTGAAGTTGAACTAACATCTGACATTCTAAGAGGAATAAATAATCGTATGAGTTTTAGAAAATCCGATCCAATGGAAGGAAAAACCATACGGGTACTTGATAAGAAAAAAGATCAAGAACCTAACCGAATGGTGATAAAGGTTCCCTTTGAGAATATAAAACATTATGATTAGACATCTTGATCTTAAAAAGAAAGCTCAATTACATATATATCTTCCATTAACAATATGTATTCCTGATTATCAGGAATTCACAATTGTAAGACCCCACCTCCGCCAATGCCACTCTTGCAAGTACACTGGCTTTGGAGGGGCGTTAAACGAGGTAAACATGCATGCAGATATCGCAAGACCGAACATATAAGTAAAACAGAGTAAGTAAAGCAGCGGATAAAACTAGTATTTCAAAACCATAGTCAAGTTACATCAAAGTACTGAGTCATTATTTTCCACAAAACAAAGTCTAGAAAAACATAAACTGAAAACTGGAAATAACATAAACTATCCCCAAAGTAGAATAAGGCCATAGCATGCTCAAGTCCAAACCGTACATGAGCTATCCAAAAAAGCAGCTAAAGATCCAAGCTAGGTACTAGTGTTCCCACCCTGTAAACCTGGGTGGGAGGGGGGAGGGAACGGAAGAAAAGAGGCGAAAGAAAACGGGTCAGTCAAAAAGACTGGTAAATCCTACCTACTATTAGTATAAAAACTAGTAAAGTTAACTGGACATGTAAAACAGAGATGAAACATAGGATGATAACTGGCATGGTGAAAAGTTAACAAGATAGATCAAGTGTGGCATCGCATATACAAGGTTAGGTTGCACCAAGTGTGTACTAGTATTCCAATCCATGTCAAGTATAAACAAGAAATGATCCCTTGGCCCAAAGCTGGACCAATATCATAAGGTGACCTAAATCAAGGTCCAACTACTCGGTCTAGTCGATCGGCTCCTTATAAGCCTAACTCGTTGTGTATCGGTGTCATACGGCTTAATCGTGGAATGTAGTTAACTGTGCAAGGTCCACCCCAGGGTGTATCCAGCCCTAAGGTGTAAACCACAGACACGATTCAAGCACGCACAGTCTAAACCTACTGGTGCCCATGTTCAACTCCGGACTTAATGTGCACGACCATGGTCCGCCTGAACAACCGGTGCACCCTTCAGCCGTCTCTTTTGGTCTCTTACAATCAGTCCAGTAATCATGCCCCACCCTAGCCTAGTCCAGGGTACCCATGATACTTCCAAGTGGTTTACTGCTGAAAAGGACCACGTAACTAGGATTTCAAGCGGGTTAAGTATGGTTAACCCTATCCTAACCATGTATTGAGTTGGTCAAGTGAATTCAAGCAGTTCATGACTTAACCCTATCAATACATCGGGTTTAATTGGTTAAGTATTCAAGTAATCCATGTCTTAACCCTACCAATCCATCGTGTTTAATTGGTTAAGTATATTCAAGTAGTCCATGACTTAATCCTACCAATCCATCGTGTTTAATTGGTTAAGTATATTCAAGTAGTCCATGACTTAACCCTACCAATCCATCGTGTTTAATTGGTTAAGTATTCAAGTAGTCCATGACTTAACCCTACCAATCCATCGTGTTTAATTGGTTAAGTATTCAAGTAGTCCATGACTTAACCCTACCATGTGGCATTAATTAACTTAATGCACCCCAACCTCTCACATTAGACTTTGTTGTGGTTACTAGTTAAGCCGGGCGGGTACGGATAGCTTTACACCACAACCTAGTCTAACCTCGGGTTTTAAGTGCGATATGACCAACTACTCACATTGGGTCATATTGTTTGTAGCCACTAGTTAAGCCGGTCGGTTCCGGGTAGATTTATGCTACAAACTCAACCCAACCTCGAGTTGGCCACTTTCATGTTTTCTACATGTCATGTCCACGTTCATGTTTTCAAGCATAAACACATGTCAAACTTTCATGTCACATTTTTATGTCATGTTTTCATGTTATTTAAGTTTGCCCAACTACCCCTAACGTATTCCCATCGCACGTAAATTCGCACCACGCAAATAGATCAAAGAGGGAACATGACAATATGACAAGGTGGGTGTAAGGTGGCAAAGTCTATCACAAGTTAAACATGGTGATATTTGAGGCCAAAGGGGGTTCAACATACTAGCATATGGCCTCAACATGTATGATAGCATAAAAAGTGACTTGGCCTCAAACATATCAAATAACATAAGGGTGATTTGACCACAAGCATGCATGATAGCATAAGAGTGATTTGGCCACAAGCATGCATAATAGCTTAAGGGTGATTTGGCCACAAGCATGCATAATAGCATAAGGGTGATTTGGCCACAAGCATGCATAATAGCATATTAAAGAACATAAGGGGTTAAGGTTTGGCCACAAGTTAAACATGGTGGCATATGAGGCAAATGTGTTCATAAACTTGCATATTACATTATAAGCTTCATAACATGCATGATATCAACTTTAGCAAAATAGGTGAAACATGGCCATAAATAACATGGGATGATAGCAAGTGATTCGCATATAACATCATATGCAAGTTAACATAAGGTTTATGAGAGTTTCTATGTTGCTTTATGCAACATTTCAAATCAAAGTTCATAGCTTTCTATGCACAAAGTCAAGGTGATAGCTTTACAAACATGCATAGAATAAATCTATGCATAACATGATAGGATCAAAGCTCAAATCATACTTAGGCCCAAACTCAAACTTGCAACATGTCATATTTAACTTCATAGTTAGAATCTAAGAGTAGAATAGGGCTTACAATGCTATGAAGACTTATAAAACAAAATAAGATTGAGACGAAGCCACACTAGCACACTAAAAACCCCAAATGAATACAAGCTCCAAGTTGTCTTGAGGAACAAGAAGCTCCCTTTGATTTGTATGAAGAAAGATCCTTGTTTTGATGAAGAAAGGTGGCTCTTTTACTAGCTTATGACACTCAAACTTTCATAAAGAGGATGGAGGCCATGATATGAAGATGGAGGCCATGATCAAGAAACATTTTGGCATAGTTTAGTTGTAGGAATGATAAATGAGGGTTTAGGCTAGGTCTTAGGGTCTTTTTATAGAAGATTAGGTTAGTTTAGGCCATAGGATTAACCCTAGTTCAGATCTGAGCCATCAAAATCCGTCACAAGCCTCCAAACATGCCTTGAGGAACAAGTCAAGTGCACCCGGGCCAGGCTGGCCGACCACCCAAGTCGACAGGGGTGTCGACTGGGCAGTCGACACCACCTGGGGTGTGTCGACTCCCAAGTCAACTCCCCAGTCGAATTGGGGGTGGCGGGAATTTTTCCCGCCTTTTCTGCTTGGCTGAGTTTGAATTCTGATTTCAAATTTGAACTGTTTTCGAACTTGAAATTTTTCTGAAAACTTTGACGGGCCATAACTTGGTCATACGGACTCCGATTTTCGAAAACTCGGACTCTATTTCGCGTATTTTTCCGAGACGAACGCAATGGCACAGCCCGTTGCCCTTGATTCGGATTTTATCATTTAATTCTACCTTGGTTTATGTTATAACATGTTATTTAAAAATACGGTTTGTTACATTCTCCCCTCCTTAAAGGATTTCGTCCCCGAAATCTTTAAGTTAGGAAGAACATATCCTACCATCCATCATCCATCTACTCAAAACATCTTCCACAAGTAAACATTGTCCTTAAAAGATTCTAAATGCTGTATGATCATATGCATAGGTGTGTGTATATGTACTTATCTAATGCGAAAATCAGGTGGTTACTGATTCAGTAAACCTCCTTAATGCAAAGTATGTTAGTGAAATGAGTCCATATGTATGCAAATTCCTAACATAATTCATAATCTCTATATGAGTGCACATAACATTCATCCATATGCAACATCCACGTGATAGCATAACAAGTTTCATCCATGAATAAGTATAAGCACTCATGCATATGCAATATGAAAGTGTGTGAGCCAATCTTAGTGCCGAATGTGTATCATGCATCCACGAGTGTCCACTTGCAAGCACTTGCAAACATCAAGCATAACATGTTTCAAATACATGTTTCATCCAAAGGGTTTCTACCTAAGGTTCTCATGACAAGGTTAACGAGATAAAAAGGTAAACATGGATAGTGAAAGAAAGATATGCTGGCTAGGAAAAGAGATCGAGAATGTACCCTCAAAAAGAAATGGGTGAAGCGCGCGCATCTTCTCCTCGGTTTCCCAAGTTGCGTCCTTTTCGGCTTCACTTTACTAACTTGACTTCTCGATTCCTCAGCTTCTTGATCTCCGTTCCCAAGATACGAATCAAAGCTCGCCTCAAGGTCGCCTCTTTCTATACCTCCGTGTCTTCAAGAATACTTGGTTCAACTACCTTGGCTGACTCATGTAGGCACTTTCGGAGATGCGAGACATGAAAAACATTGTGAACTCCGGCCAGCTTCTCGGGCAATTCCACCTTATAAGCCATCTTCCCAATCCTCTCTATGATAGGGAAGGGTCCTACGAACCTTGGTGCCAGCTTCCCAACTGCTCCAAACGAACCACATTTCGCAAAGGAGAAACCTCCATGAAAACTATATCTCCAACTTTGAATTCCAAATCTGTCCTTCGCTTGTCAGCATAGGATTGTCTATCTTGGGCTGTTTTCATCCATCTTCGAATCAACTCTACCTTCTCGGATGTGCCCCATATCATGTCGGGCCCGAGTATAAGCTCATCCGTCGTCTCCCACCAACATGTTGGTGACTTGCTCGGCCTCCCATACGAAGCTTCGAATGGTGTCATTCCTATGCTTGCTTGGTAGCTGTTATTATAAGCAAACTCTACAAGAGGAAGGTGGTCTTCCCAAGTACCACCAAAGTCAAGAACACAAAGTCTCAAAAGATCTTCTAGCACCCTATTCACTCTTTCGGTTTGGCCATCCGTCTTGGGGTGATAGGCTGTACTTAGATTCAATCGCGTACCCATCGCTTCTTGCAAACTATTCTAGAACAGGATGGTGAAGATTGGGTCACGACTGCTAACTATGTTGGAAGGAACTCCATGCAATCGCACTTTCTCTCGAAGATAAACAGATGCTAAACCTGATACAGTCCTCTTGTTCTTTACTGGAATGAAATGGGTGCTCTTCGTAAGTCTATCAACCATGACCCATATCCCATAAAGCCCAAATAGTTTGGTCATCTTAATGGACATCTTCACCCCAACTATAAATCACAAACAGGCGAGTCATACTCCTTATGGGGTTTGCAACAGAACTAAGATTGAGAATAGGACCGAGAGGATATACTTAAAAGATAGCATGCGAGTAAGCTCTACAGAATAATAGGGATCAAGGATATACTCTTAGAAAGAGATATAATGCGCGTATCTAGTCTTCAATCTTCTAAGCCGCATTTTCTTGTGCTTAATCCCATCGTGCCTTGACCGTCTTTTAACTTCACAATTTCGTAGCTCTTATTTCTTATTTCCAAAATATGAGTTAGAACTCATTTCACCGTTGCCTCTCGTTCCACTTCCACTTATTCTTTTCCTAAAACACTTGGCTTAAACATAACTGCGTGCTCATGGTTTCATGCAAGCTTTCCAAAATTCGTTAGTGAATCCTGGATCTCGTTTACATACCATACGGTATTCCACGCAGAAGAACTATCTCTTGAAAATAAATGCCACTCCACGTTGCCTAATGTTCTTACTAAGGTGCTTTCTATAACCCATGCTTAAGCGGAATGGACTATCCGCCTTAGTAGCGAACACTACTCGATTGGATTACAAATTTCCAAAAAGTGCCAAGGGATTCTAGATAACTAATCATGACGGAACCCTAAAGGTCACACGAGATTTCGAGGGTATTACCGAGGCGAGTCATGAGCCTCGCAACCCTATGTTCGAAGTCAAGAATGGCTCCATAACCGTACAACCAATCCACGCCCACAATCAACCCGTGTCCCATAAACCCGAGAACATAAGCATTACACATGAATTCTACGCTCAAGATAGATATTTTCAAATCCATACAAATCGCAGATAGATGGGCGGAACCCCCCAATCGGATTTGAAATACTAACAGGATTTTCAACTAGACTAGTACTTAGGTGCAAACTTTCAACAAGATCAGAAATAAAACTATGCGATGCGCCAGAATCAAATAAGGTACGAACAGGGAAATCAGAAATGTAATCATGACTTTCTATAGAAACACTACCTCGATCAAAAGCTGGAAGAGCGAGGGGAGCCTGAAACTGCCCTCCAGAGGGTCCTGCTTGCTGAATTTTCCTTTTCCCTTGTCCTCGCTTTTTCGGACAACCCTTACTATAGTGTCCAGACTCTCCACAATGAAGGCATTTGTCCAACTTCCTCTTCTTCTTCCTACAGTCTTTGACTATGTGCCCAGTGATCCTACAGAAGTTGCACTTTCTTGTGCCTTTTGCCTTGTTGTTGTTGGCTTTGTTTCCCTTCTTGTTGTTCTTGTCTCCGTTCTCGGAATCTTCCTTCTTGCCTTGAGACTTATTTGCCTTGACCTCCTTCTTGCCACTCTTATCTTCCTCTTGAAGCAGGGCCATATTCACCAAACTCTCGAAGGTCGCCCCCATGGGTATATGAGACATGGCCAAACCGCGCAATGGCTCATTCAATCCTAGAGCAAAGCGTAGGGCCTTTTTCTGAGCTGTGTTAACCAAGTCTAGACCGAACCGAGCAAGTTGATTAAACGTATCCACGTATTCCTTAACTGTCATGTCCCCTTGCTTTGGAGATAGGAACCTCTCCATCCGAAGGTTCTCTTCTGTCGATGATAGAAACCTCAATCTGAACCTTCTCCTAAAGTCATCCCAAGTCCGAATTGGTCTAGTAGTGGTGGTGACTACCCACCAATATGCAGCTTCCCCTTTTAACAGCCATACCGCTAACAGAACTTTCCTACGGTCTTCCATATCAAAGATAGAAAAGAGGTCTTCAGTTTCCTTTAACCAGTTTCTTGCCTCAACATAAGTCTCTATCCCAATAAAATTCTTGCCACCTATCGCCTTAAAGTCCTTGCAAATCTTCGCGAAATCCGCTTGTGGATGCGGAGGAGGAGGAGGAGGAACCTCAACTACGGGAGGGGGAGGAATGTTAGCCACGGGGGAAGGAGGAGGAATGTCCGCGGGGCCGACTTCATTTTCACTTGCCTCCGTGTACCTTCTAAACCAAATAGGTACTGGTACGCCCTCCAGCATGGCAAAATTATCGGCCATACTGAAACGAAGAAAAAGATAGATTGAGAACGAGGAAACAAAGGATAGTGCTAATGACTTTTGGGGAATAGCCTTTTAAAATAAACTAGACTTTTCTTGGAAAATACTTAATTGGTTTTGAAAATAGTTTTTCAAAAGGTATGTTTCAAAAACCTTTTTACTCAAATCTTGTAAACCTGGCTCTGATACCAAATGTAAGACCCCACCTCCGCCAATGCCACTCTTGCAAGTACACTGGCTTTGGAGGGGCGTTAAACGAGGTAAACATGCATGCAGATATCGCAAGACCGAACATATAAGTAAAATAGAGTAAGTAAAGCAGTGAATAAAACTAGTATTTCAAAACCATAGTCAAGTTACATCAAAGTACTGAGTCATTATTTTCCACAAAACAAAGTCTAGAAAAACATAAACTGAAAACTGGAAATAACATAAAGTAAACTATCCCCAAAGTAGAATAAGGCCATAGCATGCTCAAGTCCAAACCATACATGAGATATCCAAAAAAGCAGCTAATGATCCAAGCTAGGTACTAGTGTTCCCACCCTGTAAACCTGGGTGGGGTTGGAACGGAAGAAAAGAGGCGAAAGAAAACGGGTCAGTCAAAAAGACTGGTAAGTCCTAGCTACTATTAGTATAAAAACTAGTAAAGTTAACTGGACATGTAAAACAGAGATGAAACATAGGATGATAACTGGCATGGTGAAAAGTTAACAAGATAGATCAAGTGTGGCATCGCATATACAAGGTTAGGTTGCACCAAGTGTGTACTAGTATTCCAATCCATGTCAAGTATAAACAAGAAATGATCCCTTGGCCCAAAGCTGGACCAATATCAAGAGGTGACCTAAATCAAGGTCCAACTACTCGGTCTAGTCGATCGGCTCCTTATAAGCCTAACTCGTTGTGTATCGGTGTCATACGGCTTAATCGTGGAATGTAGTTAACTGTGCAAGGTCCACCCCAGGGTGTATCCAGCCCTAAGGTGTAAACCACAGACACGATTCAAGCACGCACAGTCTAAACCTACTGGTGCCCATGTTCAACTCCGGACTTAATGTGCACGACCATGGTCCGCCTGAACAACCGGTGCACCCTTCAGCCGTCTCTTTTGGTCTCTTACAATCAGTCCAGTAATCGTGCCCCACCCTAGCCTAGTCCAGGGTACCCATGATACTTCCAAGTGGTTTACTGCTGAAAAGGACCACGTAACTAGGATTTCAAGCGGGTTAAGTATGGTTAACCCTATCCTAACCATGTATTGAGTTGGTCAAGTGTATTCAAGCAGTTCATGACTTAACCCTATCAATACATCGGGTTTAATTGGTTAAGTATTCAAGTAATCCATGTCTTAACCCTACCAATCCATCGTGTTTAATTGGTTAAGTATATTCAAGTAGTCCATGACTTAATCCTACCAATCCATCGTGTTTAATTGGTTAAGTATATTCAAGTAGTCCATGACTTAACCCTACCAATCCATCGTGTTTAATTGGTTAAGTATTCAAGTAGTCCATGACTTAACCCTACCAATCCATCATGTTTAATTGGTTAAGTATTCAAGTAGTCCATGACTTAACCCTACCATGTGGCATTAATTAACTTAATGCACCCCAACCTCTCACATTAGACTTTGTTGTGGTTACTAGTTAAGCCGGGCGGGTCCGGGTAGCTTTACACCACAACCTAGTCTAACCTCGGGTTTTAAGTGCGATATGACCAACTACTCACATTGGGTCATATTGTTTGTAGCCACTAGTTAAGCCGGTCGGTTCCGGGTAGATTTATGCTACAAACTCAACCCAACCTCGAGTTGGCCACTTTCATGTTTTCTACATGTCATGTCCACGTTCATGTTTTCAAGCATAAACACATGTCAAACTTTCATGTCACATTTTTATGTCATGTTTTCATGTTATTTAAGTTTGCCCAACTACCCCTAACGTATTCCCATCGCACGTAAATTCGCACCACGCAAATAGATCAAAGAGGGAACATGACAATATGACAAGGTGGGCGTAAGGTGGAAAAGTCTATCACAAGTTAAACATGGTGATATTTGAGGCCAAAGGGGGTTCAACATACTAGCATATGGCCTCAACATGTATGATAGCATAAAAAGTGACTTGGCCTCAAACATATCAAATAACATAAGGGTGATTTGACCACAAGCATGCATGATAGCATAAGGGTGATTTGGCCACAAGCATGCATAATAGCATAAGGGTGATTTGGCCACAAACATGCATAATAGCTTAAGGGTGATTTGGCCACAAGCATGCATAATAGCATATTAAGGAACATGAGGGGTTAAGGTTTGGCCACAAGTTAAACATGGTGGCATATGAGGCAAATGTGTTCATAAACTTGCATATTACATTATAAGCCTCATAACATGCATGATATCAACTTTAGCAAAATAGGTGAAACATGACCATAAATAACATGGGATGATAGCAAGTGATTCGCATATAACATCATATGCAAGTTAACATAAGGTTTATGAGAGTTTCTATGTTGCTTTATGCAACATTTGAAATCAAAGTTCATAGCTTTCTATGCACAAAGTCAAGGTGATAGCTTTACAAACATGCATAGAATAAATCTATGCATAACATGATAGGATCAAAGCTCAAATCATACTTAGGCTCAAACTCAAACTTGCAACATGTCATATTTAACTTCATAGTTAGAATCTAAGAGTAGAATAGGGCTTACAATGCTATGAAGACTTATAAAACAAAATAAGATTGAGACGAAGCCACACTAGCACACTAAAAACCCCAAATGAATACAAGCTCCAAGTTGTCTTGAGGAACAAGAAGCTCCCTTTGATTTGTATGAAGAAAGATCCTTGTTTTGATGAAGAAAGGTGGCTCTTTTACTAGCTTAGGACACTCAAACTTTCATAAAGAGGATGGAGGCCATGATATGAAGATGGAGGCCATGATCAAGAAACATTTTGGCATAGTTTAGTTGTAGGAATGATTAATGAGGGTTTAGGCTAGGTCTTAGGGTCTTTTTATAGAAGATTAGGTTAGTTTAGGCCATAGGATTAACCCTAGTTCAGATCTGAGCCATCAAAATCCGTCACAAGCCTCCAAACATGCCTTGAGGAATAAGTCAGGTGCACCCAGGCCAGGCTGGCCGACCACCCAAGTCGACAGGGGTGTCGACTGGGCAGTCGACACCACCCGGGGTGTGTCGACTCCCAAGTCAACTCCCCAGTCGAATTGGGGGTGGCGGGAATTTTTCCCGCCTTTTCTGCTTGGCTGAGTTTGAATTCTGATTTCAAATTTGAACTGTTTTCGAACTTGAAATTTTTCTGAAAACTTTGACGGGCCATAACTTGGTCATACGGACTCCGATTTTCGAAAACTCGGACTCTATTTCGCGTATTTTTCCGAGACGAACGCAATGGCACAGCCCGTTTCCCTTGATTCGGATTTTATCATTTAATTCTGCCTTGGTTTATGTTATAACATGTTATTTAAAAATACGGGTTGTTACAACAATACATGCTTTATTAGATTCTGGTGCAGAAGCTAGTCTATTACAAGAAATAATCATTCCCCAACAATTTTGGGTACCTTTAGACAAAAAAGGTATGCTAAACGATTTTATGGGAAGACAAGTTTCTGTAAATCACAAAGTCAAAAAACTAAAGGTACAAATACCTGATATACATGGAAACAACAAAATTTTTAATTTTTATTTCGCTTTACTTCCAAAAGAATTTGGCGTTGATTGTATTCTCGGAATGGACAATCTTCGTCGTTTTCCACCTTTTGATAAACACTACTTTGAATTTGATGGAGCCTTGATTCCAAGAGTTCCTTTACCTGCATCAATTGCAGCCCATTATTTACCAGCAGCACAGCGTGGTGATAATCCCATAACTCTGATAGAAAATATAAAAATTCCAATGTTAGTACAACCAAAAGTTTGCACTTACAACATAAGGACCTCTAATGAATTTGAGATATTAATTTATAATATGCTTGAACCTTTGTATTCAGAAAATCCATTAAAATGGTTTGATAAAGCACCAAGGTATTGCAAAATTGAATTAATGGAACAATATAAAGATGTCAAGGTTCGGGTAAACAACATTATGGTTTCACCTACGGATAAAGAAGAATTTGCAAAACAAATAAAGGATCTTCTGGATTTAAAACTTATACAAAAGAGTTTTAGTACTCATTCATCTCCAGCACTCTTAGTTAGGAATCATGCTGAGATAAAAAGAGGAAAAGCGAGAATGGTAATAAATTACAGGAAACTTAATAGTCATACTAAAGTTGATGGGTATTTTATTCCATCTGCTGAACATTTAACTAAGCAAATCCAAGGAGCAAAATATTATAGTAAATTTGACGCTAAATCTGGATTTTGGCAATTAAAACTTTCTGATAAACAATCTATTGAATTAACAGCATTTAGTTGTCCTCAAGGACATTTTGAATGGCTAGTTATGCCTTTTGGATTAAAAAATGCACCTCAAGTATTCCAAAAATGGATGAATTCTATGTTTGGACATTTACCTTTTACGCTTGTGTATATAGATGACATTTTAGTTTTTTCTAATAGTGCTGAAGAACATAAAGAACATCTTTTAGTAGTAGTCCAAATCTTATTATAAAATGGTGTAATACTTAGCCCTAAAAAAATAGAATTGTTTAAAAAAGAAATTGATTTTCTTGGAAAGAAAATTAAAAATGGCCAAATTGAACTTCAACAACATATATACACTAAAATAAAAGATTTTCCTAATACTTTTAAAACTTTAAAAGAACTTCAAAGTATTTTAGGATTATTAAACTATGGTAGAAAATTTATTCCTAATCTATCAGCAGTAACACAAAATTTGCAAAAAAAAGCTTAACGGAGAACAGGCTAAATACAAACAGCAAAGTGGAGAAGAACCAAGAAGATGGAATACAGATAAAATTAGTATTTCTTTAAACTCTAAAGAAGAAGAAGAAATAAAAAAGATAAAAGAACTAATTAAGGATAAAAAAATCCTTTATTTTCCTTCCGAAGAAGAACTCCTTACATTTCAAACTGATGCTTCTGACAATTATTGGGCAGGAGTATTAATTGCAAAACAGAAAGAGGTTGTAGCATACTCTTCTGGAAGATTTAACAGAACTCAACTCAAATATGCTACTTATGACAACGAATTACTAGTTATCAATATATCAATCAAAAGTTTAAAATTTTACCTTTTGCATAGACAATTTATAATCGAAACGGATAATAAGTCTGTTGCTCAGTTTTTAAAAAGAAAAACTGTTAATAACCCTGAAGAAAACCTTAGAAGAATAAGACTAGTAATGTATTTAGAAATCTATAATTATGATGTTAAATATATTCCTGGCTATACTAATTTTGCAGTCGATCTTCTTACTAGATTATGAGATGGATGAAGAAGACCTTAAAAGGATAAAAGAATTGCTAGAAAACATGAAAAAACAAGAAAATTTTCAGCAAATCAAGTCCTCAAAAAAGGCAAAATCTGGAGAAGCTTCTTCTTCGCAAACAATCTCTCCCAACGGAGAAGACAATGAAAAAGTCCAACAGACTAAACCAACGACAATAGATAAAGCCAAAGCTACGACTTCCACTGGAGTCCAGAAATTTGTTCCAATGAACAAAGGGAAAGCTATTGCTCCCACAGGAGTATCAAAGCCTTATACTTCTGCAGTCATAAAAGACTGGTATAATCAAGAAATGAGAGAATCTAATCCAGGTCTGTACGAAAACTTTAATGGTTGCTTTAGAGCAATACAATCATCTGACCATAGAGCTGCAAATTACTGGTTGACACAACTAGAGAAAAAATATTTGGGATTAAAAGGTACTATATCCCAAAAAGATAAAATAATTCAAGATACACAAAAGATAGTACAAAGACTATCTTTATACTCTAGTACTTCCAGGTCGGAGGCACTAAATTCAAAAGAAGCAGAGTTGTTCACAGACAATACAGCTGCTCAAAGTGAATTAAAAACCATATTTGCACAAATGCAAACTTCAGATCTTGTGAATTTGAGAATTCAAGATTTTCTTGAATTACTTAAACTCTACGGAATTGATAATACAAAAACTAAAGAACTCGAGGCTGAAATGACAATACAATACATGATATCCTTGTACCAGCAACAACTAATTGAAGAAAACCAATTTCTGTTGTTCTTCAAATAACTAGAAGACACTAAACTAATAACTCTTTTAGAAAAGAAGAGTTAATACTTATGAACAATAGAAGACCAAGGTTACTCGCATGCTTTTCAGAAATTCAAAGATACAAAAGGCATATTAGAAAGGGTTTAGTTCATGAAATCTATGTCAATACAAGCCACCCTGAAGAATATGCAGATTGTATTCCAGATATATGCAAAGAGAAGCTTGCTAAGTACTCAAGCAGGTTTTTTACTATGTTCATGTTCCGAGTATGGAGCATTTGGGAAGAAAGGCAGTATATTCGTCTATTCCCCTCCATTCAGTTATGGGAAATCCATAGGGTTGTAGATAGCCCACAATACGATACAATTAAATTTTGCAGAAAAGATTTCAACGAAAGTGAAGAAAGAATCAAAGCTGCTGAAGAATTCTTCACTGAAGCTATTAACAAAGCAGAAATTGGAGCACACTTAGTTACTGAAGGAAAGACAGTTCTAGTGTTCGACTATTTGTCTGAATTCGAGCCGTCTACAGACAGAATCATCAAAGTACAAAGGTTTCTAGACACTCTCAGTGTTGGACCAACAGGAACAATGGTTCAAGAACTATATTTTAAAGAACAAGTCGAGAAAGAAAGAAGCAGACAAGATTCTGTAATGAGAGATACTTTAGGCACGTACCCGTTTGATGACGAATCAATGGCCAACCTTGACCTACAAGACTAATCAGAAGCATGGTGGACCTAAAACCACTTTCTCAATCAATTACCCAACTCTACAGACACATTATTACCTTTTCAGACACGTTATCCTACCTACACATTATCCTACTGTTTTAGACTGGGACACATATCCAAAAGTTTTAGACACGTAGCAAATAACTGAGGACACCTCCTCTTTTAAAAATTAACTGATGGATCCTACAAAAGGAGACGTGTTAAACCTACTACTAGGGAGAAGTAGAGAACTCAAGTATAAAAGGAGCATAAGAAATCAGAAGAAGGGAGTTCGAAAAAATATTCTCAGTTTCTCTATAATAATTATTTTTTATTCCGAGTGCTTTGTAATAATATTAAGTTGTATCTGTTTGTAATAATATTAAGTAGAAGTTTGATCTCTGTTCTATCTGCTTCAATCTGGTGTTGTAACTACTTGCTTCAATCTGGTAACAGCTCTTTTTAGATCTGGAATAGACACTCCTATTATGATAGTATGTATGGATGAAAGAATAATTAACAATCCTTTAAATAGTATTATAGGGGGAGCTAAATCTAATTTAGCAAATAGATTATTTTGAGTAAATATACATCCTGATTTTTCTATAAGCCTTGAAGATAAAAATATTGAGAAAGCATGTACTTTATCAGTAAATTTACAAAATATCGAGCTGTTAGCGGGCTCTAAGGTTTTAGGAATTCAATGGGAACATTGTATGGCTTTGAATGATACAGCTACATTTAAATCTATTACTCCGAAACAATTCGTAAAATTATTCGAGGTTGGAATGGGAAAAACAATTCAACCTAGATTAGTAGATATGAGACACTTAAAATTTGATAATGAAATTCAAGTTTTCATAAAATCCCTTAGACCGAAAGTACAAATACCTACAAAGTATTTTGTTGCTTCAGGAAATACTGTTTCCACAATAGTAAAAAAGAATGAAGAAGATTCAATATCAGATAAACCAAGAAGAACGCTATCTTTATCTGAAGTTGAACTAACATCTGACATTCTAAGAGGAATAAATAATCGTATGAGTTTTTGAAAATCCGATCCAATGGAAGGAAAAACCATATGGGTACTTGATAAGCAAAAAAAACAAGAACCTAACCGAATGGTGATAAAGGTTCCCTCTGAGAATATAAAACATTATGATTAGACATCTTGATCTTAAAAACAAAGCTCAATTACATATATATCTTCCATTAACAATATGTATTCCTGATTATCAGGAATTCACAATACATGCTTTATTAGATTCTGGTGCAGAAGCTAGTCTATTACAAGAAATATTTATTCCCCAACAATTTTGGGTACCTTTAGACAAAAAAGGTATGCTAAACGATTTTATGGGAAGACAAGTTCCTGTAAATCACAAAGTCAAAAAACTTAAGATACAAATACCTAATATACATGGAAACAACAAAATTTATAATTTTGATTTCGCTTTGCTTCCAAAAGATTTTGGCGTTGATTGTATTCTCGGAATGGACAATCTTCGTCGTTTTCCACCTTTTGATAAACACTACTTTGAATTTGATGGAGCCTTGATTCCAAGAGTTCCTTTACCTGCATCAATTGCAGCCCATTATTTACCAACAGCACAGCGTGGTGATAATCCCATAACTCTGATAGAAAATATAAAAATTCCAATGTTAGTACAACCAAAAGTTTGCACTTACAACATAAAGACATCTAATGAATTTGAGATATTAATTCATAATATGCTTGAACCTTTGTATTCAGAAAATCCATTAAAATGGTTTGATAAAGCACCAAGGTATTGCAAAATTGAATTAATGGAACAATATAAAGATATCAAGGTTCGGGTAAACAGCATTATGGTTTCACCTACGGATAAAGAAGAATTTGCAAAACAAATGAAGGATCTTCTGGATTTAAAACTTATACAAAAGAGTTTTAGTACTCATTCATCTCCAGCATTCTTAGTTAGGAATCATGCTGAGATAAAAAGAGGAAAAGTGAGAATGGTAATAAATTACAGAAAACTTAATAGTCATACCAAATTTGATGGGTATTTTATTCTATCTGCTGAACATTTAACTAAGCAAATCCAAGGAGCAAAATATTATAGTAAATTTGACGCTAAATCTGGATATTGGCAATTAAAACTTTCTGATAAACAATCTATTGAATTAACAGCATTTAGTTGTCCTCAAGGACATTTTGAATGGCTAGTTATGCCTTTTGGATTAAAAAATGGACCTCAAGTATTCCAAAAATGGATGAATTCTATGTTTGGACATTTACCTTTTACGCTTGTGTATATAGATGACATTTTAGTTTTTTCTAATAGTGCTGAAGAACATAAAGAACATCTTTTAGTAGTAGTCCAAATCCTATTACAAAATGGTGTAATACTTAGCCCTAAAAAATAGAATTGTTTAAAAAAGAAATTGATTTTCTTGGAAAGAAAATTAAAAATGGCTAAATTGAACTTCAACAACATATATACACTAAAATAAAAGATTTTCCTAATACTTTTAAAACTTTAAAAGAACTTCAAAGTATTTTAGGATTATTAAACCATGATAGAAAATTTATTCCTAATCTATCAACAATAACACAAAATTTGCAAAAAAAGCTTAACGAAGAACAGGCTAAATATAAAGAGCAAAGTGGAGAACAACCAAGAAGATGGAATACAGATAAAATTAGTATTTCTTTAAACTCTAAAAAAGATGAAGAAATAAAAAAGATAAAAGAACTAATTAAGGATAAAATAATCCTTTATTTTCCTTCCGAAGAAGAACTCCTTACACTTCAAACTGATGCTTCTGACAATTATTGGGGAGGAGTATTAATTGCAAAACAGAAAGAGGTTGTAGCATACTCTTCTGGAAGATTTAAAAGAACTCAACTCAAATATGCTACTTATGACAAAGAATTACTAGTTATCAAAATAGCAATCAAAAGTTTAAAAGTTTACCTTTTGCATAGACAATTTATAATCGAAACAGATAATAAGTCTGTTGCTCAGTTTTTAAAAAGAAAAACTATTAATAACCCTGAAGAAAATCTTAGAAGAATAAGACTAGCAATGTATTTAGAAATCTATAATTATGATGTTAAATATATTCCTGGCTATACTAATTTTGCAGTCGATCTTCTTACTAGATTATGAGATGGATGAAGAAGACCTTAAAAGGATAGAAGAATTGCTAGAAAACATGAAAAGAAAAGAAAATTTTCAGCAAATCAAGTCCTCAAAAAAGGCAAAATCTAGAGAAGCTTCTTCTTCGCAAACAATCTCTCCCAACGGAGAAGACAATAAAAAAGTCCAACAGACTAAACCAACGACAATAGATAAAGCCAAAGCTACGACTTCCACTGGAGTCCAGAAATTTGTTCCAATGAACAAAGGGAAAGCTACTGTTCCCACAGGAGTATCAAAGCCTTATACTTCTGCAGGCATAAAAGACTGGTATAATCAAGAAATGAGAGAATCTAATCCAGGTCTGTATGAAAACTTTAATGGTTGCTTTAGAGCAATACAGTCATCTGACCATAGAGCTGCAAATTACTGGTTGACACAACTAGAGAAAAAATATTTGGGATTAAAAGGTACTATATCCATAAAAGATATAAAAAAATCAAGATACACAAATGATAGTACAAAGACTATCTTTATACTCTAGTACTTCCAGGTCGGAGGCACTAAATTCAAAAGAAGCAGAGTTGTTCATAGACAATACAGCTGCACAAAGTGAATTAAAAACCATATTTGCACAAATGCAAACTTCAGATCTTGTGAATTTGAGAATTCAAGATTTTCTTGAATTACTTAAACTCTACGGAATTGATAATACAACTAAAGAACTCGGGGCTGAAATGACAGTACAAGACATGATATCCTTGTACCAGCAACAACTAATTAAAGAAAACCAATTTATGTTGTTCTTCAAACAACTAGAAGACACTGAACTAATAACTCTTTTAGAAAAAGAAGAGTTAATACTTAAGAACAATAGAAGACCAAGGTTACTCGCATGCTTTTTAGAAATTCAAAGATACAAAAGGCATATTAGAAAGGGTTTAGTTCATGAAATCTATGTCAATACAAGCCACCCTGAAGAATATGCAGATTGTATTCCAGATATATGCAAAGAGAAGTTTGCTAAGTACTCAAGCAGGTTTTTTTTACTATGTTCATGTTCCGAGTATGGAGCATTTGGGAAGAAAGGCAGTATATTCGTCTATTCCCCTCCATTCAATTATGTGAAATTCATAGGGTTGTAGATATCCCACAATATGATACAATTAAATTTTGCAGAAAAGATTTCAACGAAAGTGAAGAAAGAATCAAAGCTGCTGAAGAATTCTTCATTGAAGCTATTAACAAAGCAGAAATTGGAGCACACTCAGTTACTGAAGGAAAGACAGTTCTAGTGTTCGACTATTTGTCTGAATTCGAGCCGTTTACAGACAGAATCATCAAAGTACAAAGGTTTCTAGACATTCTCAGTGTTGGACCAATAGGAACAAGGGCTCAAGAACTATATTTTGAAGAACAAGTCGAGAAAGAAGGAAGCAGACAAGATTCTGTAATGAGAGATACTTTAGGCACGTACCCGTTTGATGACGAATCAATAGCCAACCTTGACCTACAAGACTAATCAGAAGCATGGTGGACCTAAAACCACTTTCTCGATCAATTACCCAACTCTACCGACACATTATTACCTTTTCAGACACGTTATCCTACCTACACATTATCCTACTGTTTTAGGCTGGGACACATATCCAAAAGTTTTAGACACGTAGCTAATAATTGAGGACACCTCCTCTTTTAAAAATTAACTGATGGATCCTACAAAAGGAGACGTGTTAAACCTACTACTAGGGAGAAGCAGAGAACTCAAGTATAAAAGGAGCATAAGAAATCAGAAGAAGGGAGTTCGAAAAAATATTCTCAGTTTCTTTGTAATAATTATCTTTTAATTCCGAGTGCTTTGTAATAATATTAAGTTGTATCTGTGTAACGACCCAGAAAATCTGAACCAATTTAAAAAAATTTAATTGGCTAAAATAATGGATTTTAAATATTTAAAATAAATATTTTAAATAATAGCGATGAAAACTGAGTTTGAATCGACAATTGAAAACGAATATAATTAATTCTAATTATAAACAAGGCCTGAAATGGCGCTGCAGTTTCAAAAATTGAATTCAAACTTTGTCGGACTGTACCGGGTGCAAAACAAAACGGATTTGAGTGAAACCAAAAATATTTAAATCTGTTAGTGAGTACCTTTCTAACGAATCTGAAAAATCAAATTTTCATAGCGGAAAGCAAAAGTTATGGTCAAATGAATTTTCAAAAAGGTCGCTATGGAATTTATATAGCCCGTGAAATTGGCCATTTTGTGTACGACCTCGGAATTCGACGAAAACACTTTTGTTGGATCCGGGATGTGAAGTTATTGCTAGGTTTCAAATTTCATAATTTTTGAAGCTAGTACGTGAGCGTGGCAAAGGAAAATGTGTTTTGGTCAATTACAGTTAAATTGGATCGACCAGAAATGGGCCATTTTTCAAATGGTCTCAGAATTCGACGAAATCAGTTTTGTTGGGACCGTATCGCCCCAAAATAGCCACATAAATTTTTCGGGAATTTTTAGAAGCAGTATGTGGCCCCGGCAAATTAAAATGTACGTTCAAAACAGAATTTGAATGTTTTATACTTTAATTTGAAAAATAACTGACTGTAACAGTCGAATTGGCCAACGAAACATATCCCATCGTGTCCGGAATGGGGGTATTTAGCTAGGGGCGATAGTCGTTGGGTTTGAAAAGGAGTTCGTATGAAGTGAGGGGCATTTTTGAATTTAATTGAATTAAAAATATAATTATTTAAAGGGCCAATCACGTTCAAGACCTAACCCTTCGTTCAGAATTCAAAACCCGCCGCCACTCTCAAATTGAACGACGGAAAACGCTCCGACCTTCCCAGCCATTTTCCCGCCGCCACGTTCACCTGCCGACCCCGCCACCACCCGCAATCGAAGACGCCGCCTCCCCTATCCACATCCATACTACCCTCGCCCTCCATCGTTTGTCGTGCCTCGTGAATCGCCCTTAATTTCCGCGCCACCAGCCAGTTCGAGTTCAACGTTCCAGGTAGCTGCGTGAAGCCCTCTTGAAGGTGGAGGAGGTCGTGTAGTTGGATTGTCAGCTAGTGCCGTGGTTATGGAGAAAAACCAAAACCTAGTTCGGAGCTAGGTGATAAACGACGGGCTGTTAATCTGAGGGTGGAAGAAGGTATATAATTAAATTAATTATAACACTTTGAAAGCGCTATAAAATATGATTCCACTGTAAAAATCATATCTTTTTCGTTTGTTGGCGAAATTCAGTGAAACAAGAGACAGTGGACTCGTGTGGACGTCTTCTACATTCTAGAAGAGACCGCGTATTTTTCTGAGCCTTCTGCTATTTTTGGTGGAGTGGAACCCAATGTGAGATTTCTAATTTATAAACGATATGGAAAACGACGATGTATAAATTATATAGTCGATGTATGAGTTATATAAGTGTTGTACACCTCATGTATAAGCGTTGTATAAGTTGTGCGTTCGATGTATAAGTTATATATGCGTTGTAAAAATTATATATGTGTTGAAATAGAAGTGAATTGCTATATATATATATATATATATATATATATATATATATATATATATACGCCCCTCGTCCACAAACCATGGACGATATTTATTGGTTGTGATTCGTGTGAAAATTGATTGATAACGAATGGTTGATTGTGATTATTTGTGGTTGATATTGATTGATTGTGGTTGAAAAATACCCGTTTGTGGTTGAGAAATAATTGGTTGAAACCACATAGGATTAGTTTGTGGAAATGAAATAAATATATACATGCCGCCTGCGTGCGAACTAGATGCATGATCCCCATTGTCAAAAACCGCGAGGTTTTAAGGTAGAGCGAGGAGCCGTACTAGGGACGGTCTCGGTTTTAACTACCCTGCCGTTATGCTGCCGAAATTTTGAATAATATTCATGTGTTTGAATTATTTTCATTTGTTGAAACTATATTTATTCGTTGAATTGAAATTCATGTGTTGAATGGTGTTCGTGTTTTGAATATAAAAATCACCTTTTTATCATCTATATGAACTATATAAAATAGTCAAGTTTTGAAATAAATTGTTTTATAATAAAAATCCCTTTTTTATCACCAATATGAACTATATAAAATAATCTGGTTTTGAAATTAATTGTTTTACATTAAATATCACATTTTTATTATATAAATGAATTGTTAAAAATAGTGAAGTGTTGAAATAGAAGGCAGTTAGATGAAAATATCATTTTTATCAAAAGTGTGAAATTCCTATGGTTTTGAAATCGAAGAATCGATTTATATATTTAAATAGAATTGAAATATATTGAAAAACGACACTGCAGTTCATATTTTGAAACCGTGATTTCAAACGATTAGTACGGGAGATCCGACCATCGGATTTTCCTGAAATCGCAACCGTTGGGTTCGCTTTGGAAATATCTTTCCAACGGCACCAACTTTGTAAAGATCCAACGGTTAGATTGTCTGGAATGTTTAATTCAAATCTGAAGAAAAACAGCGCCAGAATCGATTATATATATATATATATATAATTATATTTAATCGAATAACGACGCTGCAGTTCGTATTTTGAAATCGAAACTTCAAACGATGATACCGGGAGATCCGACCGTCGGATTTTCTCGAAACTGGAACCGTTGGATTCGTTTTGAAAAGATCTTTCTAATGATGTAAATTTTGTGAAGATCCAACGGTTAGATTTTCAGATATGTGTAAATCAAATCTGAAGAAAAACAGCGCCACGGCCGCGTTATGGCCCGAAGCGTCGTTTTAAATAAATTGGCTATTTTAAAATAAATAAAAATAGCGATAAATCGTTATAAAATATCATAAACGATATGAAATGGAAATAAACTGAATTTGCTCGATTTATGTGGTATTTGATGGTTGAATGTGTTTGGTGTGAAAATTACATTAAAGAACAAAATTGGTGTTGCCGAATGATTTAACCATTGAAATAAATTGATTTGAAGTTCTAAATATACGTGAATTATTTGAAAAGGCCAAGTTAATTCTCATTTCAAATAATTTATCGACGGTTGAAAGTCGAAGATGAAGACGGTGGTAGAAGATCGGAGATCTTCACCTCGTTTGGATGGTAACCGAGGTCCTGATTGGGAGGCATCCCGAAATATGGATGATGAGTGGTGATCGTCTAGGCGTACGTGGTGGTCGATGGGTTTGTGAGGTATTTAGTGCCTCCGGTTTCGTTCAGACCCAGAACGGACTTGTAAATGGACTGTGTGTCTGACATTGGATTTTATTCTATGTTGATTGATCTCTATTAAATATACATCTGTTTGGCGGCGGAGAATTTATTCTGTTGCTTAACGCCCTTCTCTGGAACCCACGAGCTCAGAGGTTGTATATCGGTGGATATCAGTCGCATGGCATGAATTGCCAGTGTGACATGCCTAAGTGGCAAATGATCAGGGCTTCTGTTGAAAAGCAAAGTCTTGTGGTGATGATCAAAGCATCGCCTGTGTGGCGTAGCTTTGTGTATAATGTGAATTCGCGAGCCTCACACCCCGGTATGAACCAGAAACGGGAGAAGGACCTTAGGGAGGGCATGCGTTTCTTTCTAGCTAGGGTGGTGTCAGTGACCTACCAGCCCTGACATTTATATACTTTTCACCTGTGTGGTTGTTGCTGTTGCGAGGCGCCTCGGTTTGATCGGACGATCCGGGTCCGATAGAGTCATTCGTTGGCTCGATTACGCCCCGTAGGGCGGAGAAACGCAGTGTTCAGGAATTTTAATCCACATCGGTGGACCGGCCCTATCGCTCCAAGGGCCCACCTGAGTTTGGGCCCTGAGACATGGGCTAGATTGTCTCGAATTTGGTAAGGACTATCTTTTGCCTTGGTTCATGACGGAAATTCAATTTCCAAATACGTGACTGAGCGGTTTCGGTTGTATATATATATTTGGCGACATAGTGGCATGGGACGCTCAGGTCGTCTATGATTGATAGTTATGAATTGAAATTGTTTTTGAAACTTATAAACACTAGCAATAATATCAAATGCCTTTGTTTTATTCGTATCAAGCATATTTTGGCCGTTATAAGGTAAAAACTCTATCCTCCGGTTTGCGTTGCATTGTGTGATGGGAACTGAGTCTTATAATGGCTTCATTTTTATAAAAAGCATAGCGTTGTTTCAAAGAATGATTTGTTTTAAAGCACTGGTAATCCGATGGAGTAAACCCGTTCCACGAAAGTGGCATGGTCCTGTGATTAGCCATATTATAAATGTGTAGAGTAGATTTCTCATACCAGTCCCATGACTGACTCGTAGTTTGTTTCACTTTCAAACTCGGGTGCCCCTTTTTCTACATGGGCAGCCTTGTATTCAGGTTTAGCTGGTTCTTTCTGGATGGCTGGAGCTGAAGATGGATTCTTTTATTTATCTCTTTTTATGTTGTTAGCTCCTATTGTACATATTTTGTTTATTTCCGCTGTAGACATTTATGTATAGCTGAACTATATTTGTACTAAGTATGATCCTGTGTACTGTGTAACTCTGATGATTACGTTTATCCAGTATATTCTATTGTTCATTATCTGGTGTATTTATTTAATTTTGTTCTTCTATTATCTGTTTATGTGTTATATTCCAAAGATAACCCTTGTCTCCGTCTGAACGGGATTTGGGGACGTCACACCGTGGTATCAGAGCTTTGGTTAAGCTTAGTTCTGGAATATAACATATTAACGAACTCGTCAGAAATAGAACCAGTAGTGTTCTAGGACGAGTAACTCATTACAGATAGGATCAGTAATATCCTAGTATGAGTAGCAGAATGAAATAACACCTTGATAGACGTATTTACATTCAAGTATTTGTCTCTATATTTTGAAATATCTTTTCTGTTGACCTGACACTTTGTCTGCTAATTGCAGACGCTCTAGAAAATGAGTGCCAGAAACAGAAGAAGTAATACTGACCCGGACATAGAAGCTCTATTTATGAAATATAGAAATCTAGGTGGAAAACCCTTCACGGGTGAAGAGTCAATTATGAAAACACAAGCTTGGATTCGTTCTACTGAGAAAATCTTCGAAGCATTAAAGCTGAGGGATGACCAGAAAAGATTACTAGCATCCTGGGCACTCAAAGATGAAGCTTTGTTCAGGTGGGATTCAGTTATCAAGGATAATCCAGAAGGTGATATCACCTGGGACAGATTCAAAGTGATTTTCCTGGAAAAATTTACTCCTCCAGAAGCAATTGAGCGACTATGCGATGAATTTTCTTATCTGATACAAGGAGATACGACCATCCCAGAATATCATAAGAAATTCAACGAACTTTCTCACTTTGCTCCCCATCTAATTCAGAATACGAAGAGAAAGAATTTGAGATTTATCAACGGGCTTCAAAGGAAATACCAGAATAAAGTAATGGGGCATGTGAAGCTTCCTTTTTCAGAAATGATTTATATGGCCTATCAGTATGAAGATCTCCATAAGAAAGGCATGTTGCGCGACGGAGAGGAACCCAGTTCTAGTAATAGAGTTGAGTCTGAAACTGATCGCCCGGAGGCCAGTACGATGTCTAAGGTCAGTAAGGAGCCCAAGGTCAATCGAAAAAGGGCCAAACCTGGAAAAGAGCCAGTAACAACTGCCATATGCAATAACTGCCATAAGCAAGGTCATCTGCAAGGAAAATGAAAATCTTTAAAGAAGCAAAGAAAGGAGGGATCCAACTCTAATAAGAGGGTTCATGAGGGCAGAGGATGCCATAAGTGCCACCAGACCGGCCATATTGCGAAAAATTGCCCGTTGTTCATAAAACCTGAAGCAGAACAGGTAAGTGAAGTGGCAGAAGTGCCTGCATCTTCGTCTGCTCAGGAGAGGTCTGATGTTTTAGAAGGCACGCTCAATGTCAAGAACATTCCAGTTAAAGTACTGTTTGACACAGGCGCGTCATGAAGCTTTATTGCAAAGAGTGCAGTCAAGAAGTTGGATTTGAAATTGAAGAAGCTCAAAGAACCAATGACTGTCCAAAATCCAGTTGGGGGTTCCATCGATCTCAGTTGGGTTTGTGGGGTGCCTGTCTCTTTTTCCTGCTATAAATTCCCTACTATCTCTATCGTCATGAATTTTAATGAATTCGATCTTATTCTGGGATTGGATTGGCTAATCAGATATGAGGCAGAGGTTAGGTGCGCCGAGAGAGTTGTTAAGGCAAAGGCACAATCGAGAAATTATATAACCATACCATGTGAAGGCCCGACTTCAAATAGAAAGGACTTCTGGGCAGCTTTGGATGTTTCTCCAGCTCAAATAGAAAATATCCCTGAAGTCACAGAGAATATTCCTGACCTCATCAAAGACATTCCTGACGTCAAAAATTGTGCGGATGTGTTTGAAGAAGTTGTTCGCTTACCTCCGCAGAGAGAAATAGATTTCAAGATCGCTTTGATTCCTAATGCAAGTCCGGTAGTTCACGCTATTCGAAGAATGTCCTTGAAAGAGAAAGAGGAATTAGACAATCAAACACGACAGCTCGTATGGAAGGGTCTGATCAGGCCTAGTTTCTCTGATTGGGGAGCAGCAGTGGTGTTTGTCCCAAAATCTGACGGTACTCTACGGCTATGTGTGGATTATCGTGATTTGAACAAGTAGACCATAAAGAACAAATATCCATTGCCGCGAATAGATGATTTGTTGGATCGATTAAATGGCGCACAAGTATTTTCATGAATGGACCTAGCTACAGGCTTTCATCAACTTCGAATTGCCGAAGAGTGTGTTCCAATGACAGCATTCAGAGGTCCAGATTTATTCTACGAATGGTTAGTAATGCCGTTCGGCTTATGTAACGCTCCAGCTTACTTTGTCGATCTGATGAATAGAGTGTTCAGAGGAGTTTTGAATAAATTCGTTCTGGTTTTCATTGACGATATTCTAATCTTCTCTAAATCAAAGGCCGAACATGAAAAGCATCTGGAACAGGTTCTAGAAATTCTGAGACAGAATGTATTGAAAGCCAAACTGTCCAAATGCATATTCTGGCAAGATGAAGTAAAATTTCTAGGCCATGTCGTATCGAAAGAAGGAATCGCTGTGGATCCAAGTAAAATCACAGCTATTCAGAACTGGAAGCAGCCCAGTCCCGCTACTGAAGTCCGCAGTTTTCTCGGATTGGCTAGTTATTACCGGAAATTCGTTAAAGACTTTTCGAAGATATCTGGTCACTTAACGAAGCTTACAAAGAAGCATTCTAAATTCAAGTGGACTCCAGAATGTGAAGAGGCTTTTGAAGAGCTAAAGTTAAGATTAACGACAGCTCCAGTGTTAACCATCATCGATAGCAATCAGGATTTGAAAGTCTGGACTGATGCTTCTAGAGAAGGCCTTGGCGCAGTGTTAATGCAAAGGGGTCAAGTGATTGCGTATGCTAGCCGTCAGTTGAAGCCCATGAAAAGAACTACGTAACTCATGATCTTGAGTTGTTGGCTATAGTATTCGCTTTGAAAATCTGGAGACACTATCTGCTAGGTGAGAGATTTGAACTGTATACAGACCATCGGTCGTTAAAGTATCTGTTCACTCAGAAAGACCTGAATTTGAGGTAGCAACATTGGCTAGAGTTCCTTGCAGCATATGATTTTGAGATTTTATACACTCCAGGGAAAGCAAATGTCGTGGCCGATGCGTCAAGCCGAAAGAATGAAATGATCGCCAGTTTTATCATTGCGACTTCGTTGATTGACAAGATATCGGCTCTCCAAAAAGACGACCAATTTATCAAAGGAATAAGTTAGCGAATTCGTGAAGGCAATGCTTCGGATTTCCAGCTCGACAGCGAAGGGATTCTGAGGTTAGAAGGTCGAATTTGTGTTCCAGAAATTCCTGAACTCAGAAGGGATGTGCTTGATGAATGCCACAAATCTAAGCTCAGTATCCATCCTGGTGTGAGTAAAATGTATAACGATATAAAGCGCACATTCTGGTGGAAGTCGTTAAAAAGAGACATCTCGATATATGTTAGTCGATGCCCTACTTGCCAGCTAGTCAAAAGCGACCAACAAAAACTTGCTGGATTGTTACAACCGCTGGACGTTCCAGGCTGGAAGTGGGAACATATTTCCATGGACTTCATTGATGGTTTGCCCAGAACCAGAAAAGCAAATGACAGTATTTGGGTGATCGTAGATCGCTTCACGAAGACCGCCCATTTCATACCTGTCAGATCAAACAGAACTGCTCAGAGTCTGACGCAGATATACTTCAAGGAAATAGTTAGACTACATGGAGTGCCGCTCAGTGATAGAGATACAATATTTACTAGTAAATTATGGGAGGCATTTCAAGTAGAGCTGGGAACAAAGATGAATCTAAGCACTGCTTATCATCCTCAGACAGATGGTCAGACTGAGAGGGTAAATCATATACTAGAAGATCTATTGCGGGCTTGTGTTCTAGATTTTGGTGGATCATGGGAAGACCATCTACATTTGGCTGAATTCTCATATAACAACAGCTACCAAGCGAGTCTGACAATGTCACCATTCGAAGCATTGTATGGTAGACCGTGCCGATCTCCTGCTTGTTGGGTCGAGCCTGGAAATAGACTTGTGTTAGGGCCAGATATGATTCGAGAAGCCGCCGACAAAGTCGATTTTATCAAGAAACGATTACTGGCCGCTCAAAGCCGACAAAAGAGCTATGCCGATAGGAGAAGAAGAGATATATCCTTTGCTATTGGCGACTATGTATATTTGAAAGGATCGCCGATGAGAGGAGTTATCCGGTTCGGTAAAACTGGAAAGTTGGCGCCCAAATTCATTGGTCTGTTTCCTATTCTGGAACGGATCGGAACTCTCGCTTATAGGATTAAATTGCCTAGTTAGTTGCCTGGAGTTCATGATGTATTTCACATATCTCAACTTCGAAAGCACGTTCATGACCCAGACTTGATCGTGGAAGAAGCAGCTCAACAGGATATTGAAATTACTCCTAAATTGGCGGTGAGAAGAGAGCCGCTAAAGATCATCGGCAAAGAAACCAAAGAACTGAGGAACAAGAAGGTCCATTTAGTAAAGTGCAATGGAGTGGGGATCCTCGAGATTGTACTTGGGAAACTGAGGAGAGCATTCAGAAAGCTTGTCCTAGATGCCGAGTGGATATCTCTGATTGACTCCGGTGCAAGGTATATTTACCATACTTTGCATTACCATTTAATTCTCTACTCTGTTGTTATTTTCTTTCCATGGATGTGCACTTTTAAATTCTATAGTCTGAATGATTTTAAAAGAGTATAGGAATTAATTTGTATGGTTTTGAAAAGTTAAAAACAATTTGACTGTTGGTTGTGTTGTGTGATTGTAGATTTTATTAATTAAATTATTGAAACGATAGTTAATTTAATAAACAATAGAATAATGGTAGAATTTATTCGATTAAATCACACATTGAACTGATTAGAAAATAAATAGAAATATATACTTGTGCATTATATATGTTTGAACAGGTAAATGGATTAGCTGTTGAGTAAAGATTTTATTTGCGTGCCCGACAAATAGGTAAACCTTAATGAGTTGGATGCGAAATATTATTATATCAACTCCTGTGAATGCCATTGGATGCGGAGTGCTGGTTTTTCTGTGTGAAATAATAAACGTCGCCATAGGATAGTAACAATTAATTTTGAACTACATTACATGGCATACTTCTGAAGATAGGCATACTTCATCATATACCACATAAGCATTTGGAGCTTGTGTGACGAGGTGGAAAATTTACCATACGAGCGAGAGGCTTGTATGGCGATGACTATATTTTACAGGTTGAACTGATGACTGATATGGACTATTTAAAGTATAATGATAAAATTGCCAGATTAATAAAAACCCCACACGGGTCTAGAGTTGACAATAATCATGTCTCTCTAGTTATTAGATACGGCACATGGACTATTTATTTCCCACACGGGACGAGGTGACGAGGATTTATCCTCTGGAGCATTTAAAATACACACTCCCTCAGGCTTTGATAGGGTGACGAGAATTTATTCTCTGGAGTTATTATCAATACACGCTCCCCTGTAAACACCAGAATATATCACTATAAATATGTGTATGCTTATTAGGATTTATTGGGTACCTAAAACGGCCCAATAAATTTCCAAACCCCTCCCCGTACAAAGGAGGTTATGGCGAAATTTTTCGAAAATTCCGGGTATTAGCCAAATTTTTGAAGAATTTGAAAATTCTCAGAAACTGAAAAGTTGGACAATGGAAGCCAGATCGAACGTAGAGTTGATTAATCAAACCACTTTCGACTTTGTTCCTTTTCGGGGACGAAAAGTTTTAAGTGGGGGAGATTGTAACGACCCAGAAAATCTGAACCAATTTAAAATCTTTTAATTGGCTAAAATAATGAATTTTAAATATTTAAAATAAATATTTTAAATAATAGCGATGAAAACTGAGTTTGAATCAACAATTGAAAACGAATATAATTAATTCTAATTATAAACAAGGCCTGAAATGGCGCTGTAGTTTCAAAAATTGAATTCAAACTTTGTCGGACTGTACCGGGTGCAAAACAAAACGGATTTGAGTGAAACCAAAAAAATCTGTTAGTGAGTACCTTTCTAACGAATCTGAAAAATCGAATTTTCATAGCGGAAAGCAAAAGTTATGGCCAAATGAATTTTCAGAAAGGTCGCTATGGAATTTATATAGCCCGTGAAATTGGCCATTTTGCATACGACCTCGGAATTCGACGAAAACACTTTTGTTGGATCCGAGATGTGAAGTTATTGCTAGGTTTCAAATTTCATAATTTTTGAAGCTAGTATGTGAGCGTGGCAAAGGAAAATGTGTTTTGGTCAATTAGAGTTAAATTGGATCGACCAGAAATGGGCCATTTTTCAAATGGTCTCAGAATTCGACGAAATCAGTTTTGTTGGGACCGTATCGCCCCAACATAGCCACATAAATTTTTCGGGAATTTTTAGAAGCAGTATGTGGCCCCGGCAAATTAAAATGTACGTTCAAAACAGAATTTGAATGTTTTATACTTTAATTTGAAAAATAACTGACTGTAACAGTCGAATTGGCCAACGAAACATATCCCATCGTGTCCGGGATGGGGGTATTTAGCGAGGGGCGACAGTCGTTGGGTTTGAAAAGGAGTTTGTATGAAGTGAGGGGCATTTTTGAATTTAATTGAATTAAAAATATAATTATTTAAAGGGCCAATCACGTTCAAGACCTAACCCTTCGTTCAGAATTCAAAACCCGCCGCCACTCTCAAATTGAACGACGGAAAACGCTCCGACCTTCCCAGCCATTTTCCCGCCGCCACGTTCACCTGCCGACCCCGCCACCACCCGCAATCGAAGACGCCGCCTCCCCTCTCCACATCCATACTACCCTCGCCCTCCATCGTTTGTCGTGCCTCGTGAATCGCTCCCCCAAAACATCACCGCCTCGCCTTAATTTCCGCGCCACCAGCCAGTTCGAGTTCAACGTTCCAGGTAGCTGCGTGAAGCCCTCTTGAAAGCGGAGGAGGTCGTGTAGTTGGATCGTCAGCTAGTGTCATGGTTATGGAGAAAAACCAAAACCTAGTTCGGAGCTAGGTGATAAACGACGGGCTGTTAATCTGAGGGTGGAAGAAGGTATATAATTAAATTAATTATAACACTTTGAAAGCGCTATAAAATATGATTCCACTGTAAAAATCATATCTTTTTCGTTTGTTGACGAAATTCAGTGAAACAAGAGACAGTGGACTCGTGTGGACGTCTTCTACAATCTAGAAGAGACCACGTATTTTTCTGAGCCTTCTGTTATTTTGGTGGAGTGGAACCCAATGTGAGATTTCTAATTTATAAACGATATGGAAAACGATGATGTATAAATTATATAGTCGATGTATGAGTTATATAAGCGTTGTACACCTCATGTATAAGCGTTGTATAAGTTGTGCGTTCGATGTATAAGTTATATATGTGTTGTAAAAATTATATATATGTTGAAATAGAAGTGAATTGCTATATATAAATATATATATATATATACATATACGCCCCTCGTCCACAAACCATGGACGATATTTATTGGTTGTGATTCGTGTGAAAATTGATTGATAGCGAATGATTGATTGTGATTATTTGTGGTTGATATTGATTGATTGTGGTTGAAAAATACCCGTTTGTGGTTGAGAAATAATTGGTTGAAACCACATAGGATTAGTTTGTGGTAATGAAATAAATATATACATGCCGCCTGCGTGCGAACTAGATGCATGATCCCCATTGTCAAAAACCGCGAGGTTTTAAGGTAGAGCGAGGAGCCGTACTAGGGACGGTCCCGGTTTTAACTACCCTGCCGTTATGCTGCCGAAATTTTTATTAATATTCATGTGTTTGAATTATTTTCATTTGTTGAAACTATATTTATTCGTTGAATTGAAATTCATGTGTTGAATGGTGTTCGTGTTTTGAATATAAAAATCACCTTTTTATCATCTATATGAACTATATAAAATAGTCAAGTTTTGAAATAAATTGTTTTATAATAAAAATCCCATTTTTATCACCAATATGAACTATATAAAATAATCTGGTTTTGAAATGAATTGTTTTACATTAAATATCACATTTTTATTATATAAATGAATTGTTAAAAATAGTGAAGTGTTGAAATAGAAGGCAGTTAGATGAAAATATCATTTTTTATCAAAAGTGTGAAATTCCTATGGTTTTGAAATCGAAGAATCAATTTATATATTTAAATAGAATTGAAATATATTGAAAAACGACACTGCAGTTCGTATTTTGAAACCGTGATTTCAAACGATTAGTACGGGAGATCCGACCATCGGATTTTCCTGAAATCGCAACCGTTGGGTTCGCTTTGGAAATATCTTTCCAATGGCACCAACTTTGTAAAGATCCAACGGTTGAATTGTCTGGAATGTTTAATTCAAATCTGAAGAAAAACAGCGCCAGAATCGATTATATATATATATATATAAATATAATTATATTTAATCGAATAACGACGCTGCAGTTCGTATTTTGAAATCGAAACTTCAAACGATGATACCGGGAGATCCGACCGTCGGATTTTCCCGAAACTGAAATCGTTGGATTCGTTTTGAAAAGATCTTTTTAATGATGTAAATTTGGTGAAGATCCAACGGTTAGATTTTCAGATATGTGTAAATCAAATCTGAAGAAAAACAGCGCCACGGCCGCGTTATGGCCCGAAGCGTCGTTTTGAATAAATTGGCTATTTTAATATAAATAAAAATAGCGATAAATCGTTATAAAATATCATAAACGATATGGAATGGAAATAAACTGAATTTGCTCGATTTATGTGGTATTTCATGGTTGAATGTGTTTGGTGTGAAAATTACATTAAAGAACAAAATTGGTGTTGTCGAATGTTTTAACCATTGAAATAAATTGATTTGAAGTTCTAAATATACGTGAATTATTTGAAAAGGACGAGTTAATTCTCATTTCAAATAATTGATCGACGATTGAAAGTCGAAGATGAAAACGGTGGTAGAAGACCGGAGATCTTCACCTCGTTTGGATGGTAACCGAGGTCCTGGTTGGGAGGCATCCCGAAATATGGATGATGAGTGGTGATCGTCCAGGCGTACGTGGTGGTCGATTGGTTTGCGAGGTATTTAGTGCCTCCGGTTTTGTTCAGACCCAGAACGGACTTGTAAATGGACTGTGTGTCTGACATTGGATTTTATTCTATGTTGATTGATCTCTATTAAATATACATCTGTTTGGCAGCGGAGAATTTATTCTTTTGCTTAACGCCCTTCTCTGGAACGCACGAGCTCAGAGGTTGTATATCGGTGGATATCAGTCGCATGGCATGAATTGCCAGTGTGGCATGCCTAAGTGGCAAATGATCAGGGCTTCTGTTGAAAAGCAAAGTCTTGTGGTGATGATCAAAGCACCGCCTGTGTGGCGTAGCTTTGTGTATAATGTGAATTCACGAGCCTCACACCCCGGTATGAACCAGAAACGGGAGAAGAACCTCAGGGAGGGCATGCGTTTCTTTCTAGCTAGGGTGGTGTCAGTGACCTACCAGCCCTGACATTTATATACTTTTCACCTGTGTGGTTGTTGCTGTTGCGAGGCGCCTCGGTTTGATCGTACGATCCGGCACTACGCCATAGATGACATATCGCAACGAAAATCCATGGTGTTGCTAGCTACAGTGTTGCCATTGCTATGCTGTTTTTTGTCTATTGCAACGCATGCTTCAATGTGTTAGCACAGATATAACCATGTGTTGCAGTAGCTAAAAATATTTTCACATTAAAAAATTTAAAAAAATAATTACACCTCATCGATCCACGCCATTAGTTAAAAGAAAATCTGAACCGTCCATCCATTATTCCATTGTCTGCTCCGCTTCATCCATTTCCCGCTCCGCTTCATCCATTTCCCGCTAACATTTTCATTTACGCACTTCCTTTTGGTTTTGTTTTTCCCCAAATCGCCAATTCTAGATCTGAACTTAGGGTTCTTCGAAGAATAAAAAATGGAGCGGATTGCTTCAAATTTCCATCGAAACTTTCTTAATGGTGAAACAAACTTTCTGCCAGTCTGAAATCAGAAACAAAGTTTGGAACGAAAAGTCCGTGTTGAATCCAATTGCGAAAGCTTTGCTTGGCTTCAATTTTTAATAGTGCGATCTAAAGTTTAAAATAGATTTCAACAGGCTGCTCAGGTATTATTTGTTGCCGATTTCAATTTGTGCTTAGTTCGTACTGTTCCAATTTGCTCTTGGTGAGTTACTCGAATATTGATCCAAGTTCCTTTTCTTTTCCTCAAATGAAATCATTCAAGGATTCAGTGCTGAATTTCAGAGAATCTTCTCTTCGCTCCTACTTCTCAGACCCTAATATATTCCAAATAAGCACTTTGACCAATCCTCAGATCCACAGACGGGAACTTCAGATTATAGGAGTTTTGATTTGTTCAGACTAAAACCCTAGAAATTATAGAAGATGAGTAGTAAGAGAGAGGAGGAGATTGGAGGATTTACGGTTGTTGAAGGACAACTAAAATTCGATGTGAGTAGTTTGTTTTGTTTATTATAATGCATGTTTGTGATAAAAAAAAGTCTTGGTGAGTTAACGAGGTCATCAACATAATAGTCACACGTTTCATCTCTTTCAAAGGATATGTCTGCCATGCAAAATATATAACTTACCTTATGGACTCTACTCTTTGAATTGCTTATCTAATTACGTTTGAATTATCATGTTAGGATGGAGTCTGGAGGGGGTTTAGAAGTGCCCAGTACCAATGTTAGTAATGAATTATATGTTATAGTAATGGGTTATGTTAGTAGTTTTGGAGACATGGTTAGAGTATTGGAGATATCAGCTCAATGTAAAGCAAAAATTTCTCTGTATTATGGTGTAAATAATGATAGTGTTGTTCTTACCTAGATATAAATAAGAATTCATTCATTTATGGTATTGTTGAAGCAAAATATAATTTTTTTCCCCCTTCTGTTTACACCAAATAGGTGGAAGTAAGGATAAGGGAAGGAAACACAGTGAACATTCATATGTTTTGTTCTCGAAGACCCGGGCTCTTGCTGTCTACAATGATGCACTTGATGGTCTTGGTATTGATATCCAACTGGCGGTCATCAGCTGTATAAATGTCTTTGCTTTGCATGTAGTTGGAGTACTATTTCACTCTGTATTTCACCAATCGGTTGATACCTGTTTTCTACTATCTCAGGTATGTCGGCTATACACCAATGGATTGCAGAACAAATGTTGTCTTCTCACTTAGTACCTTGGCATGAACATCAGTACATCAAATAATACAAATTAAGACTTGATAATTCAAAAATAAGGCCTGTGAGTACTCTTTTTATTTATTTTCAGGCTGATAAGCCCGTATTCTTGTAAGTTTTTGCCCGTATTCTTATAAGTTTGTCTGACGCCTTGTTGAATTCAGAACAGCAAATAGTGCCTACCTTTCTATGTCTTGTCAAGTAGTATGTTCGCTGAAATTGTTGTAGTGATCTGCTAATTGTTACGTTATGTTTTTATTGCGCCAACATCACCCTTAAACCCGTAGTTTGGTTGCTATACAGATGGAGTCACTAACTGGAGTTAAAGATCCCATTCAGGCAGGGCTTGAATTAATCAAGAAAGGAAACAGAATGAAATGGGTTGTCATCAAAATGGGCTCCGAAGGCTCAGTTCTGGTTATGCAATCAAGTATTCACTGTCCACCTACATTCAAGGTAAACTTGTCTATTTTGTAGTCAAATTTTGTTGAGAAACAATGTAGTGAGTCTGTATATGAGTGGATCGAGTGACAATGTAGTGAGTAATGTATGTAAATATGAATGTGTAATATACGAGTGAATGTACAATAGTGGAGTCAAAAAAATTGTACTATTTGAAATGTTGAAATAAAATACTATATTTGAATACTGTGCTATAATAATATTTATTATAATATTATGAAAATTTTGATTAATAGCAGTTGAGGTGTAATTACTTTTAACAGTTATAAAAGAAATTTTAACAACTGCTAGAAACAGTTGTAAAAAAGGTTGACTTTATTATGATGCAGATATAATTAGTGTTGCATGCCAGCTGGAAGACATATTACAACTGTTTTTGGCAGTTGTGAAAAGATTTTTTTGTTTTAATGATACCTATGGCAACACCTGTACTGATGTTACCATACGGTCGCAAAGGTGTTGCCTTTGACTCTAAGGCAGCGCGGCAAAAGGCAACCCCGAAAAAGTGTTGCCACAGATCATTTTTTGCCTGTAGCAACACTTTTTGGCACCTACTGCGTCACTTCTTTGGGGTTGCCGTAGGCCATCTATGGCGTAGTGCGGGTCCGATAGAGTCATTCGTTGGCTCGATTATGCCCCATAGGGCGGAGAACCGCAGTGTTCAGGAATTTTAATCCACATCGGTGGACCGGCCCTGTCGCTCCAAGGGCCCACCTGAGTCTGGGCCCTGAGACATGGGCTAGATTGTCTCAAATTCGGTAAGGACTATCTTTTGCCTTGGTTCATGACGGAAATTCAATTTCCAAATATGTGACTGAGCGGTTTCGATTGTATATATATATTTGGCGACATAGTGGCATGGGACGCTCATGTCGTCTATGATTGATAGTTATGATTTGAAATTGTTTTTGAAACTTATAAACACTAACAATAATATCAAATGCCTTTGTTTTATTCGTATCAAGCATATTTTGGCCGTTATAAGGTAAAAACTCTATCCTCCGGTTTGCGTTGCATTGTGTGATGGGAACTGAGTCTTATAATGGCTTCATTTTTATAAAAAGCATAGCGTTGTTTCAAAGAATGATTTGTTTTAAAGCACTGGTAATCCGATGGAGTAAACCCATTCCACGAAAGTGGCGTGGTCCTGTGATTAGCCATATTATAAATGTGTAGAGTAGATTTCTCATACCAGTCCCATGACTGACTCGTAGTTTGTTTCACTTTCAAACTCGGGTGCCCCTTTTTCTACACGGGCAGCCTTGTATTCAGGTTTAGCTGGTTCTTTCTGGATGGATGGAGCTGAAGATGGATTCTTTTATTTATCTCTTTTTATGCTGTTCAGCTCCTATTGTACATATTTTGTTTATTTCCGCTGTAGACATTTATATATAGCTGAACTGTATTTGTACTAAGTATGATCATGTGTACTATGTAACTCTGATGATTACGTTTATCCAGTATATTCTATTGTTCATTATCTGGTGTATTTATTTAATTTTGTTCTGTTATTATCTGTTATATTCCAAAGATAACCCTTGTCTCCGTCTGAACGGGATTTGGGGTCGTCACAATCTGTTTGTAATAATATTAAGTAGAAGTTTGATCTTTGTTCTATCTGCTTCAATCTGGTGTTGTAACTGCTTGCTTCAATCTGGTAACTGCTTGCTTCAATCTGGTAATAAGTCCAAAAAGACTTCTGTAGTGTAATATCTTCTTAAAGCAATATTTTTTGCTGCATATAAAGTATATCCAGGAGAATTTATTCTCTCCTTTTTAGGAAGGATTGCATAAACTGTTAATGGTATTATTTGTATTTGATTATGTGTTTGATTTATAGTTATCATGTTGACTTTGAAGTTGTCAAAATCGTCAATGACGTCATCAATTTGTTCAGTAGTATCTGAATAAAATGATTCAATTTCATATATAGAAGAATTATCATCACTTGATATATCCTCAGTGGTGCCAACATGAATACCGTATTCTTCAACATTTGATATTATAATATTTTTAACATTTGCAGGGCATTCATTAGCATAATGTCCTTCTTGGTTGCATTTAAAACATTTGCAACCTTTTTTAAAGTTTTTCTTTTTAATAAATTTTTTCATTGAAAATTTATTGTTTCTATGAAATTTTTTCTTATATTCGGGTTTCCATTTTCTTCAAGTAATTTTGTATTTAGGCTTCCTTTTCCTATTAAAGTTATTGAATAGCTTTTCATAAATAATGCTACTATATTATTCAAAAGTACTAGTTTGGAAAGTAAAGATTATATTATAGATCAAGGAGATCCAATTGGACTTTTAGTCATTCATAAATATGAATATCTTCCTATTATAAAGGAAGAAATATATGACTGTGATACGCTCACCCCATTAGGAGGCTCTACATCTCATTCTTCACGAAATAATGAAGCTGAAACATATCGAGAATATAGAATATATATGAATACAATTTCATCAGAAGAAACATCATATTCACAATAACAAGATTGTGAAGGAGAACAATTTATTATTACAGATGAAGATCTTGAAAAATTAAAAGAGGCAATTCCAAGATCAGATAAAAGGGAAATTTATAAACTTATAACCCTTAAATCTAGATTCCTTAATCAACATACTTATGTATTTGAACGAATGCAAGGAAATGTTGAGCTAAATGGAGATGAAGATTTTACTTCTATAAGTCTTCTAAGCAAAAACAAAATAGAAAGATTAAAAGCAAAATATCCTAAAATGAGATATTTACATATTGGATTGATACAATTAAAGATTACAGCTCTTTTTAGATTTGGAATAGACACTCCTATTATGATAGTATGTATGGATGAAAGAATAATTAACAATCCTTTAAATAGTATTATAGGGGGAGCTAAATCTAATTTAGCAAATAGATTATTTGGAGTAAATATACATCCTGATTTTTGTATAAGCCTTGAAGATAAAAATATTGAGAAAGCATGTACTTTATCAGTAAATTTACAGAATATTGAGCTGTTAGCGGGCTATAAGGTTTTAGGAATTCAATGGGAACATTGTATGGCTTTGAATGATACAGCTACATTTAAATCTATTACTCCGAAACAATTCGTAAAATTATTCGAGGTTGGAATGGGAAAAACAATTCAACCTAGATTAGTAGATATGAGACACTTAAAATTTGATAATGAAATTCAAGTTTTCATAAAATCCCTTAGACTGAAAGTACAAATACCTACAGAGTACTTTCTTGCTTCAGGAAATACTATTTCCACAATAGTAAAAAAGAATGAAGAAGATTCAATATCAGATAAACCAAGAAGATCGCTATCTTTATCTGAAGTTGAACTAACATCTGACATTCTAAGAGGAATAAATAATCGTATGAGTTTTAGAAAATCCGATCCAATGGAAGGAAAAACCATACGGGTACTTGATAAGAAAAAAAAACAAGAACCTAACCGAATGGTGATAAAGGTTCCCTCTGAGAATATAAAACATTATGATTAGACATCTTGATCCTAAAAAGAAAGCTCAATTATGTATATATCTTCCATTAACAATATGTATTCCTGATTATCAGGAATTCACAATACATGCTTTATTAGATTCTGGTGCAGAAGCTAGTCTATTACAAGATATATTTATTCCCCAACAATTTTGGGTACCTTTAGACAAAAAAGGTATGCTAAACGATTTTATGGGAAGACAAGTTCCTGTAAATCACAAAGTCAAAAAACTTAAGATACAAATACCTGATATACATGGAAACAACAAAATTTTTAATTTTGATTTCGCTTTGCTTCCAAAAGATTTTGGCGTTGATTGTATTCTCGGAATGGACAATCAACGTCGTTTTCCACCTTTTGATAAACACTACTTTGAATTTGATGGAGCCTTGATTCCAAGAGTTCCTTTACCTGCATCAATTGCAGCCCATTATTTACCAACAGCACAGCATGGTGACAATCCCATAACTCTGATAGAAAATATAAAAATTCCAATGTTAGTACAACCAAAAGTTTGCACTTACAACATAAAGACATCTAATGAATTTGAGATATTAATTCATAATATGCTTGAACCTTTGTATTCAGAAAATCCATTAAAATGGTTTGATAAAGCACCAAGGTATTGCAAAATTGAATTAATGGAACAATATAAAGATGTCAAGGTTCAGGTAAACAGCATTATGTTTTCACCTACGGATAAAGAAGAATTTGCAAAACAAATAAAGGGTCTTCTGGATTTAAAACTTATACAAAAGATTTTTAGTACTCATTCATCTCCAGCATTCTTAGTTAGGAATCATGCTGAGATAAAAAGAGGAAAAGCGAGAATGGTAATAAATTACAGAAAACTTAATAGTCATACCAAATTTGATGGGTATTTTATTCCATCTGCTGAACATTTAACTAAGAAAATCCAAGGAGCAAAATATTATAGTAAATTTGACTCTAAATCTGGATTTTGGAAATTAAAACTTTCTGATAAACAATCTATTGAATTAACAGCATTTAGTTGTCCTCAAGGACATTTTGAATAGCAAGTTATGCCTTTTGGATTAAAAAATGCACCTCAAGTATTCCAAAAATGGATGAATTCTATGTTTGGACATTTACCTTTTACGCTTGTGTATATAGATGACATTTTAGTTTTTTCTAATAGTGCTGAAGAACATAAAGAACATCTTTTAGTAGTAGTCCAAATCCTATTACAAAATGGTGTAATACTTAGCCCTAAAAAAATAGAATTGTTTAAAAAAGAAATTGATTTTCTTGGAAAGAAAATTAGAAATGGCCAAATTGAACTTCAACAACATATATACACTAAAATAAAATATTTTCCTAATACTTTTAAAACTTTAAAAGAACTTCAAAGTTTTTTAGGATTATTAAACTATGGTACAAAATTTATTCCTAATCTATCAACAATAACACAAAATTTGCAAAAAAAGCTTAACGAAGAACAGGCTAAATATAAACAGCAAAGTGGAGAACAACCAAGAAGATGGAATACAGATAAAATTAGTATTTCTTTAAACTCTAAAGAAGAAGAAGAAATAAAAAAGATAAAAGAACTGATTAAGGATAAAAAAATCCTTTATTTTCCTTCCGAAGAAGAACTCCTTACACTTCAAACTGATGCTTCTGACAATTATTGGGCAGGAGTATTAATTGCAAAACAGAAAGAGGTTGTAGCATACTCTTCTGGAAGATTTAACAGAACTCAACTCAAATATGCTACTTATGACAAAGAATTACTAGCTATCAAAATAGCAATCAAAAGTTTAAAAATTAACCTTTTGCATAGACAATTAATAATCGAAACAGATAATAAGTCTGTTGCTCAGTTTTTAAAAGGAAAAACTGTTAATAACCCTGAAGAAAACCTTAGAAGAATAAGACTAGCAATGTATTTAGAAATCTATAATTATGGTGTTAAATATATTCCTGGCTATACTAATTTTGCAGCCGATCTTCTTACTAGATTATGAGATGGATGAAGAAGACCTTAAAAGGATAAAAGAATTGCTAGAAAACATGAAAAGACAAGAAAATTTTCAGCAAATCAAGTCCTCAAAAAAGGCAAAATCTGGAGAAGCTTCTTCTTCGCAAACAATCTCTCCCAACGGAGAAGGCAATGAAAAAGTCCAACAGACTAAACCAACGACAACATATGAAGCCAAAGCTACGACTTCCACTGGAGTCCAGAAATTTGTTCCAATGAACAAAGGGAAAGCTACTGCTCCCACAGGAGTATCAAAGCCTTATACTTCTGCAGTCATAAAAGACTGGTATAATCAAGAAATGAGAGAATCTAATCCAGGTCTGTACGAAAACTTTAATGGTTGCTTTAGAGCAATACAATCATCTGACCATAGAGCTGCAAATTACTGGTTGACACAACTAGAGAAAAAATATTTGGGATTAAAAGGTACTATATCCCAAAAAGATAAAATAATTCAAGATACACAAAAGATAGTACAAAGACTATCTTTATACTCTAGTACTTCCAGGTCGGAGGCACTAAATTCAAAAGAAGCAGAGTTGTTCACAGACAATACAGCTGCTCAAAGTGAATTAAAAACCATATTTGCACAAATGCAAACTTCAGATCTTGTGAATTTGAGAATTCAAGATTTTCTTGAATTACTTAAACTCTACGGAATTGATAATACAAAAACTAAAGAACTCGAGGCTGAAATGACAGTACAATACATGATATCCTTGTACCAGCAACAACTAATTGAAGAAAACCAATTTCTGTTGTTCTTCAAATAACTAGAAGACACTGAACTAATAACTCTTTTAGAAAAGAAGAGTTAATACTTATGAACAATAGAAGACCAAGGTTACTCGCATGCTTTTCAGAAATTCAAAGATACAAAAGGCATATTAGAAAGGGTTTAGTTCATGAAATCTATGTCAATACAAGCCCCCTGAAGAATATGCAGATTGTATTCCAGATATATGCAAAGAGAAGTTTGATAAGTACCCAAGCAGGTTTTTTTACTATGTTCATGTTCCGAGTATGGAGCATTTGGGAAGAAAGCCAGTATATTCGTCTATTCCCCTCCATTCAATTATAGGAAATCCATAGGGTTGTAGATAGCCCACAATACGATACAATTAAATTTTGCAGAAAAGATTTCAACGAAAGTGAAGAAAGAATCAAAGCTGCTGATGAATTCTTCACTGAAGCTATTAACAAAGCAGAAATTGGAGTACACTCAGTTACCGAAGGAAAGACAGTTCTAGTGTTCGACTATTTGTCTGAATTCGAGCCGTCTACAGACAGAATCATCAAAGTACAAAGGTTTCTAGACACTCTCAGTGTTGGACCAATAGGAACAAGGGCTCAAGAACTATATTTTGAAGAACAAGTCGAGTAAGAAAGAAGCAGACAAGATTTTGTAATGAGAGATACTTTAGGCACGTACCCGTTTGATGACGAATCAATGACCAACCTTGACCTACAAGACTAATCAGAAGCATGGTGGACCTAAAACCACTTTCTCAATCAATTACCCAACTCTACCGACACATTATTACCTTTTCAGACACGTTATCCTACCTACACATTATCCTACTGTTTTATACTTGGACACATATCCAAAAGTTTTAGACACGTAGCAAATAATTGAGGACACCTCCTCTTTTAAAAATTAACGGATGGATCCTACAAAAGGAGACGTGTTAAACCTACTACTAGGGAGAAGCAGAGAACTCAAGTATAAAAGGAGCATAAGAAATCAGAAGAAGGAAGTTCGAAAAAATATTCTCAGTTTCTTTGTAATAATTATCTTTTAATTCCGAGTGCTTTGTAATAATATTAAGTTGTATCTGTTTGTAATAATATTAAGTAGAAGTTTGATCTCTGTTCTATCTGCTTCAATCTGGTGTTGTAACTGCTTGCTTCAATCTGGTACGCTTATAAGCGTTGGCATATCTACCTTCGCAACGCTTATAAACGTTGGTAAATATTCTTTTCCAATGCTTATAAGCGTTGGTATATCTTCCTTCGCAACGGTTATAACCGTTGTTAGATTTTCTTTCGCAGCGCTTATAAAAGTTGGCAGATTTTCTTATGAATAATCAATTAATAGCATTAACAGTCAATTAATGTTGCTAAAATGACAATTAATAACTAACATGATTATAATGTAGAAGACGTTTATTATGAATCTAAAACTAATATCATTCTCAATTTAAAAAATATAACTCAATGAATATCAATAAACAACATTCATAATCAAGTAACGACATAGAATACCAGTTAACAACAGACAAATGTAGTACTAATTAAGTTGCCAAATTCAGTACATAATTAAGTTGCTAAATTCAATACATAAATGAAATTCTACAAGTACCGAATACAAAATTCGGGTCATACAACGAAGCCTCCATCTGAAAATTCAAGATCTTCTACTCCATCATTACCACTAAAACCAATATTTTCTTTCACATCTTCTAGAAATACCTACATACATTAAATATTATTGAAAGTATCAGTTAAAGGCAAGACATCAATGCTCAAAGAAATAATGCACTAGTTCAACATTCATATTCAAACTTAGTTGCAAAATCAGGTCGGCAAACTGAGTTGGAAAACAGAGTTGCAGCAAACTCGGTTCAGCGATTGCGCTGCGCGACTTTGAGTTACGCAGCTCAATTACATTCTGAGTGAGTTGCGCTGCTCAGTTGCAAGACTGAGTTGCAAGACTGAGCTGCAAACTCAGATTTTTTTTTTATTTAAAAAAAAAACAGAAAGGGCAATAAATATACCTAATCATTCAAAGGATTTAAATGTTTCTAACCGTCCCACTAGCCAATCAATATTTACCATCTCTCATGGCCTTAATTCTACTGTGCAACATACACTAATTTCTCCCTTGCATTCCCTTCGTACAAATAATTCTTTCAAAATTCTTTCAGTCACGTACAACTCAGATACGACCATTTTCAGCATCTTCCCTTCCCTTAATTTTGAAATTGTATCAGTTCGCAAGCAACTAATGTTGATACTTCAGCAACACACTCAAGCCTACCCCATGATTTGTGCACAAGTCCCATTTGCACATGCACTGGTATTCTTGCACTTGTCAACCTGCTCCTCTAACCCTCATAACAATCTCATTTTTATGCAGCCTCCCGGTACAGTTCTCCAAGCAAAAAGCTCTGAGCTTCGCCCACCACTAACGACCTGCTATCCTCCTTTACTCAAGCCAAAACTTCCAAAACTCCATCCAGAAAGCATAACCCTTATCTCTATGAATCTGAACTCTGCATGCAAACTATCTATTTTCCCTCAAAAATCCCAAACGGTTCCCAATGATTAATTACATTGCATCCTGGAATATGAGAGGATTTTCTTCACAGTCATCATGTAGTCTGAAATAGCTATGCTGAAAAGCCCAACACCTGAGGGAATATTTGGTGGACAACTTGTAAAGCATGTCGAGTTCAATCAAAAGCTGTAAAGATTTTTTTGAAGTTTACATCTGTTGTTACCTATTCAATCAGAAACTGTAAAGACATTTTGAAGTTGCTATGTCACTTTTTATTTCCAGTCTTGCCTCTTAAGGTTATTGAACCGGCTATTTGTCCCTATTTATGTGAAGCCAGCCCATGTAAGTTCCAATTACAAACAATATTGCACTGCTCCAATTCATTTACTGTGCATTATTCCCATCGTGCTTGCAAGCCAAGCCCATCCACCTTCAGCTATACTACAACAAATTGACCATATTACAACGGTGGAAAACCGTTGTAAAATACATTTTACAACGGTGGGGTAACCGTCATGTATTAAGAAGTTGTAATAAACTAAAATCTTTTACAATTATTTTGCACCATTACAACACCGTAGTTATATGTATATTTTACAACTGTTTTCCACCATTGTTATAAACTTTATTACAACTGTTACGCACCGTTGTTATAATTTTTACAAATTTTTATAACCGTTTTGATATATTTTATTACCACTATTATTTTATAGTTATAATATATCCACAAATTATATGTTTAAAATATATAAACATTATATATGTGCAACAATAAATAGATAAATAGCATAAAAAAAGATACAAATTTAAATGCAGCATGATCCATTCATTGATAAAAATTACAACTTTATATCCATAATACAAATTATAAATCATATACTAACACTTGCAATAAAAGATAACATAGTAAACCCACGCATCATGTGCGAACTACATTCGATTCTTGCTCTTTCACCAAATTACAATATTGCATGACTAAGAGAACTAACAAAAATTTGATACTGAAACAACTCATAATGCTTTACATGATAGTCAGCTTAATAATCCATTCCGCCCATGCCACCCATACCAGGCATTGCTGATGCACCTTCCTCATCTTTTGGTAGTTCTACCACCATAGCTTCCGTCGTCATCAATGAAAAAACCCTGCAAATACATAAATAATAAATTGGTCTGCCACAACTTGTTTTTTTATTTTTGGATGGATATAAATTTGAGTTGCTAAGTAGAACAATAAACTTGCTATTATTTATAAATCTTTTAAACCCATTAAGGAGGCAATATAATTTACCTGGCAGCATCAACCAATGTGGTTCTAATAACTTTCAGCGGATCGATGATACTAGCCTTTACCATGGCAACATACTCGCCTGCGTAGTTTATTCAATTAAAGTGTCAGCATGGTACAATATTGGAATCCTAGTTAACAAAATGGATGAGATCAACCACAAAATTTCACTTTCAGGGCTTCCAGAAGAAAATTTAAGGTAAACAAACCTTTAGCTGCATCATAACCAAGATCGGCATTATCCTGTTCCAAATGCTTGCCAACAACAACAGCACCCTATACCCCAACATTGGAAGAAATAGTGTACACTCGAGCCTGATTAAGTAATGCAAATTTTAGTCGCTTCATTTTAATTTAACAAAGAAAATGTGATAATCAACAAAGAAGCATGGGAATATAATAAGGATAAGGTGGCATGCATTACATTCATACTAATGTTCTGGGATTTGAGTATTGTGTAATGCATGGAGTCTCGGCATATATTTTTAGTGAACTGAGCAAGTTTGGGTTTGGTACCTTCAACGCATTTCGAATAATTTGGACACCAATTTTCTGATCGAAGTTGGTAGTATGCAATTTCTCTAGCTCTTTGGATGCATAGAGCAGAGCAACACCACCCCCTGCAAAGACGTGGTATATTTTATGTGTGAGGAGGCTACATGAAAGACAGTACTCGGGTGGAATAAAGGTTGAGTAGGTTTACTAACACTTGCAAGGATGCTGCAAAGTGTATGTAGACAATGGTATACAGCTTCTGGATCAAAGGTTCAAATTCCTGCACATGGAGAAAAGAAACATTTAAGGAGAGAACTTACTGCAGTTGTAAGTGAACTAGGCGTATGCAAAGAAGATTCACATTAAATACAATTTACAACCGTAAGCCTGTAACTGGGAACAAGCAACTGCCAATGAGAGCTGGAAGTTCTTAACATTTTTAGACACCACTGTTAACAAATTTAAAATGATGGTTTGAAAGTGTAAACTGTGTTATAACTTCCAGATAAAATCTAATAATTCCCAAATCAATGTATATATCACATATACAAGTGAGCAGTTGATATAGCAAGGTCACCTATATCCTCAAATCATATAACCAATCGAACAATACAATAAGAGATAGCAAAAATATTGACCTCAGTTAAGACTGGTTATTAGAGCAAAAATTCAAAATACTAATCAGTACCGGAGATGGAAAATGTCACTGAGCCTTAAAAATACGAAAAAATAAATAATGCCTGAACTGTTTAAAACCTATATATGCGTGTGAGGTAGATCTATTTGTCTTAGCTGAAGGAGACACATGCCATATTTCCTACAATTATACCCTCATTTGGAAGGGTTTTGGAAAGGATCGGATAATGGTGGAAAGGGGAAAAAGGGGAATGAAAAGGACGGACAGGGGGCTGGTTCTAAAATTAGGCTTACGTGTAGAATGCGTCTGCGAAAATTGAAAATCATTACCCGGGAATCAAAAATAAAAGGCGGAAAATGAAATTAAGAGGCGGCAAAACAGGGAGGAGCTGATGTCAATTGTCATGTGCTATTTTTAAATCATGATTATTTAATGTTAATTACTAAATACTAATTATTATGTGTATATTAGTAATTATCAAATACACCAATAATTATTGATTATTAATTACTAAAAATAGTATTAAGTGGTAAGTCAAATATTGTTGTTAATTTTGAATATTAAACTATAACAAATACATAAAATGTTAAAAAATAAATATTAATTATTAAGCTTTAATTATAACTACAAATTTTTTTAAATTTGATTTAGAAAATTTCAAAATTATTAACACTTCAATATTTTAAATATAATTATTAATAATAATTATATATATTAAGTACTAATCGTTTGAGATTATAAAAAAGTGAAAAGGTTAGATATGACTAATCAGAATTCGTATGAGTGTTACGAAATGAATTAAATCTGAATTTAAAATCAAAATTGAAATTAAAAACCCTAGAAATTTGGAAAGGTGTTTGCAGACTAATTTGAAATTAATATCTGGGAATTTTAAAATCCTGAGAAATTTTAAATTATTTACAAGCATTGTGAATAATATTTTGGATGTATTTTAAAATGGAAATGGTTAGAAATGGTTTTGAAAATGATATAGTATTGAACTCACTTCGGTCCTTGGAAAATAATTCTAATGATGACTGCGCAGCATCATTGGTGTTCATTTGTGCATTGGTATAGATGCTTCTTTTAGTTGTACGATTTTGGTGTTTTCTTTAGTAGGTATTATAGTTTCGTAGAGGATGTTATGGAAGTTTGGGTGGAGTGGTTGCATGCTTTGGTATTGGTTAAGTGGTGAAGCTTTTGATGTTTGGGTGCAGGGAGTTGGGGATGTGATATGAAGTTGTAGGGTGTATAGGTTGTCGGAGGACGTGAAATAGAAGTTTGATGTTGTAACAACCCGAATTTTTATAACGTATTAAGACAAGAATTGAGGCAGAATTAAATTATAAAATAAGAATCAAGCGAAACGGGTTGCGCCGTTGCGTTCGTCTCGGAATTCTGGTTGGAAACAAGTCCGAAATTTCGTAAATCAGAGTCTGTATGACCGAGATATGGCCTCTAGAAGTTTCACGAAAAATCAGAAAACGAAAACAGATTTTCGAAATTCGAATTTAGCCCCAAACAGACTGGGCGGGAAAATTTCCCGCCCAGCTCCAGGTCGACTGGGGAGTCGACCCCCAAGGGACCAGGTCGACTGCCCAGTCGACCTGGGTGTCGACCTGGGGGTCGACCTCCCTGGTCGAGCCAGGTCGGCCTGGGTGCACCTGCATGGTCTTTTGGCTCTGGTTTGGGGGCCTGTGACGATTTTGACGGTTCAGATCTAAACTAGGGTTAATCTAAGGGCCTAAACTAGTCCTAACTTCTATAAAAACACCCTAAGACCTAACCTAAATCACTAAAAATCATTCTAGCAACAAAGTGCTGCCCAAATCTCTCTTGATCATGGCCTCCATCTCCAACTTCAAGGGCTTGAGCATTCAACTAGATCCATGTCAAAGGAGCAAGCTTTCTACATCAAATCAAGGGAGTAGAGCATCATTCCTACACCGTTCTACGACAAATGCTTGCTCATAAATCTCTAGCCACGCTATGTAAGTTCTAGCTACTTTTAGATCTAAACGGTAGTTCTAATGTTGACATGGAATAAAATGAGATGAAACCTAAGTATGTTAGTCTATGTGAATCTAGTCTTGCCCCTCTCTTGAACCTATGACTTTGGGCTATTTCTTAGTGATTAAATCATGCCACTCATGTTGTGTTTGACTTAGTTTATCATGCAAGATTGAATTTTGACTTATGGAATGTTGGCATGAACCCTTAGAACCATTTGGCTTGTGGAACATTCATATGAACTTGACTTGGGGCTTATGCATGTAAAAGAACCTAAACCTCTCATGACCATTTACATGTCTATGATGATGAACCTATTGTTATGCTATCATACATGTTTGAGGCCAATCCCTTTATGCTATTATACATGTTTGAGGCCAATCCCTTTATGCTATTATACATGTTTGAGGCAAGTCCCTTTATGCTATCATACATATTTGAGGCCAATCCCTTTATGCTATCATACATATTTGAGGCCAATATGTTGTCATATTATTCCTACTATGTTGACTCGCTTTCACTTGCGTTGGGAATACGCCTTGGGTAGTTTAGGTAAATTTGAGAGGGGCTATGAAACTTAACATGAATTAAGTAATGGGAAAATGGGCATAAGTGGAAAACGTGGACTTTGTCGTAGCCTAAATTTGACATGAACATGACAAGTAGGAAAACATGAAAGTGGCCAACTCGAGGTTGGGTTGAGTTTGTAGCATAAATCTGCCCGGAACCGCCCGACAAATCCAGTAGCTACAGACAATAAGACCCAATGTGAGAAGTTGGTCATATCGCACTCAAAACCCGAGGTTAGACTAGGCTGTGGTGTAAAGCTGCCCGGACCCACCCGGCGTAACCAGTAACCACAACAAAGTCTAATATGAGAGGTTGGGGTGCATTAATTTACTTAATGCCACATGATAAGGTTAAGTTAGTTTGACTAATGGCACTTAACCGATATGACATGAATGGGTAGGTTAAGTAAGACCAGACTTGATTACTTAAAGACACTTAACCATATAACATGATTAGCGGATGGGTTATTTTAACCTAAATGGGTTGATAACACCCGACTGGGATAACGCGATGCGTGGTAGAGTTAAGTAAACCCACAAGAATGATACTTAACCATTATAAATACGACTAGTGGATGGGGTTAAGTTAACCTACACTTAACCAATCTGACACGGTAAATTTGATAGGGTTAAGTTAACTTACACTTAACCAATCTGACTTGATAGGGTTAAGTCACGAACCTCTTAAATATACTTAACCAATCCAACTCGATAATTTAATGGGGTTAAGTTAACCTACACTTAACCAATTTTACTCGGTAATTTGATGAGGTTAAGACAACCTATAACCAATTTTACTCGGTAATTTGATGAGGTTAAGACAACCTATACTTAACCAATCTGACACGGTAATTTGAAAGGGTTAAGTTAACCTATCTGACACGGTAACCTAGGGTTAAGTCATGAACTTCTTGATATACTTAACCGACTTGATACATGGTCTGTAGGGCTAAGCCTTGAAATTGAATACTTAGCCAATTTTGACATGATTCGTAGGCGGGGTAAGTCATGAACTCGAATGACAACACTTAACCCATTAGACAAAACCCTAGTTCAGGGGACTAAGTGGAAAATCGTAGTAATAAGGATAACGGGAAGGGAAACTAAGTGATAAACCTTAGTTAAGGATAACTAAGTAATAATTATTAGTCAAGAAAATTGGACCAGTTCACAGATAGATGAGTAACCTGATACGGTAGGTCATTGTTTAAAACGAACACACGAGGAGGAGCGAATGTTTATCTGACTTAGATAAAGGCTCCAGCGAACTAGGTGACGAAGCGGTAGCTTCAGGGGACGTGAGAGTATTCTTGGTATCCCTCTGTGAGGTTGCAGATGATCCTCCTAGGCTCACAGAGGTTGAGGTCTACGGTAGAAGAACCAAGGGTATGCCTTGGTTGCTGTTCGAGCAACCTAAAGACTAGGGTGGATTAGCGTGGAGTCGGCGATATCTAGTTTAGCCCTGTGCTAGCACGTCGTCGACTACCTACCATCTTTAGTCAATCGTGTACGTATGCGGAAAGGCAGAGAACTCCCAACAGACCATATACTTGCTATCTAGTTATGGGTGAGGTTGGCCAATAGGAAAGTTGTAACAACCCGTATTTTTGAATAACATGTTATAACATAAATCAAGGCAGAATTTAATGTTAAAATCTAAATCAAGGTAAACGGGATGTTCCATTGCGTTCGTCTCGGAAAAATACGCGAAATAGAGTCCGAGTTTTCGAAAATCGGAGTCCGTATGATCAAGTTATGGCCCGTCAAAGTTTTCAGAAAATTTCAAGTTCAAAAACAGTTCAAATTTGAATTTAGAATTCAAATTCAACCAAAACAGACTGGGCGGGAAAATTCCCGCCCAGACAGGTCGACAGGGGGGTCGACCCCCCCCAACCAGGTCGACACTAGAGTCGACCTGGGGGTCGACCTCCCTGGTCGGCCAGGTCGGCCTGGTGCACCTATTTTGGCTGTTTGGACCTGTTTTGGAGGCTAGTGACGTGAATTGATGGCCCAGATCTGAATTAGGGTTAATCCTATGGTCTAAATTAACCTAATCATCTATAAAAAGACCCTAATACCTAGCCTAAATCATCATAAATCAATCCTATAACTAAACTATGCCAAAATGTTTAATCATGGCCTCCACCCTCTTGTCATAGCCTCCATCTTCATTCATATGAGAGTTCCTAAGCTTGTTTGAGAGTTTCTAAGCTTGATTCAAGGCCAAAGTTCAATCTTTCTTCATCAAAGCAAGGATCTTTTGCTTGTTTCTCAAGGGTTTTCATTGGAGCTTATCATTTGGGAGTATTTAGAGTTGCTAGTGGCTTCGTCTCAATCTTATTTTATTTTATAAGTCTTCATCACATTGTAAGCCCTATACTACTCTTAGATTATAAATATGAAGTTAAATATGGCATGTTGCAAGTTTGAGTTTGGGCCTAAGTATGATATGTGCTTTGATCCTATCATGTTATGCATAGATTTACCCTATGCAAGTTTGTAAAGCTATCACCTTGACTTTGTGCATAGAAAGCTATGACCTTTGATTTGGAATGTTGCATTATGCAACATGAGAACTCTCATAACTTTTATGATAACTTGCATATAATGTTATATGCGAACTTCTAGTCATCATCCTATGTCATCTAGGACCATGTATCACATATTCGCTAAGTTTGAATGTTATGCATGTAATATGCAAGTTTAAATGAACATATTTATGCCTCATATGCCACCATGTTTAACTTGTGGCCAACCTTATTACCTTATGCCCTTTTGTCATGCTTTTGCCAAGTTCCCTCTTTTGATCTATGTTATGTTATGCGATACGTACATGCGATGGGAATGCGTTGGGTTTGGGTAATATTAATGACATGAAAACATGGTTTTAAAATATGACATGAACATTGACTTGTGATTATGTTTGTAAACATAATGATGGACATGACACTTAGAAAATATGAGGGTGGCCAACTCGAGGTTGGGTTGAGTTTGTAGCATAAATCTACCCGGAACCGACCGGCTTAACTAGTGGCTACAAACAATAAGACCCAATGTGAGTAGTTGGTCATGTCGCGCTTGAAACTCGTGGTTAGACTAAGTTGTGGTGTAAAGCTACCCGGACCCGCCCGGCTTAACTAGTAACCACAACAAGGTCTAATGTGAGAGGTTGGGTGCATTAAATTAATTAATGCCACATGATAGGGTCAAGTCATGGACTACTTGAATACTTAACCAATTAAACACGATGGATTGGTAGGGTTAAGTCATGGACTACTTGAATATACTTAACCAATTAAACCCGATGTATTGATAGGGTTAAGTCATGAACTGCTTGAATACACTTGACCAACTCAATACATGGTTAGGATAGGGTTAACCACACTTAACCCGCTTGAAATCCTAGTTACATGGTCCTTTTCAGCAGTAACCTACTTGGAAGTATCATGGGTACCCTGGACTAGGCTAGGGTGGGGCACGATTACTGAACTGATTGTAAGAGACCAAAAGAGACGGCTGAAGGGTGCACCGGTTGTTCAGGCGGACCATGGTCGTGCACATTATGTCCGGAGTTGAACATGGGCACCAGTAGGTTTAGACTGTGCGTTCTTGAATTGTGTCTGTGGTATACACCTTAGGGCTGGATACACCCTGGGGTGGACCTTGCACAGTTAACTACATTCCATGATTAAGCCGTATGACACCGATACATGACGAGTTAGGCTTATAGGGAGCCGATCGACTAGACCGAGTAGTTGGACCTCGATTTAGGTCATCTCATGATGTGGGCCAGCTTTGGGACAAGGGATCATTTCTTGTTTATACTTGACATGGATTGGAATACTAGTACACACCTGGTGCAACTTAACCTTGTATATGTGATGCCACACTTGATCTATCTTGTTAACTTTTCACCATGCCAGTTATCACCCTACATCTCATCTCTGTTTTACATGTTCAGTTAACTTTATTAGTTTTTATACTAATAGTAGATAGGACTTACCAGTCTTTTTGACTGACCCGTTTTCTTTTGCCTCTTTTCTTCCGTTTCCCCCCCTCAGGATTACAGGGTGGGAACACTGGTACCTAGCTTGGATCTTTAGCTGCTTTTCTGGATAGCTCATGTACGGTTTGGACTTGAGCTCGCTATGGCTTTCTTCTACCTTGGGGATAGTTACTTTATGATTTTCTTTCCAGTTTTCAGTTGATGTTTCTAGACTATGTTTTGTGGAAAATAATGACCAAGTACTTTGATGTAACTTGACTATGGTTTTGAAATGTTAGTTTTATCCGCTGCTTTATTCACTCTGTTTTTACTTATATGTTCTGTCTTGTGATATCTGCATGCATGTTTACCTTGTTTAACGCCCCTCCAAAGCTAGTGTGCTTGCAAGAGTGGCATTGGCGGAGGTGGGGTGTTACATTTGGTATCAGAGCATAAGGTTTACAAGATTTGAGCAAAAGGTTTTTAAAACTTACCTTTTGAAAAACTATTTTCAAAACCAATTAAGTATTTTCCAAAAAAAGTCTAGTTATTTTAAAAGGCTATTCCCCAAAAGCCATTAGCACTATCCTTCGTTTCCTCGTTCTGAATCTATCTTTTTCTTTTTCAGTATGGCCGATCTTAACCTTCCCGAGGGAGTAACCATTCCCGGATGGTTCCGGAGGTACTTGGAAGCTAGGGCCAACGATGTGGGCCCAGCAAATACCCCCACCGTAACTGAGGTTCCTCCTCCTCCTCAGAATCCATAAGAAGATTTCGCTAAGGTTTGCAAAGACTTTAAGGCAATGGGTGGCAAGAATTTTATTGGGACGGAGACTTTTGTGGAGGCAAGAAATTGGTTGAAAGAAACTGAAGATCTCTTCGCCATCTTTGATGTGGAAGACCATAGAAAAGTTCTGTTGGCAGCGTGGCTATTAAAAGAAGAAGCTGCTTATTGGTGGGAGGTCACCAATGCTACTAGGCCTATAGAGACTTGGGCCGACTTTAGGACGAGGTTTGGGCTTGAGTTTCTATCATCTGCTGAGGCGAATCTGCAATTGGAGAAGTTTATATCTTTGAAGCAAGGGGACATGACAGTGAGGGAGTATGTGAATAAATTTAACCAGCTTGCTCGATTTGGTTTAGACATGGTTAATACTCCCCAGAAGAAGGCTTTACGCTTTGCACGAGGGTTGAATGTGCCATTACAAGGTTTAGCCCTTTCTCATATACCCATGGGGGCCACTTTTGAAGGCCTAGTGGACATGGCATTGCTTCAAGGAGACGATAAGAATGGCAAGAAAGAAGTCAAGCCTAATGAGACTCAAACCAAGAAGACGGATTCCAAGTGGGGAGGAAATCAGAGCAATCAGAACAACAAGAACAACAAGGGCAATAAGGCCAACAACAGCAAGGCAAAAGACCCAAGAAAATGCAACTTTTTTGGGATTGTTGGGCACATAGCCAAAGATTGCAGAAAGAAGAAGAGGAAGTTGGGCGAATGCTTTCACTGTGGAGAGCCTGGACACCTTAGCCAGGATTGCCCCAAGAAGCAAGGACAAGGGCAAGGGCAGACTCAGCGTGCAGGACCTTCTGGAGGGCAAGTGCATGCTCTCAACACTGCTCCAGTTCAGGACCGAGGTAGTATTTCTGTAGAAAGCCTTGTTTATATTTCTGATTATCCTGTTCGCACCTTATTTGATTCTGGCGCATCGCATAGTTTTATTTCTTCTGATCTTGTTGAAAGTTTGCACCTAAGTACTAGTCTAGTTGAGGATCCCGTTAGTGTTTCAAATCCAATTGGGGGTTCCGCCCATCTATCTATGATTTGTGTGGATTTGAAGATTTCTATCTTGACCGTAGAATTCACGTGTAATGCTTATGTTCTTGGGTTCACGGGATACGGGTTGATTTTGGGCATGGATTGGTTGTCCAGTTATGGAGCCATCCTCGATTGTGAGCATAGGGTGGTGAGGCTCATGACTCGCCTCGGTAATACCCTAGAAATTTCTTGTAACCCTAGAGGTCCCGTCATGTTATGTTATCTTGAATCTCTTGACTCGTCCATCGATGATCTGCAATCTGTAATGGTGGTCCGAGACTACCCTGATGTCTTTGAAGAAGTTAAGGGGTTACCCCCTAAACGAGAGATAGATTTCCGCATTTATCTAGTCGATAATGCCAAGCCAGTATCATTGCCCGTTAGGCACATGGCCCCACGTGAAAGAAGGGAGCTCAGTAAGCAAATCAAGGAGTTGCTTGAGAAGAATTTTATTAGGCGAAGCATTTCTGAATGGGGTGCTCCTATGGTATTCGCTACTAAGGCGGATGGTTCGCTTCGTCTATGTGTTGATTATCGAGAGTTGAACAAGCTGACAAAGAAGAATAGGCACCCGTTACCGAGGATAGACGACCTCTTTGACCAGCTTGTTGGTGCTTCTGTTTTCTCTCAGCTCGATCTAGCCACCGGATTTCATCAGCTTAGAGTGGCTGAGGATAGTATTGATAAAACTGCGTTTAGGACTCCAGATGGATTCTTTGAATGGCTTGTCATGCCATTCGGTTTGACTAATGCACCCACCTACTTCGTAGATTTGATGAGTAGGGTGTTCAGGGAGTTCCTTAACAAGTTTGTAGTTGTCTTCGTGGATGATATTCTGATTTTCTCAAAGGATGAGGAAGAACATGCTAGACATCTCAAGGAAGTGATGGATACGCTTAGAGCTCATCAGTTGAAAGCCAAGTTCTCCAAATGCCATTTTTGGAGAAGGGAAGTTCGATTTCTTGGACATATAGTTTCTAAGCAAGGCATAGCCGTGGATCCCGCGAAAGTGGTTGCGGTTCAAGACTGGAAGACTCCTAGGAATGCAACCGAAGTAAGAAGCTTCCTCGGTCTGGCGGGCTACTATAGGAAGTTCATCAGGGACTTCGCTAAGATTTCAGCCCCTCTTACTAGATTTACGAAGAAGAACCTAGTCCTTGCATGGGACTTAGAATGTGAGCTTGCTTTTCAAAGGCTCAAGAGGGCCCTTACAACAGCTCCAGTTTTGGCATTACCCGATGGCGGTAAGATGTTTACCGTGTACACCGATGCATGTGGCACGGGGTTAGGTGCTGTTCTGATGCAGGAAGGAAGAGTGATATGTTATGGGGGAAGGCAACTTAAAGTTCATGAGAAGAACTATCCCACTCATGATTTGGAGTTGGCGGCGATCATCTTTGCTCTCAAATCGTGGCGCCACTATCTTCTAGGCGAAAGGTTTGAGTTGTATACTGATCACAAGTCACTCAAGTACCTATTCTCATAGAAAGATCTGAATCTAAGGCAGCAAAGGTGGATGGAATTCTTGGCATCTTATGACTTCGAGATAGCTTATACCCCTGGCAAGGTTAATGTTGTGGCAGATGCACTAAGCAGAAGTAGGTTGACTTTGAGTCCCTTGTTTGTTGAGATGAGGAGCCTAGAATTCTTGGCAACCTTTGATTTCACACCAGCTGTTGAGTCGATGACGGGTTCATTAGCATCCCTTGAGCTTAGACCTATACTTCTTGATCAAATAGGGACTTCGCAGAAGGAAGATCCGCAGATAGTCGAGATCATGGACAAGTTGATTCGTGGTGAAACATCTAGTCACCTTGCTAGATATACTATTGATGACAAGGGTTGGCTAAGGCGTGATGGAAGGCTATGCGTTCCACAAGTGGGAAACTTGGTGCATAAAGTTCTCGAAGAAGCGCATCACTCGAAGATGACTATACATCCTGGAGGAGATAAGATGTATAGGGATATGAAGCGCATTTTCTTTTGGGCTGGAATGAAGAAGGATGTGGCAGAGTATGTTTCAAAGTGCATGGTGTGCCAACAAGTGAAAGCCGAGTCGAAGAAACCCGATGGGCTATTACATCCATTAGAGGTCCCGCAATGGAAGTGGGAAAGTATCTCTATGGATTTTGTGGATGGTTTGCCTAGGTCAAGGAAAGGGAACACGAGCATATGGGTCATAGTTGACAGACTTACGAAGAGTGCTCACTTCATTCCAGTAAAGAGCAAGAGGACCGCATCATGGATAGCATCTATTTATCTTCGAGAGATAGTGCGGTTGCATGGAATTCCTTCTAGCATAATTAGCGATCGTGACCCTATCTTTACTAGCCAGTTCTGGAATAGTTTGCAAGAAGCAATGGGTACGCGATTGAATCTAAGTACAACCTATCACCCCCAGACAGATGGCCAAACCGAAAGGGTTAATAGAGTGCTAGAAGATCTCTTGAGGCTTTGTGTTCTTGACTTTGGTGGTACTTGGGAAGACCACCTCCCTCTTGTGGAGTTTGCTTATAATAATAGCTATCAAGCTAGCATAGGGATGGCACCATTTGAAACTTTGTATGGGAGGCCGTGTAGGTCACCATCTTGTTGGTGGGAGACAACGGATAGGCTTATACTTGGGCCCGATATGATACGGGACACATCCGAGAAAGTTGAATTGGTGAGAAGACGGATGAAAGCGGCCCAAGACAGACAAAAATCCTATACTGACAAGCGAAGGACAGATTTGGAATTCGAAGTTGGAGATATGGTTTTCGTGAAGGTTTCTCCTTTGCGTAATGTGGTTCGTTTTGGAGCAGTTGGGAAGTTGGCACCAAGGTTCGTAGGACCCTTCCCTATCATAGAAAGAATTGGGAAGATGGCTTATAAGGTGGAATTGCCCGAGAAGCTGGCCGGAGTACATAATGTCTTTCATGTCTCTCATCTCCGAAAGTGCCTACATGAGTCCGCTGAGGTGGTTGAACCTAGCATTCTTGAAGACATGGAGGTGTAGAAAGAGGCAACCCTAAGACGAGCTCCGATTCGTATCATGGAAATGGAGACAAAGAAGCTAAGGAGCAAAGAAGTTAAGCTTGTTAAGGTGCAATGGAGTGAAGCAGAGGAAGACGCAACTTGGGAAACCGAGGAGAAGATGCGTGGGCTTTATCCATTTCTTTTTTAGGGTACATTTTCAATCTCTTTTCCTAGTTGGTATATCTTTCTTTTGCTATCCATGTTTATCTAGTTTCGTAAATCTTGTCATAAGAACCTTAGGTAGAAACCCTTGTTTGAAACATGTATTTGAAACATGTTATGCTTGATGTTTGCCAGTGGTTGCAAGTGTTTGCAAGTGGATACTCGTGGATGCATGATACACGTTAGGCACTAAGATCGGCTCACACACTTTCATACTGCATATGCATGAGTGTTTATGCTTATTCATGGATGAAACTTGTATGCTATCACATCGATGTTGCATATGGACGGATGATATGTGCACTCATGTAGAGACTATAAGTATGTTAGGAATTTGCATACATAAGGACGCATTGCACAAACATATTTTGCATTAAGGAGGTTTAATGAATCAGTAACCGCCTGATTTTCGCATTAGAAAAGTGCATATACACACACTTTTGCATATGTTCATATAGCATTAGAAATCTTTTAAGGACAATGATTACTTGGGGATGATGTTTTGAGTAGATGGATGATGGATGGTAGGATACGTTCTTCCTAACTTGAAGATTTCGGGGACGAAATCCTTTAAGGTGGGGAGGATGTAACAACCCGTATTTTTGAATAAAATGTTATAACATAAATCAAGGCAGAATTTAATGTTAAAATCTGAATCAAGGGAAACGGGCTGTGCCATTACGTTCGTCTCGGAAAAATACGCGAAATAGAGTCCGAGTTTTCGAAAATCGGAGTCCGTATGACCAAATTATGGCCCGTCAAAGTTTTCAGAAAATTTCAAGTTCAAAAACAGTTCAAATTTGAATTTAGAATTCAAATTCAACCAAAACAGACTGGGCGGGAAAATTCCCGCCCAGACAGGTCGACACTAGGGTCGACCTCCCCCCAACGAGGTCGACACTAGAGTCGACCTGGGGGTCGACCTCCCTGGTCGGCCTGGTGCACCTATTTTGGCTGTTTGGACCTGTTTTGGAGGCTAGTGACGTGAATTGATGGCCTAGATCTGAATTAGGGTTAATCCTATGGTCTAAATTAACCTAATCATCTATAAAAAGACCCTAATACCTAGCCTAAATCATCATAAATCAATCCTATAACTAAACTATGCCAAAATGTTTAATCATGGCCTCCACCCTCTTGTCATAGCCTCCATCTTCATTCATATGAGAGTTCCTAAGCTTGTTTGAGAGTTTCTAAGCTTGATTCAAGGCCAAAGTTCAATCTTTCTTCATCAAAGCAAGGATCTTTTGCTTGTTTCTCAAGGGTTTTCATTGGAGATTATCATTTGGGAGTATTTAGAGTTGCTAGTGGCTTCGTCTCAATCTTATTTTATTTTATAAGTCTTCATAGCATTGTAAGCCCTATACTACTCTTAGATTATAACTATGAAGTTAAATATGGCATGTTGCAAGTTTGAGTTTGGGCCTAAGTATGATATGTGCTTTGATCCTATCATGTTATGCATAGATTTACCCTATGCAAGTTTGTAAAGCTATCACCTTGACTTTGTGCATAGAAAGCTATGACCTTTGATTTGGAATGTTGCATTATGCAACATGAGAACTCTCATAACTTTTATGATAACTTGCATATAATGTTATATGCGAACTTCTAGTCATCATCCTATGTCATCTAGGACCATGTATCACCTATTCGCTAAGTTTGAATGTTATGCATGTAATATGCAAGTTTAAATGAACATATTTATGCCTCATATGCCACCATGTTTAACTTGTGGCCAACCTTATTACCTTATGCCCTTTTGTCATGCTTTTGCCAAGTTCCCTCTTTTGATCTATGTTATGTTATGCGATACGTACATGCGATGGGAATGCGTTGGGTTTGGGTAATATTAATGACATGAAAACATGGTTTTAAAATATGACATGAACATTGACTTGTGATTATGTTTGTAAACATAATGATGGACATGACACTTAGAAAATATGAGGGTGGCCAACTCGAGGTTGGGTTGAGTTTGTAGCATAAATCTACCCGGAACCGACCGGCTTAACTAGTGGCTACAAACAATAAGACCCAATGTGAGTAGTTGGTCATGTCGCGCTTGAAACCCGAGGTTAGACTAAGTTGTAGTGTAAAGCTATCCGGACCCGCCCGGCTTAACTAGTAACCACAACAAGGTCTAATGTGAGAGGTTGGGTGCATTAAATTAATTAATGCCACATGATAGGGTCAAGTCATGGACTACTTGAATACTTAACCAATTAAACACGATGGATTGGTAGGGTTAATTCATGGACTACTTGAATATACTTAACCAATTAAACCTGATGTATTGATAGGGTTAAGTCATGAACTGCTTGAATACACTTGACCAACTCAATACATGGTTAGGACAGGGTTAACCACACTTAATCCGCTTGAAATCCTAGTTACGTGGTCCTTTTCAGCAGTAACCTACTTGGAAGTATCATGGGTACCCTGGACTAGGCTAGGGTGGGGCACGATTACTGAACTGATTGTAAGAGACCAAAAGAGACGGCTGAAGGGTGCACCGGTTGTTCAGGCGGACCATGGTCGTGCACATTAAGTCCGGAGTTGAACATGGGCACCAGTAGGTTTAGACTGTGCGTGCTTGAATTGTGTCTGTGGTTTACACCTTAGGGCTGGATACACCCTGGGGTGGTCCTTGCACAGTTAACTACATTCCACGATTAAGCCGTATGACACTGATACACGACGAGTTAGGCTTATAGGGAGCCGATCAACTAGACCGAGTAGTTGGACCTCGATTTAGGTCATCTCATGATGTGGGCCAGCTTTGGGCCAAGGGATCATTTCTTGTTTATACTTGACATGGATTGGAATACTAGTACACACCTGGTGCAACTTAACCTTGTATATGCGATGCCACACTTGATCTATCTTGTTAACTTTTCACCATGCCAGTTATCACCCTACATCTCATCTTTGTTTTACATGTTCAGTTAACTTTATTAGTTTTTATACTAATAGTAGATAGGACTTACCAGTCTTTTTGACTGACCCGTTTTCTTTCGCCTCTTTTCTTCCGTTTCCCCCCCTCAGGATTACAGGGTGGGAACACTGGTACCTAGCTTGGATCTTTAGCTACTTTTCTGGATAGCTCATGTACGGTTTGGACTTGAGCTCGCTATGGCTTTCTTCTACCTTGGGGATAGTTACTTTATGATTTTCTTTCCAGTTTTCAGTTGATGTTTCTAGACTATGTTTTGTGGAAAATAATGACCAAGTACTTTGATGTAACTTGACTATGGTTTTGAAATGTTAGTTTTATCCGCTGCTTTATTCACTCTGTTTTTACTTATATGTTCTGTCTTGTGATATCTGCATGCATGTTTACCTTGTTTAACGCCCCTCCAAAGCTAGTGTGCTTGCAAGAGTCGCATTGGCGGAGGTGGGGTGTTACAAAAGTGGGGCATAGGTGGCCGGAGTATAGTTCTCGTGCATGATTTTCTTGGATTGCCTTTCAGTAGTTGAGGGAGGGGTCACGTGGGACCATAACCACCGGTAGAAAACAGACCTTAATATCTGCATCGGCAGATAACCTAAAGCTCCCGACCGAGTCCTGTATTTCTTGATTAGCCCTGGCACGAGACTCAGATGGCACATTGAGATACATGTGCATCTAGACATGGAAAAATGATTCACGATACATACATGGGAAAAAGGGCGTGGTTGACGGGTAGCGTAATCCCTAGCGGTCCTAGGTGGCTTAAACCCAAACCGAGTTACGAAAACGTTTAGTAGGTAGCGTAATCCCTAGTGGTCCTAGGTGGCATAAATCCTAGCCGAACATTCAAGAATTCATGGTAAGAAAATACATTTAGATCAAGGGTGACAATCCAAAACGATTTCAAGGATAATGGAACTACGTTGAAGTAGTATAGAACTACGTGAGGAAGCCCGTAGGATTTACGGCAAAGGACTAAACATATACATGGAAAGAAACATACGAGTTGGGAAAACCTACATTAGGTTGACATGGACCATTTCATGACATTGGGTAAGGGACATTTTGTAGCTAACACATGACACGGGTTGGGATACTAGTACGGAAGGTGCAGGGCAAATATACTCGATAGAACCTTGGGGTGTTATACTCGATAGGACCTTGGGATATTATACTCGATAGAACCTTGGGGTGTTATACTCGATAGGACCTTGGGATATTATACTCGATAGAACCTTGGGGTGTTATACTCGATAGGACCTTGGGATGTTATACTCGATAGAACCTTGGTATCTTATACCTGATTCATAGTGACCATAGTTTATCTTGATACAGTAGTTCATCTTGTTACCTTAGTTTAGCTTGTCTATCTTGTCATCATCCTTATGTTTACTTTCAGTTTATGCATGTCATGTTACCTTTACCGGTTTTTATGCTGGAAGTAGATAGGACTTACCAGTCTTTATGACTGACCCCATTTTCTTTCGCCTCTTTGTCTTCCGTTCCCCCCCAGGTTTTCAGGGAGGAAATACTGTTATTTAGCTCGGACTTCTTCTGCTTCAAGGTCATCATGTATGGCTTGGATTTTTCTTGGCTATGGCTGCTTTACTGTTTTACTTGGGGAATATTTTATGACTGTGGTTTTATGCTTCTTTAACTATTGCAAGACAGGTTTCCAATGTAATGGCTTTTTAAGGCATTTTGATGTAAAAGGCTTTAGACCTTATAATTTTATGAGGTAATGAAATTTGGTTTTTCTTCCGCTGTTTTATATGTTCTGTCTTGTAATATTTCTGTGCATGTTTACCTAGACAACGCCCCTCCAAAGCCAGCGCATTCTCTAGTGAGTGACCCTGGCAGAGGTGGGGTGTTACATTTGGTATCAGAGCAGAAGGTTACTAGACTGGGCAAAAGTTTTAAAAACCTTCTGAAAACTATTTGAAAACCGTTTACAAAGAAGCATTTTTCAAGGAAAGTTTTATTTTTAAAGGCTATTCCCCAAAGGCCATTAGCATTATCCTTTGTTTCCTTGATTGAATCTCTTTTCCTTTCTTTCCTCCACCTGTAGTCACAGTGGTTTGAACTGCGACTAATCCTTTTCTAACTACGTCAGTGTTTTCGGTACGATGGAGGCAGTTCTCGAGAGACTTGTTACCGCATTATAAGAAAGGATAGTAAGAACAAGGATAAAGGATACAAGCTTAAGGACAAGCAACTTGTTGGTATGGCTCAATCCACAAAGGAGGAAAAGGGTGAATGATAAAACCCATGACAAGAGAGAGTATCTCTAGTAGGATAAAAAGGGAAAGATAGTCAAGTATTATGAGACGAGGACAAGATCATCGAGAGGGCAATTGTATGCTCTCACTGTTAGCGTACCTAAGAAGGATGGTAACGTTTCTGCGAAAGGTTTAGCTTTTCTTCTCTATCATCCCATCAGGACCTTGCTTTGATCACCGCATCATTTAAGTCTGCTTCGATAGTTGAGTCTCTGCACCTTTGTACTAGCATAGTAGAGGATCCCATTTTTGTCTCAAATCTTGTTGAGAAATCGGTCCATTTATTCATGACTTGTTTGGATTGGAGGACGCCTATGACTTTTGGGAATAGTGCTTATGCTTTTAACCTATGGTTTGAATTCTAGGAATGGAGTGGTTATCCAGTAAGGGTGCCATTCTCGGTTTTGAAAGGAGGATAGTTAGGCTCTTGACTTGCCTCGATAATACCCTCGAAGTCTCGTGTAACCTTTAGGGTTCTGTCATGATTGGTTACCTAGAATCTCTTGATGTATTTGTTGGTAATCCATTCGAGTAGAGTTCGCCACTAAGGCGGATGGTTCATTTCGCTTGTGCATGAGTTGTGGGAATCACTCTAGTAAGTACACTTGGTAACACGGTTGGCATCTGTTTGTTTTCAAGAGATAAGTTCTTCTGCAAGGAATGTCATAGAGCGAGTAAACGAGATCCATGATTCACTAGTGAGTTTTGGGGAGCTTACATGAAACCATGAGTGCACGGATATAGTTGAGCCAAGTATACTAGAGGGAGAATAAGTAAAAGTAGAACGAGAGGCGACAATGAAGTGAGTTCCAGCTCATATTTGGAAATAGGAGTTAAGAGGCCACGAAATCATGAAGTTAAAGATGGTCAAAGCACAATGGAATTAAGCTCAAGGAAATGCGACTTAGAAGATTGAAGACAAGATACGCGCATCATATCTCTTTTCAAGAGTATATTCTTGATCCCTGTTTTCCTGTAGAGCTTACCCGCATGCTATCTTTTATGCATATCCTCTCGGTCCTATTTTCGATCTTATTTCTGTTGCAAACTCCATAGGGGGTATGACTCATCGGTTAATAATTCATGTCAGGGTTTGAAGGTGTCCGTTAGGTTGACTAAACCTTTTGGGCTTTATAGGATATGGGTTGGGTTTAGAAAGGGATTTCTTGTAATCCAAAAGGAGTTTATCTTGCTTATCATCTCAGTCCTATCTTGAGGACCTTAGGTAGAACCCTGTGGATGTAAACATGTATTTGAAAACATGTTATGATTTATATGGTTGCAAGTGGTTGCTCGTGGATGCGCGAATACACACTAGGCACTAGATCAGCTCAGTCACATTTCATATTTCATATTTCATATGTATACGTGTTTATACTTGTTTATGGATGAATTTGAATGTGTTATCATGTGAATATTGCATATGGATGAATGGTTGTGCACACATATAGTGTTTATGTGACTAGGACTATTTGCATACATGTGGATTCATGGCACTAAACATATTTTTCAATTAGAAGATCAATCAGGCCTGATCATTTGCATTAGATAAGGAACATATACACACACTTTCTGCATATGTTCATACAGCATTAGAAATCTCTTAAGGACAATGTTTGCTTGTAGATGATGTTTTGAGTAGATGGATGATGGATGGTAGGATACGTTCTTCCTAACTTAGAGATTTCGGGGACGAAATCCTTAAAGGAGGGGAGAATGCAACAACCCAAATTTTTATAACGTGTTAAGACAAGAATCGAGGCAGAATTAAATTATAAAATAAGAATCAAGCGAAACGGGTTGCGCCGTTGCGTTCATCTCAGAATTCTGGTTGGGAACGAGTCCGAAATTTCGTAAATCGGAGTCCGTATGACCGAGATATGGCCTCTAGAAGTTTCACGAAAAATCAGAAAACGAAAACAGATTTTCGAAATTCGAATTTAGCCCCAAACAGACTGGGCGGGAAAATTTCCCGCCCAGCCCCAGGTCGACTGGGGAGTCGACTGCCCAGTCGACCTGGGTGTCGACCTCCCTGGTCGAGCCAGGTCGGCCTGGGTGCACCTGCATGGTCTTTTGGCTCTGGTTTAGGGGCCTGTGACGATTTTGACGGTTCAGATCTAAACTAGGGTTAATCTAAGGGCCTAAACTAGTCCTAACTTCTATAAAAACACCCTAAGACCTAACCTAAATCACTAAAAAACATTCTAGCAACAAAGCGCTGCCCAAATCTCTCATGATCATGGCCTCCATCTCCAACTTCAAGGGCTTGAGCATTCAACTAGATCCATGTCAAAGGAACAAGCTTTCTACATCAAATCAAGGGAGTAGAGCATCATTCCTACACCATTCTACGACAAATGCTTGCTCATAAATATCTAGCCACGCTATGTAAGTTCTAGCTACTTTTAGATCTAAACGGTAGTTCTAATGTTGACATGGAATAAAATGAGATGAAACCTAAGTATGTTAGTCTATGTGAATCTAGTCTTGCCCCTCTCTTGAACCTATGACTTTGGGCTATTTCTTAGTGATTAAATCATTCCACTCATGTTGTGTTTGACTTAGTTTATCATGCAAGATTGAATTTTGACTTATGGAATGTTGGCATGAACCCTTAGAACCATTTGGCTTGTGGAACATTCATATGAACTTGACTTGGGGCTTATGCATGTAAAAGAACCTAAACCTCTCATGACCATTTACATGTCTATGATGATGAACCTATTGTTATGCTATCATACATGTTTGAGGCCAATCCCTTTATGCTATTATACATGTTTGAGGCCAATCCCTTTATGCTATTATACATGTTTGAGGCAAGTCCCTTTATGCTATCATACATATTTGAGGCCAATCCCTTTATGCTATCATACATATTTGAGGCCAATATGTTGTCATATTATTCCTACTATGTTGACTCGCTTTCACTTGCGTTGGGAATACGCCTTGGGTAGTTTAGGTAAACTTGAGAGGGGCTATGAAACTTAACATGAATTAAGTAATGGGAAAATGGGCATAAGTGGAAAACGTGGACTTTGTTGTAGCCTAAATTTGACATGAACATGACAAGTAGGAAAACATGAAAGTGGCCAACTCGAGGTTGGGTTGAGTTTGTAGCATAAATCTGCTCGGAACCGCCCGGCAAATCCAGTAGCTACAGACAATAAGACCCAATGTGAGAAGTTGGTCATATCGCGCTCAAAACCCGAGGTTAGACTAGGTTGTGGTGTAAAGCTGCCCGGACCCGCCCGGCGTAACCAGTTACCACAAAAAAGTCTAATGTGAGAGGTTGGGGTGCATTAATTTACTTAATTCCACATGATAAGGTTAATTTAGTTTGAATAATGGCACTTAACCGATATGACATGAATGGGTAGGTTAAGTAAGACCGGACTTGATTACTTAAAGACACTTAACCATATAACATGATTAGCGGATGGGTTAGTTTAACCTAAATGGGTTGATAACACCCGACTGGGATAACGCGATGCGTGGTAGAGTTAAGTAAACCCACAAGAATGATACTTAACCATTATAAATACGACTAGTGGATGGGGTTAAGTTAACCTACACTTAACCAATCTGACACGGTAAATTTGATAGGGTTAAGTTAACTTACACTTAACCAATCTGACTTGATAGGGTTAAGTCACGAACCTCTTAAATATACTTAACCAATCCGACTCGATAATTTAATGGGGTTAAGTTAACCTACACTTAACCAATTTTACTCGGTAATTTGATGAGGTTAAGACAACCTATACTTAACCAATCTGACACGGTAATTTGAAAGGGTTAAGTTAACCTATACTTAACCTATCTGACACGATAACCTAGGGTTAAGTCATGAACTTCTTGATATACTTAACCGACTTGATACATGGTTTGTAGGGCTAAGCCTTGAACTTGAATACTTAGCCAATTTTGACATGATTCGTAGGCGGGGTAAGTCATGAACTAGAATGATAACACTTAACCCATTAGACAAAACCCTAGTTCATGGGACTAAGTGGAAAATCGTAAAAATAAGGATAACGGGAAGGGAAACTAAGTGATAAACCTTAGTTAAGGATAACTAAGTAATAATTCTTAGTCAAGAAAATTGGACCAGTTCACAGATAGATGAGTAACCTGATACAGTAGGTCATCGTTTAAAACGAACACACGAGGAGGAGCGAATGTTTATCTGACTTAGATAAAGGCTCCAGCGAACTGGGTGACGAAGCGGTAGCTTCAAGGGACGTGAGGGTACTCTTGGTATCCCTCTGTGAGGTTGCAGATGATCCTCCTGGGCTCACAGAGGTTAAGGTCTGCGGTAGAAGAACCAAGGGTATGCCTTGGTTGCTGTTCGAGCAACCTAAAGACTGGGGTGGATTAGCGTGGAGTCGGCGATATCTAGTTTAGCCCTGTGATAGCACGTCATCGACTACCTACCATCTTTAGTCAATCGTGTACGTATGCGAAAAGGCAGAGAACTCCCAACAGACCATATACTTGCTATCTAGTTATGGGAGAGGTTGGCCAATAGGAAAGTGGGGCATAGGTGGCCGGAGTATAGTTCTCATGCATGATTTTCTTGGATTGCCTTTCAGTAGTTGAGGGAGGGGTCACGTGGGACCATAACCACCAGTAGAAAAACAGACCTTAATATCTGCATCGGTAGATAACCTAAAGCTCCCGACCGAGTCCTGTATTTCTTGATTAGCCCTGGCACGGGACTCGGATGGCACATTGAGATACATGTGCACCTAGACATGGAAAAACGATTCACGATACATACATGGGAAAAAGGGCGTGGTTGACGGGTAGCGTAATCCCTAGCGGTCCTAGGTGGCTTAAACCCAAACCGAGTTACGAAAACGTTTAGTAGGTAGTATAATCCCTAGTGGTCCTAGGTGGCATAAATCCTAGCCGAACATTCAAGAATTCATGGTAAGAAAATACAGCTAGATCAAGGGTGACAGTCCAAAACGATTTCATGGATAATGGAACTACGTTGAAGTAGTATAGAACTACGTGAGGAAGCCCGTAGAATTTACGGCAAAGGACTAAACATATATATGGAAAGAAACGTACGAGTTGGGAAAATCTACATTAGGTTGACATGGACCATTTCATGACATTGGGTAAGGGACATTTTGTAGCTAACACATGACACGGGTTGGGATACTAGTACGGAAGGTGCAGGGCAAATATACTCGATAGAACCTTGGGGTGTTATACTCGATAGGACCTTGGGATATTATACTCGATAGAACCTTGGGGTGTTATACTCGATAGGACCTTGGGATATTATACTCGATAGAACCTTGGGGTGTTATACTCGATAGGACCTTAGGATGTTATACTCGATAGAACCTTGGGATCTTATACCTGATTCATAGTGACCGTAATTTATCTTGATACAGTAGTTCATCTTGTTACCTTAGTTTAGCTTGTCTATCTTGTCATCATCCTTATGTTTACTTTCAGTTTATGCATGTCATGTTACCTTTACCGGTTTTTATGCTGGAAGTAGATAGGACTTACCAGTCTTTATGACTGACCCCGTTTTCTTTCGCCTCTTTGTCTTCCGTTCCCCCCCCCCAGGTTTTCAGGGAGGAAATACTGTTATTTAGCTCGGACTTCTTCTGCTTCAAGGTCATCATGTATGGCTTGGATTTTTCTTGGCTATGGCTGCTTTACTGTTTTACTTGGGGAATATTTTATGACTGTGGTTTTATGCTTCTTTAACTATTGCAAGACAGGTTTCCAATGTAATGGCTTTTTAAGGCATTTTGATGTAAAAGGCTTTAGACCTTATAATTTTATGAGGTAATGAAATTTGGGTTTTCTTCCATTGTTTTATATGTTCTGTCTTGTAATATTTCTGTGCATGTTTACCTAGACAACGCCCCTCCAAAGCCAGCGCATTCTCTAGTGAGTGACCCTGGCGGAGGTGGGGTGTTACAGATGTAGTGGATTAGGTGCATGGGAAGAAATGTGGTTTCTGGAATGTGAGGGAATGAGGAGAAGGGGTGGATATTCTGAGGGTTATTAAGCTCTATATGGCTATGGATGTAGTAGAGGGAGTTGTGTTTTGTATTTAGTTGTGATCCAGGCAGTGGTATGATTGTTGGTGCGTTATGGAGGTGATTGCTATATATCCCAGGTTGAAGGAGTTGATGTATTGATGAAAGCAAGGTCAACAAGATGATTGAGGGTTAGGTTTTGAGTGATTATTAGAGATTGAGTTGAAATCTAGTAGGAGATGGTAATTGATTGATAAGGTTGTTATTTGTGGGATAATGTGGAAATGAAATGCAGTTGTTTGTAGGGTGGAGGAGGTGATGGGGTACCAAAGGTTGGAGGAAGTCAGTAAAATGATGGTTGAGTGTAGGTTGATAATGCGCACCAGCCTAGTACATGTTCAAATTTTTTAGGATTATTTTGGCTTAGTGAACATATGCAACTTTTTGGTTCTACATTTTGTTGTTATTATTATTTGATGCGAACTTATTTATGGATATGGTATTTTTATCTATTGGTGATGTGTCTTTTTTATGGATATTGTTGTAAAGTTGGTTTATGGATGCTACCTTTATTTATGAATATTATGTAAAATTGATTTATGGATGTTGTCTTTATTTATGTTGTGTTACACTTAGAAATGATTAATAGTTGTGTTTATATGATAGTCTTCAAATTTGATCTGAATGTAGTATATATAATAGTTGAAATATATTCAAATGCTATTTAATGGTATGTGTTTTAATATAGTGGTACACAAAATATGTATGTTGTATTATAATAGCAAACAACGTTTATTTTATGCTGTAAGTAGGTTAAGAATTAATGCATATAAGTATCACTGCATAACTGTAATGTTGTGAAAAGTCATTAACAACGTTTACTAAATGCTATCAGAAATATTATAATCGGCTTACAAATAATTTCAACAGCAAATTTTAAATGTCATGACAAACTATTGACATCATAATATAAACACCGTTAAATATGATTTTTGACAGCATTTATAATTTACGGTTAGAAGTTATGTATTTACCGCCGCATGTCGTTATACAACATTTCTAGCGATGTAGTCATATTATATTATAGTGTTTTTTAAAAGAAATTTTCCTTGTAATGTGGTGCTTTCGGCGTAATAATGGGTTTGATGTAAGTTTTGTTCTTTCCTTTTGCTTGGATTGGAGCAGACATAAACCACCATGAAAATAAGGGCAGAAATAAACAAAAGCATATGTTTTTCGTGTTTTGATATTTTTATTTTATTTTCATGATTGTTTATAAATAGGATGATGTATGTTTTGATATTTTTGTTTTATTATGAATGTACAACATTACAATAGTATAACATTTTCCACAATTAGAAAATATTGTTTCTCCTAGAAGCATATGCTCACATATTAATTACACGTCAAGTAATAATTTCATATAACAGGGTTATGCTTGACAATATACCAAGTGCATTTAGGTCGGTCATAGGGCAATTATTGTCAATGTCATCATCTTTGATCTGTGACATAGAATCTCAAGTGGGATCACAACAATTCTACAACAACTCAAAATTTAATAATAATTAATTAAGATCTTCCAGAAATTCGAATATAAAAGTTAATGTGATGTAAACGTGCCGTTATAGAGTAATAACAGAATTAGTTAAAATGTTAACGGTAACATTATAAAAGAATAAATAAAGTTAATTAAAAACTGGCGTTATAAGCATAACATTAAATGTTAATGAAAGACTTAATTCACTAATGATAATATACGTTTGAATCTGAAAAACTAACACGCGTCATAAACATGAATTAAATCAGATATTAATGAAATTTATTGGAAGTTAAATAAAAATTAACTAAAGGAGCAATTAATTAATAAAATTTATCAGATTTTCCAAATTTAGCTAAAGGAGTGGCATCATTGAGTCCATGGCAATTTTTCTGAGCAATTTACATATTTAACTAATCAAAATTGGAGTTAATATGAAGTTATTAGAGAAATATAATATAATAATTCAGAAGTTATAAACACACACATATATATATATAGGTTAGGTCCGCTGGACCCTATGCTAGGTCGACCCAGAGGTCAACCCAAAGGGAGGCCAGGTCGACCCACATTTCTTTCTGAACGTGAAAACATCCAAGTATGAAATGAACAAGATTTTAAACGTTTTTCAGTAAATCTGGTTCGTTGTTTCGTGATCGGAAGGTTGAAGTTAAATTAGTGATGTGTCTGGACCAAATTAAATCAACTAATCAAATGGCTTGAGATCCTCTAGCTCCATTATAAATAAGGCCTAGATGTTTATTCACAACACAAATCTTCTTACTCTGGTTCTCACTTAATTAAGACGGACCTAAAACTTAAATATTTTCATATGGGAAGATTTAAAAATAAAAATATTTATAATTAGCCTAGGGACGGGATCCGAGAAGGCCGCGTGCGCACGTGCTAAGAATTACAGGTGAGTGTTGTAATTATTTAGACTTTCAAGTATTTTAAAGAAACAGGTTTCTTAATAATTATATTTTCTTTTACAGCTTTTAGTTTTTTTTGGTATGTTATTTTCTATAAATATTTCTCTGCCTTATTAGTTTATTTCTATTTAAATTCTATAAGTCTCTTTTTCAGTTTTTTCCTTTAACAATTATTTCATTTCCTTCAGTTATTTACAGTTTTCTGCAATTTTATACATTAGTTTTTAAGAATATCTAGATCTATAAATATAATGAAAAGAGATGATTTAATCCTCCTTTTGCATGTGAGAAATAGAATAAAAAGTGTAAACTTTGCAAACATGAATTAAATAAAAGAAAACTAAATTTAAAAAAACATTTATGCAAGTTGTAGATCCATATTAAAACTGTAACACCCCACCTCCATTAAGGTCACTCACAAAGGGAATGCCTTAACTTCAGTGGAGCGTTTTTGGTAAACAGACACAGAATATCACAAGACAAATATAAAAATTTTGCAGCGGAAAATAAACAACTTTATTAAATCACCAAAATACTTTGTTACATAATACCATGAGTCATAAAACACTTCTGTCTTGCATTATCAGAGTACATAGGTATTTAAAAGAAAAACATCATTCCCCAGATTAAAGAGCAAGCCATATAAGCGACATAGACTCGAGCCATACTTCAGAAGTAGCTCCTAGAAGATGATATCCAAATCCTGACTAAACCTGGGTGTTTCCTCCCTGAGAACTTGGGGGGGAAACGAAAGAAAAGAGGTGAAACAAACTAGGTCAGACATACGTCTGGTGAGTCCAGTAACTTTTAGCCAGTAAATAAATAAAGGTAAACATGACAGGCATACAAAGTGGATAAGAGGATTCACGGTACAGATGGCAGGTATGACAGGACAAATAAGGTAAGGTGTATGCATGCTTCACTACAAACTACTCTGCACTATTACTAGTGAAATAAAGATGGGGTGATCCCTTCCGCTAATGATAACGATGGTGGTAGTTTCGTGTATTCCTAGCTGTTGTCATTGGTGCCGCCTGCTCCTACCTCAACTAGTCGTACCCACTACCCTCCTACTATAAATTGGTAGACTTAGGGCATACGTCCAGGTATACCCTAACCACTACCCTAATCGATTGGCTCCCTACTCTGTAGATACCCTGTGCTGGTCCTACAACTAGGAGATATCACTTCCCTAAAGTGGCAACCCAAGGTGTGCACAGTTATACCTACTGGTGTCACGGTCGTCTTGTCCCCCTCTGCCCGGCCCATGCACGCACATGTCCCCGGTCGGTTTGCGCCGCCCACACCATCCATCTTGTTTTGGATCTCTTACAATCAATCAGTAAGCGTGCCCCTTCCCCGCCTTGTACAGAGTTCTTTACTTTGATACCCCTCCGGGTTACTGACTGAAATGGGTCCCACACAACATGATACAAGCTCTCCCATATGTCTTGTATCCCACTAGGTTTTCTATTGACTATGTATACCCTAACGTGTCTTCAATTACATAGCCCTCAATCAGTTAGGCGTACCTATAGGTGTCTTTAATACATAACCCTTAATCTACCTATCGGTTATGCTTACCTATAGGTGTCTTTAATACATAACTCTATCTATTCCCATTAGTTATGCATACCCCTAAGGGTGTCTTTAATACATAACCCTATCTATTCCCATTAGTTATGTGTACCCCTAAGGGTGTCTTTAATACATAACTTTACTATTTTGCCCCGGTTATGTATACCATTAGGTGTCTTTAATTACATGACCCTTTTTATCCGGTTAAGTTTGCAGGCCTATTTATATAAATATTACCCACCCACCCTTCAGTTGTACTTAACCCTCCCACTGATTTAATCCTATTTATTTAATGGTTAAGTTTGTAGGACTATATATATTAATATTACCCGCCTACCCTTCAGTTGTACTTAACCCTCCCACTGATTTAATCCTATTTATTTAAAGGTTAAGTTTGTGGCCCTATATATATATTAATATTACCCACCTACCCTTCAGTTGTACTTAACCCTCTCACTGATTTAATCCTATTTATTTAATGGTTAAGTTTGTGGGCATATATATATATATATATATATATATTAATATTACCCACCTACCCATCAGTTGTACTTAACCCACCCACAATCCAACTCATTTTACTTAACCCTAACTTATGTCTATCATCATACAGTCCACATGTACTAAGTTAGGTTAAGTAGTCTTTTCTTATTACCATGTCCAATTATGGTTATATTGGGCTAGACCTCTCACATTAGGCTTACAACATGTGGATGTTGGATATGCCGGTCGGGTCCGGGCAGTTTTATTCCACAGTTGGGTCTAACCTTGTGTCTTAGCCCGAGTCGTATTCACACACTTAGACCTCTCACATTAGGTTCAACATTAGTGGCTGCTGGATATGCCGGTCGGGTCCGGGCAGACTTCCACCACTAATGTAACCTAACCTCGTGTCATAAGTGTTAATTAAATTTTTAGACTTTAATTGCTTAAACATTCCTCTTTTGATTAATTAAGTTAATTAATTAATCCTTTCTTTTTTATAGGTTTCAATACCTATCTTATTAACAATTTGAATTTCCTATCCATAAATGGTCATATTCAAATTATACCATTTTCACTCAACTTTACCTATGTCATAATAGGCAATTATTTATATGTTTCCATACTAGAATCATATGCCCAATTTACATAAACACTATGTAAATTATGCCTATTACAAATTCCCCTTTTCCCCGTTTCTTAACTAGCGTAACAGTTTGCGTTTTTGGCGTCATCGAGGCTACAAGGTAGCCTCGCCATAACAATAAAATAAAGGGAATGATAAGGTGATCGTTTTTGGTACAATATTTGGCATAAGCATGACAACTAGGGAAAATGACATGATAACTTCGCATATAATTATGATTCATCACATAATTAACAACTTGCATAGATTCATGATTTTGCAACATAACAACTTGCATAGGTTCATGAATTTCAACATAACAACTTGCATAGGTTCATGAAGTAACAACATAATTAACAACTCACATAGGTTCATGATTCACAACATAACAACTTGTATAAGTGACTTGAATAGGTTCATGATTCACAACATAACAACTTGTATAGGTGACTTGCATAGGTTCATGATTCATAACATAACAACTAGCATAGGTTCATGAATTCATCACACAATAACTTGCATAGATAACTAGCATGATCTCTTAACAACTTGCATAGGTTCATGATAATAACTTGCATAGATCTATGATAACAACTTGCATAGATTCATGAATTAACAACATAATTAACAACTCACATAGGTTCACAACATAACAACTTGCATAGGTGACTTGCATACGTTCATGATTCATAACATAACAACTAGCATAGGTTCATGAATTCATCACACAATAACTTGCATATGTAACTTGCATGATCTCATAACAAATTTTTCCTATCTCTATCCATCTGCCACGAGAGCATCCACCTACCCTCTAGAAGATTCTACCCTTTGTCGTTGCCTTCTTGGGCAATCCTAGATCAGATGTCCTGTCTCATGGCACCGAAAACAACCAACCTTCTTACATGTTAACAAGTCTTTCTCTAAAGTTTCCCCCATCGCGAGGAAAACCCTACAAAGCCCGAAAGATGATTAGCCGTAGATGGAATAACTGTGGCTACAGATGGAAGTTAGGCACTTCTTTGCCCTTCGACAGACGCCATAGTCTCATCATGCCTACAGGACCATGTCTCGATGAGGTTACCTCCCAAAAAGCCAGGAGCCCCGGAGACTCAGAAAAGAAGGAAAACAAGGATTAAACAGAAAATCAGAAGATAGACATATGGCTTTGGGGACTATGTTTTTCAAAACAGACTTTCCTTTTTGAAAATACTTTCTTTTAAAACCTTTTTTAAAAATATTTTCAAAACTTTTATCTAATCTGATAACCTTCAGCTCTAATACCAAGTGTAACACCCCACCTCCATTAAGGTCACTCACAAAGGGAATGTCTTAACTTCAGTGGAGCGTTTTTGGTAAACAGACACAGAATATCACAAGACAGATATAAAAAATTTGCATCAGAAAATAAACAACTTTATTAAATCACCAAAATACTTTGTTACATAATACCATGAGTCATAAAACACTTCTGTCTTACATTATCAGAGTATATAGGTATTTTAAAAGAAAAACATCATTCCCCAGATTAAAGAGCAAGCCATATAAGAGACAGAGACTCGAGCCATACTTCAGAAGTAGCTCCTAGAAGATGATATCCAAATCCAGACTAAACCTGGGTGTTTCCTCCCTGAGAACTTGGGGGGGGGGGGGGGACGGAAGAAAAGAGGCGAAACAAACTAGGTCAGACATACGTCTGGTGAGTCCAGCAACTTTTAGCCAGTAAATAAATAAAGGTAAACATGACAGGCATACAAAGTGGATAAGAGGATTCACGGTACAGATGGAAGGTATGACAGGACAAATAAGGTAAGGTGTATGCATGCTTCACTACAAACTACTCTGCACTATTACTAGTGAAATCAAGATGGGGTGATCCCTTCCACTAATGATAAAGATGGTGGTAGTTTCGTGTATTCCTAGCTGCTGTCATAGGTGTCGCCTGCTCCTACTCAACTAGTCGTACCCACTACCCTCCTACTATAAATTGTTAGACTTAGGGCATACGTCCGGGTATACCCTAATCGATCGGCTCCCTACTCTGTAGATACCCTGTGCTGGTCCCACAACTAGGGGGTATCACTTCCGTAAAGTGGCAACCCAAGGTGTGCATAGTTATACCTACTGGTGTCACGGTCGTCTTGTCCCCCTCTGCCCGGCCCATGCACGCACATGTCCCCAGTCGGTTTGCGTCGCCCACACCATCCGTCTCATTTTGGATCTCTTACAATCAATCAGTAAGCGTGCCCCTTCTCCGCCTAGTACGGAGTTCTTTACTTTGATACCCCTCCGGATTACTGACTAAAATGGGTCCCACACAACATGATACAAGCTCTCCCCTATGTCTTGTATCCCCATTAGGTTTTCTATTGACTATGTATACCCTAAGGTGTCTTTAATTACATAGCCCTCAATCAATTATGCGTACCTGTAGGTTTCTTTAATACATAACCCTTAATCTACCTATCGGTTATGCTTACCTATAGGTGTCTTTAATACATAACTCTATCTATTCCCATTAGTTATGCGTACCCCTAAGGGTGTCTTTAATACATAACTCTATCTATTCCCATTAGTTATGCGTACCCCTAAGGGTGTCTTTAATACATAACTCTATCTATTCCCATTAGTTATGCGTACCCCTAAGGGTGTCTTTAATACATAACTTTACTATTTTGCCTCGGTTATGTATACCATTAGGTGTCTTTAATTACATAACCCTTTTTATCCGATTAAGTTTGTGGGCCTATATATATTAATATTACCCACCTACCCTTCAGTTGTACTTAACCCTCCCACTGATTTAATCATATTTATTTAATGGTTAAATTTGTGGGCCTATATATATATATATATTAATATTACCCACCTACCCTTCAGTTGTACTTAACCCTCTCACTGATTTAATCCTATTTATTTAATGGTTAAGTTTGTGGGCCTATCCATAAATGGTCATATTCAAATTATACCATTTTCACTCAACTTTACCTATGTCATAATAGGCAATTATTTATATGTTTCCCTACTAGAATCATGTGCCCAATTTACATAAACACTATGTAAATTATGCCTATTACAAATTCCCCTTTTCCCCGTTTCTTAACTAGCGTAACCGTTTGCATTTTTGGCGTCATCGAGGATACAAGGTAGCCTCGCCATAACAATAAAATAAAGGGAATGATAAGGTGATCGTTTTCGGTACAATATTTGGCATAAGCATGACAACTAGGGAAAATGACATGATAACTTCACATATAATTATGATTCATCACATAATTAACAACTTGCATAGATTTATGATTTTGCAACATAACAACTTGCATAGGTTCATGAATTTCAACATAACAACTTGCATAGGTTCATGAATTAACAACATAATTAATAACTCACATAAGTTCATGATTCACAACATAACAACTTGTATAGGTGACTTGCATAGGTTCATGATTCACAACATTACAACTTGTATAGGTGACTTGCATAGGTTCATGGTTCATAACATAACAACTAGCATAGGTTCATGAATTCATCGCACAATAACTTGCATTGGTAACTTGCATGATCTCTTAACAACTTGCATAGGTTCATGATAATAACTTGCATAGATCCATGATAACAACTTGCATAGATTCATGAATTAACAACATAATTAACAACTCACATAGGTTCACAACATAACAACTTGCATAGGTGACTTGCATAGGTTCATGATTCATAACATAATAACTAGCATAGGTTCATGAATTCATCACACAATAACTTGCATATGTAACTTGCATGATCTCATAACAACTTGCATAGGTTCATGATAACCACTTGCATAGATTCATGATAACAACTTGCATAGATTCATGAATTCGCAACATAATAACTTGCATAGGTAACTTTCATAGGTTTATGAATTTCACTTGCATAATTTCATGATTCACCACAACATTAAACTTGTATAATTTCATGATCCACAAAAACAAATAAACCTGTATAATTTTATGATTCACCACAACAATAAACTTGTATAATTACAAACAACATATACCCAAATTATAGTCTACCACCACTTTTTTCTATTTAAACCTAAAAGTGACTAGAACTCACAGAAAAAGGGGTCTTGAGTTCTGGGATCTGAATTCTGTAATTGATTAGCGTTCCTTGTTATAGACAATTTCATTGTTGAGATTAGACTTTGATTTGAAGTGTTGTCTTTAATTTGCTTCTAGTTGGTGGCGGCTACTCTAGGGTTTGGAGTGAGAACATGAAGACCATCGATCTAATTTTGATTTGATTTTAGGGTTTGAGTCTACCCATGTTTATATAGAATTTCAATTTAATTATAGCTGTCGGATGATCTTAGGGTTAATCAAAACCACTCAGTCAGGATAGGGTGACACCTCAGCCCTAATGACTCAGTAAGGAGTTAGAAAGGACTCAGCAATGAGTCACAGTGTGGATCAGATCACACCAGAAAGCTGTGCGGCTTTCTGCTCGGACTGGGCGCACTTAGGAAGTGGGCCAGTGTATTTTCGTACTGGCGCACTTCCCAAGTGCGCCAGTGCATTTTTTTCTTTTTCTTCTTCTGGTTTTTCCGCCTAACTTCGTTCGTCCATATCTCCATCATATGGTGTCCGTTTTACGCAAACTCGGACTCTATCTCAAGCAGAATTCCGAGACGAATGCAATGGCGCAACCCGTTTCCCTTAATTCCCACATTTGAAATTAAGCATTCTTAAATTTAGTTAATTTGATCATTCAAAAATTCGGAGTGTTACAAAAGCGGAATTATACTGAAGTAGGAAAATGTATAGGAATTTGTAGTAAATTATGACAAGTGTTGTAATTTAAAAAGTAAGAAGAAAATAACATAGTCAATCACATATATAGATGTTCCTCACTACATCACTCGGTTCACTCATTACATATGAAGTTTCAATTTATACAGACACTAACATTGACAAATATATGCTGAGCCGAAGGCGAGCCAAGTGCAGAGTCTAAGCGCAGCGTCGGCGGGGATCCGGGGCCCCATAGTCCTGGCGGGGATCGTATTAACCGGTTAGGTCGAATAAGTGGGCACTGCCCGATTCATCTGATTCCGGAAGACCAAGCCTTCTTTGAAACGATGTTACACCAGAAGAACAAGTGGATTTCCAACTACTTATGAGAGCATGTTGTATAAATCTCTCACATGTGAAATGTTGGTCAGTCGCATTCCTGACCCCGGAATTGGCACTGCTCTGTCGCAAAAGGATAGAAACAATTAGACTATATGACTTTTCGTGTTCTGGCCTTCCTTTCTCTTACTAATGTAGTAAAAGGTATTGCACAACATTTACATGTTCCACTCAATGCTTCCATTAAATTCTAAAGACATAATATGTAGATAATATCCGAGCATATACACATACACTATAACAGACAGTGATTCGTGCATAGGGACAACATGATTGAAAATATACTATAGTTATCCCCTATGTAATACCATATAAAGATCACAATTTCTCTCTTACCAAAAATAAAGCAAAGAGGCATTCCAGTGTGATATAAACTACTAGAATCAATGATCAAAAACAACAGAAGCATTTGCTCTCCTTTGTTTTGTCCCTGTTACTTCATGATCGCAAAAAACACTACAGAGGTCAGCGAACATACTTTATACTCCACTAAGAATTGATGAAAATATATAAAATGCTGGTTTACCTCAAATTAATGATGAACCATAAATCAATTACTAGTAATCTCCACAAGAACACAATCCATCTTTGAAGCGATGAAAACTATTTGCATCGCGTAGTATAATCTCCCGTCTAGAAATCTTAGCTATCAATTTAATAGCCGAATGGCAATCTCCACACACTCTTATGTTCTTCATTACTCTAATAGAAAAACCGTCGCAAAGTTTTAAAAGACCATATGAAACCGCCTGTCTTTCACTATGATATCTCTGCGATTTTTCCTCTTCGTCTACATGGGGAAGGACAAAGCTACCATTCGGGCAATACCCTGTTTTATTTAACAGTGTGCCAAGTCTTTCCAACATAGCCAGAAGAGGAGTGGCAAGCCATAAATATGGTTATGCTTTCATATAATCAGATAACAGTAAATTGAGTCTGTTATTATAATCAAAGCTGTAGCCTCTGTTGACACATACTAAAATTGGCTACTTAAAGCAACTAGAGCAAGATACCTGGTAACAGGCTGCAGACAAAATTACACTGCTTTCCCACGTATTAGTTTTGAAAGAATAATAAGTAGTGCATTTGTATCTTATTAGGTTCAACAGAGCTTAGAAAATAAGATGTTGATAAAATAACATGATAGTCATAAACTATGACATTGCCATGGTTCAGAAAATTGATATTCCGCCTTTTATTTGTAAACCATGAAATTTTGTTTGGTTTTTCACAAACATGATGCTTTGTTATGTTTAAACTAGATCTTGTTGTTAATAGATTCAAAGAACCACAGATGTTTCATTGTATATGATTGGCAGCCTAGTCATATTGACATCTCGATTCGTCAATTTCTCAAAGCCAAATAACATTCCTAAAAACAGCAACCATAAATAATTTATTGCCTAAAATATCAACAAACCGTAAAAATACTCATTTCACAGCCAGTTTACCAAGCTGAAATAGGAAGAAAGCATAAATCAAAAAAGTGACTTGACAGTGAAATCATGAACAAAAGTTGCAGATTTAGGCGTAATTACTATTGGATTTAAGAAAATAAGAGGGGAATATATGAATTTAGAGACGGCCTAAAGCATGGAGATTCAGTTGTGGAAATTAGGGATTTGATTTTGGAAATTTGAGGTTGAGAACGAAACGAAAAGGAAAGAGGGTGAATAAAAATAAAAGTGGGAAATAGAAATGGTTGAGGTGTGGATTGATGGTGTGGATGGACGGTTGATATTTTGTTTTAACTAATGGTGTGGATCGCCACATAAGATATGGAAAGGTCTGCTATAGCAACACTGTACAAAATGTTGGATCGTATTACACTTGTCTAGCTAGAGCAACACATTTTCACGGCTAAGGTAACATCAATATAGAACGTTGTAGTAGGACCAAAATATTATACCTATCATCACATTTTAGCTGGCAACACCTTGCAAATTCGTTGCATTAGCCCGTTTGTGGCGTAGTGAAATAAATTAGAGGGTGAAAAAGAAGAAAGGTTAGAATAAAAGAAAAAGAACACAAACACACCAGAAATAGAAAAGATCGGAATCTCACTGTGGAATGGATAAAATATAATATATCAGCATATATATACATACATTAATCATCAGAATACACAATAAATCAACATATACAATCATAACAACCTATTCGTACATTAACTGATAAATACAACACACACAACGGAAATAAATAAATATGAGACGTCTTGACTCCAGCTCATCTCCTGCAGCTCCAAATAAATCTAATGCAACCTGGAAAATATACTTTGATTGACCGAGCCCATTTTGCGAAAAGCAAAATCACATGGATCGTCAGTTTGGTATACTTAACAGCGAGAAAACTCACATCACAAACAACTTGCTTAATTTGTTTAAAACCATTTTTCAAATAAATAAATAAATGAAACTCTCCCAAGACACGACCACACATAAACATGGCATGTGTTTTCCCTTACGATAACCAAATATTTTTATTACAAATCCAGTTGATATTATAATAATATCTAAATACAAATACTTATCAATCCAGCCAAAATTTTTACATTTATTAAATTCCAGCATATTAGATATATAACTAAAACCATAACAGGCTCGTATTAGAGTCTGGATTCCATACAATAACTGGGCATTGGTGTACCATCCGTCACAATACCTTTATAGATAATTGTATCGAGAGTCAACCTATGGCTCTTTGCCAACACAAAACCGTCATATCACTAACTTGATAGTATCGAGTATGTTACCATTGTTTTGACTGGCAACCACAACAAGTCATAAAAATAATCAAAGGGTCAACCGTTCTAAATTGGTGGTAAAAATTCCCTAACGGGTGCGACCCACATAGCTCTATTGCATGTCCCTTGATTTTAGTCATTCCCGATTGATAAGGCTAAAGGCTACATTTTTACCTTTCACAAATGGCATGCTTTATCTTTGAATGTACGTCGCCCTTCATTGGTGATGTAGTGATAACATTCATCCATACAAGTCGTTTAGGAATAAAACAAACTGAAGACATTACCTCTACTACATCCATAGAATTAGTAGCAAGTAACCCTTGAACTTTCAATACTTCATTTTTACATAAAGATACCTACGAATTCCGGTGTAACAACCTAGAAATTTGGAACCAATTTAAAAATTATTTTTAATTGGTTTTAATGGAGAATAAATATTTTGGACTATTTATTTTGGGGATTAACGATTTAAAATTTTATTTAAATCGAAGTTAGAACGTATAAATTTAATTAAAACGAACTCGAAATGGAGCGGTAGTTTGAAAATTCGATTTTAAACTTTGAATGAATATATAGAATTCAATATAAATAAGAATTGGATAAAACAAGAAATGTTGGAATATTTTTGAACCGTAATTTTCTAACGTGTATATGAAACTTAGATTCCACTTTATAAAGGGTAAGTTATGTCTAAATTAAAATTTAGAATAGTCGCTATGGAATATATATATTTTTAATATTATATATAGCCCTTAAAAATAGCCAATTTGCAAATGGCTTCCGTATCTAATGAAACCACTTTCATTGAGTCCAAAATATCGTTTAGGAGTTCGAAAACTATAAGCATCGATACCTTTAGAGTTAGAGAAATTTTTGTCTTTTTCATTGGATATAAGACCAAATTATCACTTTTTGCATACGGACGAATTTGAACTCGAACCACTTCCATTGAGTTCAAAATGTCGTTTGTGTGCTCGAAAAGTATAAACTTTGATATATTCCGAGCTTCGAAATTTTGGTACCTTGGCTAGGGATTGGTTAGCCAACCTAACTCATTCCTTTAAGTGCCCAGTTGGCCACTCCCTCTTCATTCACTTTATCACTTAGCAAGAAAGTAGAAATGGGGAGAGGGAAATTAAAATTCCCTAAGCCTTAGTTGATTGTAGGAATCCAATTCATGAAGGAATCAAGAGAAAATTCGAAGAGAAGCTTAGGTAAGCTCAATCTCTATCTTCTCTAACTCAATTCCTCTATGATTTTTGAGATTTCCTATGACCCAATTCTTAGGAAATGGGTTCATATGAACATAGGTTGTTGATTCTAGTGTTTTCATCGAAGAGAGGTTGTTCTAGCTTGTCATTGGATTGATTTTTTGCTTTAAGCAAGAAAAGGTGAGATCTTTGTGAGTTCTTAGTGTTTATGCCACTAGCTATTGGCTTGTAAAGAGTCAATTAGGTTCATTTAGAGTAGTGTATATGCATACGAACTAGTTAGACGAGTATACACTTTCCAGATCATTAGTTTTAGTTTCATGAAATTGACATTTCTCATTTAATTGTGCACATCACCAAATGCACATGCTATGAGTTGTTTAGGCGATGTAGTGATGCTCCATTGTCTCACCGACAAGATCTAAAACTTCACCATTCGCTTAAATCACGTTTGATTGCCCTGGTTTGATATTTTTTTCATTTTAGGATATATGATCAAAATCATAGCAATCTTACGTATATGTGTTTGTGCATGTGTTAGTGAGTTGTTTCGATGAGCTAGGAAGGCCTCGTTATCATCTAACTCAAGTACATAGCCTCCATGGTTTGCCAGAATGATTCATAGAAGAGAAAAAACGGTTGACTAGGCTGTTTAACAACAGCCAGTCGACTGGTCCATAATGGACCAGTCGACTGGTAATGACTTGGGTAGAAGCCCAGGACTCTGACCAGTCGACTTGTCAAAAAGGGGCCAGTCGACTGGTTTGGCATATTTTTGCCTATGGACCAGAGGTCCTCGGTCCACAGACTACATTGATCCACGCTCTTTCTCGGCCGGAGCCCGGACCGTTTGGACTTCGTTTGTGACTTTTTAGTTTCCTAATATGCAAATTTTAGCAGCTTGATTCTTGCGAAATCGTTTTTATAAATAATAAATTAAAGAATGACAGAGTGGAAACCAATGGTGAGAACTCTCTCACTCAACCATTTTGTATAGTTATTTATATATTTTTATAACTGAATATATGTTGATTGCCAGTGATTGCAATATTTGTTTGATGGTTGATGGATGTTACAGTAAATGTTATCGTTATTAAACTGTGAAAATAATACGTAAGTTCACATGGATTGTGATGTAAACCTCACATGGGTATTGGAATGATAAATTTTATACATCGTCCAAGTATGCAAATAATAATCATTGGATGTTGATTAAAACCCCACACGGGTCTGGGGATGATAATAACTTCACACATCTGCCTTGTGTTTAGTTGTATGTCGATCGATTGGTTGAAGGGCCGTAGTAAGCATTATTTAATTATTTAATGTTTATACAGTTGTAGATTACACTTTGGATGTGAATTGGATTTTTAATAGTTGTCCATCACTATTTTTGAATACATACGATGTAAGGAATCCATATAAATAAAATTATATGGTGGTCGATTGAGTCTGACTCCAATTCAGAAATAACAAATATTTTAAAATAATATTCAAAGAAGAATCAAAATATGATTTTGATGTCCGATTTCAGATGGATACGAATACATTATGTAAAATCATAATAAATGATTTGAAATGATTTTGGTGAGATATTCCACGGTTGTAAAGATAAAAGATATTTATCAGAATGAACTAGTTAACAACTAGGATAAAGAACTGAAAGAAAGTATAATGGTTTAAATATAACCAGAATTTTCCAATGTATGAATTGGAATGGATTTGAAATGAAATATTCTTCGGAATATTTCGATATTGGATTCCGTGATTATGCTGATATTGTTGAGAAATTTTGAAGATATAGATATTGTTATTCCTAATAAAATATCCGTGGGTCTCAGAATTTGACATTGAAAATAAGTCGATATGATTTCTATTTTGAGCCTTGTATTCAATATCAAATTGGATTTTTGGTTTGTCGTGAATGGTGTCTTCAATTACATTGCTCTTAAACCTAGTTGAAATTGTAATAAATCCTTTGATTAAGATTAATGGAGTTTTCCAATTAAAAAATATAATTGGAATTAAATGGAAATTGATTTTGGGTTGATTGTGAACAATGTTTTAAAATGACATTAGTTCTCAAAACCCGATTAATGGTGAAATTATGATTTGGAATTTATAAATCTTTTAATTAAGTTTTAGTGGAATTTTTCCAAGGAGAAGTTTACCAATTTAACAAACTAAATTAGAATTGAATGGAATTCAATTTAATGACAATCGAGATGAGCTTCTATGAATGTAAACCGTTACTATTTATGGAATTTAAAAGGATTTGTCGCTAATCCTCTTATAGTATTAGTTTGATATGGAAATTTATACCGATTATGAATTGTTCAAATTTCCATGAAGGTTCCATATTAAATGGAAGATGATTTTGGGTTTATCATGAACCATGTTTTAAAAGGGCATTGGTTCTTTAACATAGTTAAAGACAAGATTAATTTTCCTAAAGTTGAACAATCATTAAGAAATGATTTTTGAGATTAAAACTAAATGTAGTTTTAATGAATCCTTAATTAGATTGAAATGGGAATGAGGTAAGTCAATTAACCGAATTCAAGAAATGTCGAGAACGGAGAACCGCCAGTTTTACTCCATGCGATAATTAAATCTTTAAATAGATTTGAAACATTGAATGGTAATTAATTTTACCGAGAACACATTGGGTGTTAAATATGGAGTACTACCAATTTTTCTCTATCGGATGAATAGGTTGGGATTAGGATAATAAAAATAAATGATTACTTCAGTGAGATTTGCTTACCCCGACAAGTTGATAAATCTTAAATTGGTTTAAATTGTCGAAAGATAAAACAAAATATTTTGAAATGATATCCAAAGGAAGATTAAAGAAATAGTTTAAATGAACTTATCTTTGATAAAATTAATGGGAACCTTTCCCTAAAAAAGTGAATATTTGAATAAAAGAATATTATAAATTGGAATGAGGCTTATAACGTATTTTTATAGCACATAATTATAAAATACGCGGGTTATTCGGAAAGACCAGATTTAACCCATTCTAAATAACTGTTACGATGATTAAAAGTTGAAGAAGACGGTGCTTGAAGACCAGAGATCTTCACATCTTTTGGATGTTTACCGATGTCTTGATTGGTCTGTACACCCAAGAGAAGGTAAAAAGTGGTGATCATCCAGACGTACTTGAAGATCGACCGGGTATGCGATGACCTATCTCCCGTATTGGATATATGAGACAAGGAATAAGGTGCCTCCGGTTTCGTTCAGACCCAAAACGGACTTGTAAATAGATTATGTCTGACATTATATTTCATTCTGTATTGATTGATTTCTATTAAATATGTATCTGTTTAGTGGCGAAGTATTTATTCTTTTGCTTAACACCCTTCCCTGAGACATATGAGCTTAGAGGTTATATATTGATAGATATCAGTTGTATGGCATGAACTGACAATGTAGCATATTAAGATGCAAATGATCAAGGCTTTTATTGAAAACAGGGCCTTGTGGATGATGATCAAAGCACGGATTTAAGTAGCATAGCTTTGTGTTGTAGCATTAATTCGCGAGCCTCACACCCCGGTATGAGTCAAAAATGGGATAAGGGACGCAAGAAGTGTTTACATTTCTTTCTAGCTAGAAGTGGTGTCATGGTATGGATACCAGACATTTTTACTTATGTGGATGATGGAAAGCGAGGCGCCTCGAGTATGATTGGTCTCCAATGGCCAAGTGATAAGTTCGATAAGACCGGAAAACATATTGTTCAGGAATAACCAATCCACAAATGTTAGGTGTGGATTGGCCTTGCAGGATCCAAGGGTTGCCCATAGGTGTGATCTTGGATCATCTTGCTAGAGGTGATCTGAACCGGTAAGGATAACATCCCTTGCCTTGACTCATGGTGGAAATCGAATTTCCAATACGCAATTTTTCGGGTTTAGTTGTAAACCTATATGGCGACATAGTAGGATGAGGTTCTATGCTATATATGATTGATACATTTATTTTTGAAGTTGATTTCTTTAATTACAATAATAATAAAAGATAAATTTCGCGTATCAAGCATTTTTGGCCATTATAAGGTAAAACTCTATCCTCTGGTTTGTGTTGCATTATGTGATGGGACCTAAGTCTTATAATGGCTTCATTTTTCCTTTTTAGCATTGCGTGGTTTTTTATGGTATTCTTGGAAAAAACCCCTTCCGTGTTATACGGCGTGGTCCCTTGGTTTACCCAACTTTAAAATAAAGTTAATAACTGTTTTAGTTCTCACACCAGTCCCATGACTGACTCGGAGTTTATTGTTTCTACCTAAACTCTGGTTCCCATATTTTTCACCCGAGCAACTAGTAGTTTTGGTTTTGCATATTTCTATTTAACAGGATCTTGGATTACAACTGGAGCTATATTCGGAAAGCTTTGTATCCGTGCATTTCATTCAGTTATGTTTGTTGATGTATTTCCGTTGTATATACATTTTAAATTTATACATTTTAAATTTATGTATTTTAATCTCTAATATTTTTCTGCTGTATATTATTTATTCGTACTCTGATTCTTGTACTCTGATGTAAATTGTTGTAATAGTAATAAAATGTTCTCATGTTTATGTTCTAATGCATCATGTTCTCAACACAATCCGGGCTCCTCGGTCTCTTACGGGATCAGGAAGTCTAAGTCGTGTCAGTTTGGTATCGGAGCTTTGGTTTACAAAACACGAGAACAAGACACATTAGAACCGAATGAGAAATTCATCGGAGATGGGATTAGTAATATACTATAAGAATAACTCGTTAGAGATGGGGTTAGTAAATACCCTAGAATGAGTGTGAAGAGTACTATTTATAAAAACGAGTTTAGTTTTGAAAATTATATCTTATTATACATGTTTCAGTATTTTATTTTATATCGAATTTGGACTATCGAGTATAAGAAGATTTTGCATATGCACGTCATGAACGTATATTCGAAGTCTCAAATATACTGGATGGATATAGAATCACACTCTAGTCGCCCGGGGATGATTCTGATGATGTGGCCACGTCATCAACATTTGTATTCGTGTTTCGAAAGTGGGATACCTATATATTTCCAATTGAATGGTGTGAGAACCAAAACTTAGTTAGGGTTTATGTTTGTGATTTGGCATTGGAACATGATTTTGAGTATAAATAAAATATATATGTTTGAAAAGTTAATTGACTAATTGATTGCTGGTTGAGATAGATGATAATTAGTTTGACTAATTAAAATATTGGAATAATAAAACCAATGTGAAAGTGAAAGGTAAATTAAACCAAATCAAATTTAATATGGAACTGAATTGAAAATTAGTTCGGATCGGATACATATGCACATGTATATATATTGTACAGGTCATAACATGGAAATTAAGAAGAGGGATAAAATTGTATGCCCGACAAATAGGTACATATTTACTATATTTATTGGGTTTAATGATTTTATTATCTGATTAGCTAACCGCTTGGCTTTTGCTTTTCTTTTGATATATGAGAGTCCATAGAGGTCATTTGTAGTTGCATCGATCAACCCGTACAAAGGGGGTTATGGGGAAAATTTTCTAAAATTTAAGGTATTAGCCAAATTTTGAAAAATTAGAAAGTTCTTAGAAACTGAAAAGTTGAAAAACTTGAGTCAAGCGAAGGTTGAGTTGGTTAAATAAGCAACCTTTAGTTCCTTCTTCCTTTTCGAGGACGAAAAGATTTTAAGTGGGGGAGATTATAACAACCCGGAAATTTGGAACTAATTTAAAAATTATTTTTAATTGGTTTTAATGGAAAATAAATATTTTGACTATTTATTTTGGGGATTAACGATTTAAAATTTTATTTAAATCGAAGTTAGAACATATAAATTTAAAGTTTAATTAAAATGAACTTGAAATGGCGCAATAGTTTGAAAATTTGATTTTAAACTTTGAATGAATATATAGAATTCAATATAAACCAGAATTTGATAAAATAAGGAATGTTGAAATATTTTTGAAGTGTAATTTTCTAACGAGTATATGAAACTCAGATTTCACTTTATAAAGGTAAGTTATGTCTAAATTAAAATTTAGAATAGTCGCTATGGAATATATATATATATATATATATATAAATTTAATATTATATATATCCCTTAAAAATAGCCATTTTGCAAATGGCTTCCATTTTCAACTAAACCACTTCCATTGAGTCCAAAATGTTGTTTAGGAGTTCGAAAACTATAAGCATCGATACCTTTAGAGTTGGAGAAATTTTGGTCTTTTTCATTGAACATAAGACCAAAATATCACTTTTTGCATACGGATGAATTTGAACTCGAAACCACTTCCATTGAGTTCAAAAGATCGTTTGCGTGCTCGAAAAGTATAAACTTTGATATATTCCGAGCTTCGGATTTTGGCACCTTGGCTAGGGCTTGGTGAGCCAACCTAGCTCATTCCTTTAAGTGCCCAATTGACCTCTCCCTCTTCATTCACTTTATCACATAGCAAGAAAATAGAAATGGGGAAAGGGAAAGGGAAATTAAAATTCCCTAAGCCTTAGTTGATTGTAGGAATCCAATTCATGTAGGAATCAAGAGCAAATTCGAAGAGAAGCTTAAGTAAGCTCAAACCTCTATTTTCTCTAACTCAACTGCTCTTTGATTTTTGAGATTTCCTATGACCTAATTCTTAGGAAATTGGTTCATATGAACATAGGTTGTAGATTATAGCGTTTTCATTAGAGAGAGGTTATTCTAGCTTGCCACTGGATTGATTTCTTGCTTTTAGCCAGCAAAGGTGAGATCTTTGTGAGGTCTTAGTGTTTATGCCACGAGCTATTAGCTTGTAAAGAGTCAATTTGGTTCATTTAGAGTAGTGTATATGCATATGAACTAGTTAGACGAGTATACACTTCTGAATAATTAGTTTTAGTTTCATGAAATTAACATTTCTCAGTTTAGTTGGGCACACAACCAAATGCACATGCTATGAGTTGTTTAGGCGATGTAGTGAAGCTACGTTGTCGCACTGGTAAGTTCCAAAACTTCACTATTCGCTTAAATCACGTTTGATTGCCTTGGTTTGATATTTTGTTCATTTTAGGATATATGATCAAAATCATAGCAATCTTATGTGTATGTGTTTGTGCATATGTTAGTGAGTTGTTTTGACGAGCTAACGAGGCCTCGTTGTCATATAATTCAAGCACATAGCCTCCATGGTTCGTCGGAACGATTCATAGAAGAGAAAAGAAACAAAAGAGTTGACTGGGATGTTTAACAGCAGCCAGTCGACTGGTCCATAATGGACTAATCGACTGGTCATGACCTGGGTAGAAGCCCATGTCTCTGACCAGTCGATTGGTCAAAAAGGAGCCAGTCGACTGGTTTGCCATTTTTTGGCAGTAGGCCGGAGAACCTCGGTCCACAATCTACATTGATCCAGGCTCTTTCCTGGCCGGAGATCGAACCGTTTGGACTTCATTTGTGACTTTTCAGAAATCTAATACGTAGATTTTAGCAGCTCGATTCTTGCCAAATCATTTTTATAAATAATCAATTAAAAATGACGGAGTGGAAACTAATGGTGAGAACTCTCTCACTCAACCATTTTATATAGTTATTTATATATTTTTATAACTGAATATATGTTGATTGCCAGTGACTGCAATATTTGTTTAATGGTTGAAGGATGTTACAGTTTTAAATGTTATCATTATTAAACTGTGAAAATGATCTGTAAGTTCACATGGATTGTGATGTAAACCCCACACGGGTATTGGGATGATAAATTTTACACATCGTCCAAGTATGCAAATAATAATCATTGGATGTTGATTGAAACCCCACACGGGTCTGGGGATGATAATAACTTCACACATCTCCCTTGTATTTAGTTGTATGTAGACCGATTGATTGGCAGGCCGTAGTAAGCGTTATTTAATTATTTAATGCTTATACAGTTGTAGATTACACTTTGGATGTGAATTGGATTTTTAATAGTTGTTCATCACTATTTTTGAATACATGCGATGTATGGAATCCATATAAATAAAATTATATGGTGATCGACTGAGTCTGATTCCAATTCAGAAATAACAAATATTTTAAAATAATATTCAGAGAATAATCAAAATATGATTTTGATGTCCGATTTCAGATGGACACAAATACATTATGTAAAATCTAATAAATGATTTGAAAAGATTTTGGATGAGATATTCCACGGTTGTAAAGATAAAAGATATTTATCAGATGAACTAGTTAACAACTAGGATAAAGAACTAAAAGAAAGTATAATGGTTTTAATATAACCACAATTTACCAATGTATGAATTGGAATGGATTTGAATGGAAATAATCTTTGGAATATTGCGGTATTGGATTCCATGATTATACAGATAATGTTGAGGAATTTGGAAGATATAGATATCGTTATTCCCAATACGATATCCGTGGGTCTCAGAATTTGATATTGAAAATAAGTCGATATGATTTCTATTTTGAGCCTTATATTCAATATCAAATTGGATTTTGGGTTTGCATGAATTGTGTTTCAATAACATTGTTCTTAAACCCAGTTGAGAAAGGAATAAATCTTTTGATTAAGATTAATGGAGTTTTCCAATTAATAAATATAATTGGAATTAAATGGAAGTTGATTTTGGGTTGATTGTGAACAATGTTTTAAAATGACATTAGTTCTTAAAACCCGATTAACAATGAAATTATGATTTGGAATTTATAAATCTTTTAGTTAAGATTTAATGGAATTTTTCTAAGGAGATGTTTTCCAATTCAATAAACTAAATTAGAATTGAATGGAATTCGATTTAATGATAATCGAGATGAGCTTCTATGAATGAAAACCGTTACTATTTATGGAATTTAAAAGGATTTGCCGCTATTCCACTTATAGTATTAGTTTGATATGGAAATTTATATCGACTTTGGATTGTTCAAATTTCCATGAAGGTTCTATATTAAATAGAAGATGATTTTGGGTTTATCGTGATCTGTGTTTTAAAGGGCGTTGGTTCTTTAACACAGTTAAAGACAGGATTAATTTTCCTAAAGTTGAAAAATCATTAACAAATGATTTTTGAGATTAAAACTAAATTTGGCTTTAATAAATCCTTAATTAGATTGAAATGGGAATGAGGTAAGTCAACTAACCGAATTCAAGAAATGTCAAGAATGGAGAACCGCCAGTTTTACTCCATGCGATAGTTAAATCTTTAAATAGATTTGAAACATTGAATGGTAATTAATTTTACCGAGAACATTTTGGGTGTAAAATATGGAGTACTACCAATTTTGCTCTACGGGATGAATAAGTTGGGATTGGGATAATAAAAATAAATATTACTTCAGTGAGATTCACTAGTCCCGACTAGTTGATAAACCTTAAATTGGTTTAAATTGTCGAAAGATAAAATAAAATCTATTGAAATGATATCCAAAGGAAGATTAAAGAAATAGTTTAAATGAACTTATCTTTGATAAAATTAATGGGAACCTATCCCTAAAAATGTGAATACTTGAATAAAAGAATATTCTGGATTGGAATGGGACGTATGATGTGTTTTTATAGCACTTGATTATAAAATACGCGAGTTATTCGAAAAGATCGGGTTTAACCCATTCTGAGTAACTGTTACGACGATTAAAAGTCGAAGAAGATGGTGGTTGAAGACCGAAGATCTTCACATTGGTTGGATAATTACTGATGTCTTGATTGGGCTGTACACCCAAGACAAGCTAATAAGTGGAGATCGTCCAGACGTACTTGGAGATCGACCGGATATGCGAGGACCTCTCTCCCGTATTGGATATATGGGATGAGGAATAAGGTGCATCCGGTTTTGTTCAGACCCAAAACGTACTTGTAAATGGATTATGTCTGACATTGTATTTCATTATGTATTGATTGATTTCTATTAAATATTTATCTGTTTGGTGGTGGAGAATTTATTCTCTTGCTTAACACCTTTCTCTGAGACATATGAGCTTAGAGGTTATATATTGATAGATATAAGTTGTATGGCATGAATTGGCAATGTGACATGTTAAGATGCAAATGATCAAGGCTTTTATTGAAAAGCAAGGCCTTATGGATGATAATCAAAGCACGACTTTAAGTAACATAGCTTTGTGTTATAGCGTTAATTCGTGAGCCTCACACCCCGGTATGAGTCAAAAAGGGGATAAGGGACGCAAGAATTGCTTACGTTAGGTATGGACCAGCCTTGCAGGATCCAAGGATTGCCCATAGGTGTGATCCTAGGTCATCTTGCTAGAGGTGATTCGAATCGGTAAGGAGACCATCCCTTTCCTTCACTCATGATGGAAATCCAATTTCCAATACGCGATTTTTCGGTTTTAGTTGTAAACCTATATGGCGACATAGTAGATGGGGTATTTTGCCGTCTATGATTGATACATTTATATTTGAAGTTGATTTCTTCAATTATAATAATAATAAAAGATAAATTTCGCGTATTAAGCATTTTTGGCCATTAAAAGGTAAAACTCTATCCTCTGGTTTGTGTTGCATTGTGTGATGGGACCTGAGTCTTGTAATGACTTCATTTTTCCTTTTTAGCATTGCGTGGTTTGTTTTATGGTATTCTTGGGAGAAAACCCGTTCCGTGTTATACGGCATGGTCCCTTGATTTAGCCAACTTTAAAATAAAGTTAATAACTGTTTTAGTTATCACACCAGTCCTATGACTGACTCGGAGTTTATTATTTCTACCTAAACTCTGGGTGCCCATATTTTTCACACGGGCAGCTAGTAGTTTTGGATTTGCAGATTTCTATTTAACAGGATCCTGAATTACAGGTGGAGCAACATTCGGAAAGCTTTGTATCTGTGTATTTCATTCAGTTGTGTTAGTTGATGTATTTCCGCTGTGCATTGCATTTATACATTTTATATTTATGTATTTTAATCTCTAATATTTTTCCGCTGTATATTATTTATTCATACTCTGACTCTTGTACTCTGATGTAAATTGTTGTAATAGCAATGAAATATTCTCATGTTTGTGCTTTGATGCATCGTGTTCTCAACACAATCCGAGCCAGTATATTAATTGCGGCTGGAACACTTAGAGCAGCTCCTGTATCAATCACTTCCATTCCTCTCGTCAGACCATCTGTAGCACTCATAGCAACAGCTCTAACTCGATTATTTCCAAACAATTGTTGTACCTCACAAGTCACATCCATCTCTTATGGGATTGGGGAAGTCTAGGTCATGTCATCCGGTTTGAACACAAAGTCAGTTCGAAGTGGTTTTGGATCCAATTCCAATCACAGTTCCTCGTACCAACATGTTATAAGCTAAAACGGAATTTATTGATTGTCAGTTCTCTAACTATCAAATTAAAATAGTATGGTTGAGTACATCAGCAGCACGAACCCTTTTAATTATACCACTCATTTAAATCATTTCATCGATTCTTAAAAATCGATTTCATATACTTATCTCAACAGGATAGGTATATTCACAAACCACTTGTTTTTCATTACTTTGAAAACCACAAGCATACACTTATCTCTTAGAGTAAGTGTATTCACACAACACTACTATTTTCAGTACTTGGAAAATACTGCTATATACTTAACCAAATGGTATACGTATAGTCGTAATTCATATCTGGGTCAACCAATGTCATATAATACAATGTTTTACTTTACTATAAAACCGAAATGTTTTTATTTAACTCCTTAACTTTGAGAATTAAATTTCATAACAACACTTATGAAAATAATAAGTTAATTTTCAGCATCCACTTCCGTTTTCAAACCAGTATCATCTCTTGGATAACAATGAAATCGTTTAAATTAGGGTATTTTATTTACCTCTCAGACATTGACTCAACCACATTCTCATCTTCAAGATACATAGAAGTTCGTTAACACAATACCTGACTTTTAGTAATGTCACAATAAGTTCCATTTATTATTCAATTCAAATAAGGTTAGAAAATCACTTCCTACATTTGAAAATCTCATTTCAATACAATCTCTTTTACATAATTCAACTATTAAGTAAACCATCTGTAACACCCCACCGCCATTAAGGTCACTCACAAAGAGAATGCATTAACTTTAGTAGGGTTCATAAGAGTATAGAACAGATAAAATTACAAAACAGACAAATTTAAGTAGTGGAAAACAATTAGAACTTTTATTCCATAGTAGCATAATAGGATAAACTTTCATAAGGGTTGTTTCAAACATCAACACCAAAACATCAAAACCCATTACATCAAATATATGTCTTGTTTCTCAAAAGAAGCATAATACAAAATAACATAACATAATTCCCCAATTAAGCAGTAGCCAGCCATAGCAGTAAACAAAAGAGTCCAAAGCAATACATCACAATCTTCGAGCATGAAACGAATCTGAACTAAGAGGTGGTATTCCCTCCTTTGGACCTGGGGGGGGGGGGGACGAAAGAAAGAAGGCGAAACAAAAACAAAGTCAGACATAAAGCCATGTAAGTCCAGTGAATTTCAACATGTAAACAGGTAAAGGTATCATGAGATGAATAAATTGGATACAAGACATAACCATGATAATAAGCATCGCAAGATAACGAGATAAGCATAAGATAAGACTAGAACATGATAAGGTATCGTACTGATTCCTAATTTCTCTGCACCACCTAACTAGAGATCAACTAATGCCATTTGTTACAAAACAAGATAAGTGATCCCCATTTCCCACACGATAGTTTTATAGGTACATATCTTATGATGAGGGTCCCACCTCATATTGACAGTTTACCTGTCCCCACCGTACCTATCTTAATTGATCAGCTCCTACTCATAACGTTCCGCATGTGTTTGTATCAACCCGACCCCTACTTGTAGATACCTGTGCTGGTCCCACCATAGGGTGTATCATTTCCTAGGGTGGCAACCCGATATAGTTCTAGAGTGCACAGCTTTATACCTACCTGGTACTCAGTATCTAAATTTTCCTATGCCGGAATTACGTGCACGCCCGTAATCCATCGTAACCTACACTGTCATACCACCTGCCGCTATTTTGACCGCTTAAAATCAGCCTAGTAATCATGCCACACCCTGCCTAGCTCAGGGTCCCGTTGATACCTAATGTGGTTACTGTTGAAAAGGGTCCTGCTACTAGGGTTTTCCTAGGGTCTATTCGTATACCCCCCATACTGGTTAACTCTCATCAATCAATCAATTCAAGTTTACTTAACCCACCCATTCATCATTTTATATTGGTTAAGTGTCATTAATCCAGTCGACTTACTTAACCCACCCACTTGTCATGTCATATTGGTTAAGTGTTGCATGCTGACTTAACCCTACCATACTTAACATGTTTATTTAGCATCAATTGTTTATTAATGCATCAACCTCTCACATTGGACTTATTTGCGGTAGCTGGATTGTGCCGGGCGGTTTCGGGCATTCTTACACCGCAAACTCATTCCAACCTCGGGTTCAAGCATTCAATGCGCTAACCTCTCACATTAGACTTGTTGTTTGCGGTTGCTGGATGTGCCGGGCGGTTCCGGGCAGTCTTACACCACAAACTCATTCTAACCTCGTGTTAGGAATTATTACCCATCTAATCTTCGCCTTTGACCTCTCACATTAGATTGTTGTCGTTGCGGTTGCTGGACGTGCCGGGCGCTTCCGAGCAGCCTTACACCACAATTCAAATCTAACCTCATGTATTAAGCGGCCATTATATTTAATTAAATTATATACTTGCCAATTATGTCCAATTTTCAATTTTTACATGCCAATTATCATATGCCCAATTATTGATTTACATGCCAATTTACATATGCCCAATTATTGATTTACATGCCAATTTACATATGCCCAAATATTGATTTACATGCCAATTTACATATGCCTAAATATTGATTTACATGCCAATTTACATATAGCCAATTATTGATTTACATGCCAATTTACATATGCCCAAATATTGATTTACATGCCAATTTACCTAAACTTGCAATAATAATAATAATACCCCATATCCATCACAAATTATGCCCAATAATTCCACCAAACATGTTATGCCCATAAATTCACACAAATAGGCAAAAACCAATATTCCCCGTATTCCAAACATTCATATTTCGCGATTTTAGCCTAGGTTCGAAGTTAACCCAGGTTCAATAAAAGAAAATAAATAAGGGGAGATAAAAGTTGCATAAAATAAGAACAGAGAGAAAATAGGCATGAAAATATCATCCCAGGCATGAAGGCTAATATTTGATAAGAACATTATCATGAACATGAAAAACGGATGTACAACAAGATAAACTGATGATAATAGCATCATGAGAATAAGAATAGAAGAAAAAGAACAACTTAGAATCAGGCATAATCTCAATTTCATCTTATTACATGTCAAGACTAGATTTAGGTGTTCAAATCTAAAAATAACTGAACTTACAGCGTTTGGATTAGAAAAGATAATTGAATCGCTTGTTGTTGTTGAAGAACTCTAATTTGATATTGATTAATCCTCTAGGTTGATGAAGAACTTTTTGATTTGATTTAGGTTTTAGTGGCGGCTAAGTTTAGATGAGAGTTTGGCGGCATGGAGGCACCATTAGAGTGAATAATAGAATTAGGGTTTAGGTTTGGATATGTATTTATAGGTGTGTTAGGCAAACCATGGCCTTTAGATTAGCATAGGAGTCATCAGAGCCATCTAAACCAAAGGGACATGTCACCCAGCCAACCACAGTGCGACACATAAGCCCTAAAACACAAAATTTCGTCACAGACCATTCTAAGCCGATGGGGTCGATTCCAAACACCCTGAGTTGACCCTGGGGTCGACCCATAAAATAGGTCGGTTTGGCATTTTGCCTTCCCGCTTCCGCTGTTTTGAATTTTTTTCTTGAATTTTAGGTTGATTTTTACTTTATTAATTTATATATATACATTTATTTCCCTGTTATGTATGCAAACTTCCAAGGTCCATAACTTTCTCATACATTATCCGTTTAATGCAAACTTTGGGTCCATGTTGATCAAAATTTTGAGATGAATGCAATGGTATAGTCTGTTTTCCTTAATTCTCACTTTTAAAATTAAGTATTCTTATAATTCGTCTATTAATATTCATAGAGAAATATGGGATGTTACATTCTCCCCTCCTTAAAGGATTTCGTCCCCGAAATTGTAAAGACCCGTAAATTCCCGCTCTTTGGATCGACCATAAACCACACAAGTCTGACCCAAAGGTCGGAAATCCACGAATACTTTAACTTTGGGAATACAACAACATCAGAACAATAACAGCAGACTTTTATAACATCATAATAAATGTTACATCAGAGTACAGAATATATATCAGAGTACATTAAATAAATTTACAGCGGAAGATAATTTTACATTACTTTAATACAGTGCAGCGGAAATAAAATAACTAAGACAGCGGAAGACTTTTCTATGCTCTGGACACAGCTTTGAGCTTCAATCCAGGATCCTGCTAAAGAGATAAATATCTGCAAAAAGCTACTCGACTGCCCGTGTGGAAAAGAGGGCACCCGAGTTTGCAAAAGTGGAAACAAACAACAGGTCAGTCGTGGGACTGGTGTGAGAATTCTTAACTAATAGTAATAAGGCAAATCCAAGGACCACGCCGCTAAAGCGGAACGAGTTTTATTCCAATGGATTGTCGTGCATAATTTAGGTAAATCGTCAAAACAACGCAATGCTTTGTAGAAAAATGAAACCATCATAAGACCCAAGTCCCATCACACAATGCAACGCAAACCGGAGGATAGGGTTTTACCTTATAATGGTCAAACATGCTTGATACGATAAAAACGATATTACAGCTGCCACTGTAACCCTTTCAAGGTAGAAACTCCAATCAAAGGCATCAGTAGTCGTCCATTCGATGTGAAGATTGCCGGTCTTCAAAACACAGTCTTCAATGACTTTGATTTAAACCGTCCTATAATTATTTGAAATGAGATTGAACTCGATCTTTTCAAATAAATCTCAAATATATGTAATTCAAATTATTTCATATCATTAATATTATTTATCGCTATTTTTATTTATATAAAAATAGCCCATTTTAATTTAATGACGCTTTCGGTCGTTATGTGGCCCTGGCGCTGTTTTTACCTAAATTTGATTTACACATTTCTCGAAATCTAACTGTTGGATATTAACAAATTTAATATCATTGGAAAGATCTTCCCAAAGCAAACATAATGGTTTTAGTTTTGGTAAAATTCGACGATCAGATCTTTCAGTATAATTGTTCAAAGTTACGATTCTGAAACACAAACTACCGCGCGCGATTCGTTTAATTTTTAATTTATATTCATATATTATATATCATATATATATTTATATATATATATAAATATAAATCGCTCGACGATTTCACTAACATGTTAAAAATGATGTTTTCAACAAACAAACATTTTTAGTGAGGCTAATTATACATTAAAAATGTCTTTTTAAATCTTTCAACAATTTTCCCTAAACATGTTTCTTTTTAATAATGAATCTAAATATACATTAAAAATTATCATTTTTAATGTTTCAACATTTTCCCTAAAAATTGTCTCTTTTAAATAATGAATCTAAATATACATTAAAATTTACGTTTTTAATGTTTTCAACATTTTTCCTGGAAATGTATCTTTTAAATAATGAATCTAAATATACATTGAAATCAACATTTTTAATGTTTTCAAAAATTTTCCTAAAAATATCTCTTTTAAATAATGAATCTAAATATACATGAAAATTTACATTTTTAATGTTTTCAACATTTTTCCTAAAAATGTCTCTTCTAAATAATGAATGTAAATATACATTAAAATTTACATTTTTAATGTCTTCAACATTTTTCCTAAAAATGTCTCTTTTATGATTCATATATATATATATATATATATATATACAATAAAAAAGTAATTTTACTGTATAACCAATTCCTATGTTTCATATACAATAAAAAGGATAAATTTATTATATGAACATTTCTATCAAATCCTATGTTTCATATACAATAAAAAGGATAAATTTATTATATGAATATTTCTAACAAATCCTATGTTTCATATACAATAAAAAGGATAAATTTATTATATGAGCATTTCTAACAAATCCTATGTTTCATATACAATAAAAAGGATAAATTTATATATGAACATTTCTAACAAATCCTATAATTAACATGTACAATAAAAGACTATTTTTATTGTTTTACAAATCCTAACATTAACATGTTACACTAAAAGGGATTTTTTTTATTGTTTTTCAAATTCTAACAATTCTAATATTAACATGTACAATAAAAAGAATATTTTTATTGTTTAACAAATCCTAACATTAACAATAAAAAGGATGTTTTTATTGTTTTGCAAATTCTAATAGTTCTAATATTAACATGTACAATAAAAAGAATATTTTTATTGTTTTACAATTTCTATGTTTCATATGTATGAATAAAAAGAGAATTTTTTTCATACAAAAATTTCTATGAATTCTAAGATTCACATATTTACAATAAAAGGAATTTTATTGTCTAACAATTTTCTTAATTCTAAGGTTCATGTATGTACAATAAAAAGAATATTTTTATTGCGTAACAATTTCTAACCAATTCTATTATTCATGTATATACAATAAAAAGAGTATTTTTATGGTATAACAATTTTGTCCAATTCTAACATATATGTATATACAATAAAAAGATATTTTTATTGTATTAACAATTTTATCCAATACTATCATACATGTGTATACAATAATTTTTTTTTATTGTATTAATAATATTGTACAATTCTAACATATATGTATATACAATAAAAAAGATATTTTTATTGCATTAATAATTTTGTCCAATTCTAACATATATGTATATACAATAAAAAAAGATATTTTTATTGTTTTTATAATTTTGTCCAATTCTAACATATATGTATATACAATAAAAAGATATTTTTATTGTATTAATAATTTTGTACAATTCTAACATATATGTATATACAATAAAAATATATTTTTATTGTATTAACAATTTTATCCAATACTATTATACATGTATATACAATAAAAAAGATATTTTTATTATACTAATAATTTTGTCCAATTTTAACATGTATGTATATACAATAAAAAAAATATTTTTATTGTGTTAATAATTTTGTACAATTCTAACATATATATATACAATAAAAAGGATATTTTTATTGTATTAACAATTTTATCAAATACTATCATACACGTATATACAATAGAAAAGATATTTTTATTGTATTAATAATTTTGTTCAATTCTAACATATATGTATATACAATAAAAAAGATATTTTTATTGTATTAATAATTTTGTCCAATTCTAACATATATGTATATACAATAAAAAGAAATTTTTATTGTATTAACAATTTTATCCAATTCTAACATATCCAATTAGATCCAACGGATTACCACAAACAAAATCAATCAATCCAAATCTCGTACAACACAACTGAATCTTAACAACATATATATAAAAATTTCCAATGCAATAACAATAATTTTAATATTAATTTTTAAATAAGAAATCTCACAGTGCTTTGGATTTTCTCGAAAATTTCAAATCGATCTAAAATTCCCTGGCCGCTTCCAAAATGAAGTAGACTCCACCACGATCCAAACGATTCCTATTTCATGCGATTCCGATAATGTATGGACAAGTTACGAATTTTATTGTGTTAATATAATTTTAAATTTAGGTAATTAAGTAATTAAAATAAAAATATCACCTTTCTTCTTCTTCTAAAAACAAAGCCGACGGGTTTGCTTATGGGTTCAAAACCAGGTCAAGGATTTACGATCAAACCACTCCGCTTCGCGACAATCAGACAATGCCATGCCGGAGAGGGAGGAACGGCGTGCGCTTTGGTGGTGGTCTGGTGGAGTTTGACGTCGGCTAGGGGGCAGGGCGGCGACGAGAAGGGCGGTGGTTTGGGGTGATGGTGCGCTCAAAATACGGGGCTCCAGACACTTCCACCATACGGATGTGGAGAGGATGAAAAGTTCTACAAAATTGTCAAAAGGAGGGAGGGATTTCAATGTGAGGATCGAATGATTTTAATGGTTGAAGGTTTGAGCTTTTCTGTCCATGAAATAAATGATGGCGGCGGCTTGGATTTAGGATTAGGGTTTGATTATCTTGGTATTTATAATATTATTAAATTCATTAATTCACAAAAAAGTCCGTTAATTCTTACCAACTCCAAATCCAGGCCAGCGAATGCCTCCCCTAGCCAAATACCCCTATTCCAGACATAATGGACCAGGTTTCATCAGCCCATTCGATCGTTTCAGCCCATTTTTCTTTAAATTAAAATATAAAACATTTAATTATTTAATCCGATCGTACATTTTAATTTACTGGTGCCACACACTGACTCCAAAAATTCCCGAAAAATAAACCTAGCTATGTTTTAACGATACGGTCCTAACAAAATTAATTTCATCGAACTTGGAGACCGTTTGAAAAATGTTCATTCTAATGGTCGATCCAATTCAAAAGAAATTATCGATACATTTTAATTTACCACGCCCACATATTAATTCTAAAAATTATGGAAATTTAAACCTAGCAATAATTTGACATTCCAAATCCAACAAAAATAGTTTCATCGAAAACGGAGGTCGTTTGCAAAATGGCTATATTTAATAGCTTTATTATTATTAAAAAAAGGAATTTTTAAATTCTAACACATTTCTGTCAAAGTTTCTTAAAATAAAAAATTTAAATTGGTTCTGATTTTCCGGGTTGTTATAAATTCCCCCCACTTAAAACTTTTCGTCCCCGAAAAGGAAACAATAGTAAAGTAGGAAACGAAATGGAAAATGTAAAATATTGTAAATGCACCTCAACGCAAGAGCCAATCAGAGATATCCACTTTGCACTTAGGATAAGCCTGTTTTATGCTATCCTCGGTCTCCCATGTATAGTCTCTAGGATCTCCGCTCCACTGCACTTTTACTAAGTGGGATCCTCTTTTTCCTCAGAATTCTGGTTTCTTTGCTAATAATTTTCACCGGCTCCCTTCTTACTGCTAAGCTCGAGGTAATCTCCAAATCTTGCTATGCTGCTTCCTCCTAAATCAAGTCTGGATTATGTACATGCTTTTGAAGTTGAGACATGTGGAATACATCATGTACCCTAGGCAACCAGTCAGGCAACTGAACCCTGTAAGCGAGAGTTCCAATTCTTCCGAGAATAGGAAATGGACCAATGAATCTAAACGCCAACTTTCCTGTCTTCCCGAAACGAACTACTCCTCTCAATGGGGAAACCCTCAAGTACACATAATCACCAACGGAAAATTCCAAATCCCTTCTTCTTGAATCTGCGTAGCTCTTCTGTCGACTCTGAGTAGTCTGAAGTCGCTTCTTAATGAAATCGACTTTATCCGATGCTTCATGAATCATGTTCGGACCCAATACTAACTGATTTCCTAGTTCTACCCAACATGCAGGAGATCTACATGGCCTGCCATATAATGCTTCAAATGGCGACATTTTCAAGCTTGCTTGGTAACTGTTATTATGAGAAAACTCAATCAAGTGCAAGCGATCTTCCCATGACCCGCCAAAATCAAGAATGCATGCCCGCAACAAGTCTTCTATTATATGGTTTACCATCTCAGTCTAGCCATCTATTTGAGGATGATAAGCTGTGCTCAGATTCAACTTTGTCCCCAGCTCCTCTTGGAATGCTTCCTAGAATTTTCTAGTGAATATCGGATCACGATCACTAACAATGTTGCTGGGAACTCCATGTAGTTTGACAGTTTCTTTGAAATAAATTTGCGCTAGACTTCGAGCTGTTCTATTAGATCTGACAGAAATAAAATGGGCGGTCTTCATGAAACAATCTACTATCACCTATATACTATCATTGCCTTTCCTAGTTCGGGGCAATCCATCAATGATATCCATGGAAATTTGATCCCACTTCCAATTCGGAACTTCTAGTGGTTGCAACAATCCTGCGAGTTTCTGTTGATCGCTTTTGGCTTGCTGGCAAGTAGAACACCTACTAACATATATGGAAATGTTTCTCTTCATAGATCTCCAACAAAATGTACGCTTTTGATCATGATACATCTTACTCACCCCTGGATTAATACTAAGCTTGGACTTGTGACATTTATCCATTACTTTCCTTCTAAGCTCAGGAATGTTCGTAACACAAATTCGGCCTAATAGCCTCAGAACTCCCTTGTTATCAACCTGGAAACTCGAGGGTTCGCCTTCCTGAACTCTTTTACCAATCCTCTAAATAAATTCATCATTCTTCTGAAGAGCAGAGATTTTGTCAATCAATGAAGGCGTAACAATGAGATTGGCAATGATGCATTCTTTCTGCTGAGCGCATCAGCTACGAGATTGGCTTTCCCTGGAGTATACAAGATATCCAGATCGTATGACACAAGAAATTCTAACCAACGTTGCTGTCTCAAATTCAAGTCCTGCTGGGTGGACAGATACTTCAATGATTTATGATCAGTATATAATTTGAACTTTTCACCCAAAAGATACTGCCTCCATATCTTCAAAGCAAACATGATGGCTAACAACTCAAGATCATGAGTAGGATATCTCTTCTCATTCGGCTTCAACTAACGGCTAGCATAAGCAATTACTTTGCCTTTTTGCATTCATACCGCACCAACACCTTCAGTAGAAGCATCAGTATAGACTGTCAAATCTTGATTGCCATCAATAATGGTCAACACTAGAACAGTGGTCAACCTCAATTTCAGCTCTTGGAAAGCTGCCTCACATTCAGGCATCCAATTAAACTTTGTATGTTTTTTGGTCAGCTTTGTTAAAGGACAAGATAGCTTCGAAAAAACTTTCACGAATTTCCGATAATAGCCAGCCAATCCTAGAAATCTTCTGACTTCTGTAGGAGTGCTAGGCTGCTTCCAATCTCGAATGGTTGTGATTTTGCCTGCATCTACTGAAATTCCGTTCTTCGATACTACATGACCGAGGAACTTCACTTCTTTTTGCCAGAATATGCTTTTGGAAAATTTGGTTTTTAATACATTCTTTCTCAGAATTTCCAAAACTTCTTTCAAATGCTTTTCATGCTCGGCCATGGACTTAGAGAAGATTAAGATGGCGTCAATGAAAACCAGCAGAAATTTATTCAAGACATCGCGGATGTGAAAACCCGTAACTTCCCCGTAAAGGAAAGCCGGATAGTTCGAGGACAAGCCACAACAGAACACATATAGAAGAACATTTCATTGTATATTACAACAATGCATCAGATTACAAGAATATACAGAGTATAAATGAATATTACACAGAAATATCAGAGATTTAAATTACTTTTAAATACATAGCAGCGGAAAATAATACAATATACAACTAGAAAGAGATATACGGATACAAAGCTTTCCGGATATCGTTCCAGCTGTAAACCAGGATCCTGTGAATATAAATCTGCAAAACCAAAACTACTAGCTGCCCGTGTCAAAATAGGGGCACCCAGAGTTTAGGTTAAAACAATAAACTCCAGGTCAGTCATGGGACTGGTGTGAGAACTAAAACAGTTATTAATCTTTATTTTTAAAGTTAGGTAAATCAAGGGACCACGCCGCTAACGCGGAACAGGTTTCCTCCCAAGAATACCAGTGCTTTTAAGTAAACAGCGCAATGCTTTTCTAAAAATGAAGCTATTATAAGACCCAGGTCCCATCACACAATGCAACGCAGCCGAGGATAGGGTTTTCCCTTATAATAGCCAAACATGCTTAGTACGTTTAAAACAAATCATTTGATACTACTATAAGTGCATAGTGTATAAAACAACTTCAAATCATAAGTATCAATCATAGGCGGCATGAATGCCCCATAACACTATGTCGCCATATATAAGTTTACAATCAAAACCGCAAGACGTCGTATTGGAAGTTGGGTTATCATTTATGGTATGAACCGAGGCTAGGGGCAAGATCCTCAACCGATTCGAGACAATCTAGCCCATGTCTCAGGAACAGCCGCAACTGCCCCATGGATCGTCAGGGCCGGTCCACCGATGTGGATTATTATGCCTGAACACTACGTTTCCCCGCCCTTTGGGGCGTAAGCCTGGCCCGTCAGCCGACTAGAAGCATCGGCCGAAACCGATATCACGAGGCGCCTCGCTTTTCAGCAAGTAATAATAAGTAACATCCACATGAGTCAAACTCGCCAGCCAGTTCAAGCACTGACGCCACTCATAACTAGAAAGAAACGCATGTCCTCCCTGATGTCCGTCTCCCGTTTTTAATTCATACCGGGTGTGATACTCGCGAATCAACTTTACACAAAGCTACGCCACAAAGGCCGTGCTTCGATCATCAACCACAAGACTTTGCTTTTCAACAGAAGCCTTGATCATTTGCATCTTAGCATGCCACACAGGCAATTCACTCCATGCGATTGATATCCATCAATATATAACCCCTGAGCTCGTACGTCTCAGAGAAGGGCGTTAAGCAAGAGAATAAATTCTCTGCCGCCAAACAGATATATATTTAATAGAGATCAATCACACGGAGTAAAATCCAATGTCAGACACACAGTCCATTTACAAGTCCGTTCTGGGTCTGAACGAAACCGGAGGCACCTAGTACCCCGCATATCCATCGATCTCCAAGTACGTCTGGACGATCACTAACTGTTTCCATCTTCTTGGGTGTACAGCCCAATCAAGATCATCAGTAATCACCCAAACGACGTGAAAACTTCCGGTCTTCGACCATCGTCTTCATCTTCGACTTATCGTCGTATCAGTTATTCAGAATGGGATAAACCCGGTCTTCCCGAATAACTCGCGTATATTTTAAATAAGTGCTACACAAACACAACATACGCCTCATTCCAATTTATCAGTCACCAACCGTAAATTAATCAAGAGAATAATTCCCCAAATATTAACCCCGAAGGCCGAAACCAACATCAGACCAATATTCAGAAAACCATTCTACTTGGCTAACCGACAGTTAGTTTCTAAATTTCACATTCATAGGGAAAGGTTCCCATAAATTTTATCCAAGATAAATTCCTTGAATTTATTCTTTAATCTTCTTTCGAATTTCAATTCAAACTAGTCGGGATTAACGAACTTTACCGAAGTAATCATTGGTTTTAATTTCCCAATCCCCACCTATTCATCCCATGAAGTAAAACTGGTAATACTTCATATCTAACACCACGGTGTTATCGGTAAATTCAATTACCGTTTCACGTTCAAATCTAATTAAAGATTTAACTAACGACTGGAGCAAAACTGGTGATACTCCATTTCACGTTTATTTCAATCTAATTAAAGATTCATTAAAACTCCACTTAGTTTTAATCGTTAACTGGGTTAAAGAATCAGTGTCATTTAAAACACGGTTCACGATAAACCCAAAATCACATTCCATTAATTATCGGGTTAAAGAACGAGCGTTATTTAAAACACCATTCACGATAAACCCAAGAATCAATATCAATTCAATTTCAATTAAATATTATTTAATTGGTACACTTCATTAAATCTAAATAAAAAGATTTAATCTTTTCTCAACTGGGTTCAAGAATAGTGTTAGTGAAGACACCATTCACGACAAACCCAAATCACATTTGATATTCAATACAAGGCTCTGAATAGAAAATATATCGGCTTATATTCAATATCAAATTCTACGATTAACAAATGTCATATTGGGAATAACGATATAAATATATATCTTTCAAATTTCCATAACAACATCTGTATAATCACGAATTCCAACATCGAAATATTCCGAAGACAATTTCGATTCAAATCCACTCCAATGCAATCATTGGAAATTCTGGTTATTTTTAAAACCCTTTTCAAATTCAATTTATTTATTTAAAAATAAATAGAATTATATTTCTAGTTCAAAACTAGTTCATTTCGATAAAAATCTATTTTTATCTTTTCAAATATGGAGTTTTTCATCCCAAATCTTCACAAATCATTTCTTATGATTTTACACAAATTATTACTATTTTTAATAATTTTATCAAGGCCCGTACAGTCGATTTCCATCAATGGCCATCGAACTGCACTTACAGCGACCTTTTTCAAATTTGATTTGGACGTAACTCCAAATCCAACCGTTAGATTTCAAATTTCTAATATTTGTTAGAAAGCTCTTTTCGATACGAACCCAACGGTTCCGGTTTTAGGAGAATCCGACGGTCGGATCTCCCGTAATGTCCGTTTGAAATAAATGGTCGAAATTTACGAACTGCCGCGGCGCGACGCGTTCTATTCAGGCCATTATATTATATATATAATATATATAATATATACTTCGTCGATTGCTATTTAAAACGAATTATATAAATAGTTTTAAAATCGTTTCAAAAGCGATTTCAACTTCCTTTTCAATTCAAATCAAAATTGAATTCTTCTTTATAAATTCGTTTTAAAATTCATTTCTATTCAATTCAAATTTCTATTCAATTTGAATTCATTTCAATTCACTTTCAATTCAATTTGAATTCGTTTTCAATTAAATTCATTTCGAAATCGTTTTCAATTCAATTCATTTCGAAATCGTTTTCAATTCAATTCATTTCGAAATCGTTTTCAATTCAATTCATTTCGAAATCGTTTTCAATTCAATTCATTCCAAAATCGTTTTCAATTCAATTCATTCCAAAATCGTTTTCAATTCAATTCATTTCGAAATCGTTTTCAATTCAATTTATTTCGAAATCGTTTTCAATTCAATTCATTTCGAAATCGTTTTCAATTCAATTCATTCCAAAATCGTTTTCAATTCAATTCATTTCGAAATCGTTTTCAATTCAATTCATTTCGAAATCGTTTTCAATTCAATTCATTTCAGAATGAATAAAATCGATATCAATATCGTTTACGTCAAAATGGCGTCAATCTAATCAACACGGCTTCATAAATTTCTATTTTCAAATATTCTATTTCAAATATTTCTTTTTCAAAATAGTTGTTATTATCAAAATATTTCGTTCAACACATGACCAATCTCAATGGATGAGTACTGTCAACACATGAACCTTTATTTTATATTGATAAAGATGTAAATTTTATTACTAAAATATTTCGTTCAACACATGACCAATCTCAATGGATGAGTACTGTCAACACATGAACCTTTATTTTATATTGATAAAGATGTAAATTTTATTACTAAAATATTTCGTTCAACACATGACCAATCTCAATGGATGAGTACTGTCAACACATGAACTTTTATTTTATAATATTCTTTATTTTTCAAATTGGAATGAGGCCCAATCAATTACCATATAAAGTTAATTATATGGATTTTCATGCATTACACACATATAATAGCATTGAAAAATAATCAACCATCAACCAAAGTGCACTACACTGTATAAGCATCAAATATAGATATCTAACGCTTATAACAGCCTGTCAATCAATCGATCGACATATTTAATCAATCAGGATGAGTGAACTTCAAATTTCATCCCAACACCCGTGTGGGGTTTCAAACAATCAAACGCATATTTTATTTGTGCAGTTGGGCGATGTGTAAAATTTATCGACCCAATCAATGTCCTTCAAATAGGTGTACATAAACAAACCGTCTGGTTTGTAAATGAATATTTATTTATTCACATTCACGTTAAAAATTATATTTTTAACGACAAAACATTTTATTCCAACATATGAATTTCTATTCAGTTCATTCTTTAAATAAAATGATATTTTTATTTTTCTAACTTATTTTAGAAAATTTCGGCGGCATAACGGCATGATACTAGAAACGGGGCAAGGCCTAGCCTTATCCCCGGTCTAGTGAAGGCCCACGCCATTCACACATCAATCAAATTCACCAAACAACCAAATTCAAATCAAATATCCAACTAATCTATGCAACCAAACAAACAAGTCCATGGTCTGTGGACGATTGTGTCGGGTGCTACTAAGCACCGTCTGCATCCTAGTATATATATATAACTAGAAAATGAAATTGAAAGGTGAGAAATTCTCACAGATAGCTATCCAAACATCTTGACTCTTCTTTCTCGCCTTTTGTTACCTTCGTCGCCCGCTTTCACTACCTATGTAAAAATCGAATTTTTACTTCGCTATCCAATATATAAAAATCATATTTTTATTTCGAAGTTCAATATATAAAAATCATATTTTTATTTCGAAGTTCAATATATAAAAATCATATTTTTATTTCGAAGTTCAATATATAAAAATCATATTTTTACTTCGATGTTCAATATATAAAAATCATATTTTTATTTCGAAGTTCAATATATAAAAATCATATTTTTACTTCGATGTTCAATATATAAAAATCATATTTTTACTTCGATGTTCAATATATAAAAATCATATTTTTATTTCGAAGTTCAATATATAAAAATCATATTTTTACTTCGATGTTCAATATATAAAAATCATATTTTTACTTCGATGTTCAATATATAAAAATCATATTTTTATTTCGAAGTTCAATATATAAAAATCATATTTTTATTTCAAATCAAAGTATTTTAAAAAATCAAATCTTTATGATATTAAAATCATATCTTTCTACGATAAGTATCATATTTTTATATAAGATGAAATCATACATTTCAAATCAAAGAAAACATATTTTTCTTATTAAGGAAAACGTATTTCTCGAATCAAAGAAAATGAATTTTTCGAATCAAAGACAATTCCATTTTCCATTCAAAGAAAATCCTATATTTTTATTTATGCTATTTCTTTTATATTGTTCTATATATTATTATTATTTTTAAAACCATTTTTCTATTCTTGCTATAAATATTTAAAAATAATGCTCCTTCTTCTATTCTATTTTTTTTAATATAAAAACCGATTTTAAACAATGCTTATTTTTCTTCAAAACAATATGATTTTATATTTCATGTATATTAAAAAAAAATCAGATATATATATATATTTAAACTAATATGATTAATAAAATAAAATTTACCTTCCATTCGATGTTCTGTAATGCGCTCCAGGGAAGAACGCAACTTGCTTGAATCCTAGGGCTCCCCATCGCATTGACCTCTAGTCGCCGTTCATCCATCCAAGGTCGCCACCACGTCGAGCCATGTCAGAGCCACCACCGCCGAGAGGATGGCCGAACTCGAGCTCGCCTAGGGCTCTGAAATCGGGCGCGAACGATGGCGCTTTGGGCAGTGATTGCTCACAATCCATCTCGATTCACACGATCATGGCCGTTGAATTCACCGAGCTTGAGAAGCTCTATCGATTTTTGGTGGAAGTTTCGAATTTAGTTGAGTAAGGAGGGAGATCGGAAGTGGAGAACGATAGGTGATTATGGCCTTTGATTTTTCCTGGAGGCGCGGAAAAGGGATTGACCCCGAAAATGAAAAGGAGCGTTGACCTAGGGTTAAGGGTATAGGAGTGGGATATATAATAATATATTATTTTATTTATTTAATCAATTTCGAAAAGAAACTTTTATTTTCGACCTCTAAACGAGACCCACCGCCTGTCGTCCATAGCTAATTACCCCCATTCCGAACACAATGGGATAGGTATCGCAGGCTGATTTGACTGTTTCGATCAGTTTCCGCCAAAATCAAAATATAACTCTATATATTGAATTTGAACGCACATTTCAATTTACCGAGGCCACATACGGACTCTAAAAATTCCTGAAAAATATTTTCTAGCTTCCTATTGACGATACGGTCCTAACAAAACTAATTTCATCAAATTCTGAGACCGTTTGAAAAATGGCCAATTTCCAGTCGATTAAAATCAACTGAAACTGGTCAAACGCGTTTTCCTTTGCCACGCTCACATATTGATTCGAAAAATTATGAAATTTGAAACCTAGCAATAACTTAACATCACGGACCCAACAAAACTGGTTTCGTCGAAATCCGAGGTCATTTGCAAAATTTCCATTTTTAAGGGCCTGAATTTCATAGCGACTATTCAGAATTTTCAACTGGACATATCTTTTGATTCCCACTATGAAATCTTGATTTTTCTGATTCGTTGGAAAGATATCATCAATTAGATTCCATTATTTTTGGTTTCATTAAAATCCGGATTGTTTTGCACCCGGTACATTCAATTGAAGTTTGAAATCGAATTATCGAACTACCGCGCCATTTTCAATTCCTTTTATAATTATATATAAATATTTATATTCTAACGACGACGTATATAATATATACGATCGAATTATAATTCAAAATAAATTTATCGTCGATATTATTTAAAATAATCTATTTTAAATATTCAAAATTCGCTAAAATAGCCAAAATAAAATTTTTAAACTGGCCCAGATTTTCGGGTTGTTACAATCTCCCCCACTTAAAACTTTTCGTCCCCGAAAAGGAACAAAGTCGAAAGTGGTTTGATTAATCAACTCTACGTTCGATCTGGCTTCCATTCTCCAACTTTTCAGTTTCTGAGAATCTCCAAAAATTTCAAAAATTTGGCTAACACCCTAAATTTTTGAAAAATTTCGCCATAACCTCCCCTGCACCGGGAGCATCGGGGAATTTCAAATAGCTTCCCCGGTCTTTCAGATCTCAAAAAGAAAAAGAAAAAGCCAAACGGTTAGCCAATAGGCTCATAAAATCATCATCACCCAAACAAAACAGTAAATTATGTAGTAAACATGTACCTATTTGTCGGGCAAACAAATTTTATTCTCTGCTCTAGCCTCCTTGCTATGACCTGTTCAATATAAGTATATGTATATGCAAGCAAATGCGACCAATTTTCAATACAATTCCATATTTGATCAAATTAGGCATAATGGTTCAAAATTACCAAACAATTAAACAAACAACACAAACATCAATCAATTAGTGGATTAACGTTTCAAATTCATAATTTTGGTATATATAAAGAAAATCATGTTTTGATGCCAAATCACAACAATGTATTCTAGCTATATTAGTTTTGGTTCTCACACCAGTCTAATGGAAATATATAGAAAATCACACCTTCGAAACTCGAACATAAATGTTGATGATGCGATCGCTATCATCAATATCATCTTCGGGCGACTAGAGTGTGATGCTATATCTATCCAATATATTAAAACTTTGAATACACGCGGATCAGACGTATACGCAAAATCTCTATATACTGGATTGTCCACATCAATATAAATAAATAACCAAATACGTTTAAAACGATTTAAATTTCAAAACAAAATTGTTTTCATTTGAAAAATATACTCTTCACACTCGTTCTAGGATACTACTGATCCTATCTCTAACGAGTCATTCTAATTGGATATTACTAACCCAATATCTGATGAATTCTTTCGTATGGTTCTAATGTGTCTCGTTCTCTGAGCTTTGTAAACCAAAGCTCTGATACCAACTGTGAAAACCCGTAACTTCCCCGTAAAGGAAAGCCGGATAGTTCGAGGACAAGCCACAACAGAACACATATAGAAGAACATTTCATTGTATATTACAACAATGCATCAGATTACAAGAATATACAGAGTATAAATGAATATTACACAGAAATATCAGAGATTTAAATTACTTTTAAATACATAGCAGTGGAAAATAATACAATATACAACTAGAAAGAGATATACGGATACAAAGCTTTCCGGATATCGTTCCAGCTGTAAACCAGGATCCTGTCAATATAAATCTGCAAAACCAAAACTACTAGCTGCCCGTGTCAAAATAGGGGCACCCAGAGTTTAGGTTAAAACAATAAACTCCAGGTCAGTCATGGGACTGGTGTGAGAACTAAAACAGTTATTAATCTTTATTTTTAAAGTTAGGTAAATCAAGGGACCACGCCGCTAGCGCGGAACGGGTTTCCTCCCAAGAATACCAGTGCTTTTAAGTAAACAGCGCAATGCTTTTCTAAAAATGAAGCTATTATAAGACCCAGGTCCCATCACACAATGCAACGCAGCCGAGGATAGGGTTTTCCCTTATAATAGCCAAACATGCTTAGTACGTTTAAAACAAATCATTTGATACTACTATAAGTGCATAGTGTATAAAACAACTTCAAATCATAAGTATCAATCATAGGCGGCATGAATGCCCCATAACACTATGTCGCCATATATAAGTTTACAATCAAAACCGCAAGACGTCGTATTGGAAGTTGGGTTATCATTTATGGTATGAACCGAGGCTAGGGGCAAGATCCTCAACCGATTCGAGACAATCTAGCCCATGTCTCAGGAACAGCCGCAACTGCCCCATGGATCGTCAGGGCCGGTCCACCGATGTGGATTATTATGCCTGAACACTACGTTTCCCCGCCCTTTGGGGCGTAAGCCTGGCCCGTCAGCCGACCAGAAGCATCGGCCGAAACCGATATCACGAGGCGCCTCACTTTTCAGCAAGTAATAATAAGTAACATCCACATGAGTCAAACTCGCCAGCCAGTTCAAGCACTGACGCCACTCATAACTAGAAAGAAACGCATGTCCTCCCTGATGTCCGTCTCCCGTTTTTAATTCATACCGGGTGTGATACTCGCGAATGAACGTTACACAAAGCTACGCCATAAAGTCCGTGCTTCGATCATCAACCACAAGACTTTGCTTTTCAACAGAAGCCTTGATCATTTGCATCTTAGCATGCCACACAGGCAATTCACTCCATGCGATTGATATCCATCAATATATAACCCCTGAGCTCGTACGTCTCAGAGAAGGGCGTTAAGCAAGAGAATAAATTCTCTGCCGCCAAACAGATATATATTTAATAGAGATCAATCACACGGACTAAAATCCAATGTCAGACACACAGTCCATTTACAAGTCTGTTCTGGGTCTGAACGAAACCGGAGGCACCTAGTACCCCGCATATCCATCGATCTCCAAGTACGTCTGGACGATCACTAACTGTTTCCATCTTCTTGGGTGTACAGCCCAATCAAGATCATCAGTAATCACCCAAACGACGTGAAAACTTCCGGTCTTCGACCATCGTCTTCATCTTCGACTTATCGTCGTATCAGTTATTCAGAATGGGATAAACCCGGTCTTCCCTAATAACTCGCGTATATTTTAAATAAGTGCTACACAAACACAACATACGCCTCATTCCAATTTATCAGTCACCAACCGTAAATTAATCAAGAGAATAATTCCCCAAATATTAACCCCGAAGGCCGAAACCAACATCAGACCAATATTCAGAAAACCATTCTACTTGGCTAACCGACAGTTAGTTTCTAAATTTCACATTCATAGGGAAAGGTTCCCATAAATTTTATCCAAGATAAATTCCTTGAATTTATTCTTTAATCTTCTTTCGAATTTCAATTCAAACTAGTCGGGATTAACGAACTTTACCGAAGTAATCATTGGTTTTAATTTCCCAATCCCCACCTATTCATCCCATGAAGTAAAACTGGTAATACTTCATATCTAACACCACGGTGTTATCGGTAAATTCAATTACCGTTTCACGTTCAAATCTAATTAAAGATTTAACTAACGACTGGAGCAAAACTGGTGATACTCCATTTCACGTTTATTTCAATCTAATTAAAGATTCATTAAAACTCCACTTAGTTTTAATCGTTAACTGGGTTAAAGAATCAATGTCATTTAAAACACGGTTCACGATAAACCCAAAATCACATTCCATTAATTATCGGGTTAAAGAACGAGCGTTATTTAAAACACCATTCACGATAAACCCAAGAATCAATATCAATTCAATTTCAATTAAATATTATTTAATTGGTACACTTCATTAAATCTAAATAAAAAGATTTAATCTTTTCTCAACTGGGTTCAAGAACAGTGTTAGTGAAGACACCATTCACGACAAACCCAAATCACATTTGATATTCAATACAAGGCTCTGAATAGAAAATATATCGGCTTATATTCAATATCAAATTCTACGATTAACAAATGTCATATTGGGAATAACGATATAAATATATATCTTTCAAATTTCCATAACAACATCTGTATAATCACGAATTCCAACATCGAAATATTCCGAAGACAATTTCGATTCAAATCCACTCCAATGCAATCATTGGAAATTCTGGTTATTTTTAAAACCCTTTTCAAATTCAATTTATTTATTTAAAAATAAATAGAATTATATTTCTAGTTCAAAACTAGTTCATTTCGATAAAAATCTATTTTTATCTTTTCAAATATGGAGTTTTTCATCCCAAATCTTCACAAATCATTTCTTATGATTTTACACAAATTATTACTATTTTTAATAATTTTATCAAGGCCCGTACAGTCGATTTCCATCAATGGCCATCGAACTGCACTTACAGCGACCTTTTTCAAATTTGATTTGGACGTAACTCCAAATCCAACCGTTAGATTTCAAATTTCTAATATTCGTTAGAAAGCTCTTTTCGATACGAACCCAACGGTTCCGGTTTTAGGAGAATCCGACGGTCGGATCTCCCGTAATGTCCGTTTGAAATAAATGGTCGAAATTTACGAACTGCGGCGGCGCGGCGCGTTCTATTCAGGCCATTATATTATATATATAATATATATAATATATACTTCGTCGATTGCTATTTAAAACGAATTATATAAATAGTTTTAAAATCGTTTCAAAAGCAATTTCAACTTCCTTTTCAATTCAAATCAAAATTGAATTCTTCTTTATAAATTCGTTTTAAAATTCATTTCTATTCAATTCAAATTTCTATTCAATTTGAATTCATTTCAATTCACTTTCAATTCAATTTGAATTCGTTTTCAATTAAATTCATTTCGAAATCGTTTTCAATTCAATTCATTTCGAAATCGTTTTCAATTCAATTCATTTCGAAATCGTTTTCAATTCAATTCATTTCGAAATCGTTTTCAATTCAATTCATTCCAAAATCGTTTTCAATTCAATTCATTCCAAAATCGTTTTCAATTCAATTCATTTTGAAATCGTTTTCAATTCAATTTATTTCGAAATCGTTTTCAATTCAATTCATTTCGAAATCGTTTTCAATTCAATTCATTCCAAAATCGTTTTCAATTCAATTCATTTCGAAATCGTTTTCAATTCAATTCATTTCGAAATCGTTTTCAATTCAATTCATTTCAGAATGAATAAAATCGATATCAATATCGTTTACGTCAAAATGGCGTCAATCTAATCAACACGGCTTCATAAATTTCTATTTTCAAATATTCTATTTCAAATATTTCTTTTTCAAAATAGTTGTTATTATCAAAATATTTCGTTCAACACATGACCAATCTCAATGGATGAGTACTGTCAACACATGAACCTTTATTTTATATTGATAAAGATGTAAATTTTATTACTAAAATATTTCGTTCAACACATGACCAATCTCAATGGATGAGTACTGTCAACACATGAACCTTTATTTTATATTGATAAAGATGTAAATTTTATTACTAAAATATTTCGTTCAACACATGACCAATCTCAATGGATGAGTACTGTCAACACATGAACCTTTATTTTATATTGATAAAGATGTAAATTTTATTACTAAAATATTTCGTTCAACACATGACCAATCTCAATGGATGAGTACTGTCAACACATGAACTTTTATTTTATAATATTCTTTATTTTTCAAATTGGAATGAGGCCCAATCAATTACCATATAAAGTTAATTATATGGATTTTCATGCATTACACACATATAATAGCATTGAAAAATAATCAACCATCAACCAAAGTGCACTACACTGTATAAGCATCAAATATAGATATCTAACGCTTATAACAGCCTGTCAATCAATCGATCGACATATAATCAATCAGGATGAGTGAACTTCAAATTTCATCCCAACACCCGTGTGGGGTTTCAAACAATCAAACGCATATTTTATTTGTGCAGTTGGGCGATGTGTAAAATTTATCGACCCAATCAATGTCCTTCAAATAGGTGTACATAAACAAACCGTCTGGTTTGTAAATGAATATTTATTTATTCACATTCACGTTAAAAATTATATTTTTAACGACAAAACATTTTATTCCAACATATGAATTTCTATTCAGTTCATTCTTTAAATAAAATGATATTTTTATTTTTCTAACTTATTTTAGAAAATTTCGGCGGCATAACGGCACGATACTAGAAACGGGGCAAGGCCTAGCCTTATCCCCGGTCTAGTGAAGGCCCACGCCATTCACACATCAATCAAATTCACCAAACAACCAAATTCAAATCAAATATCCAACTAATCTATGCAACCAAACAAACAAGTCCATGGTCTGTGGACGATTGTGTCGGGTGCTACTAAGCACCGTCTGCATCCTAGTATATATATATAACTAGAAAATGAAATTGAAAGGTGAGAAATTCTCACAGATAGCTATCCAAACATCTTGACTCTTCTTTCTCGCCTTTTGTTACCTTCGTCGCCCGCTTTCACTACCTATGTAAAAATCGAATTTTTACTTCGCTATCCAATATATAAAAATCATATTTTCATTTCGAAGTTCAATATATAAAAATCATATTTTTATTTCGAAGTTCGATATATAAAAATCATATTTTTATTTCGAAGTTCAATATATAAAAATCATATTTTTACTTCGATGTTCAATATATACAAATCATATTTTTATTTCGAAGTTCAATATATAAAAATCATATTTTTACTTCGATGTTCAATATATAAAAATCATATTTTTACTTCGATGTTCAATATATAAAAATCATATTTTTATTTCGAAGTTCAATATATAAAAATCATATTTTTACTTCGATGTTCAATATATAAAAATCATATTTTTACTTCGATGTTCAATATATAAAAATCATATTTTTATTTCGAAGTTCAATATATAAAAATCATATTTTTATTTCAAATCAAAGTATTTTAAAAAATCAAATCTTTATGATATTAAAATCATATCTTTCTACGATAAGTATCATATTTTTATATAAGATGAAATCATACATTTCAAATCAAAGAAAACATATTTTTCTTATCAAGGAAAACGTATTTCTCGAATCAAAGAAAATGAATTTTTCGAATCAAAGACAATTCCATTTTCCATTCAAAGAAAATCCTATATTTTTATTTATGCTATTTCTTTTATATTGTTGTATATATTATTATTATTTTTAAAACCATTTTTCTATTGTTGCTATAAATATTTAAAAATAATGCTCCTTCTTCTATTCTATTTTTTTTTAATATAAAAACCGATTTTAAACAATGCTTATTTTTCTTCAAAACAATATGATTTTATATTTCATGTATATTAAAAAAAAAATCAGATATATATATATATATATTTAAACTAATATGATTAATAAAATAAAATTTACCTTCCATTCGATGTTCTGTAATGCGCTCCAGGGAAGAACGCAACTTGCTTGAATCCTAGGGCTCCTCATCGCACTGACCTCTAGTCGTCGTTCATCCATCCAAGGTCGCCACCACGTCGAGCCATGTCAGAGCCACCACCGCCGAGAGGATGGCCGAACTCGAGCTCGCCTAGGGCTCTGAAATCGGGCGCGAACGATGGCGCTTTGGGCAGTGATTGCTCACAATCCATCTCGATTCACACGATCATGGCCGTTGAATTCACCGAGCTTGAGAAGCTCTATCGATTTTTGGTGGAAGTTTCGAATTTAGTTGAGTAAGGAGGGAGATCAGAAGTGGAGAACGATAGGTGATTATGGCCTTTGATTTTTCCTGGAGGCGCGGAAAAGGGATTGACCCCGAAAATGAAAAGGAGCGTTGACCTAGGGTTAAGGGTATAGGAGTGGGATATATAATAATATATTATTTTATTTATTTAATCAATTTCGAAAAGCAACTTTTATTTTCGACCTCTAAACGAGACCCACCGCCTGTCGTCCATAGCTAATTACCCCCATTCCGAACACAATGGGATAGGTATCGCAGGCTGATTCGACTGTTTCGATCAGTTTCCGCCAAAATCAAAATATAACTCTATATATTGAATTTGAACGCACATTTCAATTTACCGAGGCCACATACGGACTCTAAAAATTCCTGAAAAATATTTTCTAGCTTCCAATTGACGATACGGTCCTAACAAAACTAATTTCATCAAATTCTGAGACCGTTTGAAAAATGGCCAATTTCCAGTCAATTAAAATCAACTGAAACTGGTCAAACGCGTTTTCCTTTGCCACGCTCACATATTGATTCGTAAAATTATGAAATTTGAAACCTAGCAATAACTTGACATCACGGACCCAACAAAACTGGTTTCGTCGAAATCCGAGGTCATTTGCAAAATTTCCATTTTTAAGGGCCTGAATTTCATAGCGACTATTCAGAATTTTCAACTGGACATATCTTTTGATTCCCACTATGAAATCTTGATTTTTCTGATTCGTTGGAAAGATATCATCGATTAGATTCCATTATTTTTGGTTTCATTAAAATCCAGATTGTTTTGCACCCGGTACATTCAATTGAAGTTTGAAATCGAATTATCGAACTACCGCGCCATTTTCAATTCCTTTTATAATTATATATAAATATTTATATTCTAACGACGACGTATATAATATATACGATCGAATTATATTCAAAATAAATTTATCGTCGATATTATTTAAAATAATATATTTTAAATATTCAAAATTCGCTAAAATAGCCAAAATAAAAATTTTAAACTGGCCCAGATTTTCGAGTTGTTACAGCGGAATACTGGATTCATCAGATCGACAAAGTAAGCAGGAGCGTTACATAAGCCGAATGTCATTACTAACCACTCATAGAATAAGTTTGGACCTCTGAAAGCTGTCAAAGGAACACATTCTTCAGTAATGTGCAATTGATGGAAACCTGTAGCAAGGTACATCCTAGAGAACACTTGCGCTCCATTCAAGCGATCTAGTAAATCATCAATACGCGACAATGGATATTTGTTCTTCGGTGTCTGCTTATTGAGGTCTTGGTAATCCACACATAGTCTAAGAGTACCGTCTGACTTCGGAATAAACACCACTGCTGCACCCCAATTTGAGAAGCTAGGCCTGATCAGACCTTTCCACAAAAGCTGTTTGGTTTGATTGCTCAATTCTTCTTTCTCTTTCAATGTCATCCTCAGAATAGCATGCACAACTGGCCTTGCATTTGGGACTAAATCGATCCTGAAGTCAATTTCTCTTCGCGGAGGTAGCTATCAACTTCTTCAAACACATCCGCATAATCTTTAACTACAGGAATATTCACAATAGAAGTAGGAGTAACTTCTAAAGAAGACCAAAATTCTTTTCTATCCATTTCTGAGCCGTGGCATGGTATAAATATGTCTCTGAGCTTCGTTTTAACTTTGACAATTCTTTCGGCACATTTAACTTCGGCCTCATGTTTCGTTAGCCAATCCAGCCCCAGAATAATATCGAACTCAGAAAAATTCATCACAATCAGATTAAAAGGAAACCAGTAAAAAGAATAGGAGATGGGCACTTTGCAAAATAACCCGAGAACAAGAGAACCTCCTATCGCATTATGGACACTAATCGATTCTTTAAGATCTTTTGGTTTCAAATTTAACTTTTTAACTATTTTACTAGAAATGAAACTTCGTGATGCACCAGTGTCAAATAATACTGTATCAGGAATGTTCTTAACAGTAAGGGTACCTCCCAAAACATCTGGTTTACCTACTCCTTTGGAAGAAACTGGTGCACTCGCTCCATCGTACACGTGGACTTGCTCGTATTTCTTTAGTAATGGACAGTTTCTAATAAAACGCCTCGTCTTGTGGCAATTGAAGCATTCATTAGCATTTCTAGGATTCTGACCGAGCCCTGATTCACTCCTCTTTGGCCTCTTTGAAGCTTTGCATTCATAATTGTAGTGTCCTAGTTTCTGGCAGTTGAAGCACTTGACCTTGGCCCTTTTACTCTCTTGAGGCTTGGTGGCTGTAGTGTTGCTCGCCTCTGGCTTCTTATCAGACTGCTTCCTCTTGTTATTTGCTTGATTTCTTTCACAGTCCTACTTAGAATTTCTCTAGTCAATCTCCTCGTATCTACAAGCCATCTCAATCACTTTAGCAAACAGAAGCTCAATATGTGTTGTCACCCTGTTGTGATACTTTCTTGAAAGACCATTAATGAACCTCTTATTTTTCTGCAATGGGTCCTGAATCAGTTCAGGTGCATATCGAGAGAGCTCTTCGAATTTCCTCACATACTCAGTAATAGTACGATCTCCTTGTTGGAGATTAGCCAATTCATCATGGAGGCGCTCGACTTCTTGTCGAGGAATGAACTTCTCATTAAAGAGCTCCTTGAACTTTGCCCAAGACATATCAGCATCAATATCTCCAATCGTAGTTGTCTCCCACCAAATTAAAGCCTCGTCCTTTAGCATCTATGACGCCATAAATCTCTTACGATGGTCCTCTAGATCCAAGCCCCAAAAATCTTCTCGCATGTCTTAAACCAAGCCTAAGCCTCTATCACTATCTCACGGCCAGTGAACGGCACGCCTACCAAATTCTTGAATTTCTTTGCCACTTTATATAGATCAAAAGGTTGTGGGGGTGGTAGTAGTGGTACTACAGCATCCATATTAGTTTGGTCCTGAGCAGCGGGGATTTCACCCCTCCCCTGATCTCTGCCTCCGCCTCTACCTCTAGCTCTCATCCTCGTACTCATCTTAGCCAGTTCTGTACCATCAAGGAAAGAGTCATACCAATAAAAATGATAATTTTTAAGCAATGGTAAAAGTAGAAGAATATATGGAAAAATGATGATGTAATGACTGATTATGATGTGCTATTCTACTATGCTGTAACAACCTGGAATTTGGGGCCAATTTAAAATTTTCATTTTATAGATTTTAAGAGTGTTTAAATATTTAAAATAAATTATTTCAAATAAAAATGAATGGAAATTTATTTTGAGCAAAGTTAATACAAATATATTCAATTAAGTTACATAAAGAATTAGAAATAGGGCGGTAGTTTGAAAAGTCAAACTTGAACTTTGACTAACTACACAGGATGCAGAATAAACTGGATTTTGGTGAAACAAAAAATATTTAAATCTGTCAATGAATATCTTTCTAACGAATCTGAAAAATCGAAGTTTCATAGCAGGAATCAAAAGTTATGGCCAAATGAATTTTCAGAAAGGTCACTATAGAGATTATATCGCCTTTGAAAATCGACATTTTGCATACGACTTTGGAATTCGACGAAACCACTTTTGTTGGGTCCGGAATGTAAAATTATTGCTAGGTTTCGAACTTCATGATTTTTGAAGCTAGTATGTGAGCGTGGCAAAAAAACTGTGTTTAGTCAATTTCGGTCAAAATTAATTGACTGAAAAATAGCCATTTTTCAAACAGTCTCAGAATTCAAGGAAATAAATTTTGTTAGGACCGTATCGTCATAAGAAAGCCAAAAATAATTTTTCTGGATTTTTCTAACTTCGTATGTGACCCCAGTAAAATTAGAAAGTACGTTCGAATTAAAAATAAAAGAATTAATTTGAAAATAAAGAAAACACACTGTAAACTTCAGAATTAGACCTCCGCACTAGCGCCATTGCATTCAGAAGACGTCAAAACCTATTGTTCGACAGTCATTGGGGTCCGTTTGGTGATCGTATGGAAAAACCCTAATTTTGGGATTAATTAAATAAATAAAATAAAAATACGCCGTATACTGTATAAATACGGACCCTGTACCATCACCTTCTTCCCGATCGAGAGAACCCATAGCCACCCCCCTTTGAATTTTCCTCTCCATTTTCCCACTAATCCACACACAATTAGACTTAGCCGTAGTTGAACTTTTTGAAGCTCTTCCCTTCCTCTCCAACCTCCGACAAGTTTCATTCGATTTCACAGCTTGTAGCCCTCGAATTTCGAGCCCCAACCCGCGACCTTCGAACCGCCGCCGCCCCTAGCACAGACTGCCGCACCCCCCTTACTCCCGACGTGGATGCACCTCCGCTAGGCCTTCCATCTCCGACAAACGGCGCCTCAATCCATTAACCGTAGCTCGCGAATTTGCAAATCAAAGTTTTGAACTTTTCTGAAATTATAAAGGTATGAATATTTCAGTTTTGTCACGCTTTTAAGCGTTACAGCGAAAGTTGTTAAAAGTCAGTTCTAATTTATTCGTATGAACTTGAAATTGAAATCTTTCAGATCCGAAACTGCCGTGACCTTGAACACGAGATCTGATTGAATCCGAACCTTCATTTCAAATCCAAGCTAGGTGAGAATTTATTTTTATTTAAATTTAATTAATTTAATTTAATTATTATTATTGCGTTATGTGAAATTGAAAGTCAAACACAATTAAATCGGCGATGAATGTTACCATGGGTAATGGATTCAAATTGTTGCGGTGCTATGATTTTAGATCCGTTGTTTTTAATCATGAATCTGTTAATTAAATTTATAGATCGGTAGGAAAAATTAGATTTTTACCTTGTTTAAATTTATTGAAGTATGCCTTGTGGACATGAATCATGTATAAATCTATCATCTTGTTCATCGTTATGAAATTTACATCGTTATGAAATTTATATCGTTATGCAACTTACATTATTTTAATGTGAATTAAAGTAGGAATTTACATCGTTATGAAATTTACATCGATATGTAATTTACATTATTTTTATTGTGAATTAAAGTAGAAAATTTACATTTTTATAATGTTAAAATAAAAGTAGATTTTGCATAGTGGGAAAATTTACATTTTTCTTTGTAATTAAAAATGAATTCACACCGTATGTCAAAAATTACATTTTTCTTTGTAATTAAAAGTGGATTTATGTCGTATGTTAAAAAGTACATTTTTCTTTGTAATTAATATGTGAATTTCATCGTATGTTAAAATTTACATTTTTATATGTAAATTATATAGGTAATTATGCCGTATGTTAAAAATTACATTTTTCTTTGTAATTAATATGTGAATTTCATCGTATGTTAAAATTTACATTGTTATATGTAAATTACATAGGAAATTATGTCGTATGTCAAAAATTACATTTTTCTTTGTAATTAAAAGTGAATGTACACCGTAGGTTAAAAATTACATTTTTATATGTAATTAAAACATGAATTTACATCGTATGTTAGAATATACATTTTTATATGTAAATTATATAGAGAATTATGCCGTATGTTGAAAATTACATTTTTCTTTGTAATTAAAACATGAATTTACATCGTATGTTAAAATTTACATTTTTATATGTAAATTATATAGAGAATTATACTGTATGTTAAAAATTACATTTTTCTTTGTAATTAACATGTGAATTTCATCGTATGTTAAAACTTACATTTTTATATGTAAATTATATAGAGAATTATGTCGTATGTTAAAAATTATATTTTTCTTTGTAATTAACATGTGAATTTCATCGTATGTTAAAATGTACATTTTTATATGTAAATTATATAGAGAATTATGCCGTATGTTAAAAATTACATTTTTCTTTGTAATTAACATGTGAATTTCATCATATGTTAAAATTTACATTTTTATATGTAAATTATATAGAGAATTATACTGTATGTTAAAAATTACATTTTTCTTTGTAATTAACATGTGAATTTCATCGTATGTTAAAATTTACATTTTTATATGTAAATTATATAGAGAATTATACCGTATGTTAAAACTTACATTTTTCTTTGTAATTAACATGTGAATTTCATCGTAGGTTAGAATTTACATTTTTATATGTAAATTATATAGAGAATTATGCCGTATGTTAAAAATTACATTTTTCTTTGTAATTAACATGTGAATTGCATCGTATGTTAAAATTTACATTTTTATATGTAAATTATATAGAGAATTATGCCGTATGTTAAAAATTACATTTTTCTTTGTAATTAACATGTGAATTTCATCGTATGTTAAAATTTACATTTTTATATGTAAATTATATAGAGAATTATGCCGTATGTTAAGAATTACATTTTTCTTTATAATCAACATGTGAATTTCATCGTATTTTAAAATTTACATTTTTATATGTAAATTATATAGGAAATTATGCCGTATGTTAAAAATTACATTTTTCTTTGTAATTAACATGTGAATTTCATCGTATGTTTAAATTTACATTTTTATATGTAAATTATTAAGTGAAATTATGCCGTATGTTAAAAATTACATTTTTCTTTGTAATTAACATGTGAATTTCATCGTATGTTAAAATTTACATTTTTATATGTAAATTATATAGGAAATTATGCCGTATGTTAAAAATTACATTTTTCTTTGTAATTAACATGTGAATTTCATCGTATGTTAAAATTTACATTTTTATATGTAAATTATATAGGAAATTATGCCATATGTTAAAAATTACATTTTTCTTTGTAATTAACATGTGAATTTCATCGTATGTTCAAATTTACATTTTTATATGTAAATTATATAGGAAATTATGCCGTATGTTAAAAATTACATTTTTTTTTCTTTGTAATTAACATGTAAATTTCATCGTATGTTAAAATTTACATTTTTATATGTAAATTATATAGGGAATTACACCGTATGTTAAAATTTACATTTTTTATATGTAATTAAAACATGAATTTACACTGTATGTTAAATATTACATTTTTATATGTAATGTCTATAGGAAATTATACCGTATGATAAAAATTACATTTTTCCTATGTAATTAAAAGATGCATTTACATCGTATAATAGAATTCACATTTTTTATATATATGTAACATAGGATGAGAATGAACATTAGAAATAAAATTTATTTATTTTATATATGATATAAGATGTAGGAATTTGACATGTAAATTAAATTTACATTTTTTATGTAAATAAGGTGTAGGAATGTGACATGAGATTAAAGTTATATTTTTAGGATGTAAATGAAAAGTAGATTTTGCATTGTATAGACAATTTATATTTTTATAAAAATGAGAATTGGCATCGAAAATAAAATTGCATATTTATATGCAATAAAAAAATGAACTTTTACATTGTGGATTAAAATTTACATTTTCATACGTAGGTAAAAGTTAGGTATGTTCATTGAAAGTTTACAGAGTAATTAAAATAACGAATTCAACGTAAAAATGGAGTTTACCTTTTTATGTAAATGAAAGGGTTAAGAGAATTATATTTATATATAAGTATAATTAAAACTTATCGAATCGAGCGCGGTAGTTCACATTTTGGAATCGTATCTTTAAACGATTATACCGGAAGATCCGACCGTCGGATTTTCCCAAAACTGAAAACATTAGGACCGTCTCGGAAAATTCTTTCCGACGATATAAGATACGTTATGATCCAACATTTAGATTTTGAGGAATGTGAAAATCAAAATTTGTTGAAAGCAGCGCCTGGGTCGCCCATTGACCTGAAGCGTCGTTAATTAAAATTTAATTATTTTAAATAATTAAAATAGGAATGAATCGTTAAGAAAATTATTATTAACGAATAAGAAGGATTTTAAATATATATATATATATATATATACGAGGATTATTTGGAAAGTCCGAGTTCTCTCATTCCAAATAATCAAACGACGTTAATGGAAGTTTAAAGATGGCATATGAAGACCGTAAATCTTCCCTCGAATGGACAACGATCGAGGCCCTGATTTGACTTGTTCCCAATTCAAGGGTCACGGTCATTGCCCAAACGTACGTGTTGATTTCACGGGTTTGGCTTTCGCTCAGACCCAGAGCATAAGCTAATAAATGGATTGTGTGTCTGACATCATATTCTATCAAATATCATGTTATTGATCTTTTGTCGAATGTACGGATGTTTGGTGGCGGGGAATTTATTCTCTTGCTTAACACCCGTTCATATATTTCTTCAAAGGATTGGTAGTGCGATATGGAGTGATGATGTGGCATGCTAAGATGCATAGGATCAAGGTTTTGTTGAAAAGCAGGCCTTGTGGGACGATCAAAGCATAGCCTGTTTAGGCATAGCTTTGTGTACAGCGTGACTTCGCGAGCCTCACACACCGGCGGAGTCTAAAACGGGAGAAGGGAACGCAAGGAGAGCAGCACGTTTCTTTCTAGCTAGAAGTGGTGATTGGGCTTTAACACGGCCCAACATTTTACTTATGTGGATGATGGAATGAGGCGCCTCGGATGATAGGTCCTATAGGACTGGGAAACGTGTGTTCAGGAATAACTAATCCGCAACTCGTATAGTGGACCGGCCCTGCAGCTATCCAAGGGTTCACTGTGGGGATCCTGAGACATTAGCTAGAGTGTCTCGAATCGGTAGGAGCTCCTCCCTAGCCTTGACTCATGATGGAAACCAAAATACAAATATGACCCTACGAATTTGATTGTATTACTAGTATGGAGGCATAGTAGTATGGGATACTATTCTTCCTAGGATTTATACATTTACTTTGAAATGTTTTGATATATACTAATAATAATATTAAACTCGTATTTGCCGTATTTAGCATGTTTAATCACTATAAGGTAAAACCCTATCCTCTGGTTTGTGTTGCATTGTGTGATGGGACCTGGGTCTTATGGTGATTCCATTTTTTTAAAAAGCATAACGTTGTTGTACGATTTACTTATTAGTTGTTTTTGACACTTTTTTGCACGGCAATCCATTAGAGCAAACCCGCTCCGCGTTAGCGGCGTGGTCTTTGGATTTTCCCTATTAATAGTGATTAATTAGTTAATAATTCTCACACAAGTCCCACGACTGACCCGTTGTTTGTTTCCACCTTTTTGCAAACTCGGGTGCCCTCCCTTCTACACGGGCAGCCAAGTAAACAGGTTTATTTTTCGCTTGGAGTCTTTTCTTTGGAGCTGCTTATTATCTTTCTAGGATTTGCTTTTGTGGAGAGGTGATGACTTGGAGCTTGAAGACATCTATCATTCGCTGCTATTGCATTTTTTTTTCTCTTTTTAATTCCAGACATTAAACTTGGTTTATTTCACGTTGTTTAAGTTGGAGTTGGAACTTATTCCTTTTTCTGCAAACTTGATGTAATAATTTTAGAATTTTGTGACTATGGACTTTCTGTGGTTGATGACATTATATTTCCGCTGCTATGATGTTGTTACTCTATGAATTTCCTATGCTATGTTGTATCTGGGATATGTATTATTGTATTTATGTTGTATTCCAAATGATTATTCCTTACTTTCATCTCGTGGAAGTTTGGGGTCATCACAGTTGGTATCAGAGCTTTGGTTAAACTTAGATTTGGAATATAACATATTTATAATAATTCGTTTACATAGAATCACAATATTCTATGGCGAACATTTCATGAGATACATAATAGCCAGTCACTTTATCATCGTCTTTCCATTCATCCTTCGATATTTTCTACCTATTTGAATCACCATTACAGTTGTTCTGACTCTTTCCTTGATCGTACAGAACTAACTAAAAATGAGTACTTGTGCCACTAGAACTGCTAGAGTTAGAGCAATGGGGCAAAATGTTATTGGAAACCGAGGAGAGTATCAAACAAGCCTACCCCAAATGCAGAGTGGATATCCCCGATTAGTTTTATTTTGAGGTACGCTTAAAATATTTTCTATTCTTTATGTTGGTTCCTACCCTTCTATTCTTCCCTTTTCTTTTCGAGGACGAAAAGTTCTTAAGCGAGGGAGATTGTAACAACCCGGAATTTGGGGCCAATTTAAAATTTTCATTTTATAGATTTTAGGGGTGTTTAAATATTTAAAATAAATTATTTCAAATAAAAATGAATGGAAATTTATTTTGAGCAAAGTTAATACAAATATATTCAATTAAGTTACATAAAGAATTAGAAATAGGACGGTAGTTTGAAAAGTCAAACTTGAACTTTGACTAACTACACAGGATGCAAAATAAATCGGATTTTGGTGAAACAAAAAATATTTAAATCTGTTAATGAATATCTTTCTAACGAATCTGAAAAATCGAAGTTTCATAGCAGGAATCAAAAGTTATGGCCAAATGAATTTTCAGAAAGGTCGCTATAGAGATTATATCGCCTTTGAAAATCGACATTTTGCATACGACCTCGGAATTCGACGAAACCACTTTTTTTGGGTCCGGGATGTAAAATTATTGCTAGATTTCGAATTTCATAATTTTTGAAGCTAGTATGTGAGCGTGGCAAAAAAATCTGTGTTTAGTCAATTTCGGTCAAAATTAATTGACTGAAAAATAGCCATTTTTCAAACAGTCTCAGAATTCGACGAAATAAATTTTGTTAGGACCGTATCGTCATAAGAAAGCCAAAAATAATTTTTCTGGATTTTTCTGACTTCGTATGTGACCCCAGTAAAATTAGAAAGTATGTTCGAATTAAAAATAAAAGAATTAATTTGAAAATAAAGAAAACACACTGTAAACTTCAGAATTAGACCTCGGCACTAGCGCCATTGCGTTTAGAAGACGTCAAAACCTATTGTTCGACAGTCGTTAGGGTCCGTTTGGTGATCGTGTGGAAAACCCTAATTTTGGGATTAATTAAATAAATAAAATAAAAATACGTCGTATACTGTATAAATACGGACCCTGTACCATCGTCTTCTTCCCGATAGAGAGAACCCATAGCCCCCCCCCCTTTGAATTTTCCTCTCCATTTTCCCACTAATCCACACGTAATTAGACTTAGCCGTAGTTGAACTTTTTGAAGCTCTTCCCTTCCTCTCCAATCTCCGACAAGTTTCATTCGATTTCACAGCCTCTAGCCCTCGAATTTCGAGCCCCAACCCGCGACCTTCGAACCGCCGCCGCCCCTAGCACAGACCACCGCACCCCCCTTACTCCCGGCGTGGATGCGCCTCCCCTAGGCCTTCCATCTCCGACAAACGGCGCCTCAATCCATTCACCATAGCTCGCGAATTTGCAAATCAAAGTTTTGAACTTTTCTGAAATTATAAAGGTATGAATATTTCAGTTTTGTCACGCTTTTAAGCGTTACAGCGACAGTTGTTAAAAGTCAGTTCTAATTTATTCGTATGAACTTGAAATTGAAATCTTTCAGATCCGAAACTGCCGTGACCTTGAACACGAGATCTGATTGAATCTGAACCTTCATTTCAAATCCAAGCTAGGTGAGAATTTATTTTTATTTAAATTTAATTAATTTAATTATTATTATTGCGTTATGTGAAATTGAAAGTCAAACATAATTAAATCGGCGATGAATGTTACCATGGGTTATGGATTCAAATTGTTGTGGTGCTATGATTTTAGATCCATTATTTTTAATCATGGATCTGTTAATTAAATTTATAGATCGGTAGGAAAAATTAGATTTTTACCTTGTTTAAATTTATTGAAGTATGCCTTGTGGACATAAATCATGTATAAATCTATCATCTTGTTCATCGTTATGAAATTTACATCGTTATGTAACTTACATTATTTTAATGTGAATTAAAGTAGGAATTTACATCTTTATGAAATTTACATCGATATGTAATTTACATTATTTTTATTGTGAATTAAAGTAGAAAATTTACATTTTTATAATGTTAAAATAAAAGTAGATTTTGCATAATGGGAAAAATTACATTTTTCTTTGTAATTAAAAATGAATTCACACCGTATGTCAAAAATTACATTTTTCTTTGTAATTAAAAGTGGATTTATGCCGTATGTAAAAAATTACATTTTTCTTTGTAATTAATATGTGAATTTCATCGTATGTTAAAATTTACATTTTTATATGTAAATTATATAGGTAATTATGCCGTATGTTAAAAATTACATTTTTCTTTGTAATTAATATGTGAATTTCATCGTATGTTAAAATTTACATTTTAATATGTAAATTACATAGGAAATTATGTCGTATGTCAAAAATTACATTTTTCTTTGTAATTAAAAGTGAATGTACACCGTAGGTTAAAAATTACATTTTTATATGTAATTAAAACATGAATTTACATCGTATGTTAGAATTTACATTTTTATATGTAAATTATATAGAGAATTATGCTGTATGTTGAAAATTACATTTTGCTTTATAATTAAAACATGAATTTACATCGTATGTTAAAATTTACATTTTTATATGTAAATTATATAGAGAATTATATTGTATGTTAAAAAATACATTTTTCTTTGTAATTAACATGTGAATTTCATCGTATGTTAAAATTTACATTTTTATATGTAAATTATATAGAGAATTATGTCGTATGTTAAAAATTACATTTTTCTTTGTAATTAACATGTGAATTTAATCGTATGTTAAAATTTACATTTTTATATGTAAATTATATAGAGATTTATACTGTATGTTAAAAATTACATTTTTTTTTGTAATTAACATGTGAATTTCATCGTATGTTAAAATTTACATTTTTATATGTAAATTATATAGAGAATTATGCCGTATGTTAAAAATTACATTTTTCTTTGTAATTAACATGTGAATTTCATCGTAGGTTAGAATTTACATTTTTATATGTAAATTATATAGAGAATTATGCCGTATGTTAAAAATTACATTTTTCTTTGTAATTAACATGTGAATTTCATCGTATGTTAAAATTTATATTTTTATATGTAAATTATATAGAGAATTATGCCGTATGTTAAAAATTACATTTTTCTTTGTAATTAACATGTGAATTTCATCGTATGTTAAAAGTTTACATTTTTATATGTAAATTATATAGAGAATTATGCCGTATGTTAAAAATTACATTTTTCTTTGTAATTAACATGTGAATTTCATCGTATGTTAAAATTTACATTTTTATATGTAAATTATATAGGAAATTATGCCGTATGTTAAAAATTACATTTTTCTTTGTAATTAACATGTGAATTTCATCGTATGTTCAAATTTACATTTTTATATGTAAATTATTAAGTGAAATTATGCCGTATGTTAAAAATTACATTTTTCTTTGTAATTAACATGTGAATTTCATCGTATGTTAAAATTTACATTTTTATATGTAAATTATATAGGAAATTATGCCGTATGTTAAAAATTACATTTTTCTTTGTAATTAACATGTGAATTTCATCGTATGTTAAAATTTACATTTTTATATGTAAATTATATAGGAAATTATGCCGTATGTTAAAAATTACATTTTTCTTTGTAATTAACATGTGAATTTCATCGTATGTTCAAATTTACATTTTTATATGTAAATTATATAGGAAATTATGCCGTATGTTAAAAATTACATTTTTTTCTTTGTAATTAACATGTAAATTTCATCGTATGTTAAAATTTACATTTTTATATGTAAATTATATAGGGAATTACAACGTATGTTAAAATTTACATTTTTTATATGTAATTAAAGCATGAATTTACACTGTATGTTAAATATTACATTTTTATATGTAATGTCTATAGGAAATTATACCGTATGATAAAAATTACATTTTTCCTATGTAATTAAAAGATGCATTTACATCGTATGATAGAATTCACAATTTTTTTTTATATATGTAACATAGGATGAGAATGAACATTAGAAATAAAATTTATTTATTTTATATATGATATAAGATGTAGGAATTTGACATGTAAATTAAATTTACATTTTATATGTAAATAAGGTGTAGGATTGTGACATGAAATTAAAGTTATATTTTTAGGATGTAAATGAAAAGTCGATTTTGAATTGTATAGACAATTTACATTTTTATAAAAATGAGAATTGGCATCGAAAATAAAATTGCATATTTATATGCAATAAAAAAATGAACTTTTACATTGTGGAATAAAATTTACATTTTCATACGTAGGTAAAAGTTAGGTATGTTCATTGAAAGTTTACAGAGTAATTAAAATAATGAATTCAACGTAAAAATGGAATTTACCTTTTTATGTAAATGAAAGGGTTAAGAGAATTATATTTATATATAAGTATAATTAAAACTTATCGAATCGAGCGCGGCAGTTCACATTTTGGAATCGTATCTTTAAACGATTATACCGGAAGATCCGACCGTCAGATTTTCCCAAAACTGAAAACATTAGGACCATCTCGGAAAATTCTTTCCAACGATATAAGATACGTTATAATCCAACAGTTAGATTTTGAGGAATGTGAAAATCAAAATTTGTTGAAAGCAGCGCCAGGGTCGCCCATTGACCTGAAGCGTCGTTAATTAAAATTTAATTATTTTAAATAATTAAAATAGGAATGAATCGTTAAGAAAAATATTATTAACGAATAAGAAGGATTTTAAATATATATATATATATATATATATATACGAGGATTATTTGGAAAGTCCGAGTTCTCTCATTCCAAATAATCAAACGACGTTAATGGAAGTTTAAAGATGGCGTATGAAGACCGTAAATCTTCCCTCGAATGGACAACGATCGAGGCTCTGATTTGACTTGCTCCCAATTCAAGGGTCACGGTCATTGCCCAAACGTACGTGTTGATTTCACGGGTTTGGCTTTCGCTCAGACCCAGAGCATAAGCTAATAAATGGATTGTGTGTCTGACATCATATTCTATCAAATATCATGTTATTGATCTTTTGTCGAATGTACGGATGTTTGGTGGCGGGGAATTTATTCTCTTGCTTAACACCCGTTCATATATTTCTTCAAAGGATTGGTAGTGCGATATGGAGTGATGATGTGGCATGCTAAGATGCATAGGATCAAGGTTTTGTTGAAAAGCAGGCCTTGTGGGACGATCAAAGCATAGCCTGTTTAGGCATAGCTTTGTGTATAGCGTGACTTCGCGAGCCTCACACACCGGCGGAGTCTAAAACGGGAGAAGGGAACGCAGGGAGAGCAGCACGTTTCTTTCTAGCTAGAAATGGTGATTGGGTTTTAACACGGCCCAACATTTTACTTATGTGGATGATGGAATGAGGCGCCTCGGATGATAGGTCATATAGGACTGGGAAACGTGTGTTCAGGAATAACTAATCCGCAACTCATATAGTGGACCGACCCTGCAGCTATCCAAGGGTTCACTGCGGGGGATCCTGAGACATTAGCTTGAGTGTCTCGAATCGGTAGGAGCTCCTCCCTAGCCTTGACTCATGATGGAAACCAAAATCCAAATACGACCCTACGAATTTGATTTTATTACTAGTATGGAGGCATAGTAGTATGGGATACTATTCTTCCTAGGATTTATACATTTACTTTGAAATGTTTTGATATATACTAATAATAATATTAAACTCATATTTGTCGTACTTAGCATGTTTAATCACTATAAGGTAAAACCCTATCCTCTGGTTTGTGTTGCATTGTGTGATGGGACCTGGGTCTTATGGTGATTCCATTTTTCTAAAAAGCATAACGTTGTTGTACGATTTACTTATTAGTTGTTTTTGACACTTTTATGCACGGCAATCCATTAGAGAAAACCCGTTCCGCGTTAACGGCGTGGTCTTTGGATTTGCCCTATTAATAGTGATTAATTAGTTAAGAATTCTCACACCAGTCCCACGACTGACCCGTTGTTTGTTTCCACCTTTTTGCAAACTTGGGTGCCCTCCTTTCTACATGGGCAGCCAAGTAAACAGGTTTATTCTTCGCTTGGAGTCTTTTCTTTGGAGCTGCTTATTATCTTTCTAGGATTTGCTTTTGTGGAGAGGTGATGACTTAGAGCTTGAAGACATCTATCATTCGCTGCTATTGCATTTTTTTTCTCTTTTTAATTCTAGACATTAAACTTGGTTTATTTCACGTTGTTTAAGTTGGAGTTGGAACTTATTCCTTTTTCTGCAAACTTGATGTAATAATTTTAGAATTTTGTGACTGTGGACTTTCTGTGGTTGATGACATTATATTTCCGCTGCTATGATGTTGTTACTCTATGAATTTCCTATGCTATGTTGTATCTGTGATATGTATTATTGTATTTATGTTGTATTCCAAATGATTATTCCTTACTTTCATCTCATGGAAGTTTGGGGTCATCACATGTGCTCATTCTAGGACATTACTAATCCTGTCTCTAATGAGATACTCACCTTAGAATACTGTTAATTCTATCTTGACGAATTTTTTAAATATGTTATACTCCAAAGCTAAGGTTAACCATTAGCTCTAATACCAACTGCGATAACCCCAAACTCCCCTGCCACGGAAGCAGGGATAAGCATTGGAATATAACATATTTATCACAACAGCAGATTACAGATAACAGCATAACACATTAAATCATAGGATAATATCATCATAGCAGTGGAAATTAGAAATGTCATCAACACCAGAGTGGCACAGATACAGGATACAATTTAGCACATAAAAGTCTCAGCAAATAGAAATAAGTCTAAAACATCATCAAGTACAACATGGATAAATGATGTCTAAATGTTACAAAATAGAAATAAAAGATAGAAATAATCTTCATCTTCTGCCCAAGAGCATACTCCACTTCGGTACATATCCAAATTAAGCATGTTACTTGTCACTTGGCTGCCCATGTAAGAATAAGAGCACCTGAGTTTGCAAGTGAAAACAAACTACGAGTCAGTCATGGGACTGGTATGAGAAATCTTTCTTAACTTATCCAACAATAAGGCTAATCACAGGACCACGCCGCTAACGCGGAATGGGTTTACTCCATTGGATTGCCAGTGCATAAAATAAGTAAATCTTTTAAAACAACGCAATGCTTTTTAGACAAATGAAACCATTATAAGAATCAAGTCCCATCACACATTGCAACACAAACCAGAGGATAGAGTTTTACCTTATAATGATCAAACATGATTGATACGTATAAAACAATAATCATTTGATATTATTACTAGTGTCTAATCAGTTTAAAACACTTTCAAAGTAAATGTATTAATCTTAGACGACATAGCTACTATATACTATGTTGCCATATATAGGTTTACAATCAAATCCGTAATGTCGTATTTGAATTTGGGTTTCCATCACGAGTCAAGGCTAGGGATGGTCTCCTTACCGATTCGGGTCGCCTCCAGCAAGATGACACAGGATCACACCTACGGGCAACCCTTGGATCCTCCAAGGCCGGTCCACAAATACTTTAGTGGATTAGTTATGCCTGAACACATGTTTCCCGGTCCTATTGGACCTATCACTTGGCCAGTAGCGACCAATATATCGAGGCCTCGAAATCTATCATCCACATAAGTAAAAAATGTTTGGGCTCCATACCATGACACCATTCTAGCTAGAAAGAAACGCATGCACTCCTTGGGTCCCTTATCCCGTTTTTGACTCCTACCGAGGTGTGAGGCTCGCGAAGTAACGCTATACACAAAGTTATGCCTAAATAAAGCTGTGATTTTATCATCAACCACAAGGCTCTTCTTTTCAACAAAAGCCTTGATCAATTGCATCTTAGCATGCCACATTGGAAATTCACGCCATGTAACCGATGTCTATCAATATATAACCTTTAAGCTCGTACGTCTCAGAGAAGAGTGTTAAGAAAGAGAATAAATTCTCTGCCACCAAGCATATATATATTAAACAAAAATCAATTCACATAGAACGAAATCCAATGTCAGACACACATCCATTTACACGTCTGTTCTGGGTCTGAACGAAACCCGAGACACGTTATTCCTCATCCCATATGTCCAATACGGAAGAGAGGTTATCGTATATTCGGACAATCAACAAGTACGTCCAGACAACTACCACTATAACCCTTTCAAGGCAGCAACTCCAATCAAAGGCATCAGTAGTCGTCCATTCGATGTGAAGATTGTGTGTCTTCAAAACACCGTCTTCAATGACTTCAATTTAAACCGTCGTATAATTATTTGAAATGAGATTGAACTTGGTCTTTTCAAATAATTCTTGAATATATGTAATTTAAATCATTTCATATCGTTAATATTATTTTATAATGATTTATCACTATTTTTATTTATATAAAAGTAGCCCATTTTAATTTAACGACGCTTCCGGTCGTTACGTGGCCCTGGCGCTGTTTTTACCCAAATTTGATTTACACATTTCTCGAAATCTTACCATTGGATTTTAACAAATTTAATATCGCTGAAAAGATCTTCCCAAAGCAAACCTAACAGTTTCAGTTTCGGGAAAAATCTGACAGTCGGATCTTTTGGTATAATTGTTCAAATTTATGTTTCCGAAACGTGAACTACCACGCACGATTCGTTTAATTTTTAATTTATATTTATGTATTATATGTCATATATATATATAAAATATAAACCGCTCGACGATTTCACTAACATGTTAGAAGTGATGTTTTGAACTAACAAAGCATATATTAGCATATAAACATTTTTAATGAAGCTAATTATAACTAAAAATGTCTTTTTTTAATCTTTCAACAATTTTCCCTAAACATGTTTCTTTTTAATAAAGAATCTAAGTATACATTAAAAATTATCATTTTTAATGTTTCAGCATTTTCCCTAAAAAATGTCTCTTTTAAATAGTGAATCTAAATATACATTAAAATTTACATTTTTAATGTTTTCAACATTTTTCCTAAAAATGTCTCTTTTAAATAATAAATCTAAATTTACATTTTTAATGTTTCCAACATTTTTCCGAAAAATGTCTCTTTTAAATAGTGAATCTAAATATAGATTAAAATTTACATTTTTATTGTTTTCAACATTTTTCCTAAAAATGTCTCTTTTAAATAATGAAAATTTACATTTTTAATGTTTTCAACACTTTTCCTAAAAAATGTCTCTTTTATGATTCATATATATATATATATATATATATATATATACACACACACACACAATAAAAAGTAATTTTATTGTATAACCAATTCCTATGTTTCATATACAATAAAAAGGATAAATTTATTATATGAACATTTCTAACAAATCCTATGTTTTATATACAATAAAAAGGATAAATTTATTACACGAACATTTCTAACAAATCCTATGTTTCATATACAATAAAAAGGGTAAATCTATTATATGAACATTTCTAACAAATCCTATGTTTCATATACAATAAAAGGATAAATTTATTATATGAACATTTCTAACAAATCCTATGTTTCATATACAACAAAAAGGATAAATTTATTATATGAACATTTCTAACAAACCCTATAATTAACATATACAATAAAAGACTATTTTTATTGTTTTACAAATCCGAACATTAACATGTCACAATAAAAAGGATGTTTTTATTTTTTTTGCAAATTCTAACAATTCTAATATTAACATGTACAATAAAAAGAATATTTTTATTATTTTACAATTTCTTTGTTTCATATGTATAAGTAAAAAGAGCATTTTATTCATACAATAATTTCTATGAATTCTAAGATTCACATATTTACAATAAAAGGAATTTTATTGTCTAACAATTTTCTTAATTCTAAGGTTCATGTATGTACAATAAAAAGAATATTTTTATTGTGTAACAATTTCTAACAAATTCTATTATTCATGTATATACAATAAAAAGAGTATTTTTATGGTATAGCAATTTTGTCCAATTCTAGCATATATGTATATACAATAAAAAGTTATTTTTATTGTATTAACAATTTTATCCAATACTGTCATACATGTATATAAAATAAAAAAGATATTTTTATTGTATTAATAATTTTTTCCAATTCTAACATATATGTATATACAATAAAAAGATATTTTTATTGTATTAGTAATTTTGCCTAATTCTAACATATATGTATATACAATAAAAAATATATTTTTATCGTATTAATAATTTTGTCCAATTCTAACATATATTTATACACAACAAAAAGATATTTTTTATTGTATTAATAGTTTTGTCCAATTCTAACATATATGTAAATGCAATAAAAAGATATTTTTATTGTATTAACAATTTTTTCCAATACTATTATACATGTATATACAATAAAAAAGATATTTTTATTGTGTTAATAATTTTGTCCAATTCTAACATATACGTATATACAATAAAAAGATATTTTTTTTGTATTAATAATTTTGTCCAGTTCTAACATATACGTGTATACAATAAAAAGATATTTTATTGTATTAACATTTTTATCCAATACAATCATACATGTATATACAATAAAAAAGATAATTTATTGTATTAACAATTTTGTCCAATTCTAACATATATGTATACGCAATAAAAAAGATATTTTTATTGTATAATAATTTTGTCCAATTCTAACATATATGTATATACAATAAAAAGATATTTTTATTATATTAATTTATCCAATTCTAACATATTCAATTAGATCCAACGGATCACCACAAACAAAGTCAATCAATCCAAATCTCGTACAACACAACTAAATCTTAATAGCAATAACAATTTATTTTAATTTTTAAATAAGAAATCTCATAGTGCTTTGGATTTTCTCAAAAATTTCAGATCGATCTAAAATTCCCTGGTTGCTTCTAAAATGAAGTAGACTCCGCCATGATCCATATGATTCCTGTTTCATGCGATTCTGATAATGTATGGACAAGTTACGAATTTTATTGTGTTAATATTATTTTAAATTTAAGTAATTAAAATAAAAATATCACCTTTCTTCTTCTTCCAGAAACAAAGCCAACGGGTTTTCTTATCGGTTCAAAACTAGGTCCAGGATTTAATATCAAACCACTTAGCTTCGCGACAATCATACAACGCCACGCCAAAGAGGAAGGAACGGCGCGCGCTTCGGTGGTGGTCTGGTGGAGTTCGACGTCGGCTAGGCGGTAGGGTGGCGACAAGAATGGTGGCGGCTTGGGGTGATGGTGCGCTCAAAATACGGGGCTCCAGATACTTCCACTGTACGGATGTGGAGAGGATAAAATTGTCTACAAAATTATCAAAAGGAGGGAGGGATTTCACTGTGAGGATCGAATGATTTTATTGGTTGAAGGTTTGAGATTTTCTAGCCATGAAATAAACGATGATGGAGGCTTGGTTTTAGGATTAGGGTTTGATTATCTTGGTACTTATAATATTATTAAATTCATTAATTCACAAAAAACCCTGTTAATTCTTATCAACTCCAAATCTAGCCCAGCGAATGCATCCCCTAGCCGAATACCCCTATTCCGGGCACAATGGACTAGGTCTCATCAGCCCATTCGACCGTTTCAGCCCATTTTTCTTTAAATTATAATATAAAAGATTTATTTATTTAATTTGATCGTACATTTTAATTTACCGGGGCTACATACTGACTCCAAAAATTCACGAAAAATAAATCTAGCTATTTTTTGATGATACGGTCCTAACAATTAATTTCGTCGAATTTAGAGATCGTTTTAAAAATGGTCTTTTTAACGGTCGATCCAATTCAACAAAAATTATCGAACGCATTTTAATTTTCCATGTTCACATATTAATTCCAAAAATTATGAAAATTTAAACCTAGCAATAATTTGACATTCCGGAACCAACAAAAATGGTTTCGTCGAAAATGGAGTTTGTTTGCAAAATGACTATTTTTAATAGCTTTATTGCTATTCAAAAAAAGGAATTTTAAATTCTAACACATTTTCTATTCAAAATTTCTTAAAATAAAATTTTTAAATTGGTTTTGATTTTCCGGGTTGTTAAAGATGATCAAATCAGAAGGGGGTGTAACAACCCGAAAATCTGGGCCAGTTTAAAAATTTTATTTTTGGCAATTTTAATGAATTTTGAACATTTAAAATAGAATATTTTAAATAATATCAACGAGAAATTTATTTTGAATATAATTCGAACGTATAGATTCGTTTGAATCAACGTTAGAATATAAGTAATTATATATAATTATAAAAGGAATTGAAAATGGCGCGGTAGTTCGATAATTCGATTTCAATCTTCAATTGAACATACCGGGTGCAAAATAATCCGGATTTTAGTGAAACCAAAATTAATGGAATCTAATTGATGATATCTTTCCAACGAATCCAGAAAATCGAAATTTCATAGCGGGGATCAAAAGATATGTCCAGTTGAAAATTCTGAATAGTCGCTACGGAATTCAGGCCCTTAAAAATGGAAATTTTGCAAACGACCTCGGATTTCGACGAAACCACTTTTGTTGGGTCCGTGATGTCAAGTTATTGCTAGGTTCCAAATTTCATAATTTTTCGAATCAATATGTGAGCGTGGCAAAGGAAAACGCGTTTGACCAGTTTCAGTTGATTTTAATCGACTGGAAAATGGCCATTTTTCCAACGGTCTCAGAATTTGATGAAACTAGTTTTGTTAGGACTGTATCGTCAATACGAAGCTAGAAAATATTTTTCTGCAATTTTTCGAGTTAGTATGTGACCCCGGTAATTTGAAATGTACGTTTAAAATTCAGTTTAATGATTTAAATGTAAATTCAACGGAAACTGATCGTAACAATGGAATTGGCCTAGGATACATATCCCATTGTGTTCGGAATGGGGGTAAAACACTAGGGAGGACAGTCGTTGGGTCTCAATTTGAGTTCAAAAGAAAAGTCAACTTTAAGTAGACAATTAAATAATAAAATAATTAAAATATTTATTATAATTAGCCCTCCCCTTTACCTTTCTCCTTCCCGTTCAGATTGAAATAATAAAAAAAAAACTGCGCTCTGCCCTAAATCGCCCCTCCCTCCACGCGACAGACGCCGTCGCCCAGACCACCCGCCGCTGACGAACCTCGCCACGACCCCACCCCCATTTCACCACCACCCTCCTCGTGCGAACCCCCACCCTCTCCATCCCGATCCGACGCCCCAACGCCCCCAAATCCCCGAGCTCTAGCCCAATCCGATGCCGCCGAGACCACTGATCGCCTCCTAGGCTGACACCCGCGACTTCTCCCCCTTCTAACCACCTGTAAGATTCCTATTTGTCTCTCTTTATTGGTAAATGATTTTCGTTTTGAATGTAAATGATTTTCGTTTTGAATGTAAATGATTTTCGTTTTGAAAGTAAATAAAGATTTCAGTTTTAAATTATATAAAGATTTCATTTTTATTTAGTAAAGAGGAGATTTTTATAAGGAGAAAGTTGAGATTTTTATCCATAAAAAGATTAGACTTTTAGTTATGATTTTTATCATGGTGAAGAAGGGATTTCTATCATAGTAAAGAAGAAAAATCCGGTTTTTAAAGAAGGAAAAATATAATTTTTACATATTGAAATGTATATAAAGATTAGAGAAAGGTATGATTTTTAGTAGATAAAAATCATATTTTTATGAAAATCAAAATATGATTTTTATAGTGTATTCATCAAAGTAAAAATTCGATTTTTATATATTGAATAGTAAAGTAAAAATTCGATTTTTATATATTGAATAGCATAGTAAAAATTCGATTTTTATATATTGAATAGCATAGTAAAAATTCGATTTTTATATATTGAATAGCATAGTAAAAATTCGATTTTTATATATTGAATAGCATAGTAAAAATTCGATTTTTATATATTGAATAGCATAGTAAAAATTTGATTTTTATATATTGAATAGCATAGTAAAAATTCGATTTTTATATATTGAATAGCAAAGTAAAAATTTGATTTTTATATATTGAATAGCGAAGTAAAAATGTGATTTTTATATATGTAGAGAATACGGGCAAAGAAAGTTACAAGAGGCAGAACGACGAAGATTTCTGCAAAGAAGAGTCGTGGCGTTGGATTAGCTATCTGTGAGAACTCCTCACTCTAAATTTCTTTTTTTTCTAGTTATATAAATATATATATACTAGGATGCAGACGGTGTTTAGTAGCACCCGACACCCATCGTCCACAGACCATGGACGGCTTGTATGCTTGTTTGTTTGATTTTGATGTGTAGTTGATTGTGTGATGTGAAACGAAATAAAATATTTTATAGTGGAAAATGTTTTATAGTTAAAAATAGAATTTTTAACGTGTATATGAAATGAAATAAACTAATATAAAAAAATCGAACGATCTGTTTATATACACACATTTGCCTGATATTGATTGGGACGATAAATTTTACACATCGCCCAACTGCACAAATTAAATCTGTGTTTGATTGTTTGAAACCCCACACGGGTATTGGGATGATATTTGAAGTACACTAATCCCGATTGTTTAGTTATTTGTCGATCGATTGATTGACAGACTGTTATAAGCTTTGAATAATTATATTTGATGCTTATACAGTGTAGAATGCACTTTGGATGATGGTTGATTATTCATCGTTGTTATTGTATACATGTGTTGTAGAAAATCCATATAATTAACATTATATGGTAATTGATTGGGCCTCATTCCAGTTTTGAAATAGAAATATTTGAAAAAGAATTATTTGAAATAGAATATTTGAAAATAGAAATATATGAAGCCGTGTTGATTAGATTGACGCCATTTTGATGTGAACGATATTTATATCGATTTTATTCATTTTATAATGAATATCGAAAGTGATTTCAAAATCTGATATTTTGAAAAGAATTGAAATTCGAACTGAAACTGAATAGAAATGAATTCGAATTGAAATCGAATAGAAATGAATTCGAATTGAAATTGAATTGAATTGAAAACGAACTGAAATTGAATTAGAAATCAATTTGAAATGAATTTAAAATGAATTTATAAGGAAAAATTCAATTTTGATTTGAATTTGAAATGAAGTTGAAATCGTTTTGAAAACGAATTTAAAACGATTTATATAATACGTTTTAAAAGGAAATCGACGAAGTATATATTATATATATAATATAATGGCCTGAATAGAACGCGCCGCGCCGCGGCAGTTCGCGAATTTCGACCACTGGCTTCGAACGGATATTACGGGAGATCTGACCGTCGGATTCTCCTAAAACCGGAACCGTTGGGTTCGTATCGAAAAGAGCTTTCTAACGAATGTGAGAAATTAGAAATCTAACGGTTGGATTTGGAATTATGTTCAAATCAAATTTGAAAAAGGTCGCTGTAAGTGCTGTTCGATGGCCGTTGATGGAAATCGACTGTACGGGCCTTGATAAAATTATTAAAAATAGTAATAATTTGTGTAAAATCATAAGAAATGATTTGGGAAAAATTGGGATGAAAAACTCCATATTTGAAAAGATAAAAATAGATTTTTATCGAAATGAACTAGTTTTGAACTAGAATTATAATTCTATTTGTTTTTAAAATAAATAAACTGGATTTGAAATGGTTTTGAAAATAACCAGAATTTCCAATAATTATATTGGAATGGATTTGAATCGAAATTGTCTTTGGATTATTTCGATGTTGGATTTCATGATGATACAAATTTTGTTATGGGAATTTGAAAGATATATATATATATCGTTATTTCCAATACGATATTTGTTAGTAGAATTTGATATTGAATATAAGCCGGTATATTTTCTATTCAGAGCCTTGTGTTTAATATCAAATGTGATTTGGGTTTGTCGTGAATGGTGTCTTCATTAACACTGTTCTTGAACCCAGTTGAAAAAAAGATTAAATCTTTTTATTTAGATTTAATGAAGTGTACCAATTAAATAATATTTAATTGAATTGATATTGATTTTTGGGTTTATCATGGATAGTGTTTTAAATAACACTCGTTCTTTAACCCGATAATTAATGGAATGTGGTTTTGGGTTTATCGTGAACTATGTTTTAAATGACACTGATTCTTTAACCCAGTTAACGATTAAAACTAAGTGGAGTTTTAATGAATCTTTAATTAGATTGAAATGATCGAGAATGGAGTATCACCAGTTTTGCTTCACGCGATAGTTAAATCTTTAATTAGATTTGAACGTGAAATGGTAATTGGATTTACCGATAACACCGTAGTGTTAGATATGAAGTGTTACCAGTTTTACTTCATGGGATGAATAGGTTGGGATTGGGAAATTAAAACAAATGATTACTTCGGTAAAGTTCGTTAATCCCGACTAGTTGAATTGAAATTCAAAAGGATAGATTAAAGAATAAATATAAAGAATTTATCTTTGATAAAATTAATGGAAACCTTTCCCTATGAATGTGAAATTTAGAAACTAACTGTCGGTTAGCTAAGCGGAATGGTTTTCTGGATATTGATCTGATGTTGGTTTCGGCCTTCGGGGTTAATATTTAGGGAATTATTCTCTTGATTAATTTACGGTTAGTGACTGATGAATTGGAATGAGGCGTATGTTGTGTTTGTGTAACACTTATTTAAAATATACGCGAGTTATTCGGGAAGACCGGGTTTATCCCATTCTGAATAACTGATACGACGATAAGTCGAAGGTGAAGACGGTGGTTGAAGACCGGAAGTCTTCACATCGTTTGGGTGATTACTGATGATCTTGATTGGGCTGTACACCCAAGATGAGGGAATCAATCGGTGGTCGTCCAGATGTGCTTGGAGATCGATGGATATGCGAGGAAAGTGCCTCCGGTTTCGTTCAGACCCAGAACGGACTTGTAAATGGACTGTGTGTCTGACATTGGATTTCATTCTGTGTGACTGATATCGATTGCATAGAGTGGTTTGCCTGTGTGGCATGCTAAGATGCAATTGATCGAGGCTTTTGTTGAAAAGCAGAGTCTTGTGGTGATGATCAAAGCACAGCCTGTGTGGCACAGCTTTGTGTAACGTGAATTCGCGAGCCTCACACCCCGGTTATGAACCAAAAACGGGAGAGGACCTCAAGGAGGGCATGCGTTTCTTTCTAGCTAGGGTGGTGTCAGTGACCTACCAGCCCTGACATTTATATACTTTTCACCTGTGTGGTTGTTGTTGTTGCGAGGCGCCTCGGTTAGATCGAACGATCCGGGTCCGATGGAGCCATTCGTTGGCTCATTTACGCCCCAAAGGGCGGGGAAACGTAGTGTTCAGGCATAATAATCCACATCGGTGGACCGGCCCTGTCGCTCCAAGGCTTGCCTGCGCGCTTGCCTGAGACTCGGGCTAGAGAGTCTCAAATCGGTAGAGGACGATCCCTAGCCTCGGTTCATAGATGGAAATCCAACTTCCAAATACGTGACATTTGCGGTTTTATTTGTAACCTATATATGGCGACATAGTGGCATGGGACGCTCATGTCGCCTATGATTGATACTTATGATTTGAAGTTGTTTTATACACCATGCACTTATAATAGTATCAAATGTTTGTTTTTAAACGTATCAAGCATTCTTGGCTATTATAAGGTAAAAACCCTATCCTCCGGCTTGCGTTGCATTGTGTGATGGGAACTGGGTCTTATAATAGCTTCATTTTTCCTTATTTATCATTGCGCTGCTTGTTTTATGCACTGGTATTCTTGGGAGGAAACCCGTTCCGTGTTATACGGCGTGGTCCCTTGATTTACCTAACTTTGAAAATAAAGATAAATAACTATTTTAGTTCTCACACTAGTCCCATGACTTACCTGGAGTTCATTGTTTTAACCTAAACTCTGGGTGCCCCTATTTTGACACGGGCAGCTAGTAGTTTTGGTTTTGTAGATTTATATTCACAGGATCCTGGTTTACGGCTGGAACGATATCCGGAAAGCTTTGTATCCGTATATCTCCTTCAGTTGTGTATTATATTATTTTCCGCTGCTATATAATGTAATTTAAATCTCTGATATTTCTGTGTAATATTCATTTATACTCTGTATATTCTTGTAATCTGACGCATTGTTGTAATATACAATGAAATGTTCTTCCGTCTGCGTTCTATTTTGTCGTGTTCTCAAAACAATTCGTTCTTTCTCTTCTCTTCGGAGACCGGGGGAGTTCGGGTCATTTCAGGGGGTGAGGTCGGTGGAAGCAAAGTCAGAACAGTAGCTCTCTGATGTGACGGCGACCAGGGGGTTAGGTGGCATCGGAGTCTGTTGGAGCCGAGATCGGAGGTTGTCGGGAGATGGGTGGTTCAGGCACTGGTCTCGAAGAGGATGAGGTTGTGTTGCAGTAAATGGAAGGAGCTTAAGCAGGTAGCTCCCTGATCGCCGGAGTTCGCCATGGCAGTGGGATGGAGTTTTTGTGTGCTGAGTTTGGCGTGGGAGCATGGTTGCTGGTGAAGTCTAGTGGTGCCCCAGCTGTTGGTATAGGGTGCAGATCTTAATAAAATAGGAGGGTTTGCGTGAAGTAACTGGTAAAGGAAGGGATCGTTTTTCTGATGAAGTAGTTGTGTGTGCTCGGGGAAGCGAAGGGTTCAAGGTCTGGTTATGATTCTAGAAGGCTCTGCACACATGGAGAGAGAGGTCTGCCGTTGGTCTAGGAGGAGGGGGAGTGGTGACTGTCCAATGGGAAGTTGAAGCGATGGCTGGCGTGAAGGGGTGGAGTTTGCGATTTGGGTTGGCAAGAAATAATAGGTGTAAAGGAAAAAGAAACTGGAACTAAGGGATGCACAGTAAAAAAAATCGGTCCATTTTCTTTTATACCATAATTAATTATGTTAAACTGGGTTAAGGATTTATATTTAATTAAACTATTGATTTATCTGACAGAGTTGGAACTTGTTCGGAAACAAAAGCAAAAAGAAAAAGTCAGGAGGACGTCAGTAATGCGAAGGGAAGAATATGATAACTGGTATATCATAATTAAACAATGTTTTATTTAAGTAAAACGTGATTTATAATTTACTAGATAAAAAGGGAATTTACGATCCTAATATCAGACGTTGTGGAAAATGCAGGTGTATGTTGTTTTTAGTTTAGAAATGAAGCTGGAAGGGGCGAAAGACGAAGAATATCAGCTGTATAATCTTAACTAAGTAAATGGGTGTATTAATTGTTAATAGAGAGAATTATTTATAATTAAATTTATGAAAAAACACTTATATCTTTATTAACATGTATTGCGAGGTCCAGCAGTCACAGTGGAAACTGGATGAAGACAAATTTTTATGGTCAGTGTTTTAGAATCGGAATAGCTGTACGTAAGGAACAAACGAGAAGCAATCGACCCTAATTTGGATTTCAAAGTAATTAGTAATTAAACACTTAATTTAATTTTGATAAAGGGAAAATTTTATTTAGCTTAACCATATAGTTATAATATTGATAAGTTATGCATATGTGGGTAGAGCTGGACGGAACAAAATGCATTGGAACCATGGTTACGAACACTTCATGCTGAAGCCAATCTAGACAGTCATGGAATGATTTGAGAATTTTAATTAAATTAAACACCAGTTTAATTTAATTGAACGAACCGCTCAACGACAAATAAAATCCGGTGAGTTAAACTCACTCAGTTCTCCCCATTTATATTTTTATAAGTTGTGTTTTACAATTGTGTGCTATAGTTGCTAATGGTTGACTGTTTGCTAGTTATATGTTTGTTTATTTTTTGATTTAACCAATGAAATTAAACTACTGTTTAATTTTAGTGAAATACCAAATCGTTATTTTAACGATTGGATCCAATGGAGGTAACTTACCTTGTTGGTCACGTTTATAAAATAAACGTGGTTATTGTTTGAATTGTTTTGTTGATTGGTTAATGTTAAATAGTCATTATTTATTATTGTAGAAATTGTCAGTTAAATAGAATTGAATGATCTGATTTGAGATAACCAATTTGAATACAGGGAAGAACAGGTTGGAGGGATCCAACCGGATTCCTTAAATATATTAGATGTTATTTATTTTCATATTATCAATATATGACCGATCCTGATTGGGTGATTGAATTGATTATTGACCATTGAACTGAAATTCAACATTTGTTTCGTTTAAACCAATGGGCAATATTGCTTGAGTAACTAGGAGTAAATGGCCTATAAAATCAATTGTTTTGGTTATATTGATTTACCGTCAAGTGAATTGATAGGACTGAAGTTATAAGATTTATTTTATAACTAAAGATAGATTTTTAAATATATATTATTTTGAATAAAAGTTATAAAAAGGAAATAAATATTTATTATTTATTAATTAAATTTATAATTAATTATTAATTGATTTTATAAAGCAGATTTTGATGTTAATCAGATTTATAAGTATGAGAATAAGAAATTAACCGAATGGTTAAATTTGGATAATTATTTTGTTAAGAAACAATTGAATAGAATTATTTAAATTAGTTATATAGTTAATCAATTTAAAGTGAGAAGTAATTGGAATCAGTTAATGGGATAACCGTGTTTTGAGTGACTAAATCAACCATTTTAATTGGGATTGATTATTAAATTAGTGTGGTTTGAAAAAATAGTTTAATGAATATTGTTTAAATTTAAATAAGGTTTTAAAAAGGATTTTTACTATTTATTTTAGTTAATAAAGGAATTAACTACCAGTAGACAATGATTAAATAAACTATTATCCTGATTAATAATAATTTAGAAGATTTATTTTTAATTGAAATTCATTTAAAAAGAAATCAAAATTGGATTGAAATCTAATGGAATGGTGAAACGAGGTTATGAACGGGTTTATATTTAAAACCCAAAATTTTACAATAGAGTTATAAAGAGAAATTTAAGCGAATACGATGGCTTAAATTATGTTGACTTAATATTTGAATTAAGTTAAAAAGAAAGTGAGATGGAAAAAATTTAGATTAAACCAGAGTGTAATTAAACAAGGTTTATAAACAAGAGATGAAGGGTTATATCGTATTTTTTAATTAAAGTTACTTAATGGGATTAAGTAAAATTGGGGAATTGAAATAAGAATTTGAAGCAGGAAATGATTGTATGGATTTGAAAAGGGCTTGGTAAAAGTGAATTTGGCAAAAGAAGCGAGTTATGGGATTTTGACACCAAATCCGAGTTAAAATGAATTTGTTAAAGAGGTAGAGGTTAAAAGGTGCTATTTATAAGAAATCACTTAATTATGGAATTAAGAAATAATGTTTATATTCGAGGAAGAAATTCTTTAAAAAGAAAAGGTAAGAAGGTTTATGAAACCGTATTTTGAATCAAATAGTTAAATCGAATTTGTATTGGTATCGGTTTTTAGATTACAACTCGTATCTATCTTAAGATAGAAACGTTGTTGATCAAGGTCTAAGAGGTAATTAAAATATCCCAACTTGTACGACATCAGGATTGTCTGAGGATGATATTAGTTGGTAATGGTAAAAGAGGTTAGAAATAATAATGCAACGTTTAATGAAAACATGGAGATCATATAATGATGATTCCAAAGTAAAAGGGAAACAAAAAGGAATTGCGGGAAATTATAACAATATTTTCGAGTCAGAAAGGAAATGTAAAAGTTGAGTTTATTCAATAAGAATAAGCACTGAGTGTTGTCAAGTAATGAATAAAAGATATTTCGTAACGTTATTTTTATGAGTAATAAGTTGAATTGTTTTCCAAATATTAGATAATAACATGGCTAATGTTTTGAAAGTGAAAATAGAAAACTGGATATGATATAGGATTTTCCTAAAGTATTAAAATGAATTTGTTTAAAGAAAAATCTTATGTTAAATTAGAAGAAAAAAAACTATATTCATAATATCGAAATATTTAAAATTTTTAAATTTACATTTGTTTTTAATTAAAAGGCCAATTGATGTTGAATATTGAATCAGTAAACTCGTTGGATTTTCATGATTGAATCACTGTTTATTTTAATAGTTAAATAACCGATTATCAAATCTATCCAATACGATTATTGTTACGGAAAGACTGGGATCGGATTTATATTCGAAGACAATTCTGACCAACAAACACGTGAAGATATCAGGAGTTGGTCGAGATGGAACATTGAAGACCGTAAATCTTCATAAATGGAAGAACTGCTAATAATCTCTGATCTGCACCCAAAGATGTACTGTGGTTCTTTCGTGGTTGGAATCTACGGATTGTAAGGACTTCTCGCTACTGATCCATAGTGTGATTCCTGTATTGGATGCAGTAGGAGAGTACCTTCGGTTCATCCTATTCCTAGGTGACTTGTATGGACGGATGTCTGACAGAGTATATCCAAAAGGATCGTGTACGTTGATTTTTACAAACATATTTCTGTTAGTGGCGGAGAAGGGCGCTTCACATAGCTTAACGACCAGCGTATTTTTGTGGATATCAATTAGTAATATCTAGAGGATCTGATTATGTGGCATTCAAAGTGAATGATGACAGATGTTCCAAAAAGTAACTCAAACCTCAAGCCTCATCAATGGGGAAATGACAAAAATCGGCCAGGCAGCATGGCTATGTGGGTCGCTCCCATTAGAGTGTATAATCACCTATCGAGATAAATTCCTTTTGCTTCTTTAATCTATTTTGATGCTGTCCCTTTCCGGAAACGGTGGTTTGAGCCCACCGTTGGTGATATACATTTGATACACTCAAGCGAAATGAGTGGTCGGTCATGTGTGGGCCAGGTAGCAAGACGTTTTTGTTGAATCCAGTGTCTTCCCCACTAGAGATACATTATTGGCAGGTGGTCCCATACCTTGTCATAGTCAGAATCCAATCTTCAATAAGCGCCCATGGTTTTGATTGTATACTATGTATATGGAGCATGAGATGCAAACATTCTGCTAAACTGATATTTACTTGTATTTAGACACTATTATAATATCAGAAAAGATATTGATTTCAAAAATGTTTTGGGTTATCATAAGGTAAAAATCGTCCGTATTTATGTAAGGATTTGGTCTTACGATTATTCCTTTCTTTCGAAAAGATTTTAACGTTAAAATCAAGTTAGATGATACTGTAAAACTTTGTAACGATCTTGAAATTCTGTAATAATATTTATAATAAATAAAAAATTTAAAATAATATAAAAAGAAAAATTTATAATAATAATAAAATAAAATAAAATACTAGATTAGAAGTTAATATTTGAAATTAAAATAGTGTAGCGTCCGCTCGTAATTAGCGTGGATACAGTAGGGTTACGGTCGTTGAACCGGTTAACAATTTGAAACCAAAATGATGAGCGTTGCACCCGGAAGAAAAATATATATATATAGCATGCAGTCAGTAAAGCGGTCGGCGGTCGATACCGATATTGGAGCGAAGCGGGTGTACAAAATTTGGACACCATACTTGAACGCACGGTGGCTCTTGAAGACACGGCATGCAAAGATGCAATTGCATGAAATGAACGTGTCCTCCCCTCTTTCTTTTGAGGCCTACACTTGTCCAATTTGAAGACATCTTGCTCCACACGTCCAAAATGCAAATGCATGCAAAATCCACCTATTCCCTCACTTTACACGTCCCCTCCCTTTTATATTTCGGTGGACACTTGTCCAAAAAAATTTGAAGATCATGTTGCATGTGCCCCCCTTTCTTTTGCTACCCACTCTTTTTCATTTGCTCTCATTTTTCTTTTGTGCTCCATATGTTTGTTTCGGCCATACCTCTACTCCATTCAGCAAGCATCCAACGTCCAGTTCCTTGAAGCCAAAACTCCATCACGTCCCAAGTTAGTCGCCAGTCCTTTGTGCGAGAAGAAAGCCTCAAAATCAAGTTCACTTTTCTTTTCTTTGCTCTAGCCGTGAGTTCTCTTGTTCCCATTGACTCATTTTGTTTATTTTCTAATGCATGTATTACAAGGATATTTGTATACTTCGGTAGTATGTGTATTGCATGATTTTTGAGCCAAATTCATGTTAGTGAATTTCAATTATTCGGCTTGGCTGTTGATGGCACTGTACCTCTAATCAAAATGATGCCAACTAGGTGTGCGTGAGTCCATCCCATGATTAGAGTTTGAGTGACAGTGAGTATTTTCTGATGTCCATTCACTTGTTGTTCATTTATGCAAGCAATATAAATATATTTTTATACTTGCGGAAAGCAATGTGTGCTGCAAACATTTGCAAAGCATTGTTGCGTGTATTCAAGTCCCAAGTTTCTTTTACCATGCTATTAGCGGTGCATGTGAACTCCGCGGTCAGCATATACGCGCGTTGTCTGGCACCATTTGAAAAAAAAAAAAAAATTAGAGCGAGTTGTTGATTGTTTTACACCGTCTGTCATTACACGGCTTTGTACAACATGGTAATAGTGGGGTACACGAGCGGGTCTCGACAAATAGTGTTGTGAAATATCCTCTCGTTCGTTCGCTGGTGCACGCGCAGTTCAAAACTGAATTAGCCGCGGTTTTGAGTCAATCAAATCTTTTGTTTTAAAAATCTTCGCTTGAAAATTTTATTCGCCTTTCTAAAAGACGCGCCCTTGTTTTAGGTAGCGAAATCCCGTCCGAATAGCGGTTAGCGTCATTCTTCTCAGAGAGCGTCTTCTCGCTTTTGACTCGGAAGGTGAGTTTTCTCATGCTTGACTAATTTATTATTAAGTGAATTAGAAATTTGAGATGTTGATGTTAGGGTGCTTAGATTGTTTGCTCATGGTTGTGCACATGTTATACGCGCACCGTTTTACATGACACTATGGATGGTTTGTATGATATGTGTGTTATTACTCTCACCATGCAAGTCTCTGGTTTAGAGAAAACAACGGATTGAAATGATAAATACCCGAACCCCTGTATATATTCGAATTTGTTTGGGATACGGGTTGAAATGATACACACCCGTGATTTGAATATTTTAAGAACGGATTGAAATGATAAATATCCGTACCACTTGACCATAGGTTAGAAAATAATATATGGACACCGTGGTCAATATAGCTACTTAAGATATTATATCGATTTTGGGTAAATGGATTTTTTACTGAAATTTTCAAATAGCATAAGAAATATTTAAAGAGATTTGTTTCAAATGAATTCCCATAACTTGGGTTTTGGCGACTAAAATTTGAAAATAAAAAAAAAGGTTCAAACTGGTATCATTCAATATAACGGATTTGCAAAGTTTTGCTTTAAATGTTTGGAACATATTTTAAATATATGATTTGTCAAATGATTTTCGCCATTTTGATTGTAACAAGGATTTTGTGAAAAAATGAACTTGTTAAATTTCAAGTATAAAGAGACATGCTTGCTTAAGTCGTGATGGAACGAGTTTTATTTGAGATTTAACAAGTCATCATTTTTGATTAACAACTAACGGTGAAGTTGTTCGGAAATTGTCATGTTGGAAGGATGTGTTAAATACAAGTTAAATGGTTTTGGGGAAGCGTTTTATCTATGAAAATATTGAAATTGAATCAAAGAAAGGAATTTGATTTAAATATAGGAAGACATGACGAGATATGGATTGGGATTGAATTTGGACTAATATTTTGAATAAACTTGAATTTCATAAAACTATTTTCCACCTTACTTGATTTTGTTAATCTTTCCCTTTAAATAATTTGATTTCTTTAACTATATGGATTCATAATAGTTTTCGGTTATATATATTGTTTTCCACTTAATATATCCGTATAAAAATTTTCAAACTTAATTATTTAAACATATATTTATGACTTTAAACAAAAGCTTGTCCAATCCAGTCCCGTGAATTCGAAGGTTCAAATTTAAGATTTCAAGTATTAGTGACAACTCGGAAGAGAGAACTTTAAACCCAAATGGTTGATAAAGAATAGCGGTGAATATGGATTTGAAATCTTAATCAAACCATTGGTAATTGATTTGAGTAAACGATTTCCGGGAAATACTTGAATAAATGGTTTTGCGATACTTGAATATGGTTTTTTTAAACCGATGGCCACCGTGTGTAAATGGTAAACGTTGGTTGTTAAAGAGACCGGAGTCGGTAAGTGGCATACTCTCTGTCAGTGCCGATACCACTTTAACAACTGTATACGTGGTGATGTAACCAGAACGAAGCATGATGACTTGGGGCGATTTCTGGATTTGAAGATGGTGAACGATAACAATATGGCCTTGACCTTCGGGTCATAATTAGATGACTAAAACAGGAGCTATACCGTGACTAATTGAGGTAGCACCTTTGATCGGACACGTTTCTTCGATACCATTTCTATGACTATGTTATGATTTGGGGTACGTACCCCTTTTGATTTGGGAATGTGTTCCGAGGTGGGCGGTAGTGGCTGCTATGCGTTACCACCGGTCCGGGAGTGCAATTGGTAGAATCCTACTCTGGTATTGCCTCGAGTGCCTTGTCATTTTATCCTAAGCGAGCCCATACGATTTTTCTTTGGTGTTGCTTTCTATGGAGTGCCCTCTGATAACACTAGTACAGTGAATTTACGGTACTGTATAGACTGTGATGCCTATAAACGGCGTAAGGGTAATATGGTAATCCCGCTTACGCTATTTTCATTACTTATACTTTATTGGATAGGCATTATCATAATAGCGTACTATTATATGTATTAGTTTCACGGATCCTTAGAGGATAGAAATCCCAGACATCCTTTAAGTTACTGTACATTTCTATGAACATGTCTTTTATGCTAATTCACTTATATGAGAATATTAGTCCTGACTCGAGTGTGTTGTTTCTTTGACTTTATGCTTGGGTCAGCTTGAGCGCCTCAGTTGTTCGTGACGCATTTGGGAGATTTGCATCTTTTGGATCATCTGCAGTTATCAGCTTCTAGTTTCTAAGTTATCCAGGTTACTACTAGTTATCTATATGTACTCTATTTTGTATGAGCTTATGACTCATTATGTACTTATATGTATCATGTATCGCGTATGAATCTATGTACTACTTTGTTCCGCTGCTAGTTACTCTGTTTCTGTATCTGTGATTCTGTGTTCTGATTTACATTTGCCTCAATAGTTAAAAATAACAATTCACTGTTTGAGCAATTCAGGTATGACATGTGTGGTTTATTGTCGATTTGAATGGTTCGAAATAGTGGGTCGTTACAGTTGGTATCAGAGCCGAGGTTTAACCTTAGCTGTTGAGGTAAATAATTCATTAGAGATAGGGTGGAAACACCCTAGAATGAGTAAGATCAGTATCAGGATCCGATCTTTGTGAGAGAGCGTATTTTAAAAGTACAAGTATTTCAAGAAAATAAAAGTTTTCAAAGTATTTTAATTATAAAACTTCGACTTGAGTCAAATTCTTAGCCTCGTTCTCGATGTTCCAGATGGCTACCAGACGTAATACTGCTAGAGGCCGAGGTAGGGGTCGTGGAGGCCACCAAGGAGGCCACCCTGTCGAGCCTGAGCCACCTGTCAGGCCAGCCCAGCCCGCTCAACCTGTTAGGTTTACCAAGCTTTGTAAGGAGTACACTCATCTGGGAGGCGTTAAGTTTTCGGGTTCCGAATCGATCGTCGAATCCCAGAAATGGTTGGATGAATTGGAAAGAATATTTTCTGGCTTAGAGATTACCGATGCACAGAAGCTTCAGATGGCCGCTTGGCAGCTTAAGGATACTGCAAGGAATTGGTGGAAATCTTTCGTTACACATTCAACTGAGACCGACCTTACATGGCCGCATTTTAGGGATGCCTTTGTAACCAAATGGATGCCTGAGTCCGGAAAATCCAAATTGTATCGAGAATTTATGGATCTTAAGCAAGGCAACATGACTTTTGCCCAATATGAAAGGAAATTTGATGAGCTTTCCAAGTTTGGTCCAAACTTGATTGGAACACCATTTCAGAGGAATGAGAAGTTTATACTTGGTGCACGTCCGGAATTCTACGAACATTTAATGAATTATCTTAACCAACCTTTTTCAGAGCTCATGAACTATGCCACTAGACTTGAAAATTCTCCGAACCTCAAAGGAAAACAAGTTGCTCAGGTGCTACCATCTCAAGGATCAACAAGCAATTCAAAGAAGAGGAAGGCAAAGTATTGGGCACGGAGGAAGCAGCAAAACGTGCAAGGAGTGGGATATCATGCTCAGAGACCTCCCCCTGATCTCTCGAATGTTCGTTGTTACAACTGCCAGCAATTGGGTCACTACTCTAACAACTGTCCTAACCCTCCTAAAGCTCGTGTCCCGCCAACTCATGCACCTCGCAATGATCTTTGCCATTCTTGTCTTCAGCCTGGACATATTAGCAGAGACTGTCCCACTCAGAATAAAGGAACCACATCCGGAGTTTTCGCTATGACATCTCCCACTCCTCCCACCGGTGATGACACTAAAGGTACGCTTTTAAGTGTATTCACTTTATTTTCTCATCCTGTTCGTGTGCTATTCGACACTGGTGCTTCACATAGTTTTATCTCCATGAATCTTTGTAATGAATTTGAAAAAGCTTTAGAACCCACGTTAGCATCCGAGTCGTTGTGTGTATCCAATCCGATTGGAGGCCCAGCCCATATTAGTAGGATTTGTAAAGGGGTTAAACTTCTTTTTGACCTTCATTGTTTCACTGGTGATTTCTATGTTCTTGGTTTTGTCGCTTTTGATATTTTACTTGGCGACGACTGGCTGAAAAAGTATAGAGCGGAAATCTCATATAGATCCCGAACTGTTTCTTTAATATATGACAAAGGAAATGAACTAATGATCGTAGGTAGTATGCCAATAGAGTACGCGGGAAGCTTTATCTTTTCACTTGATTCTTATCCCGACGATCCTAGTTTCACACCGACTGTTCAAGATTTCCCGATGTGTTTGGTGAAGTAATGGGCCTTCCGCCTAAACGAGAAATTGAATTCCGTATAGATCTCATCCCTGGAGCACGTCCTGTAGTTCTCCCTCCACGAAGAATGGCGCCAAAGGAAAAATTTGAATTAAGGGCGCAAGTAGAGGATTTACTTTCGAAAGGACTCATTCGACCAAGTTTTTCCGAATGGGGAGCCGCTGTGGTGTTTGTAACCAAATCTGATGGATCACTTAGGATGTGTGTCGATTATCGAGAACTAAATAAACTTACTTTAAAGAATAGATACCCGATGCCTTGAATTAACGATATGTTCGATCAACTCTATGGAGCTAAAGTTTTCTCTTAACTCGATCTTGCCTCCGGTTTCCATCAGCTTAGGGTAGCTGAGGAGAGCATTCCTAAGACCGCTTTTCGTACAGAGAATGGTTTCTACGAGTGGTTGGTTATGCCATTTGGTTTAACTAACGCTCCGGCCTATTTCGTTGATCTCATGAATCGAGTTTTCCGTGAAGTTCTTAACAGATTCGTCCTTGTTTTCGTTGATGACATTCTAGTCTTTTCTAAATCTGAAAAGGAGCATGAGTCGCATTTGAGATATGTTCTTGGAACTCTCCGTAGCCACCAATTGAAAGCCAAATTTGCTAAGTGTCATTTTTGGCAGAAGGAAGTTCGGTATCTTGGCCATATAGTTTCTGGAAATGGAATTTCGGTTGATCCAGCCAAAATCGCTGCGATTAATGTAAGTCATATCTTTTCCCTTTCTTTGTATCTAACTCTTCTTTTGCTTTGATTCGATCTTACTCGGTTTGTTTTCAGGATTGGAAAGAACCCAAGAATCCAACTGAAATTCGTAGTTTCTTAGGACTCGCTGGTTACTATCGAAGATTCATAGAGAATTTCTCCCGTATTGCCGCGCCATTGACCGCTTTGACAAGGAAGAATGTTAAGTTCGTTTGGAGCGACAAGTGTAAAGCTGCATTTGCAGAGTTGAAGGAAAAACTGACTTCTGCACCTGTTCTTACCGCCCCAAATGGAAATGAAGGGTTTGTAGTCTATACCGATGCTAGTAAAGAAGGATTGGGGGCCGTGCTAATGCAGAATGGAAGGGTGATCGCATATGCTAGCCGACAACTCAAGAATCATGAAGTCAATTATGTGACACACGATCGGGAGTTGCTTGCGGTAATGTTTGCCTTGAAGTTATGGAGACATCATCTTTTAGGAACCAAGTTTGAAGTATTTACCGATCATCAGTCTCTTAAGTATATATTCTCCCAAAAAGACCTGAATCAAAGACAAGTTAGATGGCTTGAGTATCTCGCTTCCTTTGATCTTGACATTAAACACACTCCGGGAAAGGCAAATGTAGTGGCTGATGCACTAAGTCGGAAGAAGGCTATGTTATGTCAAATTTCAGTGTCGTTACCCCTTATGGACCGCATCGCAGCAAAGCAAGATGAAGATCTAGAGCTTAAATTTATGAAGGGAAATGTTCGTAGGAAAAGAAGGTATAATCACAATGGAAGAGGGGCTCAAATTGATGACAAAGGGATTTTGAGGATAAATGGCCGCATATGTGTTCCTAACGTGGACAGCTTAAGGCAAGAAGTATTAAGGGAATGTCATCAATCCAAACTCTCTATCCACCCAGGAATACACAAGATGTACCAAGATATGAAAAGGATATTTTGGTGGAGAGGTATGAAGCGAGATGTTTGTCGTCACATTAATAGATGCATGACCTGCCAGCAGATAAAAGCAGATCATCAAAAGGCTGCTGGATTATTACAACCTCTCGAGATCCCAAGTTGGAAATGGGATCAGATTTCCATGGATTTTGTTGACGGTCTCCCCAAGACAAGAAAAGGAAACGAAAGTATTTGGGTAATTGTGGACAGATTAACCAAGTCAGCACATTTCCTGCCTGTCAAAGCAAGTCGTACCGCTGCAAGCCTAGCTGAATTGTATATGAAAGAAATTGTTAGATTACATGGAGTCCCATCTAGCATTATCTGTGATCGAGATCCTGTTTTCACGAGTAAGTTTTGGAGTGCATTTCAGGAAGCTTTGGGTACTAGATTAAATCTTAGTACTGCTTACCATCCACAGACAGATGGTCAAACAGAAAGACTGAATCAAGTATTGGAGGATCTCCTTCGTGCTTGTATTCTCGACTATGGAGGATCTTGGGAAGATCACCTTCATCTCATTGAATTCACATACAATAATAGCTACCAGGCTAGCAGTGAATGTTCCCCCTTTGAGGCCTTATATGGAAAACCCTGTAGGTCGCCTGCTAGTTGGATTGAACAAGGAGATCGTTTGCTTCTTGGACCGGATATGATCATGGAAGCAACGCAAAAAGTTGCTAATATCAGAAATAAGATAAAAATTGCTCAAGACCGTCAGAAGAAGTACGCAGATAGAAGAAGAAAGAAGTTAGAGTTCGAGGTTGGGGATCAAGTCTTTCTGAAGATCTCACCATTAAAGAATGTCATTCGTTTTGGACGGAAAGGAAAACTAGCTCCCAGATTCATTGGGCCGTTCCGTATTTTAGAGAAGATTGGTTCATTGGCCTATCGCATTGAGTTACCTGAGAAGCTTGCAGGAGTGCATAATGTGTTTCATATATCCCATCTTCGGAAATGTTTGCATGATTCTTCTTCTTATGTTCAGCCGACTGCACTTGATAATTTGGATATCGAACCTAACTTGACGGTTGAGAGGAGGCCACTTCGTATAATCGATAGAGGTACGAAGCAACTTAGGAGAAAATCGGTCAGCCTAGTAAAAGTGCAGTGGAGTGACGATGATCGGGACTGTACATGGGAGACGGAGAACAGCATGCGTTCTTCAAATCCGGAATTGTTTACTCCAGGTACTGTTCATTTATCTATCCATCTTGTCCATATCGGTCTTTGATATTTATGGTTCACCTAGTTTCTTTTCGAGGACGAAAAGCTTTTAAGTGGGGGAGAATGTAACGATCTTGAAATTCTGTAATAATATTTATAATAAATAAAAAATTTAAAATAATATAAAAAGAAAAATTTATAATAATAATAAAATAAAATAAAATACTAGATTAGAAGTTAATATTTGAAATTAAAATAGTGTAGCGTCCGCTCGTAATTAGCGTGGATACAGTAGGGTTACGGTCGTTGAACCGGTTAACAATTTGAAACCAAAATGATGAGCGTTGCACCCGGAAGAAAAATATATATATATAGCATGCAGTCAGTAAAGCGGTCGGCGGTCGATACCGATATTGGAGCGAAGCGGGTGTACGAAATTTGGACACCATACTTGAACGCACGGTGGCTCTTGAAGACACGGCATGCAAAGATGCAATTGCATGAAATGAACGTGTCCTCCCCTCTTTCTTTTGAGGCCTACACTTGTCCAATTTGAAGACATCTTGCTCCACACGTCCAAAATGCAAATGCATGCAAAATCCACCTGTTCCCTCACTTTACACGTCCCCTCCCTTTTATATTTCGGTGGACACTTGTCCAAAAAAATTTGAAGATCATGTTGCACGTGCCCCCCTTTCTTTTGCTACCCACTCTTTTTCATTTGCTCTCATTTTTCTTTTGTGCTCCATATGTTTGTTTCGGCCATACCTCTACTCCATTCAGCAAGCATCCAACGTCCAGTTCCTTGAAGCCAAAACTCCATCACGTCCCAAGTTAGTCGCCAGTCCTTTGTGCGAGAAGAAAGCCTCAAAATCAAGTTCACTTTTCTTTTCTTTGCTCTAGCCGTGAGTTCTCTTGTTCCCATTGACTCATTTTGTTTATTTTCTAATGCATGTATTACAAGGATATTTGTATACTTCGGTAGTATGTGTATTGCATGATTTTTGAGCCAAATTCATGTTAGTGAATTTCAATTATTCGGCTTGGCTGTTGATGGCATTGTACCTCTAATCAAAATGATGCCAACTAGGTGTGCGTGAGTCCATCCCATGATTAGAGTTTGAGTGACAGTGAGTATTTTCTGATGTCCATTCACTTGTTGTTCATTTATGCAAGCAATATAAATATATTTTTATACTTGCGGAAAGCAATGTGTGCTGCAAACATTTGCAAAGCATTGTTGCGTGTATTCAAGTCCCAAGTTTCTTTTACCATGCTATTAGCGGTGCATGTGCACTCCGCGGTCAGCATATACGCGCGTTGTCTGGCACCATTTGAAAAAGAAAAAAAAATTAGAGCGAGTTGTTGATTGTTTTACACCGTCTTTCATTACACGGCTTTGTACAACATGGTAATAGTGGGGTACATGAGCGGGTCTCGACAAATAGTGTTGTGAAATATCCTCTCGTTCGTTCGCTGGTGCACGCGCAGTTCAAAACTGAATTAGCCGCGGTTTTGAGTCAATCAAATCTTTTGTTTTAAAAATCTTCGCTTGAAAATTTTGTTCGCCTTTCTGAAAGACGCGCCCTTGTTTTAGGTAGCGAAATCCCGTCCGAATAGCGGTTAGCGTCATTCTTCTCAGAGAACGTCTTCTCGCTTTTGACTCGGAAGGTGAGTTTTCTCACGCTTGACTAATTTATTATTAAGTGAATTAGAAATTTGAGATGTTGATGTTAGGGTGCTTAGATTGTTTGCTCATGGTTGTGCACATGTTATACGCGCACCGTTTTACATGACACTATGGATGGTTTGTATGATATGTGTGTTATTACTCTCACCATGCAAGTCTCTGGTTTAGAGAAAACAACGGATTGAAATGATAAATACCCGAACCCCTGTATATATTCGAATTTGTTTGGGATACGGGTTGAAATGATACACACCCGTGATTTGAATATTTTAAGAACGGATTGAAATGATAAATATCCGTACCACTTGACCATAGGTTAGAAAATAATATATGGACACCGTGGTCAATATAGCTACTTAAGATATTATATCGATTTTGGGTAAATGGATTTTTTACTGAAATTTTCAAATAGCATAAGAAATATTTAAAGAGATTTGTTTCAAATGAATTCCCATAACTTGGGTTTTGGCGACTAAAATTTGAAAATAAAAAAAAAAAGGTTCAAACTGGTATCATTCAATATAACGGATTTGCAAAGTTTTGCTTTAAATGTTTGGAACATATTTTAAATATATGATTTGTCAAATGATTTTCGCCATTTTGATTGTAACAAGGATTTTGTGAAAAAATGAACTTGTTAAATTTCAAGTATAAAAGAAACATGCTTGCTTAAGTCGTGATGGAACGAGTTTTATTTGAGATTTAACAAGTCATCATTTTTGATTAACAACTAACGGTGAAGTTGTTCGGAAATTGTCATGTTGGAAGGATGTGTTAAATACAAGTTAAATGGTTTTGGGGAAGCATTTTATCTATGAAAATATTGAAATTGAATCAAAGAAAGGAATTTGATTTAAATATGGGAAGACATGACGAGATATGGATTGGGATTGAATTTGGACTAATATTTTGAATAAACTTGAATTTCATAAAACTATTTTCCACCTTACTTGATTTTGTTAATCTTTCCCTTTAAATAATTTGATTTCTTTAACTATATGGATTCATAATAGTTTTCGGTTATATATATTGTTTTCCACTTAATATATCCGTATAAAAATTTTCAAACTTAATTATTTAAACATATATTTATGACTTTAAACAAAAGCTTGTCCAATCCAGTCCCGTGAATTCGAAGGTTCAAATTTAAGATTTCAAGTATTAGTGACAACTCGGAAGAGAGAACTTTAAACCCAAATGGTTGATAAAGAATAGCGGTGAATATGGATTTGAAATCTTAATCAAACCATTGGTAATTGATTTGAGTAAACGATTTCCGGGAAATACTTGAATAAATGGTTTTGCGATACTTGAATATGGTTTTTTTAAACCGATGGCCACCGTGTGTAAATGGTAAACGTTGGTTGTTAAAGAGACCGGAGTCGGTAAGTGGCATACTCTCTGTCAGTGTCGATACCACTTTAACAACTGTATACGTGGTGATGTAACCAGAACGAAGCATGATGACTTGGGGCGATTTCTGGATTTGAAGATGGTGAACGATAACAATATGGCCTTGACCTTCGGTTCATAATTAGATGACTAAAACAGGAGCTATACCGTGACTAATTGAGGTAGCACCTTTGATCGGACACATTTCTTCGATACCATTTCTATGACTATGTTATGATTTGGGGTACCCCTTTTGATTTGGGAATGTGTTCCGAGGTGGGCGGTAGTGGCTGCTATGCGTTACCACCGGTCCGGGAGTGCAATTGGTAGAATCCTACTCTGGTATTGCCTCGAGTGCCTTGTCAATTTATCCTAAGCGAGCCCATACGATTTTTCTTTGGTGTTGCTTTCTATGGAGTGCCCTCTGATAACACTAGTACGGTGAATTTACGGTACTGTATAGACTGTGATGCCTATAAACGGCGTAAGGGTAATATGGTAATCCCGCTTACGCTATTTTCATTACTTATACTTTATTGGATAGGCATTATCATAATAGCGTACTATTATATGTATTAGTTTCACGGATCCTTAGAGGATAGAAATCCCAGACATCCTTTAAGTTACTGTACATTTCTATGAACATGTCTTTTATGCTAATTCACTTATATGAGAATATTAGTCCTGACTCGAGTGTGTTGTTTCTTTGACTTTATGCTTGGGTCAGCTTGAGCGCCTCAGTTGTTCGTGACGCATTTGGGAGATTTGCATCTTTTGGATCATCTGCAGTTATCAGCTTCTAGTTTCTAAGTTATCCAGGTTACTACTAGTTATCTATATGTACTCTATTTTGTATGAGCTTATGACTCATTATGTACTTATATGTATCATGTATCGCGTATGAATCTATGTACTACTTTGTTCCGCTGCTAGTTACTCTGTTTCTGTATCTGTGATTCTGTGTTCTGATTTACATTTGCCTCAATAGTTAAAAATAACAATTCACTGTTTGAGCAATTCAGGTATGACATGTGTGGTTTATTGTCGATTTGAATGGTTCGAAATAGTGGGTCGTTACAAACTTAATGTGCTTTTCCTCACTCTAGTCCACCAGGATGACCCGGTATTTGTAATGCTCGGGTTAGACCGGGTTATACAGGTTCAGGTTATCGAATGCTACGATGTCCAGAGATGGGCTTGAGGTGTTCAGACGTATTGAATTTAGTATTTATTCTGTTGCGTGATTGTATATGAGGACAGGTTATTATAACTGTCCAGATGTGTGATGTGCTCTGATGATTGTAATATTCTTAAAAATTCTCAAAAACGATTTATTTCTGTATTATATTTTGTTCCGCTGCGATGTGAGACTCTGTATTGTGTTGGTTCTTCTCCTTCTTCTTATATTCTAATATTTCTTTCTTATCCCACCCTCTAATTTCTTTCTAATAATGTTCCTGTAACAACCCGCAAAATCAGAACCAATTTAAAAATTTTATTTTAGAAAATTTTAATGAGTTTTGACAATATAAAATAATTTATTTAAATAATAATGATCACAAATTTGATTTAAATCGAAGTTAGAATGAATGATTTAATTTTAATTAACAAAAGAGTTAGAAATAGCGCGGTAGTTTGAAAAGTCAAACTTGAACTTTGACTGACTGTACAGGATGCAAAATTTAACGGATTTTAGTGAAACCAAAAATATTAGAATCTATTTAAAAATATCTTTCTAACGAATCTGAAAAATCAAAATTTCATAACGGAAATCAAAAGTTATGGCCAATTCAATTTTTAGAAAGGTCGTTGTAGAATATATAGGGCCCGAAAGGCTACTTTTCACATATATAGGAATTTGGACTCGAAACCACTTCCATTGAGTTCGGAATGACGTTTATGCATTGAAAAACAGTAAACACTTATATATTTTGAGTTTCGAAAATTATTTGTTTAAAAATTGTATTTTTAATATTAAATATATTGGCCTTAAAAATAGTCATTTTTCAAACGACCTCCGTTTTCGACGAAACCGCTTTTGTTGGAACCGGAATGTCAAATTATTGCTAGGTTTCAATTTTCAGATTTTTTCGAATTAATATGTGAGCGTGGCGAAATAAAATGTGTTTTGACTATTTACAGTTAAATTTAAACGCCTTAAAAATAGCCATTTTTCGAACAGTCTCAGAATTCGACGAAAATAATTTTGTTGGATTCGTATCGTCATAAGAAAGCTAAAAATATTTTTTTTAGAATTTTCTGAGGTCGTATGTGGCCCCGGCATATTTAAATGTATGGTAGGAATTAAATAAATAATTTAATATTGTATTTTCAATTAAAAACCGAAAAAAAACGTGTAGACATCAGAATTGGACATTGGGACATAGCCCATCGCGTTCAGAAGGCCTCAAAACGTTAAGATCGACAGTAAGCAGGCCCAAATCCGAGAAAGTTCAAAAATCCACTTTATTTCACGAAATTCGGAATTAAATATTAAAATAATATAAAAATCCGAAAACCATAACCCTAATTCTCTAATGGCCAGCCGCCGCCCAGAAATTGATGGCCAGAATTTCTCTAACTTCAAACGCTAATATCTCCCAATCCGTTCGACGAAATTTGACGTATGACCCACCAAATCGAAGAGAATTCAGAGGGCTACAAATCTATACGGTTAAGATCGGATTTTGGTGTTCGGATTTCGCGAATTTTGGCCGAGAAGGGGCTGCGGTTTTCAGTGATTTGCGGGTCCTAGGGGAGGCCGAGTTCGACATGGTTGGAGGTGTAGGCGGCTCTCGGCATGGCGGTCGCGGTGGTGGTGTTGGATCGGCGAACGGAGCGCCGTAGTGGGGTGCGCACGGAAGCAAAACGGCGGCTTTATGGGTTCGGCGGTTTCACGTCTCGTGGAGGAAGAAGGTCCGAAACTATTATTTTATTATTTTATTTTATTTTAATATTTAATTTGTCCGATCTTTAAAAATTCATAACTCTCTCATACGAGGTCCGTTTGACAAACCGTAAATTGCGTTGGAATCACAAAATTAAGAGCTTCGCGATGGAACAGACCGCGGCTGAAACGGAGACAGTTGATTTTCAGCCAAAATTTGAGGTGAGAGTTCAAATCTTTATTATTTAATTAATTATTAGTTTATTTTCCCACATGAAAATAATTGTATGATGATGATGATTTAGTTCTGAAATGTTTTGGGTGTATGAATTATCGATTGTTGCTCGTGGTGTGCTTATTGTTCATGTTATGCTTAAATCCGTCTTTAAATTGTATATGTTATTGAGTTTAAAATTGCAGTTGGAAAATTAAATCTAAATTTCGATTTAAAACATATTTTATTCAAATCTAGACGTTCTAATTTATTTTATTATAATGTCATTTTCATTCCTCTGAAATGAACAAAGAAATGGAACGACAAATAAAACTTTATTTTTATTTGTTGATGTTACAATGAAATTTGAATGACAAATAGAATATTATTTTTATTTGTTTGTTTACAATAGACTACGAACAACGAATAAAATATATTTCTTTTTGTTTGCCTTAAAGGTTAACCAACAAAGTTCTCATTTTTGGTTGCATAAAAAGAAAACAAAAACTCTCAATTTTGTTGCATTAAAAGTTAACAAACAAAAATTCATATTTTTGTCATTGAATAAAAATGAAACAAAAATTCATATTTTTGTCATTGAATATAGATGAAACAAAAATCCATACTTTTGTCATTGGAAAAAAAAAAGGAAAAAAAAAAGAAAAAGAAAATGAAAGAAAAAAGGGAAATTTTCCTTTTATTTGAATTGATGTGAAATATCAATTCAATGTTGATAAAAAAGATTGTGTTTTGTTTGCATTTCTCAAACAGAAATGTACGAAGGAATAAAAAGAGAATTATATTTTGTTTGCATCCCTTGACGCGAACAAAGTATTGAAATAAAGATTTACATTAAAATTTATATTTTTATTTGTGTTTTCAAGACACAAATGAACTTGAACTTACTTTTTATTTTTTATTTTATTTATTTACATTTCATAATGTAAATATCACTTGAAAATAAAACTTACCTTTTTATTTATATTTTATAATGTAAATATGACCTGAAAACTAAAATTTGTTTTATTATTTGCATATTATAATGCAAATGAGACTTGAATACAAAACTTATATTTTTGTTAACATTTCATGATGTGAATATAACTTGATGATAAAGCTATTTTTATTATTTGCATACTATAATGAAAATAAAACTTGAAAATAAAAATTTACATTTTTATTTGCACTTTATAATACGAATATAACATTGAAAATAAAACTTACCTTTTCATTTGCATTTTATAATGCAAATACAACATAAGGATAGAACCTACCTTTTATATGCAATTTACAATGTAAAATAAAAAGTACATTTTTATATGTAATTAGAAAGGGGATTTGCAATAAAATTAAAACTTACATTTTTATATGTAATTTATGATGGGATATATAATTGTAAAATAAAGTTTACATTTTTATATGTAGTAAGAAATTGAAAATTCGCATTGATATTAAAATAACACTTTTGTAAAGATATTGCATTAGAATAAAAAGATAATTTTTATCGCTTTTTCTTTTAGAATTAAAAACATATTTTGTCACCTTTTCTTTTTAACATAAAAAGGGTCATTTTTGTCGCTTCTTCTTTTTAACATTAAAAGAACATTTTTATGTCATGTTTCTTTCTAGCACTAAAAGAAGCATCTTTGTTGTTTTTTTTCCTTTTAGTAATAAAAAGAACATTTTGCTTTCGTTTCTTATGATAATATTTTATTGTCATTTTGAATGCGGTAAACATAGAATTGTTAATGTTAAATATTTTATCGTCATTTTGAATGCGGTAAAAATAGAATTGTTAATGTTGAATATTTTATCGTCATTTTGAATGCGGTAAAAATAGAATTGTTAATGTTGAATATTTTATCGTCATTTTGAATGCGGTGAAAATAGAATGGTTAATGTTGTCATTTTTATCGACATTTTTGGTGCGATAAAAATAGATAATGTTAGTGATTCATTTTTATCGACATTTTTGGTGCGATAAAAATAGATAATGTTAGTGATTCATTTTTTTTATCGACATTTTTGGTGCGATAAAAATAGACAATGTTAGTGATTCATTTTTATCGGCATTTTTGATGCGATAAAAATAGCAACGATAATGTTACATTTTTATCATCATTTTAGATGCAATAAAAAGAATATATTTTTGTGTTACATTTTATTGTCTTTCTAGAGACAATAAGAAGAATAAAATTAAAGAATTACAATTTTATGTAAAATTGCTTTCATTGAAAAGAATAAATATAGAAGACGAGACTTTTGTTGTTAATAATAAACAATGAAAAAGGGAACATTTACATTTTGATGTAAATAAACAATAAAAAGAAAAATTACATTCAAAATGTAAGTTAAAATAAAAAGGACATTTTGTTAAAAAAATGTAAATTACAATAAAAAGTATAGAAATAAAGATCACATTTTTATTGACCGTTTATAGGCAATAAAAGGAATATAATTAAAAGAGACATTTTTATCGTCGTGTTATATATTGTGTATTACACTGCCATTCACAAGTTACCCGACTTGTGTATGTGATTGGGACGATAATTTTCACACATCGCCCAAGTGCACAAATTAGTTTACCAATTGCTTGATTGGTTGAAAACCCCACACGGGTGTTGGGATGAAAATTCACATACACTAATCCCAATATTTAGTTGTATGTTGATCGTTAGATCGACAGGCTGTGATGAGCATTATTATTTAATTTTAACGCTTACACAGAATGACTTGATGATTATACTGTTATTGTCATATATATGATGTGTGTGAAATCCATATAATCCAAATTATATGGTAAATGTTTGAGTCGCATTTCGATTCAAGTGTTCTTTTAAATAAGACTATTTTTACATTAGAAATCCTTTTTATATAAAGTGCATATATTTTTCGTAATATATTTTTAATCAACTATATGTTAAACAAAGAATATTTGTAAAAGATGTGTAAAATAAAGAAATACTTCTCATTTAGAATCTTTTATATAAAGAATATTTTTATGATTATTTTAAAATATGTTTTTAAAAGATTACTAGCATTTGCAATCATATTTTGTGATATGAAATAAATTGAGATGTGAAGTGGATTTACCGTGGACGATGTTTTAAACGACATTTGTCCTTTAATCCAATTTACATTGAAATTATTATTTGGAATTTATGAATCTATTTCATAGATTTAAAAAGACATTTTCTATAAATCAAGTTTTTTCAACTAATATATTAAATTGGAATTTAGTAGAAATTCGATTGGTAATAATCGAAATGGGCTTCTGTAAAAGAAGACCGATATTATATATGGAATTTAAGAGGCTTTGCCGTTATTCCATTTATACTATTAGTCTGATACAGAAATTTATATCGATTATGTATTGATTTGATTTCTGTGGAATTCCATATTTTTAGAAATTGATTTATAAATTTTATTTTAAATATTTATCCTTGATAAAATTAATGAGAGTCTTCTAAAATGAATATCTTATTAAAAGAATATTCTGAGTTGGGATGTGATCAAATGTGCGATTTTCCAATATTTGTTTTTAATCCCAAATTACGCAAGTTATTCAGAAAGACCGGGTTTAACCCATTCTGAATAATCATCACGACGATCAAGAGTCGAAGACGAAGACGGTGATTGAAGACCGAAGGTTTTCACATCGTTGGGATGATGATGACTGGTATCTTGAATTGGGATTGGCCTTCCAAGGCAAGGTATTTGGTAATGATCGTCCAAACGCATTTGGAGATCGACGGACACGTTGTTTCGCTCAGACCCAGAGTGGACTTGTAAATGGATTGCGTGTCTGACATTGTATTCTCTTCTACGGTATTTGTTGAACGCTACTAATTATATATTTCTGTTTGGTGTTTAACACCCTTCTCTAAGACGTATGAGCTTGGAGGTTATATATATATTGGTAGATGATCAATGATATGGTAGAGTCTGACAATGTGGCATGCTAAGATGCAATTGATCAAGGCTTTGTTGAAAAGCAGGCCTTGTGGTTGATGATCAAAGCACAGTCTATTTAGGCATAGCTTTGTGTATATCGTGACTTCGCGAGCCTCACAGCCCGGTAGAGTCTAAAACGGGAGAAGGGAACGCAGGGAGTGCGCACGTTTCTTTCTAGCTAGAGTGGTGCCAGGGACCTACCAGCGCTGGCATTTATTCATTGTGGTTGTTGGATTTTTCGAGGCCTTGGGTTTATGCGGTCGCCACTGGCCGTATTATAGGTCCAAAAGGACCGGGAAGCGTGCGTTCAGGAATTGCCAATCCATTAAGCGTTAACGTATGGACCGGCCCTGCAGGATCCAAAGGTTGGACAGAGTACCAATCCTGGGGCATTTGCTAGAGTGTCTCGAATCGGTAAGGATCTCCTCCCTAGCCTTGACTCAGATGGAAACCCAAATTTCCAATACGACATCACGCGGTTTTGATTGTATACCTATATATGGCGACATAGTGGGATGGGGCACTCATGCCGTCTAGGATTGATACATTTACTTTGATGTATTTCAAATTGGTTGCACACTATTATTATATACTACCGTGTTTATCGTATCAAGCATCTTTTGATCATTATAAGGTAAAACCCTATCCTCCGGTTTGCGTTGCAATGTGTGATGGGACTTGGGTCTTATAATGGTTTCATTTTTCTAAAAAGGCATTGCGTTATTTGACGATTTACTTTATTTATGCACTGGCAATCCAATGGAGTAAACCCGTTCCGCGTTAGCGGCGTGGTCCTGTGATTAGCCTACTATATAGATAAGCTAAGTATAGAATTCTCACACCAGTCCCACGACTGACCTGTAGTTTGTTTCACTTTGCAAACTCGGGTGCCCTCTTTCCACACGGGCAGTCGAGTAGCTTTTTGCAGATATAGTTAAGCAGGATCCTGGATTGAAGTCTGAAGCCGGGTCCAAAATATTGATGGCCTTCCGCTGAGATTAGTTCCGCTGCAATGTATTTAATTTAATTTAAATGTTTCTTCCGCTGTATTATTTATCGTTGTACTCTGATATATTCTGTACTCTGATGTAACATTTATTATTGATGTTATAAAAGTCTGTGTTTTTGTTCTGATGTATTGTATGCCCAAAGTTAAAGTATTCGTAGATTTTCACCTTTGGGGTCAGACCTGTGTGGTTTATGGTCGATTCAAAGGGCGGGAATTTGCGGGTCTTTACAGTTGGTATCAGAGCTCAGGTTAGCTCAAATCTTTGGGGTACAACTCGTTAGAACTGAACAAAAGACTCATCAGAGATTGGATTAGTAATGTCCAATAAGAATACTCATTAGAGATAGGATCAGCAGTATCCTAGAATGAGTAAACTCGTTAGAGATGGGGTTAGTAATGCCCTAGAACGAGTTAAGAGTTACGAATTTATAATTAACGTATTTTCGATATATATAATCTATTCTTTGAAATATGATTTTTATAAATATAAAGTTATATATATTTTGAAAAGATAATCAACAATTAAAAATTAAAATTAAGATAGTTAATTTTACAATTTTTAGCTACGTTCCTTTTCGAGGACGAAAAGTTTTTAAGTGGGGGCGATTGTAACAACCCGCAAAATCAGAACCAATTTAAAAATTTTATTTTAGAAAATTTTAATGAGTTTTGACAATATAAAATAATTTATTTAAATAATAATGATCACAAATTTGATTTAAATCGAAGTTAGAATGAATGATTTAATTTTAATTAACAAAAGAGTTAGAAATAGCGCGGTAGTTTGAAAAGTCAAACTTGAACTTTGACTGACCGTACAGGATGCAAAATTTAACGGATTTTAGTGAAACCAAAAATATTAGAATCTATTTAAAAATATCTTTCTAACGAATCTGAAAAATCAAAATTTCATAACGGAAATCAAAAGTTATGGCCAATTCAATTTTTAGAAAGGTCGTTGTAGAATATATAGGGCCCGAAAGGCTACTTTTCACATATATAGGAATTTGGACTCGAAACCACTTCCATTGAGTTCGGAATGACGTTTATGCATTGAAAAACAGTAAACACTTATATATTTTGAGTTTCGAAAATTATTTGTTTAAAAATTGTATTTTTAATATTAAATATATTGGCCTTAAAAATAGTCATTTTTCAAACGACCTCCGTTTTCGACGAAACCGCTTTTGTTGGAACCGGAATGTCAAATTATTGCTAGGTTTCAATTTTCAGATTTTTTCGAATTAATATGTGAGCGTGGCGAAATAAAATGTGTTTTGACTATTTACAGTTAAATTTAAACGCCTTAAAAATAGCCATTTTTCGAACAGTCTCAGAATTCGACGAAAATAATTTTGTTGGATTCGTATCGTCATAAGAAAGCTAAAAATATTTTTTTTAGAATTTTCTGAGGTCGTATGTGGCCCCGGCATATTTAAATGTATGGTAGGAATTAAATAAATAATTTAATATTGTATTTTCAATTAAAAACCGAAAAAAAAAACGTGTAGACATCAGAATTGGACATTGGGACATAGCCCATCGCGTTCAGAAGGCCTCAAAACGTTAAGATCGACAGTAAGCAGGCCCAAATCCGAGAAAGTTCAAAAATCCACTTTATTTCACGAAATTCGGAATTAAATATTAAAATAATATAAAAATCCGAAAACCATAACCCTAATTCTCTAATGGCCAGCCGCCGCCCAGAAATTGATGGCCAGAATTTCTCTAACTTCAAACGCTAATATCTCCCAATCCGTTCGACGAAATTTGACGTATGACCCACCAAATCGAAGAGAATTCAGAGGGCTACAAATCTATACGGTTAAGATCGGATTTTGGTGTTCGGATTTCGCGAATTTTGGCCGAGAAGGGGCTGCGGTTTTCAGTGATTTGCGGGTCCTAGGGGAGGCCGAGTTCGACATGGTTGGAGGTGTAGGCGGCTCTCGGCATGGCGGTCGCGGTGGTGGTGTTGGATGGGCGAACGGAGCGCCGTAGGGGGGTGCGCACGGAAGCAAAACGGCGGCTTTATGGGTTCGGCGGTTTCACGTCTCGTGGAGGAAGAAGGTCCGAAACTATTATTTTATTATTTTATTTTATTTTAATATTTAATTTGTCCGATCTTTAAAAATTCATAACTCTCTCATACGAGGTCCGTTTGACAAACCGTAAATTGCGTTGGAATCACAAAATTAAGAGCTTCGCGATGGAACAGACCGCGGCTGAAACGGAGACAGTTGATTTTCAGCCAAAATTTGAGGTGAGAGTTCAAATCTTTATTATTTAATTAATTATTAATTTATTTTCCCACATGAAAATAATTGTATGATGATGATGATTTAGTTCTGAAATGTTTTGGGTGTATGAATTATCGATTGTTGCTCGTGGTGTGCTTATTGTTCATGTTATGCTTAAATCCGTCTTTAAATTGTATATGTTATTGAGTTTAAAATTGCAGTTGGAAAATTAAATCTAAATTTCGATTTAAAACATATTTTATTCAAATCTAGACGTTCTAATTTATTTTATTTTAATGTCATTTTCATTCCTCTGAAATGAACAAAGAAATGGAACGACAAATAAAACTTTATTTTTATTTGTTGATGTTACATTGAAATTTGAACGACAAATAGAATATTATTTTTATTTGTTTGTTTACAATAGACTACGAACAACGAATAAAATATATTTCTTTTTGTTTGCCTTAAAGGTTAACCAACAAAGTTCTCATTTTTGGTTGCATAAAAAGAAAACAAAAACTCTCAATTTTGTTGCATTAAAAGTTAACAAACAAAAATTCATATTTTTGTCATTGAATAAAAATGAAACAAAAATTCATATTTTTGTCATTGAATATAGATGAAACAAAAATCCATACTTTTGTCATTGGAAAAAAAAAAGGAAAAAAAGAAAAAGAAAAAGAAAATGAAAGAAAAAAGGGAAATTTTCCTTTTATTTGAATTGATGTGAAATATCAATTCAATGTTGATAAAAAAGATTGTGTTTTGTTTGCATTTCTCAAACAGAAATGTACGAAGGAATAAAAAGAGAATTATATTTTGTTTGCATCCCTTGACGCGAACAAAGTATTGAAATAAAGATTTACATTAAAATTTATATTTTTATTTGTGTTTTCAAGACACAAATGAACTTGAACTTACTTTTTATTTTTTATTTTATTTATTTACATTTCATAATGTAAATATCACTTGAAAATAAAACTTACCTTTTTATTTATATTTTATAATGTAAATATGACCTGAAAACTAAAATTTGTTTTATTATTTGCATATTATAATGCAAATGAGACTTGAATACAAAACTTATATTTTTGTTAACATTTCATGATGTGAATATAACTTGATGATAAAGCTATTTTTATTATTTGCATACTATAATGAAAATAAAACTTGAAAATAAAAATTTACATTTTTATTTGCACTTTATAATACGAATATAACATTGAAAATAAAACTTACCTTTTCATTTGCATTTTATAATGCAAATACAACATAAGGATAGAGCCTACCTTTTATATGCAATTTACAATGTAAAATAAAAAGTACATTTTTATATGTAATTAGAAAGGGGATTTGCAATAAAATTAAAACTTACATTTTTATATGTAATTTATGATGGGATATATAATTGTAAAATAAAGTTTACATTTTTATATGTAGTTAGAAATTGAAAATTCGCATTGATATTAAAATAACACTTTTGTAAAGATATTGCATTAGAATAAAAAGATAATTTTTATCGCTTTTTCTTTTAGAATTAAAAACATATTTTGTCACCTTTTCTTTTTAACATAAAAAGGGTCATTTTTGTCGCTTCTTCTTTTTAACATTAAAAGAACATTTTTATGTCATGTTTCTTTCTAGCACTAAAAGAAGCATCTTTGTTGTTTTTTTTCCTTTTAGTAATAAAAAGAACATTTTGCTTTCGTTTCTTATGATAATATTTTATTGTCATTTTGAATGCGGTAAACATAGAATTGTTAATGTTAAATATTTTATCGTCATTTTGAATGCGGTAAAAATAGAATTGTTAATGTTGAATATTTTATCGTCATTTTGAATGCGGTAAAAATAGAATTGTTAATGTTGAATATTTTATCGTCATTTTGAATGCGGTGAAAATAGAATGGTTAATGTTGTCATTTTTATCGACATTTTTGGTGCGATAAAAATAGATAATGTTAGTGATTCATTTTTATCGACATTTTTGGTGCGATAAAAATAGATAATGTTAGTGATTCATTTTTTTTATCGACATTTTTGGTGCGATAAAAATAGACAATGTTAGTGATTCATTTTTATCGGCATTTTTGATGCGATAAAAATAGCAACGATAATGTTACATTTTTATCATCATTTTAGATGCAATAAAAAGAATATATTTTTGTGTTACATTTTATTGTCTTTCTAGAGACAATAAGAAGAATAAAATTAAAGAATTACAATTTTATGTAAAATTGCTTTCATTGAAAAGAATAAATATAGAAGACGAGACTTTTGTTGTTAATAATAAACAATGAAAAAGGGAACATTTACATTTTGATGTAAATAAACAATAAAAAGAAAAATTACATTCAAAATGTAAGTTAAAATAAAAAGGACATTTTGTTAAAAAAAATGTAAATTACAATAAAAAGTATAGAAATAAAGATCACATTTTTATTGACCGTTTATAGGCAATAAAAGGAATATAATTAAAAGAGACATTTTTATCGTCGTGTTATATATTGTGTATTACACTGCCATTCACAAGTTACCTGACTTGTGTATGTGATTGGGACGATAATTTTCACACATCGCCCAAGTGCACAAATTAGTTTACCAATTGCTTGATTGGTTGAAAACCCCACACGGGTGTTGGGATGAAAATTCACATACACTAATCCCAATATTTAGTTGTATGTTGATCGTTAGATCGACAGGCTGTGATGAGCATTATTATTTAATTTTAACGCTTACACAGTGGAAATTACACTTTGGATGTAATGGATGACTTGATGATTATACTGTTATTGTCATATATATGATGTGTGTGAAATCCATATAATCCAAATTATATGGTAAATGTTTGAGTCGCATTTCGATTCAAGTGTTCTTTTAAATAAGACTATTTTTACATTAGAAATCCTTTTTATATAAAGTGCATATATTTTTCGTAATATATTTTTAATCAACTATATGTTAAACAAAGAATATTTGTAAAAGATGTGTAAAATAAAGAAATACTTCTCATTTAGAATCTTTTATATAAAGAATATTTTTATGATTATTTTAAAATATGTTTTTAAAAGATTACTAGCATTTGCAATCATATTTTGTGATATGAAATAAATTGAGATGTGAAGTGGATTTACCGTGGACGATGTTTTAAACGACATTTGTCCTTTAATCCAATTTACATTGAAATTATTATTTGGAATTTATGAATCTATTTCATAGATTTAAAAAGACATTTTCTATAAATCAAGTTTTTTCAACTAATATATTAAATTGGAATTTAGTAGAAATTCGATTGGTAATAATCGAAATGGGCTTCTGTAAAAGAAGACCGATATTATATATGGAATTTAAGAGGCTTTGCCGTTATTCCATTTATACTATTAGTCTGATACAGAAATTTATATCGATTATGTATTGATTTGATTTCTGTGGAATTCCATATTTTTAGAAATTGATTTATAAATTTTATTTTAAATATTTATCCTTGATAAAATTAATGAGAGTCTTCTAAAATGAATATCTTATTAAAAGAATATTCTGAGTTGGAATGTGATGAAATGTGTGATTTTCCAATATTTGTTTTTAATCCCAAATTACGCAAGTTATTCAGAAAGACCGGGTTTAACCCATTCTGAATAATCATCACGACGATCAAGAGTCGAAGACGAAGACGGTGATTGAAGACCGAAGGTTTTCACATCGTTGGGATGATGATGACTGGTATCTTGAATTGGGATTGGCCTTCCAAGGCAAGGTATTTGGTAATGATCGTCCAAACGCATTTGGAGATCGACGGACACGTTGTTTCGCTCAGACCCAGAGTGGACTTGTAAATGGATTGCGTGTCTGACATTGTATTCTCTTCTACGGTATTTGTTGAACGCTACTAATTATATATTTCTGTTTGGTGTTTAACACCCTTCTCTAAGACGTATGAGCTTGGAGGTTATATATATATTGGTAGATGATCAATGATATGGTAGAGTCTGACAATGTGGCATGCTAAGATGCAATTGATCAAGGCTTTGTTGAAAAGCAGGCCTTGTGGTTGATGATCAAAGCACAGTCTATTTAGGCATAGCTTTGTGTATATCGTGACTTCGCGAGCCTCACAGCCCGGTAGAGTCTAAAACGGGAGAAGGGAACGCAGGGAGTGCGCACGTTTCTTTCTAGCTAGAGTGGTGCCAGGGACCTACCAGCGCTGGCATTTATTCATTGTGGTTGTTGGATTTTTCGAGGCCTCGGGTTTATGCGGTCGCCACTGGCCGTATTATAGGTCCAAAAGGACCGGGAAGCGTGTGTTCAGGAATTGCCAATCCATTAAGCGTTAACGTATGGACCGGCCCTGCAGGATCCAAGGGTTGGACAGAGTACCAATCCTGGGGCATTTGCTAGAGTGTCTCGAATCGGTAAGGATCTCCTCCCTAGCCTTGACTCAGATGGAAACCCAAATTTCCAATACGACATCACGCGGTTTTGATTGTATACCTATATATGACGACATAGTGGGATGGGGCACTCATGCCGTCTAGGATTGATACATTTACTTTGATGTATTTCAAATTGGTTGCACACTATTATTATATACTACCGTGTTTATCGTATCAAGCATCTTTTGATCATTATAAGGTAAAACCCTATCCTCCGGTTTGCGTTGCATTGTGTGATGGGACTTGGGTCTTATAATGGTTTCATTTTTCTAAAAAGGCATTGCGTTATTTGACGATTTACTTTATTTATGCACTGGCAATCCAATGGAGTAAACCCGATCCGCGTTAGCGGCGTGGTCCTGTGATTAGCCTACTATATAGATAAGCTAAGTATAGAATTCTCACACCAGTCCCACGACTGACCTGTAGTTTGTTTCACTTTGCAAACTCGGGTGCCCTCTTTCCACACGGGCAGTCGAGTAGCTTTTTGCAGATATAGTTAAGCAGGATCCTGGATTGAAGTCTGAAGCCGGGTCCAAAATATTGATGGCCTTCCGCTGAGATTAGTTCCGCTGCAATGTATTTAATTTAATTTAAATGTTTCTTCCGCTGTATTATTTATCGTTGTACTCTGATATATTCTGTACTCTGATGTAACATTTATTATTGATGTTATAAAAGTCTGTGTTTTTGTTCTGATGTGTTGTATGCCCAAAGTTAAAGTATTCGTAGATTTTCACCTTTGGGGTCAGACCTGTGTGGTTTATGGTCGATTCAAAGGGCAGGAATTTGCGGGTCTTTACAGTTCCTATGTTTTCGGTGCTTGGAAGGTCAGCATGAAATACGGAATAGTATTTATCTCGATTTCAGGGCCGAAAATCTTTGGGTCGTTACACCTTTTCTACTACTGAAGACTTATACTGCTTTGTGACCAAAATAGCTCACCTAACATATTGTCTTCTTCATTTATAACTATATTGGTCTAACTGAGTCATGGTCTGGCTTTGGAAGAATCAACCAACTTTATTTTTTTGGCTAAACTGTAAACCATTGTTAACACTTTTTTTAGTGATACACGCTCATTTCTCTTTGCATGTATACTGTCCTCTTCATAATATTTGTGTTTCCTGATTCATATCTTTATTATCTGTGGCTAGATACTAGCTTTTGGAATGCCTGGCTGCCTTATATATTCATAGGATTGACTATGATACCTACAGGAAACTGTTGTGCTTTAAAAAAAACCGAAGTCACAAATTATGAGGTGTTTTAAATATGCCACTTAATGAAACACGTGTACTTGCACTGTGAGTTTGTTATGCATTGCCTCATAGTTGGGCTCGCTTATACCTATTCGTCCTCTCGTTATTTTTATCTAAACCATTTGTGAACTTGAAAATGTACTTGATTTTGGTATACAAATTTCCTACACCAGTCAATGCATTGTCTTGCTATCTTGTCCCGTTTTGCTGCATATCCATGCAAACTTTGTGATTTGCATCGTACTTGCTATTTATGATACTAGGATGCTGAGATGGTGCACACATGTACCCGTACGTGTGTGTATACGCAAGCTCCTAGCTGTAAATAGATACTACACTTGATCTAGATATACTAATATGAACAAATATTACAACCGTTTAGTTAGATATGACATCGATATTAGGATTAACCATTATATTTCAGTTTATATTGAAATTAATTTACTTGAACTATGATTTAATCCTGAGTCGAATGTTTTATGTTTTTGCATGGAACGCTCGGGTCAGACCCTGAGCGTTGCAGATTTTTATGATTTCAGCTTGGGATTCGAAGATTGGAAACCTGGGATTCCGACGATGGTGCACTCTGAAGCTTTAAATCAGTAAATATATTTTTCCTTATATTTCAAACTGTGTTTCATTCCGCTATATAGAATAAAAAAACTTGTATTCAAATTTTGTTTTATATATAAAAGATTATTTTGTTGTTCAATACTGTGTTATTTATTTATTCTGTGCTTTTCTATGTTGACTCTATTTTTAAACTCTGTAAGCTAAATAAGATCCATCGATTTGAACATTTTAAGTTGGTTTAATTACCAATTTGAAGCAGTCAAATTGGCGGGACGTTACAAGTGGTATCAGAGCTTTGGTTTATTCAAAGCTTAGCTTATTGGGTTTAAAGACGGATGAAAAAAAGATTTTGAAATATAATTTTTTTGAAAGTATAAATAATTTTAAATGATTTTGAAAAGTAAACGATTTTGAAATTATTTTGAAAATACTATTTTGAAACTAATACAGTGGAAAAAAATAATATTTTTGAGATTTAAGTTTTTCAGAATCCCCCGTCTTCGGATCTAGCTTTGCCAGAACTATTCTTCGACAAGCCCTTAGGTTTAAATTTCGAATCCATCATTGGATGGTATTGAAGGAAGACAAATATAAGAGAATAAATGAATCAGTTGTGTATTTTAATCAGAGAAAACTAAAAAAATTATTGGAAATAAGAATTTAGATAGGAATTTGAGTAAAATTTGATATCATTTCAAAATGAGATGATGGATTTTATTTTGATATTCAGGATATAAATAAATATAAAATTAGAAAAGATACAATTGGAATACACCTATGTTAAATTTGATTAATCTATTTGAGTTATTTAAAATTTGGCAAGATGATTTATAATTGGGTTCAAATTGATAATGTATAACCAAATACAAGAATTCGATAGTGAAGTATAAAATAGTTAATTAATTAACAAGAAGTGAATTGTGTACCTAAGTTATAAATGAAGCAAGATACAAATGTAGATTTTAAAGGGATTTGACCCTGTATTTGAATGGGATCAAACTAAATTGATGTGACGAATTTAGATTTCGATAAAAGGAGTAATATTAACTTTTCAGAAGTGAACAACGTTTGAGGGCAAAAAATTGCAAATAAATTTGGGATAACGGAAATGAAGTCGACCAGTATGGTGTGGTTGTTCGGATGTTCATAATATAAATCAAATGAGAATTTTCGAAGTTCGGAATACATTATCGAATAAGAGATTATTCGTAGGAAGTTATTAAAGATTATGTTGAATTCCAGGGAATATTTCTTATTTACCGTTTCAATCAAAATTTAATGTATCATTAATAATTGTTATGTACTCAGATAAAGGAATGAAGTATATTTTAAAAAAGTTAAATATTTTAAAGGCGTGAATCAGCGATTTTTGTAAAAGAAGTATATTCGTAACTTGAATTCGAAAGTTACGAGAATAAATATTATGTGGATATTCGAAGTGAACTTGATCTATTTCAAAGTTAATAATGTTGTTCGACTAAGGTCTGGGAAGTAATTATACCCCAACTTGATTGACTTCAATATTGACTAAGAAATGGTTAAGTTTCGATAGCAAGAGTTGGTTAAGTGAAGTTATTGGGTGTCAACGATTAAGTGAGAATAACGATGTTTTATTTAACAACTGTCTAGTCCAAAGAACGAATTTAGAAATGCTTCCCCCTGAGAATAAAAATATATTTTCTATAAAATAAAATTAAATAAATATTTGTGAATATATATGTTAATAAGAGATTTTCTAAAACTATAGAAAATGAATATGATAATTGAAAATGTTTTTCAAAGGATCGTGAAAAGGCTAACGAGTTTTGATAAATCAAATTGACCGAAACTGAAGAGCAAAAGAGCCGCACGTCAAGAATGAAGGACAGTAGAACGTAAGAGAAATGGATTTGTAAATTGAACTCGAAAATTTAATAAGCAACAATTTGATAAGAAACTAAGGAATGGAATTAAGGAAATTGGAAATTGACTGGAAAATAGTTAAGTTGAATGACATTTTGAGTGTTGATCTGATATTGGTTGCGCCTTCAGGTTGATAATTAGGGAGTTGTTCGCTTGCTAATTGACGATCAAAGTGTGTGAATGTGAAGGAGTGATAATGCGTGAAGGAAAAATTTGTGATCAAAAAGAAAAATCTGAAATTTTGAGAGAATAAAGAAGTGAATGAAGTGAGGAATTTTATAGTTAGAGATTTGGAAGGGAATTTGGTCTATAACCAATAGATTGATAAATTTGAGTTTATATGAAATATATGATTGATTTAGAAATCAAAATTTAAAATTCTGAAAATTTGAACGGAAATTTGAGGATATTCAATTTTGGATATTGGATATAGAAGTTTTCAGGTTTATATGATATATAAAGACATAGCAAATTTGGAAATTACTAGGATGGAAGGTAATCGATTTGAAATGGAGTCTTATATATCAGAATTTATATAAGAGTGAAATATTTGGAAAGAAAATTGTAAATACGATTTATGAGGAATGAAGTACTATATGTACCAAGTATATATGTTTTCAAAGAAAAATAAGGAAAGTACTTTCCTTCTATAAGTTTCGAGCATGGTTGAGGTGTGCTGCTGGTGGTAGTAGGATGTTCAGACGTAAAACTCATGAGTTGTCATTGTTCCTAGAAGAACACGACTGTGTAGCGTAATTCGTAGGGCTGTAGATGGCCTACGCAAAATGCATGTTTCTTGGGGGAACCAAGCATAACCATTGTGTCTGCTGCGATCTACAGTCGTGATAATGGCGTGATTCGCAGAGCTGTGAAAGCTTACGGGTAAGGATGTTTCCAGGAGGATCCAGGCATAACCATTGTATACCTACAGTCCACATGGCATATCTACAAGTGAAAGAGATGTAACCACTATAGTTACTAAAGGTAGAATGGAGCCATGCAATGTTGAGATATCTTAGTGATGTGGAGCCACATGTTTGATGCAGCACCGTGTCTTCGTGACTTGATTAGTCTTTGTGACCTTGAAATTTATGGTTTCCATTGGTGCAAATCCAATTACCTCAGTTTGAGATGAGAAGTAATTCCCCATCGGTAGCAAATAGTTATCTATTAAGCGAAGGAAAGAGTACTATAAGAAGCAAAAAGGTTAGATTTGTTCTCATGGCTTGGTTTGTTCTCGCGACTTGAAGTATCTTCATAATTCCATGATTTTTTTGTGATCCTGAGATAGAGTGGTCAATGCTCAGTGCCTCAGATTTCCTTTTGATTTTTAAATAATTCCTGTTGATTTGTCCATGATGAAATTCGCAGGGAAGTGATTTCCTATGGATACGGATGTTTTCTGGGGGATCCGTACAAAACCATTGTGTATCTGCGATTCATAAACAATCAACATATCAATATCACATTGGTACTTTCCATATCGTTTTTCTTTTAAAAAGAATTTTTGAAATATTTTTCATTGGAGGTTGAAGCAATGATATTTTGTACTTGGAGATTTTAGACGTGCGCCTGGCCAGCGTATGCCTAACGTTTGTAAGAACGATAATAGACTTGTCAAACTTTGAGTTATCAAATATTTTCGAATTAATAATTTGAAATTGAAATGTACCTAATTTAATAAGTTAAGGAAAGGATTTCAAAGTATTTTCTAGTCTATAACTTCGAAAAAATAATACGAATATTTTTGCTCGAATTTTGTGTTATGTATAAAGGTTAAAAAAGATTTCGGGTTTTGGAAATTTTTAAGCTGACAATTTGTAACTTGAAGTGGAAATGTTATTTACACTCTTCAATGAGTATTAGGCAGGATTTACACTTTTCAATAAGTGTTGGGAAGAATTAAATAGATTGAATATGATGGAGGAACCAAGAGAATTAATGACTTAAATATCGATATTTAAATTAGCTGTGGAAAGGTTATACAGATATGGAAATTTTAAATATACATTGGTATGACTCCGACGATCCTTTTCGGAGACGAAAGTTTTAAAGGGGGGAAGATTGTAACGTCCCAGAAATTTCGACAACCGAGATATCGGATTAATTACAGATTTAGTGATGAATAATCAATTTTATATTGATATTTGGGTCAGAAATAAATAAAATCAAATATATGGCATTGAATATGAATTTTACTTAATATTTAATTCAGAATGGTTGGTGAAAATCAAATATTTATTAAATCGAATTTGGTTGGATAATTGATCTGGATTTGAAATTCAACTAGAAAATATAAATGGTTGAATAAAATAATAATAACAATAAATGTTATTAGCATTAAATAAATTAGAAATTTTATTCGTTAATTTATAGGGAGATTGGCTTGGAAACGTGCGTATCTGTACAAACAGAGAAATTGAAAATTTTAAAGTTCAAATTTGGAACCAAACGGTGTTATTTTGGCAAACAAAATAAAATCAATGAAATGATAAATAATTCAAAATTTAAAATAACGTCGTATAAACGGAGTCGGTTTACAACCGAAATATTTTTTTTGAAAAAAACAGAACGTTGAAATGTAGAAGTACATATAATTTTTGTTGCATTTGGAGATTTATTAGGCGGTATGAATTTGGGGCATTACGTGACAATTAGCGGTAGATTTTAATAATAAAATAAAATTTCGTTACCACCTTCCTCAGTTAAAAATTGCGCAACTCTGCTATTGATACATGCCGCTATCCTATAAGCTATTGACCTAACTTCGTTCTTATCCCCAAGATTTTACTCCTATAAAAATCTCGCTACTCATCCTTTTTCCTTCAGCAAAAATCGTTTTTTCCCCTTTATCAATTTTCATCGCTTTCTCAAAAATTCTCTTTTCATCGTTCACTACTTTACCCTTTCTTTTTCTTCATTCGCAACAACAAACCCCTCTTCAAAAATCATTTTTCCCCAAATCAATAAAAATGTCTGCCATTAAAAATAGGTCAACCGCTCCTCATTTGCAAGCCGTCGCTTGCGCAACCAACCACCAGTCTCCGATAATCTCTCGCACACTACCAGTTTTCGGTTTTTCCCTGGATTAAATCGCAGCTGCAACCCTAGGTCGGACATAGCCAAGCCTCGACCCTTCGTTGCTATTACCTTCCGTTCACTGAGTTAAGGTGAGTTTTTTTTAACTCACCATTTACATAGTTCAAGAGATTTAACGTCAGTTTTAAACTGAAATGCTTGGTTCCGTTTGTGGTGACTGCCACGATTTATGTTATTGTTTGGCATTCACAAATTACATTTGATTTAAATCATATGGATGTATATTAGGCAGTTGTATACGGTTTGAATAATGGTCGGTTTCAATGTGTATGTACTGGTTTCATTTTACCAGTATAATATGCTTAAATGTTCCTGGTTTTAGTGTTTCATTGATCAAGAAAACAACACTAGACAAATGTTTTCCATTTTCACCAATCCTTGTAAATTTGGTCAATAAGTGTTGTCCTTAACTGGGAACATTAAATAGATTAAGTACATGGGTCTTTTTAGTTTCTGAGATTGAAATAAACCAAGTTGAGGGTTCAATATCTCTCCCTTGTTTTCCCATTGAGATTTAAAATTTTAAGTGACATAAATGGACAACCATAATAAGTTTGTTTTTGAAGACCAGTGAATAATCTACAATGCTAAATGCTTTCCCACACATATTTATGAGTTAATTGTTCTTACTTTTATGTCTTGCGAGTACCTTCTTTCAACTAATGATAAACTTTGGTTCAACCGAAATCACGGTATGTTATTGACTTAAGAATCCTATGGACCAAACAAACTGATATATTGAACTATGCAACTTATTGGAACTAATATTTAATAGGAGCATAAGGTCAGAGTTTCTGAATGCGTCAACCTCAGTGAAAATCCAAATGTTTGGACCACCCAGAAAGTCATTTACTTGTTTAGCATGGAGATTAGAAAGCATCACACTATGGCATGACCTAATATCATTTTAATAGGATAAGTTTAATATGTTAATTTGCATGCATAATTAATTAGAACAGAGATGTCACCAAATGATGGATAAAATTTACATGAAAACCTGGAAAGAAATGATGGTGTGTTTGTGAGTAAATACCTTTTTCCTACTTCCTGTTACATACATGGAACCATGTATATTCAAGATTGCCTATTTGCAACATTTATGTGGATTTATATGGGCAAACATGGATGTTGTTACTAAATAATATTATGCCTAAAAATAAAACTGTGAGCATATATGTGAGTGAACACTACATTGATTCTTTGAACCCAAAAAAAATTATGATGAACCATATGTGTTTACATGAACAAATTTCCTGCTAGAACGTGTGAATGTATTTTAAACTTAGTTAATTTGAAGTTATTGCACGAATGTTTACGTGTATACTCAGTAGATATAATCACTTAAGACTGTTAGCTATATGTGAATACTTCCTGTTTAATCACTGTAAATCTACTATAGATTGGGATGTGAACCCTTATACATACACATCCAATTCTGATATGTTGTATTGAGCCATATTCAACCTTCCTATTAAACTGGAATGATATAAAAATATGATACAAACCTGGAACAGGAAAAGAGATAACCTAAGAACCCTATTATGTTTTCCTCTAAATGGTTTGGTTAGTCTGGTATGAAAAAAAGAAAGAAAAAATTTCGGTTATAAGCCTGTAATAAATATTGATTACTTGTTATGTGTAATTTGGACCTACTCATGATTGGGTTATCATCCTTAACCTGGTAGTTCGATTTCTGCCTTGTTTGACCATGATTTCGGCTACCACTATGTCTTGCCTTTTTTATTGCCGAAGACTTATACTGCTTTGTGACCAAAATAGCTCACCTAATATATTGCCTGCTTTATTGATAGCTATATTGGTCTAACTAAGTCATGTCTGGCTTTGGAACAATCAACCAATTTCATTTTTTTGGCTAAACTGTAAACCATTGTTAACACTTTTTTTAACGTCACACGCACATTTCTCTTTGCATGTATACTGTCCTCTTCATAATATTTGCGTTGCCTGATTCATATCTTTATTATATGTGGCTTGATACTGGCTGTTGGAATGCCTGGCTGCCTTATATATTCATAGGATTGACTATGATACCTATAGAAAAATGTTGTGCAAAAAAAAAAAAGCCGAAGTGACAAATTATGAGGTGTTTTAAATATGCCACATACCGAAAGAAACACATGTACTTGCACTGTGAGTTTGTTATGCACTGCCTCATAGTTGGGCTCGCTTATACCTATTCGTGCTCTCGTCACATTTATTTAAACGTTTGTCAACTTGAATATGTACTTGATTTTGGTATACAAATTTCCTACACCAGTCAATGCATTGTCTTGCTATGTCGTCCTGTTTTGCTGCATATCCATGCAAACTTTGTGATTTGCATCGCACTTGTTATTTCTGATACTGGGATGCTGAGGCGGTACACACATGTACCTGTACGTGTGTGTGTATACGCAAGCTCCTGGCTGTAAATAGATAATACACTTGGTCTAGATACACCGATGCGAACAAATATTACAACTGTTCAGTTATATATGACATCGATATTAGGATTAACCATTATATTTCAGTTTATATTGAAATTAATTTACCTGAACTATGATTTAATCCTAAATCGAGTGTTTTATGTTTTGCATGGAATGCTCGGGTCAGACCCTGAGCGTTGCCGATTTTTAAGATTTCATCTTGGGATTCGAAGATTGAAAAGCTGGAGATTCCGACAACGGCGCACTCTGAAGTTTTAAATCAGTAAATATAGTTTTCTTTGTATTTCAAACTGTGTTTCATTCGCTGTAAAAAAAACTTGTATTCAAATTTTGATTTATATATAAAAGATTATTTTGCTATTTAATACTGTGTTATTTATTTATTCTCTGATTTTCTGGGTTGACTCTATTTTTAATTCTGTAAGCTAGATAATGATCCGTCGATTTGAACATTTTAAGTTGGTTTAATTACCAATTTGAAGCAGTCAAATTAGCGGGATGTTACACCATTGGTGTTGGTCTTCTATTAGTTGTAGTTAAATTTTATTTATTAATTAAATCTCTTGCATATTTTTCTTGATTAATAAATATACCATTCTTTAATTGAAGAACTTTTAAGCCTAAGAAGAATGTTAATTCTCCCATATGACTAATCTCAAATTTTTGGGTCCTAATATATGAAAGTGTTTTATTCATCTTATTATTTGTTGATCCGAAAATTATATCGTGAACATGTATTTACACTAATTGTATATCCTTATTATTCCTTTTAATGAACAAGGTGTTATCTAGTTTTCCTATTTCAAAGTTGGATTGTAATAAGTAATTTCTTAATCTATCATACCAAGCCCTAGGAGTCTATTTTAATCCATATAACGCTTTCTTTAACTTTTATACGTGATTTGGTAATTTTTCATCTTCAAAAAGAGGTGGTTGCTCTACATATACGTCTTCTTTAACAAATCCATTTACAAAAGCACCTTTAACGTCCACTTGATATAATTTGAAATTATTTTGGTTTGCAAAGGCTAGTAATATGCTAATTGCTTTTAATATAGCTATGGGGGCAAACGTTTCATCATAATCAATTCCTTCTTCTTGAGTATAACCTTATGCTACTAATCGTGCCTTATTTCTTGCGACCTCACCATTCGTTCATTTTATTTTTATAAACTAATTTAGTTCCTATTATAGTTTTATCCTCTGGTCTAGAAACAAGTTGTAACACCCCGTATTTATTGCGAATGTTAAAGTAACGAATTTAAGAATACTTAATTTTAAAAGTGGAAATATGCATATATATTATATACATAGTTATATTTAAGAGAAAAATTAAATAATGACAATAAATATTTCATGTAATAAGTTAATTAAGTGCAATACATGAAATGGGAAGAAACGCATGCGAACAATTAAAAAGAAAAATTTGAAGAGCTTTAGGAATTTGGTCACGAAATTAGCGTTATTGCGTTCATGGCGATTTTCTAGTCAATTTAGACCTATGGGTTGCAGAAAACCAATTTAAAATGAAGAAGATATCTTTAAATTAAATATTGCAGTAAAACATGAAAAAGAGGAATGAGAAAAGAATAATGTTTAGCATTACCCTAAGGTTTGTAAGCAAAAGACTTAATAGCTCATTTGGTTAGAACATGTGACTTTCATACAAAAGGTACAAAGTTCGATCTCCGCCAGCGCCATATTTTTGTTTTAGGGGAATGGCTAAAAAGTGGGTTAGTGTGAACGCAATTCAAAAAGTGGTTTAGTGTGAAAATGGTTAATTAGGAAGATAGATAAAAATAAATATATATATATATATATATATATATGACGTGTACGCATCATGTGGCGCACGTGGCGCATTTTTTGGGGTCAAGGATTGCTTTTTTTTAACGTGGCCTTCTCTGATTGGCCAATGATTGATTTCTGAGATATTAGGATATATGTGTCATGCTACGGTTGGCTGGATGACACATCTCTTTGGTTTGATGGCTCTGATTTCTCATAGACTAATCTAAAGGCTAGAATTAAACCTAGACTTCTATATAATCACCCAAAACCCCAACCCTATAACTCATTCTATGAAGTCGTCATGTTGTTTATCTACAAACTGGCCTAGCCTCCATTCATCTACCCCAAACTAGAGAATCAAATTCAAACTAGGAATCAATTAGAAGAACTAGAGAATCAAATGTCTACATCAAAGGATAGCTTTTCAAATTCAGAAATCAGATCCCAGAAATCAAGATTCGTCCTTTTTTCTATGAGTACATTTATTGTTTAGATGTGAACACCTAATAAGAAATCATGACTGTAATAACTGGATCTAAAACTATGCCCAATTCTATTCGTGCCTATCATTTTGTCAATTCTGAATTGCTTATGCTTATTAGACTGTTGTGAGTGACATAGTAAAGCCTATCAAGCCTATCGGATTGTTGTGACTGACACCGTAAAACCTATCATGCCTATTAGACTGTTGTGACTGACATAGTAAAACCTATTATGCCTATGAGACTATTGGGGACTGATACCATTGAACCTATCATGTTGTATTAAATTTGTGGTTCTTTTATGTATGTAAGTTACATGCTAAGTTATGTTCATACATGTTATATGTTAGATCCAAGCTAGTACCCATGTTTGAGATCTATATAAGTTCCTGTTTATACAATCAAACTTATGCTAGTTCGCATGTTAATTGGATCTAATTTAAATGCAAGATCACGCCTATATGCTTAATTAAGTCTATGTCGTTCTATCCCAAATTTATAATACGCATGTTGATCTATATTGTTTATGCCTGTTGGAATGTTACATATCCCTTTCTTTTCCCTTTTGTTTATAAGTTAGGCTAATTTGCGAGCTTAACGTTCTATGTGAATTATGCGAATGAATAACGGGGGAGACATTGGGGGGAAAATATTAAACTACATGCTATTGGCAAAAATTGGCTCATAATCATGTAAATGATTAGTAGCATAAAATGGTAAAATTTGTATACCTAGAATTATGGACATAATTTAAAGGGTAAATGGGGCATGACTGGAATTGACAACACTTGTGGATAATTTACATATGAACATAAATTGTAAATATGTAAAGTGGCTAAAAGATGAACATGCCTAACCCGAGGTTTGATTAAGTTGCAGTGTAAAACTGCCCGGAACCGTCCGGCACATCTTGTAACCGCAACAACACAGATCTAATGTGAGAGGTTAGCGCATTTAGCCCAAAACCCGAGGTTAGAATGTGTTTACGGTAGAAGTCTGCCTGGAACCGCCCGGCACATCCAGCAAACGCAAACAATAGTTCTAATGTGAGAGATCGTGGCATTAATAAATTAATTAATGCCAATAAACAGACATGCTAAGAATGGTAAGGTTAAATAACATATGAATAGGCGACACTTAACCAATACAACATGTTAATTAGACAAGAAGATGGGGTTAAGTAAATTTAGAACACTTAACCGTTATAACATGTTAATTAGACAAGAAAGCGGGGTTAGGTAAATTTAGAACACTTAACCGTTATAATATGTTAATTAGACAAGAAGGTGGGGTTAAGTAAATTTAGAACACTTAACCGTTATAACATGATGAACGAGTGGGGTTAAGTTAAGGGGAAACACTTAACCAATATGACATGATGAATGAACAGGGTTAAGTTAATAAGAAACACTTAACCAATACAACATGATGTGTGGGGAGGTTAAGTTAACATGAACGGATAGCACTTAACCAATATTACATGAACAAAATGGATAGGGTTAAGGCAAGCTTAACCAATAATACAGATTGACTTGATAAGTAGGAGGGTTAAGTAAACTTTGGGTAGGTGGGTAATATTAGTATATATATAGGCCCACAAACTTAACTGTTAAATAAACATGTTTGAATCAGTAGGAGGGTTAAGTACATCTCGTGTAGGTAAGTAATATTTGTATATATAGGCCCACAAACTCAACCAGTAGGAAACCCTAGTAACAGGGACCCATTTCAGCAGTAACCCACATAGATGTATCACGGTACGCTGAACTTGGCAGGGTGGGGCACGATTACTGGGTTGATTATAAGCGGTCAAAATAGCGGCAGGGGGTGCAGTAGTGTAGTTCCGACAGAGTATGGGCGTGCACGTGCTCCAGAGTGGAAAAGCAGGCACTGGGCATCAGTAGTATACACTGTGCATCTTGAATCGTGTCGGGTTACTATCATAGGGATTGATACACCTTATGGTGGGACCAGCACAGCGTATCTACATGCAAGAGAAGACCAATTGACATAGACACAAGGAAAATTAATAAAAGTAGGGAGCCGATCGATAGGGTGGTAAGGGTACATCTAACATATTCATGGCAATTAGGCTGATTGAGGTAAGATCCTCATACTAGATGCACCATAAGGCTACCACAATTGCGGGGGTGGGATCTCCTTATTATATAACACATGATACTAGTTGGGACACTAGTAGGGGATACAGATCCTTTTTCACAGGATACTAGTTGGGAGCTTAGTAGGGGATACAGATCATTCTATAAAAGACACTAGTTAGGATACTGGTTAGTTGGTGCAGAGAAAATAGGAGATCAGAGATATAAAAATCATAATAATGGGGCAGTAGCGAAGCAGAGAAAGAGTAGAAGCTCATTCGGTTTATCTTGCCTTATCATATCGTATGCTAATCTTAGGTTATCTTGTTATCCCTGTTAATACGGTATTGTCTTATATTCAGTTTATTCATGTCATGTTACTATTACTTGTTTACATACTGAAAATCACTGGACTTACCAGACTTATGTCTGACCTACTTTTGTTTTGCCTCTTTTGTTCCGTTCCCCCCTCACCTAGGCAGTCAGGGAGGGAATAGCTCAGCTTAGTTTGGACTGTTTCTCTTTCCAAGCTCGAAGATAGTTGACATATTGCTTTGGACTCTCTTTTCCACTGCTATGGATGGCTCATGCTTTATTGGGGAATATCATTGTCATTTTAGGCTTTTTTTTTTTATTAAACAAGTCATATACTTTGTTGTATTGGGTATTGGTGTTTTGGTGTTAGAAAACAATCTTTGTACAAGCTGTTCTATCAATGAAGTAAAGTTTTTATCCTTTTCCGCTGCTTTATTTGTCTGTCTTGTAATTTATCTGCATCTTTTACCTATAACGCTTCACTGAAGTTAATGCATTCCCTTTGTGAGTGACATTAATGGAGGTGGGGTGTTACACTTGGTATCAGAGCCGAAGGTTACCAGATCAGATAAAAGATTTGAAAAATTATTTTCAAGACGGTTTTAAAAGAAGCATTTTCAAAAGAAAAGTTTTGTTTTAAAGGCATATTCCCCAAAGCCATATGCACTATCTTTTGATCCTCTGTTCAAATCCTTGTTTCCTTCTTTCTTGAGTCTCCGGGGCTCCTGGCTTTCTGGGATGTAACCTCATCGCGGCATGGTTCCGTAGGCTTGACGAGACTACGACACCTGTAAAAGGGCAAAGAAGTTCCCAACTTCCATCTATAGCCGCTGTAGTTTCACCTGTGGCTAATTTTCTTTCAAGCTTTGTAAGGTTTTCCGTGTGATGGAGGCAGCCTTCAAGAGACTTGTCAACAAGTTACAAAAAGATGGCAAAGATGAGAACAAGGGAGTTTGGCTAAGGAACACAACCCAAGGATGAGAAACTCATAGATATGGACTTGGTTCACGAAGGAGGAAAGAATAGAATAATCTAAGACAAGAGGAAGTGTCGTTGTAACACCCCGGATTTTAGAATAATCAAGATGTAAGAATTAAGGGAAATGGGTTGCGTCATTGTGTTCATCTCGGAATTCTGGTTGAGATAGAGTCTGATTTTGCGGGAAACGGATATCGGATGAAGGAGATATGGACGAACGAAGTTAGGCGGCAAAACAAGAAAAAAAAATATTGCACTGGTGCACTTGGGAAGTGCGCCAGTACAAATTTGCACTGGCGCACCTGCCAAGTGTGCCCAGGCCGAGCAGCAGGCCTGCACAACTTTCTGGTTTAGTCTGACCCGTGTTGTGACTCATTGCTGAGTCCTTTCCGACTCCTTGTTGAGTCATTAGGGCTGAGGTGTCACCCTATCCCGACTGAATGATTTTGATTAACCCTAAGATCATTCGATGGCTATAATTAAATTAAAATTCTTTATAAACATGGGTAGACTCAAACCCTAAATCAAAATAAAAACTGAAACTATGGCCGTCATGCTGTCAACTTGTAACCTAGAGTAGCCGCCACCAATTAGAGAGGAAGAACAACTAATCAATTCAGTTCTATTCAACATTAATCTAAACAACAACGAATATATTACAAAGGAGAGCTTAATCAATTTCAGAACTCAGTTTTTAGAACGCAAGACCTTCTTCTTGTGAGTTCGATTTCTTTAATAAAATAATTAACGATTTAATTGGATTAAGCTATGATGCGGATTATATGGTTATGTTGTGAATTATTGACCGCATGTTATCATCTATGTTGTAAAATTGTGATGTTATCATTTATGTTGTAAATTCTATGATGTTATCATCTATGTTTTAAAGTTATGATGTTATCATCGATGTTGTAATTCTATGATTATGTATAATCAATTCATTATGATGTTTCATATGCTAGTTTGGTTATGTTGTTGGAACTAATTCATATGATGAATCACATGTATGTATGCAAGTTAGGATGTTAATTGAGACATAGATCATATGCAAGTTAGTGAAAATTTTATGTATAACCTTACATGTTTGATGACATCTATTTTAGATCTAAAGTTAGGCTATGACATGTGTGAGTTATATGCTAAATTTTACATGCTATTTTATATGTTTAGAAGCAAGTTTACACCATCGTTATGTTGCATAAATCACATATGCAAGTTTATATAAATATATATGTTTGGAGTATGAATCATGCTATGTAAGTTTGTGGTTATTGCCTATGCAAGTTCACACCTTTAGATTTGGATCTACAACATATGTTGTTTTATGCAAGTTTGTGACTTTGTCCTATGCAAGTTTTAGATGTAGAACCTCATTCACACATGCAAGTTCACCCCTTCACCCCTTATGTTTAGATCTAGTTTTATCTATATGTATGTTGTGATGTTTTCTCTTTATTCCATGAGTTAGAATATTCGAGTCTAACGTATATTTTACGTTAAACAAACGATCGTACAACGTGGGACCATGGGATAATATTAAAAGATTTAATATTTAGAATTGGCATAAATGCCTTAAATGGCATAAAATAAATTTGTGATGAAATTGGTATGATTTTACATACCAAAAATAGATGGACATAATTGAGTCAATTATGGCCATAGTTAAATTTGGAATTGATTGATAATTTGAATAGGGAAATTAATTCAAATTGGAGAATGATTAATTGGTGTAATTAATCGTCTAAGACACGAGGTTAGGCTCGTTTGTGGTGTAAGAATGCCCGGATCCGCCTGGCAAATCCAGCTGATACAAATGCCAGTCTAATGTGGGAGGTCTTAGGCATAAATTAAATACGTGACATTTGTAAAGACACGAGGTTAGGCTTTTTTGTGGTGTAAGACTGCCCGGGCCCGCCCGGCAAATCTAGCTACCACAAATGCTAGTCTAATGTGGGAGGTCTTTATAAGGTTACGGTCTTAATGAATTAAGAAACACTTAACCAGATAAACATGTAGTGGACATGAGGGGGGTTAAGTGGGTGCCTTGGGTGGCATGTGGAATTTAGTGGGTGCCTTGGGTGGCATTTGAAATACGATTAGAAACACTTAACCAAAATTGAAACATGTAAGTGAAAATGAATAAGAAGAGGGTTAAGTGGGATGTACTAGTGGGGACAAGCTTAGGTGGATAGCTTGTGTCAAGTAATGGGGGCCCGTTTCAACTAGTAACCCATACTTATCTTTGTGGGCTCGACCCAAGTCGAGGACGGGACACACATACTGGCTTGACTGTAAGAGGCCAAAATGGGTTAGCGGTGGCAACGCAAGTCCAAGGGGTTCATATGCGTGTGTGGGCCCAAGCTGGTAGGTAAAACGTTGTTGCATCGTGTAGGTATAAGCCGTGCATTATTTGTGGTATCGGGTTGCCACTTTGGGGAGTGATACACCCCACTATGGGGCCAGCATGGGTATCTACGAGTTAGGGAGCCGATCGCTTGGGGGTAGTGGGTACACCTAGTGGAGATATGGGCAGGTGGCACCTATGAAGGCAACTAGGGGTGCACGAAACTATCATTATCATTATTAAGTTCTGTAGGTGGGATCAACCTTAGGGTAACTAGTGGTGGTGCAGTATAGTAGTGGTGGTGCAGTATAGTAATTATCTTATAGTGGTTTATGTGCGCTTTAACGTTATCTTGGTTCATTTTGTTTCCTTGTTTACTCTGTCTTACTCAATTGTTCACAGTCATTTCCCTATTTTTCCAACTTATGCCTTAGCCTAGTTATTTTGGTAATTATATTGTTAAAGTTATCGCACTCGCCAGACTTTATGTCTGACCCCCTTTGTTTCCACCTCTTTTCTTCCTCCCCTCCCCCCCCCCCCCCCCGCCCCAGGTGCTCAGGTTGGAACTAGCACCAGTGGTGCTTGATTTTGGACAGCTATATCTCTGCTTTTAGAAGTTGCTTGGATCGCTGAAGTAAAGTTCAACCTCTCTTATTTATAACTATTTTGAACTGGGGTTATGTCTTTCAATTTATGTACCTTGACTTAGTCAAGATGGATATTATGTACTTTGACTCTGGTTTTTGATGATGTAATCAAACTTATGTGTTTACCGCTGCAATGAATAAAGTTTTAACTACTATTTATATCTGTCTTGTTGTTAAGTTTCTGTTCTATATACACTTAAAATGCTCCATGGAAGTTAATGCATTCCCTTTGTGAGTGACATTAATGGACGTGGGGCGTTACAGTCGTTATTATGGTATAACGAGTCATATAATTAAGGACAAGAGCAAGAACAAAGGACAGGATTTTCAGGAGGTAAAGTGCATGCTCTCACAGCCAGCGTACCTGAGAGAGAGGTAGTAGAGTTTCTATTGAAAAAGTCTAGTTTTTCTTTTTTTGATCATCCTGTTAGTACTCTTTTTTATTTTAGCGCTTCACATTCATTTATATCTGCTTCCATAGTTGAGTCTTTGCACCTTAGTGCTTGTATAGTAGAAGATCCCATTATTATCTCAAATCCAATCGGTGGTTCGGCTCATTTATCTTTGGTTTGTAAGGATTTTAGAATAGCTATATTAAGTATTGAGTCAAAGTGTAATGCTTATGTTTTTGGTTTATGTGCTATGGGTTTATTCTAGGCATGGATTGGCTAGCTAGTAATTGCGAAAGGAGGGTAGTTAGACTTTCGACTTGCCTCGGGAATACCCTCGAGATTTTGTGCAATCCTAAGGGATCATTTTGTCTTAGCTACCTAGAATCACTTGATGAATCTATCGACGATTTGTGATCCGTTGGAGTAGTCCATGAGTACGCAGATGTTTTTGATTAGGTTAAGGGTTTGTCCCCTAAAACGCGAGATAGACTTCCGCATATATCTAGTTGACAATGTAAAACTAGTTGCATTACCTGTACGACACATGAATCCAAGGGAAAGGACGGGCTCGGTAAACAAGTAAAAGAGTTACTTGAAAAAGGGTTCACAAGGTGAAGTATTTCTGAATGTGGTGCTCCAGTCGTTTTCGTTACAAAGGCGGATGGTTACTTCGCTTGTGCATAAATGATATTTTGGAATGAGGAAGAACATGCTTTGCATCTAAGGGAAGTCTCGGATACCCTCCAAGCGCATCAACTTAAGGTGAAGTTCTCCAAAAATGCCATTTTTGGAGAGAAGAAGTAAGGTTTGTAGGACATGTGGCGTCTAAAGAAGGGATAGCAATAGATCCCGCAATAGTAGTTGCGGTGCAAGACTGGAAGGTCCCAAGGAATGCAACAGAAGGAAGAAGCTTTCTTGGACTAGCGGGCTAATATAGGAAGTTCATTAAGGACTTTGTGAAGGTATTAGCCCCACTTACAAGATTGATGAAGAAGAATCTAACCTTTGCTCGGGATATTGGTTGTGATATCGCTTTCCAACAATTGAAGAGGGCTCTTACAATGGCCCCAGTTTTGACTTTTACCTTACTGTAGTAAAAGTCTTACGGTACACACGGACGCATGTGGCACAAACTAGGCGCCATTTTGATGTAAGGGTAAGGTCATAGAGGAAGCCTTAAGAAGAAAAAGGTTGACTTCAAGTCCTCTTTATGTGAAAAGGAAAAGTTTAGAATACATATCAAACCTTGATTTTAAAACCTTCGGTTAAGTTAGTAGTCGGCATCGCTAGGAGTAAGACCTATGCTTTTGAATTAAATAGGGACTTCACAAAGAAAAGACTCTCAGATAGCTGACGCAATGGATAAATTAAGTAGAGAAGAGACCTCTAGTCACCTTAATAAATAAGCTTGCAAGAAGCCATGAGTACGCAGTTATGTTTGAGCACCGCCTATCATCCTCTGGCAGAAAGGGTGAATAGGATTTTGGAAGAACTTTTGAGGAAACGTTAGCATGACACGGCAGAAGTTGTAGTGCCAAGTACACTATAAGGAGAAAAGGTGGAACGAGAGGCAACAGTGAAATGAGTTCCAACGCATATTCTGGAAACAGAAATTAAGAAGCTATGCAATCGTGAAGTTAAGACAGTCAGAGAAATATGGAGTGAAGCTCAAGAAGATGTGACTTAGAAGACTGAAGACTAGATACATGCATCATACCCTTTTTGAGGGTATATCCTTGATCTCTCTTTTTCTGTAAAGTTTATTTGCTAGTCTTTATCTTTTAAGTATGTCCTCTCGGTCCAATCCTCGATCGTTGGGTAGAAACCAATGAATGTAAACATGAATTTGAAACATGTTATGATTGATGGTTGCAAGTGGATGCTTATACACACACACTAGGTACTAGATTGGCTCAGTCACTTTCATATTGCATATGAATATATGTGTATATATATGGATTGAAACTTGATGTGTTATCATATGGATGTTGCATTTGTATGAATGATTGAGCACTCTTGTAGAAGTTACAAAGTACGATTAGGAATAACTGCATACATGATGGACTCATAGCACTGACATAATTTGCATTAAGTAGGTCAACAGAATCAGTAGATTGCCTGATTTTGCATTAGATAAGGGCATGTACACACACTATGCATATGATCATGAAAGCATTAGAAATCGTTTTAAGGATAATGGATGCCTGTGATTGATGGTTGAGTAGATGGATGTTGAATGTTAGGATACATTCTTAGAGATTTCGGGGACGAAATCCTTTAAAGGAGGGGAGAATGTAACACCCCGTATTTACTATGAATGTTAAAGTAATGAATTAAAGAATACTTAATTTTAAAAGTGGAAATATGCATATATATTATATACATAGATATATTTAAGAGAAAAATTAAATAATGACAATAAATATTTCATGTAATAAGTTAATTAAGTGCAATACATGAAATGGGAAGAAACGCATGCGAACAATTAGAAAGAAAAATTTGAAGAGCTTCAGGTTTTGGTCACGAAATTAGCGTCGTTGCGTTCCTGGCGATTTTCTAGTCAATTTAGACATATGGTTTGCAGAAACCCAATTTAAAATGAAGAAGATATCTTTAAATTAAATATTGCAGCAAAACATGAAAAAGAGGAATGAGAAAAGAATAATGTTTAGAATTATCCTAAGATTTGTAAGCAAAAGACTTAGTATCTCATTTGGTTAGAACATGTGACTTGCATACAAGAGGTACAGAGTTCGATCCCCGCTAGCGCCATATTTTTGTTTTAGGGGAATGGCCAAAAGGTGGCTTAGCGTGAACGCAGTTCAAAAAGTGGTTTAGTGTGAAAATGGTTAATTGGGAAGATAGATAAAAAGAAAAAAATATAAATATAAATATATACACACATATATATATATATAGAATATACATATATATATACATAAATATATGCATATATGACGTGTACGCATCATGTGGCGAATGTGGCGCATTTTTGTTGGTCAAGGATTATTATTATTTTTTGAACGTGGCTTCTCTGATTGGCCAATGATTGATTTCTGAGGTATTAGGGCATATGTGTCATGCTACGGTTGGCTGGATAACACATCTCTTTGGTTTGACGGCTCTGATTTCTCCTAGACTAATCTAAAAGCTAGAATTAAACCTAGACTTCTATATAATCACCCCAAACCTCAATCCTAGAACTCATTCTATGAGGTCGTCATGTTGTTCGTCTACGAACTGGCCTAGCCTCCATTCATCTACCCCAAACTAGAGAATCAAATTCAAACTAGGAATCAATTAGAAGAACTAGAGAATCAAATGTCTACATCAAAGGATAGCTTTTCAAATTCAAAAATCAGATCCCAGAAATCAAGATTCGTCCTTTTTTCTATAACTACAGTTATTGTTTAGATGTGAACACCTAATAAGAAATCATGACTGTAATAACTGGATCTAAACTATGCCTACTTCTATTCGTGCCTATCCTTTTGTCAGTTCTGAATTGCTTATGCCTATTGGACTGTTGTGACTGACATAATAAAGCCTATCATGCCTATTGGACTGTTGTGACTGACAGAGTAAAACCTATCATTCCCATTGGACTATTGTGACTGACATAGTAAAACCTATTATGCCTATGAGACTATTGGGGACTGATACCATTGAACCTATCATGTTGTATTAAATTTGTGGTTCTTTTATGTATGTAAGTTACATGCTAAGTTATGTTCATATATGTTATATGTTAGATCCAAGATAGTACCCATGTTTGAGATCTATATAAGTTCATGTTTATACAATCAAACTTATGCTAGTTCGCATGTTAATTGGACCTAATTTAAATGCAAGATCACGCTGATATGCTTAACTAAGTCTATGTCGTTCTATCCCAAATTTATTCTACGGATGTTGATCTATCTTGTTTATGCCTATTGGAATGTTACATGTCCCTTTCTTTTCCCTTTTGTTTATAAGTTAGGCTAATTTGTGAGCCTAACGTTCTATGTGAATTATGCGAACGAATAACGGGGGAGACGTTGGGGGAAAAATATTAAACTACATGCTATTGGCATAAATTGGCTCATAATCATGTAAATTATTAGTAGCATAAAATGATAGAATTTGTATACCTAGAATTATGGACATAATTTAAAGGGTAAATGGGGCTTGACTTGATTTGACAACACTTGTGGATAATTTACATATGAACATAAATTGTAAATATGTAAAGTGGCTAAAAGATGAACATGCGTAACCTGATGTTAGATTTAGTTGTGGTGTAAAACTTCCTTAAACCGCCTGGCACATTCAGTAATCGCAACAACACAGATCTAATGTGAGAGGTTAGTGCATTTAGCCCAAAACCCGAAGTTAGAATGAGTTTGCGGTAGAAATCTACTCGGAACCGCCCGACACATCCACAACCGCAAACAACAATTCTAATGTGAGAGGTTGGGGCATTAATAAATTAATTAATGCCAATAAATAGACATGCTAAGAATGGTAAGGTTAAGTAACATATGAATAGGCGACACTTAACCAATACAACATGTTAATTAGACAAGAAGGTGGGGTTAAGTAAATTTAGAACACTTAACCGTTATAACATGTTATTTAGACAAGAAGGTGGGGTTAAGTAAATTTAGAACACTTAACTGTTATAACATGTTAATTAGACAAGAAGTGGGGTTAGGTAAATTTAGAACACTTAACCGTTATAGCATGATGAACGAGTGGGGTTAAGTTAAGGGGAAACACTTAACCAATATAACATGATGAATGAACAGGGTTAAGTTAATAGGAAACATTTAACCAATACAACATGATGTGTGGGGAGGTTAAGTTAACATGAACGGATAGCACTTAACCAATATTACATGAACAAAGTGGATAGGGTTAAGGCAAGCTTAACCAATAATACAGATTGACTTGATAAGTAGGAGGGTTAAGTAAACTTTGGGTAGGTGGGTAATATTAGTATATATAGACCCACAAACTTAACAGTTAAATAAACATGTTTGAATCAGTGGGAGGGTTAAGTACATCTCGTGTAAGTGGGTAATATTTGTATATATAGGCCCACAAACTCAACCAGTAGGAAACCCTAGTAACAGGGACCCATTTCAGTAGTGACCCAAATAGATGTATCACGGTACCCTGAACTAGGCAGGGCGGGGCACTATTACTGGGCTGATTATAAGCGGTCAAAATAGCGGCAGAGGGTGCACCAGTGTAGTTCCGACGGAATATGGGCGCGCATGTGCTTCGAAGTGGAAAAGCATGCACTGAGCATCAGTAGTATACACTGTGCATCTTGAATCGTGTCGTGTTGCTATCATAGGGATTGATACACCTTATGGTGGGACCAGCACAGTGTACCTACACGTAAGAGAGGGCCAATTGACACAGACACAAGGAAAATTGATACAATTAGGGAGCCGATCGATAGGGTAGTAAGGGTACATCTAACATCTTCATGGCAATTAGGCTGATTGAGGTAAGATCCTCATACTAGATGTACACCTGAAGGCTACCACAACTACGAGGTGGGGATCACCTTATTATATAACACAGGATACTAGTTGGGACACTAGTAGGGGATACAGATCCTTTTTCACAGGATACTAGTTGGGAGCTTAGTAGGGGATACAGATCATTCTATAAAAGACACTAGTTAGGATACTGGTTAGTTGATGAAGAGAAAATAAGATATCAGAGATATAAAAATCAGAATAACGGGGTAGTAGTGAAGCAGAGAAAGAGTAGAAGCGCATTCGGTTTATCTTGCCTTATCATATCTTATGCTAATCTTAGGTTATCTTGTTATCCCTGTTATTACGGTATTATCTTAAATTCAGTTTATTTATGTCATGTTACTATTACCTGTTTACATACTGAAAATCACTAGACTTACCAGACTTATGTCTGACCTAGTTTTGTTTCACCTCTTTTCTTCCGTTTCACCCCTCCCCCCTAGGTAGTTAAGGAGGGAATAGCTCAGCTTAGTTTGGACCGTTTCTCTTTCCAAGCTCGAATATAGTCGACGTATTGCTTTGGACTCACTTTTCCACCGCTATGGCTGGCTCATGCTTTATTGGGGAATATCATTGTCATTTTAGGCTTCTTTATTTTATTAAACAAGACAGATACTTTGTTGTACTGGGTATTGGTGTTTTGGTGTTAGAAAACAATCTTTGTACAAGCTGTTGTATCATGCTGCTGTTTTATCAATGAAGTAAAGTTTTTATTCTTTTCCAATGCTTTATTTGTCTGTCTTGTAATTTATTTGCATCTTTTACCTATAACGCTTCACTGAAGTTAATGCATTCCCTTTGTGAGTGACATTAATGGAGGTTGGGTGTTACACAAGTTCCTATACGTCATTTCGAGTAAATGGATTCAATTTCTCTTGCATAGTAAGGATCCATGAATCGTCAGATGATGCTTCCTTTGGATTCTTAGGTTAAATAGTTGAAATAAATGTTGAATTACTCATATTATTTGATTGATTATGAGTCCTAACGACGGATTCAGTATCTCCTAAGATATTTTCTATAGGGTGGTCTCTTAGTAATCTAATTCTTTTATTTGGTTGACTATCTTCATTATTTGTTTCATTAACTTAATTTTCACATTCATCTTCATTGTGTTCAGTTGTATTTTTATAATTTTCATCAAAGGATGCATTTAAGCTTTCTTCTATAGTATTGGTTCTTGAATTAAAAACTCTATGTGCCTTACTTCTCCCTGAATATCTATTAGATATTCCTTTATCATATTTTGAGTCAAATTTATATAAATTTTATTTAGTATTAAGAATAATACATTTGCTTCCAAATAGTTTAAAATATGATACTTTTGGTTTCTTATTATGCAAAAGTTCATGTGGTGTTTTATGAGTTAAGGGTCTGATTGAAATTCTGTTTAGAATTTAACAAGCTATTGCAACTGCCTCAGCCCAAAATTTTCTTGGTAAATTACTATCAGATAATATAGTTCTCGCACACTCTTCTATCGATCTATTTTTACATTCAACTTGAAACGACTCAAACTCGCCCTTTCGGGGAAGCCCGAATTGAGTTGGGAACAACACTCGTAAGAACACAAATGGCAGAACATTTCATTGTTATTACAACAATTACATCAGAGTACAAGAATATAACAGAGTATGAATAAATAGTATACATTGGAAAACATCAGAGGTTTAAATTACATTTAAATAGCAGCGGAAAAATAATACAAAATACAACTGAAAGAAATACACAGATACAGAGCTTTCCGAATATCACTTCCTACAACCAGGATCCTGTGAATATAATATCTACAAAACCAAAACTACTAGCTGCCCGTGTCGAAAATAGGGGCACCTAGAGTTTAGGTTAAAACAATAAACTCCAGGTCAGTCATGGGACTGGTGTGAGAACTAAAATAGTTATTAACTTCTTTACTTTAAAATTTGGGGAAATCATGGGACCATGCCGTATAACACGGAATGGGTTTTCTCCACATGAATCTTAGTTTAAAATAAAATAACGTAATGCTTTTTGGAAAAATAAAGCTATTATAAGACTCAGGTCCCATCACACAATGCAACGCAAGCCGGATGATAGAGTTTTCCCTTAAAATAGCCAAACATGCTTGGTACGTTTAAAACAAATTATTTTGATATTATAAGTGCAAAGTGTTTAAAAGAAACTTCAAATATAAATGTATCAATCATAGATGGCATGGGTGCCATATATAATGTTGCCATACTAGTTCTACAATCAAAACCGCATGATGTCGTATTGGAAGTTGCATTTCCATCATGAACTAAGGCAAGGGATCATCCTTACCAAATTCGAGACAATCTAGCCCATGTCTCAGGATACAGCAGCAACTGCACCTAGGAAAATGCAGAGCCGGTCCACACTTACGTTAGTTGATTAGTTATTCCTGAACAGTACGTTTCCCCGCCCTATGGGGCGTAAATCAAGAGCCACTGGGGACTCAAATCCGAGATAACTTTCTTTCCAATATCCACATAGGTAAAAATGTCTGGGCTCCATACCATGACACCACTCCTAGCTAGAAAGAAATGCATGCCCTCCCTGCCGTTCTTCATCCCGTTTTTGGTTCATACCGGAGTGTGAAGCTCGTGAAGTAACGCTATACACAAAGCTATGCTAATTAAAGTTGTGCTTTGATCATCACCCACAAGACTATGCTTTTCAACAAAAGCCTTGATCATTTGCATCTTGGCATGCCACACTGACAATTCACGCCATGCAACTGATGTCTATCAATATACAACCTCTAAGCTCGTACGTCTCAGAGAAGGGTGTTAAGCAAGCGAATAAATTCTCCTCCACCAAGCAGACATATATTTAATAGAAATCAATTAGCACAAAATGAAATCTAATGTCAGACACACATCCACTTACAAGTCCGTTCTGGGTCTGAACGAAACCGGAGGCACCTTATTCCTCATCCCATATATCCAATACAGGAGAGAGGTCTTTGCATATCCGTCGATCTCCAAGTAAGTCTGAATGATCACCACTTATTACCTTGTCTTGGGTGTACAGCTCAATCAAGACATCAGTAATCATCCAAACGATGTGAAGAACTCCGGTCTTCAACCACCGTCTTTATCATCGAGTTTTGGTCGTCGTATTAATTATTCAGAATGGGTTAAACCCGGTCTTTCCGAATAACTCGCGTATTTTATAATCAATAATAAAGTGCTATAAAAACACATCATACGCCTCATTCCAATTCAGAATATTCTTTCAATAAAATATTCACATTATTAGGGAATGATTCTCATTAATTTTATCAAAGATAAATTCTTTTAAATTTATTCTTTAATCTTTCTTTGGATATTAATTCAAACCAAATTAAGGTTTATAAACTAGTCGGGGTTATCGAACCATACCGAAGTAATCATTTCTTTTACTATCCATATCTAACACAATAATGTTATCGGTAAAATGAATTACCATTTAACGTTCAAATCTAATTAAAGATTTAACTATTGCCTAGAGTAAAAACTAGTGGTACTCCAATCTTGATCATTTCCCGAATTTGATAATTAAAATTATCACATTCTCCTTTCAATCTAATTAAAGATTCATTAAAACTCTAATTCAGTTTTAATCTCAAAAATCATTACTTAATGATTATTCAAAGTTAGGAAATTAATCTTATTTTAACTGGATTAAATAACTAATATCATTTAAAACACAGTTCACGATAAACCCAAGATCATATTCCATTAATTATGGAATCTTCACGGAAAGCAAATCAATATATATAACCGATATAAACTTCTATATCCAACCAATAATATAAATGGAATAACGGCAAAGCCTTTTAAATTCCATATATAGTAACAGTCTTCCTCCATAGAAGTTCACTTCGATTATTACCAAATCGAATTCCATTCCATTCCAACTTTATTGTATTAAATTGGAAAACTTTACTTTGGAAATTTTCCATTTAAATCTTAATAAAAGATTTATAAATTCAATTTATATTTTCATTGTTAATTGGGTTAAAGAACGAATGTCTTTAAAAACATAGTTCACGATAATCCCAATTCACATTTCATTTTATTCCAATTACTAAATATAATTGGAAACTCTAATAATTTTAATTAAAAAATTTATTCTTTTCATACGAGGTTTAAGAACTGTGTTATTAAAGACACCATTCACGACAAACCCAAAATCCAATTCTTTTATTCAATTCCAATTAAATATTAATTAATTGGAAAATTTCACTAAATCTTAATTCAAAGATTTATTCTTTTCTCAACTGGGTTTAAGAACAGTGTTATTTAAGACATCGTTCACGACAAACCCAAAATCCAATTCTTTTATTCAATTCCAATTAAATATTAATTAATTGGAAAACTTCATCAAATCTTAATTAAAAGATTTATTCTTTTTTCAACTAGGTTTAAGAACGGTGTTATTTAAGACACCGTTCATGACAAACCCAAAATCCAATTTGACATTAAATAAAAGGCTCTGAATAGAAATTTTATCGGCTTATATTCAATGTCAAATTCTGAAATCAACAAATATCATATTGGGAATAACGATATTTATATATCTTCCAAATTCCTCATAATATCAGTATAATCACGGAATCCAATATCGAAATATTCCGATGTTAATTTCCATTCCAATTCATACTTTGGAAAATTCTGGTTATGTTAAAACCATTTACAAATCCAATTTATTTAAAAACATTGGATTATTATTCTAGTTAATAACTAGTTCATTTTTGATAAAAATAAATTTTTTACTTTACAAAATTGGAATTTTTATCCAAATTCTTTCCAAATCATTTATTATAATTTTACATAATTTTTCCATATTTTTAATAACTTTTTTATTGCCAATTCAGTTGGTTTCCAATAATGGCCACCGAACTGCATCCATAGCGACCTTTTCCAAAATTTGTTTGGACATATTTCCAAATCTAACCATTGGATTTCAAATCCATTATATACATTGAAAATCTCTTTTCGATACGAACCCAACGGTTCCAGTTTTAGGAGAATCCGATGGTCGGATCTCCCGTTACATCAATTTGAAGTTAATGGTCGAAATTCGTGAACGGTCGCTACGCGACGCGTTCTATTTAGGCCATTAAATATATATATATATATATATATATTATATATTTTGTCGATTTCCATTTAAAACTTATTTTATAAATCGTTTATAAATTCGTTTTAAAATGATTTTAACTTCATATTCAATTTTAAATCAAAATTGAATATTCTATATCATTATAATTTTAAAACGATAATATTTTCAAAATGATAAAAGTTTGAAATCACTTCTTATCTGTAGCGACCTATGCTTCCCGGCCAGTCTAAACCAAAGAAGAAGGCGGACTGCTTCGAGAACAAGGCAAATCGGAACACAAACAATAGAATATTTCATTGCTTATTACAACAATTACATTAAAGTACAAGAATATTCAGAGTATGAATAAATATTACATAGAAAAAATTTCAGAGAATTAAAATACATAGCAGTGGAAAATAAAATGTATAAATACAATGCGTAGAGGAAAATACAAATAACAAATACAACCGAAAGAAATACATGGATATAAAGCGTTCCAAATATAGCTCCAGCTGTAAATTCAGGATCCTGTATAAATAAATCTGCAAAACCAAAACTACTAGTTGCCCGTGTGGAAAAAATGGGCACCCAGAGTTTAGGTTAAAACAATAAACTCCAAGTCAGTCATGGGACTGGTGTGAGAACTAAAATAGTTATTAAAACTTCACTTTGAAATGAGGTAAATCAAGGGACCACGCCGTATAACATAGAACGGGTTAACCCCCAAGAATACCAGTGCCTATAACAAATAGCGCAATGCTAAATAAAGAAAAATGGAGCTATTATAAGACTCAGGTCCCATAACACAATGCAACACAAGACGGAGGATAGAGTTTTACCTTATAATAGCCAAATATGCTTGGTACGTTTTAAAACAAATCTTTTATTATAACTATAAGTAAAGAAATCAACTTCAAATATAAATGTATCAATCATAGACGGCATGGGTACCATATATCATGTCGCCATACTAGTCTCTACAATCAAAACCGCAAAAATGTCATATTAAAAGTTTGGATTTCCATACCGGTGGCTCCTATTTCGAAAGATCTATCGCGTAGTGCAATTCCCGACGGCTTACGTCGCATGCATGCGAAAATGCCGTAATGCACATCCGCACTATCCATGAAACAAGTTACCGCGGCTTACGTCCAAGCATTGGAAAACATCGCTAACTCTATCCATTTGGGAATCGGGGGGTGTGCCCTATCCCTACTGGTGTGGGGCGACCACACCCACTATCACGTCGGTCGACCGAATTCATGACAACCTATAGGGTGTCTATCCTCATCTCTAAAGCATACTGATTTAACCATCAGTTTGCCACCATACTGGTGAGTGAGGCTCACGAATTAATGCTACACAAATCTATGCTATATTAAAGTTGTGCTTTGATCATCATCCACCAAACTTTGCTTTTCAACAAAAATTTGGATCACTTCATCTCAGCATGCCACACTATCAAACCATACTGTACCACTGATTTCTACCGATATATAACCTCTGAGCTCGTACGTCTCAGAGCAGGGTGTTAAGCAAGAGAATAAACTCTCCGCCACCAAACAAATATATATTTAGCAGAGATCAACGAATATAGTATAAAGGAATACAATGTCAGACACACCATCCATTTACAAGTCCGTTGTAGAACTGAACGAAACCGGAGGCACCTTATTCCTCGTCCCGTATGTCCAATACAGGAGATAGGCCCTCGCATATCCGTACAATCAACAAGTACGTCTGGACGGCTACCACTGTAGCCCCTTCAAGGTAGCTACTCCAATCATGTGCATCAGTAGCAACCCTTCCATTCTATGTGAAGATCATCGGTCTTACACTGTCTTCAATCTCTTTGACTTTTCGTCGTATTAGTTATTCATAACGGGTTAAACCCGGCCTTTCCGAATAACTCGCGTATGTTATAATCAAGTGCTATAACAACAAATCATACGCCTCATTCCAATCTAGAATATTCTTTTATTCAAATATTCTTTTCCTTTGGGAAAGCTTCCCATTAATTTTATCAAAGATAAATTCTTTAAATTTATTCTTTAATCTTCCATTGGATATCATTTCTAAACCAAATTAAGGTTTATCAACTAGTCGGGATTAGCGCACCTTACCGAAGTAATCATTTCTTTTATTTTCCCAATCCCAACTTATTCATCCCATGGAGCAAACTGGTAACACTCCATATTTAACACCACGGTGTTATCGGTAAAAATTAATTACATTTCACGTTCAAATCTAATTAAAGATTTAACTATCGCTTGGAGCAAAACTGGTGATACTCCATTCTCGATCATTTTCTTGAATTGATAATTTTAATTATCACATTCACTTTTCAATCTAATTAAAGATTCATTAAAACTCCACTTAGTTTTAATCTTCCCAAAAATCAATATTAATGATTATTTAACGTTGGGAAATCAAACATGTTGCATCAACAATCTACAGTGTACCATTGATTTCTACCGATATATAACCTCTAAGCTCGCACGTCTCAGAGAAGGGTATTAAGCAAGAGAATAAATTCTCCGCCACCAAATAGATATATATTTAGCAGAGATCAACGAATACAATATTGAAATACAATGTTAGACATGTAATCCTGTCTTTAACTGGGTTAAAGAACCAATGTCCTTTATAACACGGTTCATGATATACCCAAAATCACATTCCATTAACCATGGAATCTTCATGGAAAATAGATCAATATATAATCGATATCAATTTCCATATCCGACTAATAATATAAATGGAATAACGACAAAGCCTTTTAAATTCCATATGTATTAATAGCCTTCCTCCACAGAAACTCATCTCGATTACTACCAAATCGAATTCAATTCAATTCTAATTTAATATATTAAATTGGAAATCTTTACTTTGGAAAATTCCATAAATCTTTAATTAAAAGATTACAAATTCCAAATCATATTCTTCACTGTTGATTGGGTTAAAGAACAAGCGTTATTTAAAACACCGTTCACGATAAACCCAAAAATCCAATTCTTTTATTTCACTCCAATTAAATACTAATTAATTGGAAAACTTCACTAAATCTTAGTTTAAAGATTTATTCTTTTCTCAACTGGATTTAAGAATAGTGTTAATGAAGACACCGTTCACGACAAACCCAAAATCCAATTTGATATCAAATACAAGGCTCTGAATAGAAAATATATCGGTTTATATTCAATATCAAATTCTGAAACCAATGGATATCATATTGGAATAACGATATATATATATATATATATATATATATATATATATATATATCTTCCAAATTCCTCAACAATATCCGTATAATCACGGAATCCAATATAGAAATACACTGATGATTGTTTCCACTGAAATCCATTCCAATTTTTTCATTGGAAAATTCTGGTTATTTTAAAACCATTTTCAAATCCAATTTATTTATTTCTAAAAATAAATAAATTATTATTCTAGTTAATAAGTAGTCCATTTCGATAAAAACATATTTTTATATTTTTAAAATGGGAATTTTTCATCCAAATCATTTATTATGATTTTACATAATTTTTCCATATTTTCAATAACTTTATTATCACCCGTATAGTCGGTTTCCAATAACGGCCACCGAACTGCATCCATAGCGACCTTTTCTGAAATTGATTTGGACATATCTCCAAATCTAACCATTAGATTTTAAATCTCTTGTATTCATTGGAAAGCTCTTTTCGATACGAACCCAACGGTTTGGGTTTAAGGAGAATCCGACGGTCGGATCACCCGTAACATCAATTTGAAGTTAATGGTCGACGTTCGCGAATGATCGCTGCGCGGCGCATTCTATTCAGGCCATTATAATATATATAATTTACATATATATATTATATATTTCATCGATTTTCATTTAAAACGAATTTTATAAATTGTTTTAAATTCATTTTGAAAAAACGATTTCCACTTCCATTTCAATTACAAATCAAAATTGAATATTCCAATATAAATTTGTTTTAAATTCATTTCAAATCGATTTCAATTTTATTTTAATTTGATTTAAATTCATTTCAAATCGATTCCAATTTTATTTTCAAATTCAAATTGAATATTCCATATCATTTCAATATTAAAATGATAATATTTTCAAAATATCAGATTTTGAAATCTCTTTTCGATATTCATTATAAAATGAATAAAATCGACAAAATTCCTGTTCATGCTAAAATGGCGTTTAACTACTTAACACGGCTTCATATTTTAATATTCATTGAATATTATTTTAAAATATTCGTTAATTCTGAACTGGAATCAGACTCAATCCATTACTATATAATTTTATTTATATGGATTTCAACATCACATGTATACCACAATAATGATAAACAATCATTAAAAATTCATACAACATTTAGAGTGCATTCTACAACTGTATAAGCGTTAAAATAAATAAATAATGCTTATACAGTCTGTCAACCCATCGATTGACATACCACTAATTATTGGGATCAGTGTATGTCAAATATTATCCCAATACCCGTGTGGGGTTTTCAAACAACAAATACTGTTTATGATTTGTGCAGTTGGGCGATGTGTAAAATTTATCGTCCCAATAAATATCAGATAAATGGGCATACATAAAGATTGGACGTGGTCAGTTTTGATGTGAAGCTCTCTTCATAACGGATCCAGTTTCACGCGATTTGGACCTCGTATGAAGGAGATACGTATTTTTAAACTTTCATTACACAATTAAATGATTAACTAAAACCCTAATTATCTCTAATTAACCCTCACCCCCTTTGTTAATTAACTGGAACTTCGTCAATGGAAGAACCCGCCTAGGCCGCCTCGCCAGGGTCGCTGGAGCACGATCAGGGTTCGCTACGCCCTGCTTCTCTGCGCTGTGCACCCCCGCCTGGAGTCCTGGCCAGATCAACGCCGCCATGCCCTCAAAAATCAAACCCCAACGCTCGTCCTTCAAGCTCAGAAAACTGCCAGACCACACAACGATAAATCTTCAAACGTCTATGGATTTGAAGAGCATGGATTGCTCTTCAATTTTTGCTGAAGGAGCATTAGATTTCATAGTGTGTATTTCACAAATTTGTGGCAAGAAATCATGAATGATATCGTTCATTTGATGAAGAGGGTGGCGGATTATTTTATGAACGATGAAATCTAGGGTTTCTAATATGTATTATTTTATATTTAATTTAATTCCAAATATACTTGTTTAAATTTCTGAGCTCCAAATCAAACCCAATGACTGTCATCCCCAACTAATTACCCCCATTCCGAATGCAATTGGATATGTTTCGTAAGCCAACTCTAACGTTTCGATCAGTTTTCATCAAAATTAAAGTATAAATCAATATATATTGAATTTGAACGCACATTTTAATTTACGAGGCCACATAATGACTCCGAAAATTCCCAAAAAATAAATATAGCTATTTTTTGACAATACTGTCCTAACAGGATTAATTTCATTGAATTTGGAGACCGTCTGAAAAACGGTCATTTTTCTGGTCGACCCAATTCAAATTTAATTTACCAAAGACATTTAAATTTACTACACTCACATATTAATTCCAAAAATTATGAAATTTGAAACCTAACAATAATTTGACATTCCAGATTCAACAAAAGTGGTTTCGTCAAAAACGGAGGTTGTTTGCAAAATCGCCATTTATTATATTATATTTCATAGCGACTATTTTAAATTTTAAACTGGACATAACTTTTTATTCCCGCTATGAAATCTGGATTTTTCACATTCATTGGAAAGATATTTTTAAATAGATTCAAATATTTCTGGTTTCACTAAAATCCGATTTATTTTAAATCCTGTATATTCATTTGAAATTTGAAATCGAATTTTCAAACTACCGCGCCATTTCAAACTCCTTTTATAATTAAAATAAAAATATTTGTACTAACTTCGATTTAAATAAATTTGTAACAACCCGGAAAATCTGAGCCAATTTAAAATTTTTAATTTGGCTATTTTAGTGAATTTTAAATATTTAAAATAAATATTTTAAATAATAACGACGAAAAGTAAGTTTGAATCGATGTTTGAAAATAAATGTAATTAATTTTAATTATAAACAAGGCCTGAAATGGCGCGGTAGTTTCAAAATTTGAATTCAAACTTTGACTGACTGTACCGGGTGCAAAATAAAATGGATTTTAGTGAAACCAAAAAATATTTAAATCTGTTAGTGAATATCTTTCTAATGAATCTGAAAAATCGAAGTTTCATAGCGGGAATCAAAAGTTATGGCCAAATGAATTTTCAGAAAGGTCGCTATAGAGTTTATATAGCCCGGGAAAATGGCCATTTTGCAAATGACCTCAGAATTCGACGAAACCACTTTTGTTGGATCCGGGATGTCAATTTATTGCTAGGTTTAAAATTTCATAATTTTTGAAGTTAGTATGTGAGCGTGGCAAAGGAAAATGTGTTTGGTCGATTTCTGTTAAATTGGATCGACCAGAAAAGGGTCATTTTTCAAACGGTCTCAGAATTCGACGAAACTAGTTTTGTTGGGACCGTATCATCAAAACATAGCTAGATTTGTTTTTCTGGAATTTTTGGGATCAGTATGTGGCCCCGGCAAATTGAAATGTACGTTCAAAACAAATATTGAATGTTTTATATTTTAATTTGAAGAGAAACCGACTCAAACAGTCGAATGGGCCTACGAAACATATCCCATTGTGTTCGAAATTAGGGTATTTAGCTAGGGACGACAGTCGTTGGGTTTGGATTGGAGATCGTATGAGGCAAGAGGTATTTTTGGATTTTTTAAAATATATAAATAAAAAAATATCATTGGTCCATCGTCTTCTATCTCTCCTCGATCATCCACCATGCGCAACAGCGGAATTGATTCTTTCCTTCTCTCCTCAAAAACTCAAGATCCACTCAATAAAATTAATCGCTTTAGTTGAGTTATTTGTAGATCTCCTCCATTGCTTCAAATCCATATGTGGTTTAAAAATTTTCGTTTTGTATTGGAGAAGATTAGAGTCCACGAAGTCGGAACCTTCACGCCGCCGGATCCTCCACTGGCCGCCGTCGAGTTCATCTGCACCACTACGCCCTAGTGCAGTTTTCGAGTCTCCACAACGTGGCGCAACCTGATCGAGGCCTAACATCACGGATTGAACACAAATCCAAACCCTAGTTTTGAAGAATTTTGAAAGGTAACGGCCTTATAATATTAAACTGTTCTATAGCACATTAAAGCGCTACGGTTTATGATTTCACTGTAAAAATCATATCTTTTTCGTTTGTTCACTAAATTCAGTGAAACAAGAGACAGTGGACTCGTGTGGACGTCTTCTACATTCTAGAAGAGACCGGATATTTTTCTGAGCCTTCTACAATTTTTGGTGGAGTGGAACCCAGTGTGAGATTTCTGAATTATAAACGATATGGAATCGACAATGTATAAATTATACAGTCGAAGTATGAGTTATATAAGCGTTGTACACCACATGTATAAGCGTTGTTAAGTTGTATGTTCGATGTATAAGTTATATATGCGTTGTAAAATGATATGTGTGTTGAAATAAATTGAAATGATATTGAAGTGAAATCAAAATATAGTTATATACGTATATCTCTATATATATATACTCCCCTCGTCCACAAACCATGGACGATATATATTGGTTGTGATATTGTTTGGATTATTGGTTGATGTGAAAATTTGGTGAATATCATTAATGGTTGGTTTGAAATGATTGATTGTGATTAAAATCCCAATAGGATTAGTATATGGGAAAATTCGTCTGCGTACGAACTAGATATTGAAAATCCCCATTGTCAAAAGCTGCGAGGCTTTAAGGTAGAGCGAGGAGCCGTACTAGGGACGGTGCCGGTTTTAACTACCCTACCGTTATGCTGCCGAAATTTTATGAAATATTTCTGTGTTTGATTTATATTCATGTGTTGAATGTTGAAATTAAAGTCATGTGTTGAATGACGAAACAAAATTCATGTGTTGAATAGAAATTCATGTGTTGAAATAAATTCATGTGTTGAATGGAGTTTGTGTATTGAATAAATTCTTTGAAAGATAAAAATAACCTTTTTATCATATATATAGATTATATAAAATATTAGTGGTTTAAATAAATTGTTTTGCAAAAAAAATCACATTTTTATTATATATATAAACTATATAAAATAATCGTGTTTTGAAATAAAAAAATTTGCAATAAAAATCACAATTTTATTATATATATAAACTATAGAAAATATTCATGTGTTGAATGTTGGAATAGAAGTTCCTGTGTTGAAATCAAATAAACGAATTCATGTGTTGAAATAAAAATTCATGTGTTGAAATAAATATCTGTTGGATAAAAATATTATTTTTACCAAATATATGAAGTGAAAATGGTTTTAAAGTTGAAGAATCGATTATACTTATATATATAAATATAATTAAAATATATCTAATAACGAAGCTGCAGTTCGTGTTTTGAAACCGTGATTTCAAACGATTAGTGCGGGAGATCCGACCGTCGGATTTTCCCGAAACTGAAACCGTTGGGTTCGCCTTGGAAATATCTTTCCAACGACACCCACTTTGTGAAGATCCAACGGTTGGATTGTCTGGAATGTTCAATTCAAATCTGAAGAAAAACAGAGCCAGACACTACACCAAAACAGGGGATTCCCAACAAGTATATGTGTTACAAATAATTTCTGTAACACTTTTAAGTGTCACCAACGGCATGTGAGGAATTTCCTGTAACACTTATGAGTGTTACAAACAGAGTAACTGCTAACACTTATAAGTGTTACAAACATATTCATTGCTAACACTTATAAGTGTTACCATATCTTATAGTTCCAACATTTAATAAGTGTTAGCAATGAATATGTTTGTAACACTTACAAGTGTTAGCAATGAAAGTGTTACAAACATATTCATTGCTAACACTTATAAATGTTTGAACTATAAGATATGGTAACACTTATAAGAGTTACAAACATATTCATTGCTAACACTCATAAATGTTGGAACCAGAAGATATGGTAACACTTATAAATGTCAGTATCATAATCCTACTAACACTTATAAATGTTGGTATACATAAATTGCTAACACTTATAAATGAGTATATATAACATGTCTTTATGATTTTCCATCACATAATTCAACATATCAATTCAATATAAGATTTGGTACACTTCCATATTTCAAATTCAACAATGTCACATTTGCATAATGCTCAAATATTTGTTACATGCTTCCAATTTCAAAATACCATAATATCAACTTCAAATTACAAAAAACGATACAAAGTTTTACTAAAGATACATAGAATTTTAGATACCGCGAAGGCGAAACGTGGATCATATCACAAAACCTCCATCCAAAATTCACAAAGCTTGTAATGTCCGTTTTGAGGACCATCGAAAATTGGTGCTTCTGGATCTAAAACTTTTGTTATCCAAACAACTTTCTCAACACCTTATACTATCTTTCTAAAATGACACATGGTTTGTGTTGCAATATAAGCTTTTGCAACATTCTTCTTTAAATCTTGTGATAATAGCATTACAAGTTGTTTTTCCCTTGTTGATCCAACATCATTTGACGGAATAAGCGAATTAGCAATTCCAACGTTCGATGTAAATTTATCCAAATTAGAGGCGGTTTCTGTCATAGGCGTGACAACACCGCCATTAACGTTATGTTGCAATCCCGGTACCATAGTAAGAAAGGATGAAGCAAATGATTTAAGAGCATACCTCCACCATATCAGCCCTTGATGATGTTTGCTTCAATTATGCTATTTTCATTCTTCAGTGAAGCTGCAAAATATTAGGATATAATTGTTAAAGAGCTTTGGTGCGATAATTGTTAAAAAAAAAGGAACAAAACCAACCATTACTTTTATTCAAAAGACTGGGAAGTGGCCATATAATTACATAAACCAAACAGCTCAGATCCATATGATGGATACATGATATACAGTGCATAACAAGCAGTTAATTATGGAAGCAACAATACTTTAAAAAAAACAAAGATACACAGTAGTAAATTAAAGCCTACACTGCAGAATTTGTTTGTATTGTATACATCAATTCTATTTTTCTTTTTTGAAAGATAAACATCTCAATTCAGTTTGTAAATCATAGCATAAATTTTCCAGATTAGTTTTCGACTTCAAAATATGACTTTTTATAACAAAATCTAAACAGTTCAAATGACAAGAAGGGGATTTAGCCTAACAGCAGTGCTTCTAGAAAGCAAAACAAATCACAAACAATTTCTTCGTAAACCATATACATGCTAATTTTACTCAATATCATGTTTTATTTCTATTACCACAGCAGATATGTTCACCTGACGTGCCAAAATTTATTTGATGGTTTCAGGGTCAGACTGAGGTTGTACATCCATTTTAAAAATGAATGAAACTCTTATCTTTTTCATTTCTCTAGCACAAGTGCAGCTTTAGGCCTTGATGCAGCTGGTTCCATTAAGCTTGTGTGGAAAGCACCAACAACTGCTACGTGCAACTGTAACCCAAAAATGAAATAAAATTATATTTGTCATTGATTTTAGAATGTAACATATCCATGAAATTATATTGAAATACAAAAATTTACCTCCATCCATGCTTTAAATGATTTAGCTTTGGCTTCAACTGCTTTCTCTCCTTTGGTACCTCTAGAAAAAATATAGCTATATTAACTCAAAAGATGCATACTTTAATACTTTAGAATATAAGTGGAAGTAAAAATTAAAAGAACTAATTACTGAACATAGGAAGTTGACGATCTGAACTCTTTCTTTCTCATCAACATCCTTATTAGCTGCATCACATAATTACTGCATTTTTTTCTGAATCTAATCCGATGATTCTAACCATAGCACTAGATGTAGCATCCACAACATCCTGAAGAAATTTTAATGGTTGCAAATCTTAGACATTCGTACTGTTTATGTTTCATATGTAAATTTGTTTTCAATATATGATTACATGTTTGGAGACTAAGCTGGACGGCTTCTCCTCTTGACTTAAAAAGCTTAAGGCCATCTTCGAGCCTGTGAATTGATTCAATATACAGGTGCTTCAGAAGTCATCAACAAAGACGCCACAATTACCTAAAAAACTGTAATGGATACACAATAATTTATAATATGCAAAATAAATATAAATCACAAATTACTTTGTTAACATTTTGCTTTGTATTTCTTATTATTACCAATTTCATTGGAGATATCTTGAGGTAAAAAATTTAGAGTACAATATTTTCAATTCATGATATGTACTTGATAATTGGTATACATCCAGTTTGCTCAAGATCTTATCCAATACAAAATATATCGTGTAAAATCTACATCTAAAATAAAAACATAAAACTAATATTTAAATGCTGATTGAAAGAATGCCAGGAAAATGACATTAGTAAAGGCAAAAACTTCCTAGTCGGCATTTTGCTCTCTTTTTTCATTCGCTGGGCAGACAACCAAATCAAGCTAAGAAACACCTTCCTTCCCGGTCGGACTTAGGCCCAACCAAGTGACAGCAGCGTGTGTTGCTGCTGTTGACAGCAGCAAAGTGCTGCCTCACAGTTTTTTTTGAAATAAATATATTTTATATACACAAATAGGTTCTGTATAAATTATATAAACATAAATGCATTAGCATTTATTCTACTTGCTTTTCTTAAGCAACACATACATGTCATATAGGAAACAAGGGAAGCAAACTTATACATGTTGAAAACGGACCTTGTCCCATCTTTCCTTCTCATAGGCAATTCATAAGGCATTCCTTTTAACTATACACAAATATAAGTTGCATACATCAGATTAATTTACAAGAAATAGATTAATTTACAAGAAATAGATTAATTTACAAGAAATATGTATTTAATTGTATGATGCTGGCATGCAGACTGAAACTATATGCGAAAATAAATGGTTTATAAATGGCATGTTACCAAATGCATCATCCTGACAACAAAAGTAACGATGTTTGAGCAAACAGCATGCTATTTCCAGGCTGCTATATTTAATATTTGACTGAGTATGCTAGGTACAACAACTGGCCTAAGGATGATCAAACACTCATGCAACCAGCAATCGAAGATTATGTGATTGTTATACTTTCTGAACTTAATGGATATGGATATTCATTCATGCTATTAATCATTTTACATACAATTGCAATCCATGAAAGATCTTCGATTACACACAATGTGCCGTCATTTAGTTTTGATTTTATTTAACACAATGGTGTTACATATGGTTGACGATCATCATCAAGCATGAGTACAACTGAAAATTTTGGTTCCACCCTTAGCATTGCTTGTTTTGACTTTAAAAGTTTTCGGTGAAACAAAAAATGTAAGATTTACGTAAAAACAAAATAAAAATGGTGGAAACATTTCTATATAAAAATATTATCCTTCCTACATACAAATTATTTTTTCACTATATAGTCATATATGCTGCTCTAAGTTAAATGGTTAATTCTGTGTTTCAAATAAGTTATTTTGTTCATGTAACTAAAGCCCTGATAATATGTTACTAAAGCATTGAAACGACAGTTGTTTTAGAGGGAATTTTGTATTGCATAACAAGTGATTGGGATATACTTAACGTCTAAACCCAAGGAAACTTGTAAAATTGCATATATAACTTAGTTGAACTAAAGCTATAAAATCAATTTTACAGAACTGTGCAGGTAGACGAGGCACTGATGGAGTTAGCTGGACCAAAAGCCTACTTCATGCACTGCTTACCTGCAAAAAGAGGAGTCGAAGCTCCCAATTCGATTGTGTTTTCTCAAGCTGAGAACCAAATGCATGCCCGAATGCAGAAACAGGAATACGCTAAAGTAGTATAACACATGTAAACTAGTTTCATAAAATGCTAATACTTTGGACATAGCAGGTCATAGCCTGTAATTATCAGTTTTAGTGCTGATTCAACTCAAACCCATATCAGTTTTAATATATCAAGTGCCTAAGCATTAATACTTTGGACATAGCAGGTCATAGACTGTAATTATTTACTACATATTACACCCATTGCAAATTGAAACCGTGTGCCTGTCTAGGTAGGGAAGCATGTTACCTTTCAGGTTATTATTGTTTCTCCTTCTCCATAATGCTCTTCCAGGAGAAGTTAATACAAAGTAAAGGATCCTTTCCCATATTCACCTACATAATTTAGAGTTGATCAGCCAATGATATCTCAAAATCAAATCTTTAACTTATAAATAGAAATCAGCCAATGATATGTGAGCAATTTTCATTGACATTTCATTTTGTGCTTTTGCTGATATATATGGCCTGACATTCTCTTCCATTAGTATAGTGTACTCATGTCTATTAGGAGGATATAACCTACTTCAGAGATAAAGATTTATTTCGCTTATAACCAAAATTGAAATCAAGAGCTCGATCAGTCGCATCAAGATCCTCTTTCGAGACAGTATAAGGAAAGTACCAATTAGTGACCAGCGTTATCCCTATCTTTCCTTGCTGAGACATATGCATTATCAAACAAGTAGTGGCCATATTCATACTGCTTTTAGTTTTACTGCCAGTTATATAGTACTGTTAGCCGAATAAGCAGCACATTCATTTTGGATCATTAAAAATGCATATATTTCTTAGTTGAGGCAGCTGGGACTAACCTGTTTCATGTTTTGAACTGTCGATCTCCTGGATGTGTTAGCAAATAATAAGAAAAGAAAATACAAACTGGCGGTCAAATGCGAACTAGAATCAGAAATCTGCAACTTTCAGAATTGGCTATGCGTATTGTATAAGAAGTTTGGTTGACTATCGCTGATTACTTTTAGCTACTTCTAAAATATAAAAATTTAGTAACAAATGATGAACTTAAAGGACAAATAATGATTTCAAATGCGAAAAATCTACATTCATTGTCATGTGTGAAAACTAAATTTGAAACCGCCCTCACTTGTCCTACCATGACAAACAGAATTAGCCTCTTCTTTAAATCATTATACCTTTCTAGGACATCATGTAATAAACATAACCTCAATATTTCCAAAATTTAATGCATAACAGGTAAGTCATACCTTTGCAAAAACTCTAATACCATTATTTAATAGCTTTTGTGGTTGCATTGACAGTCATAGTTCTTTTTCCCAATGTTGGTCTTGTTGCACTTATGAATGATGTGTGAAAGGCGTAAACCTATTTTAAAAAGTCAGCAGTAAGAATTATAATATATTTGTTTGCAACCTACTTACTGTAACTCCCAAAGTTGGTAAAGTAAATATTTGGAGAACCTGAATTGGTCATGGACAATTGCTGAGTTCATCTTGTGCAAAGGTTGGCAGAAGAAATCTGGACAATCAATGGATAGACGACAAATGTACAGAATTTTCTAAATAAATTGATATTAATCTTAAATGAGTAGGTTCAACTCTGATATACATATAAAACCCTAACAAAAAATTGATGCTCAAATCAATTTGCAAACTTCATAATTAAGAAAAGCGACACAACCCCGAAATACAACTTTAAAACGTGCATCATCCAATAACTCATGAGTCCTAACACAGCCACATCTTTTAAGTCAGACTTTACTTGGATGCTCATTTTGCATGGTTGTTGTGTTTCAGTGTTTTTCCATCAATTTAGATTTCTTGAGTAATGAATTTAATTTAAATATTTCAAGGGAATTCCACATAAATAATGCTTTAAAATAAAGGCAAAGTGATTATTGTTACTTCTCAGATATAGTTCACACAAGTTTCGACATTAATCATATAATATAAAGTACCTAAAAAACAGAATTCCTGCAGTAACCAAATTATTTATTATGCATTTTTGTTCGTCTAGGAGACTGGTTTATAAGCTAGTTTTACAGGAATTTGATTAATTTATTCTGTTTTTTTTTTCCTGACCCTATCATCTAAGCCAGCTAATGATAGATATATGCAGTTGTCATAGTGAAATACTTTTCATGAACTAAGAAGAAATATTGCAGCATTATTTCAATATGTGAATCTCTTTTACATAAGCATCATGTACATATTACACGCATGTATTGGATAAAAAATAGAGAACGCATGAGAGGAAAAACTTACTGTGTTTTTGTCCACATAATTGTCTGTCATTGCTTCGGTTCCAATGGCGAAATACTTAAGATATTTCTGTGGCAAAAGACTAACAGAACTAAATGAGAAACGAGAGACAAAGGCAGGGGTATTGAGTTATTAAGGATGTGTGGTTTGCTCATTCTGCAACTATAGTTTTATTCTGTGTGAATAATTAGTTTCCTTCTACATTGAACATTCATATACCTTGCTAACGGGCTAACAGGAACTATAAACATATTAGGAAAAATATATTAAATCACAAATATGTCAAAGATATCCTCGGCCTTGCATTAGTCTTCAAATTTACCCACTCTATTCATGCTTTGTTACAGTTTTGAATTACATTCATTACCTTAATTTGTATTTCTTATTTAATTCCCTGATTAATGTTTGTTATAAATGGCAGTCAATATATTATTACTGTTAATCCAATTAATGCAATGTTTGTTAATTTATTTCTCTTTCCAGTTAATGAATCAATTTAAAATATCATTTATTTCTATTGTTGGACCACTAAAAGGAAACATTTCAAAACTATATATCTCATATATTGTGTAATTTTTTGTTGTACTTATATATAATAATAGCGGTCTGGTCTGAATTTTCATTATGAACACTAATCACAACCTAGTAATCCATAAATATCACGACAATTGATAAGTTACCCAAGTTCATCCAGTAATATTTGGTAATCATTTAATTATGGATTGCCAAAACTTTGATGATATTTTACACCACACTTACATGCAAAATATTCTCATAAATTACCATTTAAACCATGGAATGTTTTTATACTAAATGTAGGAACCACCTCTTAGGGTCTTCAAAATCAACTCTTTAATTTATAAAATATAATTTTGAGTAATTTTTTGTCAATAAAACTGACATAAAGGATTATAAATGGTGAAATGCAAGTTATTAAGCTTAGTTATTGTTAACATATAATAATTTCAGTTATTGTTAGCAGGTTATAAAATATAAAACTAGACAAGTCAACTTTAAAAAATAAAATAGAAAAAAGTAATAATAAATGCATATAGTATAACAGTCAATACAATGTCTGTTTCCTCTAAAAGTCTATTTGGGAAGTGCAATGCTGTCAAATGACACAATTTGAAAGTAATTTTTGAGATTAAGCTAACTTTATATTCAAATGGTAGTTATAGACAACATATACAAATCTCAATGAACACCATACTAGGACAACAAATATTAAAATGCTTAGGCGGTGTTTTAGGAATTTTTTTATTCACAATGCAAGAATAGCAAGAACTAAATTTCTTTTTTTTTCCCTGAAATTAACAGTGGGAACTTGCACTGTTTTTCCAAACCACATTGCAACGTGGTCCATTCAGCTTGTCATACAACAAAAAGATCCATTGCAGTCCAAACTGAAAACAAAATAAAATATCATTTACTGATCACATCTTGTCAGGATTACTAGAGTTCTCATGTTTCTTGGGTAGTCGTGACTTACAAATTGATAATCCCTTAATCCAGTAATTTAAAAGTTCAACTTAATGGATAGCACCTGCCTAAACTTTGAAAAGATAAAGTGGAACTCACACTTAATCTAAAACGGGAAGTGAAGGGAGCAAAACATATACAAATTATGTAAAATAAGTAGCAGTGGGATCACATAAATCAATTTCCTTCTCACTGTATTGATATCATTTATTGCCATAATTTTTTGCAAAATGAATGATTCTGGTGCTGTTTGATAAAGAGAACTCAACTGAATAAAAATATATATAGACCAAATGAATGATAGTATTACCAGGAATTGGCCGCTTAAGTACTTAACCTCCTACCAACTTGTTTAGTACCACCTTAACTGCAACCAATAAATGTTCACATAAATTACAAATTAACTTTTGTAATAGAACGCAAGTTGGTGTTTCACCCTGACAAAACCTCTGGTTACGGTTTACTTTCTTGTCATTTTCTTTTATCGGTTTACAGTGATACCAAATGATATCAGATTCTTTAGGCATCTGCGGTAATAAACTGCTAAAGTTAATACATTTATTTTATAACTAAATTAAATAATAATACATTTTGAAAGCTGTAAATAATAAACAGATTAACCATGCTTATACAATTAACAGGGGAGAAAAACTACAGAAAAATGTCCAAATTTGACCACACAATTTGATTTTGGGTATGCGGAATAAAAGTGAGATAAGCTATAAATATTAATGTCAACGCAAGCCATCTTCATTTCCAAAGACATATTTTGGTGCAAATCAAAGATCCAACGCAAGCTAATTTCATTTTCAAATGGTCGGCTAACCCATCTCTGTAATAAATCCAAGTCCAAAATTGGACCCAAAACAAAAGAGGAAAAAAAAAAAAAAAGGAACAAGAGATTTTTATAGGATTCCTAGAAGTGAAATCGAATTTTTTTACCTCATATCGTGATTCTAGAAGCCGCCGTGATTCCTAGAATCCCCAATTCCTACAAGCCCCAATTCGAAGTCCATTCTAATCGCAGAATTCAGTTCTTCGAGTTGATCCAATCGTAAATTTCAATCGCAGATTTCATCCGCCGTGTCTCTGATGTTGATCCAATCGCAGATTTCAATCTTCGAACTCCATTCTGTTTATTTCCCTATGTTGCGGCCGAGTTGAGGACTAAGGGTTGAGCATAGGATTAGGGTTATGTTTGGTAAGTTACCCTTTTGCCCTAAGAAAAGAAGAGTTGACCAGGCATAACAACACATAAAAGTGTTGGCACATTTTTAGTGACACATTTTGGCTACCGCAACACATGTTAGTGTTACTAGTCTACAACACATATAAGTGTTGGCAGTTGAAAAAAATAAAAGTTGCAAAATGGCCAATATGGTGTAGTGAGAATCGATTATATTTATATATATAAATATAATTAAAATAAATCGAATAACGACGCTGAAGTTCGTATTTTAAAATCGAAACTTCAAACGAGTGTACTGGGAGATCCGACTGTCGGATTTTCCCAAAACCTGAACCATTGGATTCGTTTTGAAAAGATCTTTCTAATGATATTAAATTTGGGAAGATCCAATGGTTAGATTTTCAGATATGTGTAAATCAAATCTGAAGAAAAATAGTGCCACGGCCGCGTTATGGCCTGAAGCATCATTTGAATGAATTGGCTAGTTTTAAATAAATAAAAATAGCGATAAATCGTTATAAAATATTATAAACGATATGGAATGGAAATAAACCGAATTTACCCGGTTTAGTGGATATTTGATGGTCGAATGTGTTTGGCGTGAATTGTTGTCGAATAATTTAACCATTAAAATGAATTGATTTAAATTCTAAATATACGTGAATTATTTGAAAAGGCCGAGTTAAATCTCATTTCAAATAATTGATCGGCGATGAAGACGGTGGTTGAAGACCGGAGATCTTCACCTCGGTTGGATGGTAACTGATGTCTTGATTGGGAGGCATCCCGAAATATAGATAATAAGTGGTGATCGTCCAGAAGTGCTTGGAGATCGATGGGTATGCGAGGTATGTAGTGCCTCCGGTTTCGTTCAGACCTAGAATGAACGTGTAAATGGATTGTGTGTCTAACATTGGATTTTGTTCCGTGCTGATTAATCTCTATTAAATATATATCTGTTTGGCGACGAAGAATTTATTCTCTTGCTTAACGCCCTTCTCTGAGACGTACGAGCTCATAGGTTATATATCGATAGAAATCAGTCGCATGGAGTGAACTGCCTGTGTGGCACGCCTGAGTGGCAAATGATCAAGGCTTCTGCTGAAAAGCAAAGTCTTGTGGTTGATGATCAAAGCACGGCCTGTATGGCATAGCTTTGTGTATAACGTGAATTCACGAGCCTCACACCCCGGTATGAGCCAGAAACGGGAGAGGACCTCAGGGAGGACATGTGTTTCTTTCTAGCTAGAGGTGGTGTCAGTGCTTAAACTGGCTGACATATATATTATTTTCACCTGTGTGGTTGTTGCTGTTGCGAGGCGCCTCGGATGTATCGGTGACTATGTGAAGCCGATGGAGTCATTTGGCTCATTGACGCCCCAAAGGGCGGGGAAACGAAGTATTCAGGCATTTTAATCCACATCGGTGGACCGACCCTGTCGCTCCAAGGGCCCACCTGAGTCTGGGTCCTGAGGCTCGGGCTAGCGAGTCTCGAAGTCGGTAAGGACAATCTTTTGCCTTGGTTCAGGATGGAAATCCAATTTCCAAATACGACACCGTGCGGTTTTGATTGTATACCTATATATGGCGACATAGTGGTATGGGGGCATTAATGTCGTCTATGATTAGTACTTATGATTTGAAATTGTGTTTGAAACATATAAACACTAGTAATAATATCAAATGCTTTTGCTTTATTCGTATCAAGCATATTTTGGCCATTATAAGGTAAAAACTCTCTCCTCCGGTTTGCGTTGCATTGTGTGATGGGAACTGAGTCTTATAATGGCTTCATTTTTGTAAAAAGCATTGCGATGTTTAAAAGATTTACTTGTTTTAAGCACTGGCAATCCAATGGAGTAAACCCGTTCTGCGAAAGTGGCGTGGTCCTGTGATTAGCCATATTATAAAATGTGTTAAGTAGATTTCTCATACCAGTCCCATTACTGACTTGTAGTTTGTTTCACTTGCAAACTCAGGTGCCCCTTTTTCTACACGGGCAGCCTTGTGTTCAGGTTTTAGCAGGCTCTTTCTGGATAGCTGGAGCTGAAGATGGATTCTATCATTTATCTCTTTTTATGTTGTTCATCTCCTATTGTACATATTATGTTTGTTTTCCGCTGTAGACATTTATGTATAGCTGAACTGTATTTGTACTAAGTATGATCCTGTATACTGTGTAACTCTGATGATTATGTTTATCCAGTGTATTCTATTGTACATTATCTTGTGTATTTATTTATTTCTGTTCTGCTAATATCTGTTTATGTGTTATATTCCAAAGATTACCCTTGCCACCGTCGTACAGGGTTTTGGGGTCGTCACAAAATTTATACATTCTAATTTTATTCAAAATAAATTTCTTGTCTTTATTATTTAAAATAAATCATTTTAAATATTCAAAATACATTAAAATTGCCAAAATAAAATTTTCAAATTGGTTCTGATTTTCCGGGTTGTTACAATCTCCCCCACTTAAAATCTTTTCATCCTCGAAAAGGAATGGAGCTTAATGTTGTTTAACTAATCAACTCAACTTTCATTCTGGCTTTCGTTCTTCAACTTTTCAGATTCTAAGAATTTTCCAATTCTTCAAAAATTTGGCTAACACCCTAAATTTTCAAAAAATTTCGCCATAACCTCCTTTGTACAGGGAGACATTTAAAACCGCAACTTGCCTCATAGGGCCCTTGCCAATCCAAATGAGAAAGAAAATGCCAAGCGGCCAGCCTTAGGCTTATAAACCTTTTAAAAGAAAAAAAAAGAAAATTGCCAAGCGGCCAGCCTTAGGCTCGTAAACCTTTTAAAAAAAAGAAAATTGCCAAGTAGTCAGCCTTAGGCTCATAAACCTTTTAAAAGAAAAAGAAAATTGGTAAACACATACCTATTTGTCGGGCATACAATCTTATTCCTCTTCTTAGATTTCCTGTTATGACTGGTTCATTATATAAGCATGTACATGTATGCAATTCCAATCAATTTCAATTTACTTCAATATTTGACTCAATTTGGATTAATGGATCAAAATTTTAATTAATCAAACAACACAACCAGCAATCAATTTGTTGATTAAATTTCCAAAACATATAACTTATATATATATATATTCAAAAATCATATTTTTAGGTCAAATTCCAAACAATAAATTAAAAATAAGGTTTTGGTTCTGACACCAGTCGATTGGAAATATATAGATTTCCCACTTTCGAAACTCGAACACAAATGTTGATGATGATATATCAATCATCAGAATCATCTCCGGGCGACTAGAGTGTGATTCTATATTTACCCAGTACATTTGAGGCCTCGAATACACGTTAATTACGCGTATATTCAAAATCTCCATATACTTGATTGTCAAAAATCAATCTAAAATTAATATTCAAATACGAATAAGTCAAATAAAATTTTAAAACAAAATTTAATTTTTAAAAACAACATTCTTCACACTCGTTCTAGGATACTACTAATCACATATCTAATGAGTAATTTTTATTGGATATTACTAATCCAATCTCTGATGAATTCTTTCGTTTTGTTCTAATGTGTCTTGTTTTCGAGCTCTGTATACCAAAGCTCTGATACCAAATGTAGTGACCCGTGCTTCCCGGCCAGCCCAAACCAAACAAGAAGGTGGAATATTTCGAGAGTAAGACAAATCAGAACACAAACAACAAAATATTTCATTGCTTATTACAATAATTACATCAGAGTACAAGAATATTCAGAGTATGAATAAATATTACATAGAAAAAATATCAGAGATTTAAAATACACAGCAACGGAAAATAAAATGTATAAATACATAGCGTAGTGGAAAATACAAATAACAAATACAACTGAAAGAAATACATGGATACAGAGCGTTCCAAATATAGCTCCAGCTGTAAATCCAAGATCCTGTATAAATAAATCTGCAAAACCAAAACAACTAGCTTCCCGTGTGGAAAATATGGGCATCAAGAGTTTAGGTTAAAACAATAAACTTCAGGTCAGTCATGGGACTGGTATGAGAACTAAAACAGTTATTAAAACTTTACTTTGAAATAAGGTAAATTAAGGGACCATGCCGTATAACACGGAACGGGTTTACCCCGAAGAATACCAATGCCTATAACAAACGGCACAATGCTAAATAAAGAAAAATGGAGCTATTATAAAACTCAGGTCCCATAACACAATGCAACGCAAGACGGAGGATAGAGTTTTACCTTATAATAGCCAAATATGCTTGGTACGTTTTAAAACAAATCTTTTATTATTACTATAAGAGAAGAAATCAACTTCAAATATAAATGTACCAATCATAGATGGTATGGGTACCATATATCATGTCGCCATACTAGGCTCTACAATCAAAACCGCAAAAATGTCGTATTGGAAGTTTGGATTTCCATACTGGTGGCTCCTGATTCGAAAGATCTATCGCATAGTGCAATTCCCAATGGCTTATGTCGCAGGCATGCGGAAACACCATAATGCACATCTGCACTATCAAGGAAACAAGTTACCGCGGCTTATGTAACAACCCGCAAAAATCAGAACCAATTTAAAAATTTTATTTTAGGAAATTTTAATGAATTTTGACAATATAAAATAATTTATTTAAATAATAATGATCACAAATTTGATTTAAATCGAAGTTAGAATGTATAATTTAATTTTAAATAACAAAAGAGTTAGAAATAACGCGGTAGTTCGAAAAGTCAAACTTGAACTTTGACCGACCGTACAGGATGCAAAATTTAACGGATTTTAGTGAAACCAAAAATATTAGAATCTATTTAAAAATATCTTTCCAACGAATCCGAAAAATTGAAATTTCATAGCGGAAATCAAAAGTTATGGCCAATTCAATTTTTAGAAAGGTCGCTATGAAATTTATAAGGTCAAAATGCTACTTTTTGCATACGAAGGAATTTGAACTCGAAACCACTTCTATTGAGTTCAGAATGATGTTTCTACATTGAAAAACAGTAAACACTTATATATTTTGAGTTTCGGAATTTATTTGTTTAAAAATATATTTTTAATATTAAATATATTGGCCTTAAAAATAGTCATTTTTCAAACAACCTCGGTTTTCGACGAAATCACTTTTGTTGGAACCGGAATGTCAAATTATTGCTAGGTTTCAATTTTCAGAATTTTTCGAATTAATATGTGAGCGTGGGAAAAGAAAATGTGTTTTGACTATTTCAGTTAAATTTAAACGCCTTAAAAATAGACATTTTTCAAACAGTCTCAGAATTCGATGAAATTAGTCTCGTTAGAACCGTATCGTCATAAGAAAGCCAAAAATAATTTTTCTGGATTTTTCGGAGTCCGTATGTGGCCCCGGCATATTTAAATGTACGGTAAATATTTAATTAATTTTTAATGGAATTTTAAATAAAATATGTACAAATTTCGGAATTGGGCCCCGAGACCCATTCCATTGCGTTCAGAAGGTGTCAAAACCTTAAGATCGACAGTCTTTGGGCTGAAATTGGACAAAGTTGCAAAACGGGCCTTTAATGGATAATAAATTAATAAAATATTATAAAAGTACACGCAAACCAAGGCATCTCTTCTTCCCGATCAGAAACTCACGCACCTGAACCCGTAGCCGCCATGTCTTCTTCTCCTTCTCTCCTCCTTATCTCCTAATCCACTCACTTTTAGATCCCCATCTTTTGGAAGTTTTTCAAGCTCTTCTCCTCCTCTTTCTTCTCCGACCAATTTCACATCAAACCGTTGCCCGTAGCTCTCGAATCACCTCTCCAAGTCCGCTGACTTTATGGATCCTCTGCTCCTCCTCCTTGCAACCGCATCCCACCCCCTTCCAGCCGAATATCCACCTCTCCAAGCACTCCATCCTCCAACAAACGGCACCCAAAACCGTCAACCGTAGCTCAAGTTACCGTGATTCAAAGATTTGAACAATTCAAAGGTTATATAAATTTTATTCTATCAATTTGCAATGCTTGATTTCATTTCTAATCTTAATTTTAATTATTAAAAATGTGTTTTTGATTCAATCCGATTCAGAACGCAACAACGTTTGTGATATTGGGACAACGACACGCAACATAACATTCAAGATATGTTGTGTACAATCTCTGATCCTTTTGATTCAGTTTTGATTTAATATCCAAGGTGAGCAATTCTAAATTTAAAATTTAATTTAATTTAATTTAATTATTTTTCTTAATTAATATATCTGCGTTAGCTAGATCTATGTTCGCATTGAAATTTCATTGTTTATTTGTAATCACATTTGCTATGCTTTGAGTTTTGGATGTTGAATTATTCATGTATATGATTGACATAGAAATGTGTTTATTTTATGCTCTTATATCTTATCTTTTGTATATAAATAAATATTACTTGGGTATTGTTTTGTTATTTTTACAGATAGTCCAACCCAGCCCGCATGCAACCAGAAATGTAGAGAAATAGAGTTCAATTTGCTGTGTATTTGCATTTTGAAGAATTGTAGATGAAGATATCACATCTAGTTGCTGTTGAACAAGAAAAGGAGTGATAAAAAGGCTTTGCACATCACAAATCAATGAAGAAATATCAAGGAAGCAAGAGGAAAAAGAGAAAAGACCCAAATTTGCTTTATTTATCTAAGGCCCATTTATGTTTCTCATTGTAAACTAATTAGTGGTGTAATGATCAGGCCCATTTACCATTAGGGTTAGGGTTAGGGTTTGGCTATCTACCCTATATATACCCATGTAATGGCATTGTAGCCACCATCCAATCTCATCTCTTATTCCATTGTTCTAATAAAAGTTCTTCTTTCTCTTTTATTTTCTGCATTTTTTTTTTTCTTAGCAACTAGTGTTGTCTACACGATTAGATTCGGTAGAACACTATTTGTATTTTGCACTTGTTTGCATTAGTGATTTACCGTCTGATTAGATTCAGCGGAAATCCTAATTTTAATTTTTGTTTGTTATTTCAATTTCTGCAATTTCAATTTCTGCTTTTATTATTTTCTTAGGTCAGATTGGGTTTGATTAGATTCAAATCTAATTCATAGTTTCATTTGCTTTCCATTGAAATTGTGATTTGATCGTCGGTTCAGTTAGATCTGTTCTGAATCAAATTACAGTTTTAATTTTGTTTTGTTTTGCAAAATCAACCTCCAAAGTTCGTCTAACACGCCCACGGAACATATAAATAATAAAATTTAACTTTCCTCCCTGTGTTCGACCTGTATGCTACACGCCTGTATGCTTGCAGAATTTAATTTAAATGTCGCGTTTTTCTAATTCATAGATCAGCGACGATCAAGTTTTTGGCGCCGTTGCCGGGGAGGTAACAATTAAATTTTATTGTTTATTTAATTTCTGATTCGTGTTAGTTTTTATTTATTTATTTTAGTTTTCTTTTGTTTTCTTCTGTATATAAAAAAAAATCTTAATTGAGTAGATTTGGTGTTGTTCAATGATGCCATAATCTTTCAAATAAGAGAAAAAAAAATTCTTGCCATTTTTTGCTTTCAATCTCTTTCCCTTCTTCTTATCTATTTTCTTCCTTTCTTTAGTCCCCTTCTTGTTTTCAATACATTTATTTATTTTCTTCAGTAATAAGCCTAACCAAAAAAAAAAAAAAAGTTATTGCCGTTTTTTGTGTATTTCTTTCCTTGTCTCGATTCTTCCTTCCTCTCAACAATTCTGAAAAAAAAATCTTTTGTTTACATACTTGTAATTCCTTCTTCTTTTACAAGTCCTTAAATAAAAAATAAAAAAAAAATCCTATTTTCCTTGTTTCCTTCTATTCCTTTCCTTTTTCCCAATACATTGTCTTTCTTCTCTTTTCCTTTCAAAAAAAAAATAAAAAAAATATACAGATTTACATTTTTTTTTCTCTAGACTGCGCCTCCTCTCTGCCAAATTCCAAACATCCACAATCCCCTTGATCCATACTTTTCACCATCAACTACATCCACCAATCCTCACGCCATAACCCTCACCTTTCCATAACAGTCCCTACTCTTCGCCAACATACCACATCGTCCGATCCCCTCTTATACCCCAAAAAAAAAAAAAAATTCAACAGCAAAAACCACAAACCATCGTCTCCCCTTTCATCAACACACGTCCGTGACCCCAATAACACTCCATCACAGTTCAAAAAAAAAAAAAAAAAAAAAAAAAAAAACAACAACACTGCAAATACCTACCGTTCTTCACAATATCAACGTACTCCTCCCATACCAGACTTTCATCATCCACCTTAATTCAAAAAAAAAAAAAAAAAAAAAAAAAAAAGAAAGAAAGAAACATCTAGAAACCGACCAGACCCTCCACTCAAGCTACCATCCCCAGTCAAGACCATTGCAAACTACCCCATCGGAAGTTACCCACCGGCCAACCACGTTCATCACAAAACAACACTATCCACGTTCAGAACACCCCTCCTCCCCCAAAACTTCTGCTCTCACCCACATCCATCGTTCAAGAACACAGATCCAATTCCGATCTACACAACCAAAACCACCCCCTTCGACCAAGTCAAACACTTCAGCTCCATCAACCACCTACAGCGGTCGATCACAACCCTTCACAATCACAAACCCATTTTCCAACGCAACAACCCTCGGCCAAATCATTACTGCTTCTTCGCGAACCTGTTCGGAAACCACAATCAGCTCGCACTAGTTCGATCATCGGATCCGAAAAATCCCCAATCACAACTCAGAAAGTTCCTAAAGCCAACCGAAACCCAAATCAATTCATACCCCATCCCAATTCGAAGACTACTTCACCCCTCCATTACCTTCAGACGCAATCCAAGCCGATTCGAAACTTCCAATCCAAAGCCAAATAAGTTTGAATCTCAACCGAAAAGAAAGAAAAAGTAGGGAAGTTTGATTTGTTTTGGTTTCCTGAAAACCGAAATTTCGTTTCCTCTCCGATATTGAAAAGAAGAAAAATAAAAAAAGGGCGAATTGTTTCTGAAACAAACTACATTTGGTTGATTTTATTTGTGTATGTGTGGGGGCGGGTTGGTTTTGTCTCCTACTTGTTTACTGAGGGGCGTGATTTTGTGAGTGCACCTGTGATGGAACTCAACTGGTGTGGTTTTTAATCGAATTGACCGAGTCCCTGGTTTGAGTTCGGGTCAGCAGCTTAAATTTGTTGAGCCTAATTTTTATTTTGTTGATCTTGTTTTTTTTTTTTTTTTTTTTTTTTTTTTTAAAAAAGCGTGATTTAGTTCGTTTGTTTATTTATTCTTTTCAACAAAAAAAGGGAGAATTTTTCAAAAACAGGTACAGCTGAAATTTTTAAAAAAGGGTCTTAAAAAAATTTTTTTCGGGCTCCTAGCCCGAACCCGTGCCGCAGCGCAGTCAAGCAATTAATAGAAGGGAACAACGACATAAAGCAGCGGACGAGTCAAATGGGTTGGAGCGGTTGCACACCAAGTGGGGTGTGAACGCGCTAGAGCTTCCTAAATTCATTGGAGGACTGCCGATCAAGGTGAAAACTTTTAAAACTCTACAGGTGCTCTACCGCAAAGAAAAAAAAATATATAGACAATTGTTGTAAAAAATTTCTGCAGGGGCAGCAGCTTGAATGTAAATTTTAATTCTGCAATTTATATTTCTGTGTCTGTTCTGTGACTGATATTTCTGAATTTGTGGTGAGGAACGGTTTTCCATAACTAATCACTCTCATCGATTTTCAATTTTAACACGTGATTTTGATTTTCAAAATAATATAACTGAAAAGTGGTGCTTTGTGAAGTTGACTGTCTCGTACAATTGGATCGCGGATATATATTAGTTCAATTTATTGAACTTTTAGCAAAAGAGGTTGCATACTACCCGTAAAACATTGGTCGTATCCCTTAGTTTTATACTATACGTGAACGGCCATAAGACCCTCTTCCCCCTTCCAATTGAGTCAGTTACTTAATAGAGCACAACTCATTATTTTATATTATTTTGAATTGAGAATAATTTCTGTCTTGCCGTGATTTCATTTCAAATGTCTAATTCAAAAAAATCGTTGAGAGAAATGTGGGATAATAATCGAAGTAGACGTCCTCTTGAAGAGTATGATTTTGAATTACAACTCATGAAGCAACATTTTCCAAAATTTCGCGAGCCAAATGTCAACAATTTTCAAAATTTTCCAACTGACCAACATTTTCAAAGTTATGATCAAAATGACGAGTTCAATTCAAATTTCAACAATTTCGATTATGGGCCGCATCCACATCAACATAGTTTTGAATCCCGATATAGCTTTGATCCACATCAATACGCGGTTGAAAACCAAAATTTTCAAAATTATAGCCCATATCAACATCTTGAAAATGACCAAAATTGCAATTTTCACTCGAATTTTAACAGTTTTGGTTATGAACAAAATTTCTATGATCAAAACGATTTCCAATATCATTGTCATTTTTCTGAAAATTCAAACAACCATCACTTTGAAAATAATATTGATTGTGAAATTGATGTGGACTATAATTTTGAGAATCAAGAAATCCAAAATGAGAGCTCTCAAATCAACGATTCTGAAGAATATCACCTTAACATTCTTAGTGAGAGGGCTGATGAACTTCTTTGTTTATTGACAACTTTGAAAGAACAACAAGCGCAACAAAATCAAATTCAAACAAGCGATGAATCAGAAAATAATCCATTCTTTACGGATAGTGATAATTTTCAGATAACAACTTTCGAAATTGAGAATAACGATCTAAATGAAGTTGTTCAAAATTCAACGAATGATCTGGACTTCGATTCTTTTCAAGAAAAAAATTTAAGCTTAGATTTTGATCTTCCTCTTTCAGACTGTGAGAAACTTGAAATTCTAGAAATTGAACAAACCGAAAATGTGGAATTTTTCAACTCCAATTTGGAAAAGAACTTTAATGAACATGAATTCTTTGGTTTATGTGAGGATGAAAGCCTTAATTCTGACTCCAATCCCGACAATCATTTGATTCTGACCCCAATCGAAAATCTTAGCGCTCTTCCAATGGCAACCGAGGCCAATTCGTCTGAACCTTCCAAATCCCCACCTTCTTTTAATGTTGGCAATCCCAACATCTCTTTTTCTGATGTCGGCAACCCCGACACTATCTCTTCTTTGACTGTTGGCAATCCCAACAAACCTTCTTCTATAACTTTACTTCTTCCACTTCCTGTGTCGACACCTTCTCCTCCGAAGGACCAAGAACCCGGAATAGGACAGATCGACAAGGTAGAAACCATTGTTGATGTCACGCCACATTTACCATTTCAGGAAGTTTCTCATACTTCAATTGACGTGTCCACGTTAGCTTCCGAAGAACTCTTCGTAGATGAACTAAAACTTTTAATTGACAAGGATGAAACAGAATCAAGCCACCAATCCAAGTTTGAAAATTTTGATTTTGAAGATTCAAATGAACGTGAAATTGTCGGTGTCGATAATACGTTGCCAATTAAGAAAGGCGATCACATAGTCTTGAACAACAGTCAGATTTCAACTTTCACTGAATTTATATACGATCACAAATTTTTGAGAAATTACACTGACAAATTTGTTGAATACATGAATTACTTTTGGAATGCTGGCTTGGCTGAAAAATTTCAGGTTAGGACGACCCTAGATATTTATCTCCTGGACTACAAATCGAGGTATAAAGATGAGATGATTTTCAAAAACCTGCACTTATTAGAAAATATGCCTAGACATAGTGGGAATGGTATTCATCGGGCTAGAACCAAGTGTGGGGGGAAAAGTTGGTGGCAATCCTTGCGTCGCATGCATCGCAAACACATATATCATTGTACATATGATCCATTTTTACATATAGTTAGATTGCATTTCATTTTACAAGTCATTTTACATTTTATCCATCTTTGGGTACGATCTTTCAAATTTAGGAAACGTTACAGTGTGGACACTGTTTAGTTCGAGTTTGGGGGGGGGGGGGGGGGAGTCTGCATTTCATCCATTTTCATTCTTCTTTGTTTTTCATTTCTTTTTATTTTCAGCCATTTTAGATTGTAGTGACATACCATATATTTTTTTACGACTCATTTTCAATTGATACAGCAAAATAAGTTTACAATTTTTAGCCAGTTGATAATATTTTTCTCTCTCAACTTAGATCGAATAGGAAATATAATGAAAAGTTTAATTTTGAGGGATAATAGTGTAACCGGTACATAGGGAGATTCTTAGGTGATGGCCATGAAATCTATTCTATATTGTAGACTTTGTTTAAATAAGTGGAGGACTTAAAATACCTATATTGGCTTTTCAAATCTTTAAAACTAAGTTGTGTTAAGTTGAATTCGCGTAACTCTCTTTTGTGCTTATATTTTCGATAATAATAATAATAGTATTCCAAGGGTATCCAACATTGCTTGTATATCGAGCGTTGGTGTGCAAACCCGCCAAGCTCTATCCGACACGTTGTTGACAAAGTCAAAGTTGGAATATCTTGGTCTCATTTTATGGGATTGGACACCTAAGGATTACCGACACGTTGTTGACAAAGTCAAAGTCGGCCTGCACAATCCGCCAAGCTCTTTACCCACTCTCCGTTAGTCCGCGAGGCAGTGCATGGGTGGTAAACCTTGGTCTTTTTAGTTAGGTGTATGTACTTAATCATAAATCTTACAATTTCATAGAATAAAGAATAAGCGATGATACCCAAACACTTCTTGACCTTATTGATTTGACTAGCCATACATGAGAAAATTAGATTACCACTTTGCAAACTGTGCCAAGCAAACTAAGAATTTATTTCATGGCTGCACTATGTTATCGACCGAACTAACTGGCCAAACTGGAATTTAACATTTGAAAACTTGAGTTATATTGAAAATTTGTGACAAGTTGAGGTATCTAAAATAAAATCAACTGACTAGAAATTGTTAACTTAATTTGTTGTACCACCTTCCTGAAATAAGTCGTGTTTTCACTTTTCATTTTTATTTGCATATGTCCAATGCATTCATGTAGTTTCATTAGAATCATAGCATACAACATTTGGATTTTGTGGGTAGTATCCGCTGAAAACCCTCACGAGACACCACTCGTCCTACTAGGGACACCTAGAGGTTTAACGGCTTGTTGCATGCGCTCAATGCAATCGTGTTTCCTACGAAAGTGTGACCTATCTAGTTTAGTTTTTCATTTTTTTTGTTTTACTCGAGGACGAGTAAAAGATAAGTGTGGGGGTATTTGATTGACATAGAAATGTGTTTATTTTATGCTCTTATATCTTATCTTTTGTATATAAATAAATATTACTTGGGTATTGTTTTGTTATTTTTACAGATAGTCCAACCCAGCCCGCATGCAACCAGAAATGTAGAGAAATAGAGTTCAATTTGCTGTGTATTTGCATTTTGAAGAATTGTAGATGAAGATATCACATCTAGTTGCTGTTGAACAAGAAAAGGAGTGATAAAAAGGCTTTGCACATCACAAATCAATGAAGAAATATCAAGGAAGCAAGAGGAAAAAGAGAAAAGACCCAAATTTGCTTTATTTATCTAAGGCCCATTTATGTTTCTCATTGTAAACTAATTAGTGGTGTAATGATCAGGCCCATTTACCATTAGGGTTAGGGTTAGGGTTTGGCTATCTACCCTATATATACCCATGTAATGGCATTGTAGCCACCATCCAATCTCATCTCTTATTCCATTGTTCTAATAAAAGTTCTTCTTTCTCTTTTATTTTCTGCATTTTTTTTTGTTTTCTTAGCAACTAGTGTTGTCTACACGATTAGATTCGGTAGAACACTATTTGTATTTTGCACTTGTTTGCATTAGTGATTTACCGTCTGATTAGATTCAGCGGAAATCCTAATTTTAATTTTTGTTTGTTATTTCAATTTCTGCAATTTCAATTTCTGCTTTTATTATTTTCTTAGGTCAGATTGGGTTTGATTAGATTCAAATCTAATTCATAGTTTCATTTGCTTTCCATTGAAATTGTGATTCGATCGTCGGTTCAGTTAGATCTGTTCTGAATCAAATTACAGTTTTAATTTTGTTTTGTTTTGCAAAATCAACCTCCAAAGTTCGTCTAACACGCCCACGGAACATATAAATAATAAAATTTAACTTTCCTCCCTGTGTTCGACCTGTATGCTACACGCCTGTATGCTTGCAGAATTTAATTTAAATGTCGCGCTTTTCTAATTCATAGATCAGCGACGATCAGTATACTTAGATCTATTCTAAATAGATCTATATCTTGTTCATGTTTGGTATCATCGCTATGTGTAGACACCAAATGATGTGTTGTTATACATTAAATTTTAGCATTCATTGTAAGCACATAATTTTAATCAAATTTTAGCGTTATTGTTAAACATGAATTATAATAATATTTTAGCGTTTTGTGCAAACATGAAATTAAGAAAAAAAAATATGAAAAATAAACATAACTTTAGAGTCTTCATGAAATAATCCAATGTAAAGATTGAATCTTTATGTTGCGTTTGAATGACGTATAAAGATTGAATCTTTATGTTGCATTTGTAATCAATTAAGAGATTTAAGTTGACGATGCAATTTTCATTGTATTTAAAAGATGGAACTCGATGATGAAATCTACATGCGTTTTTGAATGGAATAAAATATTAGATTTTTGTCAATACATTTCCATGTGAATTAGATTGAAAGTGAAAGATTTACATTTATCACTTAAATTGCCATTCCTTGTTGAGATTAGAATTAACGAATTAAAATTGTCACCTTTATTATGAATGTTATATTAGTAAAATGTCAAATTGGTTGTGTTAGCGATGAAAAATAAGAAAATATCTTTTACATTGAATTGTCATATTTAAATTGATACATTGAAACATAATAAATGACCATTCAAATGTCATTATGGTATGAAATGTCATATCATTGTAAATGCCATTATAGTTAGAAATGTATGTAAGTATAAAGTTTGTCTTTTTATTTGTATTTACATATACAAATAATACTTTGAAATATAATTTGTTCTTTTTGTTTGTGTTTACAAATACAAATATAACTTTGAAATATAATTTGTTCTTTTTGTTTGTATTCACAAATACAAATAAAACTTTGAAATATAATTTGTTCTTTTTGTTTGTATTCACAAATACAAATAAAACTTTGAAATATAATTTGTTCTTTTTGTTTGTATTCACAAATACAAATAAAACTTTGAAATATAATTGGTTCTTTTTATTTGTATTTACATATACAAATAAAACTTTGAAATATAATTTGTTCTTTTTATTTGTATTTACATGTACAAATAAAACATTGAAATATAATTTGTTCTTTTTATTGTATTTACATATACAAATGAAACATTGGAATAAAATTTGTTCTTTTTATTTGTATTCACAAATACAAGAAAATATAGAAAAAAAATAAGATTCACATTTTTGCTCCCATTCACAATGCGAACAAAACTTTTAGAAAAAATGAGATTTATATTTTTGCTCGCATTCACAATGCGAACAAAACTTTTAGAAAAAAATAAGATTTATATTTTTGCTCGCATTCACAATGCGAACAAAACATAAGAAAATAAGATTTACATTTTTGCTCGCATTCACAATGCGAACAAAACTTTTTAAAAATGAGATTTATATTTTTGCTCGCATTCACAATGCAAAAAAAAAAAATAATAATAAGATTTACATTTTTGTTCGCATTCACAATGCGAACAAAACTTTTTAAAATGAGATTTATATTTTTGCTCGCATTCACAATGCGAACAAAACATTAAAAATAAGATTTACATTTTGGTTCGCATTCACAATGTGAACAAACCATAAAAAAATACATTTTGTTGCATTCCACAATGTAAACAATACATAAAATAAATTTTTTATTTTTTGTTTGTATTCTACAATGCAAATGAAATGTAGAAAATTAAGTATTACATTTTTATTTGCATTCTATCATGCAAATAAAACCAGAAGATAAGAAAAATTACATTGTTGTTTGCAACCTTAGTCGTAAACAAACAAGAAGATAAAAATTACATTTTGTTGCAAATTTAGATGCAAACAAATTTAGTAAAAACAAACGTTACATTTTTTGGCATGTTTTTAAATGCGAACAAAGCATTAAAATAAGGTTACATTTTTATTTATTTACTTCACTTGATGTAAATAGGCATAAAATAAAAAGTTGTTCTTTTATTTACATTTCTTGATGTAAATAAAAGTAGAAAATTAAGTATTACATTTTTATTTGCATTACTCAACGCAAATACAACATGAGAATAAAAGATCCATTTCCATTTGCAATCCTTATTGCAAATAAATTATGAAATGAAAAGTTAAAATTTTTATTTACATTCCTCGTTGTAAATAAACCTCAAATCAAAAAGCTGAATCTTTATTTGCATTCTCTAGTGCGAATAAAGCATGAAATGAAAAGTTATATTTTTTGTTATTAATTGTATTCCCTATTACAATGGAATTAAAAGATTACATTTTCCTTTATTTACAATGAAAGGAATTGAAATAAAGATTTTATTTTTATCGTCATTTTAGATGCGATAAAAGAATAGAAATAAAGAATTCATCTTTATTGACATTTTACATGCAATAAAAAGAAATGAAATAAAAAGAGACAGTTTTATCGTCGTGTTATATATTGTGTATTACACTGCCATAGACAAGTTACCTGACTTGTTTACGTGATTGGGTCGATAATTTTCACACATCGCCCAAGTGCACAAATGAATTAATTATTTGTTTGTTGGATGAAACTCCACACGGGTGTTGGGATGAAAATTAACATACACTAATCCCAATATTTAGTTGTATGTTGATCGTTAGATCGACAGGCTGTGATGAGCGTTATTATTTAATTTTAACGCTTACACAGTTGCAATTTACACTTTGGATGTAAATGGATGACTTGATAATTACATTTTTATTGTTATATATGATGTGTGTTAAATCCATATAATCCAAATTATATGGTAAATGGTTGAGTCGCATTTCGATTAAGATGTTCTTTTAAATAAAAATATTTTTACATTAGAAATTCTTTTTATTTAAATATATATATTTTAATTAAGTATATGTTAAACAAAGAATATTTGTAAAAGGTAAAAATCTTTTATATAAAGAATATTTTTAATGATTATCTCTAAAATACGTTTTTCTTATAATAATAAATATTTAAAGAGAAATCTTTTATTTAAGATTATTAGGATTTGACATTTAGGTTTGGTGATTGATATGTAGATTGGACTTGTAGTGGACGATATTTTAAATAACATTTATCCTTTAATCCAATTTACACTGAAATTACTATTTGAAATTTATAAATCTATTTTATAAATTTAAAAGATACAGAAATTTATAATGATTATTTGTTGATTTGATTTCTGTAGAAATTCCATATTTTGAAAAATTGGTTTTGGGTTTATCGTGAACTGTGTTTTAATGACACTAGTTCTTTAACCTAATTTAAGACAAGATTGGCTTATTAAAATTAATAATCTTGTAATAATGATTCTTGTATTAAAAAATCAAAATTGGAATATTAATAAATCTTTCTAGAAAGATTAAAATGTAATTTATTTTATTTTTGAAAAAATTAATGAGAATCTTTTAATATAAATAATAATTTTTATTTAAAAGAATGTTCAGAGTTGGAATGTGGCGTATGGTTGATTTTAATTACAAATACGCGAGTTATTTAGAAAGACCGGGTCTAACCCATTCTGAATAATCATCACGACGATCAAGAGTCGAAGATGAAGATGGTGACTGAAGACCTGAGAACTTCACATCGTTTGGTTGATGGTGACTGATATCTTGAATTGGGACGGATCCCCCAAGGCAAGGTAAAAAGTGATGATCTTCCAGACGTACTGGAGATCGACGGATACGTTGTTTCGTTCAGACCCAGAACGGACTTGTAAATGGATAGCATGCCTGACATTGAAATTTATTTCATGTAATTAAATTGGTTTTTATTTAATATATAAATGCATGGTGGCGGAGGATTTATTCTCTTGCTTAACACCCTTTTGTATGTTAAATAATTACCGATCGCATGATATGAGTTGTTGATGTGGTATGCCAAGTTGCACTTGATCAAGGCTTATTGTTGCAAAGCAGAGCCTTGTGGGATGATCAAAGCATAGTCTATTTAGGCATAGCTTTGTGTAACGTGACTTCGCGAGCCTCACAGCCCGGTAGAGTCTAAAACGGGAGAAGGGAACGCAGGGAGTGCACACGTTTTCTCTCTAGCTAGAGTGGTGCCAGGGACCTACCAGCGCTAGCATTTATTCATTGTGGTTGTTGGATTTTTCGAGGCCTCGGTTTATGCGGTCGCCACTGGCCGTATTATAGGTCCAAAAGGACCGGGAAGCGTGTGTTCAGGAATTGCCAATCCATTAAGCGTTAACGTATGGACCGGCCCTGCAGGATCCAAGGGTTGGACAGAGTACCAATCCTGGGGCATTTGCTAGAGTGTCTCGAATCGGTAAGGATCTCCTCCCTAGCCTTGACTCAGATGGAAACCCAAATTTCCAATACGACATCACGCGGTTTTGATTGTATACCTATATATGGCGACATAGTGGGATGGGGCACTCATGCCGTCTAGGATTAATACATTTACTTTGATGTATTTCAAATTGTTTGCACACTATTATTATATAATACCGTGTTTATCGTATCAAGCATCTTTTGATCGTTATAAGGTAAAACCCTATCCTCCGGTTTGCGTTGCATTGTGTGATGGGACTTGGGTCTTATAATGGTTTCATTTTTCTAAAAAGCATTGCGTTATTTTGACGATTTACTTTACTTTATGCACTGGCAATCTATAGGAGAAAACTCGTTCCGCGAAAGTGGCATGGCCCTGTGATTAGCCTTATTATATTATATAGGTTAAGTAGAATTCTCACACCAGTCCCATGACTGACCTGTAGTTTGTCCACTGGCAAACTCGGGTGCCCATATTTTCCACACGGGCAGTCGAGTAGCTATTTTTGCAGATATATTAAGCAGGATTCTGGGTTGAAGCTTAAAGCTGTGTCCAGAGATAGAGAGTCTTCCGCTGTGTTCTTCCGTTGCAGTATATTACATTTTTTTGTATTTATCTTCCGCTGTTATTATATTCCAATGCACTCTGATATGTATATTCTGTACTCTGATGTAACATTTATTATAGTGTTATAAAAGTCTTCTGTTATCTGTTGTAATGTGTTGTATGCCCAAAGTTAAAGTATTCGTAGATTTTCACTTTTTGGGTCAGACCTGTGTGGTTTATGGTCGATTCAAAGGGTGGGGATTTGCGGGTCTTTACAGTTGGTATCAGAGCTCTGGTTTGCTCAAATCTTTGGGGTACAACTCATTAGAACTGAACAAAAGACTCATCAGAGATTGGATTAGTAATGTCCAATAAGAATACTCATTAGAGATAGGATCAGCAGTATCCTAGAATGAGTAAACTCGTTAGAGATGGGGTTAGTAATGCCCTAGAACGAGTTCAGAGTTACGAATTTATAATTAACGCATTTTTGATATTTATAACCTATTCTTTGAAATATGATTTTTATATATATAAAGTTATGTATATTTTGAAAAGATAATCTACCATTAAAATTTAAAATTAAGATAGTTAATTTTACTATTTTTAGCTACGTTCCTTTACGAGGACGAAAAGTTTTTAAGTGGGGGCGATTGTAACAACCCGCAAAAATCAGAACCAATTTAAAAATTTTATTTTAGGAAATTTTAATGAATTTTGACAATATAAAATAATTTATTTAAATAATAATGATCACAAATTTGATTTAAATCGAAGTTAGAATGTATAATTTAATTTTAATTAACAAAAGAGTTAGAAATAACGCGGTAGTTCGAAAAGTCAAACTTGAACTTTGACTGACCGTACAGGATGCAAAATTTAACGGATTTTAGTGAAACCAAAAATATTAGAATCTATTTAAAAATATCTTTCCAACGAATCCGAAAAATTGAAATTTCATAGCGGAAATCAAAAGTTATGGCCAATTCAATTTTTAGAAAGGTCGCTATGAAATTTATAAGGTCAAAATGCTACTTTTTGCATACGAAGGAATTTGAACTCGAAACCACTTCCATTGAGTTTAGAATGATGTTTCTACATTGAAAAACAGTAAACACTTATATATTTTGAGTTTCGGGATTTATTTGTTTAAAAATATATTTTTAATATTAAATATATTGGCCTTAAAAATAGTCATTTTTCAAACGACCTCGGTTTTCGACGAAATCACTTTTGTTGGAACTGGAATGTCAAATTATTGCTAGGTTTCAATTTTCAGAATTTTTCGAATTAATATGTGAGCGTGGGAAAAGAAAATGTGTTTTGACTATTTCAGTTAAATTTAAACGCCTTAAAAATAGACATTTTTCAAACAGTCTCAGAATTCGATGAAATTAGTCTCGTTAGAACCGTATCGTCATAAGAAAGCCAAAAATAATTTTTCTGGATTTTTCGGAGTCCGTATGTGGCCCCGACATATTTAAATGTACGGTAAATATTTAATTAATTAATTTTTAATGGAATTTTAAATAAAATATGTACAAATTTCGGAATTGGGCCCCGAGACCCATTCCATTGCATTCAGAAGGTGTCAAAACCTTAAGAACGACAGTCTTTGGGCTGAAATTGGACAAAGTTGCAAAACGGGCCTTTAATGGATAATAAATTAATAAAATATTATAAAAGTACACGCAAACCGAGGCCTCTCTTCTTCCCGATCAGAAACTCACGCACCTGAACCCGTAGCCGCCATGTCTTCTTCTCCTTCTCTCCTCCTTATCTCCTAATCCACTCACTTTTAGATCCCCATCTTTTGGAAGTTTTTCAAGCTCTTCTCCTCCTCTTTCTTCTCCGACCAATTTCACATCAAACCGTTGCCCGTAGCTCTCGAATCACCTCTCCAAGTCCGCTGACTTTATGGATCCGCTGCTCCTCCTCCTTGCAACCGCATCCCACCCCCTTCCAGCCGAATATCCACCTCTCCAAGCACTCCATCCTCCAACAAACGGCACCCAAAACCGTCAACCGTAGCTCAAATTATCGTGATTCAAAGATTTGAACAATTCAAAGGTTATATAAATTTTATTCTATCAATTTGCAATGCTTGATTTCATTTCTAATCTTAATTTTAATTATTAAAAATGTGTTTTTGATTCAATCCGATTCAGAACGCAACAACGTTTGTGATATTGGGACAACGACACGCAACATAACATTCAAGATCTGTTGTGTACAATCTCTGATCCTTTTGATTCAGTTTTGATTTAATATCCAAGGTGAGCAATTCTAAATTTAAAATTTAATTTAATTTAATTTAATTATTTTTCTTAATTAATATATCTGCGTTAGCTAGATCTATGTTCGCATTGAAATTTCATTGTTTATTTGTAATCACATTTGCTATGCTTTGAGTTTTGGATGTTGAATTATTCATGTATACTTAGATCTATTCTAAATAGATCTATATCTTGTTCATGTTTGGTATCATCGCTACGTGTAGACACCAAATGATGTGTTGTTATACATTAAATTTTAGCATTCATTGTAAGCACATAATTTTAATCAAATTTTAGCGTTATTGTTAAACATGAATCATAATAATATTTTAGCGTTTTGTGCAAACATGAAATTAAGAAAAAAATATATGAAAAATAAACATAACTTTAGAGTCTTCATGAAATAATCCAATGTAAAGATTGAATCTTTATGTTGCGTTTGAATGACGTATAAAGATTGAATCTTTATGTTGCATTTGTGATCAATTAAGAGATTTAAGTTGACGATGCAATTTTCATTGTATTTAAAAGATGGAACTCGATGATGAAATCTACATGCGTTTTTGAATGGAATAAAATATTAGATTTTTGTCAATACATTTCCATGTGAATTAGATTGAAAGTGAAAGATTTACATTTATCACTTAAATTGTCATTCCTTGTTGAGATTAGAATTAACGAATTAAAATTGTCATCTTTATTATGAATGTTATATTAGTAAAATGTCAAATTGGTTGTGTTAGCGATGAAAAATAAGAAAATATCTTTTACATTGAATTGTCAAATTTAAATTGATACATTGAAACATAATAAATGACCATTCAAATGTCATTATGGTATGAAATGTCATATCATTGTAAATGCCATTATAGTTAGAAATGTATGTAAGTATAAAGTTTGTCTTTTTATTTGTATTTACATATACAAATAAAACTTTGAAATATAATTTGTTCTTTTTATTTGTATTTACAAATACAAATAAAACTTTGAAATATAATTTGTTCTTTTTGTTTGTATTCACAAATACAAATAAAACTTTGAAATATAATTTGTTCTTTTTGTTTGTATTCACAAATACAAATAAAACTTTGAAATATAATTTGTTCTTTTTGTTTGTATTCACAAATACAAATAAAACTTTGAAATATAATTGGTTCTTTTTATTTGTATTTACATATACAAATAAAACTTTGAAATATAATTTGTTCTTTTTATTTGTATTTACATATACAAATAAAACATTGAAATATAATTTGTTCTTTTTATTGTATTTACATATACAAATGAAACATTGGAATAAAATTTGTTCTTTTTATTTGTATTCACAAATACAAGAAAATATAAAAAAAAAAATACGATTTACATTTTTGCTCGCATTCACAATGCGAACAAAACTTTTAGAAAAAAATGAGATTTATATTTTTGCTCGCATTCACAATGCGAACAAAACTTTTAGGAAAAAATATGATTTATATTTTTGCTCGCATTCACAATATGAACAAAACATAAGAAAATAAGATTTACATTTTTGCTCGCATTCACAATGCGAACAAAACTTTTTAAAAATGAGATTTATATTTTTGCTCGCATTCACAATGCAAAAAAAAAAGAATAAGATTTACATTTTTGTCCGCATTCACAATGCGAACAAAACTTTTTAAAATGAGATTTATATTTTTGGTCGCATTCACAATGCGAACAAAACATTAAAAATAAGATTTACATTTTGGTTCGCATTCACAATGTGAACAAACCATAAAAAAATACATTTTGTTGCATTCCACAATGTAAACAATACATAAAATAAAAATTTTATTTTTTGTTTGTATTCTACAATGCAAATGAAATGTAGAAAATTAAATATTACATTTTTATTTGCATTCTATCATGCAAATAAAACCAGAAGATAAGAAAAATTACATTGTTGTTTGCAACCTTAGTCTTAAACAAACAAGAAGATAAAAATTACATTTTGTTGCAAATTTAGATGCAAACAAATTTAGTAAAAACAAACGTTACATTTTTTGGCATGTTTTTAAATGCGAACAAAGCATTAAAATAAGGTTACATTTTTATTTATTTACTTCACTTGATGTAAATAGACATAAAATAAAAAGTTGTTCTTTTATTTACATTTCTTGATGTAAATAAAAGTAGAAAATTAAGTATTACATTTTTATTTGCATTACTCAACGCAAATACAACATGAGAATAAAAGATCCATTTCCATTTGCAATCCTTATTGCAAATAAATTATGAAATGAAAAGTTAAATTTTTTATTTACATTCCTCGTTGTAAATAAACCTCAAATCAAAAAGCTGAATCTTTATTTGCATTCTCTAGTGCGAATAAAGCATGAAATGAAAAGTTATATTTTTTGTTATTAATTGTATTCCCTATTACAATGGAATTAAAAGATTACATTTTCCTTTTCATTTATTTACAATGAAAGGAATTGAAATAAAGATTTTATTTTTATCGTCATTTTAGATGCGATAAAAGAATAGAAATAAAGAATTCATCTTTATTGACATTTTACATGCAATAAAAAGAATTGAAATAAAAAGAGATAGTTTTATCGTCGTGTTATATGTTGTGTATTACACTGCCATAGACAAGTTACCTGACTTGTTTACGTGATTGGGTCGATAATTTTCACACATCGCCCAAGTGCACAAATGAATTAATTATTTGTTTGTTGGATGAAACCCCACACGGGTGTTGGGATGAAAATTAACATACACTAATCCCAATATTTAGTTGTATGTTGATCGTTAGATCGACAGGCTGTGATGAGCGTTATTATTTAATTTTAACGCTTACACAGTTGGAATTTACACTTTGGATGTAAATGGATGACTTGATAATTACATTTTTATTGTTATATATGATGTGTGTTAAATCCATATAATCCAAATTATATGGTAAATGGTTGAGTCGCATTTCGATTCAGATGTTCTTTTAAATAAAAATATTTTTACATTAGAAATTCTTTTTATTTAAATATATATTTTAATTAAGTATATGTTAAACAAAGAATATTTGTAAAAGGTAAAAATCTTTTATATAAAGAATATTTTTAATGATTATCTCTAAAATACGTTTTTCTTATAATAATAAATATTTAAAGAGAAATCTTTTATTTAAGATTATTAGAATTTGACATTTAGGTTTGGTGATTGATATGTAGATTGGATTTGTAGTGGACGATGTTTTAAATAACATTTATCCTTTAATCCAATTTACACTGAAATTACTATTTGAAATTTGTAAATCTATTTTATAAATTTAAAAGATACAGAAATTTATAATGATTATTTGTTGATTTGATTTCTGTAGAAATTCCATATTTTGAAAAATTGGTTTTGGGTTTATCGTGAACTGTGTTTTAATGACACTAGTTCTTTAACCTAATTTAAGACAAGATTGGCTTATTAAAATTAATAATCTTGTAATAATGATTCTTGTATTAAAAAATCAAAATTGGAATATTAATAAATCTTTCTAGAAAGATTAAAATGTAATTTATTTTATTTTTGATAAAATTAATGAGAATCTTTTAATATAAATAATAATTTTTATTTAAAAGAATGTTCAGAGTTTGAATGTGGCGTATGGTTGATTTTAATTACAAATACGCGAGTTATTCAGAAAGACCGGGTCTAACCCATTCTGAATAATCATCACGACGATCAAGAGTCGAAGATGAAGTTGGTGACTGAAGACCTGAGAACTTCACATCGTTTGGTTGATGGTGACTGATATCTTGAATTGGGACGGATCCCCCAAGGCAAGGTAAAAAGTGATGATCTTCCAGACGTACTGGAGATCGACGGATACGTTGTTTCGTTCAGACCCAGAACGGACTTGTAAATGGATAGCATGCCTGACATTGAAATTTATTTCATGTAATTAAATTGGTTTTTATTTAATATATAAATGCATGGTGGCGGAGGATTTATTCTCTTGCTTAACACCCTTTTGTATGTTAAATAATTACCGATCGCATGATATGAGTTGTTGATGTGGTATGCCAAGTTGCACTTGATCAAGGCTTATTGTTGCAAAGCAGAGCCTTGTGGGATGATCAAAGCATAGTCTATTTAGGCATAGCTTTGTGTAACGTGACTTCGCGAGCCTCACAGCCCGGTAGAGTCTAAAACGGGAGAAGGGAACGCAGGGAGTGCACACGTTTTCTCTCTAGCTAGAGTGGTGCCAGGGACCTACCAGCGCTGGCATTTATTCATTGTGGTTGTTGGATTTTTCGAGGTCTCGGTTTATGCGGTCGCCACTGGCCGTATTATAGGTCCAAAAGGACCGGGAAGCGTGTGTTCAGGAATTGCCAATCCATTAAGCGTTAACGTATGGACCGGCCCTGCAGGATCCAAGGGTTGGACAGAGTACCAATCCTAGGGCATTTGCTAGAGTGTCTCGAATCGGTAAGGATCTCCTCCCTAGCCTTGACTCAGATGGAAACCCAAATTTCCAATACGACATCACGCGGTTTTGATTGTATACCTATATATGGCGATATAGTGGGATGGGGCACTCATGCCGTCTAGGATTAATACATTTACTTTGATGTATTTCAAATTGTTTGCACACTATTATTATATAATACCGTGTTTATCGTATCAAGCATCTTTTGATCGTTATAAGGTAAAACCCTATCCTCCGGTTTGCGTTGCATTGTGTGATGGGACTTGGGTCTTATAATGGTTTCATTTTTCTAAAAAGCATTGCGTTATTTTGACGATTTACTTTACTTTATGCACTGGCAATCTATAGGAGAAAACCCGTTCCGCGAAAGTGGCGTGGCCCTGTGATTAGCCTTATTATATTATATAGGTTAAGTAGAATTCTCACACCAGTCCCATGACTGACCTGTAGTTTGTCCACTGGCAAACTCGGGTGCCCATATTTTCCACATGGGCAGTCGAGTAGCTATTTTTGTAGATATATTAAGCAGGATTCTGGGTTGAAGCTTAAAGCTGTGTCCAGAGATAGAGAGTCTTCCGCTGTGTTCTTCTGTTGCAGTATATTACATTTTTTGTACTTATCTTCCGCTGTAATTATATTCCAATGTACTCTGATATGTATATTCTGTACTCTGATGTAACATTTATTATAGTGTTATAAAAGTCTTCTGTTATCTGTTGTAATGTGTTGTATGCCCAAAGTTAAAGTATTCGTAGATTTTCACTTTTTGGGTCAGACCTGTGTGGTTTATGGTCGATTCAAAGGGTAGGGATTTGCGGGTCTTTACAGCTTACATCCAAGCATTGGAAAACACCGCTAACTCTATCCATCTGGGAATCGGGGGATGTGCCCTATCCCTACTGGTGTGGGGCGACCACACCCTGTATCACCTCGGTCGACCGAATCCATGACAACTCATAGGGTGTCTATCCTCATCTCTAAAGCATACTGATCTAACCATCAGTTTGCCACCATATCGATGTGTGAGGCTTGCGAATTAACGCTACGCAAAGCTGTGCTTTGATCATTATCCACCAAACTTTGCTTTTCAACAAAAGTTTGGATTACTGCAACTCAGCATGCCACACTATCAATCCATACTGTACCACTGGTTTATACCGATATATAACTTCTCAGCTCATACGTCTCAGAGAAGGGTGTTAAGCAAGAGAATAAATTCTCCGCCACCAAACAGATATATATTTAGCAGAGGTCAACGAATACAGTATAAAGGAATACAATGTCAGACACACCATCTGTTTGCAAGTCCGTTCTAGATCTGAACGAAACCGGAGGCACCTTATTCCTCGTCCCGTGTGTCCAATACAGGATAAAGGCCCTCACATATCCGTAGAATCAACAAGTACGTCCAGACGGCAACCACTGTAGCCCCTTCAAGGTAGCTACTCCAATCATGAGCATCAGTAGCAACCTATCCATTCGATGTGAAGATCGTCGGTCTTGCACCATCTTCAATCTCTTCGATTTTTCGTCATATCAGTTATTTAGAATGAGTTAAACCTGGCCTTTCCGAATAACTCGCGTATCTTATAATCAAGTGCTATAACAACACATCATACGCCTCATTCCAATCCAGAATATTCTTTTATTCAAATATTCTTTTCCTTTGGAAAAGGTTCCCATTAATTTTATCAAAGATAAATTCTTTAAATTTATTCTTTAATAATCCTTTGGATATCATTTCTAAACCAAATTAAGGTTTATCAACTAGTCGGGATTAACGCACCGTACCGAAGTAATCATTTCTTTTGTTTTCCCAATCCCAACCTATTCATCCCATGGAGCAAACTGGTAACACTCCATATCTAACACCACGGTGTTATTGGTAAAAATTAATTACCATTTCACGTTCAAATCTAATTAAAGATTTAACTATCGCTTAGAGCAAAACTGGTGATAATCCATTCTCGATCATTTTCTTGAATTGATAATTTTAATTATCACATTCACTTTTCAATCTAATTAAAGATTCAATAAAACTCCACTTAGTTTTAATCTTCCCAAAAATCAATATTAATGATCATTTAACTTTGGGAAATCAAACATGTCGCATCGACAATCTTAACCATACCATTGATTTCTGCCGATATATAACCTCTAAGCTCGTACGTCTCAAAGAAGGGTGTTAAGCAAGAGAATAAATTCTCCACCACCAAAAAGATATATATTTAGCAGAGATCAACGAATATAGTATGAAATACAATGTTAGACATGTAATCCTGTCTTTAATAGAGTTAAAGAACCAATGTCCTTTAAAACACGGTTCACGATAAACCCAAAATCACATTCCATTAACCATGGAATCTTCACGGAAAATAGATCAATATATAATCGATATCAATTTCCGTATCCGACTAATAATATAAATGGAATAATGACAAAGCCTTTTAAATTCCTTATGTATTAATAGCCTTCCTCCACAGAAACTCATCTCAATTATTACCAAATCGAATTCCATTCAATTCCAATTTAATATATTAATTTTAAAATCTTTACTTTGGAAAATTCCATAAATCTTTAATTAAAAGATTATAAATTCCAAATCATATTCTTCACTGTTAATTGGGTTAAAGAACAAGTGTTATTTAAAACACCGTTCACGATAAACCCAAAAATTCAATTCTTTTATTCCATTCCAATTAAATATTAATTAATTGGAAAACTACACTAAATCTTAGTTTAAAGATTGATTCTTTTCTCAACTGGGTTTAAGAACAGTGTTAATGAAGACACCGTTCATGACAAACCCAAAATCCAATTTGATATCTAATACAAGGCTCTGAATAGAAAATATATCAGCTTATATTCAATATCAAATTCTGAAACCAACGGATATCGTATTGGAATAACGATATATATATATATATATATATATATATATATATATATATCTCCCAAATTCCTCAACAATATCTGTATAATCACGGAATCCAATATCGAAATACTCCGAAGATTGTTTCCACTGAAATCCATTCCAATTTATTCGTTAGAAAATTCTGGTTATTTTAAAACCATTTTCAAATCCAAATTATTTATTTCTAAAAATAAATAAATAATTATTCTAGTTAATAACCAGTCCATTTCGATAAAAATATATATTTTTCTTTTCAAAACGGTAATTTTTCATCCAAAATCTTTCCAAATCATTTATTATGATTTTACATAATTTTTCCATATTTTTAATAATTTTATTATCGCCCGTACTGTTGGTTTCCAATAACGGCCACCGAACTGCATCCATAGCGACCTTTTCTGAAATTGATTTGGACATATCTCCAAATCTAACCATTAGATTTCAAATCTCTTGCATTCATTGGAAAGCACTTTTCGATACGAACCCAATGGTTCTGGTTTTAGGAGAATCCGACGGTCAGATCTCCCGTAACATCAATTTCAAGTTAATGATCAAAATTCGCGAACGGTCGCTGTGCGACGCGTTCTATTCAGGCCATTATAATATATGTAATATATATATTATATTTCGTCGATTTTCATTTAAACGAATTTTATAAATTGTTTTAAATTCGTTTTTAAAAAAACGATTTCCACTTCCATTTCAATTCCAAATAAAAATTGAATATTCCAATATAAATTCGTTTTAAATTCATTTCAAATCGATTTCAATTTTATTTCAATTCGGTTTAAATCCATTTCAAATCGATTTCAATTTTATTTTCAAATCCAAATTGAATATTCCTTATCATTTCAATATTAAAATGATAATATTTTCAAAATATTAGATTTTGAGATCTCTTTTCGATATTCATTATAAAATGAATAAAATCTACAAAATTCGCGTTCGTGTTAAAATGGCGTTTAACTTCTTAACACGACTTCACATTTCAATATTCACTGAATATTATTTTAAAATATTCGTTAATTCTGAACTGGAATCAGACTCAATCCATTATCATATAATTTTATTTATATGGATTTCAACATCAGATGTATACCACAATAATGATCAGCAATCATTAAAAATTCATACAACATCCAGAGTGCATTCGACAACTGTATAAGCATTAAAATAAATAAATAATGCTTATACAGTCTGTCAACCCATTGATTGACATACCACTAATTATTGGGATCAGTGTATGTCAAATATTATCCCAATACCCGTGTGGGGTTTTCAAACAACAAATATTTTTTATTATTTATGCAGTTGGGCGATGTATAAAATTTATCGTCCTAATCAATATCAGATAAATGAGTGTACATAAACAAATCATCTGATTTGTAAATGAATATTTATTTTATTCATGTTCACGTTAAAAATTATATTTTTAACGATAAAATATTTTATTCAATACATGAATAATTTATTTTCCAGTTCACATCACAATCACAATCAATTTCCATAACACAGTACAATCAAACAAGTCGTCCATGGTCTGTGGACGATAGGGAGCAGTTCATATATGTAGTTACAAAATAATTTAAATAACTGTATAAAAGTAATTGGGAGAAGTTCTCACTTTGTTTTCCACTTCGTCAGTTTTATTTCTGAATTTCTGTTCAAATTGAATTTGAATTTGCTCAAAATTCTGATTGGCTCCAAATTGGACGGGGTCAGTTTTGTTGTGAAGCTCTCTTCATCACGATCCCAATGGATCTAGTTTCACGCGATTTGGACCTCGTATGAAGGAGATATGTATTTTTAAACTTTGATTACATAATTAAATGATTAATTATTAATTAAAACCCTAATTATCTCTAATTAACCCTCACCCCCTTTGTTGATTAACTGGAACTTCGTCGATGGAAGAACATGCCTGCACCGCCTCTCCAGGGTTGCCGGAGCACGATCATGGTTCGCCACACCCTGCTTCTCCGTGCCGCGCACCCCCATATGGAGTTCTGGCCAGATCGACACCGCCATGCCGTCGAAAATCGAACCCCAATGCTCGTCGTTCGAGCTCAGAAAACTGCCAGACCACGCAACGATAAACCTTCAAATGGCTATGGATTTGAAGAGAATGGATTACTCTTCAATTTTCGCTGAAGGAGCATTGAATTTCATAGCGTGTATTTCGCGAATTTGTGGCAATTAATCTTGAATGATATCGTTCATTAGATGAAGAGGGCGGCAGATTATTTTATGAACGATGAAATCTAGGGTTCTAAATATACATATTATTTTATATTTAATTTAATTCAAAATATACTTGTTTAAATTTCCAAACTCCAAATCAAACCCAATAACTGTCATTCCTAACTAATTACCCTCATTCCGAACACAATGGGATATGCTTCGTAAGCCAACTCCAACGTTTCGATCAGTTTTCATCAAAATTAAAATATAAATCAATATATATTGAATTTGAACGCACATTTTAATTTACCGGGGCCACATAGTGACTCCGAAAATTTCCGAAAAATAAATCTAGTTATGTTTTGACGATACAGTCCTAACATAATTAATTTCGTCGAATTTGGAGACCGTCTGAAAAATGGTCATTTTTCTGGTCGATCCAATTCAAATTTAAATTACCAAACACATTTAAATTTACGGCGCTCACATATTAATTCCGAAAATTATGAAATTTGAAACCTAGCAATAATTTGACATTCCGAATTCAACAAAAGTGGTTTCGTCGAAAACGGAGGTCGTTTACAAAATTGCCATTTATTATATTATATTAAATTCCATAGCGACTATTTTAAATTTTAAACTGGACATAACTTTTTATTCCCGCTATGAAATCTGGATTTTTCACATTCGTTGGAAAGATATTTTTAAACAGATTCAAATATTTCTGGTTTCACTAAAATTTGGTTTATTTTGAATCCTGTACATTCATTTGAAATTTGAAATCGAATTTTCAAACTACCACGTCATTTCAAACTCCTTTTGTAATTAAAATAAAATTATTCGTTCTAACTTCAATTTAAATAAATTTATACATTATAATTCTATTCAAAATAAATTTCTCATCATTATTATTTAAAATAAATCATTTTAAATATTCATAATACATTAAAATTGCCAAAATAAAAAATTTAAATTGGTTCTGATTTTCCGGGTTGTTACATTTTCGATATTCATTATAAAATGAATGAAATCGATTGATAAACCCATTCGAGTTAAAATGGCGTTTGCTACTTAACTTGGCTTCATACTTGAATATTTTTATGTCCATCCAAAGATGGACATCAAATTCATAATTTTATTCCTTACTGAATATTTTTTTAAAATATTCGTTATTTTAAAATATTCTTTATTTTTAAAATATTCTTTATTTCTGAATCGGAATGCGACTCAACCAATTACCATATAATTTCAGTTATATGGTTTTCATACATTGCATGTATACAAAAATAAAGATAAATAATCATTAAACAGACCATTCACATCCAGAGTGAAATTTACAACTGTGTGGGCATGAAAATAAACAAAATAACGCTCATCACAGCCTGTTAATCCATCGATCGACATACAACTAAATATTGGGATTAGTGTAAGTCAAATATCATCCCAATACTCGTGTGGGGTTTTCAAACAACAACAGTCTGTTTAAATAAATCATTGGTTAATGAATTTAACCAATTCTAATTTGGTTTGAATATTCTTCTACTTAGCCAATTTTACTGTTTAAATTATAAATAAATATTTATAATCTAATTTCAACTACCACATTAATGTTAACATTCTTTTTTTCTAATACGTTAAACATTTCAACATCACAAACAACACACAATACAGTCAATTCAATCCAAACAAACAATCATGGTTTGTATAATAAATGGTGTTAGGTGCTACTAAACACCGTTTACATCCTAGTATATATTTAACTGTAATATAAATTGAGTGAGAAAGAGTTCTCACCTTTGGTTTCCACTCTGTCCGTTTTATTTCTGAATTTCTAAATAATTTGGATTTGCTCCAGTGCGTTGTGTTCTTCACCGTGATTCCAATGTAACCTGCTTCACGCAGTTTATATTAAAAATCACATTTTTAATACGATGTTTACATTTTAAAAATCACATTTTTAATCAACGCTATATACATTAAATAAAATAACATTTTAAAAACAATGCTTTTCATATAAAAATACGTTTCTAAGAACAATGTTTTTCATATATGAAAATTCCATTTTTATTATACGCTTTTCATATAAAAATTCCATTTTTATTATATGCTTTTCAAATATTTTAAAACAATGATTTTTCTATATAAAATCACATTTCAATTACAATGGTATTTAATATAAAAATTACATTTCTACATAATGCTCTTTCTATTTTAAAAATCATATTTTTATTTAAGCTATATATATCCCATTTTTATTATGCTATATATATTTAAAAAAAATCATATTTTTATAATGCTATTTACAATTAAAAATACACATTTTATTTTAAGGCCATGTTATTTTATTTTTAGAAAAAACGCTATTTTAATTTTTGGAAACAATGCTATTTTAATTTTTTAGAGACAATGCTATTTTAATTTTTTAGAAACAATGTATATTTATGTTTTAAAAACCATGTATATTTATATTTTAAAAACCATGTATATTTATATTTTAAAACCATGGTATTTTTTCTTATTTTTAAAAGCAAATCTATTTATGTAAAATCTGAACATAAAAAAAAGCTAATTTATAAATTAAAAATCATATTTTTAAAACCATTACCATTGTCTTTTATTCTGTTCCGTGTTGCGGTTCTTGAATTTACGGTTCCAACGGAGGTTATTTCGTCCAATTCTGCTTTGATATGAAGAAGTTATGGTACTTTAAACATTCGAATACATTAATTATATAATTTAATAATTAATTTAATTATAATCTTCCTTAACCTTAATTAAATACAATTCTGGCCGTTCCTTTTTGATACCCTTCTTCCTGGAAACAAGAGCCACCGAAACCCAATGATCCTTTCGAATATTCCATTGTCGCTGCTCTTATAATTGATCGGACGGCGATCCATCGCCTCGCCGTCGACGGGCCTTCTGCCCTCTTGCACCGTCTGAAGCTGCGTGGAACTCGGAGGTCCCACTTGCCACGAAATTGGCTGCAAACATCACAGCTTTGAGCTGCCAATTCGCTTCAACGGCCACATGAAAATTGATCTCCTCCATTGATTTAGAAGAGCTCGAAGAGGCGAGCAATTTTGCCTTAGGGGTGAAGGTCGATTGATGCACGGATTTGGAGATTCATGGAGTTGAAATCAGGACGATTTATTTCGTCCATTTTATTTCAGCGGCGGCTTCAGCAATGAGCTAGGGTTTCTGAAAATATGAGGGTGATATATATATATATATATTATTTAATTATTAATTAATTCACAAATTTCTTGTTTAATGTTCTGGGCTCCAAATCAAACCCAACCACTATCATCCCTAGCTAAATACCCCTATTCCAAACATAACAAGATATGTTTCGTAAGCCAATTCGACTATTTCAATCTGTTTTATCAAAATTAAAATATAAATCAATATATATTGAATTTAAACGTACATTTTAATTTACCGGGGCGACATACTAACTCCAAAAATTCCAGAAAAATAAATCTAGCTATGTTTTGACGATATGGTCCTAACAAAACTGATTTCATCGAATTTGGAGACTGTTTGAAAAAACGGTCATTATCTGGTTGATCCAATTCAACTGAAATTGACAAAATACGTTTTCTTTTGCCACACTCACATATAAATTCCAAAAATTATGAAAATTGGAATCTAGCAATAATTTGACATTCCGGATCTAGCAAAGGTGGTTTCGTCGGATACGAAGGTCGTTTGCAAAATGGGTATTTTTAAGGGCAAAATATATTATTTAAAAAATATATAAATTTCATAACGACTATTCTGAATTTTAAATTGGACATAACTTTCAATTTATATTTTGAAATCTGGATTTTTCACATTCATTAGAAAGATATGATTAAATAAATTCAAATATTTGTGCTTTTACTAAAATCCGATTTATTTTGAATCCTATACATTAAATTGAAATTTGAAATCGAATTTTCAAACTACCGCGCCATTCAGGCTCGTTTTATAATTAAAATAAATTTATTCATTCTAACTTCGATTTTAATAAATTTTTAGTCATTATTATTTAAAATAAATCATTTTAAATTCTTAAAATTCATTAAAATTGCTAAAATAAAATTTTTAAATTGGTTCTGAAAATCCGGGTTGTTACACAACTGCTCTGGTTTGTTGAGGGGTTCTAGGGACATAAAACTTATAGGTTATTCCCATTTTATCACAAAATTTTTCAAATTTTTTTTTTGAATTCTCTGCCATGGTCACTACGTACTGTTTTGATTTTTAAGGATAATAAATTTTGAATTCTTTTAGCAAAAGTTTTAAATTGATCAAAAGCATCACTCTTATTTTTAAGAAACAAAGTCCAAGTAAATCTAGGAAAATCATCGACTACTACGTAAACATATTTATTTTGATTTATTGATTGGGTTTGAGATGGACGAAATAAATCCATGTGAATTAACTATAATGGTTTTGAGGTTGTAATTTCCTCTTTTGATTTAAATGAACTTCTTTTTAATTTTCGGAACTGACAAGCGTCGCATAAATTATTAACTTTAAACTTCATTTTGGATAATCCCCAAACTGAATCTAATTTAGAAATCGTAGAGATATGTTTGAAATTAATATGACCTAATCTCTTATGCTAGATCCAGGGGTTACTTTTATTGGCCATAAGACATAGATTATCATTGGTGATTTTCATACTTAATATATAGATATTTTTCTTTCAATCACCTTTGAATATTACTATTGAATTCCTATCTTCTATAAAGCATTTATCCTTCTCAAAGTTTATTTTATAGCCTTTATCACAATGTTGGCTTATACTTAGTAGGTTGAGTTTTAGAACCCTAACTAATAAAACATCATAAATAGTAGGAGTTTCAGAATTACCGACATTGTCGATGCCAACAATATTTTTTTTTAGATTTATCACCAAAGTTCACCATTCCACTATCTTCATATACTAGATTATTGAGTAATTCTGGATTTCCCTTTATATGTCTCGAATAGCCACTATCCAATATCCATTTGTCCTTTCTGATTTCCACCAATTATTCATTAGAATTTGAATTCTCAGCAGCCATGTAACACACCATTTCGGAATTTGAATTTTCAACATCCACTTCACCCATCTTTTCAAATTTTGAATTTTCAATAGCCATATAACACATCTTTTCCTATATTGGACAATATTTCAATAGATGACTTTAATTTTCAACACAATTATAGTAGACTCTTTTGACATTGATGCAATGCATGAATTAACACTAGTATTAACAATAATTTCAAATTTTGCCATTTAATATTTTCAAAAATCAGATTATGAACTTTTTGAAAAACTTGCTCTAATACCAATTGCTAGAGAATGCGGATTATGGATTTTTAGGCAAAACTAACACTAGAGGTGGGTGAATAGTGTTTTCAAGGAATTCAAGAAAATCTAAAGCTTATGTGATCTACTATATGAATCACACACCATAGAGACGATCACAGACACAGATTCAAACCTAGAAATAAAAAAATGCAGAAAAGGAAAGAACACACCAGATTTTATACTAGTTCAGATTGGTCCTACGTCTAGTCCCATGCAACACTGGATTGCACAGAGTTTTATTACTAGATCAAAATCTAAGTACAATCCCCTTGATTTCATGGCTACAAGGATAACACCGATTCCACCACCCTTGATTTCACGACTACAAGGTTCACATTGTTTTCTTTCCTTAATTTCACAGCTATAAGGAACACATCATTTACAACAGCCCCATAACTCTTTAATAGCACTTCAATTCAGAGAGTAACGAGTAGAGAGTGAGAAGAGAAGAAGTTTTATGTATTTAGAATAGAAATCGGCAGAGTAGAAGTGCAGAAATCATAAAAAAATGAAATAATAATGGAGGAATGAAAAGGGATGAAGATAGAGAAGAAGAATAGTTAAAAAATTCGAATTCAACCCTTATTTATAAGATTCGAAAGGTTACAACGCTTCTGGAATGTTACAAATAGTGAAAACACACTTCCTTTGAAAATTGAAAAAATGACAGTTGTATATGTCGACATGTACTATTATGTATGTCGACATATAGGTATTGAAAATTTGAATTTTAAATATTTTAAAGTGTTTAACTATATATATAATTCTGGAAATTCTTGAGTTAAAACATAGTGATATAAATGAGTATTATAAAGTATAAAATCATATGAAAACATAAATATAAATTATATTAACATATTTATAAAATTATAAAGATTAAAACTATATAAATATAAAATTATATAACTATATAAATATATAAACTAATAAGCCTTGAAACTTAAGTTTATAATTAAAGGTAAGATAGAAAAACTAATTAAAATTAGAATTTGAATTTTGAAAAACATAATTTGAAATTTGAAAATCAGAATTTGGAAAATAGAATTTGAATCTGAACCTGAAGTGCTATTCGGAGTCTTACATATAAACTAGACTCTATAACTATATTTATCTTGAACTCTTGATTGTTGGAGAATGGAGTTCTGATGAAAATAACCTTATTTCAATATTAATTGATTATAAAATATATACAAACACCTTTGTCTACGATGTATGTATATATATATACACACACACACACACATATGTAGGATTTATATACAGGGAATTATTACTGAAGACTGTATAGTTTAAAGATATTAGAGATTAAGAATTTAGAGATGTTTCAAGACTCATGAGTACTCAAGATTTCAAGAGTTCAAGATAAATATAGTTATAGATTCTAGATTATGGAAGACTATGAATAGCACTCCAGGTTCAAATTAAAAATATTTCAGTTTTCAAATTCTATCTACCATCTGTCTTCTCTATTTGCTTTCTATTTTAATTTGATTTTAAACTTAAGTTTTATAAGTTTATACTTTATAAGTTTTATATATTTATACTTTATCTATTTTATATTTATAAATAGGTTTATATAGTTTATATTTATGTTTTCATGTGATTTTCTACTTTATAATATTTTTTTATAACACTATATTTTAATTCAAGAATTTCTAGAATTATATATATATATATATATATTAAAACACTTGAAAATATTCAAATTTCAATTTTGTACATGATGTATATGTCGACATACATATGTATACATGTCGTCATATAACTGTCATTTTTTCAAAATTGAAAGGAAGTTTCTTTTCACTATTTGTGATAGTTCAGAAACGTTGCAACCTATCAAATGTTATAAATAGGGACTGATTTCGATTTTTTTATTACTTCTTCTTCTCCATCTTTATATCCTTTCATTACATCATTATTCTTTATCATTTTTATGATTTTTATACGTATACTCTACCGAATTCAATTCTGTTTTCATTAAATTTCTCCTCTCTACACTCTCTACTCATTACTCTCTGAATCAAGTGCTATTGAAGAGTTATAGGGTTGTTTGTAATTGTTTGGGTTGTGTAAGAAATCAGTGGTATCCCTTATAGTCGTGAAATCAAGGACAGGTAATCGATGGTATCCCTTGTAGCCATGAAATCAAAGAGGCTGGAATCGGGGGTATCCGTTGTAGCCGTGAAATCAAGGAGATTGTAAATTGGATATTAATATAGTAATAAAACTCTGCACAATCGAGCGTTGTGTGGGACTAAACTTAGGAGCAATTCTGAACCAGTATAAAATCCAATGTATTCTTTTCTTTTCTGCACTTTATTTTTGTTTATCTTTGCATTTGTGTTTGATTCTGTATCTGTGATTGTTTCTGTGGTGTTTGATTCATATAATAGTTCATATAAGTTTAGATTTTGTTTAAATTCTCAAAAACACTACTCACCCTCGTCTAGTGTTTTTTTACTTTAACGATCAATTCCTCAATCCCTAACAATTGGTATCAGAGCACGGTCTTTCAAAAAGCTCATAGTCTAATTTTTGAAAAATAACGATAATGGCAACCAACACTGGTAGCTATAATAGTTCTTTTGTAGAGGTTCAGTCCACTTTTAGACCACCACTGTTTAATGGTAGTAATTATTCATATTGAGCATGTAGAATGAAGATATATTTACAATCAGTAGGATTAGACACATGGAATAACACACAAAATGAATTTTTTGAACCCACAACTGCTTTTGCACAATGGACAAATGAACAGAAGACTGTTGCACAGAAAAATTCAAAAGCCATGAATACGTTATTCTGTTCATTAGATATGAATGAGTTTTATAGACTGTCAATATGTAAAACTGCTTATGAAATTTGGAGAACTTTAGAAGTTACACATGAAGGAACTAGTAAAGTTAAACAAACTAAAATAGCAATGTTAGTTAATCAGTTTGAATTATTCAAAATGAGCGAGAGGGAGTGTATTTTCGATATGTATTGCAGGTTTCAAGAGATCGCACATTCATTAACAGAACTTGGAAAAACCTATTCTGAAGCAGATCAAGTTAGAAAAGTATTTAGTTTATGTAACGTCCCGTATTTTTACGGTATGATAATTAATTAATTTAATTATTTAAATAGCAATTTAGAGATTTAAATGGTTGTTTAATTAAATAATATCAAATTTTTAATTAATATAAATAATAGAATAATATATTTAATTTCGAAATAGTCAGAAATTGTGGAATTCGCAATATTGTGTGAATTGGATTATATATAAGAGATTTAATTCAGTTTAGAATTGAATTATAATAACGAATATATTTAAATAACGACAGTTGAACGTATAATTATATAATAATCATAATTGAGCTCAAAATGGCGCAGTTGTTTGTAATTTGGCGATTCGAACTTTAAACGAACATATAGAATCCATTTTAAGTCGGATTTCTGTGAAACAAGAAACGTTCAGAGCAAGTGAAGAATATTTTTCTAATGGAAGAGGAAAATCGAGATTTCGTCATGTAGATTATGAGTTATGTCCAAATCAAATTTTCGAAAAGTCGCTATGGAATTCTTTTATAATTTATAACGATTTATTTATATTATAAATAGATTTTCAATATAAATTGAATACTGATTTAATCTGGATTTGAAATGTCGAGTTATAAATTCAGATAGGAATATTTTGGAGTTATATGGTATTCTATGTGAATATACATGCGTTAATATTAATTTATTAATATTAATTTAAATTATTTTTATGTATATAAATATTTAAATGGGTTTATTTAGAGCTTTAAAAATAGTCATTTTTACAAACGACCTCCATTTTCGACGAAACTAATTTTTTTGGATCCAGAATATTAAATTATTGTTAGATTTCAATTTTCGTGATTTTTGGAGTCAATATGTGGCCGTACAGATTATTTTTAATGTGAAAAACAGTCGATAATTTGACCTTTAAAAATACTCTGTGTGAGCAAACAGAGTCGAAATTCGACGAAACACATTTCGTTGGGTCCGTAATGTCAAACTCCAGTTGCATATCAATTTCCATGATTTTTGGATATTGTATGTGATTATACGGATTTTTAAATAATGAATATATATATAGCGATTGTTTAAAATTGATAAAATAATCAATTTAAAATAAATTAAAATATTATACCTATGTTATAAATACACCAAATTAAAATATTATACCTATGTTATAAAATAATCAATTTAAAATAAATCAAACAGTATAAAACATGAAGAACCAAAATCAAAAGAAATTCATACAAAAAATACATAAACTATAAGATATATATATATATATATAGATTCAGCAACACGAGAGCTTCATTTCTATATATGCTATGATGGGTTCAACGTTCTTTTTTTCTCGCTGGAAATGTTTACATTGTCTCCTAGGGTTCGGGTATATTCAATTTTGGATCATCGTTTGAAGAAATAGAGTTTATAATTGGGTTTGTGGGAATTTTAGGGATTTACGTGACCTTTTTGTTCGATACTTTACTATTAAGGCCGGATGAAGGCTGGAATCGCGAATCAACATGGTAGGGCGAGTTAAATGGTGATGGAAGAGCTTCAGCGGGTACAAAGCAGTGAATTGGAGGAGATGAATCGTGGCGGGCTTGGTATTTAAAAAGAATTTCGAATGGTCAGATCCGTTAGGATCGTATGGACGAGGGCTACACAATGAAACTGACTGGAAGTGAATTGGAGCTCATTACAATTTATAGCAAAATAAATTGTCTGACCTGAATCGACAACGGTTATCGTTATTTAACGATAAACCACCAGTGTGAGTAAAACTCACTAACTCTATTCAATTTATATTTTTATAAATCTAATCTAGTACTGATAAATGATGATTGATTGTTGTGTGTTGATTGTTTGATGAGCTGCTAGTCGATTGGTTAAAATTACAGATAACGATATATACACATATCGTCAAACAAACATTGATTCTGTTTATCAGATATTAAAATGAAATTGATGTGAATTATATTATGTAACATCTGTGATGCAGGGAAATAGGTTGGAGGGATCCAACTGGAATCTTCAACATTTATTTTACTGTTTTTTATATATTGTGATATATGATGTGATATATAATCTGTTGATTATGTGTGTTTGGATGATATTGATCATTGTTATATGCATGTTAATACCCTAAGGAATACAGGAGTGTAAAAAGAGAATTTTATAAAGTGTATATTGAAAATAAAATATTCATATAAAATAAATAGACATTTTAAAAAGGGAATATTCCAAAAATAAATAGATATTATTAAAAAGAATTATTTGAAAAATAAACAACATTTGTAAAAGGAAATATTTCGAAAATAAATAGAGATTTATAAAAGGAATATTTATTTGGAAAATAAATTGAATTATAAAATGAATATTCATTTGGAAAACAAATATAATTTTATAAAAGGAAATAGTTAAAAAATAAATAGATTTATAAAAGAAAACATTGGGAAAATGAATAGAATTTAACATTAGGAAGGTTTAGACCCGTGCTTCGCACACGGGTGTAACATGATATGGATTTAAAATAAATATTACATGGAAATCTGTTTTAACAGATAAATGGAAAAGATTAATTTAAAGTAGATTTTAAATACAATCTGTTTTAATAGATAAATTGGGAAGATTAATTTATAAATAATGTTTTATAAATTAAATAAAATATTTATCATTTGATAAATGGAATATATAAGTCCGAACTAATATAAAGAAGTAGAAATTGGTTTTAACACCAATATTTTAAATAGAATGTGAGCTCAACATTTATAAAGAGAATTATAAATAAGATTTAAGTGTTAGAAATAAAAAGGAGATTTTGTATGAACAATTCTATAAATTGAAGTATAAATAGAATTTGGAAAATGGGATATTATATTAAAATACGAAATCAAACGAAATGGAATATATAAAAGGAATATTATTCACATTCGATGTGAATAATGATTTTAAGTAAAGATTTTGCAAATAAAAACAATTGCAAAGGAAATTGGATTTTTGAAACAGGAACTTAAACAGAAATGGAATTTCGAATGGCTAGAAATAAATAACTTGTTTAATAATGAAAACAAGTGTTGTGATTTATAAACAATGTTTATAAATGAATTAAAATATAATTACCAGTGGATAATTGAGATTGCAAATTCAACAATGAATATAAAATGGGAAATTTGGAGTTGTTTAAAAAAAGGAACGATGAAATCCATTTCGATGTTCGAAATGTGAAAAGGATTAAATTAAAATCCGTAAAGATGTGTAATTAGAATTCGAATAGGCCAGGTATTACAAAATAAATTATATATTGAATTAAGAAGGATTGGACAAGGAAATTAGCATTCGACTAGAAACTGATATTTAATAATCGAATATAGGTTATTCGAAGAAGAGTTAATCGAATATAAGTTATTCGAAAGATAGTTAATCGAATATAAGTTATTCAAAAGAGAGTTAATCGAATATAGGTTGTTCGAAGGAGAGTTAATCGAATAAAGATTACTCGAAAGTGAGTTATACATCGAAATCGATTATATCGAATTCAGGAAAGTACTATTTACTTTCCGATTTTTAAATAAAGGTTTATTAAATAAATAAATTATTATTTGTTCAAATTAAGAATTAAAAGTTATATTCTTAAGTTAGATATTTCAGAGGTAGGATTTATAACGTTATCTTTGTAACCAATGTTTTTCATAAAAGAAGTAGATTCGTAAACTGAATCCGAGATTGTGCGTAAGCGATGGCTGTAAAAATATGAGTTGTAAGCTTTATCTATTGCGAGTTTAAGAACGTTGTTCAGTTAAGGTCTGAGAGGTAATTATACCCCAATTTGATTGACTTCGTAATTAACTAAGGAATAGTTGAAGTTCGATGGCGAAGATTGATTAAAGATACATTAAGAAATAAGCGATAAATGGACTGAGCGGGCGTAACGATGTTTTATACAACGTTCATTTGAAATCCATATGAATGAGTTTTGGAAACATTTTCCAAATATAATTAGAAATGTTATCTAAGCATAAAAATTGAAATGTATTTTTTGATAAGAAATACTAGAATGATAGTGATGTGTGAATAGGAAATGGAAACATTTTTCAATGTTAATAAGGTATATTTTCTAAACCTAGAAAAATAAGGATTGATGAGTATATGGAAATGGGTAAATGGATAAATTAATTTAAGAGATAAATGATGATTGATGATTGATCGATAGAATTTCCATCTGGAAATAATATCGTTGTTTGCATACATGTTTTTCTTTGATAGTTAAATCACCGACTATCAAAGTTTTTGACCATTTTTCCGTCGTCAATACGGAGATACCGGGATCAGATTCATTATCTGAAAACCACTCTGTATGGGCGTTAGCGTTGCGAATCAAATATGATAAAGATATTTGGAGACAGAATTATGCAAGGGCTGTCCTGTTTACAGAATAGTGCCTTCGGTTTGTCCAGTCCCAGGACAACTTATATGGAAGAATGTCTAACAGAGTATATCTAATGGATCACATAATTTGATCTCTTTAAACGTATTTACGTTTAATTGCGGAGGAATTTGTTTCTCTTAGCTATATACCCGTGATATGTTTGGGGAAATCAATTTTGATTTGGCGGGTATGACAATGTGACATCCAAAGTGAATGAAGATCAGAAGATACGTTATGACCTCTAGCCTCACAACCGGGAAACGTTATAAAATCGGGTAGGTTGCTTTGCTAAGTGGTTGGCTGCCAAGTAGGGTGTATTGTCACCTGATCTAGAGAAATTCCTTTTGCTTCTTAAATCTATCGATGTTGTCCCTTTCGGGAAACGGTTGATGATCCCAAACATTGGTGATAATACATTCGGTACTCTCAAGCGAAGTGAGGGACCGGTCATGTTTAGCCTGGGTTGCAAGATGTTCTTGTTGAACCCTGTGTATTTCTCTCTAGAGGTACACTGTCGGAAGGTGGTCCTATATCTCGCTAGTTGGAATCCATTATCCACTAAGAGTCCGCGGTTTTGATTGTATACTATGTATGTAGAGCGCGAGATGCAAGCGTTCTACTAGATTGATATTATTTGTATTTAGACATTGTTATAATATCAGACGAATATTGATTTCAAAGAGTGCTTTGGGTTATCGTAAGGTAAAAACCATCCGTGTTTATGTGTGGATCGGTCTTACGGTTATTCTTTCTTTTAAAAGGATTTTTAAAAGTTAAACTAACTGCTTGGATTTTACTCACACCAGTCCCATGGCTGACCCAAAGTTTATTTTTGTTTTGTTTTTTCCCTAAACTCTTGGGTGCCCAAATTTGTATGGGCAGTCAAGTAGTTCAGGTATTTTCAGATATCATTGGAGGAGCTTGGATCAAGATGCTTTAGCATTATCTAGTATTGTTATTTCCAATGTGTTGTAAGTGTTGTACTCTGATAATGTTATTGTAAATATATACTGTTTTATTTCCAAGTTATGTTATATTTTATTCGTTCCGCTGTGAGATTCGTGTTACTATGATGTGTTTTATGTTCTTCTTCTTATTCTATTCTAATTTTCTACCTTATATATTCTCACCCTCTAACTTCTTTCATTAATGTTCCGGTAAATTTCGGGTGCTTGGTTAGTCGACTGTATTTAGTCGATAATCAGGATCGCCGATTTTCCCATGGCCATTACAGTTTATTAACTCCAGAATGGGATCAGAAAACTTTGGCAACTGAAAAAGCCAATGATGTCAATGAAATGAAGATTGAGGAGTTATTCGGAAATCTGATGTCTTATGAAGTTCATTCACAAAAGAGAAAAGAAAACAGGTCAACTGAAATGAAATCCATTGCATTAAAAGCAACATTAAATGATTCTAACTCGAGTAGTGAAGATGATGAAGAAACAACTCTTATGACAAATCATTTTAGAAAATTTCTGAGATATAGAAGGAAAAATTATAATCAAGGAAGTTCAAAAAGTAATGTTGGTCGATGTAAGGACCCGTTACTTCCCCGTGAAGGAAAGAGCGGATACTTTGAGAACAACACACAAATGAACGCAGACGGAAGAACATTTCATTGTTATTACAACAATTCCATCAAAATACAAGAATATACAGAGTATAAATGAATAAATTACATTCAATAAATATCAGAGATTACAATAAATTACATAGCAGCGGAAAAACAATAGAAAACACAACTGAAAGTAATACACGGATACAGAGTTTTCCGAGCATCGTTCCAGCTGTAAATCAGGATCCCGTGAATATAAATCTGCAAAACCAAAACTACTAGCTGCCCGTGTCGAAAATAAGGGCACCCAGAGTTTAGGTTAAAACAATAAACTCCAGGTCAGTCATGTGACTGGTGTGAGAACTAAAACAGTTATTAAAACTTTACTTTAAAAGAGAGTAATGCAAGGGACCACGCTGTATAACACGGAACGGGTTTCCTCCCAGGAATACCAGTGCATATCAATAAATAACACAATGCTTTTTCGAAAAATGAAGCTATTATAAGACCCAGGTCCCATCACACAATGCAACGCAAGCCAGAGGATAGGGTTTTCCCTTATAATAGCCAAACATGCTTGGTACGTTTAAAAACAAATCATTTGATACTATTATTGGTGTATAGTGTCAAAACAATTTCAATCATAAATATCAATCATAGACGGCATGGGTACCATATATCATGTCGCTATACTAGTTCTACAATTAAAACCGCAATATCACGTATTGGAAATTGGATTTCCGTCATGAGTCGAGGCAAGGGGCAAGCTCCTCTCCGCTTCGAGACACTCTAGCAAATGCCTCAGGACTACACACTCTGGGTAACCCCTGGGATCCTCCAAGACCAGTCCTCTCTTACGTTTGAGGATTAATTATTCCTGAACTCACGTTTCCCCGCCCTATAGGACCTATAATCGAGGCGCCTCGCATCCAAACCACAAAGGTGAAAAGTATCTAAATGTCAGGGCTGGTAGGTCACTGACACCACCCATAGCTAGAAAGAAACGTCGTGCACTCCTTGGGTCCTCATCCCGTTTTTGACTCATACCGAGGTGTGAGGCTCGCGAATCCACGCTATACACAAAGATGCCACGTAGGCCGTGCTTTGATCATCAACCACAAGACTTTGCTTTTCAACAGAAGCCTTGATCCATGCAACTCAGCGTGCCACACAGGCAATTCATGCCATGCGATTGATATCTATCGATATATAACCTCTAAGCTCGTACGTCTCAGAGAAGGGCGTTAAGAAAGAGAATAAATTCTCCGCCGCTAAACAGATATATATTTAACGGAAATCAATCAACACAGAATAAAATCCAATGTCAGACACGCAATCCATTTACAAGTTCGCTCTGAGTCTGAACGAAACCGGAGGCACTTTCCTCGCATATCCATCGATCTCCAAGTACGTCTGGACGACCACCAACTGATTCCCTCATCTTGGGTGTACAGCCCAATCAAGATCATCAGTAATCACCCAAACGATGTGAAGACTTCCGGTCTTCAACCACCGTCTTCATCTTCGACTTACCGTCGAATTGGTTATTCAGAATGGGTATAAACCCGGCCTTTCCGAACAACCCGCGTATATAGTAAACAATTGTTACACAAACACAACATACGCCTCATTCCAATTTAGCAGCCACTAACCGTAAATCAGCAAGAGAACAATTTCCCAAATATTAACCCCGAAGGCCGAAACCAACATCAGATCAATACCCATGAAACCATTCTTCTTAACTAACCTACAACTAGTTTCTAAATTTCATATTCTTAGGGAAAGGTTCCCATTAATTTTGTCAAAGATAAATTCTTTAAAATTTATTCTTTAATCTTCCGTTGGATATCATTTCAAACCATATTATGGTTTTCCAAACTAGTCGAGATTAGCGAACCACACTGTTAATTATTTATTTTATTTCCCAATCCCAACCTATTCATCCCATGAAGAAAACTGGTAATACTCCATATCTAACACCACGGTGTTATCGGTAAAATTAATTACCATTTCACGTTCAAATCTAATTAAAGATTTAACTATCGCTTTGGAGCAAAACCGGTAATACTCCATTCTCTCTCACCATCCAAATTTGATAATTTAAATTATCCATTCACATTTCAATCTAATTGAAGATTCATTAAAACTCCTTTTACTGGGTTAAAGAACTAATGTCATTTAAAACACAGTTCACGATAAACCCAAATCACATTCTATTTATTATCGGGTTAAAGAACAAGTGTTATTTAAAACACCCTTCACGATAAACCCAAATCACATTCTATTTATTATCGGGTTAAAGAACAAGTGTTATTTAAAACACCCTTCACGATAAACCCAAATCAATTCTATTTAAAACCCATTTCAAATCCAATTTATTTATTTAAAAATAAATGGGTTTTAATTTTAGTTCAAAACTAGTTCATTTCGATAAAAATCCATTTTTATCTTTACAACTGTGGGATTTTTCATCCCAGTTCTTCACAAATCATTTCTTATGATTTTACACAAATTATTACTATTTTTGATAATTTTATCAAGGTCCGTACAGTCAATTTCCAACAACGGTCATCGAACTGCACTTACAACGACCTTTTCCAAATTTGATTTGGACGTATCTCCAAATCCAACCGTTAGATTTCAAATTTCTAATATTCGTTAGAAAGATCTTTTCGATACAAACCCAACGGTTCCGGTTTTAGGAGAATCCGACGGTCGGATCTCCCGTAATGTCCATTCGAAGTCAATGGTCGAAATTCGCGAACTGCCGCAGCGCGGCGCGTTCTATTCAGGCCATTATATATATATATAATATATATATATATATATATATATTATATATTTCGTCGATTTCCTTTTTAAAATGAATTTTATAAATCGTTTCAAATTTGTTTCAAAAACAATTTCAACCTTCATTTCAAATTCAAATCAAAATTGAATTTTCCCTTATAAATTCTTTTTACATTCATCTCTAATTGATTTCAATTCACATCGATTTCAATTCTATTTCAGTTCGTTTTCAACTAAAATCAATTCAATTCAAATTCGATTTCTATTCAATTCAATTCGAATTCATTTTCTATTCAATTCAATTCGAATTCGTTTTCTATTTAATTCAATTCGAATTCCATTTTCTATTTAAATTAATTCGAATTCGTTTTCTATTTAATTCAATTCGAATTCCATTTTCTATTTAATTCCATTCGAATTCCATTTTTAAATCTCTTTTCATTATTCATTATAAAACGAATATAATCGATATAAATATCGTTCGCGTCAAAATAGCGCATCTCTAATCAACACGGCTTTATATTTTTCAATAACTTCGTTATTCTATTCAACAAATGAATCTATATTTCTTCCAATACATGACTCTATATTTTTGTCAACACATGACTAATCTCAACGAATGAGTACTGTCCACGTGTGACTATTTTTGTTATTTAATATATTTTATAAAAAATTATGGTATCTATCGTTTGATTTAAATCAGACTCCAACCGTAAATTAGTAAGAGAACGATTCCCTAAATATTAACCCCGAAGGCCGAAACCAACATCAGATTAATACCTAGGAGGCCACTCATCTTATCTATTTTCCAGTTAGTTTCTAATTTTATATATGATAAAGATGTAAATTTTATTGTTAAAATATTTCGTTCAACCCATGACTAATCTCAACGAATGAGTACGGTCAACACATGAACCTTTATTTTATAATGATAAAGATGTAAATTTTATTGTTAAAATATTTCGTTCAACCCATGACTAATCTCAACGGATGAGTACGGTCAACACATGAACCTTTATTTTATAATGATAAAGATGTAAATTTTATTGTTAAAATATTTCGTTCAACCCATGCCTAATCTCAACGGATGAGTACGGTCAACACATGAACCTTTATTTTATAATATTCTTTATTTTCTAAATTGGAATGAGGCCCAATCAATTACCATATAAAGTTAATTATATGGATTCCATACAACACATGTATATAATAGCAACGATAAATAATCAACCATCATCCAAAGTGCACTACACTGTATTAGCATCAAATATAGATATCTAACGCTTATAACCGCCTGTCAATCAATCGATCGACATACAACTAATTATTGGGATTAGTGTATGTCATATATTATCCCAATACCCGTGTGGGGCTTCAAACAATCAAACACAGATTTTATTTGTGCAGTTGGGCGATGTGTAAAATTTATCGTCCCAATCAATGTCCTTCAAATAGGTGTACATAAACAAACCGTCCGGCTTGTAAATGAATATTTATTTTATTCACATTCACGTTAAAAATTATATTTTTAACGACCAAATCATTTTATTCAACCTATGAATATTCTATTCGGTTCATTTATTAAATAAAGTGATATCTTTATTTTTCTAACTTATTTTAGAAAATTTCGGCGGTGTAACGGCACGATACTAGAAACGGGACAAGGCCTAGCCTTATCCCCGGTCTAATAATGGCCCACGCCATACACATATCAATCAAATCCATTCCATTTCACCAAACAATCAAATACAAATCAAATAATCTAACCAACTACACAACCAAACAAACAAGTCCATGGTCTGTGGACGATGGTGTCGGGTGCTACTAAACACCGTCTGCATCCTAGTATACATTTATATAACTAGAAAAAGAAATTTAGAGTAAGAAGTTCTCACCAGCTAGCTAAATCAACGCTACGACTCTTCTTATGTAGAAATCTTCGTCGTGCTCGCCTTTTCTCTATTTCGTTGCCCGTAGCCACTACATATATAAAAATCACATTTTCATTTGTTAACTTTCAATTTAAAAATCATATTTTTATAATCACTCCATATCGATAAAAATTCTATTTTTACATCGCTACTATATAGATAAAAATTCTATTTTTATCACGCTAGATTTCGCCTTTACTTTTCTTTCTAAAGAATCTAATCTTTTCTTTTGTTATTCATACGATAAAAATTATAACTTTCTATAAACAAAGATAACATTTTCTTCTCATACCCCCTTAAAAATCCGACCTTTACCCTATTAAAAATCCGACCTTTACTCTATTAAAAATCCACTCTTTAACATTTCAAAAATCAATTCGTTTCTAAAGTAAAAATCTTTTCTTTTCGACTATAAAAATCTTTTCTTTTAAACCATAAAAATCTTTTCTTTTAGTGATGAAAAATCATTCCTTTTTGTGAATCAAAATCAAAACTTTCAAGCGACAAAATCAATCCTTTCATCATATAAAAATCTAATTTTCTTATAACTAAAAATTAAATTTTCTTTTCATTAATGCAATTAAACCTATTTCATAAAAGAATTCACAAAAAAAGCAATGTAAATAAAAGTAAAAGCTTACAATTTTCGGATCTAGGAGGGTAGAGGAGTTTCACGTCGGTTTTTTTTGCTCAAGGGGGGGTCTTCAATCTGGAAAGGAGGGGCTCGGTCTGTGGGTGGGGGCGCTAGGGGGAGGCGAGGTTCAGGCGGGGTTTGGGGGTCTTCGTGTCAGGAAGAGAGAAGGAGGGAGGAAGAAGAAGAGAGGGGGGGAGGTCGGCCGATCTGAGGTGGAGAGGGGGTGGCGCAGCGGCCTGGTGCGGCGGGCGGAGGAGGGCGGCTCCGTCTTCGTTGATCGTGATTTTTTTTCTTCCTATACCTAATTTGAAAACTGACGTGGAAAGAAAGGAGAAGGGGGGTGCGGGTTTGACTAAGTGAGGATGGAAAGGGGCCAAGGATTTTCTTTATTATTTTATTTATTTAATAATTCCTCGAAAAAAGTAACTTTAAATTTCGATCTCTAAACGAGACCCACCGCCTGTCGTCCATAGCTAATTACCCACATTCCGAACCCAACGGGATATGTATTGTAAGCTGATTCGATTGTTTCGATCAGTTTCCATCAAAATCAACATATAACTCTATATATTGAATTTGAACGCGCATTTCCTTTTACTGGGGTCACATACCAACTAGAAAAATCCCAGAAAAATATTTTCTAGCTTCGTATTGACGATACGGTCCTAACAAAACTAATTTCGTCGAATTCTAAGACTGTTTGAAAAATGGCCAATTTCCAATCGATTAAAATCAACTAAAACTGGTCAAACGCGTTTTCCTTTGCCACGCTCACATATTGATTTGAAAAATTATGAAATTTGGAATCTAGCAATAATTTGACATCACGGATCCAACAAAAGTGGTTTCGTCGAAATCCGAGGTCGTTTGCAAAATTTCCATTTTCAAGGGCCGAAATTCCATAGCGACTATTCTGAAAATTCATTTGGACATATCTTTTGATTCCCGCTATGAAATTTTGATTTTTCGGATTCGTTGGAAAGATATTCTCAATTAGATTCCATTATTTTTTGTTTCACTCAAATCCGGTTTATTTTGCATTCGGTACATTCATTTGAAGTTCGAAATCGAACTACCGCGCCATTTTCAATTCCTTTTATATATATAAATAAATATTTATATTCTAACGACAACGTATATAAATATATACGTTCTAGTTCTATTCAAAATAAATTTCTCGTCGATATTATTTAAAATAATTCATTTTAAATATCAAAATTCATTAAAATTGCCAAAATAAAAAATTTAAACTGGCTCGCATTTCCGGGTTGTTACAGTCGATGTTATAATTGCAACAAACCAGGCCATATAAAGAAAATGTGCCAAATATCCAGATAAATCGATTCAACAAATGGACAACAACAATTCGTCGATAAAGAGAAAAAAAGCATACGCAACAACGTTAGATGATTCAGATTCATCATCAAGTGATGAAGTGCCATAAATCAGAAATTCGAATATATATTTTACGACAATTCAAAGTTCAGAAAATTTCAAAGAAAAGGATTTAAAATAAGGGTACGCCTTCATTAATTTTATTTGGTTGAATGGTTGCTTTGTTTGTTTGCTTTGGTTTGAATTTAAATTTTTTAAATATAATCTTGAAATTGGAATTTTGAAATTCAAAATAATAATATACTAATAAATAACAAATAAAATAATAAAATAAATTATTAGTGAGTTTGATAGGATTAGAATTATTTCAGGAAATCGTTAAACTTGAAATATAAATCGTTAATTTAAAACACATTTCACAAAAATCAATTTTCCTTTGAAAATAAGTACATATGTCGACATATCTGACCAATACTTTAAAATTCAAAATTTGAATTTCAAAAGTTTAAACTTTCAAACTTCCCTCCAACTTTTCACCAAATCCCAAGGTCTGAAAAGGTGTCATTTAAGTCTAAAAAGATGTGCCTATTCAATTCATATCCCTTCAAGTTATATATATACATCTATTCTCTCTACCTTTCATTCATAATTCAAAACAATACTCTTCATATCTATTCTCTTCAAAACTATTAATTCAATGGCTTCCTCAAGTTCATCTCAAAAATTGAAAATAACCAAAACCATTAAAGGTTATATTCATAATGACAAAGAGTCTATCAAAACCTATGTTAACTATTTAGCAATTACTAAGGTTAACACGAGTGCTTTCGCCGTCTTTGGAGATTTTCCTTCCTACGATCTTACTTCTCTCTTCCAATACAACGAAGTTTTGATTCTAACTGACTCTCGTGTATACGACGAAGTGTGTTTTCCCAAACTTGTCAAGATGTTCTATGCGAAACTTAATCGCGGATTTTACGAAGGCAATGAAGGTCAAATTGGGAGTAGCATAAAAGGCATGCAAATTGTTCTTGATTCCGAACTCTTAGGCACTATTCTAAATTATAGAAGAACAGGCTCAGATTTTTCAGATTTCAAAATCGATGAAACCGATTTAAAGACCTTCCACGACATATTTGAAGATGATGCTCCAATGGAGTTCAAAAATCGCTTCTTTCGTCCAAAAATAAGAATCGCAAACCTTCTCCTTCAACATATCATCACTCTCCATTCCGGAAATTTCAATAATCCAACTAACAAAGTCCAAAAGGCTCTCTTTACTATTATGGGTGGTTATACTATCAATTGGGCCGACAGGATTTTAAATGAAATTAAGCCCGAAGAATTGTCCTCAAGAGAAAACACTCTCTACTATGGTGTTTATCTCACTCGTATTTTCAAACACTTTGGAGTTAATCTTCATGGAGAAGAGTTTGTGCCTAGAAAAGTGTTTGACTCATCAAACATACATCTCATGCAAATTCCTCTCACTTTCAAACCATATGAGACATTCGAAGCTAAACAAGCTTGAATGCAACAAGAACAAGCGCCAATGGAAGTTGAAGAAGAAGAAGAGACTTCTTTAAAAAGTGTTGAGTGTCCAACCAACACTAGACGCATTTCCAAAGAGATGATTGTTCAAAGTCAAGTCAAAATGTCAATAATCAAAAGAAGCTTAAGAAGAACTTCTCTAAAATGACCAAGTTCATGGTCAAGATGGGAAGAAAGATTGGAATCTCACCTCCCTCATCATCATCAGAAAACTAGACTATCTAGTTTAATTTATCGTTATGTATTAGCTTATGTTTTGCTTTCGAATCTCGTATTTAGTATGTCATAATTAGTTGGATGTACTTTCTTTCTATTAAGTAATGAATGGAGTTTTATTTATGTTATAATCATTTTATGTCTCTATAAAAACATTAGAATTAATTATATTTTAATATAAGTTCAAAAGATTCAAAATTTAAAAAAATTCAAAATTATCAATATGGTATGTCGACATACATTTTTGTATATGTCGACATATAACAACAAGATTTTCAAATTGTTTCAAATTTTAAAATTAAATAACTAACTCATGTCCATTCAAAATCCAACGAATTTCAGACTCTATTTAAGCCTATTTCTTCCAGAAAATTTCATTATTCTATTTCTACTTCTTCCTTGTTCATTTTCTCTCAAATTCATAGAGAATCCAATTCATAACATAAGTTAAAATCTTGAAGATTCTTTGAATTCTTTCAAGAAAGTTCTCTCTATAGTACTACGCAATGAGCACAAACTAGAGTTAATTCATATGAGAATGGTTGAATATCAAGAGAAACATTTTGATGTAATTCGTTGGTCAATCTCTTCTCATTCAAGAGATGAAAACAACAAAACATCACTTAACAACGAAGAAGAATGGAAGGACATCAAGAAGAACCCAATCACTAGACAAGATGAGTGGGTTGAAGTCCCAAGAGACGTTTAATTGATTGGTATGGCTGATTTGATTGATTTGTTTAAATTTGAATTGAATTATATGACTTAAAACTTGTATATATTAAGACATATGGTGTGGTATGGTTTAATTTGTTTAATTTGGTTTGTATAATAGATATCAAACAAATGTATATATAATACTTGGATTGGTTTGTATTCGATAATCATAATGTTAGAAATTATTATAGGATTATATAGATTAAGGGGGAGTACTTTACTTTCATTTAGGAATTATTTAGTTACTTATAGGCTTCATTTAAGTAGTTATACAATTTAGGGGGAGTAGTTTTTGAATTTCTTTTTGATAATGCCAAATGGGGAGAAATCATAAAATATAGACATAGTTTATATGATTCATACACTACAAGAAAAATTGCTTTCAACAACAATGAAGGACATCGGTTTAGTGTTAATTGCGGTTGTTGAACCTTTTATAAATTGTAGAACTGGAGTAAAGACCAACAACAACGTGTGAGAACGCTGACATCTTTATGCATAAATTTACAAAGATTATTTACCACCAAAATTTCTATCCCCCGCTTCCCATTTTATTTCTCCCCGCTTCCCACTTTATTTCTCTCGCTTCCCACTTTATTTCTCCCGCTTTGCCACTTTCTTTTTTAGAAAAAAAGGGGAAAAACCTTAAAAGTTTCTCCCGATTTGCGTTGCTATTACTACTCCGGAATCGCACGATCTCACCGCTAGATCATGTTTTTCTTTTCCACTTTGTTCTTCCGTTGATTCTCATTATTTGACACTATACAACTTTTCACTATCACAGATCTCTATTAGTAATTCTCTTTACTCTTTGCAAATGATTTTCAATTTGAGTTTATGTCTGTTTGTATAGAAGTAGGTCTAGAACTATTATTTCTGCATCATATACAACATGATCTGTGAATATTTATTATAAAAGAATTGATGTTTAAACACATCACAATATTTATATAGAAGTAGATCATGAACATTGGACATGTAAGACGCTTTCATGACTTGTTTGTTGTTTATGTAGAAAAGAATTGATGTTTAAGCTACAAACTGAAACTGCGACATTCAATGTAACTTAGTGCAAGTTAAGTGGTTGTAACTGTGTATGCAAGAATGAGCTGGGCCGGAAAGAGTAAGCATTTTCCTACTAGTGAAATCTGTTGAACTGTGCAAGTTTTTATCATACAGCCGTACAGTTCTCTTATGGTTTGCACTCAAATTTTTCTTTTTTTCTAAATATAAATGAGCAAGATAGTTAATTATAGATCAAGGTCTATTTGGCTTATAGAAGAATGTTGTGCTTTGAGTCAAGGAAAAAAGATGTATGCCATCTTATTTTTATGTTATTTGTAGGCACTACATACCTTTATTTTGATTTCATTTTTTCTTCCCTTTTCAAAATTTTCAGATCTTTGTAGTTATTTTGGATTATGCTTGTTGGTCTGAGTTTATAAGATAGTTCTAACTTAGAGATTGAAGTTAACACTTCTATAAATTTTGAAGATTCTTGTTCTGTAATTACTCTCCTTCTTAGACCTGTTTTTGGCAGTATGAACTAAATATTTGGTATATCATTATTAGTCACTGAATTTGAAATTTCACTTGCATTTGAAACATTCACAATAGTCAGGACATTAAGGTCTATTTGTTTGATTTGAAAGGAATATGAGAAGATATGTGATAAAGAACAATGCAATGGAACTTCTCATGCTGGTTAAGGTGATTTGTGGAAAAAAGGCTGTTGTTCCAGTAGATTATCAACCTTGGTTCATGGTAAATTAATTTTATACATTTTAGATTAGTATATGACTGCATCTTAGATTTACTGTAAACCAGAAACACTTATGATAGATTTATATTTGCATTATTGCGGCTTTACCGGTCATCATTTGAGGTCAGTCTTTTATATGAAGTTGATTTTTGTTGTTTTATAGTTTGAAGTTTTGAATTTACTAGAAAATAAGGAAATGTACACTAGATCCAAGTGAGCTTTTTCTTTTTTCTTTTCCTTTAATTTATTTTAGATTATTTGGTTGAATTGATTTTGAATGAAGGATAGAAAGCGAGATTTGTTTGTTATAGCTTGCTGTTTCTAAGTGAACTTGAATTTTTTTTGCAAGCTCGTAATTAAAGTATTTACCCTTAACTTAACCATGGAATCATCTTTTTCATTGTCTTAGTAATGTTCCAATTAAGCAGTCCATATAGTATATTGTGACCAAGGCATCAATTTTTGATTGGTGCTGGTGAGCTAACTATTGTTAGTTAAGAAGGATTGTAAAAGATTTAGTTTGTCCATATAGTTCACCACTGTATTGCATTTGCACCACAAGAGTGTTGCACCTATGCACCATTACTTTGGTGCAGTGCACATTTATTAGTTCGGATCACATATTTATTTGGTCAGTGCAATACCTGCATCACATAGTAATATTAGGGAATAGTGGCACAAATCACATTTATTGCGGTTTGATCATTATTCATTTGAGAATTATGAATCCATATGTAATCTTTCCTTATGTCACCATTTTCTAAATTGCCTTCTAAAATACGTGTCTATTTAGTTACAGCCTGACTTTTAAAGCTGATTTTCTTATATGTTGCAATTGTATACTGTTTTAGAACTTGAAGTGTTCTATGTTCATTTGTAATGATTAACTAAAATAATCAATTAGCTCTGAGATGAACTATTCACAATCTATAGTGTCACTACGTACAGTGTGTGAACCATTAGCTATTACAAGACCTTTTGATTTAATTTAAATTGGCTAATCTTTAAACTGCAGAGATGAACTGGGTCGTTTCGTATTTGAGAAAATAAGTCTCTCTGTTGTTAAAATTGAAGGATGTGTTAATCTTGGCTCCTTATATCTCTATTTTCAAGTTTGTCGATGCTCTGGCTTTCTGATCTATAGTGTATCTCTAAGGCAGTAAGCACCTACACTAGCTTATTTTTTTTCCCTATCTGGTCAACATACCTATTGTGTTTGCTTCAAAATTAAGGAACATTCACATTGCATCAAGTCGACTCTGCAATGAAATTGTGCTTGCTCTAGCAGAAGCGAACTTGAGGTCTGTTACAATTTTGCTTGAAAGTTTTGTTTTGAATAATAAAGTTGGTTTTATTGATGTTAAAAGTTGCCTTTTTCCCCGTAACCGATGCACATATGTAAATGTGCATCTATCAGTGTCTGCCATAGTTTCAACGTATGAACATTTAGAGTTGCTTGATTTAAGTGAGTATGTGTGTTTCAACTTTTAAAACTCATAATGTACAAGCGAAGTTGTTATAATAAAATTCAATCACATTATCATTCTAATTGCCCAAAGCTTGATGGTCTAAGCCTCAACTTATGCACAAATTTGAATCCTGGTAATGTTAATTATGAATGCTTATATTTCAAAGAAGCTTAAGGCGATGTTTATGATTATAGAATACATATGCATTTTACATAATACCTATGCATTTGACAGTCCATCGACTCTTAGATAGAATAATGCATCTTCATATCTTGGCTTGGAATATAAGGCATATAAAACAATGCTTTGAGCATCAGATTCACTCTATTCCAATTGCATCGCTACTCAAATTCAGAAATGTAATCTTAATATGATAGAAAATTTTCATTCAGCTATAACTAACCTAAGCACAATTTTCATTTCAGCGGAAGCGCTTGGCTGATGGCCCTAAAAGAGTTCAAATTCTACAGTTTTTAACTGAATATGTAAAGCTCATATCTTTGTTTGGTAGTCAATGTATTCGTATTAGATGGTTTATCTGAATTACATAAATTTAATTAAAACATATGTTGGAATGATTCTATTTCTTTACGACTAAGGTTGAAAGTTACAAAACTGTTCTTCAAATCATTAAATGGATGTTAGGACCAAACAAATGACCATATGTCTTAATTTACAAACATGTATCGACTTTAATTAACAAGGCTTTAGAAGTAACAATTTAATTTATTTCACCGAAGTTTGTGCAATCAAATGTTTCCTTTGTGTGTTTCCTTCTATTTCATTTTCTTTGTCCACTTGCCTTTGGGTGTTAATCCTAGAAGGTGACTTGAAAGTTTTTTTTCCACATGCATGTCCATGCATTCTTTGCCGCAGACATTGTCATCTCCTTCTTTATATGTCTAGCAGTCCATGCATTCTTTGCCGCAGACATTGTCATCTCCTTCTTTGTATGTCTTGCAGTCCATGCATTCTTTGTCGTAGACATTATTATCACCTTCTTTGTAGTTCATGCATGTCTAGCAGTCCATGCATTCTTTTCCACAGACATTGTCATCTCTTTCTTTGTAGCATACTTGGATTCATCCACTTACTTGTTGATGATCGTAAAGAGGTTACAACTAGGTATGTCATATTATGATATGCATCTGTGGTTTCCTTTAAATACCGAGAATTTAGATGATGTCTGATTGGAGCTGATTTTTTGCATTTCAAATATTTAATGACTCCTTGGTTTGTAATTGGCTTGGTATCTACCGTACCATTTCAGGTGATATATCAGCGTTTTACTGGTAGGAAGCATGCTTTTTTGGATATGTTGAGCTTTTAAGGCTTGGCGACTAACGAGGTCAGCAATCTATTTGCAAGGTGCGTAATGGAGTAGTAGTTTACGTATGTTGATATGTAGAAAGGACTATAGAGTGTGGTTGACTGTGCTTATTTTTGTCAAAAACTGCTTTTCTATGTGGATGAAACGAGCTTATACAAAGCTTTTAGGATATCCAAATATTAATATGTGCTAAAAATTTGAATCTTTTGATAAACAGTAGCTAAGTTATCCATTTTATCTAGTTAAAGGGCAAATGTTGATTCTTTGTAACGACCCAGAAAATCTGAACCAATTTAAAATTTTTAAATTGGCTAAAATAATGGATTTTAAATATTTAAAATAAATATTTTAAATAATGGCAATGAAAAGTGAGTTTGAATCGACAATTGAAAACGAATATAATTAATTTTAATTATAAACAAGGCCTGAAATGACGCTGCAGTTTCAAAAATTGAATTCAAACTTTGTCGGACTGTACCGGGTGCAAAACAAAACGGATTTTAGTGAAACCAAAAATATTTAAATCTGTTAGTGAATACCTTTCTAACGAATCTGAAAAATCGAATTTTCATAGCGGAAAGCAAAAGTTATGGCCGAATGAATTTTCTGAAAGGTCGCTATGGAATTTATGTAGCCCGTGAAATTGGCCATTTTGCATACGACCTCGGAATTCGACGAAACCACTTTTTTTGAATCCGGGATGTGAAGTTATTGCTAGGTTTCAAATTTCATAATTTTTGAAGCTAATATGTGAGCGTGGCAAAAGAAAACGTGTTTTGGCCAATTACAGTTAAATTGGATCGACCAGAAATGGGCCTTTTTTGCAAACGGTCTCAGAATTCGACGAAACCACTTTTGTTGGGACCGTACCATCAAAACATAGCCAGATTTATTTTTCGGGAATTTTTCGAATTAATTTGTGGCCCTGGCAAATTGAAATGTACGTTCAAATCAAATATTGAATGTTATATATTTTAAATTGAATGGAAACTGACTGAAACAGTCGGATGGGCCTTCGAAACATATCCCATTGTGTTCGGAATGGGGGTAAAATGCTAGGAACGACAGTCGTTGGGTTTGGATTGGTGTTCGTGTGTGACAAGGGATATTTTAGAAATTTTAAAAATATATAAATAAAAGAAAAAATATGATTGGCCGATATCTTTTCTCTCTCCCCGACATTTCTAAATCGCGAACGACGGAAGAGGGTTCCGAGCTTTCCCCCTCGTTTTCTCCTCCTACACGCATCGATAGCCTTCGACCCAGTTGGGGTTTTTGAAGAGCTCCCCTCAAGCTTCAAATCCATGGTCGTGGCACCCCCTCTCGACTGGTGAATCGCGAGATCCAGGCCTTCAAAGTCGCGGCCTTTCAACCGCCGCCGCCATCACCTGGGTCCACCGGGCTGGCCCACTCCCCCACGCGCGCGAAGCCCTCTCCTAGCCCTTCGACGCTGCGAAGGCCAATCGTCCTCTAGCTTCACGGATTTCGCGAGAGATCGAAACCTAGTTTCGAACAAAACAGTGGAGGTACGGCTGTTAATTATTTAACTGATTTCGACAGTTTAAAACCGTTGCAAACTTTGAAAAATCATATCTTTTTGCGGTGTTAACGAAATTCGATGAAACAGGAAACATCGTGACCGTGTGGACTCCTTCTACATTTTAGAAGAGACCGCATATTTTTCTGAGCCTTCTGCTATTTTTGGTGGAGTGGAACCCAAGGTGAGATTTCTAATTTATAAACAATATGGAAAACGATGATGTATAAATTATATAGTCGATGTATGAGTTATATAAGCGTTGTATACCTCTTGTATAAGCGTTGTATTAGTTGTACGTTCGATGTATAAGTTATATATGCGTTGTAAAAATTATATATGTGTTGAAATAGAAGTGAATAGCTATATATAAATATAAATATATATATATACGCCCCTCGTCCACAAACCATGGACGATATTTATTGGTTGTGATTGGTGTGAAAATTGATTGATAGCGAATGGTTGTTTGGGATTGTTTGTGGTTGATATTGATTGATTGTGGTTGAAAAATACCCATTTGTGGTTGAGAAATATTTGGTTGAAACCACTTAGGAATAGTTTGTGGAAATGAAATAAATATATACATGCCGCCTACGTGCGAACTAGATGCATGATCCCCATTGTCAAAAACCGCGAGGTTTTAAGGTAGAGCGAGGAGCCATACTAGGGACGGTCCCGGTTTTAACTACCCTGCCGTTATGCTGCTGAAATTTTGAATAATATTCATGTGTTTGAATTATTTTCATTTGCTGAAACTATATTTATTCATTGAATAGAAAACCTTCATGTGTTGAATTGATATTCATTCGTTGATTAAAAATTCATGTGTTGAAAGGTATTCGTGTTTTAAATATAAAAATCACATTTTTATCTATATATAGAAACTATAGAAAACCTTCATGTGTTGAATCGATATTCATTCGTTGAATTGAAATTCATGTGTTGAATGGTATTCATATTTTGAAATAAATTGTTTCATAATAAAATCACCTTTTATCAACTATATGGACTATGTAAAATAATCTCGTTTTAAAAGAAAGTGTTTTATAATAAAAATCCTATTTTTATCACCTATATAAACTATATAGAATAATAGTGTTTTGAAATGAATTGTTTTAAAATAAAAATCACATTTTTATTATACACATGAATTGTTGAAATGTGAAGTGTTAAAAATAGCAACTCGTTCAAATAAATATGCATGAGTCGAAATATTCATTAATTAGCTAATGATATGATTTTTACCTATGCATGCAACATTAGAATGAATGGTGTTTTTAAACCAAATGGAATCAAATATGAAGTTGAATGGAAAATGATAAATGATAAGAATTGTATATATGTACATGCATATTTATTGAACATGTTATAGCAAAGTGGCTAGAGAAGAGGAATAAAATTTTGTGCCCGACAAATAGGTAAACATTTACTGTTTTGTTTGGGTGATGATTTTATGAGCCTGTTGGCTAGCCGCTTGGCTTTTTCTTTTTCTTTTCGACATGAGACGCCCGTGTGGCTATTTGGGAATTTTCCCAGCCCCTCCCGTACAAAGGAGGTTATGGCGAATTTTTCCGAAATTTAAAGGCGTTAGTGAAATATTTGAAGTGAAAACGATATAGGAATTTTTGAATGAACTATATTTATATAATTATATAAATATAAATAAAATTAAAACGAAACATGGCCGTGCAGTTCGTGTTTTGAAACCGTGATTTCAAACAACTAGTGCGGGAAATCCGACCATTGGATTTTCCCGAAACCGCAACCGTCGGGTTCGCCTTGGAAATATCTTTCCAACGGCACCAACCTTGTAAAAATCCAACGGTTGGATTGTCTGGAATGTTTAATTCAAATCTGAAGAAAAACAGCGCCAGAAACGATTATATTTATATATATATATAAATATAATTATATTTAATCGAATAACGACGCTGCAGTTCGTATTTTGAAATCGAAACTTCAAACGATTGTACCGGGAGATCCGACCGTCGGATTTTCCCGAAACAGGAACCGTTGGATTCGCTTTGAAAAGACCTTTCTAATGATGTAAATTTTGTGAGGATCCAACGGTTAGATTTTTTAGATATGTGTAAATCAAATCTGAAGAAAAACAGCGCCACGGCCGCGTTATGGCCCGAAGCGTCGTTTTGAATAAATTGGCTATTTTAAAATAAATAAAAATAGCGATAAATCGTTATAAAATATCATAAACGATATGGAATGGAAATAAACTGAATTTTCTCGATTTATGTGGTATTTGATGGTTGAATGTGTTTGGTGTGAAAATTACATTAAAGAACAAAATTGGTGTTGTCGAATGATTTAACCATTGAAATAAATTGATTTGAAATTCTAAATATACGTGAATTATTTGAAAAGGCTGAGTTAATTCTCATTTCAAATAATTGACCAACGATTGAAAGTCGAAGATGAAGACGGTGGTCGAAGACCGGAGATCTTCACTTCGTTTGGATGGGAACCGAGGTCCTGATTGGGAGGCATCCCGAAATACGGATAATGAGTGGTGATCGTCCAGACGTTCGTGGTGATCGATGGGTTTGCGAGGTATTTAGTGCCTCCGGTTTCGTTCAGACCCAGAACGGACTTGTAAATGGACTGTGTGCCTGACATTGGATTTTATTCTGTGTTGATTGATCTCTGTTAAATATACATCTATTTGGCGGCGGAGAATTTATTCTTTCGCTTAATGCCCTTCTCTGAAACGCACGAGCTCAGAGGTTGTATATCGATGAACATCAGTCGCCTGGCATGAATTGCCTGTGTGGCATGCTAAGATTCAGTGATCGGGGCTTCTGTTGAAAAGCAAAGTCTTGTGGCGATGACCAAAGCACCGCCTGTGTGGCGTAGCTTTGTGTATAACGTGAAATCGCGAGCCTCACACCCCGGTATGAACCAGAAACGGGAGCAGAACCTCAGGGGGGACGTGCGTTTTCTTTCTAGCTAGGGTGGTGTCAGTGACCTACCAGCCCTGACATTTATATACTTTTCACCTATGTGGTTGTTGTTGTTGCGAGGCGCCTCGGTTTAATCGGACGATCCGGGTCCGATGGAGTCATTCGTTGGCTCATTTACACCCCAAAGGGTGGAGAAACGCATTGTTCAGGCATTATAATCCACTTCGTGTGGACCGGCCCTGACGATCCAGAGTATGGTTGCGGCTGTACCTGAGACACGGGCTAGAGCGTCTCGAATTCGGTACGGACTATCTTTTGCCTTGGTTCAAGACGGAAATCCAATTTCCAAATACGACATCGTGCGGTTTTGGTTGTATACCTATTTATGGCGACATAGTGGTATGGGGCATTAATGCCGTCTATGATTGATAGTTATGATTTGAAATTGTTTTCAAAACATATAAACACTAGCAATAATATAAAATGCCTTTGTTTTATTCGTATCAAGCATATCTTGGCCGTTATAAGGTAAAAACTCTATCCTCCGGTTTGCGTTGCATTGTGTGATGGGAACTGAGTCTTATAATGGCTTCATTTTTATAAAATACATTGCGTTGTTTAAAAGAAAGATTTGTTTTTAAAGCACTGGCAATCCAATGGAGTAAACCCATTCCACGAAAGTGGCATGGTCCTGTGATTAGCCACATTATATATGTGTTGAGTAGATTTCTCATACCAGTCCCATGACTGACTCGTAGTTTGTTTCACTTTCAAACTCGGGTGCCCTTTTTTTTCTACACGGGCAGCCTTGTATTCAGGCTTAACTGGTTCTTTCTGGATAGCTGGAGCTGAAGATGGATTCTATCATTTATCTCTTTTTATGCTGTTCAGCTCCTATTATACATATTTTGTTTGTTTTCCACTGTAGACATTTATGTATAGCTGGACTGTATTTGTACTAAGTATGATCCTGTATACTGTGTAACTCTGATGATTACTTTTATCCAGTATACTCTATTGTTCATTATGTTGTATTTATTTAATTCTGTTCTGCTATTATCTGTTTCTGTGTTATATTCCACGGATTACCCTTGCCGCCGTCAGTACGGGGTTTGGGGTCGTCTCAATTTTGTATCAGAGCTGTGGTTAAGCTTAGTTCTGGAATATAACATTTGAACGAACTTGTCAGAAATAGAACCAGTAGTGTTCTAGGATGGGTAACTCTATACAGATAGGATCAGTAATATCCTAGTATAAGTAAAGCAGAATGGAATACACCCCAGTAGACACATTTACATTGAAGTATTTGTCTCTATATTTCGAAATATCTTTTCTGTTGACCTGACACTTTGTCTGCTAATTGCAGACGCACTAGAAAATGAGTGACAGGAACAGAAGAAATAATCGTATGGCTCGACCAGCTAATGAGCCAGTTGTGCTCCCGCAGCCAGAATCCGATATAGAAGTTCTATTCAAGAGATTTCGAAATCTGGGTGGATCGCCATTCTTAGGCAAGGAATCCATTATGGAAACACAAGCTTGGATTCGTTCTGCAGAGAAAATCTTTGAGGGTTTAAAGCTGAGGGATGATCAGAAAAGAATACTGGCGTCTTGGGCACTCAAAGAAGAAGCTTTGTTTTGGTGGGATTCAGTTATTAAAGATAATCCAGAAGGTGATATCACCTGGGACAGATTCAAAGTGATTTTCTTAGAAAGATTTACTCCTCCTAAAGCAACCGAGAGATTATGTGATGAATTTTCTTATTTGATACAAGGTGATATGACCATCCCAGAATATCATAAGAAATTCAACGAACTTGCTCACTTTGCTCCTCATCTGATTCAAGATCCAAAGTGGAAAAATCTGAGATTTATTCATGGCCTGCAAAGGAGATATCAGAATAATGTACTAAGGAATGTAAAACTTCCTTTCTCTGAAATGATTTATATGGCCTATCAGTACGAAGATCTCCATAAGAAAGGGATGTTACGTGACGAAGAAGAAGTCAGTTCTAGTAACAAAGAAGAGTCGGAAACTGATATTCCTGAAGCCAGTACGAGGTCTGAGGTCAATAAGAAGCCCAGTGCCAAGAGAAAAAGGGCCAGATCTGGGAAAGAAACCGTAACGACCACAGTATGCAATAACTGCCATCAAAAGGGGCATTTGTCGATAAACTACGGACCCTTGAAGAAGCGATTAAAAGGTGGGCTTCAATCCAAGAAGAATTTTCAAGGGAAGAAAAGGTGTAATCAATGCCATCGGTTTGGTCATGTAAAACAAGAGTGCCGGCTGTTAAAAACAACCAAAGAAGCTCAGGTAAATGAAGTAGCAGAAACTTCTGAGCCCTCAGCTAGTCAAGAAAGGGCCGATGTTTTAGAAGGAACGCTTACGGTCAAAAACATTCCAGTCAAAGTACTGTTTGACACAGGCGCGTCACGAAGTTTCATTGCCAAAGGTGCAACTAAGAAACTGGATTTGAATTTGAAAAAGCTCAAAGAACCAATGACTGTCCAGAATCCGGTTGGGGGTTCCATTGATCTCAGTTGGAATTGTGGAGTGCCGGTTTCTTTTTCTCGTTATCGATTTCCTACCATCGCAGTCGTCATGAATTTTAAAGAGTTTGATCTTATCTTAGGGTTAGACTGGTTGACCAAATATGAAGCTGAAGTTAAATGCGCCGACAGAGTCGTAAAGGCGAAGATTAAATCAGGTGATTATATAACCATTCCCTGTGAAGGTCAGAATGCTAATAGAAAAGACTTCTGGGCAGCTTTGAATGTTTCTCCAGCTCAAATAGAAAATGTCCCTGAGGTTACAGAGAATACCCCTGACCTCATCAAAGACATTCCTGTCGTCAAGAACTATGCGGATGTATTCGAGGAAGTTGTTCGCTTACCTCCGCAGAGAGAAATAGATTTCAAAATTGCTTTAATTCCGAATGCAAGGCCGGTAGTTCACGCTATTCGAAGAATGTCCTTGAAAGAGAAGGAGGAATTAGACAATCAAACACGACAGCTAGTATGGAAGGGTCTGATCAGGCCTAGTTTCTCTGATTGGGGAGCAGCAGTGGTGTTTGTCCCAAAATCTGACGGTACTCTACGTCTATGTGTGGATTATCGTGATTTAAACAAGCAGACCATAAAGAATAAATATCCATTGCCGCGGATTGATGATTTGTTGGATCGATTAAATGGCGCACAAGTATTTTCAGTAATGGACCTAGCTACAGGTTTCCATCAACTTCGAATTGCCGAAGAGTGTGTTCCAATGACAACATTCCGAGGTCCCGACTTATTCTACGAATGGTTAGTAATGCCGTTCGGCTTATGTAACGTTCCTGCTTACTTCGTCGATCTGATGAATAGAGTGTTCAGAGGGGTTTTGAATAAATTTGTTCTGGTTTTCATTGACGATATTCTAATCTTCTCTAAATCAAAGGTCGAACATGAAAAGCATCTGGAACAGGTTCTAGAAATTCTGAGAAGGAATGTATTGAAAGCAAAGTTTTCCAAATGTATATTCTGGCAAGATGAAGTGAAATTTCTAGGCCACGTCGTATCGAAAGACGGAATCGCTGTGGATCCAAGCAAAATCACAGCTATTCAGAATTGGAAACAGCCTAGCACCCCCACTGAAGTCCGCAGTTTTCTCGGATTGGCTAGCTATTACCGGAAGTTCGTTAAAAACTTTTCGAAGATATCTGGTCATTTAACAAAGCTTACAAAGAAGCACTCTAAATTCAAATGGACTCCAGAAAGTGAGGAGGCTTTTGAAGAGCTAAAGTTAAGACTAACGACTGCTCCAGTGTTAACCATCATCGATGGCAACCAGGATTTAAAGGTCTGGACTGATGCTTCTAGAGAAGGCCTTGGCGCAGTGTAAATGCAAAGAGGCCAAGTGATTGCTTATGCTAGCCTTCAACTGAAGCCGCACGAGAAGAACTATGTAACTCATGATCTTGAGTTATTGGCTATAGTATTCGCTTTGAAAATCTGGAGGCACTATCTTCTGGGTGAGAGATTTGAACTGTTTACAGATCATCAGTCGTTAAATATCTGTTCACCCAGAAAGACCTGAATCTGAGGCAGCAACGTTGGCTGGAGTTTCTTGCAGCATATGACTTTGAAATTATATATACTCCCGGGAAAGCCAATGTCGTGGCCGATGCGCTGAGCCGAAAGAATGTAATGATCGCCAGCTTTATTATCACGACTTCCTTGATTGACAAAATATCTATTCTTCAGAAGGAGGATAACTTTATTAACGATATGATTAAAAGGATTCAGAAAGGCGAACCCTCGTGTTTTCAAATAGATAACGACGAGACCTTGAGGTTGAAAGGAAGGATTTGTGTTCCTGACATCCCAGAGTTAAAAAGGGAAGTGTTAGACGAGTGTCACAAGTCCAAGCTGAGTATCCATCCTGGTGTGGCCAAAATGTACAACGATCTCAAACGAACATTCTGGTGGAAGGCTATGAAAAGAGATGTTTCAATATACGTTAGCCGATGCCCTACTTGCCAGCTAGTCAAAAGCGACCAACAGAAATTGGCTGGATTGTTACAACCACTAGAAGTTCCTGGTTGGAAGTGGGAACATATTTCTATGGATTTCATTGATGGTCTGCCCAGAACCAGAAAAGGGAATGACAGTATTTGGGTGATCGTAGATCGCTTCACGAAGACCGCCCATTTCATACCTGTCAGATCAAACAGAACCGCTCAGAGTTTGGCGCAGATTCACTTCAAGGAAATAGTTAGACTACATGGAGTGCCGCTCAGTATAGTCAGTGATAGAGATACAATATTCACTAGCAAATTCTGGGAGGCATTTCAAGTCGAGCTGGGAACGAAGTTGAACTTAAGCACCGCTTATCATCCTCAGACAGACGGTCGGACTGAGAGGGTGAATCGTATTTTAGAAGATCTATTGCGGGCTTGTGTTCTAGATTTTGGTGGATCATGGGAAGACCATCTACATTTGGCTGAATTCTCATATAACAACAGCTACCAGGCGAGTCTGACAATGTCGCCATTCGAAGCATTGTATGGTAGACCGTGCCGATCTCCTGCTTGTTGGGTCGAACCTGGTAATAGACTTGTGTTGGGTCCTGATATGATCCGAGAAGCTGCCGACAAAGTCGATTTTATTAAGAAGCGATTACTCGCCGCTCAAAGCCGACAAAAGAGCTATGCCGATAGAAGAAGAAGAGATATATCCTTTGAAGTTGGCGACTATGTATATTTGAAGGTATCGCCGATGAGAGGAGTTATCCGGTTCGGTAAAACTGGAAAGTTGGCGCCCAAATTCAATGGTCCGTTTCCTATTCTGGAACGGATCGGAACTCTCGCTTATAGGGTCAAACTGCCTGACTGGTTGCTTGGAGTTCATGATGTATTTCATATATCTCAACTTCAAAAGCACGTTCATGATCCAGACTTGATCGTGGAAGAAGCAGCTCAACAGGATATTGAAATTACTCCAGAATTAGCTGTGAGACGAGAGCCGCTAAAGATTATCGGCAAGGAAACCAAAGAGCTGAGGAACAAGAAGGTTCACTTAGTCAAAGTGCAATGGAGTGGAGATCCGCGAGATTGTACTTGGGAAACTGAGGAGAGCATTCAGAAAGCTTATCCTAGATGCCGAGTGGATATCTCTGATTGACTCCGGTGCAAGGTACATTTGCCATACTTTGCATTACCATTTAATTCTCTACTCTGTTGTTATTTTCTTTTCATGGATGTGCACTTTTAATTCTATAGTCTGAATGATTTTAAAGGAATATAGGAATTGATTTGTATGATTTTGAAAAAAAATGATTTGATTGTTCTTTGTGTTGGGTGATAATAAATTTGATTAATTAGATTATTGAAACGATAGTTAATTTAATTAATAGGAGATTGAATGGTAAAATTTATTCGATTAAATCACACATTGAACTGATTTAAAAATAAATAGAAAAATATATACATGTGCATTATATATGTTCGAACAGGAAAATGGATAGCTGTTGAGTAAAGATTTTATTTGCGTGCCCGACAAATAGGTAAACCTTAATGAGTTGGATGCGAAATATTATTATATCAACTCCTGTGAATGCCATTGGATGCGGAGTGCTGGTTTTTCTGTGTGAGATAATAAACGTCGCCATAGGATAGTAACAATTAATTTTGAACTACATTACATGGCATACTTCTGAAGATAGGCATACTTCATCATATACCACATAAGCATTTGGAGCTTGTGTGACGAGGTGGAAGATTTACCATATGAGCGAGAGGCTTGTATGGCGATGACTATATTTTACAGGTTGAACTGATGACTGATATGGACTATTTAAATTATAACGATTAAATTGCCAGATTAATAAAAAAACCACACGGGTCTGGAGTTGACAATAATCACGTCTCTCTAGTTATTAGATACGGCACATGGACTATTTATTTCCCACACGCGGCAGGGTGACGAGAATTTATTCTCTGGAGTGATTATCAGTACATGCTCCCCTGTAAACACCAGAATATATCACTATAAATATGTGTATGCTTATTAGGATTTATTGGGTACCTAATACGGCCCAATAAATTTCCAAACCTCTCTCCGTTCAAGGGAGGTTATGGCGAAATTTTTCGAAAATTCCGGGTGTTAGCCAAAACTTTTATGAAATTGAAAATTCTCAGAAGCTGAAAAGTTGGAGAATGGAAGCCAGATCGAACGAAGAGTTGATTAATCAAACCACTTTCAACTTTATTCCTTTTCGGGGACGAAAAGTTTTAAGTGGGGGAGATTGTAACGACCCAGAAAATCTGAACCAATTTAAATTTTTTAAATTGGCTAAAATAATGGATTTTAAATATTTAAAATAAATATTTTAAATAATGGCAATGAAAAGTGAGTTTGAATCGACAATTGAAAACGAATATAATTAATTTTAATTATAAACAAGGCCTGAAATGACGCTGTAGTTTCAAAAATTGAATTCAAACTTTGTCGGACTGTACCGGGTGCAAAACAAAACGGATTTTAGTGAAACCAAAAATATTTAAATCTGTTAGTGAATACCTTTCTAACGAATCTGAAAAATCGAATTTTCATAGCGGAAAGCAAAAGTTATGGCCGAATGAATTTTCAGAAAGGTCGCTATGGAATTTATGTAGCCCGTGAAATTGGTGATTTTGCATACGACCTCGGAATTCGACGAAACCACTTTTGTTGAATCCGGGATGTGAAGTTATTGCTAGGTTTCAAATTTCATAATTTTTGAAGCTAATATGTGAGTGTGGCAAAAGAAAACGTGTTTTGGCCAATTATAGTTAAATTGGATCGACCAGAAATGGGCCTTTTTTGCAAACGGTCTCAGAATTCGACGAAACCACTTTTGTTGGGACCGTACCATCAAAACATAGCCAGATTTATTTTTCTGGAATTTTTCGAATTAATTTGTGGCCCTGGCAAATTGAAATGTACGTTCAAATCAAATATTGAATGTTATATATTTTAAATTGAATGGAAACTGACTGAAACAGTCGGATGGGCCTACGAAACATATCCCATTGTGTTCGGAATGGGGGTAAAACGCTAGGAACGGCAGTCATTGGGTTTGGATTGGTGTTCGTGTGTGACAAGGGGTATTTTAGAAATTTTAAAAATATATAAATAAAAGAAAAAATATGATTGGCCGATATCTTTTCTCTCTCCCCGACATTTCTAAATCGCGAACGACGGAAGAGGGTTCTGAGCTTTCCCCCTCGTTTTCTCCTCCTACACGCATCGATAGCCTTCGACCCAGTTGGGGTTTTTGAAGAGCTCCCCTCAAGCTTCAAATCCATGGTCGTGGCACCCCCTCTCATCTGGTGAATCGCGAGATCCAGGCCTTCAAAGTCGCGGCCTTTCAACCGCCGCCGCCATCACCTGGGTCCACCGAGCTGGCCCACTCCCCCACGCGCGCGAAGCCCTCTCTTAGCCCTTCGACGCTGCGAAGGCCGATCGTCCTCTAGCTTCACGGATTTCGCGAGAGATCGAAACCTAGTTTCGAACAAAACAGTGGAGGTACGGCTGTTAATTATTTAACTGATTTCGACAGTTTAAAACCGTTGCAAACTTTGAAAAATCATATCTTTTTGCGGTGTTAACGAAATTCGATGAAACAGGAAACATCGTGACCGTGTGGACGCCTTCTACATTTTAGAAGAGACCGCATATTTTTCTGAGCCTTCTGCTATTTTTGGTGGAATGGAACCCAAGGTGAGATTTCTAATTTATAAACAATATGGAAAACGACGATGTATAAATTATATAGTCGATGTATGAGTTATATAAGCGTTGTATACCTCTTTTATAAGCGTTGTATAAGTTGTACGTTCGATGTATAAGTTATATATGCGTTGTAAAAATTATATATGTGTTGAAATAGAAGTGAATAGCTATATATATATATATATATATATATATATATATATACACACACACCCCTCGTCCACAAACCATGGACGATATTTATTGGTTGTGATTGGTGTGAAAATTGATTGATAGCGAATGGTTGTTTGGGATTGTTTGGGATTGTTTGTGGTTGATATTGATTGATTGTGGTTGAAAAATACCCATTTGTGGTTGAGAAATATTTGGTTAAAACCACATAGGATTAGTTTGTGGAAATGAAATAAATATATACATGCCGCCTACGTGCGAACTAGATGCATGATCCCCATTGTCAAAAACCGCGAGGTTTTAAGGTAGAGCGAGGAGCCGTACTAGGGACGGTCCCGGTTTTAACTACCCTGCCGTTATGCTGCTGAAATTTTGAATAATATTCATGTGTTTGAATTATTTTCATTTGCTGAAACTATATTTATTCATTGAATAGAAAACCTTCATGTGTTGAATTGATATTCATTCGTTGATTAGAAATTCATGTGTTGAAAGGTATTCGTGTTTTAAATATAAAAATCACATTTTTATCTATATATAGAAACTATAGAAAACCTTCATGTATTGAATCGATATTCATTCGTTGAATTGAAATTCATGTGTTGAATGGTATTCATATTTCGAAATAAATTGTTTCATAATAAAAATCACCTTTTATCAACTATATGGACTATGTAAAATAATCTCGTTTTAAAAGAAAGTGTTTTATAATAAAAATCCTATTTTTATCACCTATATAAACTATATAGAATAATAGTGTTTTGAAATGAATTGTTTTAAAATAAAAATCACATTTTTATTATACACATGAATTGTTGAAATGTGAAGTGTTAAAAATAGCAACTCGTTCAAATAAATATGCATGAGTCGAAATATTCATTAATTAGCTAATGATATGATTTTTACCTATGCATGCAACATTAGAATGAATGGTGTTTTTAAACCAAATGGAATCAAATATGAAGTTGAATGGAAAATGATAAATGATAAGAACTGTATATATGTACATGCATATTTATTGAACAGGTTATAGCAAAGTGGCTAGAGAAGAGGAATAAAATTTTGTGCCCGACAAATAGGTACACATTTACTATTTTGTTTGGGTGATGATTTTATGAGCCTGTTGGCTAGCCGCTTGGCTTTTTCTTTTTCTTTTCGACATGAGACGCCCGTGTGGCTATTTGGGAATTTTCCCAGCCCCTCCCGTACAAAGGAGGTTATGGCGAATTTTTCCGAAATTTAAAGGCGTTAGTGAAATATTTGAAGTGAAAACGATATAGGAATTTTTGAATGAACTATATTTATATAATTATATAAATATAAATAAAATTAAAACGAAACGTGGGCGTGCAGTTCGTGTTTTGAAACCGTGATTTCAAACAACTAGTGCGGGAAATCCGACCATTGGATTTTCCCGAAACCGCAACCGTCGGGTTCGCCTTGGAAATATCTTTCCAACGGAACCAACCTTGTAAAAATCCAACGGTTGGATTGTCTGGAATGTTTAATTCAAATCTGAAGAAAAACAGCGTCAAAAACGATTATATATATATATATAATTATATTTAATCGAATAACGACGCTGCAGTTCGTATTTTGAAATCGAAACTTCAAACGATTGTACCGGGAGATCCAACCGTCGGATTTTCCCGAAACTGGAACCGTTGGATTCGCATTGAAAAGACCTTTCTAATGATGTAAATTTTGTGAGGATCCAACGGTTAGATTTTTAGATATGTGTAAATCAAATCTGAAGAAAAACAGCGCCACGGCCGCGTTATGGCCCGAAGCGTCGTTTTGAATAAATTGGCTATTTTAAAATAAATAAAAATAGCGATAAATCGTTATAAAATATCATAAACGATATGGAATGGAAATAAACTGAATTTGCTCGATTTATGTGGTATTTGATGGTTGAATGTGTTTGGTGTGAAAATTACATTAAAGAACAAAATTGGTGTTGTCGAATGATTTAACCATTGAAATAAATTGATTTGAAATTCTAAATATACGTGAATTATTTGAAAAGGCCGAGTTAATTCTCATTTCAAATAATTGACCGACGATTGAAAGTCGAAGATGAAGACGGTGGTCGAAGACCGGAGATCTTCACTTCGTTTGGATGGGAACCGAGGTCCTGACTGGGAGGCATCCCGAAATACGGATAATGAGTGGTGATCATCCAGACGTACGTGGTGATCGATGGGTTTGCGAGGTATTTAGTGCCTCCGGTTTCGTTCAGACCCAGAACGGACTTGTAAATGGACTGTGTGCCTGACATTGGATTTTATTCTGTGTTGATTGATCTCTGTTAAATATACATCTATTTGGCGGCGGAGAATTTATTCTTTCGCTTAACGCCCTTCTCTGAAACGCACGAGCTCAGAGGTTGTATATCGATGAACATCAGTCGCATGGCATGAATTTCCTGTGTGGCATGCTAAGATGCAGTGATCAGGGCTTCTGTTGAAAAGCAAAGTCTTGTGGCGATGACCAAAGCACCGCCTTTGTGGCGTAGCTTTGTGTATAACGTGAAATCGCGAGCCTCACACCCTGGTATGAACCAGAAACGGGAGCAGGACCTCAGGGGGGACGTGCGTTTTCTTTCTAGCTAGGGTGGTGTCAGTGACCTACCAGCCCTGACATTTATATACTTTTCACCTATGTGGTTGTTGCTGTTCCGAGGCGCCTCGGTTTGATCGGACGATCCGGGTCCGATGGAGTCATTCGTTGGCTCATTTACATCCCAAAGGGTGGAGAAACGCATTGTTCAGGCATTATAATCCACTTCGTGTGGACCGGCCCTGACGATCCATGGTATGGTTGCGGCTGTACCTGAGACACGGGCTAGAGCGTCTCGAATTCGGTAAGGACTATCTTTTGCCTTGGTTCAAGACGGAAATCCAATTTCCAAATACGACATCGTGCGGTTTTGGTTGTATACCTATTTATGGCGACATAGTGGTATGGGGCATTAATGCCGTCTATGATTGATAGTTATGATTTGAAATTGTTTTCAAAACATATAAACACTAGCAATAATATAAAATGCCTTTGTTTTATTCGTATCAAGCATATCTTGGCCGTTATAAGGTAAAAACTCTATCCTCCGGTTTGCGTTGCATTGTGTGATGGGAACTGAGTCTTATAATGGCTTCATTTTTATAAAATACATTGCGTTGTTTAAAAGAAAGATTTGTTTTTAAAGCACTGGCAATCCAATGGAGTAAACCCGTTCCACGAAAGTGGCGTGGTCCTGTGATTAGCCACATTATATATGTGTTGAGTAGATTTCTCATACCAGTCCCATGACTGACTCGTAGTTTGTTTCACTTTCAAACTCGGGTGCCCTTTTTTTTCCTACACGGGCAGCCTTGTATTCAGGTTTAGCTGGTTCTTTCTGGATAGCTGGAGCTGAAGATGGATTCTATCATTTATCTCTTTTTATGCTGTTCAGCTCCTATTGTACATATTTTGTTTGTTTTCCGTTGTAGACATTTATGTATAGCTGAAATGTATTTGTACTAAGTAAGATCCTGTATACTGTGTAACTCTGATGATTACTTTTATCCAGTATATTCTATTGTTCATTATGGTGTATTTATTTAATTCTGTTCTGCTATTATCTGTTTCTGTGTTATATTCCACGGATTACCCTTGCCGCCGTCAGTACGGGGTTTGGGGTCGTCTCATTCTTAGCTTTAGACTTATTAAATTTTGTGGACATTTTATGTAACTATTTATGAAAATTTTGTGCATATTGATGAGGCAAAGTTGAATCTAGCAATATGATGCAGATATTTAGAGGTTGGGTTCGGAAGTGTGAGGATCATGAACTGATCTGTGCTTTCTCTATGCCAAATATGTTGATTTATCTTCCAAGTTGTATGTTATAGGTTAGTGCTTGAATTTTCTATTTTGTCAGAAAGTGCAAATATTGATGTTTTTTCCATGTGTGTTATAGATAAAGTGGACTTAAAGCATTGAAGAGATGAACAATGGAGCAATCTGTAGTGTAGACTGAAAGGAAGCAATAAACAACATGCTTAAGCGGTATGTGCTAGAATCAAAGGTTGAAGGGACAAATATGTATGTTTTTAACATACATCATAAATAGGTTTGTTTTCATAAGTTTGTCTAATGTTGTATGATGTTTGTTTACCAATTTATGTAAATTTTGTCTACGGATATTGTGTTCATATTACTTTATGAAAATGATGAATAATTACATTTTCATATGGTAGTTTTCTAGTTTGATACGATGTTATGTATATTGTTTAGTTGAAATATGATGAAATGAGTGTAGATTATTGATACAAATATTGAAATGGAATGTGAAAATGGTGGAGTAGAAATATCAGAAACTAACGACGAAGTTTATATAATGGTGGAGTGGAAATATCAGGAACTAACAACAGCATAAGAAAAACGCTGTGAATATTATTAACAGTGTTTATAATCCGTTGTTGAAAATGGAAGCAACACACACTTAAACCCATTAACAACTCATTATAAAAGCTGTGCATAAAGTATTAACAACTTAGAAAAAACGTTGTGTATAAAGTATTAACAGCTTAGAAAAAACGCTGTGAAACTGAGTTTATGACAGCATTTATTTTTCGTTGTTGATAAAAAGGGGCCTACGACAACATGTTGTTATACAGTGTTTATCAAAACGCTGTAATAGCCAATAACAAAGTTTTTGACATGCTGTTAAAAGTGTTTTTTGGTGTAGTGATATAGATAGGGGGTGTATTTGAAGGATCATCATCAACCGGTATATAAAGTTATGATATTTTATAAAATAAGGCTGTCATCATAAAAAAGGGGAGATTGTTGGAAAAGGAGTTTTGATGTCAACGACCTTATTTCGTTATTAATTGATTATAAAATATATACTAACACTTGTGTCTAGAATATATATATATATAGATAGATAGATAGATACATACACACACATACATATACATATGTAGGATTTATATACAAGAATTATTACTGAAGTCTGTACAGTTTAAAGATATTAGAGATTCAGAATTTAGAGATGTTTCAAGACTCGTGAGTATTCAAGATTTCAAGAGTTCAAGATAAATATGGTTATAGAGTCTAGATTATGTAAGACTCTGAATAACACTCCAGGTTCAAATTCAAAATAATTCCAAATTCTGTTTTTCAAATTCTATTTTCAAATTCTATTTTCAAATTCTATCTTCAATCTCTATCTTCTCTATTTTACTTTCTGTTTTAATCTGATTTTAAACTTAAATTTATAAGCTTATACTTTATAGGTTTTATATATTTATATTTTATATACTTTATATTTATAAATAGGTTTATATAGTTTATATTTATGTCTTCATATGATTTTCTACTTTACAATATTTATTTATAACATAATATTTTAATTCAAGAATTTCCCGAATTATATATATATATATCAGAACACTTGACAAATATTCAAATTTCAATTTTGTACATGTATATGTCGACATACATATATATACATGTCGACTATAACTCTCATTTTTCAAAATTGAAAGGAAGTGTCTTTTCACTATTTGTGACGGTTCAGAAACATTACCACCTTTGAAATGTTATAATAGGGGCTGATTTCGAATTTTTTGTTACTTCTTCTCCATTTTCATCTCCTTTCATTACACCATTACTCTTTATCATTTTTATGATTTCTACACATATACTCTACCAAATTCAATTCTGTTTTCATTAAAATTCTTCTCTTTACACTCTCTGCTCATTACTTTCTGAATCAAGTGCTAATGAAGAGTTATAGGGTTGTTTGTAATTGTTTGGGTTGTGTAAGAAATCAGTGGTATCCTTTGTAGCCATGAAATCAAGGATGGGTAATCGGTGGTATCCCTTGTAGCCATGAAATCAAGGAGGTTGGAATCGGTGGTATCCCTTGTAGCCGTGAAATTAAGGAGGGTGTAAATTGGATATTGATATAGAAATAAAACTCTGCACAATCCAGCGTTGTGCGGGACTGGACGTAGGAGCAATTCCGAACTAGTATAAAATTCGGTGTATTCTTTCCTTTTTGACACTTTATTTTTGTTTATGTTTGCATTTGTTTTTGATTATGTGTTTGTGATTGTTTCTGTGGTGTTTGATTCATATAGTAACTCATATATGTTTATATTTTTTTTTTAATTCTGAAAAACACTGTTCACCCCCTCTAGTGTTTGTTTTTCCTTAACGATCCATTCCTCAATCCCTAACATTGATATCTTGATTACTCATGAGTCTTGAATCTTCTCTGAATTCTGAATCTCTTAAATCTTTATTACTCTAAAATTGTACAGTCTTCAGTATTAATTCATGTATACAAATCCAGCATATATGAGAATATATATATGTATTCTAGATAGAGATGTTAGTATATATTTTATAATCAATTAATATTGAAATAAGGTTGCTGTTGGCCCTCTTTTTGGCAAAGTTGCAACAGGCCAGATCGAAGCCCAAACGCGCAACCGACCAAACTAGACAAATCGCACTCCAGGAAACCCAGTAGAAGATCGACCCGAAGTGATCACATATTGGACCAAGCCACTTCTCAAGCAAGCCAATAACTCACTCCAGAAGATTCGCTCTCCCGGTCGACCGAGAGAAACGCTCTCATATAGGGAATATCGACCGAATATTTCGGATCTGCATGGAAATATCTAGCTGAGCTGTTCAAATACTTAGCCCGGCTTTCAAGGAAGAAAAGATTGTCAACCACATCCGGACAAAGCTCTACTTTTGATATACCTCACCGTGGATACCAAGTAAGCTGCAACTTCCACGGATATCATTTATGAATAGTGGAATCAGTCTTCCAGCCGCTATTCTATCCAAAGAATGAACTCCACGCATCCAAGTCTTCCCAAAAAGGCCGGGCCACGTCACAACAGCCCAAGTCGTCATCTCCACCTATAAATACCTCAAAGCTTAAAGAGGAAAGGGACCTCTTCTTCACCATTTTATCATCAACTTCTTCTTCTTCTCAAAGAAACCTTTTCTGGAAGAGAAAAGTAGCTGTCTTCATTCTTTTCTTCAAAGAAAAAAACATTGTATTTGTAATCAAAAAGGAAAAGTAATACATATAAAGTGGACGTAGGTACAATCTTTGCCGAACCACTATAAAAATTCTGTGTGTGCTCCCTATTTTCTTTACTTTTTCTGCAATTTATAATCAGTATTCTTGTGCTCTTCGCATAAGTGGGGGTTGAACGTCACTAGTGACCAACTTTTGACGTCAACACTTTGGTGCGTGAGGAAGGGGGAGCTTGCCTTAATCCATGGCGAACAAACGAAAGAAAGATACAACATCCTCTCGTCCCGCAAACACCAATGCAGCCGATACTAATGCTAAAGAAGCGAGCTATGAGGCTTCCTCTCATGAAGATATGTCTAAATTTCTTACCCAGGATGACATGGATAAAATCACAGTCGAGTTCAAAGACCATATGACATCTCAGGCTAAACTCCTCGAACGACAGCAGCAGTTGATGGATCACCTTCTCGATCGGCTGGATATAGGATTGAACGCTTCAACATCAATTCCTTCACTGGCCAGGACTAGGCCAACAACTGATCTTCGGTCGGCACAGAATCAGGCCATTGATCAGACTACACCTTTATTTTATCCTGGTTTGGTCCCACCAACCAATCCATCACAGCTAGGAGTATCACTTCCAGCGACCAGCGCAGCTGCAACAGCAGAACCGCAGGAGGCTTACGATCAAGGTCTAGATTGGTTGAAAACTTTGCCTCCACTCTTTAAAATAGCTCGACCTATCGAACCAGTCGACCAACCACCGGGCCCATCTGAATCAATGCCATTCCTATTACAACCCAGAACATTACCGCATACCAGTTTATCCACTCTTCCCCTTCAACGAAGAGTTGGTGCGGCCTTCCCTTCGAACCAGGGAGGCCATTCCACCATACCGGTCCTCACTGTGGCAGAAGAAAATGCTACATAGACCCTCCTAACCTCGCTCCTACCAGGGGCACCCCCGAGCCTCGAACATCACATGCTATGTCGGATTAGCCTAGACCCTCTGTCATGGGTACGGCTCGACCTAATACTCCTCAGGTTCAAGAGGGGCTATTCTTCCCAGAACTTCCTACCAGAACTCACCTTCCCTTGCACCTTCACTTAACTCTTAGAAGACGGGCACAGCCAACGGCCGCCCTTCTGAGCATGCTTTTGCCAGATCCTCGCACCGAAGCTCTCCCAAATGTTGAGCTACGTTCATGGCAACGTCTCCTCGAGGATGGAAGCCAGCTTGCAAGCATCGTCTGACGCTTTACTCGGGTCACTTCCTCGTAGAAAGATATAGATAATGTCAATTGCATCCCCTTTACCAGGGAAATCAAAAACTCCTGAAACCCTCCAGACTTCAAGTTCCCAGCTATCGAACCATACAATGATCGCATAGATCCAACCATCCACCTCATGTGATACATGCGACGTATGGAAGTACTCGACGCATCAACCAACGTCATGGCTAAGTGCTTCCTGCTCATTCTCACAGACATAGCCGGAATGTGGTTTCGATAGCTAACAACGGAGTTAATAAACAGTTGGAACACGCTAGTCACATGCTTCATCGAGCAATTCAGGGTACATATTTCCTAACCAAAGAGTGTTATGTTCATATCCACTATCAAGCAGCGATCAGGAGAGACGCTCAGATCTTTCCTCGAAAGGTTCAGCACAGCAGTAACATTAGTCGATCGTCCCAAGCCATCGATGGTACTTATGGCCGCCATTGCAGGAGTTCATAATCGGTCAGAATTCTCGATCTCTTTAACCAGAGATCCCCCAAGGATATAGATGATTTCTATTCCGAGGCCAAGCGATTCCTCTGGCAAGAAGATGCCAGCACTGAGATGGAGAGCCTAGAGGTCTTAGCTGCCAAGAAACAAGGTTCATCCAACATCAACGACCAGAATAAAGGAAGAGGAAAAGCCCCGGAAAAGAGGGAGCATCATGTGCGACGTCGAATCGAAAGTAAGCACGACCAGTACACCGAATTCAACTCCTCTTTACTTGATATCTACCTTAACATATGAGGGTCCCTGCCCACTCCAAGACCACCTCGACAAAAGCCAACCCAGATGGATCTCGATTCCGGCAAACATTTCATATTCCACAACATAGCTAGACATAGCACCATTTAATGCCGGCATTTGCACGATCTCATCGAGGATCGAGTCAGAAAAGGGGAGCCACCCGAATATGTCAAGAATCGCACCCCGGCCTTGCCGCCGCAATCTTCTGCCCAAGCTCCTCAGGTCGATCCACGAGCTGCTAGAAATTGAAAGGACCCTGAAACTAGCACTCGCGACATTATCATTAATTAGTTTTTTTTATGATGTATTTCTTTCAATAAAAAAGACACCTTGATGTACACATGTATGGGTTAGGATGTAACTCCTAGGCATGCTCTTGAATCAACCGATGTCCTGTTAGAATTTCTTTTTTCTGTAACAATTATTCAGCAGCTATGAATTTTCTTTTGCAAGTACGGATAATGTTTGGGAAATTTAAAAGCCGAGCACGGATAATGCTCACCCTCTTTTAATGTGGTCAGCGTGAAAGCCTACCACCATTTATAAATACCTACTCCCCTAACCGAGTGTGGTATATTTCTTCAAGACGAGTATGGATGATACTCGCCTCTTCTTTTTCTACACCACGAGTGTTTAGTGATTGTTGAGCACATTATCCTAACATGAGTAAAGTATGAAAACACTTGGCTTAAGCCGAGTATGGTTAATACTCGCCCTCTCTAAGCCGAGTATGGTTAATTCTTGCCCTCTCTAAGCCGAGTATAGTTGACACTCACCCTCTCTAAGCCGAGTATGGTTAATGCTCGCCCTCTCTAAGCTGAGTATGATTAATGCTCGCCCTCTCTAAGCCGAGTATGGTTAATACTTGCCACTAAGCCGAGTATGGTTGATACTCGCCACCCCTCGAAGCCAAGTGAAATAAAATGTTCGACCCATCAGCCTTCTCCAAGCCGAGAACGGTTTATTTTTTTCTTTGCAGGAACTAACTCCCATAAAGTTGGTGAATATCTCGGCCTTAATACGGTTCCCGATGGTTGTCGGTTTTCCAGTCTTAATACAACCTAATTCGGTTGTCGGTTTCCTGGCCTTAATACAATCATCTGAATCATTGTTTTTTTACCCTTAATATGGTCTGGCGCGACCATAGCTACTCGACCGGTTGTGCTTCTATCCATATTTCAGAACATACCTCCGTCAGTCGAATAAAATACATTCTGAGGGGCAAAGTGTTGGCCCTCTTTTTGGCAAAAGTTGCAACGGGCCAGATCGAGGCCAAACGCGCAACCAACCAAACTAGACAAATCGCACTCCAGGAAGCCCATTAGAATATCGGCCCGAAGCGATCACATATTGGGTCGAGCCACTTATCAAGCAAGCCAATAACTCACTCCGGAAGACTCGCTCTCCCAGTCGACTGAGAGAACCACTCTCATATAGGGCATATCGACCGAATATCTCGGATCTTCATGGAAATATCCAGCTGAGCTATTCAAATACTTAGCTCAACTTTCAAGGAAGAAAAGGCGGTCAACCAAATCCGGACAAAGATCTACTTTTGATTATCTCACTATGAATGCCACGTAAGACGCAACTCCCGAATATACCATTTGTGAATAGTGGAATCAGTCTTCCAGCAGCTATTCTATCCAAGGAATGAACTCCACGTGTCCAAGTCTTCCCAAAAGGCCGGGGCACGTCACAATAGCCCAAATCGTCATCTCCACCTATAAATACCTCAAAGTTTAAAGAGGAAAGGGACCTCTTCTTCACCTTTTGATCATCAACTTCTTCTTCTTCTTCTCGGAGAAATCTTTTCTGGAAGAGAAAAGTAGTCGTCTTCTTTCTTTTCTTCAAAGAAAAAAACATTGAATTTGTAATCAAAAAGGAAAAGTAATACATACAAAGTGGACGTAGGAACAATCTTTGTCGAGCCACTATAAACATTCTGTGTGTGCTCCCCGTTTTCTTTACTTTTTCTACAATTTATAATCGGTATTTGTGTGCTCTTCACACGAGTGGGGGTTGAACGTCACTAGTGACCAACTTTTGACATCAACAGTTGTTGTCATCAAAACTCCATTCTCCAACAAGATGGTATTCTCATATTGTGCGTAGATTACGGTGATCTCAATAAGCAAACATTGAAGAATAAGTATCCATTACCGTGCATCGATGATTTATTTGATCGCTTGAATGGAGTGCGAGTATTTTCGAAGATGGACCAAACTACTGGTTTCCATCAATTGCAGATTGCCAAAGAGTGTATTCGCAATTATGGTTAATAATACCATTCGAATTATGTAACGCTCCTTCTTATTTTATTGATTTGATGAATCAAGTATTTTGTGGTGTATTGAATAAATTTGTGCTAGTTTTTATTGATGATATTTTAGTCATCTCTAAGTCAGCTAGCAAGCATGCGAAGCATTTGGAATAGGTTTTGGAAATTCTGAGAAAGAATGTATTTAAAGCCAAATTTTCTAAATGCATATTCTGGAAAGAAGAAGTGAAGTTCCTTGGTCATGTCATATCAAAGGAAGGAATATTAGTAGATCCAAGCAAGATTACGACCATTCAAGATTGGAAGCAACCTAGCACTCCCACAGAAGTTAGAAGTTTTCTAGGATTGGTAGGCTGTTGTCGGAAAGTCGTTAAGGATTTTTCGAAGCTATCTACTCTGTTGATGAAGCTTACAAAGAAGCATGCAAGATTTAATTGGACGATGGAATGTGAGGCATCTTTCCAAGAGCTGAAAGAAAGGCTTACTACTGCTCCAACGTTGACTATTATAGATGGCAATTAGGACTTGAACGTCTATACAAATGCTTCTCTTGAAGGAGTAGGTATGGTATTAATGCAAAGAGACCAAGTAGTTGCTTATGCTAGCCGTCAGTTGAAGCCGCATGAGAAGAGGTGTATTACTCACGATTTAGAGCTATTAGCTGTGGTATTAGCTTTGAAGATAGGGAGGCATTATCTTTTGGGTGAGAAGTTCGAATTATATACAGATAATAAATCATTAAAATATCTTTTCACCCAGAATGATTTGAATTTGAGACAGTAGTGTATGTTAGAATTTCTTATAGCCTACGATCTAGATATTTTGTATACTCTAGGGAAAGCAAATGTTGTAGTGGATGCACTTAGCAGGAAGAATGCAATCATCACTAATTTTATTATTACGCCGTCATTGATTCAGAAGATTGTTGTTATTCAGAAAGACGATGAATTCATTTAGATGGTTAGTAAGAGAATTCAGGAAGGCGAAGTCTCGAGTTTCAAAATTGATAGCAAGGGGGTTAGTATTCATCCAGGAGTAAGTAATATGTATCATGATCTTAAGCGCACATTCTGCTGGAAGTCGATGAAGAGACATATTTCTATATATGTTAGCAGGTATCCTACTTTCCAACAAATCAAGAGTGATCCGAGGAAAGTTGCTAGATTGTTGCAACTGTTAGAGATTCCAAAATGTAAGTGGGATCATATTTCCATTAATTTCATTGATGGTTTGCCTAAAACCAAGAAAGGCAATGAAAACATATGGTTTATTGTTGACTGTTTCACTAAGAGTGCCTATTTTATTCTACTAAAGTCAACTAGAACCGTTCTGAGTCTTGCCTAGATTTATGTGAGAGAGATTGTCAGATTGCATGGGATTCCCAGCAGAATTGTCAGTGATCAGGATCCAATCTTTGCTAGTAAGTTCTGTGTGGAATTCCATTCTGAATTGGGAACAATGATTATTCTTAACACTACATATCATCCTTAAACAGATGGCTAAACTAAGAGGGTGAATCGTATATTAGAAGATTTGTTGTGGGCCTGTATTTTCGATTTTGGAGGATCTTGGGAAGATCATATACATTTATTGAGTTTTCATATAATAATAGCTACCAAGCAAGTTTGAACTTATCTCCGTTTGAAGCATTGTATGGTAGACCATGTGAATCTCTCGCATGTTGGATAAAGCCTGGTAATCGGTTAGTATTGGGTCTAGATATGATCCAAGAAGCTTCAGATAAATGGATTTCATTAAGAAGCGACTTCAAACAGCATAAAGTCGGCATAAGAGTTATGCAGATTCTAGAAGAAGAAATTTAGAATTTTATGTTGGTGATCGCGTATATTTTAGAGTTTTCCCGATGGAAGGAGTGATTCGATTTGGGAAGACATAAAAGTTGGCACCTAGATATATTGGTCCGTTCCCGATACTGAAAAGAATAGGAGCTCTAGCTTACAAGGTTCAATTGCCAGATTGGTTTCCCTGAATACATGACGTGTTTCACATTTCTCAACTTCAGAAGCATGTACATGATCCAGACTTGATCGTGGAAGAGGCATCACAACCGATGTTGGATATTACTCCGAGTTTAGCTGTGCATAGAGAGCCGAGGAAAATCATTGGTAGAGAGACCAGAAATCTAAGAAACAAGATAGTGCATTTGGTCAAAGTGCAATGGAGCAGAGATCCTAGAGACTGTACATGGGAGATTGAGGATAGCATTAAACAAGACTATCCTAAGTGCATATTGGATATCTCTTACTAGCTCTTGTGTGAGGTAAACTTATGATATGTTACTATTTTATTTCCTACTTTACTATTGTTTCCTTTTCGGGGACGAAAAGTTTTTAAGTAGGGGAGATTGTAATAACCTGGAATTTCAAAACCAATTTAAAAATTATTTTTAATATAATTTTATAAGAAAATACGTCATAATTTAAAAATTCGATTTTTAAATCATCGCATAGCCCTTAAAAAGTGAAATTTTGCCAACGACCTCAGAATCTGACAAAAAAAATTCTATTGGATTCGGAATAATAAATCATTGCTAAGTGTAACGACCCGTATTTTTACGATATAAAAATAATTTATTTAATTATTTAAATAATGGTTTGGTTATTTAAAATGACTAGAATTAAATAATATTGAATATTTAATTAATATAAATAATATAATAATATATTTAATTTTTGAAATAGTCAGAAATAGTGGAATTCACAAAATGGTGTGAATTGGATCATCTGTGATATTTAATTCAGTTTAAAAATTGAATTAGAATAACGAATATATTAAATAACGACAGTTTGAACGTATAATTATATTATAATTAAAATCGAGCTCGAAATGGCGCTGTAGTTCGTAATTTGGCGATTTGAACTTCAACTGAATATACAGAAGTCGTTTTAAATCAGATTTCTGTGAAACAAGAAACGTTAGGAGCTGGTGAAGTATATTTTTCTAGTGGAAGAGAAAATCGAGATTTCGTCGTGTAGATTTTGATTTATGTCCAAATCAAATTTTAGAAAAGTCGCCATGGAATTCCTTTATAATTTATAACTATTTATTTATATTTTTAAAAGGGTTTTTAAATATAAATCGAATATCGGTGTAACACTGGATTTGAAATATCGAGTTATAAATCCCAGTGTAGTAGTATGATATCCTGTTGTGAATACATACGATAAGATTTATTTTTAAATATTAAATTTAATTGTTTTTAAATATATTTATATATTTAAATGGGTTATTTAGAGCTTTAAAAATAGCCATTTTTGCAAACGACCTCAGAATTCGACGAAACTAATTTTGTTGGATCCGCAATATTAAATTATTACTAGATTTCAATTTCCGTGATTTTTGAAGTCACTGTTTGGTCGTACGTATTTTTAGAGTGAAAAATAGTCAGTATTTCAACGGTTAAAAATACGATGTGTGAGCAGACGGAGTCGGAATTGGATGAAACCAGTTTCATTGGGACCGTAATGTTGAACTCTAGCTACATGCCAATTTTCGCGATTTTTGGATATTTTATGTGATCACATGAATTTTTAAACAGTGTGTATAGACAATGATTGATTAAAATAAATATAATAAGTGAATAAAAAAATAATATATCTATACTATAAATACCTTATCACTCTCCAAACCCTCCCTCATATTCCTCCTGTGGTCAAAGCAGTGGTAGCCGACACAAAGAAATACGACAACATTTTCTAAGCTTCAAAAATATCAAACAATTCATAGAAAATTTTATAAATCTTGAAACAAGTATTTTTGAGTTCATTTCAAGCTGCTCTTCATTCCTATATGTGTATTGATGGGTTCGACATCTGTTCTCGTGTAGAGACTTTCAAAACCGTGAGTCTAGGGTTGATGATCGAGCTTTGTATAAGCACCGATTGAAGTTTTGGGTATTTTTTTCGTGATCTAGGAGTAAAACCGCACCTCCCTGAAGCGTCTGAATGGATTCCGTAAATAGAAGTGTCGATCGACACTGTACCTGATGCATGAGGCACCAGAAGTCGCGATTGGAGGGGGGACTTCGAGCTCAGGGAGATGGTGACCTCCAGGTGTGGTTGGAGATGAGGAGTAAAATGGTGATGTCGGTTTGGGTTTTAATGGAGATTGAAGCCACGTAAATGGCGTTGGGATTTGACTGTATAGGGAGAGGCCACGTCTGTTGATTACGGGAGGAAGAAGGAGGAGTTTTTGGATGGGTCTGGGTCACGTTGGGTTTAGTGGGCCGACAATCCAAAGGTAAAAGGCCCAATGAAAACAAGGAAATAATATAAGTTTTTATTTAATTAAATAAAAGTGTTAAACTTGTATAAGTAATATCTCGATCATCTGTTATCAGAATTATGAATGGTTGGATCCGTTGGGATCGTATGGATGAGAGCTACACACTGGAACTGACTGGGAGTGGATTCAAGCTCGTTACAATTTATGGCAAAATAAATTGTCTGATCAGAATCAACTAACGCAAATCGTTATTTAACGGTTAATGCGAAATGTGAGTAAAACTCACAAACTCTTCCTAGTTATATTTTTATAACGTACTTTTATAACTGGTAGATAATGGTTGTTTGCTGTGTGTTAGCTATTTGGTTGGACTGCTAGTCAGTTGATTGAAAATATAGATAACGATACAGATGTAAATCGTTAATCAAATATTGATTCTGTTTAGTAGAATATTTCATAGTAAAATTAATTTGATGTTAATTTTATTGTTTAACATCTGTGGATGCAGGGAAACAGGTCGGAGGGATCCAACTGGGTTCCTCAACATTTAGTTTACTGGGTTTTTTTCATATATTGTGTTATATGATGTGATATGAAATCTGCTGTTGATTTTGTATGGTTGAATGATACCGATCATTGTTATATGGTAGGTTAAATACCATAAGGAATACTGGAATGTTAAAAAGGAAATTTTCAATGTAATATTGAAAAAGAAGTTATTTATAAAATCAAAAGATTTTATAAAAAGTAAACTATTTATTTAGAAAAAAAATAGATTAAAAAGGAATATTTATTTGTTAATCAAATAGATAGAATTGAAGGGAAATATTTGTAAAACATTTACAAATAGAATTGAAAAAGAAATATTGTAAACTATTTACAAATAGAATTGAAAAGGGATATTTATTTGAAAAATAATTAAGAATAGAAAAGGGAAATATGTGTAAAGTAAAAAGAATAGGGAATAGTTAGTTTATCAAAGGAATTACTTAGAAAATCAATAGATTTTATAAAAAGAAAATATTTTATAAAATAAATAGAATTATCAAAAAGGGATTTATTTTGTAAATAAATAGATTATAGAAGGAAATACTTGAAAAGTGACTAGAATTGTATAAAAGGAGAATTTTATATTTGAAAGGTTTAGACCCGTGCTACGCACACGGGTATAACTTGATATGGATTTAAAGTAAAGATTTTAAATAGAATCTATTCTGACCGATAGATTGAGAAGATAAAATTATAAATAATATTTTATAAATCAAATAAAAGGTTTATCATTGGGTAAATAGAATATATATAAGTCAGGACTTATATAGACAAGTAAGAATCGATTTCAACATCGATATTTGAAAGTAAATAAACGTAGAGTTAATCAAAGGAGTTAATCAGTTAGAGTAAATCGATTAGAGTTAGAATTTATCGAATTAGAGTTAATTGAGCATAGTTAATCAAATTAGAATTAACTGAATATTAGTTATCCAATTATAGTTAATCGAATATAGTTATTTGAGATAGAGTTAATCAAACATAGTTATTCAGGATGAATCGCCATTTCGTACGACTGCTAGCGTAATTTGCAGGGCAGCAGATAGCCTACGGCGGTCGGATGTTTCCTGAGGGAATCAGGCGTAATCATTGTGATCACTGCGATCTAGAGTCAAGCGAATGGAGTTAAATTGAATATAAGTTAATCGATAGGAGTAATCAAATCGAGTTAGTCGAGTTATAGTTAATCGAATAGAGTTAGTAGAAAAGAATTAATCGAATATCACTTATTCGAAGTAGAATTAATCGAATATCACTTATTCGAAGTAGAATTAATCGAATATCACTTATTCGAAGTAGAGTCATCAAATATAGTTTATTCGAGAGGGGTAATCGAATATAAGTTATTCAAAGTGAATTAAATCGGATATAAGTTATTCGAAGGGAGTTAAATCGAATATAGTTATTCGAGAGGAGTTATCGAATAAAGATTATTCGAGAGAGAATTGTAAGTTGAAATTCGATTATATCGAATTTGGGAAAGTACTATATACTTTCCATTTTCAAATCGAGATTTTTTTTAATAAATTAGTTGTTGGTTTAATTATTCAAATTATTAATTAAAAGGGTATATTTAAGTTATTATATTTCAAAGGCATGAGATTATAACAATATCGTTATAATCAAATGATTTTAGTAAAAGAAAAGGATTCGTAAATAGAATCTGAGAGTTACGTAAGGAAGTTTCTAAAGTTGTAAAGGGTTTGAGGTTAGAAATGGTTTTCATTTAAGGTCTAAGAGGTAATTTTACCCCAACTTGATTGACTTCGTTTTTAACCAAAGGATGGGTAAGGTTCGATTGTGAAGGTAAGTTAAGTGAATTTGGTTAATGAGAAAAATGGTTAGAGTTCGCATAGCGATGTTATATTTAAACATCAGTTTAAATCCAATAAAGGAGATTTGGGAAATTTTTCCAAATAAGAAATAGAAATGTTTTCTGATAGAGAAGATAAGAAATGGAAGTAAATATGTTAACATTTTCCAATGATTACTAAAGTATATTTCCTAAATTTAGAAAAAAATAGGAAGTTACATATATATATATATATATATATATATATATATATGTATATAAATGGAGAAATTAAGGATAATTTAATCTAAAAAGAGATAAATGTTGAATGATGTTTGATTGACAGAATTTCCACCTGGAAATAATATCGTTGTTTGCACACCTATTTTTCTTTGATAGTTAAATCACCGACTATCGAAGTTTTTGACCATTTTATCATCGTCAATACGGAAAGACCGGGATCAGGTTCATTGTCTGAAAACCACTTTGTATGGACGTTAGCGTTGCGATCAAATATTGAAGACGGAGTTATGCAAGGACTATCCTATTTACAGAATAGTGCCTTCGGTTTGTCCACTCCCAAGACAATGTGAATGGACGAATGTCTGACGGAGTATATCTAATGGATTGCGTAAGTTGATCTCTTCAAACATACTTACGTTTGGTAGCGGAGGAATTCATTTCTCTTAGCTTTATACCCATGGTATTTTTGGGAAAATCAATTTGTTATTTGGTGGGTATGACGATGTGGCATTCAAAGTAAATTGTGGTCAGGTGTTCTAAAAGATACGTAATGACCTCAAGCCTCATCAACCGGGAAATGACAGAAATCGGGCATGCAGCATGGCTAAGTGGGTCGCTCCCATTAGGGTGTATATCACCTATCTAGAGGAAATCCATTTCATTCTTTTATCTATTATCGATGCTGTCCCTTTTTGGGAAACGGTGGGTAGCTCCCAACCGTTGTTGGTATACATTCGATACACTCAAGCGAAATGAGTGGTCGGTCATGTGTGGGTCGGGTTGCAAGACGTTCTTGTTGAAACCAGTGTATTCGTCTCTAGAGATACACTATCGGCAGGTGGTCCCATACCTTGTCGTAGTTGGAATCCAATCTCCAATAAGCGCCCGCGGTTTTGTTTGTATACTATATATGTGGAACGTGAGATGAAAGCGTTCTGCTAGATTATTTTACTTGTGATTAGACATTATTATAATATCAGAAAAGTATTGATTTCCAAAACTGTTTTGGGTTATCGTAAGGTAAAAAACCGTCCGTGTTTATGTGTGGATCGGTCTTACGATTATCTTTTCTTTTGAAAAGAATTTTGAAAAGTTAAACCAAATGATTTGAGTTTACTCACAACAGTCCCATGACTGACCCAGAGTTTATTTTGTTTTGTTTTTCCCTAAACTCGTGGGTGCCCAAATTTATACGGGCAGTCAAGTAGTTCAGGTCTTTACAGATATACTTGGAGGAGCTTGAAGAAGGAGGCTTCAGGATTATATAGCTATTGTTATTTCCGCTATGTTTAAGTGTTGCATTCTGATAATGTTATTGTATATATATACTATTTTATTGCAAAGTTATGTCATATATTATATTTTACTCGTTCCGCTGTGAGATTCGTATTACTCTGATTCTATTTTGTGGTGATCTTCTTCTTCTATTCTAACTTTGTATCTTATCTATTCTCACCCTCTAACTTCTTTCTATTAATTATCAGGTATTTCCGATGTCTGAATAGTCAACATGGTAGTTTTGTGTTGATTTTCGGAGTCGAAAATCCCAGTTCGTTACACTAAATTTCAAATTTAACGCCAAACAGAGTTAGTGTGTCGTTTGCGAGGCAAAACCATTTGTTAAGAAACTGGCGGTTAGTTTACAAAGGAACGTTATTGAGATGAACTCAGAATTCAACAATTTTTTTTATTGGATTTGTATCGTCAAATAATGGTAGAATCCGAAGTTTCGTAATTTTTGGAGTTAGCATTTGGTCGTGCAAGAAGAAAAGTTATGCTAAAATCGCATTTTTGAAACAAGTTTAAACTTGATCGGAAAAATAAAACAGAAGGTCAAACGAACTTGGAATTCGATTAAACTTGATTCGTTGGATTCATAATTACATATATTATTGTATGCCAAAATTTCATAGCAAACGGGGATAGTTTGCAGTCGGACAATCAGAAAGAGAGAGATAGAATTTAGCATTTAAGTCCCTCTTTTCCTTTTCTTCTTCACTTTCCGCCTTCCTCCTTCTACCTCAAATCCATGGCCTCCCTCCTCTCCATGGGCTGCCGCCCCACCTCCCCCTCCTTCTAGGCCACCGCGCCCTCCTCCCTTGGCTGCCCACGGTCGGCGCACCCCCAAGCTCCGGCACACCAAACCCCGAGCCCCTTGAACCCCCTCCAAGCTCCAAAACAATACTTTTCCTCCTCCCGAAGTTTTCTACACCTTCCTACTACCTCTACATCATGATATATCACCTCTACCACTTCCAAAACACTTTCCAATCGGCAATCGCTGCCACATATCTGGACAGCGGAGGGTTGGTTTTTAGGTGCTCTGGTTGTGCCCATTTTCGTCTCCTTCAAGCTTGCCAGCTCCAGATCTACAAATACACGAGTATTGGTAAGTGTAGAAGAGAATTTTTAAGTGTCATAGACCTCCGTAACAGCTTAGGAGCTTGGAAAAGTCGCATTCATCCACATTAAAGATTTGATGGAGTGGAACTCTCGGTGAGAAATCTAAACTCACTTTAGAAAGGGGTAGATTAGGAAATGAATTGTTTGAAATTTGGTTATTAAGTTAAGTTAAACAATTAGTGTAAGTAAATAAACAAAATTTATTAAGTTATGAAATAATCCTTAGTTAAAAATATGATTTTTAACTAATGTATGCAATGTAGATTGGATACGTGATGTATACATAAACCGTATCAATGTCATTGAATTGTAACTTGAATAGAGTAAATAAAATTAACGACTTAGACGTTAATTGATTGTTTAAAAATAAAATTAACTGCGAAGTAATACGATGAACATGGATTGAACATAATAATTTATTATGATGTTAGTAAGCGATAAACGATGTAAAAATATTATTTTTAATCGTTATGCAAGTGAATATTTAAGTTGCACTAAAATTAGAATTTGCGTAGTAGTGTAGTGGATTTATTTTGACCATCAATTGTTGATTAGAGATATTTGATCATGTTTTATTGTTTCTTATCACTGCTTATGTAAGTTCATTGATAGTGTACACATTGTATAGTTCACTAATAATTGTAATTTTTATTTATAGTTAGAAGCATTGTGTGGATATGCGATACTCGCATTTTATACTATGTAGACGGACACTTTGTGGCACCTTAAATGGCATTGGATGATTTATTTTTTAATTTATGACTATTGTGCTTGACTTGGACGCGTGTGATGGTCTTTTGGATGAATTGACCATACGTCATAGGATAGTGATAGGTATTGGACTACATTGCATAACATAGCATACCCATATAAGCATGTAGCTACTTGATGCTTATATGATGTGAACCGTATTTCATTCAAATATTTGATGCTATACGATGATAACAAATGACCAAAGATCAGGTATATGGCATATATGTGATGACCCATAAATCCCCACCCTTTGAATCGACCATAAACCACACAGGTCTGAACCAAAGAATGGAAATCTGCGGATACATCAACTTTGGGAATACAACACATTAATACAAAAACATAAGACTTTTATAACATCATAACAGAGTTACATCAGAGTACAGAATATCAGAGTACATCGAATATAAATTACAGCGGAGGATAAATTACAATATTATAATACAATACAGTGGAAACAATAAAATAGATACAGCGAAAGACAACTATGCTTTGGACACAGCTTTAAGCTTCAATCCAGAATCCTGCTCAAGAAGTAAATATCTGCAAAAAGCTACTCGACTGCCTGTGTGGAAAAAGAGGGCACCCGAGTTTGTAAAGGTGGAAACAAACAACGGGTCAGTCATGGGACTGGTGTGAGAATTCTTAACTTATAGTAATGAGGCGAATCCAAGGACCACGCCGCTAATGCGGAACGGGTTTACTCCAATGGACTGCCGTGCATAACATAAAGTGAATCGTTAAACAACGCAATGCTTTTTGTAAAAATGAAACCATCATAAGACCTAAATCCCATCACACAATGCAATGCAAACAGGAGGATAGGGTATTACCTTATAATGGTCAAAAATGCTTGATACGATAAAATGGATTTTGATATTATTATTAGTGTATATCAAAACATTTCAAAATAAATGTATCAATCCTAGGACACATAGATACCATAATACTATGCTTCCATACTAGTAATACAATCAAATTCGTAGCTTCGTATTGGAAGTTTGGATTTCCATCTTGAGTCAAGGCTAGGGAGGAGCTCCTTACCAATTTGAGACACTCTAGCTAATGTCTCAGGATTCCCCGCAGTGAACCCTTGGATCCTGCAGGGCCGGTCCACACATACAGCTTCGTGGATTGGCAATTCCTGAACACACGTTTCCCGGTCCTATAGGACCTATCATCCGAGGCGCCTCATTCCATCATCCACATAAGTAAAATGTTGGGTCGTGTTAAAGCCCAAACACCACTTCTATCTAGAAAGAAACGTGTTGCTCTCCCTACGTTCCCTTCTCCCGTTTTAGACTCCACCCGGGTGTGAGGCTCGCGAAGTCACGCTATACACAAAGCTATGCCTAAACAGACTATGCTTTGATCATCCCACAAGGCCTGCTTTTCAACAAAGCCTTGATTATGTGCATCTTAGCATGCCACATTGTCAGACTCTACCATACCATTGATCATCTACCAATATATATATAACCTCTAAGCTCATACATCTTAGAGAAGGGTGTTAAGTAGAGAATAAATTCTCTACCACCAAACAGAAATATATAATCAGTAGCGTTCAACAAATATAGTAGAAAGGAATACAATGTTAGACATACAATCCATTTACAAGTCCGCTCTGGGTCTGAATGAAACAACGTGTCCGTCGATCCCCAAATGCGTTTGGACGATCATTACCAAATACCTTGCCTTGGGAGGCCAGTCCTAATTCAAGATACCAGTCATCATCATCCCAACGATGTGAAAACCTTCGGTCTTCAACTGCCGCCTTCATCTTCGACTCTTGATCGTCGTGATGATTATTCAGAATGGGTTAAACCCGGTCTTTCTGAATAATTCGCATATTTTGTGATTAAAAAGCAAATATTGGAAAATCACATATTACGCCGCATTCCAACTCTGAATATTCTTTTAATAAGGTATTCATATTAAAAGATTCTCATTAATTTTATCAAAGATAAACTCTGAAAATAAAATCTTAAATCTTCTTTAAAGGATTTATTAGAACTCCAATTTTGATTTGATATCAAAAATCATTCTTACACGGTCATTTATTTTAAGGAATAAATCTTGTCTTAAACAGGTTAAAGAACTAGTGTCCTTTAAAACACAGTTCACGATAAACCCTCAAATCAATTTCCAAAATATGGAATTCCATAGAAATCAAATCAATACATAATCAATATAAAATTTCTGTATCAGACTAACAATATACATGGAATAACGGAAAAGCCTCTTAAATTCCATATATAATATCGGTCTTCTTTTACAGAAGCCCATCTCGAGTATTACCAATCGAATTTCCACTTAATTCCAATTTAATATATTAAATTGGAAAACTTGATTTTTAGAAAATGCCTTTTTAAATCTATAAAATAGATTTATAAATTCCAAATAATAATTTCAATGTAAATTGGATTAAAGGACAAATGTCGTTTAAAAACACCATCCACGATAAATCCACTTCACACATCAATTTATTTCATATCACACAATATAATTGCACATTCTACTAATCGTAAATAAAAGGTTGCTCTTTAAATATTAATTCATTATTATAAGAACATATTTTAAAATAATCAATAAAAATATTCTTTATGTTAAAATATACCTTTTTATATATAAAAAATACCTTATGGAAAATAATCTTTTAAATAAAAGGATTTTAATGTACAAATATTCTCCTTTAAAAGAACACCTGAATCGAAGTGCGACTCAATCATTTACCATATAATTTGGATTATATGGATTTCACACCCATCTCATATAAATGCCAATAACCGTATAATCATCAAGTCATCCATTTACATCCAGAGTGTAATTTCTACTGTGTGAGCATTAAAAATTAAATAATAACGCTCATCGCAGCCTGTCGATCTAACGATAGACATACAATTTAACATTGGGATTTGTGTCAGTCAAATATCGTCCCAATACCCGTGTGGGGTTTTAAGCCAGCACAATCCATATAGATATACAAATAAATAATTGGTTAATGGATTTAACCAATTTAAATTTCGCTAAAATTGATGATAATGAACATGTCATTTATTTCCAATGTTGAATAAAAATATAATTTCCTCGAAATATAATTTGATATGGCATTCCATTTATTTCTTTTATTCACACCGTAAATTTTTCTTTCTTCTCCACATTGAAATTATAATCAACATTATAATGTAAAATTTCTATCTTTCAGTTGCATTGTAAAAATTTCTTTTATAAATGTAATTAATATTACAGTGAAAAATTTTAACTTTTTAAATTACATTAAAAATGTAATTTTCATAACTGTGCCAATCTTTATCTTTTAGAATTATATTAAAAAGATAAATTTGATTCTATGTCCACTCTTCTTCCTAATTACATTAAAATGTAGTTTTCTATACGATGCAAGTTTCACGCCTTTTAATTACATAAAAATGTAATTTTCTATATTATGCGAATTCTCAACTTCTACTTACATATAAAATGTAAATTTTATATTACAATGTAAATCTCATCCTAAATTACATATAAAAATGTAAATATTATTTTACAATGTAAATTTCCTTTTCTAATTACATATAAAAATGTAATTCTTATTTTACAATGTAAATCTCCTTTTCTAATTACATATAAAAATGTAACTCTTATTTTACAATGTAAATCTCCTTTTCTAATTACATATAAAAATGTAACTCTTATTTTACAATGTAAATCTCCTTTTCTAATTACTATAAAAATGTAACTCTTATTTTACAATGTAAATCTCCTTTTCTAATTACATATAAAAATGTAATTCTTATTTTACAATGTAAATCTCCTTTTCTAATTACATATAAAAATGTAATTCTTATTTTACAATGTAAATCTATATCTAAATTACATATAAAAATGTAATTTTTTATCATACAATGTAAATTCATATTTTAATTACATAGAAAAATGTAATTTTTATCATACAATGGAAATTCATATTAAGAATGGTGTTTATTTCCAATCTAACATCTCTAACTAAAATGATATCATTTTCTTTCTAACTAAAAGAACATTTTTAATTCTAACTAAATATGACAATTATAACTAAAATGACACTTTATACTAAAATGACAATTCATAACTAAAATGACAAATTTATCTAAATGAATATTTATTCTAACATGGCATTTTAACTGAAATGATAATTTTTAATATAACATCCTCTAACCAATCGGCGCTTTATTTTAATAAAACATTTAAAACAAAAATGACATATTTAACACTAATGAAATGACTTAATTATCTTCTAATATAAATGACATGTTATAAATTTTAATATAACATTTTCTTTTACAAAATGTTATTTTAAAATTAACATGCCAATTTATAACATTTCTACATTTCCATTTTTATTTAACAAAAGTGACATTTCTACTTTGTCAATTCTAATTTTAACAACATGAAAAATTTACATCGTTGATTCAAATTTTGTCAGTTCTCATTTCAACAATAATGGTAATTCTATACAATCAAAATTATGTTTTTATTGTATGAACAAGTTTCGACTAGCATGAATATTTTATTCAACATATTCAACTCAATTCAGTCGTCCATCACAAACAATCAATTTCAATATACAACACAGAACATTTCAGATCTGAATTAATATTATAATACAATTATTTTAAAGCAAGAAAATTAATTAATAATTAATTAAATAAAAAAATTAGAGTTCTCACATTGATTTTACTGATTTTTCAACTGTCTCCGATTCAGCAGTGGTTGGTGCCATCGCGTAGATCTCGGAAAGACGAATCCAACGCAACAAACGGTTCGCAAAACGGACCTCGTATGAGAGAGTTATCGCATTTCAAAGATTGTATAAATTAAATATTAAATAAATAAAATAATATAAAATATAAACCTTTCTTCCTCGTTTTCACGTTACAACCGAAACCCGACTCCACCATCAAACCCCTACGTCGCACCACCCCTCGGCCACCCTGGCGCCGATCGACCACCGCCACGACGAAGCCCTAGCCGAACTCGACCCACGCCTGAAGCACCGACGAACTCGGCCCTCACCTCGCCTCGAAACCCGAACCCGAATGGCGGTCCTTCCTGCTCCAAATTCGCGAAATCCAGATCCCAATGATACCCATCATCCGTATGGATGGAAAGCTCTCTGAATTCTCTTCGATTTGATATATAATTTGTTGATTGTCATTGAATGGATTGAGAGATTTTAAGGTTTGAATTTCGGATGATTCTGGCCTTCGAATTGAATAGGCGGTGGCTGGCCATTTAGGGTTAGGGTTTCCGGAACATTATATTATTTTAATAATAAATCTCGTTTTTCGTGTTTTAAAGGTGGATTTCTGGACTGTCTCCGAATTGGGCCTGCTTACTGTCGTTCTTAAGGTTTTGACACCTTCTGAACGCAATGGGAGAGGTCTCGGGGTCCAATTCCGAAATCTGTAGAATATTTATTTAAAATTCCATTAAAAATTAATTAATTAAATATTTACCGTACATTTAAATATGTCGGGGCCACATATGACCTCTAAAAATTCCAGAAAAAATATTTTTGGCTTCGTATTGACGATATGGTTCTAACGAGACTAATTTCATCGAATTCTGAGACTGTTTGAAAGATGGCTTTTTTTCCAGGTCGATTAAATTTATCTAAAACAGTCAAAACACATTTTCTTTTGCCATGCTCACATATTAATTCGAAAAATTCTGAAAAATTAAATTTAGTCATATTTTGACATTCCGAATCCAACAAAAGTGGTTTCGTCGAAAACAGAGGTCGTTTGGAAAATGGCTATTTTCAAGGCGTATATATTAAACATTAAAAATACATTTTTAAACAAATAATTTCTGAAACTCAAAATATATAAGTGTTTACTATTTTTCAAGGCAGAAACATCATTCTGAACTCAATGGAAGTGGTTTCGAGTCCAAATTCCACGTATGCAAAAAGTAGCATTTTTGGCCTTTGTAAATTTCATAGCGACCTTTCTAAATTTTAATTTGCGCATAACTTTTGATTCCCACTATGAAATTTTAATTTTTCAGATTCTTAGAAAGATATTTTTAAATAGATTCTAATATTTTTGGTTTCACTAAAATTCCTTAAATTTTGCATCATGTACGGTCAGTCAAAGTACAAGTTTGACTTTTCAAACTACTACGTTATTTCTAATTCTTTTTATAATTAAAATTAAATTATTCATTCTAACTTTGATTGAAATCAATTTTTAATCATTGTTATTTTAAATAAATTATTTTAAATATCAAAACCCATTAAAATTAGTTAAAAATAAATTTTAAATTTACCCCCAAAATTCAGGGTTGTTACAATATAAGTTATCAAATGATGACTAGACTTGATATGGACTTAAATAAACATATAACGAAATATGCAGGATTTAATAACAAAACCTACGTAGGTCTGGAGATGACCAAAATATAAACGTCACTCTAGTTATATATATGTGACACAATGGTTGTTCAAAATGATTTTTAAATCCTACACGGGCATTAGAATGATTTATTTTTACACATCTCTCAGTGTACACATGTTGTATGAATGTACGGTGATATATCGGGGCTTGTTGACGTAAGTTGTAGTTTTTTCGAGCACTCCGGACAAAGGAGGTTATGGCTAATTTTTCTGAAAATTTAAGGTGTTTGCCAATTATTTGATGAATTAAAAGGTTTGTAAGCTATTGAATGAATTATATTTATATACATTAAATATAAATTAAATGAATTACGTAGTGGTAGTTTGCGTTTTTGACTCGTAATTCTAAACGAGTATACCAGAGCCGCTGTAATAACCCGAAAAATACGGGCCAATTTAAAATTTTTAAATTGGTGATTTCAAAGGAATTTGAACAATTGAAATAGAATATTTCAATAAAATAGTGAATTAGAAATAGTGAGTCGGTTCATTAAATTTGAATTCAAACTTTGACTGACTGTGCAGGGTGGAAAATATAACGGATTTTAGTGAAACCAAAAATATTTAAATCTGTTTATCAATACCTTTCTAACGAATCTGAAAAATCGAAGTTTCATAACGGGAATCAAAAGTTATGGCTGAATGAATTTTCAGAAAGGTCGCTATATAGAATATATAGCCCTGGAAAATTGATATTTTGCAAACGACCTCGGAATTCGACGAAACCACTTTTGTTGGGTCCGGGATATCAAATTATTGCTAGGTTTCAAATTTCATAATTTTTGAAGCTAGTATGTGAGCGTGGCAAAGGAAAATGTGTTTTGGTCATTTTCAGTTAAATTGGATCGACCAGAAATGGGCCTTTTTGCAAACGGTCTCAGAATTCGACGAAACTAGTTTTGTGGGGACCGTATCGTCAAAACATAGCCAGATTTATTTTTCTGGAAGTTTTCGAATCAGTTTGTGGCCCTGGCAAATTGAAATGTACGTTCAAATTAAATATTGAATGTTATATATTTTAAATTGAATGAAAACTGACTGAAACAGTCGAATGGGCCTACGAAATATATCCCATTGTGTTCGGAATGGGGGTAAAACGCTAGGGACGACAGTCGTTGGGTTTGGATTGGTGTTCGTGTGTGACAAGGGGTATTTTCGGATTTTTAAAAATATATAAATAAACAAAAAAATCTGATTGGCCAATAATATTTCTCTCTCCCCGATAATCTAAAATCGCGAACGACGGAAGAGTGTTCCGAGCTTTCCCCCTCGTTTTCTCCTCCTACACGCATCGATAGCCTTCGACCCAGTTGGGGTTTTTGAAGAGCTCCCCTCAAGCTTCAAATCCATGGTCGTGGCACCCCCTCTCGTCAGGTGAATCGCGAGATACAGGCCTTCAAAGTTGCGGCCTTTCAACCGCCGCCGCCATCACCTGGGTCCACCGAGCTGGCCCACTCCTCCACGCGCGTGAAGCCCTCTCCTAGCCCTTCGACATTGCGAAGGCCGATCGTCCTCTAGCTTCACGGATTGGGAGGAAATTACAACCCTAGTTTCGAACGATTTGCTGAGGTAATCGGCTATATATATTTTCAACCGTTTTAACACCTTTAAACAGTTGCAAACTTTGAAAAATCATATTTTTTTCGTGTGTTGACGAAATTCGATGAAACAGGAAACATCATGATCGTGTGGACGTCTTCTACATTTTAGAAGAGACCGCATATTTTTCTGAGCCTTTTGCAATTTTTGGTGGAGTGGAACCCAATGTGAGATTTCTAATTTATAAACGATATGGAAAACGATGATGTATAAATTATATAGTCGATGTATGAGTTATATAAGCATTGTACACCTCATGTATAAGCATTGTATAAGTTGTACGTTCGATGTATAAGTTATATATGCGTTGTAAAAATTATATATGTGTTGAAATAAAAGTGAATTGCTATATATAAATATATATATATATACTCCCCTCGTCCACAAACCATGGACGATATTTATTGTTGTGGATTGGTGTGAAATATTGGATGAAAAATATGAATGGTTGAATAATGGTTTGTGGTTGATATTATTTGGTTGTGGTTGAAAAATACCCATTGGTGATTGAAATGAATTGGAAATATTTGTGGAAATAAAAATAAAACATGTCGCCTGCGTGCGAATTAGATGCATGAATCCCCATTGTCAAAAACCGCGAGGTTTTAAGGTAGAGCGAGGAGCCGTACAAGGGACGGTGCTGGTTTTAACTACCCTGCCGTTATGCTGCCGAAATTTTGAATAATCTTTATGTGTTAGAATTATTTTCATATGTTGAAATTATCTTCATGCGTTGAAATTAAAGCCATATGCTAAAACTATATCCATGTGGGGAAATGTTCAGGTGTTGGAAAGTGATGTGTGAAAATTAAATTCATTTGTGAATGAATGAAGTGTTTAAACAATAAAAATCACATTTTTATAATATATATGAAGTATGTAAAATATTCGCCTTATATATAAATAGTTTCAACAATAAAAATTCCATCTTTCTTATATGAACAACATAAATAAAATATCCATGTGTGGAAATGCTCATGTGTTGAGAAGTGTGTGTAGTGGAAAAGTTCATGTGTTGAATAAAAAGATCGAACAATAAAAATTACATTTTTATTGAAACTATGAAGTGTTGAAAATATCCATTTGTCGAATAAATATTTTAAATGATAAAAATATCATTTTTACCATATATGTGATATGCTAAAGATATGCGGATGTTGAAATAAATATTTGTGAATGAAATATTATTTTTAACATGCATAGGAACTAAAGAAAATAGTCATGTGTTGAAATCTATTTTAGTTCGCCAAAATTATCATCTTTGAAATGTGAAGTGTTAAAAATGACCACTTGTTCGAATAAATATGCATGAGTGAAAATATTCATTAATTAGATAATGTTATGGTTTTTAACTTATGTATGCAACATGTGATTGAATGGTGAAATTAAATCGAATCAAGTATGAAACTGAATTGAAAATTTGGTAAGTGATTAGAATTGCACACATATACATGCATATTCATTTGAACAGGTTATAGCAAAGAGGCTAGAGAAGAGGAATCAAATTTTGGGCCCGACAAATAGGTACACATTTACTGCTTTGTTTGGGTGATGATTTTATGAGCCTGTTGGCTAGCCACTTGGCTTTTTCTTTTTCTTTTCGACATGAGATGCTCGTGTGGCTGTTTGGGGATTTTCCCGACCCTTCCCGTACAAAGGAGGTTATGGTGAAATTTTCCAAAATTTAAAGGCGTTAGTGAAATTTTAGAAGTGAAAACGATATTGAAATCGTCGAATGAATTATATTTATATATGTATATAAATATAAATAAAATTAAAACGAACGTGACCGTGCAGTTCGTGTTTTGAAACCGTGATTTCAAACGACTAGTGCGGGGAATCCGACCATTGGATTTTCCCGAAACCGCAACCGTTGGGTTCGCCTTGGAAATATCTTTCCAATGGCACCAACTTTGTGAAGATCCGACGGTTGGATTGTCTGGAATGTTTAATTCAAATCTGAAGAAAAACAGCGCCAGAAACGATTATATATATATATATATATATATGAATATAAATATAATTAAATTAAATCGAATAACGACGCTGCAGTTCGTATTTTGAAATCATAACTTCAAACGATTAGTTCGGGTGATCCGACCGTCGGATTTTCCCAAAACTGAAACCGTTGGATTCGTTTTGAAAGGATCTTTTTAATGATATAAATTTTGTGAAGATCCAACGGTTAGATTTTCAGATATGTGTAAATCAAATCTGGAGAAAAACAGCGCCACGGCCGCGTTATGGCCTGAAGCATTGTTTGAATGAATTGGCTATTTTTAAATAAATAAAAATAGCGATAAATCGTGATAAAATATTATAAACGATATGGAATGGAAATAAACTGAATTTGCTCGATTTATTTGATATTTGATGGTTGAATGTGTTTGGTGTGAAAATTACATTAAAGAACAGAATCGGTGTTGTCGAATAATTTAACCATTGAAATGAATTGATTTGAAATTCGAGATATACGTGAATTATTTGAAAAGGCCGAGTTAATTCTCATTTCAAATAATTGATCGACGAGTGAAAGTCGAAGATATGAAGACGGTGCTAGACCGATGATCTTCACGTCGAATGGAGGGGTGCTACCGATGCTCATGATAGGAGTAGCTACCTTGACGGGGTTGAAGTAGTAGCCACCCGGACGTACTTGTTGATTGTACGGATATGCGAGGTATTGAGTGCCTCCGGCTTCGTTCAGACCCAGAACGAACGTGTAAATGGACAGTGTGTCTGACATTGGATTTTGTTCTGTGCTGATTGATCTCTATTATATATATCTGTTTGGCGGCGGAGAATTTATTCTCTTGCTTAACGCCCTTCTCTGAGACGTACGAGCCCAGAGGTTATATATCGATAGAAATCAGTCGTACGGGGTGAATTGCCTATGTGGCACATCTAAGTGATAGATGATCAAGGCTTCTGTTGAAAAGCAAAGTCTTGTGGTTGATGATCAAAGCACAGCCTGTGTGGCATAGCTTTGTGTATAACGTGAATTCGCGAGCCTCACACCCCGGGATGGACTAGAAACGGGAGAAGGATCCAGAGAGGACATGCGTTTCTTTCTAGCTAGGGTGGTGTCAGTGACTTACCAGCCCTGACATTTATATACTTTTCACCTGTGTGGTTGTTGCTGTTGTGAGGCGCCTCGGATATATCTGTCGATCCGGGACCGATGGAGTCATTGGGCTCATTTACGCCCCAAAGGGCGGGGAAACGCGGTGTTCAGGCATTTTAATCCACATCGGTGGACCGGCCCTGTGGCTCCTAAGGCTTGACTGAGTACTTGCCTGAGGCTCGGGCTAGAGAGTCTCGAATTCGGTGAGGACTATCTTTTGCCTCGGTTCATGACGGAAATCCAATTTCCAAATATGACATCGTGCGGTTTTGATTGTATACCTATATATGGCGACATAGTGGTATGGGGCATTAATGCCGCCTATGATTGATAGTTATTATTGAAATTGTTTTTGAAACATATATACACTAGCAATAATATCAAATGATTTGTTTTGCTCGTATCAAGCATATTTTGGCCATTATAAGGTAAAACTCTATCCTCTGGTGTGTGTTGCATTGTGTGATGGGAACTGAGTCTTATAATGGCTTCATTTTTGTAAAAAGCATTGCGATGTTTAAAAGATCTATTTGTTTTAAAGCACTGGCAATCCAATGGAGTAAACTCGTTCCGCGAAAGTGGCGTGGTCCTGTGATTTGCCATATTTAATAATGTGTTGAGTAGATTTCTCATACCAGTCCCAAGACTGACTCGTAGTTTGTTTCACTTGCAAACTCGGGTGCCCCTTTTTCTACACGGGCAGCCTTGTATTCAGGTTTTAGCAGGCTCTTTCTGGATAGCTGGAGTTGAAGATGGATTCTATCATTTATCTCTTTTTATGCTGTTCAGCTCCTGTTGTACATATTATGTTTTCTTTTCCGCAGTAGACATTTATGTATAGCCGAACTGTATTTTGTACTAAGCAAGATCCTATATACTGTGTAACTCTGATGATTATATTTATCCAGTGTATTCTATTGTGCATTATCTAGTTTATTTATTTATTTCTGTTCTGTTATTACCTATTTATGTGTTATATTCCAAAGATTACCCTTGCCACCGTCTTATCGGGAATGGGGTTGTCACAAACGTGGTATCAGAGCTTTGGTTAAGCCTGGAATATAACATATGAACGAACTCGTCAGAAATAGAACCAGTAGTGTTCTAGAATGAGTAACTCATTACAGATAGGATCAGTAATATCCTAGTATGAGTATAACAGAATGAAATACACTTCGATGGACACATTTACATACAAGTATATGTCTCTATGTTTCAAAATCACTTTTTCTTTTGGCCTAACACTTTGTCTGCTATTTGCAGATATAGAAAATGAGTGGCAGAAGCAGAAGAAATAATCTTATGGTTCAACGAATTAATGAGCCAGTTGTACTCCCTCAGCCAGGATCGGATATAGAAGCTCTATTTAAAAGATATCGAAATCTGGGAGGAGTACCTTTCACAGGCAATGAATCTATTATTCAAACTCAGGCTTGGATGAGTTCTGCTGAAAGAATTTTTGAAAGTTTCCAGCTAAGAGATGACCAGAAAAGATTAGTGACATCTTGGGCACTCAAAGAAGAAGCTTTAATCTGGTGTGAAACAATCATTAAAGATAATCCAGAAGGTGATATCACCTGGGATATGTTCAAACAACTTTTCAATAAAAAATTTATTCCTCCGGAAGTAACTGAGCGGTTATGTGATGAATTCTACTATTTGATACAAGGAGATATAAATATCCCAGAATATCATAAGAAATTCAATGAACTTTCTCACTTCGCCCCTCATCTAATACGCGATCCAAAGAGGAAGAATCTGAGATTTATTAATGGTCTTCAGAGGAAATACCAGAATAGTGTGATGGGCCATGTGAAGCTTCCTTTTTCTGAAATGATATACATGGCTTATCAATATGAAGATCTTGATAGGCGAGGCCTTTTTGTCGATGAAGAGGAAGTTAGCACTAGCAGAAAAAGGAAATTCGAAACTGATAGCCTAGAGACAAGTACACAACCTGAGGCCAGTACGACGCCTGGGGCCAGAAAGAAACCTAGGTTGAATCGAAAGAAGGTTAAATCGAAAGAAGGATTAGCAACCAAAGCCATATGCTTTAACTGCAATAAGCAAGGACATCTGTCGATAAGTTGCAAATCTCTGAAGAAACGAATAAAGGGGCGGTATCCCAATGAGAAGCAAGAGAAGTCTCATGGTTCAAGAGTATGCCATAAGTGTAACCAGACAGGTCATCTTGCTAGGAATTGCCTGCTATCCAGAAAATCTGAAGTAGTTCAGGTAAATGAAGTAGCAGAAGTTCCTGCATCCTCAGCTAGTCAGGAAAGGTCAGACGTTTTAGAAGGCACGCTTACCGTCAAGAACATTCCCGTTAAAGTACTGTTTGACACAGGCGCGTCGAGAAGCTTTATTGCAAAGGATGCGGTTAAGAAATTAGCTTTGAAATTGAAAAAGCTCAAAGAACCCATCACTGTCCAGAATCCGGTTGGGGGTTCCCTCAATCTTAGTTGGATTTGTGGGGTACCTGTTTCCTTTTCTCATTATCGGTTTCCTTGTATCTCGATCATCATGGATTTTACCGAATTCGATCTTATTTTATGATTGGATTGGTTAACCAAATACGAAGCTGAGGTTAAATGTGCAGAAAGGGTTGTCAAGGTTAAAACGAAGCTCGCCAATATTGTAATTCCATGTGAAGGTTCGAATTCTGACAGAAAGGACTTCTGGGCAGCATTAGATATTTCTCCTGCTCTAATAGAACCTGTTCCTGTCGTTACAGAGAATATCCCCGTCGACATAGAAAATATCCCCGTTGTCAAGAACTATGCAGATGTGTTCGAAGAAGTTGTTAGCTTACCGCCGCAAAGAGAAATCGATTTTAAAATCTCTTTAGTCCCGAATGCAAGGCCGGTGGTTCACGCAATTCGAAGGATGACCTTGAAGGAGAAAGAAGAGTTGGACAATCAAACTAGACAGCTAGTATGGAAAGGTCTAATCAGGCCTAGTTTTTCTGATTGGGGAGCAGCAGTGGTATTTGTTCCGAAGTCCGACAGTACTCTCAAACTGTGTGTGGATTATCGCGACTTGAATAAGCAGATATTGAAAAACAAATATCCATTGTCGCGGATTGATGATTTATTGGACCAATTGAATGGAGCACAGGTATTTTCACGAATTGACCTAGCTACAGGTTTCCATCAACTTCGTATTGTTGAAGAGTGTGTTCCTTTGACAGCATTCAGAGGTCCGGACTTATTCTACGAGTGGTTAGTAATGCCGTTCGGCTTATGTAATGCTCCGGCCTATTTCGTCGATCTATTGAACAGAGTATTCAGAGGAGTATTGAATAAATTTGTTCTGGTTTTCATTGATGATATCCTTATCTTCTCTAAGTCAGAAAGAGAGCACGAAAAACATTTGGAACAAGTGTTAGAAATTCTGAGAAGGAATGTTTTAAAAGCAAAGTTTTCCAAATGTATATTCTGGCAGGAAGAAGTTAAATTTCTTGGCCACGTCGTGTCAAAACAAGGAATTTCAGTGGATCCCAGCAAAATCACTGCTATTCAGAATTGGAAACAGCCTCGTACGCCCACAGAAGTCAGAAGTTTTCTTGGATTAGCCCGTTATTATCGGAAATTCATTAAGGATTTCGCGAAGACATCTAGTTCTTTAACAAAACTGACTAAGAAACATTCGAGATTCAATTGGACTCCGGTATGTAAGGAAGCTTTCCAGGAGCTGAAATTAAAACTGACGACCGATCCAGTGTTAACAATAATAGATGGCAATGAGGACTTGAAAGTCTGGACTGACGCATCTAGAGGAGGCCTTGGCGCGGTGTTAATGCAAAGAGGTCAAGTGATTGCTTATGCTAGCTGTCAGCTGAAACCGCATGAGAAGAATTATGTGACTCATGATCTTGAGTTGTTAGCCATCGTCTTTGCTTTGAAAATCTGGAGGCACTATCTTTTGGGTGAGAAATTCGAACTGTATACTGACCATCAGTAATTGAAGTATCTGTTCACTCAGAAGGATTTGAATCTGAGACAGCAGCGTTGGCTAGAATTTCTTGCAGTGTACGACTTTGAGATTTTGTACACTCCAGGGAAAGACAATGTTGTGGCAGATGCGCTGAGTAGAAAGAATGTAATAATCGCCAGCTTTATCGTTACGACTTCCTTGATTGATAAGATCTCCATTCTACAGAAAGATGATAATTTTGTTAAGGAGATGATCAAAAGAATTCAAAAAGGCGATGCATCCAGTTTCCAAGTGGATAACGAGGGAATTCTTAGATTAAAAGGAAGGATTTGTGTTCCCGACGTCTCCGAACTCAAAAGAGAAGTTCTTGACGAATGCCACAAGTCCAAGCTGAGTATCCACCCAGGGGTTAGCAAAATGTATAATGACCTCAAGAGAACTTTCTGGTGGAAGGCAATGAAAAGAGATATCTCTATATATGTTAGTCGGTGTCCCACCTGTCAGCAAGTCAAAAGCGATCAGCAGAAACTGGCTGGATTGTTGCAACCTTTGGAAGTGCCAGGGGGAAAATGGGAACAGATTTCTATGGACTTCGTCGATGGTTTGCCCAGGACTAGAAAAGGAAATGACAGTATTTGGGTGATCGTAGATCGTTTCACGAAGACCGCCCATTTCATACCTGTCAAATCGAATAGGACTGCTCAGAGTTTGGCGCAGGTATATTTCAAGGAAATTGTTAGGCTACAGGGAGTTCCCATGAGCATCGTTAGTGATCGTGACCCGATTTTTGCCAGTAAATTCTGGGAAGCATTCCAAACAGAATTGGGAACGAAACTGAACTTGAGCACCGCATATCATCCTCAGACAGATGGTCAGACTGAGAGGGTAAATCGTATTCTTGAAGATTTATTGCGGGCTTGTATTCTTGATTTTGGCGGATCGTGGGAAGACCATTTACATTTGGCTGAATTCTCATATAACAACAGTTACCAAGCGAGCCTGACAATGTCACCATTCGAAGCATTGTATGGTAGACCGTGTCGATCCCCTGCTTGTTGGGTCGAACCCGGTAATGGACTTGTATTGGGGCCAGATATGATTCGCGATGCTGCAGATAAAGTCGATTTCGTTAAGAAACGGTTACTAGCCGCCCAAAGTCGACAAAAGAGTTATGCAGATAAGAGAAGAAGGGATATATCATTTGTTGTTGGCGACTATGTATATTTGAAAGTATCTCCGATGAGAGGAGTTATCCGGTTTGGTAAAATAGGGAAATTGGCGCCCAAATTCATTGGTCCGTTTCCCATTCTTGAACGGATTGGAACTCTCGCATATAGGGTTCAATTGCCTAATTGGTTGCCTGGAGTGCATGATGCATTTCACGTATCTCAACTTCGAAAGCACGTTCATGATCCAGACTTGATCGTGGAAGAAGCAGCGCAATAGGATATAGAAATCACTCCAGAATTGGCAGTTAGAAGAGAGCCGCTAAAGATAATTGGCAAAGAAACCAAGGAGCTGAGGAACAAAAGGGTTCACTTAGTTAAAGTGCAGTGGAGCAGTGATCCTAGAGACTGTACTTGGGAGACTGACAAGCTTACCCCAAATGCAGAGTGGACATCTCTGACTAACTTCGGTGCAAGGTACTTTTACAATACTTTGCATTTACATTTGTTTCCTACTTTACTGTTGTTTCCTTTTCGAGGACGAAAAGTTTTAAGAGGGGGAGATTGTAATAACCCGGAAAATACGGGCCAATTTAAGAATTTTAAATTGGTGATTTCAAAGGAATTTGAACAATTGAAATAGAATATTTCAATAAAATAGTGAATTAGAAATAGTGAGTCAGTTCATCAAATTTGAATTCAAACTTTGACTGACTGTGCAGGGTGGAAAATATAACGGATTTTAGTGAAACCAAAAATATTTAAATCTGTTTATCAATACCTTTCTAACGAATCTGAAAAATCGAAGTTTCATAACGGGAATCAAAAGTTATGGCCGAATGAATTTTCAGAAAGGTCGCTATATAGAATATATAGCCCTGGGAAATTGATATTTTGCAAACGACCTCGGAATTCGACGAAACCACTTTTGTTGGGTCCGGGATGTCAAATTATTGCTAGGTTTCAAATTTCATAATTTTTGAAGCTAGTATGTGAGCGTGGCAAAGGAAAATGTGTTTTGGTCATTTTCAGTTAAATTGGATCGACCAGAAATGGGCCTTTTTGCAAACGGTCTCAGAATTAGACGAAACTAGTTTTGTTGGGACCGTATCGTCAAAACATAGCCAGATTTATTTTTCTGGAATTTTTCGAATCAGTTTGTGGCCCTGGCAAATTGAAATGTACGTTCAAATTAAATATTGAATGTTATATATTTTAAATTGAATGGAAACTGACTGAAATAGTCGAATGGGCCTACGAAACATATCCCATTGTGTTCGGAATGGGGGTAAAATGCTAGGGACGACAGTCGTTGGGTTTGGATTGGTGTTCGTGTGTGACAAGGGGTATTTTCGGATTTTTAAAAAATATATAAATAAACAAAAAAAATCTGATTGGCCAATAATATTTCTCTCTCCCCGATAATCTAAAATCGCGAACGACGGAAGAGGATTCCGAGCTTTCCCCCTCGTTTTCTCCTCCTACACGCATCGATAGCCTTCGACCCAGTTGGGGTTTTTGAAGAGCTCCCCTCAAGCTTCAAATCCATGGTCGTGGCACCCCCTCTCGTCAGGTGAATCGCGAGATCCAGGCCTTCAAAGTTGCGGCCTTTCAACCGCCGCCGCCATCACCTGGGTCCACCGAGCTGGCCCACTCCCCCACGTGCGTGAAGCCCTCTCCTAGCCCTTCGACACTGCGAAGGCCGATCATCCTCTAGCTTCACGGATTGGGAGGAAATTACAACCCTAGTTTCGAACGATTTGCTGAGGTAATCGGCTATATATATTTTCAACCGTTTTAACACCTTTAAACCGTTGCAAACTTTGAAAAATCGTATCTTTTTCGTGTGTTGACGAAATTCGATGAAACGGGAAACATCGTGACCGTGTGGACGTCTTCTACATTTTAGAAGAGAGCGCATATTTTTCTGAGCCTTCTGCAATTTTTGGTGGAGTGGAATCCAATGTGAGATTTCTAATTTATAAACGATATGGAAAACGATGATGTATAAATTATATAGTCGATGTATGAGTTATATAAGCGTTGTACACCTCATGTATAAGCGTTGTATAAGTTGTACGTTCGATGTATAAGTTATATATGCATTGTAAAAATTATATATGTGTTGAAATAAAAGTGAATTGCTATATATAAATAGATATATATATATATATATACTCCCATCGTCCACAAACCATGGACGATATTTATTGTTGAGGATTGGTGTGAAATATTGGATGAAAAATATGAATGGTTGAATAATGGTTTGTGGTTGATATTGTTTGGTTGTGGTTGAAAAATGCCCATTGGTGATTGAAATGAATTGGAAATATTTGTGGAAATAAAAATAAAACATGCCGCCTGCGTGCGAATTAGATGCATGAATCCCCATTGTCAAAAACCGCGAGGTTTTAAGGTAGAGCGAGGAGCCGTACTAGGGACGGTGCCGGTTTTAACTACCCTGCCGTTATGCTGCCGAAATTTTGAATAATCTTTATGTGTTAGAATTATTTTCATATGTTGAAATTATCTTCATGCGTTGAAATTAAAGCCATATGCTGAAACTATATCCATGTGTGGAAATGTTCAGGTGTTGGAAAGTGATGTGTGAAAATTAAATTCATTTGTGAATGAATGAAGTGTTTAAACAATAAAAATCACATTTTTATAATATATATGAAGTATGTAAAATATTCGCCTTATATATAAATAGTTTCAACAATAAAAATTCCATCTTTCTTATATGAACAACATAAATAAAATATCCATGTGTGGAAATGCTCATGTGTTGAGAAGTGTGTGTAGTGGAAAAGTTCATGTGTTGAATAAAAAGATCGAACAATAAAAATTACATTTTTATTGAAACTATGAAGTGTTGAAAATATCCATTTGTCGAATAAATATTTTAAATGATAAAAATATCATTTTTACCATATATGTGATATGCTAAAGATATGCGGATGTTGAAATAAATATTTGTGAATGAAATATTATTTTTAACATGCATAGGAACTAAAGAAAATAGTCATGTGTTGAAATCTATTTTAGTTCGCCAAAATTATCATCTTTGAAATGTGAAGTGTTAAAAATGACCACTTGTTCGAATAAATATGCATGAGTGAAAATATTCATTAATTAGATAATGTTATGGTTTTTAACTTATGTATGCAACATGTGATTGAATGGTGAAATTAAATCGAATCAAGTATGAAACTGAATTGAAAATTTGGTAAGTGATTAGAATTGCACACATATACATGCATATTCATTTGAACAGGTTATAGCAAAGAGGCTAGAGAAGAGGAATCAAATTTTGGGCCCGACAAATAGGTACACATTTACCGCTTTGTTTGGGTGATGATTTTATGAGCCTGTTGGCTTTTTCTTTTTCTTTTCGACATGAGATGCCCGTGTGGCTGTTTGGGGATTTTCCCGACCCTTCCCGTACAAAGGAGGTTATGGCGAAATTTTACAAAATTTAAAGGCGTTAGTGAAATTTTAGAAGTGAAAACGATATTGAAATCGTCGAATGAATTATATTTATATATGTATATAAATATAAATAAAATTAAAACGAAACGTGACCGTGCAGTTCGTGTTTTGAAACCGTGATTTCAAACGACTAGTGCGGGGAATCCGACCATTGGATTTTCCCGAAACCGCAACCGTTGGGTTCGCCTTGGAAATATCTTTCCAATGGCACCAACTTTGTGAAGATCCGACGGTTGGATTGTCTGGAATGTTTAATTCAAATCTGAAGAAAAACAGCACCAGAAACGATTATATTTATATATATATATATAAATATAATTAAATTAAATCGAATAACGACGCTGCAGTTCGTATATTGAAATCATAACTTCAAACGATTAGTGCGGGAGATCCGACCGTTGGATTTTCCCAAAACTGAAACCGTTGGATTCGTTTTGAAAGGATCTTTTTAATGATATAAATTTTGTGAAGATCCAACTGTTAGATTTTCATATATGCGTAAATCAAATCTGGAGAAAAACAGCGCCACGGCCGCGTTATGGCCTGAAGCATTGTTTGAATGAATTGGCTATTTTTAATTAAATAAAAATAGCGATAAATCGTGATAAAATATTATAAACGATATGGAATGGAAATAAACTGAATTTGCTCGATTTATTTGATATTTGATGGTTGAATGTGTTTGGTGTGAAAATTACATTAAAGAACAGAATCGGTGTTGTCGAATAATTTAACCATTGAAATGAATTGATTTGAAATTCGAGATATACGTGAATTATTTGAAAAGGCCGAGTTAATTCTCATTTCAAATAATTGATCTACGAGTGAAAGTCGAAGATATGAAGACGGTGCAAGACCGATGATCTTCACGTCGAATGGAGGGGTGCTACCGATGCTCATGATAGGAGTAGCTACCTTGACGGGGTTGAAGTAGTAGCCACCCGGACGTACTTGTTGATTGTACGGATATGCGAGGTATTGAGTGCCTCTGGCTTCGTTCAGACCCAAAACGAACGTGTAAATGGACTGTGTGTCTGACATTGGATTTTGTTCTGTGCTGATTGATCTCTATTATATATATATCTGTTTGGCGGCGGAGAATTTATTCTCTTGCTTAACGCCCTTCTCTGAGACGTACGAGCCCAGAGGTTATATATCGATAGAAATCAGTCGCACGGGGTGTATTGCCTGTGTGGCACGCCTAAGTGATAGATGATCAAGGCTTCTGTTGAAAAGCAAAGTCTTGTGGTTGATGATCAAAGCACAGCCTGTGTGGCATAGCTTTGTGTATAACGTGAATTCGCGAGCCTCACACCCCGGGATGGACCAGAAACGGGAGAAGGATCCAGGGAGGACATGCGTTTCTTTCTAGCTAGGGCGGTGTCAGTGACCTACCAGCCCTGACATTTATATACTTTTCACCTGTGTGGTTGTTGCTGTTGCGAGGCACCTCGGATATATCGGTCGATCCGGGACCGATGGAGTCATTGGGCTCATTTACGCCCCAAAGGGCGGGGAAACGCGGTGTTCAGGCATTTTAATCCACATCGGTGAACCGGCCCTGTGGCTCCTAAGGCTTGCCTGAGGCTCGGGCTAGAGAGTCTCGAATTCGGTGAGGACTATCTTTTGCCTCGGTTCATGACGGAAATCCAATTTCCAAATACGACATCGTGCGATTTTGATTGTATACCTATATATGGCGACATAGTGGTATGGGGCATTAATGCCGCCTATGATTGATAGTTATGATTGAAATTGTTTTTGAAACATATATACACTAGCAATAATATCAAATGATTTGTTTTGCTCGTATCAAGCATATTTTGGCCATTATAAGGTAAAACTCTATCCTCTGGTGTGTGTTGCATTGTGTGATGGGAACTGAGTCTTATAATGGCTTCATTTTTATAAAAAGCATTGCGATGTTTAAAAGATCTATTTGTTTTAAAGCACTGGCAATCCAATGGAGTAAACCCGTTCCACAAAAGTGGCGTGGTCCTGTGATTTTCCATATTTAATAATGTGTTGAGTAGATTTCTCATACCAGTCCCATGACTGACTCGTAGTTTGTTTCACTTGCAAACTCGGGTGCCCCTTTTTCTACATGGGCAGCCTTGTATTCAGGTTTTAGCAGGCTCTTTCTGGATAGCTGGAGTTGAAGATGGATTCTATCATTTATCTCTTTTTATGTTGTTCAGCTCCTGTTGTACATATTATGTTTTCTTTTCCGCAGTAGACATTTATGTATAGCCGGACTGTATTTTGTACTAAGCAAGATCCTATATACTGTGTAACTCTGATGATTATATTTATCCAGTGTATTCTATTGTGCATTATCTGGTGTATTTATTTATTTCTGTTCTGTTATTACCTGTTTATGTGTTATATTCCAAAGATTACCCTTGCCACCGTCTTATCGGGAATGGGGTTGTCACAGCCGCCCATCAGATTTTCTTGAAATTAGAAATGTTGGATTCGTTTCTGAAAGATCTTTCCAATGATAAATAACATTTTAAGATCCAACGGTTAGAATTTTAGAAATTTTTAATTAAAACTAAATGAAAATAGCGCCTGTACCGTTGAATGACCTGAAATGTCGTTCGATTGAATTGGGCTATATATATATATATATATATATATATATATATATATATAGCGAAAAATCGTTTTAAATTATTATATGCGATTTAGAATGTGGGTGAACCAATTTTACTTGGTTTATAAAGTAAAAATGGTTAAGTAAGATTTGGCATGAAAACTTATAAAAAGAGTTTTGGAGATGTTATGGATTGAGTATTCAGTTCGACGAGCGAATTAAATTCTCGATTAAATCTTTTTATATAAAGTAGTGAAATGGATTGTTAAGGCCAATAACTTAACCAAAGAAAAGACTTTGATTTGAATTATTTATGCGATAATTATTTGAAAAGACCGAGTTAAAACTCATTTCAAATAATTAAATGACAATTAAAAATCAAAGATATTTAAGACTGTGCAATACCGACAATCTTCACATCGAATGGGTTAATACTGATGCCTTGGATATGGATAGCTCCCTTAAAGGGGTTATAGTGGTAGTAGTCCAGACGTACTTATTGATTGTCCGGATATGCGAGGACTTCTCTCCTGTATTGGACATATAAGATAAGGAATAAGGTGACTCCAGTTTCGTTCAGACCTAGAACAGACTTGTAAATGGACTGTGTGTCTGACTTTGGATTCCATTATGTATTGATTGATTTTTATTAGATATATACCTGTTTGGTGGCAGAGAATTTATTCTCTTACTTAACACCCTTTCTGAGACGTACGAACTTAGAGGTTATATATGGATAGATATCAGTTGTATAGCATGGATTATCAATGTGGCACACTGAGATGCAATGATCGAGGCTTTTGTTGAAAAGCAAAGCTTCATAGTAGGTGGTCAAAGCATGACTTTAATATAGCATAGCTTTGTGTTTAGCTTTAATTCTCGAGCCTCACACCCCAGTATGAGCCAAAAACGGGATTAGGAACAACGGTGAGTGCATGTGTTTCTTTCTATCTAGGAGTGATGTCATGATATGGAGCTCACATATTTTTACTTATGTGGTTGATAGATGCAAGGCGCCTCAGATATGGTTGGTCCAAGTGATAGGTTCGATAGGACCGGGAAACCTTTTTTTTTCAGGAATAACCAATCCACAAAAGTAAGTGTGGACTGGCCCTGCAAGATCCAAGGGTCAGTGTGTTGATCCTGGGCATCCCGCTAGAGATGGCCCGAAACTGGTAAGGAGACTTCCCTTGCCTCGACTCATAGATGGAAACCCAATTTTCAATACGGCATCGTACGGTTTTAGTTGTATACAATTGGTGACATGGTAGGATGGGGTACTATATCATCTAGGATTGATACATTTATGTTTAAAATTGTTTAGAATGTCTAGACATTATTAATAATATCAATCGATTTTAAATTTTATGTGTATCAAGCATATTTGGCCTGTATAAGGTAAAACTCTATTCTTCGGCTTGCATTGCATTGTTTGATGGGACCTGAGTCTTATAACGACTTCATTTTTCTAAAAAGCACTGCGTTTTTTATTGATTTACTTTATTTCATGCACTGACAATCCAATGGATTAAACCCGTTCCGTGTTATACGGCATGGTCCGGTGGTTTTTCTTATTCTTAAATAAGTTAAGTAACTGTAGGATTTGTCATACCAGTCCCACGGCTGACTCGTAGTTTGTTTTTCCCTTGCAAACTCGGGTGCCCATATTTTTACACGGGCAACCAAGTGAACAGGTGATTGGCTTTCATTTGGACAAGCATCATAGCATTGGGTGCTCTTTTGGCTGGAGATGAAGACTTATCTTTTTATCATTTCTTTTGAACTCTTACATTATCTTATGCATGTTTATATTTGATTCTGATGTAGACTTACTTATTGGAGAATGGAGTTTTGATGACAACAACCTTATTTCAATTATCATCGATTATAAAATATATAGTAACATCTTTATCTATAATATATATACACATATGCAGGTTTTGTATAAAGGAATTAATACTGAAGACTGTACAGTTTAAGAGCTTTTAAAGATTCAGAATTTAGAGTAGAATCAAGACTCATGAGTAATTAAGATTTCAAGAGTTCAAGACTAATATAATTATAGAGTCTAGATTTTGTAAGACTCTAAATAGCACTCCAGGTTCAAATCCAAATTCAAATTCTGATTTTTCAATTCTTTTCTCAATCCTCTCTATTTTGTTTTTGTATTTTATTCTTTATCCTCTCTATTTTTTTTATATTTGTTTCTATTATTATTCTTCTTTGTTTTTCAAACTTAATTTTTTATATATATACTTTATTTATATTTTATATAGTTTAAAACCTTATAATTTTATAAGTATATTTATATAGTTTAAATATGTTTTTCTATCATATAATGTTGATTTACAACATTAGAATTTTACTTAAGAATTTTCAGAATTAGTTTTATATCAAAATTCTTGAAAAATTCTTTGAAAATGAAAATTGCACATGACTATGTCGACATAGAAAAATATGTATGTCGACATATAACAACTATTTTTCTAATTTTGAAGGGAAGTTTCTTTTCACTATTTGAAAATCTTCAGAACCGTTGCAACCCTTCATACTCTATAAAAAGAGGTTAAAACCAAAATTTTTAACATCTCTTCTTCTCCATCTTCATCCTACCTTTATTCTTAATCATTTTTATGGTTTTTACACTTATACTCTGCCGAACTCACTTCTGATTTGACCAAACTTCTTCTCTGTACACTCTGAATCAAGTGCTATTAAAGAGTTATAGGGTTGTTTTGTAATTCTTAGGTTGAATAAACCCTATTTGTAAGTCAAAGAGTAATCGATGTATCCTTGTAGCCGTGGAATCAGGGAATAAGAGTCGGTGTGCCCTTGTTGAGATGTGAATCAAGGGATAGGAGTCGGTGTCTCCTTGTTGAGCCGTGAAATCAAGGAGGTTGTATTTGGCTATTTGAAAATAGTAATAAAACTTTGCACAATTCAGCATTGTGCGGTACTAGACGTAGGAGTGATCCGAACCAATATAAAATCTGGTGTGTTCTTTCCTTTTCTGCACTTTTATTTCTGTTTATTTTGCATCTATATTTGAATCTGTGATTGTGTTTGTGGTATTTGATTATCCCACAGTTCTCTCTAATTTTTAGTTTTGTTTAAATTCTTACAAACACTATTCACCCCTCCCCCTCCTCTAGTGTTTGCTTTGCCTGAACGATCCATTCCACAGTCCCTAACAATTGGTATCAGAGAAAGGTCTTTCAAAAAGTTCATAATCTGATTTTTGAAAATTTGGTAAAATGGCAATCAACACTGGTAGCTATAATACTTCTTTTATAAAGGGTCAATCCACTGTTAGACCACAACTGTTTAATGGTAGTAATTATTCACATTGGGCATGTAGAATGAAAATCTATTTACAGTTTGTAGGACTAGACACATGGAATAGTACACAAAATTAATATGTCGAAACCATAACTGCATTTCCATAAAGGACAAATGAGCAAAAGGATACTACACAGAGAAATTCTAAAGCCATGAATATGTTATTTTGTTCATTAGATAGAAATGAGTTTAATAGAGTATCCATATGTAAAACTACTCATGAAATCTGGAGAACTTTAAAAGTTACTCATGAAGGAACTAGTAAAGTTAAACAGGCTAAGATAGGCATGCTAGTCAATCAATTTGATTTATTTAAAATGAGTGAGAATGAGTCTATTTCAGATATGTATTGCAGATTTTAAGAGACAGTGCATTCACCAATAGCACTTGGAAAAACTTATTCCGAAGCAGATCAAGTCAGAAAAATATTAAATTCGTTAACTCAAGAATGGAATCAGAAGACTTTGGCTATAGAAGAAGCCAATGATGTCAATGAAATGAAGATTGAAGAGATAATTGGGAATCTAATGTCATATGAAGTTTAATTACAGAAAAGAAAAGAAAATAGATTAACTGAAAAGAAGTCTATTGCACTGAAAGCCATAACAAATTATTCTGACCCGAGTAGTGAAGATGATGAAACAGCACTCATGAAAAACCAGTTTAGAAGATTTTTAAAATATAGAAGGAAGGGTTATAATAAAGCAAATTCAAATTTAAATGATGGACAATGCTTTAACTGCAACAAACCAGGTCATGTAAAGAAAATGTTTTCATATCCAGACAAATCTACTCAACAACCGGACAACTCAAATTCGTCAAGGAAAAGAAAGAAAGCATATGCAGCAACATTAAATGATTCAGATTCGTCACCAAGTGATGAAGAACCAGAAACTAGAAATACAAATATATGCTTTACTGCAATTTAGAGTTCAAAAGATCATGAAGAAAAGGATCAAAAAATCGGGTACGCATTAATTACATTTTAATTTTATTTGGTTGAATGGTTGCTTTGTTTATTTGCTTTAGTTTGAATTTAAAATTTAATAAACTATTTGAAATTTGAAATTCAAAATAATAATATAATATTAAATAACTAATAAGTTAATAAAATAAATTGTTTGTATGTTCATTAGGATTAGAAGTATTTTAGGAAATCGTTAAACCTGAAATATAAATTGATAATTTAATTCAAAACTTGAAAATCCAATTTTCTTTTGAAATAAGCCTTATATGTCGACATATAGAAATATACATGTCGATATATCAAACAGAATTGAAATCTAAATTTTGAACTTCAAAAGTTTAAAATTTCAAACTTCCCTCCAATCTTTTCACCAACTCATAAGGTCTGAAAAGGTGTCCTTTCAATCTGAAAAGTTGTGCCTATTCAATTCATATTCATTCAATTCATATCTATTCATTTTCTATATATATCCATCCTTTCTACCTTTCATTTAAAACTCAAAATAACATTCTTCATATCTATCCTTCTTAAAACTATCATATCAATGACTTCCTCAAGTACATTTCAGAAATTGAAGATAACCAAAACCATAAAAAGTTATCTTTACAATGACAAAGTGGACATTAAAACCTATGGTGACTATTTAGCAAATGCTAAAAGTTAACACGGGTGCTTTCGATGTCTTTTTGCGACTTTCCATCTTATGATCTCATCTCTCTCTTCCAACACAACGAAATCTTAAGTCTAATTTACTCTCGTGACAACGACAAAGTATGTTATCCCAAACTCGTGAAGATGTTCTACGCAAATCTCAACCGCGGATTTTATCAAGGCAACGAAAATCAAATTTGGAGTAGGGTCATGGGAACTCAAATTGTTCTAAATTGTAGAAGCAAGGGCATGGATTTCTCAACTTTCGCTATCGATGAAACCGATTTGGAAACCTATCACGATATCTTCAAAGATGGTACCCCAATGGATTTCAAAAATCGTTTCTTTCGTCCAAAAACAAGAATCGTCAACCACCTCCTTCAACACATCATATCTCCCCATTCCTGAAATTACAACAATCCCACTCTTAAAGTCTAAAAGTCTCTCTTCGCCATTATGGGTGATTACCTTATCAATTAGGCCGATATGATTCTAAATGAATTTAAGCCCATAGTTGTATCTTCAAGAGAAAACACTTTCTACTATAGTGTTTATCTCACACGCATTTTCAAATAATTTGGAGTTGATCTTCACAGAGAAGAATTTGTCCCTTGGAAAGTGTTTGACGCATCAAACATTCATCTCATGCAAATTCCTATCACTTTCAAAGCTTATGAGACATATGAGGTCAAAAAAGCTTGATTGCAATAAGAGCAAGACATAATGAAATTCGAAGAAGACGAGACTTCTATGGAAAGTATCGAGTATCCAACCTCAAATCGTAAACTCAAAGAAACGATTATTCAAAATCAAGCGAAAATCATCAAAAATCAAAAGAATCTTAACAAAAAGTTTAATAAGAAGCTTTCCAAAATGACCAAATATCATGGTCAAGACAGGAAGAAAGCTCGGAATTTCATTTTCCTCATCATCATCCAAAAACTAGGCCATCTAGTTTAATCTATCTTTATATATTTCCTTGTATTTGCTTTCAAATCTCGTGATTAATTAGGTCTTGTTTAATTGGATGTATTTGCTTTCGATTAAGTAATGAATGGAGTTTTATTTCTGTTTAAATCATCTTCATGTTTCTGAAAAATCATACAATATATTATAATTTTACAAAAGTTTAAAACAATTCAAAATTTCAAAATTTTCAAAAAAAAAACATAGAGGTTGTATTTGGCTATTTGAAAATAGTAATAAAACTCTGCTCAATCCAGCGTTGTGCGGGACTGGACGTAGGAGTGATCCGAACTATTATAAAATTCGGTGTGTTCTTTCCTTTTTTTCACTTTTATTTCTGTTTATTTTGCATCTATGTTTGAATCTGTGTTTGTGATTGTGTTTGTGGTGTTTGATTCATCCCATAGTTCTCTCTAGTTTTTAGTTTTGTTTAAATTCTTACAAACACTATTCACCCCCCTCTAGTGTTTGTTTTGCCTGAACGATCCTTTCCGCGGTCCCTAACATTACTATATATCTGATGAAACTTGTTATGTACTAAGTAGGATCCTATATCTGTGTAACTCTGATGTTGATGATTATGATTCTGCTATTATGATATGATGTAAATTATTCTCTGATTTCATGTATTTTGCTATATTCTATAATCTTCTGATGTAATTAGTGTGTTATAGTCCAAAGACCTTGCCACTGCGGAGTGGGGGTCTTGGGTTTTTTCAGAAACTAAGTAGCCTAATAGAAAAATAAATAAGGACTAAATCTAGGGGTAACTTGTGTCAATTGCATATTCAGTTGGGGACCCGTATCAAGTAGTATCCCTGTTACCATCTACGGTCTACGGAGGTCTCACACTTGGTAGAGGCGAGGGCACACTTTACTACGTCGGATAGTAAGAGGTCCAAACAGGTTGAGTGCGGGCGTGTTTCAGTGGGACGATGAGCGTGTATCGTGCCGATTATAGAAGATAAAACGCTGCAGCGCCTGTGATTAATGGCCATGTCCTTTTAGTTGATGGGTTCAAGATTGATAACCCTAAATTCCATAGATGGCATATGTTATCACATTGTGGTTATAGGATCCGATCGACGGGTTGAATTTAGGTCAAGCCTAATTCTGACATCTTGGTAAGTTGGTGCAACAATCTTGGATATGAATGAGAACCCAGTCTTTAGTTTGTGCGTAACTTTGTTTACTACTTTTATACCTTTGTGTCTTATGTCCTTAAAAACTATTCATCTGTCTAATGCTTCCTTAACTTATGCCTATGCTAGAAATTACTAAAACTCACCAGACACCTATGTAGTTAATGTCCCTCTATTAACCTGCCATATCCCCGCTACATCGTGTAGAGGATTTCTACCGCTACGCTATTTTCAAATAGCCTTTCCGCTTTTAGCCCCGCTATATTTCGGTATTCCCTATATATCCCATTATTTCAGCTATCTTCCTCTATTTCCGCGTTATCTTCTATAAAAGAAATGAAATTTAAAATGATATTTGTACATAATAAATTTTATAAAACTAGTCTTCTAATATGATTTTTTAACATATTTTTTTAGAATAGAAAATAGTGTAATAGTCTATTAAATTTAACTAAGCTAAATAAAAGTTTACAAAGATTCGCAAATGCTTCTTTTTAAAATTAAGAATGTACTAATTATAATTAAATTTAATGTAAATTTTCCATTCAGGTATCATTTACACATTTGGAAAATCATTAGATGTGAGTTTTATATGCTATTTTAGACCCATCCTCTATATCCCATTATTTCCTCGCTTTATCCCTGCTACAACTTCTTGCACCTCCGCCGCATTCGATCTGCTGGGCACTCTAACTGCATAGCCAAAGGTATGTCTGACCTAGTTTGTTTTTTCTTTTTTCCCCCGCATTCGCAGGTGGAGGGTCTCAGTAGTGATTCTTAATTTTTCTATTCAGCTTGGACTCAGACTCATTTCAAACTCGTGTACTAGTTCAGTTCTCATTTTCTGGCTATTGTAGTATTTGACATTTCAGAGGGATGGTTATACTTATATACTCTAATATTATGGTTTTCACGAGACAACGTATTTGGTTTTATTTTGATGACTATTTAGTATTTATGAAATGTAATAAGTACTGTAACTTGTTTTGCTTTATTATATTATGTTTTAAAGATTCCTCTGTATTTTATATTTCTGTTGTAACGACCTATTTTTTATGTACAGTTTAAGCCAACATCTAATAAACCATGTCAACTCAAATTGCACAGAAAAGCAGAATGTTAATAGAAAGAAATTAGAGAGTGAAAGAAGAAAGAAAGAAATATTAGAATTAAATAATAATAAGATTAGAGTATTACAGTGGAATGGACAAAATATAATAATTAATAATACTTTATACAAAAAAACTATATCTAATTACACCATCAGAGTATACATTCAATCCATCAATACACACAGCGGAATAAACTAGTACCATTAAATATACAAAATACACTTTACTTATACTCCTTCTCTGGAACTCCAAGCGAAACCTAACCTTAAAATATACTCGGTCTAACTCGAGAACATTTAAAACAAAGCAAGATTCAAGCTCTACATAATCAGAAACCGTGAGGCGCTTGTTGGAGATTGGACTCCAACCATGAAAAGGTACGGGACCACCTTCCGATCAATGTACTCTAGAGGGTTACACAAGGGTTCAATAAGAACATCTTGCAACCCGGCCACATGTGACCGACCGCTTATTCAGCTTGAGTGTATCGAATATATTATCACCAATGGTTGGTACCGACATGACGGTTCCCAGGAGATACAGAAGCAAAAGAAGAACAAAATGGATTTTCTCTAGATTGGTGACAATAAACCTTACTTGCGTGTGACCCAATTAGCCATGCTACCTGCCCGATTTTTGTCAATTCTTGGTTGTGAGGCTTGAGGCTACGTTTACCTTCTTAGAACATCTGGCCACCACTCACTTTAAGTGCCACATCGTCAAACCCATCAAATCACCAGTTGATCTTCCCAAAAATATTATGGGTATAAAAGCTAAGAGAAACGAATTCCTCCGCCACCAAACGTAATACCTTGAAAGGATTGTCTTATGTGATCCGTTAGGCATATGCTGTCAAACATTTGTTCATGCAAGTTTTCCTAGGTCTGGACAAACCAAAGGCACTATCCTATAAACAGAATAGCCTTTACAATCTATCTATCTTCATACATATCCCTGTAAACTAACTTCGTACGCAACGTTGATTCGAAGAGCTTTTGGGTCTACTTCCCATCCAGGTCTCTTAGAAACAACACGTCAAAAGGTCCAATAATATATTATTGATAGCTTGGTGTTTTAACTATCAATTTCAAAAACATTATGGTCAATTGTATTGGCAGCTCAAGTTTTATTATCCAAAATCATTCATTAACTCTATCAATCGTAGAAAACATTTTATTAATTTAAAATCAATTACATTCACTTATCTCAACAATCGTCTTTGTTTCCGTCATTTGAAAAAAACAATAACTCTTCTCAATTCTTCAAAATAATCGTATTTGCCAAACTTCCCTCTTTACTTTGAAAATATAGCTATATTTTCTTATAACACAATTCATTTCCTTTGTTTTGCAAATATTGACTTATATTATTAACTCAACGATATACTTTAAATTTCCAACTTTGATATAGTTAAATGATGTCACACGATATATTTATTATCGTATAAACCTACCAGCCTTACCAAACTTTACTTTAAATATTTCCATTTAAAAACGACGCTTACGGAAATATATACTTATATTCCAATTATTATTTTTCAATTTAAGATAACCTCCCATTTCTTTCGAAAAAACACAATGCCCTTAACTTATTATTCAAAATATACCATTTCTCGAAAATAATGGTATAAATATAAATCACATTTCAATTTGACCAAACATGTTGAATTATACATGGTTTAATTTTCAAAACCAAATAGTTTATTTCAATGTCTCGCCAGTAACATTATAATATTATTTTGTTTCAACATATCGCATCTAATGTTGCGGTGTATATTCAATTCAGATCTCAAAATAAATGTTACATATAATATATTCGATTCAAATATTAAATAAAAATATTTAATTTATACCATCACATTAACTCAAATCCCATTTATAACTTTGCTTATGGAAACTTGAGTAAAATCCCTTTACAAATGTCTTTCAAACCTCTTCACACTTGATTACTTCTAAAATTGCTTATAAAACTCACTTGAACGTTAAAACCATTCATTTATATTTTATTTTATAAATGTCAACTGTAAAGTATAAATTATCTAATCGAACTTTTATTTTAATATAAAATGTAATTTAAAATCGGTTTCAGTTATAAAAAATAATTTTTATAAATGATCTTCGTTGATTTCACTTGTCAACAAATAAACATTTCAACAAAAAAGTGTATTGTGACACCCCACGTTCGTTAATGTCACTCACTAAGGGAATGCATTAAGTTTCGTGAAGCGTTATCAGTAAATAGATACAGAATTATTACAAGACAGATATAAAAGCAACAGCGGAATTCAAATTTAATTTCAAACATAAATCATAACATCATGGTCCAAAAATACCATCAGTCTGAAACTACATAAAACCCATTACAATAATGTAAAACTTCTATCTTGTACCATCAGAGTATAGAAAATATATAAAAACATAATTCCTTAAAAAGAGACAAAGCAATAGTAGAGATAAGAACTTGAGCAATACTTTAAGAGAAGATCCTTAGCAAGATAAAAGCAGAATCACGGTCGATCCTGAGTGTTCCCGCCTTGAGAATCAGGGGGGAAACGGAAGAAAGAAGAGGAAACAAAAAGGGTCAGACATAAATTCTAACGAGTCCAGTTACTTTTAGCAAGAAAATAAATAAAAGTAGCATGACAGGCATATAAAGTGGATAAGAAAGAGATAACTACATAAAAGGTAAGCATGACAAGGTAACAGGATAGAGTGTATACGCTTCCCTAATGATTACTCTGCACTATTACTAGTATAACCAGAATGAGATGATCCCTTCCACTATAAGGTGGTAGACTTAGGCATACGTCTGAATGTATCCTAACTACTACCCTAATCGGTTAGCTCCCTAATATGCATAGATACTCTGTGACGACCCCCCCTTAGGATGTGTCACATCCTAACGTGGCAACCCTTCGTTGATATGCACAGCCCCATATCTACAGGTATCACGGTCGTCTTATCCCCCTCTGCCCGGCCCATACACGCACATGAACCGGTGGGTTTGCGCCGCCCACACTGTCCTCTATGTTTGGATCTCTTACAATTAGTTCAGTAAGCGTGCCCCTTTTCCGACCTAGTTCGGAGTACTTTGTTAAACACCTACTTCAGGTTACTGACTGAAACAGGTCCCTCACAATATGATACAAGCTCTCCCCTTTGTCTTGTATCCCCCATTAGGTTTTCTACAGGTTTTATTTACCCTAAAGGGTATCTTTAATTATATAACCCCAATCTTTCTCCTAGTTATGCTTACCTATATGTGTCTTTAATACATTACCCCCAATTGGTTAAGTTTTGTGGGCCAATATTTAAATATTACCCACCCATCTCAGATATAATTAACTTAACCCTCCCATTGTTCAACCAAGTTTACTTAACCCCTATTTATGTTTATGTTCCCCCAATCCCTATGGATTCAACTAGGTTAAGTATTTCAATTTCTTACCATGTCCATTTATGGTTTATAATAGGCTAGACCTCCCACATTAGGTCTACAGCTTGTGGATGCTGGATATGTCGGTCGGGTCAGGGCAGACTTCTACCACAAGTTGGGCCTAACCTTGTGTCTTAGCCCGTCTCATATTTGTGCACTTAGACCCCTCACATTAGATTCAACATTTGGGTTACTGGATATGCCGGTCGGGTCTAGACAGACTTCCACCACAAATGCAATCTAACCTCGTGCTATAAGTGCATTTACAGTTTCTTATTACTGTAATTTTAACCAATTAATTACCTATGTCTTATAGGTGTTCATGCCCATTTACCCAATTATATTCATAGTGAATTATATGTCCGAATTCATATTCATTATACAAATTATGCCAATTCAAATATTTTTCCCTGTTCCCTAACTAACGCATTCGCATATATTTTGGCGGCATGCCTAGGCTAGAAAGTAGCTTGGCCATAATAAAAAGGTAAAGTTGATGGGAAGATGACAATAGTGATTATTCTAACATAACTGGCATAAATATATATTGGCATAGACACGTAATTGGCATAATAATAAGCTGGACATAAAAGCAGATTTAGTGAACAAGTGATGATAAATCTAGATCTAACATAACAAGGATGTTCTAATAGGCATGAATAGATCTAAATAAGGATTCATATGTCCAATTGATGACAGATTTAAATTAACCACCACATGATAGGTACAAGATGATTTAGAGGGAGAATTAGATCTAAACAAGATTTTAACTGTCCAAATAATGACAGATCCAAACTAACCATAAACATAGATAAAGGTTAAGATCCGCATATGTGACATCATAAATTAACCACAAGAGAATTAGATCTATAAAAGTAGATCTAGCATGAGAAAGGTTAAGATCCAAGAATATCATAGATTCATAATTTATAACAGATCCAAATCACAGTCATATCACATTTACTTTTAGTCATTTAAATCTAAAAATAACTAAACTCACAGTGTTTGGATTTCAGAAGATAGAAGAGAAATTGTTGGTATTGAATCTCGGATCTAAACTCGAATCTCTAACTGATTAGCTCTGGTTGATAGTTGCATAAGAAAAGGATTCGGTTAAGTTTAGGCACTGGCAACGTTTGGCCTCCATTGATTTTTAGTGAAGAAAACAAGAGAAATGGCCTCTATATATAGCTTCCAGCCTCCAAAATCCGACCTGCCATCTTAGCCCCTAGGGGGTCGACCCCTCCTTAGGGGGTCGACCCATGGGTTGACACCCCCTTGAAGGGTCGGCCCCGGGGTCGACAGCCCTCCTATGGGGTCGATTCCCCTAGGCGGGATTTTTCCTGCTTCCTTCAATTTCCGTGATTTCGAATTTTGAACTGAAATTTGAATTCCTGGGCCCTATATATAAATAATTATCTTGTGCGTATACAAACTTCAAAGCTTCATAACTTCTTCATACAGTGTTGATTTTACACAAACCAAATGTCTACCTTGACCAGAATTTCGAGACAAACGCAATGGTGCAATCCGTTTCCCTTAATTCTTAATATTAAATTAATTATTATTTAATTTATCCTCTTTAATGTTGTTAAAAATACGGGGTGTTACATTCTCCCCTACTCAAAGGATTTCGCCATTGAAATCTCTAAGTTGAGAAGAATGTATATCCTACCATCCATCATCCATGTATTCATTCATCAATCCCAAGCATCCATTTTCCTTAAAGATTTTTAATTCTTATATGAGCATATGCAAAGGTGTGTGTATATGTCCCAATGCTAATGCAAACATTAGGCGGTCTACTGATTTAGTCGGCTTCCTCAATGCAATGTATGTTAGCGCCATGAATCCAATATGTATGCAAATAATCCTATTATAACATGTAAGTTTTATATGCGTGCACACTCATTCGTCCAAATGCACATCCATATGCTAATACATCCATTTTCACCCACTAAAGAAAAGAAAAATGGACATACATCCATATGCAGTATGAGAGTGATTAAACCGATCTAGTGCCTATGTATGTGTATATGCATCCACAGGCAACCACTAGCAAACACTTGCATCCATCAAACATAACATGTCTCAAACACATGTTTACATCCATAGGATTCCTATCTAAAGGTCGAAAATACTATAGATAGGCATACTCAAATGATAGAAACAAGCATAAATAAAACTTTGGAAAAGGAGTTAAGAACATACTCTCGAAAAGGAAAGGGTACGAAGCACAAATCTTGTCTTCGGTCTCCCAAGTCGCATCCTTTGGGTTATCTCCCCATTGAACCTTTAATAGTTTGATTTCTTTATTGCATAGCTTCTTAACTTCTGATCCAAGAATATGGGTAGGAACTCGTCTAACTGTTGCCTCCCGTTCCACTTCTACTTCCTCTAATATACTTGGCTCAACAACTTCCACGGTGTCATGCAAGCACTTCAGCAAATGAGAAACGTGGAAAACATCATGAACGTCGGATAGATTTTTTGGGAGCTTTACTCTATAGGCCATTTGGCCGATCCTTTCGGTTATGAGAAATGGTCCTACACATCTGGTTGCCAACTTCCCTATAGATCCGAAGCGAACCACATTCCTCAGAGGTGAGATTTTAATAAAAACATATCTCCTACTTCAAATTTGATGTCATTCCTTCTATTGTCTGCGTAAGATTTCTTCCTATCTTGGGCTATCTTCATCCACCGTAGAATAAGGTCAATTTTCTTGGATATTTCTCTAATCATATCAGGTCTAAGTAATAATCATTCTGTAGACTCCCACTAACAAGTTGGTGATCTACAGGGTTGTCCATACAATGCTTCGAAGGGTGCCATTCCAATGTTAGCTTGATAACTGTTGTTGTAGGAAAAGTCTACTAAAGGAAGATGCTCTCCCTAATTCCCTCCTAAGTCTTGGATACACAGCCTTAAAAGATCCTTAAGAACTCTGTTCACCCTCTCCGTCTGTCCATTGATCTGAGGATGATAAGCGGTGCTCAAACACAACTTTGTACCTAATGTTTCTTGCAAGCTCCTCCAAAATTCACTAATAAAGATGGGGTCACGATTGCTTATGATGTTGGAAGGTACTCCATGAAGACGGACTATCTCAAGAACATAAATTGCTGCCAACCGTGATGTCGTCCTCTTACTCCTAACTGGAATGAAACGAGCGCTCTTAGTGAGTCTATCCACCACAACCTAGATACCGTTGTTGCCTTTCTTCGATCTAGTCAAACCATCTATGAAATCCACAGACATGCTCCCCCATTTCCACTAAGGAACCTCCAAAGGATGAAGTAAACCACCAGGATTCTTTTGCTCAGCTTTAACTTGCTGGTAAACTAAACTTTGAGAAACAAACTCTGCCACATCTTTCTTCATCCCAGCCCAAAAGAAAACCCTCTTCATGTCTCTGTACATCTTATCACTGCCTGGATGAATAGTCATCTTAGAATGGTAGGCTTCTTCTAGGACTACCTTTATCAAGCTTCTAGTTTGAGGAACACAAAGCCTTCCGTCTCGTCGTTGCCACCCCCTTTTGTCTATGGAATATCTACTGAGGTGACTATAAGTCTCCCCTTTTCTGAGCTTATACATGATGTCTAAAAGCTGTGGGTCACCTTGTTGCGAAGCTCCTATCTGATCCATAAGAGTTGGTCGTATTTTTAGTGATGCAAATAAATCAGGCAAAATCTCGATGGAGGGCCAAAAGTCAAAAGTTAATATGAACACCAAGCTCTTCCTTTCCACGAACAGAGGACTTAAGTCCATCATCTGCCTACTTAGTGCATCGACCACCACATTACCCTTGCCAGGGATATAAGAAATTTCAAAATCATAAAAAGCTAGGGACTCCATCCACCTTTATTGCCTTAAATTAAGGTCCTTCTGCTAGAACAGATACTTGAGAGATATATGATTGGTATATAACTCGAACTTCTCTCCAAGTAAATAATGGCGCCATGTCTTGAGCGCGAATACTATGGCAGGTAGCTCTAAATAATGGTTGGGATAGTTCTTCTCATGAACTCTCAACCGTCTACCCCCATAACACATTACCTTTCCTTCTTGCATCAGAAGCGCACCAAGCCTAGTACCACACGCATCAGTGTAAATTGTAAACACTTTATTCCCATCAAGCAAGGTCAAGAATGGGGCTGTTGTTAGAGCTCTTTTCAGTCGCTAGAAAGCCACGTCACAATCTATATCCCATGAAAATGCCAAGTTCTTCTTCATCAGCCTAGTGAGCGGGGTTGATATCTTTGCGAAGTCCTTAATGAACTTCCTATAATAGCCTGCCAATCCAAGAAAGCTTCTCACCTTTATTGCATTTTTTGAAATTTGCAATCTTGCACTACAACCACCTTTGCGGGATCTACAGCTATCCCTTCTTTGGAGACCACATGCCCTAAGAATCTCACCTCTTTTCTCCAAAAATGGCATTTGGAGAACTTTGCCTTAAGCTGATGCTCACAGAGAGTTTTCAAAACTTCTCTCAAATGTTGGGCATGCTCTTCTTCTCTTTTGGAGAAGATTAAGATATCATCAAACAAGACTACGACAAATTTATTTAGAAACTCCCAAAACACCCTAATCATTAGATCAACAAAATAGGCAGGTGCATTCTTCAACCCAAAAGGCACAACTAGCCATTCAAAGAAACCATCTGGAGTTCAAAAAGCAATCTTGTCTATACTGCCCTCAACCACCCTCAACTGATGAAACCCCATGGCCAAGTCTAACTAAGAGAATACCGAGGCACCAACAAGCTGGTCAAACAAGTCATCTATCCTTGGAAGTGGGTGCCTATTCTTCTTAGTGAGTTTATTCAATTCTCTATAGTCCACACACAAACAAAGCGAACCATCTGCCTTAGTCACGAATACTACTGGAGCCCCATTCAGATAATTTTTGCCCAATAAACCCTTTTTCAAGTAGCTCCCCTACTTGTTTGCTAAGTTCCCTCCTTTCCCTTAGAGCCATATGGCGCACTGATAATGCAACTGGCTTTGCATTGTCCACCAGATATATACGAAAATCGATCTCGCACCTTGGAGGTAAACCCTATACCTCATCAAAAACATCAGAATAATCTCGGACTACTGCAACAGATTGCAAATCATCGATAGATGCATCAAGAGACTCTAGGAAACTAAGCATAACAGACCCTTGTGGGTCACTAGAAATCTCGAGGGTGCTCCCATGGCAAGTCAAAAGTCTGACGACCCTCCTTTCACAATCTAGAATAGCACCATACGTGGTTAATGTAACACCCCGTGTATTCTATAACAGTGAAATTCACAAATTAAAGTATAATTAATTTCAAATCAAAGAATTAAGGGAAACGGGATACGCCATTGTGTTCGTCTCGGAAAAATACGCGAAATAGAGTCCGAGTTTTCGAAAAACGGAGTCCGTATGAAGAAGATATGGCCTCCGGAAGTTTCAGAATTCAGGTTAAAATTCAAACAGACGAAAACAGCTCAGAAAAACAAGTTTAAAATTCAAAATCGGGCCCAATTGGCCAGGGCGGGAAAATTCCCGCCTAAGGCACCTAGGTCGACTTGGCAGTCGACCTGGGCTAGCCAGGTCGACTGGGCAGTCGACCTGGGTAACCCGTGTCGACTGCCAAGTCGACACGGTGTCGACTGGGGTGTCGACCTGGCCCCAGAGCCAGGTCGAACCCAGCCCACCCTGGCTGGCCTGGTCTGTGTTTGGTCGATTTTCTGAGCCTTGCCTTGTCACTAGGGCTAGGTGTCAGCTCCTGGTTGGTCTCTCCTTCAAACGAACGGCTATCATTGAACCAAGCTTCATCGACGGTCTAAATCAACTCACAAACTCTATAAAAAGGACCTAAGACTAACCCTAATTCACATAAACTAAAATGGAGATGAGACCGTCATGCTGCTGAGGAGAGACTGAAGATAGCCGTCAGAAATAGGGAGACAACTAGAAGATAATTCGAAGCTTAAAGCAACGTTAATCAAATCAAAGCAACGCCTACAACAAAGGATAGCATCTCCAAATTCAGAATTCAGATTTCTGAATTAAAGATTCGCCATACGCTGTAAGTAGAGTGCTATTCCGATATGAATTAAATAATTGTGTTGATTTGTGTAATTGTAAGAAATGGAATTGTGGCGATAATAATATATATTTGTATGTTGCTTTGATGCAAAACGATTTGGTAATATTATGGAATACGATTGGATATTTGCAAGTACGCGATTTGCGTTGGAAACGAAATGGAATTGTGGCGATAATGACTTATATTTGTATGTTATTTTGATTCTAAACGATTTGGCAATGCTATGGTTTGATTCATACAAGTATATGGTTTATGTTGGCAACCACATGTTGTGGAATTTTGATTGGGACTCATGCAAGCATATGATTCATATTGAAAACTACATGTTTGTGGTAGTTATTTACAATACCCATTTGGTATACGCAAGTATAAGACTCATGTTGAAACAACAACTATATGTTGTAATAGTTTATTTTGAAATTCATGGAAGTCTATGATCTATTGTTATGACAACATGATTCTATGGTCATTTTTAGTGTAATTTGATTCACCTAAGTATTATGATTCATATGAAGGTTATGTTGAAATTGGCATCATAGTTCAAGTATAAAAATCATGATTTTGTGATAGTGACAAAAGCAAGCGTCGTTGTAAGCTTGTATTAATTTTATGAACATGTCTAAGCTATGTTTGTTATTATGCCTAGTTAAAAACATGTTTTCTAAGCTTATGTTGTTATCTTAATCATATGATAATATATTTTTGGCACATAAGTTACATTGGAATTACATCCCCTTACAAGTTACATAGATAGGACAAAAACCATGATTATATGAATAGTAGGATTCATATTCAATTATGTTTATGCCATGACCATATAAGGACTCGTGTTCAATTATTATTATGCCATAATTATATGATTAGTGTGGTTCATGTTTAAGTACTATTTATGCCATGACTACATGTTTCGTTTACACCATGATTATGTGAATAGAATGATTCATGTTTAAGTATTGCTTATATTATATGTTGTTACAATTGCAAGTTCACATATGCCTATCTTATGCTAATTAGATCGTTATGTTGCAAGTTCATGCGTTCACACTCCCCTTTTTATGTCACCTTATAAACACCAGGTTATAGCCTCCCCTTTTCATATGGCTAAATTGGATTTAATGTATTAAACCCAACACACCTTACATTGGAACGAACATATAAAACGGGGGTAATGACGTTTGGGCTAAAATATAGAACACATGTGTTGGCTTGTTTGACGCACGCCAATAACTTTGAAAAACAATTAAGTGGCATAAATAAATCTTAACCAATAAAGATGAATTTGAATAATGGGCCGCAAATATTTACATATAAAAAGAAGAAAGACAAAATATGTAAATGTAGAAAATACGATGTGTTTAACCCGAGGTTGGATTGAGTTGTGATGTAAACCTGCCTGGAACCGCCCGACTGTCCAGTAGTCACAACAATACCTATCCAATGTGGGTGGTTAAACGTGGAGCCCAATAAGGACCCGAGGTTAGACTGAGTTGTGGCGTAAGACTGCCCGGACCCAACCGGCAACAGGCAGCCACAACAATACCTGTCTAATGTGAGAGGTCAAGGCTTTAATAAGGCAATTAAGGCTGAGTCAGGATTGATAGGATTAAGTAAATTATATTAATACTTAATCAAAATGGAACATGCTAAACTAAAACGACTGATTGGGGGTTAGGTTTATAAAACACTTAACCAACTTAGCATGTTGGCTAGAAATAGAAAAAACCTAGTAGCGGGGGACCCTTTTCAGCAGTAACCCTATAAGGTATCATGATACCCTGAAACTAGGCAGGGTGGGGCACGATTACTGGGCGACTGTAAGAGGTCAAATCGACGGCGGTGGTGCAGCAGTGTAGGTTCTAACGGGGTGCGGGCGTGCACACACTCCGGCGCAGAAAAATAAGGCACTGGGCACCAGTAGCATACCTGTGCATTCTAGGATTGTGTCGGGCCGCCACCATGGGACTTGATACACCCCATGGTGGGACCAGCATAGGTAACTACAACATCGGGGGCCGTAAGACACATGTAACTATGCGAGTAGGAGCCGATCATCATAAAATGGATCACTTCACCCTGATTATGGGGTGCCAGTTGGGAACTAGTTTATATGGGTTCAGAGATTGATATGGGGTACGATAGTATATTCGACCCTAGACAACTTAACTAAGTTTATGGTGCTTTCCCCATTTCTAGTTTATACTTATCATACCCAGTTCTTTATTCATAGACTGAATAGTCCTAGACTTACTCAGGCTTTATGTCTGACTCTACTTTTCTTTCGTTTTCTTTTCTTCCGTCCCCCCCCCCCAGGTCCACAGGGAGGGAATACCGCAGCTTGACCAGCCTTCATATCCAGCTTGAAGAGAAAGAATGTTTTGCTTGGATCTTTTCGTTTTGGACTATGGCTTTGGACAGCAACTATGGGACTTTTGCAGTTTATTTATGTTTTCTTTATGCTTCTTTAAATGATGTAATCAAGACAGTTATGAAAATGTTATGTTTTTGGAAGTATTGTAAGACAATTATGGTGTGGTTGGTGTAACACGTATTTTAATGAAATAAAAGTTTGTTGTTTTCCGTTGTTCAAAAATATGTGTTCTTATATCTGTCTTGTATATCTGTGACTTATACTTATAAACCTCCACCAAAATTAGGGCATTCCCTTTGAGAGTGACCCTAACGGAGGTGGGGTGTTTCACTTGGTATCAGAGCATAGGTTTACCAGATAAGATAAAAAGTTTTGAAAAATTATTTTCAAAAAGGAAATTTAAAGAAACATTTTTTTTAAAAAAATAAAATATTATTTTATTTTAAAAGGTAAAGTCCCCCCAAAGCCATAGGTACTATCTCTTATCCTTCGTTTTGAATCTATCCTTTTTGTTTCAGCATGTCCGAAGAACTTAACTTGCCAGAGGGTGTACCATTACCTGGTTGGTTTAGACGGTTTTTAGAAGCAAGGGCCACTCAGCCAGGTCCTACCGTTCCTCCTCCCCCAGCTGCAGGAAATCATCCAGCTACAGCGGCATCTCTTCCTCCACCTCCTCCACGGGGAAACACGTTTGCTAAGATATGTAAAGATTTTAAAGCTATGGGAGGAAAGGATTTTCATGGAACTGAGTCCTTCGTGGTAGCCAGAAATTGGCTGAAAGAAATCGAGGACTTATTCGTCATCTTTGAGGTAGAAGATAGACGGAAAGTACAACTGGCAGTTTGGCTACTAAAGGGCGAGGCTTCCTACTGGTGGGAAGTCACTAATGCAGAAAGACCAGTGGAGAAATGGGAGGACTTTAGGGCAAGGTTTGAGGCTAAATTTCTCTCAGATGCGGACAGGAGTTTGCAGTTGGAAAAATTCTTATTTCTTAAGCAAGGGAACAAGACAGTCAAAGAGTATGTTAACCAGTTCGATGAGCTGGCTAGGTTTGGGCTGGACCTAGTCAACACCCCGCACAAGAAGGCTCTCCGTTTCGTCAAAGGGTTGAATGAGCCATTACACAGTTTGGCCATGACCCATATACCCATGGGAGCTACATATGAAAGGTTGGTACAAATGGCATTGCTGAACGAAGAGGATAAGGGCAAGAAGGAGACAAAGGCAGAAAGCTCTCAAGGGAAGAAAGAGGGTTTGCAGCCTAAGAAGACAGACTTTAAGAAGGGCGGGAAAGGCAACAAAGAGAAGAGGAAGTGTAATTTCTATGGCAAAGTGGGGCACTTAGTGAAAGATTGCCGTAAAAAGAAGGCCAAGGAGAATGGTGGGTGCTTTTCTTGCGGTGAGACAGGCCACAGGGCTAAGGACTGCCCAAAGAAACGAGGATAGGGGCAGAGGGTTGGATCCACCTCAAGGGCACAAGTTCATGTGCTAGAAGCGCCACCTCTGCAACAGCGAGGTATAAATACTTCTATAGAAAGTGTAGTTTATCTTTATGATGACCCCGTTCGCACTTTATTTGATTCTGGCGCATCACACTCCTTTATCTCGTCTGCTTTAGTAGAATCTCTGCACCTAAAAACTAGTATGGTAGAGGACCCCTTAATTGTTTCAAACCCAAATGGGGGCCCAGCTCATTTGTCTATGATCTGTTTGGGATTGAAAATTTCTATTCTAAGCGTAGAATTTCAATGTAGTGCCTTTGTTTTGGGCTTTTCGGGATATGGTTTGATTTTGGGCATGGATTGGCTATCCAGTAATGGGGCCATCCTTGATTGTGAGAAAAGGGTTGTTAGGCTCCTAACCCAGCTCGGTAATACTTTGGAAATTTCTTGTAATCCCTCGTATGCGGTTATGCTTAGTTATCTTGAATCGCTAGATGCCTCTGTCGACAATTTGCAATCGGTGAGAGTGGTCCGGGAATATCCGGATGTCTTCGAAGAGGTAAAGGGCTTGCCTCCGAAGCGGGAGATAGACTTCCGCATATATCTTGTAGATAATGCAAAGCCCGTTGCGTTGCCCGTTAGACACATGGCTCCACGGGAAAGAAAAGAGCTCAGTAAACAGATTAAAGAGCTTCTAGAGAAGGGGTTCATTAGAAGGAGCATTTCAGAATGGGGCGCTCCAGTGGTGTTCGCTACAAAGGCGGATGGTTCACTCCGTCTATGTGTTGACTATAAGGAGCTCAACAAGCTAACGAAAAAGAATAGACACCCTCTCCCCAGAATCGACGATCTGTTTGATCAACTTCTAGGAGCGTCTGTTTTCTCCCAACCCGATTTAGCGACCGGTTTTCATCAGCTAAGGGTGGCTGAAGATAGCATCGATAAAACGGCATTCAGAACCCCAGATGGCTTCTTTGAATGGATTGTCATGCCTTTCGGCTTGACAAACGCACCTGCTTACTTCGTGGACCTGATGAGTAGGGTATTCAGAGATTTCCTCAACAAGTTCGTAGTGGTCTTCGTAGACGATATCCTTATCTTCTCAAAGAGTGAAGAGGAGCATGCTCAGCACTTAAGGGCAATCATGGAAACTCTGCGAGTCCATCAGCTAAAAGCCAATTTCTCCAAATGCCACTTTTGGAGAGAAGAAGTGAGGTTCCTTGGGCACATAGTATCCAAACAAGGGTTAGCAGTGGACCCTGCTAAGGTAGTGGCGGTACAGGATTGGAAGACACCAAGGAATGCAACTGAGGTCCGAAGTTTTCTAGGACTAGCAGGTTTCTATCGAAAGTTCATAAGGGATTTTGCGAAAATCTCAGCTCCGCTCACGAAATTGACCAAGAAGAATCTAGTGTTCAATTGGGACTTGGATTGCGAGTTTGCTTTCCAGCGACTGAAAAGGGCTCTTACAACAGCCCCAGTTTTGACGTTGCCAGATGGGAGCAAGATGTTCACTGTTTATACAGATGCATGTGGGACAGGGCTAGGCGCCGTCTTAATGCAAGAAGGAAGGGTAGTAGCTTATGGCGGGAGGCAGTTGAAAGTGCACGAAAAGAACTACCCGACCCACGATCTTGAGTTAGCTGCCATCGTCTTTGCACTCAAGTCTTGGTGACACTATCTCCTAGGTGAGAAGTTCGAACTTTACACTGACCATAAATCGTTGAAATATCTTTTCTCGCAGAAAGATCTTAACTTGAGGCAACAGAGATGGATGGATTTTCTTGCCTCGTATGATTTCGAGATCTCCTACACTCCGGGCAAAGGCAACGTAGTAGCAGACGCGTTAAGCCGAAAGAAACTGACCTTAAGCCCGCTGTTTGTTGAAAGACAAAGCCTAGAGTTTATAGCCAGCTTCGACTTTAGGCCCTCCTCCGATTTTGTACCAGGCTTGCTAGCATCTCTCGAAGTGCGCCCGACTTTAGTGGACTCAATAGGGACAGCACAACGCGAAGACCCTCAGCTCATGGAAACGATTGATAAGCTAATTATGGGTGAGACTTCGAGTCACCTCAACAGATACTCCATCGACGATAAGGGTTTGCTAAGGCGAGATGGAAGACTATGCGTCCCACAGACAAGGGATTTAGTAAAGAAGGTTCTGGAGGAAGCACATCACTCCAAGATGACGATACACCCAGGCGGAGATAAAATGTACAAAGGTATAAAAAGAACTTTCTTCTGGAACGGCATGAAAAAGGACGTGGCAGAATTCGTTTCTAAGTGTATGGTGTGCCAACAGGTTAAGGCGGAACAGAAAAAGCCTGGCGGACTGCTACATCCTCTAGAGGTCCCGCAGTGGAAATGGGATAGCATCTCAATGGACTTCATCGATGGGCTGCCTAGGTCTAGGAGAGGCAACACTAGCATTTGGGTAATAGTGGATAGGCTTACTAAAAGCGCCCACTTCTTACCTGTCAAAAGTAAACGAACTGCCTCATCTCTAGCATGTCTTTACCTCAAGGAAATTGTCCGACTCCACAGAATACCATCCAGCATTGTTAGTGACCGAGACCCTATCTTCACAAGTGAGTTTTGGCGGAGTCTGCAAGAAGCGGTAGGCACGCAGTTATGCTTGAGCACAGCCTATCATCCCCAAACCGACGGCCAAACAGAAAGAGTGAACAGAGTTTTGGAGGACCTTTTAAGACTGTGCGTCCTTGACTTCGGAGGAACGTGGGAAGACCATCTTCCTTTGGTGGAATTTGCCTACAACAACAGCTATCAAGCAACCATCGGAATGGCGCCCTTCGAAGCTTTATATGGAAGACCGTGCCGATCGCCCACTTGTTGGTGGGAGTCTACTGATAAGCTCATACTTAGACCTGATATGATCCGAGAGACTTCAGAGAAAGTAGACTTAATACGAAGAAGGATGAAGACGGCCCAAGACAGACAAAAGTCCTACGCCGACAAGAGGAGGACCGACCTTGAATTTGAGGTTGGGGATAGAGTTTTTCTTAAGGTATCTCCGCTAAGGAACGTTGTTCGTTTTGGAACCACAGGAAAGCTAGCACCAAGGTTCGTAGGGCCATTCCCTATCATCGAGAAAATTGGGAAAATGGCCTATAGATTAGAGCTACCCGAAAAGCTGGCCGGAGTTCACAACGTTTTTCATGTTTCACATCTCCGGAAATGTCTACATGAGTCTGCTGAAGTGGTAGAGCCAAATATCCTAGAAGAAGCTGAAGTGGAGCGCGAAGCAACCATAAGAAAAGTTCCAACCCGCATATTAGGAACGGAAGTGAAAAAGCTACGCAACCGCGAAGTCAAGCTCGTCAAAGTTCAGTGGAGCGACGCTGAAGGAGATGCAACTTGGGAAACTGAAGCTAAAATACGTGCAGCCTACCCTTTTCTTTTCGAGGGTACATCCTTGATCTTTCTTTTTCCTTAAGTTGCGCTTTTATCTATCTTTTTAGGTATATTTCCTCGACCTTATCTTTTAGGTAGAAACCCTTTGGATGAAAACATGTAATTGAAACATGTTATGGATGATGGTTGCAAGTGGTTGCAAGTGATTGCTAGTGGTTGCTCGTGGTTGCATATACACACACAATCTAGGTTTTAGATCGGCTCAGTCACTTCATATTGCATATGCATATATGTTTGCATTCGTATATGGTTGAACTTTAATGTGTTGTCATATGGATGTTGCATTTGTATGAATGATTGTGCACTCATGTAGAATCATGAATAGGAAAATTTGCATACATAATGGATTCATGGCACTTACATAATTCGCATTAAGGAGGTCAACTGAATCAGTAGACCGCCTGATTTTGCATTAGATAAGTACATGTACACACACACTTCGCATATGATCATGAAGCATTAGAAGTCTTTTAAGGACAATGGATACTCGTGTTTGATGGATGAGTAGATGGATGTTTGGATGTTAGGATATATATATTTTTCCTAAACTTGAAGATTTCGGGGACGAAATCCTTTTAAGTGGGGGAGAATGTAACACCCCGTGTATTCTATAACAGTGAAATTCACAAATTAAAGTATAACTAATTTCAAATCAAAGAATTAAGGGAAACGGGATACGCCATTGTGTTCGTCTCGGAAAAATACGCGAAATAGAGTCCGAGTTTTCGAAAAACGGAGTCCGTATGAAGAAGATATGGCCTCCGGAAGTTTCAGAATTCAGGTTAAAATTCAAACAGACGAAAACAGCTCAGAAAAACAAGTTTAAAATTCAAAATCGGGCCCAATTGGCCAAGGCGGGAAAATTCCCGCCTAAGGCACCCAGGTCGACTTGGCAGTCGACCTGGGCTAGCCAGGTCGACTGGGCAGTCGACCTGGGTAACCCGTGTCGACTGCCAAGTCGACACGGTGTCGACTGGGGTGTCGACCTGGCCCCAGAGCCAGGTCGAACCCAGCCCACCCTGGCTGGCCTGCTCTGTGTTTGGTCGATTTTCTGAGCCTTGCCTTATCACTAGGGCTAGGTATCAGCTCCTGGTTGGTCTCTCCTTCAAACGAACGGCTATCATTGAACCAAGCTTCATCGACGGTCTAAATCAACTCACAAACTCTATAAAAAGGACCTAAGACTAACCCTAATTCACATAAACTAAAATGGAGATGAGACCGTCATGCTGCCGAGGAGAGACTGAAGATAGCCGTCAGAAAAAGGGAGACAACTAGAAGATAATTCGAAGCTTAAAGCAACGTTAATCAAATCAAAGCAACGCCTACAACAAAGGATAGCATCTCCAAATTCAGAATTCAGATTTCTAAATTAAAGATTCGCCATACGCTGTAAGTAGAGTGCTATTCCGATATGAATTAAATAATTGTGTTGATTTGTGTAATTGTAAGAAATGGAATTGTGGCGATAATAATCTATATTTGTATGTTGCTTTGATGCAAAACGATTTGGTAATATTATGGAATACGATTGGATATTTGCTAGTACATGATTTGCGTTGGAAACGAAATGGAATTGTGGCGATAATGACTTATATTTGTATGTTATTTTGATTCTAAACGATTTGGCAATGCTATGGTTTGATTCATACAAGTATATGGTTTATGTTGGCAACCACATGTTGTGGAATTTTGATTGGGACTCATGCAAGCATATGATTCATATTGAAAACTACATATTTGTGGTAGTTATTTACAATACCCATTTGGTATACGCAAGTATAAGACTCATGTTGAAACAACAACTATATGTTGTAATAGTTTATTTTGAAATTCATGAAAGTCTATGATCTATTGTTATGACAACATGATTCTATGGTCATTTTTAGTGTAATTTGATTCACCTAAGTATTATGATTCATATGAAGGTTATGTTGAAATTGGCATCATAGTTCAAGTATAAAAATCATGATTTTGTGATAGTGACAAAAGCAAGCGTCGTTGTAAGCTTCTATTAATTTTATGAACATGTCTAAGCTATGTTTGTTATTATGCCTAGTTAAAAACATGTTTTCTAAGCTTATGTTGTTATCTTAATCATATGATAATATATTTTTGGCACATAAGTTACATTAGAAATTACATTAGAATTACATCCCCTTACAAGTTACATAGATAGGACAAAAACCATGATTATATGAATAGTAGGATTCATATTCAATTATGTTTATGCCATGACCATATAAGGACTCATGTTCAATTATTATTATGCCATAATTATATGATTAGTGTGGTTCATGTTTAAGTACTATTTATGCCATGACTACATGTTTCGTTTACACCATGATTATGTGAATAGAATGATTCATGTTTAAGTATTGCTTATATTATATGTTGTTACAATTGCAAGTTCACATATGCCTATCTTATGTTAATTAGATCGTTATGTTGCAAGTTCATGCGTTCACACTCCCCTTTTTATGTCACCTTATAAACACCAGGTTATAGCCTCCCCTTTTCATATGGCTAAATTGGGTTTAATGTATTAAACCCAACACACCTTACATTGGAACGAACATATAAAACGGGGGTAATGACGTTTGGGCTAAAATATAGAACACATGTGTTGGCTTGTTTGACGCACGCCAATAACTTTGAAAAACAATTAAGTGGCATAAATAAATCTTAACCAATAAAGATGAATTTGAATAATGGGCCGCAAATATTTACATATAAAAAGAAGAAAGACAAAATATGTAAATGTAGAAAATACGATGTGTTTAACCCGAGGTTGGATTGAGTTGTGATGTAAACCTGCCCGGAACCGCCCGACTGTCCAGTAGTCACAACAATACCTATCCAATGTGGGTGGTTAAATATGGAGCCCAAGAAGGACCCGAGGTTAGACTGAGTTGTGGCGTAAGACTGCCCGGACCCAACCGGCAACAGGCAGCCACAACAATACCTGTCTAATGTGAGAGGTCAAGGCTTTAATAAGGCAATTAAGGCTGAGTCAGGATTGATAGGATTAAGTAAATTATATTAATACTTAATCAAAATGGAACATGCTAAACTAAAACGACTGATTGGGGGTTAGGTTTATAAAACACTTAACCAACTTAGCATGTTGGCTAGAAATAGAAAAAACCTAGTAGCGGGGGACCCTTTTCAGCAGTAACCCTATAAGGTATCATGATACCCTGAAACTAGGCAGGGTGGGGCACGATTACTGGGTTGACTGTAAGAGGTCAAATCGACGGCGGTGGTGCAGCAGTGTAGGTTCTAACGGGGTGCGGGCGTGCACACACTCCGGCGCGGAAAAATAAGGCACCGGGAACCAGTAGCATACCTGTGCATTCTAGGATTGTGTCGGGCCGCCACCATGGGACTTGATACACCCCATGGTGGGACCAGCATAGGTAACTACAACATCGGGGGCCGTAAGACACATGTAACTATGTGAGTAGGAGCCGATCATCATAAAATGGATCACTTCACCCTGATTATGGGGTGCCAGTTGGGAACTAGTTTATATGGGTTCAGAGATTGATATGGGGTACGATAGTATATTCGACCCTAGACAACTTAACTAAGTTTATGGTGCTTTCCCCATTTCTAGTTTATACTTATCATACTCAGTTCTTTATTCATAGACTGAATAGTCCTAGACTTACCCAGGCTTTATGTCTGACTCTACTTTTCTTTCGTCTTCTTTTCTTCCGTTCCCCCCCCCCCCAGGTCCACAGGGAGGGAATACCGCAGCTTGACCAGCCTTCATATCCAGCTTGAAGAGAAAGAATGTTTTGCTTGGATCTTTTCGTTTTGGACTATGGCTTTGGACAGCAACTATGGGACTTTTGCAGTTTATTTATGTTTTCTTTATGCTTCTTTAAATGATGTAATCAAGACAGTTATGAAAATGTTATGTTTTTGGAAGTATTGTAAGACAATTATGGTGTGGTTGGTGTAACACGTATTTTAATGAAATAAAAGTTTGTTGTTTTCCGCTGTTCAAAAATATGTGTTCTTATATCTGTCTTGTATATCTGTGACTTATACTTATAAACCTCCACCAAAATTAGGGCATTCCCTTTGAGAGTGACCCTAACGGAGGTGGGGTGTTTCAGTTAACCAATCCATCCCTAGAATCAAACCATAGCCCATAAAACCGAGCACATACACATCACATTCAAACTCGACACCTAACACAGATATTCTCAAACCCCGATAAATCATATATAAATGATCCGAACCACCAATGGGGTTTGAGACAACTACGGGGGTCCACTACCATACTAGTAATTAAGCGCAGAGATTCAACCACAGAACAATGTATAAATGAATGTAAAGCGCCAGATTCATAAAGTGTTCTAATAGGATGATTTAAAAGAGAAATTAAACCTACCACGGAAATTTTTCAACCTCTATCAGGAGCACTGATCGCGAGAGCATGCACCTGCCCTCCAGAAGTTCCTGCCCTCTGACCTTGTCCCTATTTCTTCGGGAACACCCTAGCAAAGTGTCCGATCTCTCCACAATTGAAGCAAGAATTCTTCCTTGTTTTGCAGTCCTTCACCAAGTGACCTTCTTGCCGACAACTGTGACACTTTGTAACACCCCGTAATTTTAAAACGGGACATAAGAGATAATTAAATAATAATTAGTTATTAAAAGAAGAATTAGATGAAACGGGTTAAGTCATTGTGTTCGTCTCGGAATTCTTCTTGAAATAGAGTCCGAGTTTGCGTAAAACGGATACCGTATGAAGAAGATATGGATGAACAAAGTTAGGCAGAAAAACCGGAAGTCGACCAGAATGCACTGGCGCACTTCACAAGTGCGCCAGTACAAAAATGCACTGGCGCACCTACCAAGTGCGACCATACTGATCCAGCACAGAACTCTGGAGTGTTCTGTGATGATGTGTCTTCTTCTGAGTGACTGGATGATGTGTATTTGAGCTGGGTGGTTCTGATGGACTCCTAGTTCATCTAAGGGCTCTAAATAATCCTAAACTTCTATAAAAACACTCCCAAACCCTCAACCCTAATCACACTAATTCATACCAAGAGCCGCCATGCCGTCAATGGTGAACCTAGAGTAGCCGCCGTTCTCTTTCAACTCAAAAGCAAGATAGAAGCAAGAATCAAAATCAATTCTAATCTAAATTAGAATAACAATTAGTCTACACCAAAGGCGAGCAATTCAGTTTCAGAATACAGATCCCAGAAAAACAGTATTGTTCTTTTGTTTGTGAGTATAATTTCTTTCACAAAATAATTAATAAATTAATTATGATGGGTCATGACTAGGACTATGAGAACATGTCTGTTGAATCATGTGACGTTACTTGATTTTGTTTGTGAATATATGATTGTTTTGTTAACTAATGTTTGTAGATCTAAATCATACATGAATCTTATGTAAGTTTGGGATGTTAAAACATATGTGAATCTTATGCAAGTTTAGGATGTTAAAGCATATGCGAATCTTATGTAAGTTTGGGATGCTAAATTATATATGAATCTTAGGCAAGTCTGTAGGTGGATTATACACAAGTTCATATGTGAATCAAGTATATACATATGCTAGTTTATATGAAAAACATGTGACATTAATTTACATATTTAGATCCATGGCAGTACATAGTTATGCAAATTTATGTTCTATATGCCCATTGCCTATGCTAGTTTTGTATGTGAATCATATGCTAGTTTTGTATGTGAATCATATGCTAGTTTGAATGTAAGTTTGTATGAAATTCATGTGCAAGCTATAGGAAAACCATATCCATATATGCAAATTCACGATTACATGTTTAGATCTATATATAGATCCATGATAGTTTATGCAAATTTATGTTATATATATATATATATATATCCATTGCCTATGCAAGTTCTTGGCTATGCAAACTTATGTTATGTTCTATTTTACGTGTTATGCATGTTGTGATGTTGCTTTTCTTTTTATAAGTTAGATTATTTTCAAGTACATATATCGTATTAAAATGAATAAATAGCGTGGGTACAATGGGAAAATATTAATTTTGCAAAATTGTGAATTGGCATAAAATGGCTTTAAAGGCATATAATAAATTTGAGACATTAATTGGCCTAATTTATATGCATAGAAATTATGGACATAATTTAGGTGGCAATTATGGACATAGATTAATTTGGAAGTTATTGACAATTTTAAATGGAGATATTAATTCAAATTGGGGTCGAATAATAATATGTAATAATAAATGCCTAAGACACGAGGTTAGACTCATTTGTGGTGTAAGACTGCCCGGACCCGCCCGGCAAATCCAGCAACCACAAACGGTAGTCTAATGTGAGAGGTCAAAGGCATAAATTAAATGCGTAATAAATGCCTAAGACACGAGGTTAGACTCGTTTGTGGTATAAGACTGCCCGGACTTGCCCGGCACATCCAGCAACCACAAACGGTAGTCTAATGTGAGAGGTCAAAGGCATAATTAAAAGATGCTTAGACACGAGGTTAACTCTGTGTAATGACCCGGGATTTGGAACTAAAATCTGAAACATATAAAAAAAATAAATGAAGGATATTTTATTTAAAAGTAACGAAAGTGTAGCGAAAGCATAGCTAAAAACACTGAACGTTATAAAAAGGAAAAGTAAATCTTTATAAACCAGAAGCGTGGCTAAACTAAATAACATAAGCGTAGCTAAATGTAGTAACAACAGCACTACTTAAGTACTGTAGCGAAGCATTACTAAAGACACCATAGCAAAAACGTTGCAAATCTTTAACTAGAGTTTAACGTGACATTTAGAGATAAATCGAGTAGCTCATTAACTAAATAATGTGTGCACTAGCTTGTACCTTTCCTAAGCTAACTAATGCAAGTGCATTCGACCATTTTAGCATGCATTTGAACCCATCCTTTTGCGCATAGAATTAGACCAAATGCAAGGAAAACTAGGTGTTTGAAGTGAAGTATAACATGACCATTTAAATGCTTAGCAACTTAAGCATTTGTGTGCAACACCTTTAGATAAAACTAGTATGAAAAGTATACACATAAGTACACTTAGACAACTAAGAATTTAGCTAACTAAACATAGAAAAACACTCAGCCCATAAGGCCTTAAAACAGCCCAAGATCTTGCGCAAAAACAATATACCAATGCTCGTTGAAACAAACCCATTTAGGCATAAGAAAACCAAACATTTGCTAGTTGAAATACAGCCCCTTCATACGCAAGATAATGCAGCCACTTCCATCCAAAACCAAGGCCCCTTTAGTGAGCTTTACTTCATAGTTAAGAGTAGGGTACCTGTAACACCCCACGTCCATTAATGTCACTCGCAAAGGGAATGCATTAACTTCCATGGAGCATTTTAAGTGAATATAGAACAGAAAATCATAACAAGACAGATATAAAGCAGTACTTGAAAATTTAGAACTTTATTTATTGCAGCAGAAGGTAAGTATGTTTGGTTACATCATCAAAAACCATAAACCAAAGTCAAGTACATAATATCCATCTTGATAAAACAAAGTACATAATCCCACTACTACAAATAGCCATAAAGAAAATGATAGGCTGAACTTTACTTCAGCAGTCCAAATCCAAGTGCTCCCAAAGTGATCCCAATCAAGCTCCACTAGTACTAGTCCCACCCTTAGAACCTGGGGGGAAAGGAAGAAAAGAGGTGGAAACAAAGGGGGTTAGACATAAAGTATGGCGAGTCCGATAACTCTAACAACATAATTATTAAAGCAATATGATAAGATATAAGCTGGAGAATAAGGTAATGACTGTGTGAACCACATGGGTATGGCAAGGCAATCAAGAGAAACAGAGATAATGTTAATGGCACTTCCTAATCAATATAGGATAATTACTATACTCTACCGTATTGTACTGTACTAACACTAACTGCACCCCTACTAGTCACTCTAGAAATTTGACCCCTCTTGGCTAAATAGAATGATGATAGCTTCGTGTACTACTAGATGTACCCACTATCCTCCATGTTTGACTGTACATCTCTAGTTGCTATCATAGGTACCCAGCGTGTAGCTATCCCCACTAGATGTACCCCTTCAATAAGTAATAATGGTAATTCCATGTACTCCTAGATGACGTCGTAGGTGCCGCCTGCTCCTATCTCCACTAGGTGTACCCACTTAATAATTATTAATAATAGTGGTAGCTTCGTGTACCCCTAGCTGACTACATAGGTGTCGTCTGCTCCTATATCCACTAGGTGTACCCACTACCCTGCCCCATTCGATCGGCTCCCTAACTCGTAGATACCCGTGCAGGTCCCACAGTGGGGTGTATCACTCCCCAATATGGCAACCTTATACCACGCAAGGAATGCACGGCTTATAACTACACGATGCAACAACGTCTTACCTACCAGCCCGGACCCACGCACGCACGTGACCCCGTTGGAATTGCGTTGCTACCGCTAACCCGTTTTGGCCTCTAACAATCAGACCCAGTAGGCGTGTCCCGTCCTCGACTTGGGTCGAGCTCACAAAGATATTTAATGGGCTACTGGACTGAAAAGGGCCCCCCATGCTTGACACAAGCTTTCCACCTAGGCTTGGTCCCCTCTAGTACATCCCACTTAACCTCCTTCATGTCCACTTACATGTTTTAAATTTGGTTAAGGGTTTCTATTAGTAATTCCACATGCCACCCAAGGCACCCACTTAACCCCTATGTCCCACTTACATGTTTTACCTTGGTTAAGTGTTACTAATCGTATTTCCTCATGCCACCCAAGGCACCCACTTAACCCCCATGAGCCACCACATGTTTTACTTTGGTTAAGTGTTTCTTAATTTATTACTACCGTAACCCCTGTAGGACCTCTCACATTAGACTGGCATTTGTGGCTGCTGGATTTGTCGGGCGGGTCCGGGCAGTCTTACACCACAAACAAGCCTAACCTCGTGTCCATACAATTGTTACACATTTAGTTTGGGCCTTTGACCTCTCACATTGGGCTACCATTTGTGGCTGCTGGATTCGCCGGGTGGGTCCAGGCAGTCTTACACCACAAATGAGTCCAACCTCGTGTCTTAGGCAATTAATTATACATAATTAATTTTCCCCAAATTTGAATTACTTTCCCTATTCAATTTTCCATATTTATTTATGTCCATAATTTATCACCTAAATTATGTTCATCTATTTATGGTATATAAATTATACCAATTTCATCACTAATTAATTTTATTCCTTAAAATTTATTACATGCCTTTTTAGGCCATTACATGCCAAATTCACAATATGTGTGTATCCACTATTATCCCCATCGTACCCCCGTCATTCGTTCGCTTAACATGACATATACATATTAGACTAGCAAATAGTCTAATACTTAAAAAAAGGGAATAAATGTCACAAAGTCACATACACACAATAATAGATCTAATTTGCATCTAACTTGCAATTAAGAATTACAACATACTTGCATAGTCTTTGTATTATCAAGGATCCAAAAATCATAGATCTAAAAGGTGTGAACTTGCATGTATGAACATAGTTTTACACCCAACTAGCCTAGGTAATTATCACAAACTTACATAAACTATGTATGTCGTCAACCTAAACATAAAGGTGTCATCTTGCATAACTATGGATCCAATAAAAGGTGTTAACCTGAGTAAACTATGGATCCACATAAAGGTGTAAACTTGCATAACTATGCATGTCATAGTTTCAACATAAAAATGTCAACTCGAATATGGATCTAAACTTTAAAGGTGTGAACTTGTATATATGTGAATCCAATTATCACTTAAACTTGCATATGAACATAATATTTATACAAACTAGCATATGTTCCACATCCATATTCGCATAAAAACTGATGTTATAAACCTAGGTGATTGGATTATAAATTTTATCTGTTCTGGTAACAACCCGTATTTTCAATAACCTGTAATAACATAAATCGAGGCAGAATTTAATTCTAAAATGGGAATCAAGGGAAACGGGCTATGCCATTGTGTTCGTCTCGGAAAAATACGCGAAATAGAGTCCGAGTTTTCGAAAATCGGAGTCCGTATGACCAAGATATGGCCTCGCGAAGTTTCACGAAAATTCCCAAATTAAAGTATACTTAATTAAGTGAAATGGGTTGTGTAGATATATATATATATATATATTGATATATATATATATATATATAATTGAAAATTTAATAAATAAATATGCAAAAATGCTCAAAACAGCGAATTGGGAGAGGGGAATAACCGAACCGGCCGATTTTTGAAGTCGACCCGAGCCCGCTGGGTCGACTAGGGGTTAATCCAGGGTGTTTGGCTGTCAACCCGTGGGCCGATTCGCTCAAGTGCAGATTTTGCATTTGAATGGTTCTCATGGTCCATCTTTAATCTAAAGGCCCTAGATGGTTCCTACACTTGACTTCTTCCCCAAGACATGCTTTGATGGCTTGGATTGAATCTAGGGTTAATCCTATGGCCTAAAACACTTGCCTAATCTATAAATAAGACCCTAACCTACCCTAATTCATTCATAATTAAACCTAGTGACTAAACTATGGCAAAATGCTAGCTCTCATGGCCTCCACTAATTTTATGAAGAGGGTTGCATACTAATCACTCTCTAATCAACTTCTAATCCCTTCTTAGCATCTTAATCTTCTTCATTTGGTGTTCAAAGTTGCTAGTTGTGAGTTTCTATCACTTTGATGATCTTTTGGTAAACTAATTAGATGAGATGTGATGAGATTTATGGTTTTGTATGTGGGTTAATGAGCTTTGAATCATATGATATGATGTTAGCATTAATCTTATGTTTATGCATGTTGAGTATGTAAGCTTATGCAAGTTTAATATGATGTATGTTATGTTTGCATGATGCTAAATATGCAAGTTGTGGGCTATGTAATCATATGCATGTTATGCAAGTTCATGGTAATATGCTATGCAAGTTACATGTTTGTTAATATGCAAGTTACATGTTTGTTAATATGCAAGTTACATGTATGTAAATATGCAAGTTACATGTTTGTTAATATGCAAGTTACATGTTTGTTAATATGCAAGTTACATGTATGTAAATATGCAAGTTACATGTTTCTTTATATGCAAGTTACATGTTTGTTAATATGCAAGTTACATGTATGTAAATATGCAAGTTACATGTTTCTTTATATGCAAGTTACATGTTTGTTAATATGCGAGTTACATGTATGTAAATATGCAAGTTACATGTTTATTAATATGCAAGTTCATGATGACACATTATGCAAGTCTATAAGCTAATATGCAAGTTTGTTATGCAAAATGAATATGTAAGTTATGTGACATATTATATGCAAGTTATGTGACATGTTATGCAAGTTCATATGCAAGTTATGTGTTTGTTAATATGCAAGATGGCACCTTTGAAACATGTTCATTCATATGCAAGTTGACACCTTTTATATGTGTTATATCATGAACGAAATTACGTGGGAACGATGGGGTAATTAAATGCATAAGTTAATAAGATTGTGTGAAATTAATATAATTATGCATAACACAAAATAAATAAACATAGTATGGGAATTTGCCTATTTGGTTAGGTGTACCCATACTATGTGTTGGGAATTTACCTATTGAGTTAGGTCTACCCCATGGGAATTTACCTATTAAGTTAGGTCTACCCATGTTAAGAAAACTTGATTAATTAGGGATAATTAATATAAAATTATGAGGGTGATTAATTAGGTGTAATTAATTGACTAAGACACGAGGTTGGACTCAGTTGTAGCGTAAAACTGCCCGGACCCAACCGGCTTAACCAGTTGCTACAAATGTTAGCCCAATGTGAGAGGTCTTAGGCACAAACTAAATACGTAATTAATGTAAAGACACGAGGTTAGACTCTGTTATGACATAAGGCTGCCCGGACCCAACCGGCTTAACCAGCGGTCATAAAAGACAGTCTAATGTGAGAGGTCTTTACAAAGGTTACGTTCTTAATTAATTAATTAAGAAACACTTAACCACATTAGCATGTAGAGGGACATGAGGGGTTAAGTGGGTGCCTCGGGTGGCATGAGAAAATCTAGTGGTTGCCTTGGGTGGCAATAGAAAATACGATTAGAATACTTAACCAAAATAGAACATGTAATTAAAACATGATTAAAGGGTTAAGTGGGATATACTAGAAAAAGGGACAAGCTTAGGTGGGTAGCTTGTGGAGGCCCATTTCAACCAGTAACCCATACGTATCTTTGTGGGCTCGACCCATGTCGAGGACGGGACACGCATACTGGGCTTGACTGTAAGAGGCAAACGGGTTAGCGGTGGCAACGCAAGTCCAACGGGCTTCATATGCGTGAGTGGGCCCGGGCTGGTAGGTAAGCCGTTGTTGCATCGAGTAGATATAAGCCGTGCACCTTTAGTTTCATCAGGTTGCCACATTGGGGAATGATACATCCCACGGTGGGGCCAGCACGGGTATCTACGTTAGGGAGCCGATCGAATGAGAAGTAGTGTGTACACCTAGTGGATTGTAGGGCCCCGTGGCGCCTACTTGGTCACCTAGGGGTACGCAGGTACTAATTAGTAAATTTTATAAGTCCTTGGGTGGGATCAACCTTTAAGTTAGGAACGACTGGTGTGGTGCAGTTTAGTAATTTACCTTAGGGAGGGTAGATGCGTCTTTATCCTTTATCTTCGTTTAGTTGACTGCTTAGGGTAGCCATTCATCCCTATATGTTACCGTATATCAGTTTATGTCTTCTCTGGTTACTTTAACGATTGTATTGTTAAAGTTATAGGACTCGCTCAGACTTATGTCTGACCCTGTTGTTTTTATCTTTTTCCCAACCCTCAGGTCCTACGGTGGATCCTAGCAGTAGTGGAGCTTGATCGGATTGTTGTTCCAGTCTTTAGGAGCTTGGATAGATGTAAAGCTCCAGTTATCCAGTTATCTTTTCTTTTGTTTGGCTATTGTATGAGAGTGGGATTATGTACTTCTTTATTTTGATGGATATTGTACTTGACCTTTATTGTGGTTTTATGATGTAACCAGACATGTTTTACTTCCGCTGTTATGAGATGATGTTTTAAAATTTCAAGTATTATTTATATCTGTCTTGTTGTAATTTTTCTGTTCTATATTCACTAAAATACTCCACCGATGCTATGGCATTCCCTTAGTGAGTGATCATAGCGGGAGTGGGGTGTTACACGTGGTATCAGAGCTTAAGGTTACCAGAACAGATAAAATTTTTGAGAAAAACTACTTTCTAAGAGTATTTTCGAAGAAAGTATTTTTAAAAGCATGTCTTCTAAGAGAAAAAGTTTTTGAAAAAGAAAAGCATAATCCCCAATAGCCATATCTTTATCTTTCGGAATCTCCTTTTTGAATCTTTCCTCTTTCGTTTCAGCATGGCTGAAGATCTTAACATCCCGGAGGGTTTAGTTATACCACTATGGTATAGGAGGTTGCAAGAGGCTAGGGCCGCGGCTGCGGGTCCGGCCAATGCTACTACACCAGAGACAACCGCTCCTCCTCCTCAGCCTAGAGTGGATAATTTTGCTAAGGTTTGCAAGGAATTCAAGGCTATAGGAGGAAAACCTTTTCTTGGTTCAGAGACTTTCGTAGAGGCTAGAGATTGGCTTAAGGAAGTGGAAGAGTTGCTAGATATCTTTGAAGTGGAAGAGGGAAAGAAAGTCAAGTTGGCGGCTTGGTTAATGAAGGGAGAGGCCTCATTCTGGTGGGAGGTCACTAATGGAGAACGCCCTGTTGACTCTTGGGCAGATTTTAAGCAAAGGTTTGGGGCTAAGTTTCTCTCAAGGGCGGAAGAGAATCTGTTTATGGAGAAGTTCTTGAATTTGAAGCAAGGGAATCTCACGGTGAAAGAATATGTCAACAAATTCAATCAATTAGCAAGGTTTGGCATAGAGTTGGTGAATACACCGGAGAAGAAGGCTTTGAGGTTCGTTAGAGGCTTGAACGAACCATTGCAAGGAATAGCTATGACTCACATTCCTATGGGGGCCACTTTTGAGAAGCTTGTCTACATGGCACTTATGCATGAGGATGATAAGAATTCTAAGGCACCAGAGAAAAAGGGGGATCAGAAGAAACCGCAACAGCAACAACAAGGCAAGGGCGGAAAAGGCAATGGTGACAAAAAGAAGACGAAGAAGAAGTGCTTCAATTGTGGAACACCAGGACACCTCAGTAAGGATTGTCGCAAAAAGAAGAAGACCGGTTGCTTTCATTGTGGTGAAGCAGGGCATCTTGTGAAAAACTGCCCAAAGAAGGGGCAGAAGACGGGGTCTACCTCAGGAGGCCAGGTGCAAGCTCTTATAGCACCACCTCAGTCAGGGGGGCAAGTTCAGGTTCTCTCAGTTCCACCGATTCAGCAGAGAGGTAGAACTATTTCCGTTGAAAGTCTGGTTTTTCTGTTTGATCATCCAATTCGTACTTTGTTTGACTCTGGCGCATCGCATTCTTTTATCTCATCATCGTTAGTTGAGTCACTGCACTTAGACACCAGTCTAGTTGATGATCCCTTGGTTGTCTCAAACCCAATTGGGGGCTCCATATATCTGTCTATGATATGTTTGGGTTTGAAGATTTCTATACTTAGCGTTGAGTTTAGATGTGATGCTTTTGTATTGGGCTTCACGGGCTATGGGTTGATCTTGGGCATGGACTGGTTATCCAGTAATGGTGCCGTTCTTGATTGCGAAAGGAGAGTTGTCAGGCTCATGACCCGCTTGGGTAACACTCTCGAGATCTCTTGCAATCCCATGGAATCTGTTTTGCTAAGTTATCTTGAATCGCTCGATGCTTCGGTCGAAAGTTTGTGTTCTGTCAGAGTAGTCCGGGAATATCCGGATGTGTTTGAAGAAGTAAAGGGTTTGCCTCCGAAGCGGGAGATAGATTTCCGAATTTATTTGGTGGATAATGCCAAACCAGTGTCTTTGCCAGTACGCCACATGGCTCCTCGTGAGAGAAGAGAACTTCATAAGCAAGTAGGGGAGTTGCTTGAGAAGGGGTTCATAAGGCGAAGTATATCGGAGTGGGGAGCTCCAGTAGTGTTTGCCACGAAGGCGGATGGGTCCCTCAGACTTTGTGTGGATTATAGGGAACTTAATAAGCTCACGAAGAAGAATAGACACCCATTACCGAGGATAGATGATCTCTTTGATCAGTTGGTTGGCGCGTCAGTATTTTCGCAGATGGACTTAGCTACAGGGTTTCATCAGTTAAGAGTGGCGGAGGACAGTATAGAGAAGACTGCTTTCCGGACTCCGGATGGTTTTTATGAGTGGCTAGTGATGCCATTTGGGTTGACAAACGCCCCCGCATACTTTGTTGATCTCATGAGTAGAGTGTTCAGAGAGTATCTGAATAAGTTTGTAGTAGTTTTTGTGGATGACATCTTGGTCTTTTCCAAGAATGAAGAAGAGCATGCCTTACATCTCAAGGAAGTGTTGGAGACTCTTCGAGCGCATAGTCTTAAAGCTAAATTCTCTAAATGCCATTTTTGGAGAAGAGAAGTGCGATTCTTAGGGCATGTGGTCTCTAAGGAAGGGATAGCTGTGGATCCCGCAAAGATAGTATCTATCCAGGATTGGAAAGTTCCTAGAAATGCTACCGAGGTAAGAAGTTTCTTGGGGTTGGCAGGATATTATAGGAAGTTCATCAAAGACTTCGCGAAGATATCAGCCCCATTAACCCGCTTGACGAAGAAGAATCTGGTTTTCTCATGGGATGTAGATTGTGATGATGCTTTCCGACGGTTAAAGAGAGCTTTGACCACCGCTCCAGTTTTAGTGCTTCCAGATGGGAGTAAGCCGTTTGTTGTTTATACCGATGCTTGTGGAACAGGATTAGGCGCAGTCTTGATGCAGGAGGGAAGGGTAATAGCCTATGGAGGGAGACAATTGAGAGTGCATGAGAAGAATTACCCTACCCATGATCTAGAGTTGGCCGCGATTGTTTTCGCACTTAAGTCTTGGCGCCATTATCTTCTTGGTGAGAGATTCGAGTTGTTCACCGACCATAAATCATTGAAGTACTTATTCTCTCAGAAGGATTTAAACTTAAGACAGCAAAGGTGGATGGAGTTCTTAGCATCCTATGATTTCGAGATAGCGTATACCCCTGGTAAGGGTAACGTGGTGGCAGACGCCTTAAGTAGAAAAAGGCTATCTTTGAGTCCATTGTTCGTGGAACGACGAAGCTTGGAGTTTCTTTCTTTGTTTGACTTCAGACCTTCTGTTGATTTTGTACCTGGTTTGTTGGCATCCTTGGAGGTTAGACCTACTCTTTTGAGACGGATTGGCGAGGCTCAGCGAGACGACCCACAGTTGGTTGTGTTGGTAGAGAAGCTTATAAGAGGGGAGTCGTCCAGCCATTTGGGTAGATACACCATAGATGATAAGGGATGGTTGCATAGAGACGGTAGACTTTGTGTACCGCAAGATGAGGGTTTGAAGAAGGCTATTTTGGATGATGCACATCGTTCAAGAATGACTATTCATCCCGGTGGAGACAAAATGTACCAAGACATGAAGAGAGTTTTCTTTTGGGCCGGTATGAAGAAAGATGTGGCCGAGTATGTGGCTAGATGCTTAGTGTGCCAACAAGTTAAAGTGGAGCAAAGGAAACCCGGTGGGTTGCTACACCCATTGGAAGTTCCACAGTGGAAGTGGGATAGTGTCTCGATGGATTTCATCGACGGGTTACCGAGATCGAGGAAGGGCAATACGGGAATTTGGGTTGTGGTAGACAGACTTACAAAGAGTGCCCATTTTATACCCGTAAAGAGTAAGAGGACCGCTCCATGGCTTGCTTCAGTCTATGTTAGAGAGATTGTTAGATTGCATGGCGTACCATCCAGCATTGTGAGTGATCGAGATCCTATTTTCACTAGTGAGTTTTGGAGAAGTTTGCAAGAGGCGGTAGGGACTCAGTTGTGTTTGAGCACCGCATATCATCCTCAGACGGACGGTCAGACCGAGAGGGTGAACCGTATCTTAGAAGATCTTTTGAGGCTTTGTATCTTGGATTTTGGAGGTACATGGGAAGAACATCTTCCTTTGGTGGAGTTCGCATATAATAACAGCTTTCAGTCCAGTATTGGTATGGCTCCTTTCGAAGCTCTTTATGGAAGGCCTTGTCGATCTCCTACATGTTGGTGGGAATCTACGGATAAGATCTTGCTTGGGCCGGATATGGTTAGAGAGACTTCAGAGAAGATTGATTTAATTCGAAAAAGGATGAAAGCAGCGCAAGATAGACAGAAATCTTATGCGGATCGGAGAAGGACGGATCTTGAGTTTGAGGTTGGGGACATGGTTTTTGTCAAAGTATCTCCATTGAGAAATGTTGTTCGCTTTGGGTCCGTAGGGAAGTTAGCACCGAGATTTGTTGGGCCGTTTCCTATTAAGGAAAGGATTGGACGGATGGCATATAGGGTGGAGTTGCCCGACAGACTTAGTGGTGTTCATGATGTATTCCATGTATCACATTTGAGGAAGTGCTTACATGAGACCGCGGAGGTGGTAGAGCCGAGCTTGCTTAGAGATGTAGAGGTAGAGCGTGATGCGACGATTCGACGAGCTCCTACTCGCATCCTTGGGTCAGAAACTAGGAAGTTGAGGAACAGAGAAGTTCAGCTAGTTAAAGTGCAATGGGGAGATGACGAAAGCAATGCTACTTGGGAGACGGAAGCAAAGATGCGTTCTTTGTATCCATTTCTTTTTGAGAGTATGTCTTTTAACTTCTCCTTTATTGCTTGTCTAGTACTTATCTTATCTTTAGTATATCCTCTCGCTAATACCTATGACCTTTAGATAGGGTAAAACCTATGGTTGAGACATGTGTTTGAAACATGTTATGGTTGATGGATGCATATGGATGCAATTGTTTGCTAGTGGTTGCTCGTGGATGCATATACACACACATTAGGCACTAGATCGGCTCAGTCACTTCATGTTGCATATTGCATAAATGGATGTGGTAGTTAGATTGATGGATGTATCATGGCTGTGTTATCATATGGATGATGCATTTTTGTGTATGGTTGTGCACGCATGTAGAAATTTGTATGTGTCAATAGGGTTTCGCATACATATTGGATGCATGGCACTATCATGGTTTGCATTAAGGAGGTTTACTGTATCAGTAACCGCCTGATTTTCGCATTAGGTAAGTACATATACACACACTTTTGCATATATCCATCCAGCATTTAGAATCTTGTAAGGACAATGATCGCTCGTGGATGATGCTTTGAGTAGATGGATGATTGGATGGTAGGATACGTTCTTCCTAACTTGAAGATTTCGGGGACGAAATCCTTTAAGGAGGGGAGAATGTAACAACCCGTATTTTCAATAACCTGTAATAACATAAATCGAGGCAGAATTTAATTCTAAAATGGGAATCAAGGGAAACGGGCTATGCCATTGTGTTCGTCTCGGAAAAATACGCGAAATAGAGTCCGAGTTTTCGAAAATCGGAGTCCGTATGACCAAGATATGGCCTCGCGAAGTTTCACGAAAATTCCCAAATTAAAGTATACTTAATTAAGTGAAATGGGTTGTGTAGATATATATATATATATATATTGATATATATATATATAATTGAAAATTTAATAAATAAATATGCAAAAATGCTCAAAACAGCGAATTGGGAGAGGGGAATAACCGAACCGGCCGATTTTTGAAGTCGACCCGAGCCCGCTGGGTCGACTAGGGGTTAATCCAGGGTGTTTGGCTGTCAACCCGTGGGCCGATTCGCTCAAGTGCAGATTTTGCATTTGAATGGTTCTCATGGTCCATCTTTAATCTAAAGGCCCTAGATGGTTCCTACACTTGACTTCTTCCCCAAGACATGCTTTGATGGCTTGGATTGAATCTAGGGTTAATCCTATGGCCTAAAACACTTGCCTAATCTATAAATAAGACCCTAACCTACCCTAATTCATTCATAATTAAACCTAGTGACTAAACTATGGCAAAATGCTAGCTCTCATGGCCTCCACTAATTTTATGAAGAGGGTTGCATACTAATCACTCTCTAATCAACTTCTAATCCCTTCTTAGCATCTTAATCTTCTTCATTTGGTGTTCAAAGTTGCTAGTTGTGAGTTTCTATCACTTTGATGATCTTTTGGTAAACTAATTAGATGAGATGTGATGAGATTTATGGTTTTGTATGTGGGTTAATGAGCTTTGAATCATATGATATGATGTTAGCATTAATCTTATGTTTATGCATGTTGAGTATGTAAGCTTATGCAAGTTTAATATGATGTATGTTATGTTTGCATGATGCTAAATATGCAAGTTGTGGGCTATGTAATCATATGCATGTTATGCAAGTTCATGGTAATATGCTATGCAAGTTACATGTTTGTTAATATGCAAGTTACATGTTTGTTAATATGCAAGTTACATGTATGTAAATATGCAAGTTACATGTTTGTTAATATGCAAGTTACATGTTTGTTAATATGCAAGTTACATGTATGTAAATATGCAAGTTACATGTTTCTTTATATGCAAGTTACATGTTTGTTAATATGCAAGTTACATGTATGTAAATATGCAAGTTACATGTTTCTTTATATGCAAGTTACATGTTTGTTAATATGCGAGTTACATGTATGTAAATATGCAAGTTACATGTTTATTAATATGCAAGTTCATGATGACACATTATGCAAGTCTATAAGCTAATATGCAAGTTTGTTATGCAAAATGAATATGTAAGTTATGTGACATATTATATGCAAGTTATGTGACATGTTATGCAAGTTCATATGCAAGTTATGTGTTTGTTAATATGCAAGATGGCACCTTTGAAACATGTTCATTCATATGCAAGTTGACACCTTTTATATGTGTTATATCATGAACGAAATTACGTGGGAACGATGGGGTAATTAAATGCATAAGTTAATAAGATTGTGTGAAATTAATATAATTATGCATAACACAAAATAAATAAACATAGTATGGGAATTTGCCTATTTGGTTAGGTGTACCCATACTATGTGTTGGGAATTTACCTATTGAGTTAGGTCTACCCCATGGGAATTTACCTATTAAGTTAGGTCTACCCATGTTAAGAAAACTTGATTAATTAGGGATAATTAATATAAAATTATGAGGGTGATTAATTAGGTGTAATTAATTGACTAAGACACGAGGTTGGACTCAGTTGTAGCGTAAAACTGCCCGGACCCAACCGGCTTAACCAGTTGCTACAAATGTTAGCCCAATGTGAGAGGTCTTAGGCACAAACTAAATACGTAATTAATGTAAAGACACGAGGTTAGACTCTGTTATGACATAAGGCTGCCCGGACCCAACCGGCTTAACCAGCGGTCATAAAAGACAGTCTAATGTGAGAGGTCTTTACAAAGGTTACGTTCTTAATTAATTAATTAAGAAACACTTAACCACATTAGCATGTAGAGGGACATGAGGGGTTAAGTGGGTGCCTCGGGTGGCATGAGAAAATCTAGTGGTTGCCTTGGGTGGCAATAGAAAATACGATTAGAATACTTAACCAAAATAGAACATGTAATTAAAACATGATTAAAGGGTTAAGTGGGATATACTAGAAAAAGGGACAAGCTTAGGTGGGTAGCTTGTGGAGGCCCATTTCAACCAGTAACCCATACGTATCTTTGTGGGCTCGACCCATGTCGAGGACGGGACACGCATACTGGGCTTGACTGTAAGAGGCAAACGGGTTAGCGGTGGCAACGCAAGTCCAACGGGCTTCATATGCGTGAGTGGGCCCGGGCTGGTAGGTAAGCCGTTGTTGCATCGAGTAGATATAAGCCGTGCACCTTTAGTTTCATCAGGTTGCCACATTGGGGAATGATACATCCCACGGTGGGGCCAGCACGGGTATCTACGTTAGGGAGCCGATCGAATGAGAAGTAGTGTGTACACCTAGTGGATTGTAGGGCCCCGTGGCGCCTACTTGGTCACCTAGGGGTACGCAGGTACTAATTAGTAAATTTTATAAGTCCTTGGGTGGGATCAACCTTTAAGTTAGGAACGACTGGTGTGGTGCAGTTTAGTAATTTACCTTAGGGAGGGTAGATGCGTCTTTATCCTTTATCTTCGTTTAGTTGACTGCTTAGGGTAGCCATTCATCCCTATATGTTACCGTATATCAGTTTATGTCTTCTCTGGTTACTTTAACGATTGTATTGTTAAAGTTATAGGACTCGCTCAGACTTATGTCTGACCCTGTTGTTTTTATCTTTTTCCCAACCCTCAGGTCCTACGGTGGATCCTAGCAGTAGTGGAGCTTGATCGGATTGCTGTTCCAGTCTTTAGGAGCTTGGATAGATGTAAAGCTCCAGTTATCCAGTTATCTTTTCTTTTGTTTGGCTATTGTATGAGAGTGGGATTATGTACTTCTTTATTTTGATGGATATTGTACTTGACCTTTATTGTGGTTTTATGATGTAACCAGACATGTTTTACTTCCGCTGTTATGAGATGATGTTTTAAAATTTCAAGTATTATTTATATCTGTCTTGTTGTAATTTTTCTGTTCTATATTCACTAAAATACTCCACCGATGCTATGGCATTCCCTTAGTGAGTGATCATAGCGGGAGTAGGGTGTTACAGTGAACTTGCATGTATGAACATAGTTTTACACCCAACTAGCCTAGGTAATTATCACAAACTTACATAAACTATGTATGTCGTCAACCTAAACATAAAGGTGTCATCTTGCATAACTATGGATCCAATAAAAGGTGTTAACCTGAGTAAACTATGGATCCACATAAAGGTGTAAACTTGCATAACTATGCATGTCATAGTTTCAACATAAAAATGTCAACTCGAATATGGATCTAAACTTTAAAGGTGTGAACTTGTATATATGTGAATCCAATTATCACTTAAACTTGCATATGAACATAATATTTATACAAACTAGCATATGTTCCACATCCATATTCGCATAAAAACTGATGTTATAAACCTAGGTGATTGGATTATAAAAAGGGATTCATTGACACAAGTTAACATCATGAACTACTAGCATATATTTTAGATCCAAACTTACATAACATCATATAACTCGCATACAACTTGTGTGATCCTATTAACTTGCATAACATCATATGTACAACTTGCATAATCATATTAACTTGCATAACATCATATATGAAACTTTGCATAATCATATTAACTTGCATAACATCATATATGAAACTTGCATAATCATATTAACTTGCATAACATCATATATGAAACTTGCATAATCATATTAACTTGCATAATCATATTAATCTTGCATAACATCATACATGAAACTTGCATAACATCATATATAAAACTTGCATAACATCATATAATATGAATCAAGTTAACATACATGATTAAATATATGAATTAGATTCACAACCACAACTTATAATCCAACGTATATCACATCATAATTAATTTAGCAATTATTTTGTTAAAGTGATCAAACTCACCATTCAACGAAGTTCTGGAATTTATTAGCGTCCCTTTGTTGTAGTTGAATTTGTTGTTGGATTGAATTGAGTTGCTTTAATCTTCTTCTAATTGGTGGCGGCTGCTCTAGGGTTCAAGACGACAGCATGACGGCCATAGTTTTAGTTTTAATTTTGATTTAGGGTTTGAGTCTATGGGTCTTTTTATAGAGTTTTGAATTTATTTACAGCCGTTAGATCACTCCAGAATCCATCTAGGCCTTAGAAACCAAGTAATGATGTCAACGGACCAACCAGGAATCACCACCTAAGCCCTAAAACATAAAATTTCGTCATAGACCATTTAGGGCCGATGGGACCAATTCAAACCTCCTGAGTCGACCCTGGGGTCGACCCAGCGGGACTCAGGTCGACCCAGCGGGTCTCAGGTCGACCCATAAAATAGGTTGGTTTGGTGTTTTTCCTTCCCGCTTCCACTGTTTTGAATTTTTTTCTTAAATTTTAGGTTGAATTTTAATTTATTTTTATAAATATATATATATATATATATTATCTTCCTAATTAACCATTTTCACAGTAAACTACTTTTTGAACCGCGTTCACACTAAGCCGGTTTTTAGCCATTCCCCTAAAACAAAAATATGGCGTTGGCAGGGATCGAACTCTGCACCTCTTGTATGCAAGTCACATGTTCCAACCAAATGAGCTACTTAGTCTTTTGCTTACAAACCTTAGAAAAATGCTAAACATTTGTTCTTTAATTTGTTATTTTAATATTCTCAGAAAATACGAGGTGTTACAGTACCCAGTTGAAAGTGACACATTAACTAAAAGAATTATACTTAGGCAAATAGGATTTGTTATCCATACTTGCCGCAGGCATTCAATGCCATAAGATCTCCTCACATTTGCATTTAAGATTTAAGGAAACAATAGGTGGAAAACTATGGACCATTGAGAGCTTGACATATGTTTGTACCACAGAAGCTTCCCATTATTTATGATTATAAACTAGAGAAGAGGACGCATCATTGTAAAGCTTTGGAAACTAGTGAACCCATGATGTGTGGCTCTCCTTCATCCACCATGACATACCCATACAATGCCAAAACCAAAACTTAGCTTTCATAGGAACATCCTCCTGCCAAATCTCTGCGCAAATATAATGATGGGAGTAATTAAGATTTAGTTAATTAAATGATAATGAAAACTAATACAATACAATATATATATAAGCCTATATATATATATATATATGTGATCATTCTCCACCAATGTTGCACCTAAAACCCCAGCAGAGAGAAGGAGATCAGGAACTATATTTTTCACCATTCACCTGCTGTTTAAAACTGAAACACCCCACCTCCGTTAGGGTCACCCTCAAAGGGAATGCCCTAATTTTGGTGGAGGTTTATAAGTATAAGTCACAGATACACAAGACAGATATAAATACACATATTTTTGAACAGCGGAAAACAACAGCACTTTTATTCCATCAAAATACGTGTTTACACAAACCATGCCATAATTGTCTTATAATACTTCCAAAACCATTACATTTTCATAACTACCTTGATTTCATAACTTAAAGAAGCATAAAAACAAAAGTAAACTGCATAAGTCCCCATAGTTGCTATCCAAAGCCATAGTCCAAAACGAAAGAGATCCAAGCAATACATTCTTTCTCTTCAAGCTGGATGTGAAAACTGGTCAAGCTGCGGTATTCCCTCCCTGTGGACCTGGGGGGGGAACGAAAGAAAGAAGACGAAAGAAAAATAGAGTCAGACATAAAGCCTGAGTAAGTCTAGGACTATTCAGTCTATGAATAAAGAATTGGGCATGATAAGTATAAACTGGAAATGGGAAAGCACTATAAACTAGGTTAAGTTGTCTAGAGTCGAATATACTATCGTACCCCATATTAATCTCTGCATCCATATAAACTAGTTCCCAACAGGCACCCCATAATCAGGGTGAAGTGATCCATTTCTAATGATCGGCTCCTACTCGCATAGTTACATGTGTCTTACGGCCCCCGATGTTGTAGTTACCTATGCTGGTCCCACCATGGGGTGTATCAAGTCCCATGGTGGCGGCCCGACATAGTTCTAGAATGCACAGGTATACTACTGGTGCCCAGTGCCTAATTTTTCTGCGCCGGAGTGTGTGCACGCCCGCACCCCGTTAGAACCTACACTGCTGCACCACCGCCATCGATTTGACCTCTTACAGTCAGCCCAGTAATCGTGCCCCACCCTGCCTAGTTCAGGGTATCCTGATACACCTTGTAGGGTTACTGCTGAAAAGGGTCCCCCGCTACTAGGTTTTCTATTTCTAGCCAACATGCTAAGTTGGTTAAGTGTTTTGTAAACCTAACCCCCAATCAGTCTGTATAGTTTAGCATGTTCCATTTTGATTAAGTATTAATTCAATTTACTTAATCCTATCAATCCCGACTCAGCCTTAATTGTCTTATTAAAGCCTCGACCTCTCACATTAGATAGTTATTGTTGTGACTGCCTATTGCCGGTTGGTTCCGGGCAGTCTTACGTCACAACTCAGTCTAACCTCGGGTCTTTATTGGGCTCAATGTTTAACCACCCACATTGGATAGGTATTGTTGTGACTACTGGACAGCCGGGCGGTTCCGGGCAGGTTTACATCACAACTCAATCCAACCTCGGGTTAAACACATCGTATTTTCTATGTTTACATATTTTGTCTCTTTTCTTTTTTATATGTAAATATTTGCAGCCCATTATTCAAATTCATCTTTATTGGGTAAAATTAATTTATACCCCTCAAATGTTCTCAAGGTCGTTGGCATGCGTCAAACATGCCAACACATATGTTTTATATTTTTAACCCAACGTCATTACCCCCGTCTTATACGTTTGCTATAATATAACATATGTTGGGTTTAACATTTAAACCCAACTTAGCCACATGAAAAAGGGGAGGCTTAGAACATGGTGTTTATATATATTCTAAGTAACATCAAGAGGGGAGTGTGAATGCAAGAACTTGCAACATAACGATCTAATTAACATAAATTAGGCACTTGTAAACTTGCATAGTAATAGCATATAATCTTGACATGAAACATACCTAACATGAATCGTGGTTTTAATCTAGTCATGTAAACTTGCATTCAAAATGTAAATCTAACTTAATTATGTGTCGCATATATTATCATATGATTTTGATAACAACATAGGCCTAAAACATATTTTGTTTGGGAATAAAGTTAAACATAAACTAGCCATGTTCATAAAGTCAACACAAGTTCACAAAGATGCTTACTTTTGTCACTAATACAAAAGTATGGTTTTACACTTGAATCATGATGCCAATTCCAACATAAATTCATATGAGCCATAATACCCAAATGGATCCATCTACACTAAAAGTGATTATAAAAATATACATCATGTTGGCATAATAGTGAACCATATACTTGCATGAATCTCAAATAAACTACCACAAACATATAGTCGTTAACTTTCAACATGAATCATATACTTGCAATTATCCAATAGGTGTTGTAATAAACTACCACAGACATATAGTTGTTAACTTTCAACATGAATCACATACTTGCAAATATCCAATAGGTCTAACATCGTTATACCACAACATCCCAAATCGATTAGAATCATAGCAACATACAATTATGAATTATTATCACCACAAATTAAGTACAATTCCATTTCTCATTTTACACAAATCAAAACACAATTATTCATTCACATCGGAATAGCACTCTACTTACAACGTATGACGACTCTTCAATTCAGGTTTCTGAATTTGGAGATGTTATCCTTTGTTGTAGGCGTTGTTTTGATTTAGTTGTCGTTGCTTTAAGCTTTTTAATTGTCTCCTAATCGTCTCTCAATTTTGACGGCTACTCCTAGTCTTTCCTCAGCAGCATGACGGTCTCGTTCTCATTTTTATTTGTATGAATTAGGTGGAGTCTTAGGTCCTTTTTATAGAGTTTGTGAATTGATTAGAACCGTCGATGGAGCTTGGATAAATAATAGCCGTTCGTTTGAAAGAGAGACCAATCAGGAGCTGACACCTAGCCCTAGTGACAAGCCAAGACTCAGAAATTTGGCCAAGCACAGACCAGGCCAGCCAGGAGGGGCTGGGTTCGACCTGGCTCAAGGGTCAGGTCGACTCCCCAGTCGACCCCCAGGTCGACTACCCAGTCGACCTGGGTGCCTCAGGTCGACTACCCAGTTGACCTGGGTGCCTTGGGCGGGAAAATTCCCGCCTAGCCCATTCTGGTCCGATTTTTTTGAAATTTGAATTTGTTCTGAGTTGTTTCTGTCTGTTTGAATTTTAAACTGAATTCTGAAACTTCCGGAGGCCATATCTTCTTCATACGGAGTCCGTTTTACGCAAACTCGGACTCTATCCCAAGCAGAATTCCGAGACGAACGCAATGGCGTATCCCGTTTCCCTTAATTCTTTGATTTGAAATTAATTATACTTTAATTTGTTAATTTCCCTGTTATAGAATACACGGGGTGTTACATTCTCCCCCACTTAAAAGGATTTCGTCCCCGAAATCTTCAAGTTCAGGAAGAATGTATATCCTAACATCCAAACGTCCATCTACTCATCCATCAAACACGAGCATCCATTGTCCTTAAAAGACTTCTAATGCTTCATGATCATATGCGAAGTGTGTGTACATGTACTTATCTAATGCAAAATCAGGCGGCCTACTGATTCAGTTGACCTCCTTAATGCAAATTATGTAAGTGTCATGAATCCATTATGTATGCAAATTTTCCTATTCATGATTCTACATGAGTGCACAATCATTCATATATAAATGCAACATCCATATGACAACACATTAAACTTCAACCATATACGAATATAAATACATATATGCATATGCAATATGAAGTGACTGAGCCGATCTAAAACCTAGACTGTGTGTGCATATGCAACCACGAGCAACCACTAGCAATCACTTGCAACCACTTGCAACCATCATCCATAACATGTTTCAATTACATGTTTTTATCCAAAGGGTTTCTACCTAAAAGATAAGGTCGAGGAGAAATACCTACAAAGATAGATAAAAGCATAACTTAGGGAAAAAGAGATCAAAGATGTACCCTCGAAAAGAAAAGGGTAAGCTGCGCGTATTCTAGCTTCAGTTTCCCAAGTTGCGTCTTCCTCGGCGTCGATCCACTGAACTTGGACGAGCTTGACTTCGCGGTTGCGTAGCTTTTTCACTTCCGTTCCTAATATGCGGGTTGGAACTTTCCTCACGGTTGCTTCGCGTTCCACTTCAGCTTCCTCAAGGATGTTTGGCTCTACCACTTCAGCAGATTCATGTAGACATTTTCGGAGGTGCGAAACATGGAAAACGTTGTGAACTCCGGCCAGCTTTTCGGGTAGCTCTAATCTATAGGCCATTTTCCCAATTTTCTCAATGATAGGAAATGGCCCTACGAACCTTGGTGCTAGCTTTCCTGTGGTTCCAAAACGAACAACGTTCCTTAGCGGAGATACCTTAAGAAAAACTCTGTCCCCAACCTCAAATTCAAGGTCGGTCCTCCTCTTGTCGGCGTAGGATTTCTGTCTGTCTTGGGCTTTCTTCATCCTTCTTCGTATCAAGTCTACTTTCTCTGAAGTCTCTCGGATCATATCTGGCCCAAGTATGAGCTTATCAGTAGACTCCCACCAACAAGTGGGCGATCGGCACGGTCTTCCATATAAAGCTTCGAAGGGCGCCATTCCGATGGTGGCTCGTAGCTGTTGTTGTAGGCAAATTCCACCAAAGGAAGATGGTCTTCCCACGTCCCTCCGAAGTCAAGGACGCACAGTCTTAAAAGGTCCTCCAAAACTCTGTTCACTCTTTCCGTCTGGCCGTCGGTTTGGGGGTGATAGGCTGTACTCAAGCATAACTGTGTGCCTACCGCTTCTTGCAGACTCCGCCAAAACTCACTTGTGAAGATAGGGTCTCGGTCACTAACAATGCTGGATGGTATTCCATGGAGTCGAACAATTTCCTTGAGGTAAAGAGATGCTAGGGATGAGGCAGTTCTTTTACTCTTGACAGGTAAAAAGTGGGCGCTTTTAGTAAGCCTATCCACTATTACCCAAATGCTAGTGTTGCCTCTCCTAGACCTAGGCAGCCCATCGATGAAGTCCATTGAGATGCTATCCCATTTCCACTGCAGGACCTCTAGAGGATGTAGCAGTCCGCCAGGCTTTTTCTGTTCCGCCTTAACCTGTTGGCACACCATACACTTAGAAACGAATTCTGCCACGTCCTTTTTCATGCCGTTCCAGAAGAAAGTTCTTTTTATATCTTTGTACATTTTATCTCCGCCTGGGTGTATCGTCATCTTGGAGTGATGTGCTTCCTCCAGAACCTTCTTTACTAAATCCCTTGTCTGTGGGACGCATAGTCTTCCATCTCGCCTTTGCAAACCCTTATCGTCGATGGAGTATCTGTTGAGGTGACTCGAAGTCTCACCCCTAATTAGCTTATCAATCGTTTCCATGAGCTGAGGGTCTTCGCGTTGTGCTGTCCCTATTGAGTCCACTAAAGTCGGGCGCACTTCGAGAGATGCTAGCAAGCCTAGTACAAAATCGGAGGAGGGCCTAAAGTCGAAGCTGGCTATAAACTCTAGGCTTTGCCTTTCAACAAACAGCGGGCTTAGGGTCAGTTTCTTTCAGCTCAACGCGTCTGCCACTACGTTGCCTTTGCCCGGAGTGTAGGAGATCTCGAAATCGTACGAGGTAAGAAACTCCATCCATCTCTGTTGCCTTAGGTTAAGATCTTTCTGCGAGAAAAGATACTTCAAAGATTTATGGTCAGTATACAGTTCGAATTTCTTTCCTAGGAGATAGTGGCGCCAAGACTTAAGCGCAAAGACGATGGCAGCCAACTCAAGATCGTGGGTTGGGTAGTTCTTTTCATGAACTTTCAATTGCCTTTCACCATAAGCTACTACCCTCCCTTCTTGCATCAAGACATCGCCTAGCCCTGTCCTACATGCATCTGTATAAACTGTGAACATCTTGCTTCCATCTGGCAATGTCAGAACTGGGGCTGTTGTAAGAGCCCTTTTTAGTCGTTGGAAATCAAACTCGCAATCCAAGTACCAATTGAACACTAGATTCCTCTTTGTCAGCCTTGTGAGTGGAGCTGAGATTTTCGCAAAATCCCTCATGAATTTTCGGTAGAAACCTGCTAGTCCTGGAAAACTTCGGACCTCAGTTGCATTTCTTGGCGTCTTCCAATCCTGTACCGCTACTACCTTGGCAGGGTCCATAGCTAATCCTTCTTTGGATACTATGTGCCCAAGGAACCTCACTTCCTCTCTCCAAAAGTGGCATTTGGAGAATTTGGCTTTTAGCTGATGGACTCGCAGAGTTTCCATGATTGCCCTTAAGTGCTGAGCATGTTCCTCTTCACTCTTTGAGAAGATCAAGATATCGTCTACGAAGACCACTACGAACTTGTTGAGGAATTCTCTGAACACCCTACTCATTAGGTCCACGAAGTAAGTGGGTGCGTTTGTCAAGCCAAAAGGCATGACAAGCCACTCAAAGAATCCGTCTGGGGTTCTGAAAGCTGTCTTATCGATGCTATCATCAGCTACCCTTAGCTGATGAAATCCGGTCGCCAAATCGAGTTGGGAGAAAACAGACGCTCCTACAAGCTGATCAAACAGATCGTCAGTTCTGGGGAGAGAGTGCCTATTCTTTTTCGTTAGTTTGTTGAGCTCCCTATAGTCAACACATAGACGGAGTGAACCATCCGCCTTTGTGGCGAACACCACTGGAGCGCCCCATTCTGAAATGCTCCTTCTAATGAACTCCTTCTCTAGAAGCTCTTTAACTTGTTTACTGAGTTCTTTCCTTTCCCGTGGAGCCATGTGTCTAACGGGCAATGCAACGGGCTTTGCATTATCTACAAGATATATGCGGAAGTCTATCTCCCGCTTCGGAGGTAAGCCCTTCACCTCTTCGAAGACATCCGGATATTCACGGACCACTCTAACCGATTGCAAACTCTCAACAGAAGCATCTAGCGATTCAAGATAACTAAGCATAACCGCATACGAGGGATTGCAAGTAATTTCCAGAGTGTTACCGAGTTGGGTCAGAAGCCTAACCACCCTTTTCTCACAATCAAGGATGGCACCATTACTAGATAGCCAATCCATGCCCAAAATCAATCCATACCCCGAGAAGCCCAAAACAAAGGCACTACATCTAAATTCTACGCTTAGAATAGAAATTTTCAATCCCACACAGATCATAGGCAAATGAGCCGGGCCCCCGATTGGATTTGAAACAATTAAGGGGTCCTCTACCATACTAGTTTCTAGGTGCAGAGATTCTACTAAAGCAGATGAGATAAAGGAGTGTGATGCGCCAGAATCAAATAAAGTGCAAACTGGGTGATCATAAAGATAAACTACACTTTCTACAGAAGTATTTATACCTCGCTGTTGCAGAGGTGGCGCTTCTAGCACATGAACCTGTGCCCCTGAGGTGGATCCAGCCCTCTGCCCCTACCCTCGTTTTTTTGGGCAATCCTTAGCCATGTGGCCTGTCTCACCGCAAGAAAAGCACCCACCATTCATCTTGGCCTTCTTTTTCCGGCAATCTTTCACTAAGTGCCCCACTTTGCCACAGAAATTACACTTCCTCTTCTCTTTGTTGTCTTTCCCGCCCTTCTTAAAGTCTGCCTTCTTAGGCTGTAAACCCTCTTTCTTCCCTTGAGAGCCTTCTGCCTTTGTCTCCTTCTTGCCCTTATCCTCTTCGTTCAGCAATGCCATCTGTACCAATCTTTCGTACGTAGCCCCCATAGGTATATGGGTCATGGCCAAGCTGTGTAATGGCTCATTCAATCCTTTGACAAAACGGAGAGCCTTCTTGTGCGGAGTGTTGACTAGGTCCAGTCCAAACCTAGCCAGCTGATCGAACTGATTAACGTACTCTTTGACTGTCATATTCCCTTGCTTGAGAAATAAGAATTTTTCCAATTGAAGACTCCTTTCAGCTTCTGAGAGAAATTTAGCCTCAAACCTTGCCCTAAAGTCCTCCCATGTTTCCACTGGTCTTTCTGCATTGGTGACTTCCCACCAGTAGGAAGCCTCACCTTTAAGTAGCCATACTGCCAGTTGTACCTTCTGCCTATCTTCTACCTCAAAGATGACGAATAAGTCCTCGGTTTCCTTCAGCCAATTCCTGGCTGCCACGAAGGACTCGGTTGCATGAAAGTCCTTTCCTCCCATAGCTTTAAAATATTTACATATCTTAGCAAAAGTATTACCACGCGGAGGAGGTGGAGGAAGAGGTGCTGCTGCAGCTGGATGATTTCCTGCAACATGGGGAGGAGGAATAGTAGGACCTGGCTGATTGGCCCTTGCTTCCAAGAATCGTCTAAACCAACCAGGTATTGGTACACCCTCTGGCAAGTTGAGTTCTTCGGACATGCTGAAACAAAAAGGATAGATTCAAAACGAAGGATAAAGGATAGTACCTTTGGCTCTGGGGGGACTATGTCTTTTTAAAATAAAATAACATTTTATCTTTAAAAATGCTACTTTAAATTTTCTTTTGAAAATAAATTTTCAAAACTTTTTATCTTATCTGGTAAACCTATGCTTTGATACCAAGTGAAACACCCCACCTCTGTTAGGGTCACTCTCAAAGGGAATGCCCTAATTTTGGTGGAGGTTTATAAGTATAAGTCACAGATACACAAGACAGATATAAATACACATATTTTTGAACAGCGGAAAACAACAGCACTTTTATTCCATCAAAATACGTGTTTACACAAACCATGCCATAATTGTCTTATAATACTTCCAAAACCATTACATTTTCATAACTGTCTTGATTTCATAACTTAAAGAAGCATAAAAACAAAAGTAAACTGCATAAGTCCCCATAGTTGCTATCCAAAGCCAAGCAATACATTCGTTCTCTTCAAGCTGGATGTGAAAACTGGTCAATCTGCGGTATTCCCTCCCTGTGGACCTGGGGGGGAACGAAAGAAAGAAGACGAAAGAAAAGTAGAGTCAGACATAAAGCCCGAGTAAGTCTAGGACTATTCAGTCTATGAATAAAGAATTGGGCATGATAAGTATAAACTGGAAATGGGAAAGCACTATAAACTAGGTTAAGTTGTCTAGAGTCGAATATACTATCGTACCCCATATTAATCTCTACATCCATATAAACTAGTTCCCAACAGGCACCCCATAATCAGGGTGAAGTGATCCATTTCTAATGATCGGCTCCTACTTGCATAGTTACATGTGTCTTACGGCCCCCGATGTTGTAGTTACCTATGCTGGTCCCACCATGGGGTGTATCAAGTCCCATGGTGGCGGCCCGACACAGTTCTAGAATGCACAGGTATACTACTGGTGCCCAGTGCCTAATTTTTCTGCGCCAGAGTGTGTGCATGCCCGCACCCCGTTAGAACCTACATTGTTGCACCACCGCCGTCGATTTGACCTCTTACAGTCAGCCCAGTAATCGTGCCCCACCCTGCCGAGTTCAGGGTATCCTGATACACCTTGTAGGGTTACTGCTGAAAAGGGTCCCCCGCTACTAGGTTTTCTATTTCTAGCCAACATGCTAAGTTGGTTAAGTGTTTTGTAAACCTAACCCCCAATCAGTCTGTATAGTTTAGCATGTTCCATTTTGATTAAGTATTAATTCAATTTACTTAATCCTATCAATCCTGACTCAGCCTTAATTGTCTTATTAAAGCCTCGACCTCTCACATTAGACAGGTATTGTTGTGACTGCCTGTTGCCGGTTGGTTCCGGGTAGTCTTACGTCACAACTCAGTCTAACCTCGGGTCTTTATTGGGCTCAATGTTTAACCACCCACATTGGATAGGTATTGTTGTGACTACTGGACAGTCGGGCGGTTCCGGCCAGGTTTACATCACAACTCAATCCAACCTCGGGTTAAACACATCGTATTTTCTAAGTTTACATATTTTGTCTCTTTTCTTTTTTATATGTAAATATTTGCAGCCCATTATTCAAATTCATCTTTATTGGGTAAAATTAATTTATACCCCTCAAATGTTCTCAAGGTCGTTGGCATGCGTCAAACATGCCAACACATATGTTTTATATTTTTAACCCAACGTCATTACCCCCGTCTTATACGTTTGCTATAATATAACATATGTTGGGTTTAACATTTAAACCCAACTTAGCCACATGAAAAAGGGGAGGCTTAGAACATGGTGTTTATATATATTCTAAGTAACATCAAGAGGGGAGTGTGAACGTATGAACTTGCAACATAACGATCTAATTAACATAAATTAGGCACTTGTAAACTTGCATAGTAATAGCATATAATCTTGACATGAAACATACCTAACATGAATCGTGGTTTTAATCTAGTCATGTAAACTTGCATTCAAAATGTAAATCTAACTTAATTATGTGTCGCATATATTATCATATGATTTTGATAACAACATAGGCCTAAAACATATTTTTTTTGGGCATAAAGTTAAACATAAACTAGCCATGTTCATAAAGTCAACACAAGTTCACAAAGATGCTTACTTTTGTCACTAATACAAAAGTATGGTTTTACACTTGAATCATGATGCCAATTCCAACATAAATTCATATGAGCCATAATACCCAAATGGATCCAACTACACTAAAAGTGATTATAAAAATATACATCATGTTGGCATAATAGTGAACCATATACTTGCATGAATCTCAAATAAACTGCCACAAACATATAGTCGTTAACTTTCAACATGAATCATATACTTGCAATTATCCAATAGGTGTTGTAATAAACTACCACAGACATATAGTTGTTAACTTTCAACATGAATCACATACTTGCAAATATCCAATAGGTCTAACATCGTTATACCACAACATCCCAAATTGATTAGAATCATAGCAACATACAATTATGAATTATTATCACCACAAATTAAGTACAATTCCATTTCTCATTTTACACAAATCAAAACACAATTATTCATTCACATCGGAATAGCACTCTACTTACAACGTATGACGAATCTTCAATTCAGGTTTCTGAATTCTGAATTTGGAGATGCTATCCTTTGTTGTAGGCGTTGTTTTGATTTAGTTGTCGTTGCTTTAAGCTTTTGAATTGTCTCCTAATCATCTCTCAATTTTGACGGCTACTCCTAGTCTTTCCTCAGCAGCATACGGTCTCATTCTCATTTTTATTTGTATGAATTAGGTGGAGTCTTAGGTCCTTTTTATAGAGTTTGTGAATTGATTAGAACCGTCGATGGAGCTTGGATTAATAATAGCCGTTCGTTTGAAAGAGAGACCAATCAGGAGCTGACACCTAGCCCTAGTGACAAGGCAAGACTCAGAAATTCGGCCAAGCACAGACCAGACCAGCCAGGAGGGGTTGGGTTAGACCTGGCTCAGGGGCCAGGTCGACTCCCCAGTCGACCCCCAGGTCGACTACCCAGTCGACCTAGGTGGCCCAGGTCGACTACCCAGTCGACCTAGGTGGCCCAGGTCGACTACCCAGTCGACCTGGGTGCCTTGGGCGGGAAAATTCCCGCCCAGCCCATTCTGGTCCGATTTTTTTGAAATTTGAATTTGTTCTGAGCTGTTTCTGTCTGTTTGAATTTTAAACTGAATTCTGAAACTTCCGGAGGCCATATCTTCTTCATACGGAGCACGTTTTACGCAAACTCGGACTCTATCCCAAGCAGAATTCCGAGACGAACGCAATGGCGTATCCCGTTTCCCTTAATTCTTTGATTTGAAATTAATTATACTTTAATTTGTGAATTTCACTGTTATAGAATACACGGGGTGTTACAAAAACTGTGAGTAAACACTCACTAAACTCACCTTAGTTCATACTTACAAGTGCTCAAAATTTGCCTTGATATGCTTTGGTTGGGTTACTGCTGTATTCATACATGAAAATAATTACTGTCTTGGATTGTTTACTGTTGATTTCTTCTATATGAATGCTTGTATAGCTCGAGATCTGTTTCATACTCATGTACTAGCTGATATACACATATGCATTGACTGTTTAACTGAGATATAGAATATATTGCATAGAAAACATGAATATACTCTTACTGTCTTACAACATATAAAATACAACCTTCTCAAATTCGATTCTCAGGGTAATAAGGGGTTGCGGCCTTCCATAACATGAATTTACAAACAAGTTTCATGATTTTTAGTTATGTAGATCAAGAGATATTCAGTTTTTCACCAAAACATGGGTTTCGATCAAACATGGATGATCCACGGCGTTAGGGGTTGAATGGCTTTGTGTATACATGCGCAACAGGGTGTGGATGGTAGGAAAAATGCTAATACGATTTTTAAATACATAGTTTTGGTGCGGGGATGGATTTCGAGCACGTTAAGCTCGGCTACACAATTCGACTTTAACGTTGAACTGCACCACGCCGGAGCCACGTGGGACCGCCGCTCTAGTGGTGTTGGAAGCGTCAGTTCGGGGGCAACAAACGGTTGGAGGCGCTCGAGGCCCGGTGGCCTGAGGCGTTGGGGATGGGGGTGTAAGCTGGGTGATGATTCGTGGATAGGGTTTTTATAGTGGAGGTTGGCAAGGATTGGGCACGAAAGATTAGCGGTGGCAAAGGGGTTTGGCACGGTATTTTGGAGGCTTGGCATTTGGCAAAAGTGGTAGTACCACTTGGCACTTACCAGGGGACTGAGCGCATGAGCACGGGAGGGGATCAAGCATGAAAAACGTGGTGATTGAGACATGGTACTTTGCCAAAGTGGCAGTACCACCTGGTACTTTAGTACCGTGAGCAGAATTCGTGATCGGGAGCGGATTTCGCATGCGCACACCGCGGTTTTCAACCTGGTACTTGGTACTTCAGCCAAAAACCTTTCCAAAGAGATTTTTGAATAAGATTTTTAAATTAAAATTGTTTAATTTAAAAATAAGAATTTAAAATTGAGAAAAGGGAAAAAATGTTTTTGAAAAATAATTTATTTATTTATTTATTTTAAATTAAATAAATAATTAAATAATTAGACTTTAAGTAAAAAATGAATGAAGGAAAATTCATATACATCGTTGTTAACATTTTTATAACATATAAAAATGATAATCGTGTTAATAATTTAATCAGAGAAAAGGGAAGTGTTCATTTTATTTAAATCGAATCAACGATAGATAAAATGAAAGTAGATCAAGAGAAAGGGATAATCGTGTTGTAAATGATTTCTAATAATTTAATCAGAGAAAAAGGAAATGTTTATTTTATTAAACCAAAGTAACAATAAATAAAATAAGATTAAATCAAGAGAAATGATTAACGGTCGATATTAGATCCAAATGTTCTAACCTCGGGTTTTATAACAGAGGATTTTTACATTAGGAAGGTTGTAGACCCGTGCTTTGCATACAGTATAGTATACATATATATGAAAATGATTGATCAAATAGAAAATCCAATTGGAAATAAGATTGTTGTTTGCACACGTGTTTTCATTTGATAGTTGAATCACCAAATATCAAAGTTTTGACCATTTAACGTTGTTAATATGGAGAGACTGGTTGGATTATTACCCAAAGAACCACTCTATATTTGCGTAAGCGTGTCGAATAAAATACGCTGAAGATAATTGAAGATGGAGTAAAATACAAGGGCTAGTGTATAATTCCGAGGTAAAAATTGCCTAGGATGGATATACTGAATAGTACCTTCGGTTTGTCCAGTCCCAGGACAACTTGTATGGACGAATGTCTGACAGAATATTCCTAACTAATTACGTACATTGATCTTTTCAAACGTAGTTATAAGTGGCAGAGGAATTCGTTTCTCTTTCTTTATACTTGTAATATATATTTGAAGAAGTCAATTAGTAAATTAGCGGGTTTGATAATGTGGCATTCAAAGAAAATCAAAAGAGTGTCAAGGTAGGTTTAGCCTCAAGCTTCACAACCGGAAATGACAAAAATCGGGCAGGCAGCATGGCTATGTGGGTAGCTCCCATTAGGATGTATCATCACCTATCTAGAGATATTTCCTTGTTTCTTATTCTATCGATTCTGACCGTTTCAGGAAACGGTTGGCTTGCTACCACCGTTGGTGATATACATTCGATACACTCAAGAGAAATGAGTGGTCGGTCATGTGTGGCCGGGTTACAAGATGTTCTTGTTGAACCTGTGTATTCGTATCTAGAGATACACCTCCAGAAGGTGATTCCATACCTTGTCATAGTTGGAAACTCAATATCCATAAGCACAAGCGGTTTTTGTTTGTATATTATTAAGTAGAATGTGAGATGCAAACATTCTACTAGATTATGAATTATTTGTGGACATCCTAGACATTATCATAATATCTGTTTAAATATGCAAACTATTTTGATCTCATAAGGTAAAAACTCGTTCCGTATTCACGGCGTGGTCTTATGAATCATTGTGATTTATTGAAACTTGTTTATAAATCGTTTACTCATACCAATCCATGACAGACCCGGAGTTTATTTTCTGTGTTTTCCTTAAACTCTTGGGTACTCATAATATTTATTATGAGTAGACAAGTGATCCAAGTTTTAAGGTAACTTTGGAGTAGCAGGATGGCAGACCCTGGAGCATTGGCTTATCTATCTTATGTTATGTATAACTATCCGAATGTTGGTTCAGTTATGATGTTATGTACTATCATTATGCAAGTTAGTATTACGACTGATTATTATGTAATCGATGTAACCTGTATCCCTATGTATCCAGTACTTTAAATGTTCTTGACTTATGATATGTAATATTTTGGGATATTAATATATTGTCCCAAGTTCCGCTGTGAGATTCTGATGTTTTACTTAGTTCTATCTTCTACCTATTTCTTTTCTTATATAATGTCACAACCTTCCGAGGCACTGTAAAGTTGGGTCATTACAGTTGGTATCAGAGCTTAGGTTATCGTATACCTAGGATTTTGGTGAGTGTTGAGAGAGCGTATTTTCAAAAAGTTGGATGTTATTATATATAATATACATAGTTAGGATAGATCGACTGAAGTTTTATATAGGTCAAGTATCTTAATATCCGATCGAGTTTTGATGTCAACCTTTTATATTCAGGTTAGTAAGAATGAATACCCGTGGACAAAGAGGTTGAACTAGTGGAACAACAAATACCAATGGTCGTAACACTACTCAGATTCCGGTAGAAACCGTGGTAGAAGTTGCACCAGTTATACCAGTTGCACCAGTTCAACCTAGGTCGAATTTTGCAACTATCTGTAAGGAATATCAAACACTGGGAGGGAAAGTTTTCAAAGGAACCGAATCGTTCATTGAAGTTCAAGCATGGCTGAGATCTTGTGAGAGTATTTCCAAAAGGCAGAATTTGAATAATGAACAGAAGCGACTTTTGGCTTTGTGGCAACTTCAAGGAGCAGCAGCGATCTGGTGGGATGCACAGACTGCGAACGTTTCTGAGAATGATTTTTCCTGGGGAAGGTTCAAAGAAGAGTTTGAGGCACAATTTTTACCTGCAGCTGGAAAGACCCGAATGTATCGAGACTTCATCGATCTGAAACAAGGTAACATATCTATCGTTGAGAATGAGAATAAGTTCAATGCACTATCTTGTTTTGGCCCAGACCTGATCAATACCTCGCTTAAGAAGAACGAAATGTTCATAGCTGGTTTAAAAGAAAATTTACAAGATAAGGTGATTGGACATATGAAGAGTCCATTCATCGACATAGTCGACATGGCAATCCGTTATGAAACACTTAGTACGAAGAAGCCAATAGCAAAGACACAAACGGAGAAGCCAGTGGGGAGATTCCTTTGAAGAGGAAGTTTAATCTGAACTGGGAGGGCAAAGGAGAGATGGATGAGAAAGCTAAGGAGCGTTTCAAGAATACCATATGCCACAACTATAAAGAGAAGGGTCACATTGCTAGGTTCTGTAAGAAGCCAGCAGCAAAAAGCCACAACAACCTCAGCAGGAACCACAGGAATCAGATAACGCTTCTATCCGACAGTATTTATGCTATAAGTGTCATCAGCCTGGACATTTGATCAAAGATTGTCCACTTATGAATAAAGGAACGCAACCAACATTCTTTGCTTTAATGGATAAGCCATCAACCTTGTGAAAATGGAAGAAGTGGTGGAAGGTACCTTATTCTTTTTATAATAAAGTAGGATTTTAAGATTTGAATAAAATCATATTTGAGGAGTCCCGAAAACGAAGATAACTAATTTAGGAATTAATTAGTATAAAATTTAACGGAGGTAAGTAAAGTGGACTAGAGATCATTGAATATGGATTCAAGTAAAAAGAGAATCCAGAGCAGATAAATATATTTGAAAGAGTCAATTCAAATTTAGGAAGTATATGTGATTTGGGAATTTTTCCAAATGAAATCGATGATATCTAAGTAATATGGGTAACGAGGAATTAAGATGTGAAGTTAAGAAATTAGAACCTAACTGCAAATTGATTAAGTTGAATAAATTTCTAGGTATCAATCTGATGTTGATTTTGGTCTTCGGGGTTGATAATTAGAGGGTTATTCGCTTACAAATTTACGGTCAGGAACTGATGGATAATGAGAAATAGTAACGCACTAATAGAAATGTTTTCTAACGGTAGTAGCAGATATTGTGGTTATGAAAATAACTGTGACAAATAACAATTGGCTGATGTGTGTTGATTATTTATGGATATAAATTTATAACTTTAATTATAACTTGAATTTACGACTCAACTACAAATTTCGAGGACGAAATTTTTATAAGGGGGAAAGATTGTAATGACCCGGGATTTGGAACTAAAAACTGAAACATATAAAAAATTTAAATGAAGGATATTTTATTTAAAAGTAACAAAAGTGTAGCGAAAGCATAGCTAAAAACACTGAACGTTATAAAAAGGAAAAGTAAATCTTTATAAACCAGAAGCGTGGCTAAACTAAATAACATAAGCGTAGCTAAATGTAGTAACAACAGCACTACTAAAGTACTGTAGCGAAGCGTTACTAAAGACACCATAGCAAAAACGTTGCAAATCTTTAACTAGAGTTTAACGTGACATTTAGAGATAAATCGAGTAGCTCATTAACTAAATAATGTGTGCACTAGCTTGTACCTTTCCTAAGCTAACTAATGCAAGTGCATTCGACCAGTTTAGCATGCATTTGGACCCATCCTTTTGCGCATAGAATTAGACCAAATGCAAGGCAAACTAGGTGTTTGAAATGAAGTATAACATGACAATTTAAATGCTTAGCAACTTAAGCATTTGTGCGCAACACCTTTAGAAAAAACTAGTATGAAAAGTATACACATAAGTACACTTAGACAACTAAGAATTTAGCTAACTAAACATAGAAAAACACTCAGCCCATAAGGCCTTAAAACAGCCCAAGATCTTGCGCAAAAACAATATACCAATGCTCAATGAAACAAGCCCATTTAGGCATAAGAAAACCAAACATTTGCTAGTTGAAACACAACCCCTTCATACGCAAGATAATGCAGCCACTTCCATCCAAAACCAAGGCCCCTTTAGCGAGCTTTACTTCATAGTTAAGAGTAGGGTACCCAGTTGAAAGTAACACATGAACTAAAAGAATTATACTTAGGCAAATAGGATTTGTTATCCATACTTGCCGCAGGCATTCAATGCCATAAGATATCCTCACATCTGCATTTAAGATTTAAGGAAACAATAGGTGGAAAACTATGGACCATTGGGAGCTTGACATATGTTTGTACCATAGAAGCTTCCCATTATTTATGATTATAAACTAGAGAAGAGGACGCAACATTATAAAGCTTTGGAAACTAGTGAACCCATGATGTGTGGCTCTCCTTCATCCACCATGACATATCCATACAATGCCAAAACTAAAACTTAGCTTTCATAGGAACATCCTCCTACCAAATCTCTGTGCAAATATAATGATGGGAGTAATTAAGATTTAGTTAATTAAATGATAATGAAAACTAATATAATACAATATATAAGCCTATATATATGTGATCATTCTCCACTAATGCTGCACCTAAAACCCCAGCAGACAGAAGGAGATCTGGAACTATATTTTTCACCATTCACCTGCTATTTAAAACTGTGAGTAAACACTCACTAAACTCACCTTAGTTCATACTTACAAGTGCTCAAAATTTGCCCTGATATGCTTTGGTTGTGTTACTGTTGTATTCATACATGAAAATAATTACTGTCTTGGATTGTTTACTGCTGATTTCTTCTATATGAATGCTTGTATAGCTCGAGATCTATTTCATACTCATGTACTAGCTGATATACACATATGCATTGACTGTTTAACTGAGATATAGAATATATTGCATAGAAAACATGAATATACTCTTACTGTCTTACAACATGGAAAATACAACCATCTCGAATTCGATTCTCAAGGTAATAAGAAGTTGCGGCCTTCCATAACATGAATTTACAAACAAGTTTCATGATTTTTAGTTATGTAGATCAAGAGATATTAAGTTTTTCACCAAAACATGGGTTTCGATCAAACATGGATGATCCACGGCGTTAGGGGTTGAATGGCTTTGTGTATACATGCGCAACAGGGTGTAGATGGTAGGAAAAAAGCTAACATGATTTTTAAATACAAAGTTTTGGTGTGGGGATGGATTTCGAGCACGTTAAGCTCGGCTGCACAGTTCGACTTTAACGTCGAACTGCACCACGCCGGAGCCACGTGGGACCGCCGCTCTAATGGCGTTGGAAGCGTCAGTTCGGGGGCAACAAACGGTTGGAGGCGCTCGAGGCCCGGTGGCCTGAGGCGTTGGGGATGGGGGTGTAAGCTGGGTGATGATACGTTAATAGGGTTTTTACAGTGGAGGTTGGCAAGGATCGGGCACAAAAGATTAGCGGTGGCAACGGGGTTTGGCACGGTATTTTGGAGGGTTGGCATTTGGCAAAAGTGGTAGTACCACTTGGCACTTACCAGGGGACTGAGCGCATGAGCACAGGAGGGGATCGGGCATGAAAAACGTGGTGACTGAGACATGGTACTTTGCCAAAGTGGTAGTACCACCTGGTACTTTGGTACCGTAAGAAGAATACGTGATCGGGAGCGGATTTCGCATGCGCACACCGCAGTTTTCAACCTGGTACTTGGTACTTCAGCCAAAAACCTTTCCAAAGAGATTTTTGAATAAGATTTTTAAATTAAAATTGTTTAATTTAAAAATAAGAATTTAAAACTGAGAAAAGGGAAAAAATGTTTTCGAAAAATATTTAATTAATTTATTTATTTTAAATAAAATAAATAATTAAATAATTAGACTTTAAGTAAAAATATGAATGAAGGAAAATTCATATACATCGTTGTTAACATTTTTATAACATATAAAAATGATAATCGTGTTAATAATTTAATCAGAGAAAAGGGAAGTGTTCATTTTATTTAAATCGAATCAACGATAGATAAAATGAAAGTAGATCAAGAGAAAGGGATAATCGTGTTGTAAATGATTTCTAATAATTTAATCAGAGAAAAAGGAAATGTTTATTTTATTAAACCAATGTAACGACAAATAAAATAAGATTAGATCAAGAGAAATGATTAACGGTCGATATTAGATCCAAATGTTCTAACCCCGGGTTTTATAATAGAGGATTTTTACATTAGGAAGGTTGTAGACCCGTGCTTTGCATACAGTATAGTATACATATATATGAAAAGGATTGATAAAATAGAAAATCCAATTGGAAATAAGATTTTTGTTTGCACACGTGTTTTCATTTGATAGTTGAATCACCAACTATCAAAGTTTTGACCATTTCAACGTTGTTAATATGGAGAGACTGGTTGGATTATTATCCAAAGAACCACTCCGTATTTGCATAAGCGTGTCGAATCAAATACGCTGAAGATAATTGAAGACGGAGTAAAATACAAGGGCTATTGTATAAGTCCGAGGTAAAAATTGCCTAGGATGGATATATTGAATAGTACCTTCGGTTTGTCCAGCCCCAGGAAAACTTGTAAGGACGAATGTCTGACAGAATATTCCTAAATAATTACGTACATTGATCTTTTCAAACGTAGTTATAAGTGGCAGAGGAATTCGTTTCTCTTGCTTTATACTTGTAATATATTTTTGAAGAAGTCAATTATTAAATTAGCGGGTTTGATAATGTGGCATTCAAAGCAAATCAAAAGAGTGTCAAGGTAGGTTTAGCCTCAAGCTTCACAACTGGAAATGACAAAATTTGGCAGGCAGCATGGCTATGTGGGTAGCTCCCATTAGGATGTATCATCACCTATCTAGAAATATTTCCTTATTTCTTATTCTATCGATTCTGACCCGTTTCAGGAAACAGTTGGCTTGCTACCACCGTTGGTGATATACATTCGATACACTCAAGAGAAATGAGTGGTCGGTCATGTGTGGTCGGGTTACAAGATGTTCTTGTTGAACCCGTGTATTCGTATCTAGAGATACACCTCCGGAAGGTGATTCCATACCTTGTCATAGTTGGAAACTCAATATCCATAAGCACAAGCGGTTTTTGTTTGTATATTATTAAGTAGAATGTGAGATGCAAACATTCTACTAGATTATGAATTATTTGTGGACATCCTAGACATTATCATAATATTTGTTTAAATATGCAAACTGTTTTGATCTCATAAGGTAAAAACCCGTTACGTATTCACGGCGTGGTCTTATGAATCATTGTGATTTATTGAAACTTGTTTATAAATCGTTTACTCATACCAATCCATGACTGACCCGGAGTTTATTTTCTATGTTTTCCTTAAACTCTTGGGTACTCATAATATTTATTATGAGTAGACAAGTGATCCAGGTTTTAAGGTAACTTTGGATTAGCAGGATGGCAGATCCTGGAGCATTGGCTTATCTATCTTATGTTATGTATAACTATCTGAATGTTGGTTCAGTTATGATGTTATGTACTATCATTATGCAAGTTAGTATTACGACTGATTATTATGTAATCGATGTAACCTATATCCCTATGTATCCAGTACTTTAAATGTACTTTACTTATGATATGTAATATTTTGGGTTATTAATATATTGTCCCAAGTTCCGCTGTGAGATTCAGATGTTTTACTTAGTTCTATCTTCTACCTATTTCTTTTCTTATATATTGTCACAACCTTCTGAGGCACTGTAAAGTTGGGTCATTACACTCTGGCTTGTGTTGGAAGTCTGCCCGGAACCGCCCGGCATATCCAGCGGCCACAAGCAATCGACTTAATGTGGGAGGTCTGTGCATTAATAATTAATTAATGCTGATCTAATACGAATATGAATGACAAACATAAGTTTGGTTGAGTGGAGTAATTCTATGAGTACCAATCTGATGTTGATTTCGGTCTTCGGGTTGATACTTAGGGAGTTATTCTCTTAACCAATGTATTCGTGAACTAAGAGGTGATTAATCATAAATTAAGTAAAACATGTTATATGATATATATATATATGATACATAACATGATAAGTGGATAGGGTTAAGACCAGCCTAACCAATAATCTGATAAGTGGATAAGGTTAAGACCAGCTTAACCAATAATCTGATAAGTAGGTAGGGTTAAGACCAGCTTAACCAATAATATATATTAATTTGATAATTGGGTAGGGTTAAGTCTAGCTTAACTAATAATATATATATTAATCTGATAAGTGGATAGGGTTAAGGTAAACTTAACCAAAAACACATATTGATCTAATAAGTGGATGGGGTTAAGACCAACTTAGCCAATAATATATAAGTGGATGGGGTTAAGACCAGCTTAACCATATATATATATATATATATATATATATATATTGATCTGATAAGTGGATAGGGTTAAGACAAGCTTAACCAATAACACATGTTAATTTGATAAGTGGGTAACATGGGCGACATATGGGATATAATCATTAACACTTAACCAAGATAAATATGTGGTAGGACATCGGGGTTAAGTGGATGACATGGGAGGCATGTGAAATACGATTAGAAACACTTAACCAAATTGAATCACATAAAGAAGACATGAATAAGAAGGGGTTAAGTGGAAAATTCTAGTGGGGACCAAGCATAGGTGGAAAGCTTGTGTCTAGCATGGGGACCCATTTCAAACCAGTAACCCATTAAGTATCTTTGTGAGCTCAAGTTAGATCGAGGACGGGACACGCTTACTGGGTTTGATCGTAAGAGGTCAAAACGGGTAAACTGTGGCAATGCAAGTCCAAGGGGATCATGTGCGTGCGTGGGTCCGGGCTGGTAGGTAAGACATTGTTGCATCCTATAGATATAAGCCGTGCATCTTTAGTGGTATCGGGCTGCCACTTTGGGGAGTGATACACCCCACTGTGGGACCAGCACGGGTATCTAAGAGTTATGGAGCCGATCGAATGGGGAAGGTAGAGGATACAACTAGCGGAGATAGGGGCAGGCGGCACCTATGACAGCAGCTAGGGGTACAAGAAACTACCATATTATGAATAAATGTTGTAACTAGACTTGGGAGGGTAGTGGGTACAACTAGTGGAGGTAGGAGCAGGCGGCACCTACGATAGCAGCTAGGAGTACACGAAACTACTATTATTATAATTATGATTAGTAAGAGGGATCAACTTACAGTATGGGACTAGTAATGGTGCGGTGTAATTAGCATTGGTGCAGTATGGTAATTATCATATAGCGATTAGGAACGAGATTAACGCCAGAATATTCCTCTTGTTTGCTTTGTCATGCCCACTTGTTTCATGGTCATACCATGTTTTACCAATTTATGCCTTATTCTAATTACTTTAATAATTATATTGTTAAAGTTATTGTACTCGCCAGACTTTATGTCTGACCCCCTTGTTTTCCCCTCTTTTCTTCCTCCCCTCCCCCCCCCCCCCAGGTTCTCAGGGTGGGACTAGTACTAGTGGAGCTTGATTTGGATCTCTTTTTCTCTCTTTCAGAAGTGCTTGGATTGCTGAAAGTAAAGTTCGGCTCATCTCTTTTATGGTTACTTATGTTGGGGTTGTGCTTTTTACTTTATGTACTCTGGAAACAATTTGTCAAGATGGATATTAAGTGTACTTGGTTTATGAAGTTGTTGTAATCAAACTGTTTCTCCACTACAATAAAAGTTGTTTTAAATTTTTCAAGTACCAATATATGTATCTGTCATGTTATATTCTGTTCTATACACTAATAATACTCCATGAAAGTTAATGCATTCCCTTTGAGAGTGACGTTAATGGACATGTGGTGTTACACGTGTATCAGAGCCTGGTTAACAAAACAGATAAGGGATTTTGAAAAACTATTTTTCAAAAGCGTTTTTATAAAGAAATACTTTCAAAAATATGTTTTAAGGGAAGTATTTTCAAGAGAAAAGTTTGTTTTAAAAACAAAACCCCAAGATCTTTCGTTCGGTTCTCCGTTTTGAATCTCTTCCTCTTTCCTTTTTTTGAATTTCTTCCTCCACATATAGACGCTTTTTCTAAGATATGTAAGAACTTCCGTACGATGGGCAGAAAACCACTTCATGGGACTGGGACGTTTGTCAAAGCTAGAAGGAAGCGGAGGACTTGTTGGTACCTTTAAGATGGACGATGGGAGGAAGGTTCAATTGGCCACTTGGTTAATGAAGGAAGAATCCTCATTTTGGTAGGAGGTCACGAATGGAGAATGTGCAGGAGAGACATGAATAGTACACATGATAAAAAAGTAGATACAAAGAAAGGCGGTAAGGATAAAAAGGGGCCAAGAGAAAAGGAAGGGCCACACTTGTGAAATACCTGACTACTTAAATAAAAACGTTAGAAAGAAGAAGAAGACTAGTTGTCATCATTATGGAGAAACAGGGCATCTTATTAGGATCATCCAAAGAAGCAAAAGGCAAAGGTAAGGGCAAAGTTCAGGATCTTTTGGAGGGCAGACGTGTTCCCTCACGGTTGGCATACTTAATAGAGGTAGAAATATCTTGGTTGAAGTTTGGTTTTTCATTTTGATCATCCTGTTCGAACCTTGTTTGAATTTTGGCACTTCACACTCGTTTGTATCTGCTTTGTCAGTTGAAAACACTACACCTAAATGATAGTCTAGTTACGGATCCCACAGTAGTCTCAAATCCTATTGGTGGTTTGGCTCATCTTTCGATGATTTGTCGGGATTTGAGAGTGTCCATCTTGGGCGTTGGGTTTGAATGCAATGCCTTTGTTCTTGGCTTCATAGGCTACGGCTTGATTCTAGGCATGATTGGCTAGCTAGATACGGTGCCATCCTAGATTGTGAAAGAAGGGTAGTTAGATTGTTGACTCGTTGTGGAAAGACCCTCGATATTTCTTGTGACCCTAGAGGTTCGGTAATGCTTAGCTACCTAGAATCCCTTGACACATCCAATGATGATTTAGAATCTATTCGTGTGGTCCGTGAATATAGTGACGTCTTCGATGAGGTTCGAGGTTTACCCCCGAGGCACAAGATAAACTTTTGAATATACCTAGTAGATAATGCAAAGCCAGTTGCAATACCAGTGCGCCACATGGCTCCGATAGAGAGAGAGAAGAGAACTCAATAAACAAGTGAAAGAGTTGCTTGAGAAGGGGTTCATAAGAAGAAGTATTTCGGAGTGGGGTGCTTCAGTCATTTTTGCTATGAAAGCTGATGGTTCACTTAGATTGTGCATGGACTATAGAGAGCTGAATAAACTAACAAAGAAGAACATACGCCCATTGCCGAGGATAGATGATCTATTCGATTAGTTGGTGGGTGCTTCGGTTTTCTCGTAACTGGATTTGGCTACAGGGTTTCATCAGCTAAGGGTGGCTGAAGACAGCATAGATAAAACTGCATTTAGAACTCCTGACGGTTTCTTTGAGTGGCTCGTCATGCCTTTTGGTTTGACGAAAGCACCCGCATACTTTGTGGACTTAATGAGTAGGGTGTTTATGGAGTTTCTAAACAAGTTTGTGGTAGTCTTTGTGGACGATATCCTGATTTTCTCTAAGAATGAAGAAAAGCATGCCCTACATCTTAGGGAAGTCTTAGAGACTCTATGAGTGCATCAACTTAAAGCTAAGTTCTCCAAGTGCCATTTCTGGAGAAAAGAAGTGAGGTTATTAGGACACATGGTCTCTAAGGAAGGAATAGTTGTGGATCCCGCAAAGGTGGTGGCAATCCAAGATTGGGAAATTCCTAAGAATGCCATAGAAGTAAAAAGCTTTTTAAGGCTGGCTGGTTATTATAGGAAGTTCATTAAGGACTTTGCGAAGATATCAGCCCCACTCACTCGGTTAACGAAGAAGAACTTGACTTTTGCTTGGGACGTTGACGTCTGAAGAGGGCTTTGAAGACAACTCCAGTTTAAGTATTGCCAGATGGAAGTATGCCATTCACAGTGTATACCGGTACTTGTGGGACAGGGCTTGGAGTAGTTTTCGATGCAAGAGGAAAAGGTGATATGCAAAAGGCGGCAAGTACGAGTATCACTTATCATCCACAGATGGATGGACAGACAGAGAGGGGTGAATAGAATCCTTGAAGACCTTTTGAGGTTATGTAGAGGGACATGAGAAGAGGCAACGAGCTTAGTGATGTTCATGACATGTTTCACGTATCGCACTTGCGGAAGTGTTACAAGATACTGCAGAAGCAGTAGAGACGAGCATGCTTAGAGAAGTGGAAGTAGAGTGAGATGCCACGATTATACGAGCTCCTACATGCATCCTTGGGATGAGGGTATTAGAGCTACGCAACAGAGAGGTCAAATTGGTCAAAGTGGAATAGGGAGATGATCAAGGGGACACGACATGAGAAATGGAAGACGAGATTTTTAACTTCTCCTTTTTCTACCGCTTTGTTGATACTTATCCTATCATTTAGTATGTCTTTGCGTTGATATCTTCGATCTTTAGTTAGGAAAAACCCTATGGTTGTAAACATGTGTTTGAGACATGTTATGTTTGGTGGATGCAAAAGGGTGCAAGTGGTTGCTAGTGGTTGCTCGTGGATGCATGTACACACATTAGGCACTAGATCGGCTCAGTCACTTACATATTGCATATAAATATGTGTGCATATTTAATTAATGGATGTATAATGGTTGTGTTATCATATGGATGTTGCATTTTGATGAATGGTTGTGCACATATGTAGATATAATATGTATCGTTAGGATTCTTTCGCATACATAATGGACGCATGGCACTGTCATGATTTGCATTAAGGAGGCCAACTGAATCAATTTTGCATTGGATAAGGAACATACACACACACACTATGCATATGTTCATGAAAACATTAGAAACATTTTTAAGGACAATGGATGCCTGTGATTGAATGGTTGAGTAGATGAATGTTGGATGGTAGGATATACATTCTTCTTAACTTGAAGATTTCGGGGACGAAATCCTTTAAGTAAGGGGGAATGTAACATCCCGTAATTTTAAAATGGGACATAAGAGATAATAAAAGAATAATTAATTATTAAAAGAAGAATTATATGAAATGGGTTACGCCATTGCGTTCGTCTCGGAATTCTGCTTGAGATAGAGTCAGAGTTTGCATAAAACGGACACTATATGAAGAAGATATGGACGAACGAAGTTAGGCAGAAAACCGGAAGTCGACCAGAATGCACTGGCGCACTTCACAAAGTGCGCCAGTATAAAAATGCACTGGCGCACCTGCCAAGTGCGCCCATACTGATCCAGCCAAGTGCGCCCATTCTGGAGTGTTCTGTGATGATGTATCTTCTTCTGAGTGGCCGGATGATGTGTATTTGAGCTGGGTGGTTCTGATGGACTCCTAGTTCATCTAAGGGCTCTAAATAATCCTAAACTTCTATAAAAACACTCCCAAACCCTCAACCCTAATCACACTAATTCATACCAAGAGCCGCCATGCCGTCAATGGTGAACCTAGAGTAGCCGCCATTCTCTTTCAACTCAAAAGCATGATAGAAGCAAGAATCAAAATCAAATCTAATCTAAATTTGAATAACTATTAGTCTACATCAAAGGCGAGCAATTCAGTTTCAGAACACAGATCCCAAAAAAACAAAACTGTTCTTTTGTTTTTGAGTATAATTTCTTTCACAAAATAATTAATAAATTAATTATGATAGATCATGACTAGGACTATGAGAACATGTTTGTTGAATCATGTGACGTTATTTGATTTTGTTTGTGAATATATGATTGTTTTGTTAACTTATGTTTGTAGATCTAAATCATACATGAATCTTATGTTAGTTTGGGATGTTAAAACATATGTGAATCTTATGCAAGTTTAGGATGTTAAAGCATATGCAAATCTTATGTAAGTTTGGGATGCTAAATTATATATGAATCTTATGCAAGTCTGTAGGTGGATTATACACAAGTTCATATGTGAATCAAGTATATACATATGCTAGTTTATATGAAAAACATGTGACATTAATTTACATGTTTAGATCCATAGCAGTACATAGTTATGCAAATTTATGTTCTATATGCCCATTGCCTATGCTAGTTTTTATGTGAATCATATGCTAGTTTTGTATGTGAATCATATTCTAGTTTGAATGTAAGTTTGTATGAAATTCATGGGCAAGCTATAGGAAAACCATATCCACATATGCAAGTTCACGATTACATGTTTAGATCTATATTTAGATCCATGATAGTTTATGCAAATTTATGTTATATATATATATCCATTGCCTATGCAAGTTCTTGGCTATGCAAACTTATGTTATGATCTATTTTATGTGTTATGCAAGTTGTGATGTTGCTTTTCTTTTTATAAGTTAGACTATTTTCGAGTCTAATATATATCATATTAAAACGAACAAATAGCGTGGGGATAATGGGAAAATATTAATTTTGCAAAATTGTGAATTGGCATGAAATTTCTTTAAAGGCATATAATATATTTGAAACATTAATTGGCCTAATTTATATGCATAGAAATTATGGACGTAATTTAGGTGGCAATTATGGACATAGATTAATTTGGAAGTTATTGACAATTTAAAATAGAGATATTAATTCAAATTAGGGTCGAATAATAATATGTAATAATAAATGCCTAAGCCACGAGGTTAGACTCGTTTATGGTGTAAAACTGCCCGAACCCGCCCGGCAAATCCAGCAACCACAAACGGTAGTCTAATGTGAGAGGTCAAAGGCATAAATTAAATGCGTAATAAACGCCTAAGACACGGGGTTAAACTCGTTTGTGGTATAAGACTGCCTGGACCCGCCCGGCACATCCAGCAACTACAAACGGTAGTCTAATGTGAGAGGTCAAAGGCATAATTAAAAGAAGCTTATACACGAGATTAACTCTGGCTTGTGGTGGAAGTCTGCACGGAACCGCCCAGCATATCCAGCGGCCACAAGCAATCGACTTAATGTGGGAGGTCTGTGCATTAATAATTAATTAATGTTGATCTAAGACGAATATGAATGACAAACATAAGTTTGGTTGAGTGGAGTAATTCTCTGAGTACCAATCTTATGTTGATTTCGGTCTTCGAGGTTGATACTTAGGGAGTTATTCTCTTAACCAATGTATTCGTGAACTAAGAGGTACTTAATCATAAATTAAGTAAAACATGTTATATGATATATATATATATATGATAAATAACATGATAAGTGGTTAGGGTTAAGACTAGCTTAACGAATAATCTGATAAGTGGATAAGGTTAAGACCATCTTAACCAATAATCTGATAAGTAGGTAGGGTTAAGACCAGCTTAACCAATAATATATATTAATTTGATAAGTGGGTAGGGTTAAGTCTAGCTTAACCAATAATATATATATATATTAATCTGATAAGTGGATAGGGTTAAGGCAAACTTAACGAATAACACATATTGATCTGATAAGTGGATGGGGTTAAGACCAACTTAGCCAATAATATATAAGTGGATAGGGTTAAGACCAGCTTAACCAAATATATATATATATATATATTGATCTGATAAGTGGATAGGGTTAAGACAAGCTTAACCAATAACACATGTTGATTTGATAAGTGGGTAACATGGGTGACATGTGGGATATAATCATTAACACTTAACCAAGATAAATATGTGGTGGGACATGGGGGTTAAGTGGATGACATGGGAGACATGTGAAATACGATTAAAAACACTTAACCAAATTGAAATATGTAAAGAAGACATGAATAAGAAGGGGTTAAGTGGAAAATTCGAGTAGGGACCAAGCATAAGTGGAAAGCTTGTGTCAAGCACGGAGGACCCATTGCAAACCAGTAACCCATTAAGTATCTTTGTGAGCTCGAGTTAGATCGAGGACGGAACACGCTTACTGGGTTTGATCATAAGAGGTCAAAATGGGTTAACGGTGGCAATGCAAGTCCAACGGGGTCATGTGCGTGCGTAGGCCCGGGCTGGTAGGTAAGACGTTGTTGCATCGTGTAGATATAAGCCGTGCATCTTTAGTGGTATCGGGTTGCCACTTTGGGGAGTGATACACCCCACTGTGGGACCAGAACGGGTATCTAAGAGTTAGGGAGCCGATCGAATGGGGAAGGTAGTGGATATGACTAGCGGAGATAGGGGCAGACGACACCTATAACAACAGCTAGGAGTACAAGAAACTACCATATTATGAATAAATGTTATAACTAGACTGGGGAGGGTAGTGGGTACAACTAGTGGAGGTAGGAGCAGGCGGCACCTACGATGGCAGCTAGGAGTACACGAAACTACTATTATTATAATTATGTTTAGTAAGAGGGATCAACTTCCAGTATGGGACTAGTAATGGTGTGGTGTAATTAGCATTGGTGCAGTATGGTAATTATCCTATAGCGATTAGGAACAAGATTAACGCCAGAATATTCCTCTTGTTTGCTTTGTCATGCCCACTTGTTTCACGGTCATACCTTGTTTTACTAGTTTATGCCTTATCCTAATTACTTTAATAATTATATTGTTAAAGTTATTATACTCGTCAGACTTTATGTTTGACCCCCTTGTTTTCGCATCTTTTCTTCCTTCCTCCCCCCCCCCCCCCCAGGTTCTCAGGGTGGGACTAGTACTAGTGGAGCTTGATTTGGATATATTTCTCTCTCTTTTGGAGGTGCTTGGATTGCTGAAAGTAAAGTTCAGCTCATCTCTTTTATGGTTACTTATGTTGGAGTTGTGCTTTTTACTTTATGTACTCTGAAAACAATTTGATAAGATGGATATTAAGTGTACTTAATTTATGAAGTTGTTGTAATCAAACTATTTCTCCGCTGTAATAACAGTTGTTTTAAAATTTTCAAGTACCACTATATGTATCTGTCTTGTTATATTTTGTTCTATACACTAATAATACTCCATGAAAGTTAGTGCATTCCCTTTGAGAGTGACGTTAATGGATGTGGGGAGTTACACACTTCCTCTTATCCTTAGCCTTGTTATTCTTTCTGCCTTTCTTTTGTTGTTGTTGTTGCTGCTGCCCTTTCTTGGGCCATACTTTCTTGTTTTGCGTTGTTTCCTCGGCCTTTACTTCCTTCTTTTCTCCTTTCTCTTCCTCATACATCAAGGCTATATCAACAATCCTTTCAAAAGCTACCCCCATTGGAATATGGGACATAGCTAACCCATAAAGTGGTTCATTCAGCCCTTTAGCAAACCGCAAAGCTTTCTTATGTAGAGTATCCACCATTCCAGTCCAAATCTTGCCAGCTGGTTGAATTTGTTCACTACTCTTTAACCTTCAAGTTTCCTTGTTTGAGTGCTAAGAACCTCTCCATTTGCATGCTTTTCTCAGCTTGTGAAAGAAACTTCATTTCAAACCTCTATCTAAAATCATCCCAAGTTTCCACTGGACGGCCCGCTTGGGTTACCTCCCACCAAAACGAAGCTTCATCCTTCAGTAGCCAGACAGCTAACTAAATCTTCCTTCGATCTTCCACTTCAAAGATTACAAACAAGTCCTCAGTCTCCTTAAGCCAATTCCTTGCCTCTACGAATGTCTTGGTTCCATGGAATGGCTTTCCTTCCATAGCTTGGAAATATTTGCAGATATTAGAGAAGTTGTCTGCACGCAAAGGAGGTGGAGGAACAACGGGTGCAGCTGGGGGAGGAACGTTTCCTTAGCCTTCGGTAGACGCTATGGCCTCTAGATACCCATGGACCCAGCCAGGTATCGTAACGCCCTCTAGAATATTAGGTTCCCCAGACATGTTGAAAAATAAAAGGAAAGAGATTCAAACAAGGGATTGAAAGATATGGCTTTTTGGTGAATGTTTTTCAAAATAGACTTTTCCTTTTGAAACTACTTTCTTTTGAAACCTTTTTAGAAAATAATATTCAAAAACTTTTATCTAAAAGGTAACCTTCAGCTCTGATACCAAGTGCGACACCCCACGTCCGTTAATGTCACTCACTAAGGGAATGCATTATGTTTCGTGAAGCGTTATAGGTAAATAGATATAGAATTATTACAAGACAAATATAAAAGCAACAACGGAATTCAAATTTTATTTCAAACATAAATCATAACATCATGGTCCAAAAATACCATCAGTCTGAAACTACATAAAACCCATTACAATAATGTAAAACTTCTGTCTTGTACCATCAGAGTACAGAAAGTACATAAAAAGTGTAACACCCCGTATTTTCTATGAATGTATAAGTAACAAATTAAAGTATATTAATTTTAGGAGAAGAATTAAGGGAAACGAGTTGCGCCATTGCGTTCGTCTCGAAATTCTGCTTGAGATAGAGTCCGAGTTTGCGTAAAACGGATGTCATATGAAGAAGATATGGACGAACGAAGTTAGGTAGAAAAACCGGAAACAGGCCAGAATACACTGGCGCACTTGTGAAGTGCGCCAGTACAAAAATACACTGGCGCACCTGCCAAGTGCGCCCATACCGATCCAGCACAGAACTCTGGAGTGTTCTGTGATGATGTGTCTTCTTCTGAGTGGCTGGATGACCTGTCTTAGAGCTGGGTGGTTCTGATGACTTCTGGACTGATTTGAAGTCTCTAAATCACCCTATTCTCCTATAAAAACACCCCCCAAACCTCACTTTCTCTCCACACAATTTCATTCTGCCGATACTTTGCCTCTATTCTAATTAAAATAAAATAATGGCATCGCTACTCTGCTGAAATCTAAGCTAGAACTAGTGCATCTTCTTCCAATCTGTATAGAATTAAAAGAGAACAACTATTTTCTAATCTAATCGATAGTCTAAGCCAAATAAGAGCTATTCAGTGTTAGAATATAGATTCCAGAATACAAGAATCATTCCTTTTTTGTGAGTACATTTATTTTCAGATATGAACTTTAATTATGATCTTGACATGGTTATAAATCTGAATCTGAGGTTATGCATATTCTTATCTGTCAGATCTGTTTTTCTGTGACTATTCTCTTTCTTTTTTCTGTTCTATAGCCAGGCTACTACAAGCCTGCGCCAAATCTCATAAGAGATTAACGCACGAACACTAAATTTTGGGGTAAATAATGGATAATGCATAATTGGACATGACTGATATGTGACTGAATTAAGAAAAGGACATATGTTGTAAATTAGATCAAGATCTGTGCATACTCTGTGATTTGGAAGAAGAGGAATCATTGAATGATAACATATGACTTGAAACTTAGGGACATAATGCATATAAAAATTAAGATCTTATTTTGAGAGGATATAATTTAAAGATCTAGATTTTTGGGTATATTTTATATAACGAGTCATGACTTGAAAGGGAATATGAAACTTAGGCGTAAAGACCTATATTAAAATAGGATAACTATTAATGTAAATGCGCCTAATTATGGATTTTTGGATATTGGCATTAAAGGCTATAATTTGACATAATTCATATCATGATTTGGGGCTTTTAGAGAGTGTTCTATACTGTGCAAAGTTTAACGAAAATTTGGGGGCATATATTGTATTATGACCATGATTTGAGCATGTAAGTTTAGGCTTAATTTATGATTAGGCAAGATATGTAAATATAATTTTTAAGAAATGTTAAATCTGCTAATCTGCTGAATTGCTTAATCTGCTAAATCTGTTGAATTGCCTGTTCTGCTAATCTGCTAAATTTCCTAATCTGCTAGATCTGTTATCTGCTAAATCTGTTGAATTGCTTAATCTGTTGAAAGCTGAATAATTGTAATTTGGATGCTCGATCTAAAATTGAGCAAAACATGTTAATAGAACTTTGGATAATCTACCGTAACTTGTAAAGAAGTTAAATCTGCTAAATGGACATAATTAGTCTGATATTTTCTGTAATGGAATAAAGGGGCTATGACACGAGGTTAGACTCCGTTTGCGGTAGAAGCCTGCCCGGAACCAACCGGCTTAACCAGCGACCTCAAACTGTCGGTCTAATGTGAGAGGTCATAGGCATAACTAAAATATGCTTAGACACGAGGTTAGGTCTGGCTTGTGGCAGAAGTCTGCACGAAACCGCCCGGCATATCCAGCGGCCACAAGCTACCGACCTAATGTGAGAGGTTTGTGCATTAATATTTAATTAATGCAAATCTGAGATAAATATGACGTCTAAAACGTGTTGGGTGGATGGGTTAAACCAACTGGACTGATGAATTTAACAAACCCGTTTCGTGAATCTGTAGGCCCAATACAAAGTTAGACAATCTTTAAGTTTGTTAAAACTGTACATATGATCCGTTAGTCTGAAAACTTGTTAACTTGATTGTCTGATCTGTGAACTAGTAAATCTGAACTCTGTATGTCTGAAACTTGTAAACAAGTTAATCTGAAATCTGTTAGTCTGGGGACACAAGGTTAGGAGGGGAAATACTTGTGTCATCTGTTGTTTGGGACCCATATTAGTCAGTAACCCTTATGGTATCAAAAACTTTGACCCCACGCTATGTAGGGGTCCGGGCACGCTTACTGAACTAATTATAAGCTGTTCATTCTGATAATGGCAAGGGGTGTTGATGGTGCGTTCCAACCGGGTCATGTGCGTGCATGGATCTGGTCTGCTCTGAGGATGTAAGACACCGTGACATCTGTAAATAGGTCTGTGCCAATAAGTTGCCACTTTAGGGAGTGATACACCCTACTGTGGGGCCAACACAGGTATTTATGTATTAGGGAGCCAATCGCTTGGGGTAGGACTTAGGGTACACTTAGTTCTATCTGCTTCTGTTGGTACCATCTGTTTCTGTTGGGTGGTAACACCTGTCTGTTTCTGCGTGGTACCGTCTGTAGGGGTGGTAAAGGCCCATTACTAATGTACACCTAATTCTAACATTCTGTTTCTGTAGGGATTATTCTGTTTCCGTCTCTGATTCTGTTTCCGATTCTGCTTCCGTACCTTCTGTTTGTTGGGGTTGTAAAGGCCCATTAGTTGGGTGGTAAAGACCCATTATTAGTATTCTGTTTCCGTACCTTCTATCTGTTGGGGGTGGTAAAGGCCCATTATTAGTATTCTGCTTCTGTACTTTCTGTCTGTTGGGGTGGTGAAGGCCCATTACTAGCATTCTGTTTCTGTATAGATTATTCTGTTTCGATTCTGTTTTCAGTTTAGACATTAGGGTAACACCTAATCCTGTTATATTAGTATTAGTGCAGAGAAGTAAGATGTAAGTAAGTAACATAACTTGGTTTACATCATTCTGTTTCTTCTGTTAACTTAAAGTATATCTACTATTCCTGTTGATGTAATCTCTCATCCAGCTTTATTTACATGTCATGATAATATTATCTATTTATATGCTGGAAGTCACTGGACTCTCCAGACTTTGTGTCTGACCTCGATTGTTTTCGCCTCTTTTCTTTCTGTTCCCCTCCCCCTCCAGGTGCTCAGGGTGGAAACATAGGAGCTTGATTCTGATTCTCTCTGCTTGAAGTGCTTGGAGTATTGCTTGGCTTTGACTCTATATTTTCATGGCAGTTTATGTTGGGGATTATGGCTTTGAAACTTTACATTCTGAAGGATTTTGTATAAGAATGATAATTGTGGACTTGAGTTTTGGTATTGTGATTTAGAAAGATGTAACCAAACTTATTTCTGCTTCTGTTGTAATAAAGTTATATTTTTTCAAGTACTACTTATATGTCTTGTAATATTCTATTCTGTCTACTAAAACGCTCCATCAAATTTAAGGCATTCCCTTTGTGAGTGACCTTAACGGAGGTGGGGTGTTACACTTGGTATCAGAGCTGAAGGTTACCAGATTTGATAAAAAGTTTTTGAAAACTATTTTCAAAAAGGATTTAAAAATGAAGTATTTTCAAAAGGAAAGTTTATTTTGAAAAACATAGTCCCTAAAGCCATATATCTATCTTTTGATTTTCTGTTTAATCCTTGTTTCTTTATTTTCTGAGTCTCCGGGGCTCCTGGCTTTCTGGGAGGTAACCTCATTGCGACATGGTTCCGTAGGCATGATGAGACTGCGGCGCCTGTCGAAGGGCAAAGAAGTGCCTAACTTCCATCTATAGCCGCACTAATTTCACCTACGGCTAATCCTCTTTCGAGCTTCTTAGGGTTTTCCACGCGATAGGGGCAACTTTAGAGAAAGACTTGTTAACAAGTAAGAAGACGGGTTGTTTTCAGTGCGGTGAGACAGGACATCTGATCAAGGATTGCCCCAGAAGGCAAGGGCAAAGGGTAGAATCTTTTGGAAGGTAGGTGAATGTTCTCGTAGTTGGTGGACAGGATAGAGGTGGAAAATTTTCTATAGAAATTTTAATTTCCTTATCTGATCATTCTGCCATTTTAATTCTATAGTTGAGTCTCTGCACTTTAATACTAGTCTTGTTCTGATCCCGCTATAGTCTCAAACCCCATAAGGGTTACGACTCATTTGTTTGTGATAGGTTGGGGTTTGAGGGTATCTGTGTTAAGCGTTAATTTGATTGTGATGCATACATTCTGGTTTTTGTGGGATATGGTGGGGTTTTATCATGCTTAGTTTCCTAAGAATCATTTGATAATCTGATCTGTACCAGTAGTCTGTAAGTATCTGAATATTTCTAAAAAGGACAGGGGTTTTACTCGAAGCGTGAAGTAGATTTCCAATTTTGACATTGTTTAATGGGAGTAATTTTCTGAGTGCCAATCTGATGTTGATTTCGGTCTTCGGGGTTGATACTTAGGGATTTATTTTCTTAACCAATGTCTAATGGGAACAGAACTTTTATTTTATTTGTACTTGCTTCTATCACTCGGCTGTATCCTATCGATTGAGTCTTCGACCTTTAGGTAGAAACTAATGGGTGTAAACATGTGTTTGAGACATGTTATGTTTGATGGTTGCAAGTGGATGCAAGTGGTTGCTGGTGGTTGCTCGTGGATGCATACACACACACTAGGCACTAGATCGGCTCAATAACACTTTCATACTACATATGGATGTGTGTGCATTTTTTCAATTTTTGTGGATGCAAAATGATTGAGTCATCATATGGATGTTGCATTTGGATGAATGGTTATGCACTCATATAGAAATGAAGCGTATCAAATAGGATTTCTTGCATACATAATTGGACTCATGGCACTAACATAATTCGCATTAAGGAGGTCAACTGAATCAGTAGACCGCCTGATCTTTGCATTAGATAAGAGACATATACACACACTTTTGCATATGTACATACAACATTAGAAGTTTTATAAGGACAATAGATGCTTGTGTATGATGGTTGAGTAGATGGATGATTGGATGTAGGACACATTCTTCTTAACTTGAAGATTTCGGGGATGAAATCCTTTAAGGAGGGGAGAATGTAACACCCCGTATTTTTTGTGAACATATAAGTAACAAATTAAAGTATACTTAATTTTTAGGAGAAGAATTAAGGGAAACGGGTTCCGCCATTGCGTTGGTCTCGAAATTCTGCTTGAGATAGAGTTCGAGTTTGCATAAAACGGTTGCCGTATGAAGAAGATATGGACAAACGAAGTTAGGCAGAAAAACCGGAAACATGTCAGAATACACTGGCGCACTTGTGAAGTGCGCCAGTACAAAAATACACTGGCGCACCTGCCAAGTGCGCCCATACCGATCCAGCACAGAATTCTGGAGTTTTCTGCGATGACGTGTGTTCTTCTGAGTGGTTGGATGACCTGTCTTCGAGCTGGGTGGTTCTGGTGACTTCTGGACTGATCTGAAGGCTCTAAATCACCATATTCTCCTATAAAACGCCCCCCAAACCTCACTTTCTCTCCACACAATTTCATTCTGCCTATACTCTGCCTCTATTCTAATTAAAATAAAATAATGGCATCGCTACTCTGCTGAAATCTAAGCTAGAACTAGTGCATCTTCTTCCAATCTGAACAGAATTAAAAGAGAACAACTATTTTCTAATCTAATCGATAGTCTACGCCAAAGGAGAGCTATTCATTGTCAAAATACATATTCCAGAATACAAGAATCGTTCCTTTTTTGTGAGTACAATTATTTTCAGATATGAACTTTAATTATGATCTTGACATGGTTATAAATCTGAATCTGAGGTTATGCATATTCTTATCTGTCAGATCTATTTTTCTGTGACTATTCTTGTAACACCCCACCTCCGCTAGGGTCACTCACAAAGGGAATGCACTAGTTTTGGAGGAGTGTTATTGAGGTAAACAAACACAGAAATATTACAAGACAGAACATAAATAAAACAGCGGAAGATTCAAGAGCTAAATTTCATTACTTTCAAAAAGAGTCAAAACCTTTTACATCAAATAGCCAAGGTCATTATTTTCCATTACAACAAATTCTGTCTTGCATAAATAAAGAAGCATAATCTTAAAACAACAAAAGTAGCTTAATTCCCCCAAAGGTAGCAGAAATGCAGCCATAGCATAGCTCAAGACCAAACCGTACATGAGCTGAACCGAAAGCAAGCGAAATCCAAGCTAAGTGCTAGAGTTTCCTCCCTGAGAACCTGGGGGTGAAACGGAAGAAAAAGAGGCGAAAGAAAACGGGTCAGTCATAAAGACTGGTAAGTCCTAGTGACTTTCAGCATAAAACAGGTAAAGGTAACATGATATGTACAAACTGAAAGTAAACATAAGGATGATGACAAGATGGGCAAGATAGACTAATATAACATGATAAATCAAGTATAAATCAAGTATAACATCACATATTCAAGGTTCTTTGCATTAACTGTACTAGAATCCCAAACCCATGTCTTATATTAATCATGAAATGATACATTGGCCCAATATCATGAAATGACCTATTACTAGGTCCAATGGAACGATCCACTAATCGATCGGCTCCCTATAAGTTCTAGCTCGTCATGTGTGTCTGTGTCATACGGCCCTATCACGAATGTAGTCACCTGTGCTAGGTCCACCATAGGGTGTATCAAGCCCTAGGGTGCCAACCACCGACACGAATCAAGCATGCACAGATAAACCTACTGATGCCCAATGCCTGCTTTTTCAACTCCGGACCACGTGCACGACCATAGCCCGCCTGAACCTACACTGGTGCACCAACACAGCCGTTGTTCTGGTCGCTTACAATCAGTCCAGTAATCGTGCCCCACCCTGCCTAGTTCTAGGGTACCATGATACATCTAGTGGGTTACTGCTGAAATGGACCGCGTAACTAGGGTTTTCGTCCAATAGGTTAAGTGTTGTCATTTAAATTTGCGACTTAACCTTTATCAGTCTAGCATGTCAAGTTGGTTAAGTGTTGTCATTTAAGTTCGTGACTTAACCCGCCTACGAATCATGTATCAAGTTAGTTATGTGTTGTCTTTCATGTTCATGACTTAACCCTATCATGTGGCATTAATTCATTAATGCACCCCAACCTCTCACATCAGACCTGTTGTTGTGGTCACTGGATATGCCGGGCGGTTCCGGGCATAATTACACCATAACTCAGTCTGACCTCGGGTTTTCAAGTGCGATATGACCAACTACCCACATTGGATCCTATTGTTTGCAGTAACTGGATTTGCCGGGCGGTTTCGGGAAGAATTACACTGCAAACTCAATCCAACCTCGAGTTGGCCATTTTCAAGTTCATTCTAGTGTCATGTCCATGTTCAAGATTCATGTCAAGTTCGTGTCAAGTTTCATGGCGAGTTTCATGCCAAGTTTCCTATAATTACCAATTTTTCCCAACGTTACCCCATCTAAATATTAGGCTAACAATCTTAGCCTAATTTTCCGTCCGCATGATTTTTGACATATAATATTAGGCTAAAAACTTAGCCTAATTTAACGTACACAAAATTTGCATAAAAAAGTTCATTAACATAAATATGACATAGGTGTAAACTTGGCATTCTCGGCATAGTCAACATGAACACCATAGGTGCGTACTTGCAAAATAATCAACATGAATATCATAGGTGTGATCTTGCAATGTAGACTAAATCAACATACATATATGTGAATTTGCAACATAGACTAAATTAACCTACATATATGTAAACTTGCAAATCAATCACGATCATATGAATAAGTGTGATCTTGAAATATGACATAGGTTTAACATATACACATAAACATGTAGATCTAACATGTGGTCACATATGTGATATGATTTTACAACCTAAAACTTGCATAACATGATAAACTACACAACTTGTCATAATAGGTTATACTCCAATATACATATGAATAGACTTATTCATTAATTCCCAATTCAACATGATAATAAAATAGAATATCATTCAATTTCACATATAACATAATAAACATTGTTCTATTATCTATTTATTTCCAAGGCATAACATAACTGAATAAATTGAGTAAAACATCGCAGGCATATAGATCTAATAACATTATGAACATGAAAAGGTTTAAATAATAATCTAGGTTTAAGAACATGGATAGATCTCACTTAAATAGAAAATTCCCCAAAATAAAGATCCAAGGACAAATAAAGAAAATAGGTCTGAATAGAAAATCAAGCTTAGATCCAATTTTATAGTCATAATCCTAGGCAATAACCTCATGGTCATGAATCATAGGTGATTAGCCATAATTGTCCTTGTCATAGTCATAGACAATAGTCTTATGTTCACAGTCATAGGCATAGTATAACGACCCGCCTTTTTGCCCGGTTCTCGCCGGTAATTAAACCGACTTAAACCGTTCACAAAGACGAATTTGTTATGGTTCATACATATATTTAACAAAATAACAGAACATTTCATTGCATAATACAATATTACATCAGAGTTACATAGAATATCAGAGTTACAACATATACAGCGGAAGAAAAGTAAATATATTCTCAGTGGAAGAAACAACATGATATAGCGAAAGCTCCAAGCTCTACCATGAACTCCAATCCAAAAAGCGCTTCGAATCTTGCTCCAACGATCTATAACTGTAAAACTAAACTACTAGCTACTCGCGTGAAAATTAATGGGCACCCAGAGTTTAGGAAGGAACAATAAACTCCAAGTCAGTCATGGGACTGGTGTGAGAACATAAAACAGTTGTTGTTTTTTTTAGGATTCATTTTAAAGTTGGGAAATTCACCGGACCACGCCGCTGACGCGGAACGAGTTTACTCCATGTGAATGCCCGTGCATATAAATACGCAATGATATTTTTAAAATGAAGCTATCATAAGCTTGTCCCACATCACACAATGCAAGCGCACACTAGATGGGCGAGGTTTGTCTTATGATAACCAAACATGCTTTCATACGGAAAATCCTCTTTCAATACTATAATACATATATATATATATATATATATAGTGTGGAAGACATTTCGCAAATAAATGTATTAATCCTAGATGGCATAATACCCCATAATATTATGTCGCCATATATATATGTACACTCAAAATCGTATGACTCATATTGGAGATTTGGGTTTCCAACTTGATGATTCCTGGCACGAAAGATCAATCGGAACACAAACGAAATGTAATCACGGGTTTTTCATCCAGACGCGGACACCAATACAAATCGCAAGGCAGATCAACGGTTTTCGACCAGACACGGGCCCCCGAACATACCTTATTCCATAAGTCACAAGTGGTTTCCCACTGCTGCAGCGGTCATCATCATCACATATATATATACACAACCTAACCGCCAGTTTCTCATCATCCGGGGTGTGAGGTTTGTCGATGTCACGTCATACACAAAACATGCTTAGAAAAGCAATGCCTTGATCATCACTAGCTCTTTCATAACTCGGGTATGCTACATTGACAATTCACAACATGTCACTGATTTCAATCAATGCATACCCTCTAAGTTCATATGACTTAGAGATGAGGATAAAATATTTGCCACAAATCCGATATATATTAACGGAGATCAGTGCTATGCGGTCAATTTCAATGTCAGACACACCATCCATACAAGTCTGTCCTGGGTCTGAACGGAACGGAATCCGAAAGTTCTCCCCATACGTTCGAACTTCCTGCCACTCCGGGAATAGGGGCATCTCTCTACTGTAGCTATCAGTAAAGAAACCAATCGGCAATCATTCCGTTCGATCGCCGATTCCAAGTCTTAAATTTTCTTCATGCGTCGTATTATTACTTGGAATGGTTTTCGAACTTAAATCCGACCCAGGTCTTTCCAAGTAATAAGCGTATTCATAAAACAAGGGTTATGGACCATACAGATTTTTCAATCCAACTTTCCTTCCAATCAATTCATTAAAATGTCAAGGTTGGATTTGTCATAAATTCTGCTATCATTTAACTTCTCTTTGAAATCTAATATTCGATTTACCAAAACCCTTTTTATTCCAAACATACCTTCAATTTTATATATTCAACATAATCCTTTGGTTCCTTAAGTCACTAAGTTTACCAAATCTTTATTTGGATTACAATTCCAGTTACGATAATCCATACAATTTATATTCGAACATAAGTTGAATCGAGTTAAACGATCTAATTCGATATAAATTCTCAACTCGATCAAACACTATCAAAGTCCTGAGGTAAATTTCTTCAAATGGTTCTGATAGTATTTGTTCGACCTTAGAATTACATGTCGAATATTCGTCACAAACTCCGTCCAACTCGTTTCCTTTAAATCCTAATATTTAGAATTAATAAAAATTCCAAGTTCATTTATTTAAATCCTTCTGAACCATTTCCAAGTTTTTTTAACTATTTAAATAATGGTTTACAAAATAAATTCGAACTCGTTTATCTTTGGAATTTAGATAATAACGTTTGAATGTTATTAAACGCTGCAATAGCCTTTTAATTTAAATAGATTCTAAATAAATTTAAAAAATGCAAATAATTCAGTTCAAGTCACTTTAAATTAATAAAGTAAGATTTAAATAAAATTTCAAAACAACTAAAAATTTAAAACTGAATATTCACAATTCTAGATCTTAAATTTAAATTTAAATAAGTGGTAGACCTTTGGAAAGCAAAACCTTTATATTTAAATAGGTTGTAAACCATAGGAATTCAAAACCCTTTTAATTTAAATTTTAAATTTTAAACTTCAAAGATTTTAAAACAACTTCGAATTCAAATTCAAATTATATTTAAATTAACCGTTCCGTCTGTCGGACCAGTTAGGGATAGCCAGGGAGAGCAGGAAACTGGATTTCCAAACCCAAGCCTAGACACCATCCTCTCTGTCATCCTAGAACGGTCTAGTATAAATATTATAAAATATTATATTTAAATTTCCAAATCTCATTCAAAATAAAATCTGACTTAAAGAAAAATGTCTTAATATTTGAAAAATAAATCTTCATTTATATGGAAGGAGAATTTAGTCGATTATCTGTATGATTCCACAACCATGATGTTGTGTGTGCATCATGCAAACAAAATAAATCAACCATATAAATCGGATGATTATAAATTATAATCATCACACATACACAAACAATTCAGCTGTGCACAAGCGTTACAGTCAATAACGCTTCAGTGTTCAGTGTCATCTAAATACATGCATATCCATTCACACAAGAACATCCATATCCAACAACTACTAATTATAATTAATCTCAACTAATTATAATTATTCAATAACAACTAATTTAATAAATAACCAAATTAAATGTTCTCACCAACACAGCTCTCCAGTTCCGACCTTCACATGCTTTGCGTTCGCTCACGACCGATCCGAATGCCATTATTTATGCGTCTTCACATACTCATCCTCGCATGCACGTGATATCCATTCTCCGAAAACAATATTTCCATTCATTATTACGCTATGTACCTTTATATTTCTTCTCCTTTTTTTTCCAGACTAAGATGCACAAAATTCTCAAATGCCTATGCATGCCAGCCTAACCTCCTACATACACCATTGATTCTGCCCATTTCTTTTCAACATTGCAAAACACCCACATACTTTCTTCAGAAAAAAAAACCCAACAAGTTCCGCTTATACACTGGTTCATCCAAGGCACACATTTTCCCAGCAATCCCCGACAACTACATATACAAACCCCACTACCCTGTAAGTTCACTTTTCCATGCATGCAAATGAAAACTCAAACTCTTAGCCAAAGGGAAAGGACTTGGATCTAGAACCTAAAACTCGACTTTGCTTATGTGGAGAATAGGAGGGTGGAAAGGCAGTGAGAATGCTTGCATGTAATTTCAGTTTGAAGGGGAAAGAGGGGAACGCATGCGGTCTGCGGTGGGTGGAGCTGGGCTGACCTGTGTCGGAGCTGATGAGGTTCGGTGGACTGATGGGTTCGACTGAGCTGGTATTGCTCGACCGAAGGAGGAGGCTCAAGAGTGGAGAGATGCAACCGAGCGGTGTTTGGTAGGGTGGTGCGTGCGTTAGGGTGGCGGAAGGGGAAGAAGCTGTTGGTTCGCTGTGAACAAATGGAATGGCCAGAGCCTGTCGAACGATGGGTTTGTTGAGTGGAAAGTTGATGTATATGGAAGTGAATGGGTCCAAGCAAGAGGAGCTCAGGGAAAACGCTGGCTCGATGGAGAGAGGAAAGGTGGAGCAAGATGATGGAGAGGGCGAGCTGTATACTTGTCAAGAAGGAAGGAGGTAGCGAAGGGTATCAGGTAGCGGATGGGAATGAAATGGCGGAGAAGAGAATAACCGGAAGAATGGAGAAGGACGGCAAGCTACACGTTTTAGACGTGATGACAAGAGCAGTTCACGAATTAAGGAAATGGACACCTGGCTAAATGAGTCCATGCATGAGGCCACCTGTCCCTTTTTGCTCTGCAACGTTACACTTGTAACCGACATTATCTCAAACCATCAACACGTTTTACACTTTCCTTAGCCTTTTCATCACACGTCCAAGTGTCATTATAATTATTATATATATATATATATTTCTCTTAAATATAAATTTTTTTCTTATGCGTTAAGCGTAAATAAGGTCCCATTGTTTTTATGAGTTACCGCATGTTCATGAAACAACGTCCAAACAAGAGCAACACTTCGAGCGACCATTGTACCCAAATTTCCTCTCCATTTCCTTTATTTTCAATTATTGATAACCATCAACACCGAACTAACACTATAATCATGTATAATAATGTGTCACGATCCCAGAACAGAAATAAAACAGACCGGTTGACTGATATTGTAAAGTGTTAAAAGGGACCACAGTTACCCCAAAATACGCTAGAAAAAATATATGCTTATTTTCCGAAATAAAAATTACAGTAAAATTTTATAAAATATTTTAAGACGACGCAAACTGAAACTAAACAAAAATTTGAAACGAATATTTAATTAAAATTAAATTTCAAATCCTAATCGTTTGCCCAACTCGATTACCACTCGTTCCAATATTTCAACTTACGACGAACCGTTTCTCTAAAACAAACATTGTTATAACTGATTTCACAACGAAATTAAATTCTTAAATCTTTTAAAATACTATTATCGCCTTAACATTTGGGAAAGGTCGACTAAAGAAGTTCGAGTTTATATTCTGATTACAAGTCGTCGTTTGCAACGCATTTTGAAAATCTCAAAATAATTTCTCCGACTTAGAATCCATTTTCAACACAAACCAATGTAATATTATATATTTCTTCCATATACATAAGTTACTTCGGGATTTTCAAAACCAAATTTTGCTTTCAAAGCTTCAACATACCCTAATCAAATCTATATGTTATTTGTTCGAGAAATTCATCCTCATTACAGGGCCACTGAGTACCACCCATCATACGAAATCAAATACCTCATCACAACCCATTTTTAGTCACGGTTACTCGAACAAACCAAATCATTTCATATCCCGAAGCTGTAAATCATTTTGCGACCATAATTTACAAATACTTGTCGTTTTCAAAACATTTCAAAATATCGGGATTCCAGTCGTCGAAATCTCTTTTATAAACTATTCATCATATCTAAACTAGTTGAAAACCAAATTTGTTCAACAGAATATTCGGCTTCCAAGTATACAACTTTAGGTTTCATATTTCGAAATCTATGATCGTATTTAAACCATTCGAGCCTTTCAAATCTAATCTCATACGAATTCAAGTCTTTCTAGTTTTTGAAGTTTTCGAAAATTGTTTACACTTCCTTTATTTCAGATATCTTTGTATATCACAAGATAAAATATTTCAAAAGCCATAAGTCGAAATCTCAGAAATCTCTTTACGATTCATATAGTTGAACTCCTTTTTCCTATAGTTAGAAAACCCTTGAAACAATCCTTATTCAAATATACCATCACGCTTTCGCTGCGCACTCTGATTTAGTACGTGCATGTTTCAAACCATCATTATTCAAAACATTAGAAATAAGTTTCAAAAATTTTAGAACCAATTCTTAAAATTCATCTTTAAAAATCGATTTTCCTTGCATAAATTGAATTCTATATTTCAAACACTTCCAATTTCTATGCAAAGCTTATTTGTTTAAGTTCCATTAACCCAATGTCTTAGATAAATCAAAGTCGTCTTGGTTGAGCTCAATCTTGGTTTTATTCGACAAACGACACAAAGGTATACATGCATGGATCAAGTCAAATTCCATACGTTTAAAACAAAAGCTCAATATCAAATGAACATCAAAAGGTATAATGGCCTAAATCAAAACACACCTAAATCAAAAGATGAACTACTCAAGATCAAATAAGTTTGGTCAAAATTCTCAAACAGGATCAAGACGAGAAAGTCAAGTGCGCCCAAAGGTACAAGTATAGGCAGTTCAAAAGTTCGATGATTCGAGTCAAGATATTCGACCAAGCTTAAGAAAAAAGGGGATGAATGACGCTACTCAACGGTTCGAATTTAAATGATGAAACTAACTTAGGCCGAGATAGGAAAATCGAGAGCACCTAAGTGTACACTCATAAGTAGTTTATTTATTCTTAGGATACTCGTTTTTTTTTTCACTACCTCTTGAGTAAATCTTACTCAAATCCCGTTTTCTTTTGGATCACAAGCGATTAGTTTATAAATACTTCCTATTTGGATTGCTCGTACAGTTTTAACTGGAGAAGAGTGGTTTTCTCCCCCACTTATATATTTGTTATATTTAAATCATCTTTTCAAACAAATTCTTACTTAAGTAAATATTTCCTTTTAAATTTTCTTAAGGGTTTTCTTTGCTAAGATATACTTTCGAGTAAATGGTTTAACTTGTATATTAGCATATACAGTTCATACTAGGTATCGATTAAGATCTGTTGCTTAAATTAACCTATTTAACATCCATCGAGAAGTATGATATCTTCTCTGATTACAACTTATTAGATCCAAAGTTCAAAAGTTTGTTATAATTAAGTCAATTATTCTTATCACTTTGGGGTATGGGTAAATTATCTTTCTTACTTGCATTTCAACAATTCATTACCCAATTCTTTAAGTGAGATTTACTCCTTAAATATATCTTTTAATTTTCCAAGCACTTATTGTTTATCACACTCAAGGTTTTAAGGGTTCAAAGTTCTTGAAGTATTTTAGGCTAATCTCAGTTTCCCTTTCAAACTTCTAGTTTTGCTTTTCCCCAATCAAAATCCTAGATTAATTCACCAAACCCTTTATTAAGGTTGATTCATTAAAACACTTAGTCTGATGATTTTAAGTATTCCTCGACGTTTAAACTGGAATTATATAGTCATCACACTTTCGAAACTTGAAAATGAATGTCGATGGTGCTGCAGTCATCAATAGAATCATCCCCGAGCGACTAGAGTGTGATTCTATATCTATCTAGTATATACTAGACTTCATGTATACGTTGATCAGACGTATATTTAAAATCCTTACATACTCGATAGTCCAGTCATGACGTCGAATACAATACTCAAGAACCCTCCTCTTCAATTATATTTCAAAATAATTGTCATTTTCAAAATGATTTACGAGTTTCAAAGTAATTTATATGGATTTCAAAATACGCTCTTTCGACGGGATATTCCAAAATCTCATTCTAGGACATTTCTAACCCTATCTCTAATGAGATATTATAACTCTGAGGAGTCCTATCTTTTGTTCAAAATATGTCGTACCCTAAAGCTTTGTATAAACCAAAGCTCTGATACCAACTATAACGACCGAAGGAGGAGGCTCAAGAGTGGAGAGATGGAACCGAGCGGTGTTTGGTAGGGTGGTGCGTGCGTTAGGGTGGCGGAAGGGGAAGAAGCTGTTGGTTCGCTGTGAACAAATGGAATGGCCAGAGCCTGTCGAACGATGGGTTTGTTGAGTGGAAAGTTGATGTATATGGAAGTGAATGGGTCCAAGCAAGAGGAGCTCAGGGAAAACGCTGGCTCGATGGAGAGAGGAAAGGTGGAGCAAGATGATGGAGAGGGCGAGCTGTATTCTTGTCAAGAAGGAAGGAGGTAGCGAAGGGTATCAGGTAGCGGATGGGAATGAAATGGCGGAGAAGAGAATAACCGGAAGAATGGAGAAGGACGGCAAGCTACAAGTTTTAGACGTGATGACAAGAGCAGTTCACGAATTAAGGAAATGGACACCTGGCTAAATGAGTCCATGCATGAGGCCACCTGTCCCTTTTTGCTCTGCAACGTTACACTTGTAACCAACATTATCTCAAACCATCAACACATTTTACACTTTCCTTAGCCTTTTCATCACACGTCCAAGCGTCATTATAATTATTATTATTTATATATATATATATATATTTTTCTCTTAAATATAAATTTTTTTCTTATGCGTTAAGCGTAAATAAGGTCCCATTGTTTTTATGAGTTACCGCATGTTCATGAAACAACGTCCAAACAAGAGCAACACTTCGAGCGACCATTGTACCCAAATTTCCTCTCCATTTCCTTTATTTTCAATTATCGATAACCATCAACACCGAACTAACACTATAATCGTGTATAATAATGTGTCACGATCCCAGAACAGAAATAAAATAGACCGGTTGACTGATATTGTAAAGTGTTAAAAGGGACCACAGTTACCCCAAAATACGCTAGAAAAAATATATGCTTATTTTCCGAAATAAAAATTACAGTAAAATTTTATAAAATATTTTAAGACGACGCAAACTGAAACTGAACAAAAATTTGAAACGAATATTTAATTAAAATTAAATTTCAAATCCTGATCGTTTGCCCAACTCGATTACCACTCGTTCCAATATTGCAACTTACGACGAACCGTTTCTCTAAAACAAACATTGTTATAACTGATTTCACAACGAAATTAAATTCTTAAATCTTTTAAAATACTATTATCGCCTTAACATTTTATTCAAAAATTATTTAAACATTCCCAGCTTCATTTAAAATTCATATGAAATTCAAATTAAATTTTTCAAAACCTTGGATCGTTACACATAGTCTTATGTTCATAGTCATAGGCATAGGTATAATAATGTTATGGACATGAAAGAGTCTGATTTACAACATGAATAGGTCCAAACTGATTTCATAGCAATGTTCCCAAAAGTCATGATCCAAGATGAACAAAAATAGATATGAATCATACATAGATCCAATTCCAATTTATAACATGTCCATATTAAGTTTATAGTTTTTATCTAAAAGTAACTTGAACTTACAAATTGTGGTCAAAGAAATTTAGATGCAGAAGTCAAGTCTAAAATTTATCGTTGAATTGTTGAATCGTTGAATCTTGCTTTGATTGTGGAAGCAAATCCCCAATATGAAATTCCCAGCCGTAGTCTTCAAGAAATAAATCTTCGCGTTTTAATTTAATTTAATTTAGAGGAAGAAGAAGAAGCCATGTCTATCAAGAATTTGTGCAGCATAAGGTTAGAGAATAATGGTGTAAAGAGAATGAGGCTAGGAGGCTGCTTATATAGGATTAAGCAGACGAATCTGGACAGAAAACGAGATCAGATACATCAGAAGGTATCAGGTTCAAAAATTGGGTTAGGGAGGCAGGTCGACCCCCAGGTCGACACTATGGTCAACCTGGTCCCTGGGAGGTCGACACTATGGTCGACCCCCAGGTCGACCTAGTCCTGGGCGGGGAATTTCCCGCCCAGCCTGTTCTGGGTTTTGAATTCGAATTTGAATTTGAATTTTCGAGCTATTTTCGATTCTGAAAATTTCTGAAACTTCGGAGGGTCATATCTCCCTCATACGGACTTCGATTTTCGAAAACTCGGACTCGTTTCCAAGCAGAATTTCGAGACGAACGCAATGGCGCAACCCATTTTCCCTTGATTCTTATTTTAAAATTTAATTCTGCCTTGATTTATGGTTTTTAACATGTTATTAAAATACGGGTTGTTACATTCTCCCCTCCTTAAAGGATTTCGTCCCCAAAATCTTCAAGTTAGGAAGAATGCATCCTATCATCCAATCAACCATCTACTCAACCATCATCCACAAGCAACCATTGTCCTTAAAAGATTTCCAATGCTATATGAACATATGCAGAAAGTGTGTGTATATGTTCCTTATCCAATGCAACTGATCAGGCCTGATTGATCTTCTTAATGCAAAATATGTTTAGTGTCATGAATCCGACATGTATGCAAATAGTCCTAGTCACATAAACACTATATGTGTGCACAAAAATCCATCCATATGCAACATCCATATGATAACACATTCAATTTCATCCATAAACAAGTATAAACACTCATGTATATGCAATATGAAAATGTGTCTGAGCCGATCTAGTGCCTAATGTGTGTTATGCAACCACGAGCAACCACTTGCGACCACTTGCAACCATTTGCAAACATCACCATAACATATTTCAATCACATGTTTACATCCAAAAGGGTTCTAATTAAGGTTCTCAAGATAGGATTGAGAAGATAAGCAAGATAAAACAAAGCATCAAGGAGAAGAAGTTAAAGATGTACCCCCAGAAGGTCCTGCTTGTGGGGCTTGCCCTTGCTTCTTAGGGCAGTTCTTGCTGATATGTCCAGTATCACCACACTGAAAGCATGCTCCTATCTTCATCTTCTTCTTTCTACAATCCTGGACTATATGCCCCTCAATACCACAGAAGTGGCATTTTCTTTTCTTACGTGTCTTGTTATCATTATTGTTATTGCTGTTCTTGCCTCCATTGTTGGAGTCTACCTTCTTGTTTTGAGACTCATTCGCCTTGACCTCCTTCTTGCCATTCTTGTCTTCTTCATTTAAGAGCGCCATGTCTACTAGCTTTTCGTAAGTAGCCCCCATAGGTACGTGGGTCATAGCCAAGCTGTGAAGTGGCTCATTCAATCCTTTGACAAAACGGAGAGCCTTCTTATGAGGGGTATTCACTAAGTCCAATCCAAACCGAGCCAGCTGATTGAATTGATTGACATACTCCTTGACCGTCATACTTCCTTGCTTAAGAGATAAGAATTTTTCTAGCTATAAACTTTGTTCAGCTTGCGAGAGGAATTTCATCTCAAACCTTACTCTGAAATCCATCCATGTTTCAGCCGGCCTCTCGGCGTTAGTGACTTCCCACCAATAGGAAGCTTCGTCTTTGAGCAACCATACCGCCAACTGTAACTTCTTCCTATCGTCCACCTCGAAGATAACGAATAGATCCTCAGTTTCTTTGAGCCAGTTCCTCGCTTCTACGAATGATTCAGTTCCCTTGAAATCCTTTCCACCCATGGTCCTAAAATCTTTACAGATCTTTGAGAAAGCAATTGCACGAGGAGGGGGAGGAGGAGGAGGAATCACTGTTGCTGGAGGAGGAATGTCTGCTGGGCCTGCATCGTTGGCCCTAGCCTATAAATACCTCCTGAACCAGCCAGGTATTGGCACGTCCTCTGGAAAGTTAGAATTCCCAGACATGCTGAAATGAAAAAGAAGAGATTCAAACGAGGAAACAAAGGATAGTGCTAATGGCTTTTGGGGAATAGCCTTTAAATAAAACAAGACTTTTCTTGAAAAATGCTTCTTTGTAAATGGTTTGAAAATAATTTCAGAAGGTTTAAAAAAAAAATTGCCCAGTCTGGTAACCTTCTGCTCTGATACCAAATGTAACACCCCACCTCCGCTAGGGTCGCTCACAAAGGGAATGCACTAGTTTTGGAGGAGCGTTATCGAGGTAAACAAACACAGAAATATTACAAGACAGAACATAAATAAGACAGCGGAAGATTCAAGAGCTAAATTTCATTACTTTCAAAATGAGTCAAAACCTTTTACATCAAATATCCAAGATCATTATTTTCCATTACAACAAATTCTGTCTTGCATAAATAAAGAAGCATAATCTTAAAACAACAAAAGTAGCTTAATTCCCCAAAGGTAGCAGAAATGCATCCATAGCATAGCTCAAGACCAAACCGTACATGAGCTGAACCGAAAGCAAGCGAAATCCAAGCTAAGTGCTAGAGTTTCCTCCTGAGAACCAGTGGGGAAACGGAACAAAAACAGGCGAAAGAAAACGGGTCAGTCATAAAGACTGGTAAGTCCTAGTGACTTTCAGCATAAAAACATGTAAAGGTAACATGACATGTACAAACTGAAAGTAAACATAAGGATGATGACAAGATGGGCAAGATAGACTAAGATAACATGATAAATCAAGTATAGCATCACATATTCAAGGTTCTCTGCATCAACTGCACTAGAATCCCAAACCCATGTCTTATATTAATCATGAAATGATACCTCGGCCCAATATCATGAAATGACCTATTACTAGGTCCAATGGAACGAATCAACTAATCGATCGGCTCCCTACAAGTTCTAGCTTATCATGTGTGTCTATGTCATACGGCCCTATCACGAATGTAGTCACATGTGCTAGGTCCACCATAGGGTGTATCAAGCCCTAGGGTGCCAATCACCGACACGAATCAAGCATGCACAGATAAACCTACTGATGCCCAATGCCTGCTTTTTCAACTCCGGACCACGTGTACAACCATAGCCCGCCTGAACATACACTGGCGCACCAACACAGCCGTCGTTCTGGTCGCTTACAATCAGCTCAGTAATCGTGCCTCACCCTGCCTAGTTACAGGGTACCATGATACATCTAGTGGGTTACTACTGAAATGGACCGCATAACTAGGGTTTTCGTCCAATAGGTTAAGTTTTGTCATTTAAATTCATGACTTAACCCTTATCAGTCTAGCATGTCAAGTTGGTTAAGTGTTGTCTTTCAAGTTCGTGACTTAACCCGCCTACGAATCATGTATCAAGTTGGTTAAGTGTTGTCTTTCATGTTCATGACTTAACCCTATCATGTGGCATTAATTCATTAATGCACCCCAACCTCTCACATCAGACCTATTGTTCTGGTCACTGGATTTGCCGGGCGGTTCCGGGCAGAAATACACCACAACTCAGTCTGACCTCGGGTTTTCAAGTGCGATATGACCAACTACCCACATTGGATCCTATTGTTTGCAGTAACTGGATTTGTCGGGCGGTTCCAGGCAGAATTACACTGCAAACTCAACCCAACCTCGAGTTGGCCATTTTCAAGTTCATTCTAGTGTCATGTCCATGTTCAAGATTCATGTTATGTTCGTGTCAAGTTTCATGGCGAGTTTCATGCCAAGTTTCCCATAATTACCAATTTTTCCAACGTTACCCCGTCTAAATATTAGGCTAACAATCTTAGCCTAATTTTCCATCTGCATGATTTTTGACATATAATATTAGGCTAAAAACTTAGCCTAATTTAACGTACACAAAATTTGCATAAAGAAATTCATTAACATAAACATGACATAGGTGTAAACTTGGCATTCTCGACATAGTCAACATGAACACCATAGGTGCGTACTTGCAAAATAATCAACATGAATATCATAGGTGTGATCTTGCAACGTAGACTAAATCAACATACATATATGTGAATTTGCAACATAGACTAAATCAACCTACATATATGTGAACTTGCAAATCAATCACGAGCATATGAATAAGTGTGATCTTGAAATATGACATAGGTTTAACATATACACATAAACATGTAGATCTAACATGTGGTCACATATGTGATATGATTTTACAACCTAAAACTTGCATAACATGATAAACTACACAACTTGTCATAATAGGTTATACTCCAATATACATATGAGTAGACTTATTCATTAGTTCCCAATTCAACATGATAATAAAATAGAATATCATCCAATTTCACATATAACATAATAAACATTGTTCTATTATCAATTTATTTCCAAGGCATAACATAACTGAATAAATTGAGTAAAACATCGCAGGCATATAGATCTGATAACATTATGAACATGAAAAGGTTTAAATAATAATCTAGGTTTAAGAACACGGATAGATCTAACTTAAATAGAAAAATCCCCAAAATCAAGATCCAAGGACAAATAAAGAAAATAGGTCTGAATAGAAAATCAAGCTTAGATCCAATTTTATAGTCATAATCCTAGGCAATAACCTCATGGTCATAAATCATAGGTGATTAGCCACAATTGTCCTTGTCATAGTCATAGGCAATAGTCTTATGTTCACAGTCATAGGCATAGTCTTATGTTCACAGTAATAGGAATAGGCATAGGCATAACAATGTTATGGACATGAAAGAGTCTGATTTACAACATGAATAGGTCCAAACTGATTTCATAGCAATGTTCCCAAAAGTCAAGATCCAAGATGAACAAAAATAGATATGAATCATACATAGATCCAATTCCAATTTATAACATGTCCATATTAAGTTTATAGTTTTATCTAAAAGTAACTTGAACTTACAGATCGTGGTCTAAGAAATTTAGATGCAGAAGTCAAGTCTAGAAATTTGTCGTTGAATTGTTGAATCGTTGAATCTTGCTTTGATTGTAGAAGCAAATCCCCAATATGAAATTCCTAGCCGTAGTCTTCAAGAAATAAATCTTCGTGTTTTAATTTAATTTAATTTAGAGGAAGAAGAAGAAGCCATGTCTATCAAGAATTTGTGCAGCATAAGGTTAGAGAAGAATGGTGTAAAGAGAATGAGGCTAGGAGGCTTCTTACATAGGATTAGGCAGACGAATCTGGACAGAAAACGAGATCAGATACATCAGAATGTATCAGGTTCAAAAACTGGGTTCGGAAGGCAGGTCGACCCCCAGGTCGACACTATGGTCGACCTGGTCCCTGGGAGGTCGACACTATGGTCGACCCCCAGGTCGACCTGGTCCTAGGCGGGAAATTTCCTGCCCAGCCTATTCTGGGTTTTGAATTCGAATTTGAATTTGAATTTTCGAGCTGTTTTCGATTCTGAAAATTTCTGAAACTTCAGAGGGTCATATCTCTCTCATACGGACTCCGATTTTCGAAAACTCGGACTCATTTCCAAGAAGAATTTCGAGATGAACGCAATGGTGCAGCCCGTTTCCCTTGATTCTTATTTTCAAATTTAATTCTGCCCTGATTTATGGTTTTTAACACGTTACAATTCTCTTTCTTTTTTCTGTTCTATAGCCAGGGTACTACGAGCCTGCGCCAAATCTCATAAGAGATTAACGCACGAACGCTAAATTTTGGGGTAAATAATGAATAATGCATAATTGGACATGACTGATTTGTGACTGATTTGAGAAAAGGACATATGTTGTAAATTAGATCAAGATATGTGCATACTCTATGATTTGGAAGAAGAGGAGTCATTGAATGATAATATATGACTTGAAACTTGGGACATTATGCATATAAAAATTAAGATCTGATTTTGAGAGGATATAATTTAAAGATCTAGATTTTTGGGTATATTTTATATAACGATTCATGACTTGAAAAAGGAATATGAAACTTAGGCGTAAAGACCAATATTAAAATAGGATAACTATTAATGTATGTGCGCCTAAATATGGATTTTTGGATATTGGAATTAAAGGCTATAATTTGGCATAATTCATATCATGATTTGGGGCTTTTAGAGAGTGTTCTGTACTGTGCAAAGTTTAACGAAAATTTGGGTGCATATATTGTATTATGAATAATGACCTTGATTTGAGCATGTAAGTTTAGGCTTAATTTATGATTAGGCTAGATATGTAAATAGAATTTTTAAGAAATGTTAAATCTGCTAATCTGCTGAAATGCTTAATCTGCTAACTCTGTTGAATTGCCTGTTCTGCTAATCTGCTAAATTGCCTAATCTGCTAGATCTGTTATCTGCTAAATCTGTTGAATTGCTTAATCTGTTGACAGTTGAATAATTGTAATTTGGATGCTCGATCTAAAATTGAGCAAAACATGTTAATAGAACTTTGGATAATCTGTCGTAACTTGTAAAGAAGTTAAATCTGCTAAATGGACATAATTAGTCTGATATTTTCTGTAATGGAACAAAGTGGCTATGACATGAGGTTAGACTCCGTTTGCGGTAGAAGCCTACCCAGAACCAACCGGCTTAACCAGCTACCGCAAACTGTCAGTCTAATATGAGAGGTCGTAGGCATAACTAAAATATGTTTAGACACGAGGTTAGGTCTGGCTTATGGCAGAAGTCTGCCCGGAACCGCCCGGCATATCCAGCGGCCACAAGCAACTGACCTAATGTGAGAAGTCTGTGCAATAATATTTAAGTAATGCAAATCTAAGATAAATATGGCATCTAAAACATGTTGGGTGGATAGGGTTAAACCAACTGGACTGATGAATTTAACAAACCCGTTTCGTGAATCTGTAGGCCCAATATAAAGTTAGACAATCTGTAAGTCTGTTAAAACTATACATCTGATCCGTTAATCTGAAAACTTGATAACTTGATTGTCTGATCTGTGAACTAGTAAATCTGAACTCTGTATGTCTGAAACTTGTAAACAAGTTAATCTGAAATATGTTAGTCTGGGGACACAAGGTTAGGAGGGGAAATACTTGTGTCATCTATTATTTGGGACCCATATTAGTCAGTAACCCTTTCTGGTATCAAAAAATTTGACCCCACGCTATGTAAGGGTCCGGGCATGCTTACTGAACTAATAATAAGCGGTTCATTCTGATAATGGCGAGGGGTGTTGATGGTGCATTCCAACCGGGTCATGTGCGTGCATGGATCCGGTCTGCTCTGAGGATGTAAGACATCGTGACATCTGTAAATAGGTCTGTGCCAATAAGTTTCCACTTTAGGGAGTGAAACACCCTACTGTGGGGCCGACACAGGATATTTATGTATCAGGGAGCCGATCGCTTGGGGTAGGACTTAGGGTACACTTAGTTCTGTCTGTTTCTGTTGGTATCATCTGTTTCTGTTGGGTGGTAACACCTGTTTGTTTCTGCGTGGTACCGTCTGTAGGGGTGGTAAAGGCCCATTACTAGTGTACACCTAATTCTAACATTCTGTTTAGGGATTATTCTGTTTGCGTATCTGATTCCTTTTCTGATTCTGCTTCCGTACCTTCTTTCTGTTGGGTGGTAAAGGCCCGTCAGTTGGGTGGTAAAGGCCCATTATTAGTATTCTGTTTCTGTACCTTCTATCTGTTGGGGTGGTAAAGGCCCATTATTAGTATTCTGCTTCTGTACTTTCTGTCTGTTGGGGTGGTGAAGGCCCATTACTAGCATTCTGTTTCTATATAGATTATTCTGTTTCGATTCTGTTTTCAGTTTAGACGTTAGGGTAACACCTAATCCTGTTATACTAGTATTAGTGCAGAGAAGTAAGATATAAGTAAGGAACATAGCTTGGTTTACATCATTCTGTTTCTTCTGTTAACGTAAAGTGTATTTGCTATTCCTGTTGATGTAATCTCTCATCCAGCTTTATTTACATGTCATGATAATATTATCTGTTTATATGCTGGAAGTCACTGGACTCGCCAGACTTTATGTCTGACCTCGTTTGTTTTCGCCTCTTTTCTTTCCGTTTCCCCCCTTCCCAGGTGCTCAGGGTGGAAACATAGGAGCTTGATTCTGATTCTCTCTGCTTGAAGTGCTTGGAGTATTGCTGGCTTTGACTCTATATTTTCATGGCAGTTTATGTTGGGGATTATGACTTTGAAACTTTACATTCAGAAGGATTTTTATAAGACTGATAATTATGTACTTCTGGTATTGTGATTTAGAAAGATGTAACCAAACTTATTCCTGCTTCTGGTTATCTATATTGTAATATTCTGTTCTATCTACTAAAACGCTCCATCAAAGTTAAGGCATTCCCTTTGTGAGTGACCTTAACGGAGGTCGGGTGTTACAAAAAGCATAATTCCCCAAAAAGAGACAAAGCCATAGTAGAGATAAGAACTTGAGCAATACTTCAAGAGCGGCTCCTTAGTAAGATAAAAGTAGAATCACGGTCAAGCCTGAGTGTTTCCGCCCTGAGAACCTGGGGGAGGGACGGAAGAAAGAAGAGGAAACAAAAAAGGTCAGACATAAAGTCTGGTGAGTCCAGTCACTTTTAGCAAGTAAATAAATAAAAGTAGCATGACATGCATATAAAGTGGATAAGAGAGAGATAACTACATGAAAGGTAAGCATGACAAGTGATTGACACTGAAAAGTGTTTATTTTATTACTCTTATGCTTTATCTTTTGTAAATAAATAAATGATACTTTGGTTACTTTTGTATGTTGTTACAGGATGTCAAAAAATGCCTCCTTCAATTCAAATCAAAGGCCAACTACAAGAAAGAGCTACTTCCTCACATCAAATTCATTTCAATTGCAAAAGAAGTAGTAGCTCACTGGTAAAGGCATAGGAATTGGTGCTGAGAGACCTGAGTTCGAACCCCGTCAAGCTCACTTTTTGCCAAAGAAACGGAGCGCGTTCACACTGGCCCCTTTGCTTTGAGAAATATCTGGATTAGTGTTATGTTATATATATATACATACACATATTCATGTGTATATATTTATGATGTGCACCAATTAACATCTCAGCAATAGCCATATTCTCATCATGGAAGTAAATTCAAATCATTCAATTGCAATTAGAAGAATTTCTGATTGAATTGCTGCCAAGAAGAAAAACCAATTTTGAAGATTTTATCTTATATTGCCTTTGGAGTCTGATAAGCGTCCTTGTTTGGAAGAGTTAATTGGATGCAATCTTCTATCAATCAAGCCACATGGGAAAATTGAAAGATATGGAAAATATTTCCATGATATGCCCAGATTTTCTCCAATCAGGTGGTCAAGGAAGGCAAGAAATATTCATGAATAAGGAGGGCCATTTATTCATAGACCTAGTTAGGGTTTTCCCCTTCTCATCTATAAATATGTGATTGTAACCATTGTAAAAAGCATCTCATAATTCTGTACTGCCATTAGTTTAATAAAATTTTCTTGTTCTAGTTATTTACTTTTCTTTTAAAACAATTTGTGTATCTACACGATTAGATTCGGTAGAACACATATTGTTATTGTCTTTGTTACTGCATACTAGTGTTGACTGTTTGATTAGTTTCAACAGCAACTCTATTTTTAATTCTCTGTTATTGTTCCAGTTATTATTTACTTTTGTTGTTTTTGTTAGTACTTGTTATTTTCTTTCCTGTTGTTGAATTTGATATACGTCTGATTAGATTCAGATTTGTAGCAGTTTCAATAACATTATTTCAACAACATTGGAAACAACCCCCAAAGTTCTGTCTAACACGCCCACGAAACATATAAATAATAAAAGTTTAACTTTCCTCCCTGTGTTCGACCTGTATGCTACACACCTGTATGCTTGCAGAATTTATTACAAATGTCGCGCTTTTCTACTTTATAGATTAGCGACGATCAACAAGGTAACAGGATAGAGTGTATACGCTTCCCTAATGACTACTCTGCACTATTACTAGTATAACCAGAATGAGATGATCCCTTCCACTATAAGGTGGTAGACTTAGGCATACGTCCGAATGTATCCTAACTACTACCCTAATCGATCGGCTCCTTAATCCACGTAGATACTTTGTGTTTGCCCCACAGTAGGATGTATCACGTCCTAAAGTGGCAAACCTTCGCCGATATGCACAGCCCCATATCTACAGGTGTCACGGTCGTCTTATACCCCTCTGCCCGGCACATACAGGCACATGACCCGGTCGGTTTGCGCCGCCCGCATCATCCTGTAGATATGGGGCTGTCAAGCAATTAATAGAAGGGGACAACAACAGAAAGCAGCGGACGATTCAGATGGGTTGGAGCGGTTGCACACCAAGTGGGGTGTGAACGCGCTAGCGCTTCTCAAATTCACTGGAGGACTGCCGATCAAGGTGAAAGCTTTTAAAACTCTACAGGTGCTCTGCTGCAAAAGAAAAAAAGAAAAATATAGACAATTGTTGTAAAAAATTTCTGCAGGGGCAGCGGCTTTGAATGTACAATTTTTAATTTCTGCAATTATCTGTGTGATTTCTTTTTTTTTTATTCATTCTGTTAAGGGCAATACCCCAATTCACATAAGGTGAGGGATTTCATCACCCTTTCCTTAGCCCACAAATTGCATTTCATCGCAGAATCTGACTAAAAATAACGGTTAGACGTTGGACTTAAGGGAGTCACGGGCTCATATAGGGCTTAATTACATTGTGATAGTTGATTCATTTGGAACGAATTATTTCTTGGTGTCTAGACTACGGCAGAGAAATAACCGTTTATAAATATTACGGTGATTCGTAAATATTATATCGGTTGTTACTCTGAAGGTACTTAAACCTTCGGCTGCATTGCTAGGGTGATTCCTGGTGCACCGATAACTCCTGTCTGTTAACTGGCTGAGAAATCTTTTGATCTAAGTAATCAAACGTGTCACTTTATAATTTTGGGTTAAGAGCCAATAAGGACAGAAAACTTCATTGTAGCTAATTTCTGTGCTTGCATTCAACAACAATGAGTGAAAAAAGTGTTAGCCAACAAAATTCTCCTTGGGGTTCTCGAATCAACCAAAATTTTCCAACCGAATTGGATCAAAATCGAGTGAATCAAAACTTTCCAAACTTTGGGGATCAAAACCAAATAAATCAAAATTTTCAGAACCTCAATATCCAAATGGATAGACCCCTGTCTCTTCGTGAACGATGTTATCCAACTAGGACCGTCCAACCCCCTGTCATCATTTTTCCACCAGCTGAAGGAAACAATTTTGAGTTGAAACATTCTTTTATTCAAGGGGTACCAAAATTTACTGGGTCTGAAAATGCTTATGAATTTCTGAGTGAATTTGAATTGTATGCGTCCACAACAAAAATGCAACAATTGTCTAACGAATCAATCAAGCTAAGGCTAATCCCATTTGCACTACTTGAAAGCGCTAAAAGATGGCTAAATTCTCTTCCACGACATTCCATAAGAAGTTGGGATGAATTTGTCACTGCATTTTTGAAAAAGTTTTTCCCTTTCCATAAAACTCTCAAAATCCGAACTGAGATAAATCAATTTTGTCAAAATGAGGGGGAAACCTTTTCAAAATATTTTGAGAGATTCAACCAACTACTGTATAGTTGTCCTCATCATGGAATTCTAAAAGACAACTTGTGTCAAATTGTATATGAAGGGCTTAACTATCAGTCTAAAACTCAACTAGAATCAATGTGTGGAGGAGATTTTATGTCTAAAACAGCCGATGAAGCTTGGCGGTTCTTAGAAGATTATTCTGAAAAGGACATGCAATGGGAATCAATTCGCGTTCCAAATCGTACTTCTACTAGAGGAGTGCATGTCGTGGACCCAAATCAAATTCCCGTAGAAAATCAAACTCCTCAAGCCGGAGAAGGGTTACCCCACTACTACTCTCAGGACCAAGCCAATGCTATAGCTCAAAATAACCCTTACTCAGCCACGTACAATCCTGGTTGGAGGAACCACCCAAACTTTTCTTGGTTAAACCCCAATAATTCGGCAAACCCATCTCACATGCAACCCTTTATTCCCAATCCGAATTACCAAGCTCCACCCCCCAATTCTCAAACTACACCTCAATCCAAACAACCGTATAGGCACCCCAATTTTCAATCATCAAACCAATCATCTCAATCTTCTCAACCATCACAAGATATTGTTCGATTAGAAAAACAAATAAATAATCAAGACGCTAAAATCGACTAACTAATGCATATGATAAAGGAAATGGCGAAAAATAATGAGAAAGGAAAGTTGCCTAGTCAACCCGAAGTGAATCCAAAGTATAACTCTCGTACTGTAAATTCTTGTGAGGACGAAAACCATAATCCAGTCAACGCTATTACAACCCTTCGATCTGGAAAGAGGATTGATAATAACGTGGGCAACCCTGGCGAATCTTCTAACTCGGCCCCAATCCCTAATCTTGATGATCATCCATTGGCTTCGAATGCCAACTGTTCTGAACCTCAAGTTCCCTTGAATGTTGGCAATCCCAACAGTTCTTCTCCCATTGTCGGCAAACCCGACCCACCTTCGAAAATTAATGTTGGCAATCCCAACATTTCATCTTCTACACCCCTACCACCTTCTTCTTCGAATGATGAAACTCATCCCAGAATCGAAAAACCAGTAGCTCCTTTTCCCCATAGACTCGATAATAAGAAGAAAGCGGCAAATTTCGATAAAATTCTGGAAATTTTCAAACAAGTCCGTGTGAACATTCCTCTTTTAGACACCATAGAACAAATTCCTCAATATGCTAAATGTCTGAAGGAATTGTGCACACAAAAACGTGCGACAAATGTCCCGAAAACCGCTTTTCTAACTGCGAATACAAGCTCTGTTCTTTCGAATCTTGCCCCAGTCAAGTACAAAGACCCTGGCTGCCCTACGATTGATTGTAAAATAGGAAACACTCACATCTCTCGTGCCCTACTCGACCTTGGTGCCAGTGTCAACCTTCTCCCTTATACTGTCTATCGTCAACTTGGACTAGGGGAGATTAAACCAACAAACATCACACTTCAACTTGCCGATCGATCTGTCAAAAAACCATTGGGAATTATCGAAGACGTCTTGATACAGATCAAACAGTTCTACTTCCCTGTCGATTTTATAGTTCTAGAAACAGAGCCTGTCTCAAATCCCCACGTTCAAACACCATTGATCTTAGGACGCCCCTTCTTAGCAACCTCTAATGCTGTCATTAATTGTAGGAATGGTCAACTTCGACTTTCCTTCGGGCACCTAACCATTGAGCTAAACATCTTTAATCTCAACAAACAACCTAGGGATTTTGAGATCGATGAAATTGACATGATTCAAACCACAGTTGATGAAACCTCAAGCGACACTTCTGAAGCCCTGAAAATGTGTCTTGACCATTTCAACCCTGATTTCGACGAACTCGAATACATTTCTGAACTAAACAAAATTCTTGACTCCGACACTTCGCCACCTGAATCTAACCAAGGAATGTTGACCAATGTTGATACACAAGAACTTCCTAAGTTAGACCTCAAACCCTTGCCAACAGACCTTAAGTACGCATACTTAGACTCTTCAGAAACTCTTCCCGTAATCTTGGCTTCTGATCTTACCAAGGACCAAGAAGAGAAACTCTTAGAAATTTTGCGGGAAAATAAAGATGCTTTGGGGTGGGAACTGAGCGATATAAAAGGAATTAGCCCATCAATTGTGGAACATCGCATACATTTAGTTGATGAGGCTAAACCCACCCGTGAGGCTCAAAGGCGATTAAACCCAAACATGAGAGAAGTGGTCAAGGAGGAGATAATCAAATGTCTAGACAATAACATCATCTATCCCATCTCTGACAGTACTTGGGTGAGTCCGGTACAAGTTGTACCAAAGAAATCGGGAGTCACAGTGATCAAAAACGACAGTAATGAACTCATCCCAACAAAAATCAAAACCAAATGGCGTGTGTGCATCGACTATCGAAAGCTTAACTCAGCCACACGAAAAGACCATTTTCCCTTGCCTTTTATTGACCAAATGCTCGAACGCTTAGCGGGACATGAGTACTACTGTTTTCTCGATGGATACTCTGGCTATAACCAAATTCCTGTTGCTTTAGAAGATCAACATAAGACCACCTTTACTTGTCCCTTTGGAACCTTTGCTTATCGTCGCATGCCTTTTGGTCTTTGTAATGCCCCCGCGACTTTCCAAAGGTGTATGATGAGTATTTTCTCTGATATGGTGGAAGAATTCTTGGAAATATTCATGGACGATTTTTCAATATATGGATCATCTTTTTCCCAATGTCTCACTCATTTAGAACTCGTCCTTAAGCGTTGTAAGGAGAAATCACTCGTGCTTAATTGGGAAAAATGTCACTTTATGGTGAAAAGGGGGATAGTTCTAGGTCATGTTGTCTCCAAAGATGGCCTAGAAGTCGATAAATCAAAAATCGATTTGATTGCTAATTTACCTCCTCCCAAGTCTGTCAAAGATGTTCGTTCATTTCTTGGCCATGCGGGATTCTATAGAAGATTCATTAAGGATTTCTCAAAAATTTCAAAACCTCTCTCGAATTTACTTGCCAAAGACGTAAAGTTTGAATTTTCCACTGATTGCCAAACATCTTTTGAAACTCTTAAATCACTCTTGACCACAACTCCCATCATTCAACCTCCTGATTGGACTCAACCCTTTGAACTTATGTGCGACGCTTCTGATTTTGCTATTGGAGCCATCCTGGGTCAGCGTATCGATAAACTTCCTCGAGTCATTTACTACGCTAGCAAAACCTTAAACGAGGCCCAATTGAATTACTCAACTACTAAAAAGGAATTTTTGGCAGTTGTCTTTGCTCTTGAGAAATTCAGGCCATATCTCATAGGATCCAAAGTCATAGTTTACACTGACCATGCTGCCCTACGATATCTGCTTTCTAAAAAAGATGCCAAGGCCCGCTTGATTCGTTGGATCCTTCTTCTCCAAGAATTCGATATAGAAATACGAGATAAAAAGGGTTCTGAAAATGTCGTAGCTGATCATCTCTCTCGAATTGTGCACGAAAATGATAACGACACCCCAATCGATGACTATTTTCCTGACGAACAACTCCTTTCGATCTCTAACACCCCTTGGTACGCTGACATTGTGAATTATCTTGTCACACAACAAATGCCCGCTGAATGGTCGAAACAAGACAAACAAAAATTTCTCTCGAAAGTTCGAAACTTCTATTGGGACGACCCATATCTTTTCAAATACTGTCCAGACCAAATCATTCGAAGGTGTGTGCCCGATCATGAACACCAAAGTATTCTCTCCTTCTCACATGACCATGCTTGTGGCGGTCATTTTGGAGCAAGAAAAACTGCTGCAAAAGTTTTGCAAAGCGGTTTTTATTGGCCCACACTCTTCCGTGACGCTTTCGAATTTTGCTCTAAATGTGAGCGATGTCAAAGAACGGGTCGAATCTCTAAGCGAAACATGATGCCTCTCAACCCCATTTTAGTGATTTAGTTATTCGATGTTTGGGGCATCGATTTCATGGGACCATTCCCTAATTCATTTGGGAATCTTTACATCTTGCTTGCGGTAGACTATGTCTCAAAGTGGGTTGAAGCCATTCCGACCAAAACCAACGACAACAAGGTTGTTGTCAAATTCCTCAAAGAAAACATCTTTTCACGCTTTGGTACACCTCGAGCTATCATTAGCGATAATGGCACTCACTTCCGTAATCGTGCTTTTGAGTCCTTGCTCAAGAAATACTCAATCACACACAAGCTGTCGACCCCCTACCATCCACAAACGAGTGGGCAAGTAAAAGTTTCCAATAGACAAATCAAACAAATTCTTGAGAAAACCGTGAATTCCAATAGAAAAGATTGGTCTGTAAAACTGATTGATGCACTTTGGGCTTTTCGCACTGCTTATAAAACCAATCTAGGGATGTCACCATATCGATTAGTCTTTGGAAAGGCCTGTCACTTACCTCTTGAATTAGAGCATCGCGCTCTTTGGGCCATAAAATTTTTGAACTTTGACTTAGAAAAAGCCGGCTCACACAGGAAGTTACAAATTTCTGAACTAGAGGAATTAAGAAATGAGGCGTATGAAAGTGCGAAAATCTACAAAGAAAGAACCAAAGCCCAACATGACAAAAACATACTTCGTAAGGAATTCAACATAGGTCAAAAAGTTCTTTTATACGACTCTAGACTTCACTTGTTTCCAGGGAAACTCAGATCTCGATGGACTGGGCCTTATGTCGTGAAAACAGTATACCCTTATGGAGCGGTTGAAATTGAAAATCCTAGGGAGGGAAAAGTCTTCAAAGTAAACGGTCAACGACTGAAACCATTTTTGGAATTCGAGCAATATGACGAAGATGACTCTATCGATCTGCATGATCATCCACCATGAAATCAGGTGGTACACGTTCTTCTTCTTTTCTTTTTCATTTTTAAAATTTTATTTTTGTTTTTCTGCCTTAGACAGTTGGGACACTGTCTCAATCAAGTGTGGGGGGGAGTCTGCATTTCATCCATTTTCATTTTTTTCTTTGTTTTTATTTCTTTTTATTTTCAGCCATTTAAGTAGGACCATCATACATTTTAGATTGTAGTAACATACCATATTTTTTTTTTTAATACGACTCATTTTCAATTGATACAACAAAATAAGTTTACAATTTTTAGCCAGTTGATAGTATTTTTCTCTCTCAGCTAAATTCGAATTTGAAATATAATGAAAAGTTTAATTTTGAGGGATAATAGTGTAACCGGTACATAGGGAGATTCTTAGGTGATGGCCATGAAATCTATTCTATATTGTAGACCTTGTTTAAATAAGTGGAGGACTTAAAAGACTTATATTGGCTTTTCAAATCTTTAAAACTAAGTTGTGTTAAGTTGAATTCGCGTAACTCTCTTTTGTGCTTATATTTTCGATAATAATAATAATAGTATTCCAAGGGTATCCAACATTGCTTGTATATCGAGCGTTGGTGTGCAAACCCGCCAAGCTCTATCCGACACGTTGTTGACAAAGTCAAAGTTGGAATATCTTGGTCTCATTTTATGGGATTGGACACCTAAGGATTACCGACACGTTGTTGACAAAGTCAAAGTCGGCCTGCACAATCCGCCAAGCTCTTTACCCACTCTCCGTTAGTCCGCGAGGCAGTGCATGGGTGGTAAACCTTGGTCTTTTTAGGTGTATGTACTTAATCATAAATCTTAAAATTTTATAGAATAAAGAATAAGCGATGATACCCAAACACTTCGTGACCTTATTGATTTGACTAGCCATACATGAGAAAATTAGAATACCACTTTGCAAACTGTGCCAAGCAAACTAAGAATTTATTTCATGGCTGCACTATGTTATCAACCGAACTAACTGGCCAAACTGGAATTTAACATTTGAAAACTTGATTTATATTGAAAATTTGTGACAAGTCGAGGTATCTAAAGTAAAATCAACTGATTAGAAATTATTAACTTAATTTGTTGTACCACTTTCATGAAATAAGTCGTGTTTTCATCTTTCGTTTTTAGTTGCATATGTCCATTGCATTCATGTAGTTTCATTAGAATTATAACATACTGCATTTGGATTTTGTGGGTAGTATCCGCTGAAAACCCTCATGAGACACCACTCGTCCTACTAGGGACACCTAGAGGTTTAACGGCTTGTTGCATACGCTCAATGCAATCGTGTTTCCTACGAAAGTGTGACCTATCTAGTTTAGTTTTTCATTTTTTGTTTTACTCGAGGACGAGTAAAAGATAAGTGTGGGGGTATTTGATTGACACTGAAAAGTGTTTATTTTATTACTCTTATGCTTTATCTTTTGTAAATAAATAAATGATACTTTGGTTACTTTTGTATGTTGTTACAGGATGTCAAAAAATGCCTCCTTCAGTTCAAATCAAAGGCCAACTACAAGAAAGAGCTACTTCCTCACATCAAATTCATTTCAATTGCAAAAGAAGTAGTAGCTCACTGGTAAAGGCATAGGAATTGGTGCTGAGAGACCTGAGTTCGAACCCCGTCAAGCTCACTTTTTGCCAAAGAAACGGAGCGCGTTCACACTGGCCCCTTTGCTTTGAGAAATATCTGGATTAGTGTTATGTTATATATATACATACACATATTCATGTGTATATATTTATGATGTGCACCAATTAACATCTCAGCAATAGCCATATTCTCATCATGGAAGTAAATTCAAATCATTCAATTGCAATTAGAAGAATTTCTGATTGAATTGCTGCCAAGAAGAAAAACCAATTTTGAAGATTTTATCTTATATTGCCTTTGGAGTCTGATAAGCGTCCTTGTTTGGAAGAGTTAATTGGATGCAATCTTCTATCAATCAAGCCACATGGGAAAATTGAAAGATATGGAAAATATTTTCCATGATATGCCCAGATTTTCTCCAATCAGGTGGTCAAGGAAGGCAAGAAATATTCATGAATAAGGAGGGCCATTTATTCATAGACCTAGTTAGGGTTTTCCCCTTCTCATCTATAAATATGTGATTGTAACCATTGTAAAAAGCATCTCATAATTCTTTACTGCCATTAGTTTAATAAAATTTTCTTGTTCTAGTTATTTACTTTTCTTTTAAAACAATTTGTGTATCTACACGATTAGATTCGGTAGAACACATATTGTTATTGTCTTTGTTACTGCATACTAGTGTTGACTGTTTGATTAGTTTCAACAGCAACTCTATTTTTAATTCTCTGTTATTGTTCCAGTTATTATTTACTTTTGTTGTTTTTGTTAGTACTTGTTATTTTCTTTCCTGTTGTTGAATTTGATATACGTCTGATTAGATTCAGATTTGTAGCAGTTTCAATAACATTATTTCAACAACATTGGAAACAACCCCCAAAGTTCTGTCTAACACGCCCACGAAACATATAAATAATAAAAGTTTAACTTTCCTCCCTGTGTTCGACCTGTATGCTACACACCTGTATGCTTGCAGAATTTATTACAAATGTCGCGCTTTTCTACTTTATAGATTAGCGACGATCAACAAGGTAACAGGATAGAGTGTATACGCTTCCCTAATGACTACTCTGCACTATTACTAGTATAACCAGAATGAGATGATCCCTTCCACTATAAGGTGGTAGACTTAGGCATACGTCCGAATGTATCCTAACTACTACCCTAATCGATCGGCTCCTTAATCCACGTAGATACTTTGTGTTTGCCCCACAGTAGGATGTATCACGTCCTAAAGTGGCAAACCTTCGCCGATATGCACAGCCCCATATCTACAGGTGTCACGGTCGTCTTATACCCCTCTGCCCGGCACATACAGGCACATGACCCGGTCGGTTTGCGCCGCCCGCATCATCCTCCACATTTGGATCTCTTACAATCAGTTCAGTAAGCGTGCCCCTTCTCCGACCTAGTTCGGAGTACTTTGTTTGATACCTGCTCCGGGTTACTGACTAAAACGGGTCCCATACAATATGATACAATCTCTCCTCTTTGTCTTATATCCCCCACTAGGTTTTCTACAAGTTATATTTACCCTAAAAGGTGTCTTTAATTATAAAACCCCAATCTTTCTACCGGTTATGCTTATAGGTTTCTTTAGTACATAACCCCCAATTGGTTAAGTTTTGTGGGCCTATATTTAAATATTACCCACCCATCTCAGATATACTTAACTTAATCCTCCCATTGTTCAACCAAGTTTACATAACCCCTATTCATGTTTACATTTCCCCAATCCCTATGGATTCAAATAGGTTAAGTATTTCAATTTCTTACCATGTCCATTTATGGTTTATAATGGACTAGACCTCCCACATTCGGCCTCCAGCTTGTGGATGCTGGATATGCCGGTCGGGTCCGGGCGGACTTCTTCCACAAGTTGGGCCTAACCTTGTGTCTTAGCCTGTCTCGTATTTGTGCACTTAGACCCCTCACATTAGATTCAACATTTGCAGTTGCTGTATATGTCGGTCGGGTCCGGGCAGACTTCCACCACAAATGCAATCTAACCTCATGTCATAAGAGCAGTTACAATTTCTAATTACTGTAATCCTAAGCATTTTAACCAATTAATTACCTATATCTTATAGGTGTTCATGCCCATTTAACCAATTATATTCATGGTGAATTATATGTCCAAATTCATATTCATTATACAAATTATGGAAATTCTAATATTTTACCCCATTCCCTAACTAATGCATTCGCATATATTTGGCAACGTGCCTAGGCTAGAAAGTAGCCTGGCCATAATAAAAAGGGAAAGGTGATGGGAAGATGACAATAGTGATTATTCTAACATAACTAGCATAAATATATATACTGGCACAGACATGTAATTGGCATAATAATAAGCTGGACATAAAAGCGGATCTAGTGAACATGTGGTGATAAAACTAGATCTAACATAATAAGGATGTTCTGATAGGCATGAATAGATCTAAATAAGGATTTATATGTCCAATTGATGGCAGATCTAAATTAACCACTACATGATAGGTACAAGATGGTTTAGAGGGAGAATTAGATCTAAACCAGATTTTAACTGCTCGAATAATGACAGATCCAAATTAACCATAAAAAAAGATAAAGAATACATATGTGACATGATAAATTAACCACAACAGAATTAGATCTATAAAAATAGATCCAAGAATATCATAGATTCAAAATTTATAACAGATCCAAGTCGCAGTCATATCACGTTTACTTTTAGTCATTTAAATTTAAAAATAACTAAACTCACAGTGTTTGGATTTTAGAAGATAAAAGAAAAATTGTTGGTGTTGAATCTCGGATCTAAACTCGAATCTCTAACTAATTAGCTCTAGTTGATAGTTGTAGAAGAAAAGGATTCGGTTCAGTTCAGGCACCGGCAACGTTTGGCCACCACTGATTTTCAGTGAAGAAAACAAGAGAAATGGACCTCTATATATAGCTGCCAGCCTCCAAAATCCGACCTGCCACCTCAGCCCTAGGGGAGTCAATCCCCCCTTAGGGGGTCGACCCATGGGTCAACACCCCCTTGAGGGGTCGACCCCGGGGTCGACACCCCTCCTATGCGGTCGACTCCCCTAGGCGGGTTTTTTCCCATTTCCCTTAATTTTCGTTATTTTGAATTTTGAACTGAAATTTTGAATTCTTGGGCCATATATGTATGTATATAAATATCTTGCGTGTATACAAACTTCAAACCTTCATAACTTCTTCATACGGTGTCTGTTTTACGCAAACCAAATGTCTATCTTGATTAGAATTTCGAGACGAACGCAATGGCACAGTCCATTTCCCTTAATTCTGAATATTAAATTAATTATTATTTAATTTATCCTCTTTAATGTTGTTAAAATTACAGGGTGTTACATGTATTCTAGGCCATTCGCTGTCAATCCCTCAATCAATATCATTTATTGATTCAAATCACTACAATGTTAATTTTAACTCAACATTCAACAGGTTTTAACATCCATGGAGTTCAAGTTGTTCATATATAAACAATATAAAAATAAACAACACACATAATATTCGAGGAATTCGGTCGGATCCCCCCAACCTATTCTTCCCTGCTTCACAGCTTGTTATAGCATTTTACAATAATATACGAGACATAAATTAAATTTAATGGTGCCGATAAAATTAACATCAATCAATAACAAATAATAATCAACCATCATCCAATTTTATATTATCGACTATAAATTATAATTATATGAATTTAACACATCACAGAATTCTAGAAATGTGTGAGAGTTAACTCTCATTTCGTTGATCGACGATTTCTGGTCGATTTATATAGTTTCAGACAATCGTTTGAAACTACATAAAATTCCAAGCTACCCCAAATCTCTCCAAACCAGTTCGTATGCGTAGGCTTCTCGATTACGAACCCAACGGTTCTTGTTTCGTCCAATTATGTTCAAGTATGCAACATTTACAACGATTATAAATTTGAGTAAGTATATAGGGTCATTAACGATTAATATAATTATTAATTAAATCTAAATCTTACCTAACCCACGTTTTATACCCGCTTACTGTTCTTCTTTAACTAAAAGAAAATGAGTTGCTTCCGTATACAGCCATTGCCAAACTTTACACACGCCTCGTCCTCCTCCAACAAACCATCAAACTCGACAACATCATCACCAGTGTCCCCATAATCTCGAGCTCCATCCACCTATACCCAGACTATAACCGAAAACCTGTAGTTTCTTCCATCTGTCCACCACCCCACCTCATTCATCCTCCGACCATTTCACCTAGTTGAGACGTCGACCTGACCGACCTCTGACTAAGGACGCCATAAACACCACCTAAAACTTCCACCATCACCACTGACTAGCTCAGAACTACGAGCAAATTGCTGCCAAAAATTGGCTATCCTCAACCACTGCTCATCGATCATCCACTTTACTTCCAATGTCACCTGACCGAGGCAAACACCCTTCGACCATCACCAGTAAATACCGACGCATTCTACCAACCGCGATATCCTATATTAACTGCTATAGGGGGTGACAAAATTTCTCATGCAATGCTCCAAAATTTCATCTATTTGCATGTCTTACCTTCGTGGCCATCACGCAACCATTCGATTTGCATAAACATTACCTAATCTCCCTTAACCCCTTTTTTCCACTCACACAGGTAAGAAGGGGTGCGAAATTTTATTTAGTTCGAACTCCGAAAAACATGTATCAGCATGAAGCAATTTAACCAATGAGTTTAATGAATCAGAGAAGATCAATTTTCATTAAGTATTGAATTTGGTTTTAATTTCTGAAGAAATTAAGAATGCTGTTGAAAATGAAACAGAAAAGAGGAGTTTGGGAATTAGGAATTAGAAAGACTGCTAGTTATATACGTGAAGTATATGTTATTTTATTTTTGATTTGACTAATGATATTTATCTGAGGTGACTAATGATTTTTATTCATGTCCATCACCAATTCTAATCACGTTTATTGATTACTGTGTCCACATACAAACTCCGTTCATGAAGAAAATGGACATCATCAGCTAATTTGACGTTATGATCCCGATGAATCTCATTTCGTCGAATTCCGAGTCCGTTGGCTCAAATGGCTCTCGTTTGAGTCCAAATGGTCGTTCTATTTGCATTTAATTTTTCTATGCTCACAAAATAACTCCAATTGACACGAAACTTGAACTCTAGCGATAATTAGCTATTACGGTCTTAATAAAATTTGTTCCATTGGAAACGGAGGTCGTTTGAATAAAGTCCCTTTTAAGGGTTCAATTTAAATTAAAATATTATAATCGGCCATACTCGAGTAGAATTTCATATATTCTCAAAATAAAATACTCCGAGTTGAATTTCAAGCCAAAACGATACTAAAAATACTAAAATCTTTTTTATTTATATAATAAAATCATTAGAATTTGTAAACGAATTCCATAGCGACTACTTGAAAATTTGATTTGGACATAAAACAAAATCTACCACATGAAAAATCAATTTTTCTTTCCTATTAGAAAAATATTATCCAATAGAATCGGACATTTCTTATTTCGAAGTAATCCGACTTATATTGGATCATATACAACCATTTAAAGTTCAAAACATTATTATTACAAACTACCACACCACTGCAGCTCGCTTTGTAAATAAATTATAAATTAAACTTTCGAACGCCGTTTAATAAACATAATCGTTAATATAATTCAAAACCAAAAACATTAAATCCTTTTAAATTGCCAATTCACATTATACTGCAAATCCAACAAATTCTGACCATTCTGGAATTTAAATTATTATTTTATTATTTATATTGATAGAATATTCAAAATTATTGAATTCAAGCTAGTTAAATTCTAATACAACAATTAAAGAATTTTAAAATATTAAATAAAATGATTAAAAATCTGGGCCATTACATTCCTTCCCCCTTAAAAGAATTTTGTCCCTGAAATTACTAAAAAAAGAAGAATGCTACAAACACAGTAATTTTCCAAAAATCTATTGGTTAAAAACTCCTTTTTCATTTCTGAATTTCTAATTTTAACCAAACTAGTTAATTTTAATAGAAAACCAGTTCCAAAAAAATTCAAAAGATTGGAAATTTTTCTAACACCTTAAATTTTGGAAAATTTTTGGTAGAGTCTCCCCTGTACAGAGGGACTTCTACAATGTTACAGGAATAACAAAAAGATATACATCGACCCACACAATCGGAAATCAAATTCAAACCCAAATCAAATCCAAAAATTTATATTTTGCGTAGGCGTACCTTTTTGTGAGCGATATCAAGCGATAACGAAAAGCTATACTTGAGCTTGCTCAATTATTATGCAGCTCTAATCAAACTGGATTCAGTCAGCTTTAGAACTTAACCAATATATTTGCACCTGTTCTTATCTCAAACGGAAGTCATTAATTTCAAAATCATCAATTATCTCCAAATATTCTAGCCATCCATTCCAAACAAATTTTACATATCATCCAATCCATATGAATTTATATCCAATATCATTCTAGTTCCATTATACTTGAATTTATTCATCTATTCGTTCTTATTCCAATTCAAATCCATATCCAACCAATATATTTAAACCATACAATCAAACTGATTCCAAAATATTTCATTTGGGAATTATTCACAAGTCAAATTCTTATTGACTTGTTTAATTTTAACTCGCATAAGTTAAAATTTTAAATTCAATTCAAAATAATTAAATTCGCTTTCTCAAACAAATTGCTATTAACAAATTTTACAAAGGTAGCAATCCGTTGCTTAGAAACTCGAAAATGAATACCGATAATGCGGCAGTCCATTATCAAAATTATTTTCCAGCCATTGAAGTGATTTTAGTGCTTTAATCACTTTTTAAAATCTATTTAAAAATGATTTTTACCCAAATACCTTCCAAAGTAATACAATATTACTTTATAATAATCCCAGAAAATATTTTACTAAATATCCGTGATTTAAATTCTCAATACAGGTCTGAATTCAATGTTAATTCAACTTATTTGTATATTTTATTCTATGCAAGTTCAATCTGGTTATAAACAACCATCTCCATATTATAATCTCATTTGATTATAACAATAATAACAACCAGTCACATCAATAATTTTCAGAAAACTACTCCTTTATATCAAAATATAATTTGAGCAAAATTATTTCAGTTACCCACCTTTTAAAACAATATTATATCAATTTTCCTCGTTTAAGTGTTTATAAATCCCTATCGACAACGTTAACTAAAGGCATCGATATCACTCACCAGATCAACCAACACAATAAAAAACCATTTTTTCATACAAAACTACAAAGACGCTCCTTTATATATATATACTCAAACTTAGTCTAGGATATTAGTAATCCCATCACTATTGAGCTACGCCACAGAGCCAAGGTTATTACTCAACCTTCATCTCTGATACCAACTTGTAACAACCCATTTTTTCGTACAGTTTAAGCCGACATCTAATAACCCATGTCAACTCAAATTGCACAGAAAAGAAGATCGTTAATAGAAAGAAATTAGAGGGTGAGAGAAGAAAGAAAGAAATATTAGGATAGAAGAATAAGAAGATACGAGTCTTATAACGGAATGGACAAAATATAATTGAAACGACCTGAAATCCCCCTTACAGGAAAGCCCGAATTGCTTTGAGAACACGATGCATGAGAAACAAACAACAGAACATTTCATTGCTATTACAACAATTTACATCAGAGTACAAGAATATTCCAACGTCAAATAATATGCAATAGAAAAATATCAGAGATTTACAATTTCTAAATAGCGGAAAATATAATACATGAATAAAATGTGCAGCGGAAAATATCTACAACCACAATTGAAAGAGATACACGGATACAAAGCTTTTCGAATATAGCTCCAGCTGTAATCTAGGATCCTGTGAAAAGTAATATCTGCGAAAACCAAAACTACTAGCTGCCATGTGGAAAATATGGGCACCCAGAGCTTAGGTTAAAACAATAAACTCTGAGTCAGTCATGGGACTGGTATGAGAACTAAAAACAGTTATTATCTTGATTTTTAAAGTTAGGTAAATCGCGTGACCACGCTGTATAACACGGAACGGGTTTATCTCCCATGAATACCAGTGCATAAAAATGCTAAAGAGAAAATTGAGGCTATTATAAAACTCAGGTCCCATCACACAATGAACGCGGTCAAGGATAGAGTTTTCCCTTATAATAGCCAAATATGCTTGATACGTGAAATTTCATCTTTTATTATTACTATAAGTGAAGAAATCAACTTCAAATATAAATGTATCAATCATAGGCGGCATAGGTACCATTATATTATGTCATCATATAGGTTCAAAATAAATCCGTAAAATTGCGTATTGGAAATTGGGTTTTCACCTATGAACCAAGGAAAGGGATGGTCTCCTTACCATTTCGAGACACACTAGAAATGCCTCAGGACTCAGACGTTGGCAAACCCTTGGACCCTACAGGGTCGGTCATCCGTCATGATTGGCACTACCATAAACTATATGTTAGCTAGTTCTATCGAACCTCCAGAATGGGTCAGTATGTCGACTACTCTAGAGCCACTAGGGACTTAAATCATATCCGAGCCTTTCAATCGGCCTGAATTCCAAGGTACCTCGCTTTCCATCAAATAATATGCAACATCCACATGAGTAAACAGTTTGGGCTCCATACCATGAAGTTACTCGTAGCTAGAAACTAACATACGCCCATTTCCCTGTGCTCCCTTATCCCATTTCTAGTTCATACCAGGGAGTGAAGCTCACGAATTAACGGTACACAAAGTTGTGCTAATTAAAGTTGTGCTTTGATCATCAACCACAAGACTCTGCTTTTCTATAAAAGCCTTGATCATTTGCATCTCAGCATGCTACCCTATCAATCCATACCGCACCACTGATTTCCACCAATATATAACCTCTAAGCTCGTACGTATTAGAGAAGGGTGTTAAGAAAGAGAATAAATTCTCCGCCACCAAACAGATGTATATTTAGTAGAGATTAATGAATACAATATAAAGGAATACAATGTCAGACACACTATCCATTTGCAAGTCCGTTCTGGGTCTGAACGAAACTGGAGGCACCTTATTCCTCGTCCCATATTTCCAATACATGAGGGAGGCCCTCGCATATCCGGACGATCTCCAAGTACGTCTGGACTATCACCACTTATTACCTTGTCTTGGGTGTACATCCTAATCAAGACATCAGTAATCGTCTAAACGATGTGAAGATCTCCAGTCTTCAACCACCCGTCTTTATCGTCGACTTTTAATCGTCGTATCAATTATTCAGAATGGGTTAGGCTCTGTCTTTCCGAATAATTCGCATAACTTATAATCAAGTGCAATAAAAACACACATACACCTCATTCCAATCCAGAATATTCTTTTATTCAAATATTCACATCTTTAGGGAAAGGTCCCCATTAATTTTATGAAAGATAAACTCTTTTAAATTTATTCTTTAATCTTCGTTTGGATATCAATTTCAAAAGATTTTATTTTATCTTTCCACAATTCTAAACCAAATTACGGTTTATAAAACTAGTCGGGATTATCGAGCCATACCGAAGTAATCATCTATTATTTTTCCAATCCCAACCTATTCATCCCATGGAGCAAAACTGGTAGTACTCCATATCTAACACCCACGATGTTATCGGTAAATTTAATTACCATTTCACGTTCAAATCTAAATAAAGATTTAACTATCGCCTGGAGTAAACTGGTGGTACTCCATTCTTGATCATTTATCAGGTTATTACCTTTTAACGTTGAATGCCCAAAAGCTGTAGTGATGAAGATGACATCCAAAGCCAAACAAAAGCTAGAGGAGGTGGCCGAGGATTCTTGTACGCTAGCAATGCCTCCTTTTAAATTGCTGCAGCACTAAAATGCGCACAAAATTAAGAAGAAATTTTCCCTCCTCACCCAACATTGTTGCCGAAAAATACGCTGTAATCGGAAAAGCGCCTCAGCTAATTTCAACCTAAAATATTGCATAAGTAAGCTCTGTAAACCATTTCAAATTGAAGATGTCACGAATGCACTATTTCAAATTGAAAATCAAAAAACAATTTGTGCACCTTGAATCAGCCATTCAAAAGAAAATCGTGAGAGCAAAGGGGATTGACTACGATAACAAGAAACAAAAAGATAATTTTATCGATGTAAAAACGCATGGAGTTGTGGACCCGATTTAAAGGCGGAAATATTGTTAAGGAAATTTGTTCGATGGTGAAAAGAGAGAAGAAGGAATCTGAAGTGAGGGAGGAAAATTTCGTTGAAGGCAGAAAATGTGGTCGGTGGAGGGAACGGCACGCAAAATAAAACTAACGAGTGCCAATATTTTGTGAAAATTAGAATAAAACGTAAATAAATCCCTCTAAAACAAAAGTAAAAACTATATTGGTTGTATTCACACTACAAATACTACTAATAAATAAAACTAAATGTTGATTTCTTTTAGTGGTTAAATTGAATATTTTTGCCTCATGTCTTTAAAATGACTATTTCAAACAAAATACACAAAAAACATAAATAGATTTATCATTTTAAACAATTGATGTTTGTTTTCTATATAACGGATATAGATAATAGTTTTGTATAATAAAACTATAATTTATTTATGATTTAACACATTTGTGTTTTAAAATAAGTTGTAAAATCGATATAAATATTAAGCATTCACTATGCATTTAATTTATATGACCTTAAGTTATATTTGTTCATGTTACAACAAATATAGATCCGTTCATTTTCTTCTTTCTGTTTATGTAATTTTCAACATTATAGATGACTAATTTTCAACTTAATATGAACAGTGATTTATGCATATAGTTTATTTACTATTTTGTTTTTTTAGTAAACAAAGAAGATAAATGTATTTATCTTTTTAAATAAACTGTGGCTTTCTTTAACTAGAACATTTACAATCTTTCACGCAAAATGTTAGTCATTTATGCATATAATAAGTAATTCATGCATGTGTTTTCTAATTTAAAATTTAGCTATTTTTTATCGTATTAAGTTTTAGTGCTAAATTGATTTAAAATTTTAAACAATTTATAATGATAGTGAAGAAAAAGATAAATAGAATTATCTTTTTAACTGTAATTGTTCTATACAAAAGTGTCCTTAACTTGTTAAGGAAGAAATGTTTAAGCACAATTATTTTTTAAAATTGTTAATATTTTTTAAGTTAGAATTGAATTCCATTAAAAAGAAAAACAAGCTTACATTTTTAAAGGGATATTGTATTTTATACAAAAATATAAATATTATCTTTTTCCTTAAAACTTTGTCAGGGTACTAAGCAATCATTTTTTTAATATGTTTATCATTTGAATTATTGTGTTTTTTAGTAATAAAAAAGTAGTACACAAAAAAGATAAATAAAATTATCTTTTTACACAAATAGTATTTTTTTAAGTAGAATATTTACAATCTTGCATGCAAAAAGTTACACTGTTTTATACATGTAATAAGTAAATTATGCATGTTCTTTTTTATCTAAAATTTTACTACATTTTTTTATCATATTAAGGTATAATGATAAATAAATAAATCGTTTTAATCAATTTATAATGACAAAGAAAAAAAAGATAGATAGAATTATATTTTTAAATCATACATACAAGAATTGAAGGTGTTTAAAAAGAAAAATATTTTAAACAAAAAACATGGATACTCCAAAGTATGTGTGTTGGCACTAGCAAATTTGTACTTGAAGAGATGTGTTCAATGTATCATCACTATTCTTGTATGAACATTGCACACACCTTTGTTGCAGAAACTTTCAGTTCAAACACATAGTCATCCTTTTAATTCATGAATGTAATTTTTCTTTAATATATTCAAGAACATTGGTGATTTATGCTCTAAACTATGGAAGTTGCATTCGTTTATTAGTGATTTGTTTCATGTGTACTGGTTTCACCAACTTAGAGTATGGTCTACTCCTTTTCTTCTTTTCTTGAATCTGTACAGTTAGAGACTGGTTCACTTTCAATATTAAGTATGAACAAAATATAAAGTTTTACGCAAGAAGTCAGAGAAATTTATGCATGTTTTTTTATTTCAAATTTTGATGTTTTTTCCACCTAGTAGATAATTTCTAGTCTGAATGTAGATTGTTCATATAAAAAGTTTTGGTACTAAAAGGAAGGTACAAATATTATATTTCTAATTAAAAATATATTTATCCACTAGTTTTTAATTTAAAGTTAAGAGTTAAGATATAATGTTATACAAGTTTTTAGAATAATTATTTTAAACACACCAGACAAAAAAGATAAATAACTTTATCTTTTTAGATGAGAAATGTCTTTACACAAAATCATACATACAAGTTAGTTTTTAACATAAAAGTATTGTTAAATTATTAAGGAAGAAATGTTTTAACACAATTTTTTTTTAAATTGGTAATATTTTTAAATTATTAAGGAATAATTGTTTAACACAAAATCATACATACATTGTACTTTTTTATACAAAAAGTATCCATAAAGTATTGAGGAATAAATGTTTAAACATAATTATGTTCTTATCTTTTAAACAATTATTAAGGAAGAACTGTTAAATAAGTTTATCTTTTAAAAGATAAACAAGTTTTATCTTTTTAAAAAGATGTTGTATTTGTAAATATAATAAAATCAATCAAACATTAGCTTTTAACTTAAAATTTTGATAGAGTATTAAGCAATCATTTTTTTAATATGTTTATCATTTGTATTATTGTGTTTTCTTAGTAATATAAAAGTAGTAGAAAAAAAAAGATAAATAAATTTATATTTTTAAACAAACAGCATTTTCTTTTAAAAGATAAACAAGTTTATCTTTAAAAAAATGTTTTATTTTAAATAAAATAAAATCAATCAAACATTAGCTTTTTACTTAAAATTTTGGTAGAGTATTATGCAATCAAATTTTTTAATACGTTTATCATTTGTATTATTGTGTTTTCTTAGTAATATAAAAGTAGTAGACAAATAAGATAAATAAATTTATCTTTTTAAACAAACAGTGTTTTTTAACTAGCAGATTTACAATCTTACACGCTGTATTTTATGCATTTAACAAGTAATTTACACATGTGTTTTTTGATCTAAAATTTTACTATGTTTTTTCATATTAAGTACAATGATAAATAGATATATCATTTTAATCAAATTTTAATGATAAAGCAGAAAAAGATAAATAGAATTATCTTTTTGAATGACTATTGTCTTTGCACAGTCATACTAGTATTATTGTGTTTTCTTAGTAATATAAAAGTAGTAGACAAAAAAGATAAATAAAATTTTCTTTTTAACAAACAATGTTTTTTTAATTAGAAGATTTACAATCTTACACGCAGTATTTTATGAATTTAATAAGTAATTTACAAATGTGCTTTTTGATCTAAAATGTTGCTATGTTTTTCCATATTAAGGTATAGTGATAAATAGAAATATCATTTTATTCAACTTTTAATGACAAAGCAGAAAAAGATAAATAGAATTGTCTTTTTAATTGACTATTGTCCTTACACAGCCATACTAGTATTATTGTGTTTTCTTAATAATATAAAAGTAGTAGACAAAAAATATAAATCAATTTATCTTTTTAACAAACAATGTTTTTTTGACTAGAAGATTTACAATCTTACACGTAGTATTTTATGCATTTAATAAGTAATTTACACGTGTGCTTTTTGATCTTAAATTTTACTATGTTTTTTCATATTAATGTATTATGATAAATAAATATATCATTTTAATCAAATTTTAATGACAAAGCAGATAAAGATAAATAGAATTATCTTTTTAAATGATTATTGTCTATACAGTCATACTTGTATTATTGTGTTTTCTTAGTAATATAAAAGTAGTAGACAAAAAAGATGAATAAATTTATCTTTTTAAACAAACAGTGTTTTTTAATTAGAAGATTTACAATCTTACACGTAGTATATTATGCATTTAATAAGTAATTTACATATGTGCTTTTTGATCTAAAATTTTAGTATTTTTACTATGTTTTTCATATTAAGGTATAATTATAAGTAGATATATCATTTTAATCTGACAAAGCAGAAAAAAGATAAATAGAATTATCTTTTTAAATGATTTTTGTTACACAGTCATACAAACAAGTTAGTTTTTAATATAAAAGTATTTACTAAATTATTAAGGAAGATCTGTTGAAACACAATTATTAACGAAGAAATATTGAAGCTCGAATTAAAGATGTTTAAAAGATAAACAAGTTTAATTTTTTAAATAACTAATTTACTTTTATACAAAACATACAAACATTAGTCTTTTACACAAAAATATTATTAAGTTATTATCAAATGACATGTTTTAATATGTTTACCATTTTAAATACAAAATGTCTTTTCTGCTAGGAAATAAATAGACAAAAGTATCCTTTTAAACAATTTGCAGTTGTTTCATACAAAAACATATACATATTAGTTTTTTAATACTGATTGTAAAATTATTATGCATTTGTCATTTCAGTATACATGTTTTAATATGTTTATCATTTTAAATGCGCTATGTTTCTTTACTACAAAACAAGTTCACAAAAAGATAAATACAATCATCTTTTTACACAATATATGTTTTTTCATACACAAAGACATACAATTGGTTTTTTTACTGAAAATATTGTTAAACTATTATGGTAGACAAGATGAAAAGGTAACAAAATATTTAGATAACTATTAATTTTCTTTAAAGGATGAACTTATTTATCATATGTTGAAAAGATAAATGAATTTATCCTTTAAAAGTATTAATCTTTTAATGAATAATTTATCTGTATATCTTTGTACAAAAATAAATAAATCTTTGTTTTACCTTTTTTTTTCTTACCACAACTCTATAACAAATGTTTCCTAAATGATATAAGTTGCACGAGCCCACTTGTAAATCCACTCTCCATCCATGCAAACAAGCAAATAGAAAACTGATTCCTAAATGATATAAGAAGCACTTAGCACTACATCAATATTGATGACATTTGAAATGGTCTTTAAAATAAAATGTAGCAAACGGGCAGATGCAAACTATGGCTCATTACGTTTATCTCAAACGTTGATAAGTCTTCAAACGGTAGAACCATGTTAAAATTACTTTGGACATCTGCATTGTTTTCGCTAGCTCTCACCATTTCTTGAGTTTTCTTTTTCACTTTTAATTATGTTTAGTGTGGTTATGTTTCTTCTATTAAGGGGTATATATAATGTTCGATTCCCAGCTGATCTCTATCTTTGTTAGCACTGAATGTAAAATTGTTGAATTGTTGAAATCCTTTGCTAATCCCACACATGGAGTAAACGACATGTTGAATAGTTGACTTGTTGATGAATAAAAAACAAGTTTGATAAATAACTATCCGAAAGGCCAAAGGGTTAGTGGAATTTTTCACTGAATAATTAATAAGTCTGGCAATTGTTATCAGGGAACAAATATAATCGCCACATCTCCTAGTATGCTATTTCTTCGATCTTTGTCTCTTTTTTGGCATTAAACAAAAGATAAAGATAAGATACATGTTGTTTCTCGGTTGGGAACACATGAGTTGTTGCATATTTGACCCGTTGCATGACGTATCAAAATTTGCATCCAAATAAACAAGCAGTGATGTTTGAAATTATGGTCAGACAAGGGCAGTAGTTGTTTTGCCTCTCAGCATGTGTTTTGGATATTGATATTAGCCAGTTATTTTGCCAAAAATTAAAGTCAATTCATCAATCAAATATGTTGTAACTTAAGCAAGCATATTCCCCTTATTCAAGTTCCATTATGCGTACATTGTCTCCTTACTTTTTTGTCTCCTTCCCATAAAATGGCTTCAATATAGATAAAAACAATCACGTCTTCTATTATGGATAGCGTGATTGATGAATTTTAATGTATATATTTTGAATATTGATGTCGTTTATTCAGTGTATTTCTACCTTTATCTTTACTGGTATCAAACAGTAAAGAAAAACGGATGACAGCTTGCATATATGTTGTCCTCATGACTTGTTGACCAGATGGTTGATGAATTAAATTTTTCATCCAAGTAAATAGGCAGTAATGGTTGAAAATTGTTGTCATCATAGGACAGTGGTTGTTTTTTGAGTCTCGGAGCATATGCATTTTGAATGTTTATGTTGGCTGTTTGTTTTGTCATACATAAAATACAACCGAAAACTCTTAATTCGTCAGATCAAAATTCTGTTAAAATGTTATTATTTACACTTTTTGTTCTCATTGAACCTCCCCAAATTTTTTCTTTTGACAACAGATATGACTCCAATATTTGCCATGATGAACTTAAGAAATCTGTTACAAGGAAGAGGTGTTGTTGCAAGCATTTCTCAGGAAGATGTTGACCAACTAAGAGCAAATTTTGTGTCTGGTATATTACTTGATGAACCATATTGTTGGACAGTGGATAAGTTCTGCTCTTCAAGTTAAAGACTTTGTTTGTAGTTAAGATTACTGGACAGTGGACACGATTATTATAGACATGATGGATTTATTTGTTTGTAGTCTTGCTGGATACTTCATGGATGACTTTACTACTTCTAGACAATTAGGGATTTTAATACACAGATAATTTTAGTCTAATATAGGAATTTATTTGTACTTCTAAATAGTATTTCAATTCTAGTACATTGATGTAATTTGAAATTGTTGCCATCATAGTTGATCTCTAATTCAAATGTTACTATTATTGTTCAAGTGTTAAACGATTGTCTGTGTTTGTTTTAAACAATTATCTGTGTTTGTTGATGGTTGAATGGAATGATGGTTTAATGGAATGATGGTTGAAATGTTAATATTATTGTTAGCTATTGTGGTGTTGTAGTTTCATAGGCGAGCAGTATCTGGTTGTTCTTTGTCTGGTTGCCTTTTGGTTTTCCTTTTCTTTTGGTTTCTGATTTGTGGGGAGTAGAGGTGTTCATTACTGTGTTACTGCTCCTGAAGGACCGTCTTAGCAGCCGTGTTTGCAAATTTGTTGTTGCCTTTTGCGACTTGCAATTGTATGTGATATAGTCATTCCTTAATCCACATTATATTAATTATATTTAGGTACCGTATTTGATATCCTCTCACTTTTCTGACCAAATGTATATATTCTTTGGTTACTTTACATTTGCTGCAAAAGGGAAAACATATAGTCCAAACTGTAGAGTTAATGCAACATTTATGTACATATAAATATGATACTGTGTCACAATTTCCCGATACTAGTTTATTAATGGAAGATAAATACTATTGCATGCATTCATGTCATCATATGTATCTTATCTTCGCCATTCATTTGGAGAAGGCACCGTATCCCATATCAGTTATGCAGCTAATACTATGCATGACCAAAAGATAGTCGATCAAAGCTTTGTTTCCAGTTTTTTCATAATTTTCTCACTAGAATATTCACCACTGAGTGATTTACATAGTTAACTAACTACAGTCTAACACTCATATTATCGCCTAGATACATGTCTATCACGGGTCTTACAGTTACTTTTTTTCTTCCTTTAGCATATTTGAATTACCTTACAATATTTACGATATTACTTAAGGACAATTAAATATTAATTGTAATAAGATTATATATGCTAAAGAACAGCCATGTACCTTTGGTGCTTAAACACATGATTAGGTACGAAGCAAGCAGTTTTATAAGTATCTTGAAACTGATCTAAAGCAAGAACGTGTTCACTATATGGTCTCTAATGGTGCAATGCTTAGCACTTGTTTCAAAATTCCATCGTTCTAGCACTGTCATGTCAGTGTGATGCAACGGCCCGCAAATCCATACTATCTGAGTCGACTAGTAACACCACACGTCCAACTCAAATTGCACAGAAATACGAATCATTATTAGAAAGAAGTTAGAGGATGAGGAATAGAAAGAAAAGTTAGAATATAAAAAAAACGAAGACCACAAATCTCACAGCGAAACGAATAAAATATATTAAATAACATAACTTTCGAAATACAAATCGGTAATTGTATATACATACCACTATCAGAGCACAACAGTTATTCCTGGAACAGTTATAAACACCTGATTCCAGATACAACATAGTACACAGTGGAAATATGATAGCCTATAGCTAACTGGTGAAGCCTCCTGCTTCCAGCTCTTCCAGGTGAATCTGAAAAAAAAAATCCTGACTACTTGACTGCCCGTACAAATTTGGGCACCTAAGAGTTTAGGGAAAACAAAAACAAAATAAACTCTGGGTCAGTCATGGGACTGGTGTGAGTAAACTCCAATCATTTCTATAACTTTAAAAATACTTTTGAAAGAAATGACAATCGTAAGACCGGTCCACACATAAACACGGATGATTTTTACCTTACGATAACCTAAAATATCTTTGATATCAAATCTAGTGATATTATTATAATGTCTACATCAATAAATAGAATCTAGCGGAACGCTTGCATCTCACGCTCCATATATAATATAAAATCAAAAACCGCATGGCGCTTATTGGAGGTTGGATTTCCAACATGACAAGGTATGGAACCACCTTCCGATCAGTGTACTCTAGAGGGGATACAGTGGGGTTCGACAAGAACATCTTGCAACCCGGCCCACACATGACCGACCACTCATTTCGCTTGAGTGTATCGAATGTATATCACCAACGGTTGGGATCAGCAACTGTTTCCCGAAAAGGGACAGCATCGATAGATTAAAGAAGTAAAAGGAATTTCTCTAGATAGGTGATTATACACCCTAATGGGAGCGACCCACATAGCCATGTTGCCTGCCCGATTTTTGTCATTCCTCGGTTGTTGAGGCCTGAGGCTACGATTACTTTCTATTCATTGATAGCACAATCACTTTGAATGCCACATTGTCAGATCTGTTAATCACTAATTGATTTGCACAAATATATTCTGGATATTATGCTAAGAGAATAAATTCTCCGCCACCATATATATTTATACAGACCAACATATATGATCATTGGAAATACTTTGTCAGACATTCGTCCATATACGTTCGAACTGGGACTGAACGAAACCGAAGGCACAATTTCTATTAATAGAAAAAGCCCTTGCACTTTACTCCGTCTTCGATTATCTTCATAAAATCTGATTCGCAACACTACTTCCAATACGGAGTGGTTCACGGATAATAATCCAACCGGTCTCTCCATATTGACAACGATATTGGCAAATACTTCGATAATCGGTTATTTAACTATCGAAGAAAAACAAACATCCATTCAAGCATCAAACAAATCACTAGGCCTTTTAATTATTATTTCATTAATTAAAACACTTCTCTATTTCCTTATCCTTATTTGTTAACCAAATATTTTCAACAATCATCTTGCCCTTTTTCGCTATTTGGAAAACATTTCCAGATATCGACTTCTTTTATTTACTATACTTAGTAAATATCTACTAATTTTAATTGGAGAACATTCCAATTACTTATCTCTTTCACGCCCGTTCATTTCTACACTCAGGAAATATTTATTTATTATATTTCCACAATTCCATTTCCTTGAGTTAAAACGAATGTTGTATAAAACATTGTTACAACAACCCAAAATATTTCATTCAACTAAATTTCTTTAAACATCTCTCTTCGAGACTGAATCTTGTTACTTATCGGTTAATAATGGAATCAATCAAGTTGGGGTATAACTACATCTCAGACCTTAACTGAAAACATCGTTAACTTCGAAACAGACAAGACCACTTACCTCGAATAAGCACACCATAAAAACCAATTATTCATTTTAAACATGTATATGGTTCGCTTTCTATTTCTAATTTATAGATTTCCTTTTTGTTTACAATATTCTGTTTTTAATTTCGTTTCCTTATCGAATTCTATATATATCGATACATTGATTTCTAGTTATCCAATTTTCTTAAAAATATTCTAACTCCTTAAATTTTCGGAAAATTTCGCCATAACCTGCTTTGTACCGGTCGATAGTTCAAATCTCAACTCATCTCTCTAGGCCCTCTCCATTCAAAAAGAAAATCAAAAAGCCAAGTGGCTTGCCAATTCGGCGCATAAAACCTCATACGGAATTTAAACTTGTACCTTTTTGTCGGGCACACAAATTATAATCTTCATATACTTCATATACTTCATTCCATACCTGTCTAACACATATGTGTCTATTTCTAATTTATTTCAACTCAATCCAGTCATTTTTAACTCAACTCGCTTAATTAATCTTTTTATTGGCCCTTTTGCCCATTCTACTTTATATTTGAAGATATCATGTTCAATTATCATTTTATCTTGCTTATGAATTAATTTAATTCCATTTCGGCTCAAGTTCCATATTCGATTTCGAATAAGAATTCTCAAATCTCCTTTACTTATTCAAAGTCCATTTTCATATCGAATTTTCGATTAACTAATTACTATTTAAATTAGTTAGTTTTATTCAACTACTAAAAATCTAATATTTATCTTAAAAATCGTTTCACTTACTTCACTGGAGTTCATATTTATTTTATATCTCCAGTCTGGATTTTTCTAATGGCAATTCGGATTTTTTTTTTCTTTAAAATCCTTTTATTTATTTAAATAAACCGTTATGGTTTTATAATGGTTCTGGCGCTGTTTTTCTGAAAATTTGATTTTGACATAACTCAAAATCTATACGTCGAAATCCAGATTTTTCTCTTCCATTAGAAAACTATTATCTAATCATTCCTGGCGGTTCTTGTTTCAAAGATTTCCGACTTAATTTGAGTTCTATATACTCAATTGAAGTTCGAATCGCCAATTTACGAACTGCCGCGCTGCGGCGAGTTCGTTTTAATTATATTTATGTATATAAACTTTTAAACTTCATTTAAAATAAATTCAACTCCGTTCTAATATATTTTTAATATATTTCAAACCAATTTTCCCAATTCAACTTAGTAATTCTGATTATCTATAATCGCTGATTTTTCCTTACTCGGTTATACATTTAATTATACTCGATTTGTTATTTCAAATCCCAATTCCTTTTATGAATAAATTATAAAATTCGATATAACCGAATTCCAATTATAACTCCTTTGGATTTTCTCAATTCAATTTATATTCTAAATCCCGGAATATAATCAATTATTCTATTTTCAACACGTTTTCCAATTTCATTTTTTAAATTCTTTCTTGAATTGAAACTTCTAAATTATCCAATGATAATTTATTTCTGTAGATTTATAACATCGTTTGTAAATCCATCTTTCTTGTTTTATATATTAAAACAATTTTTCAATTTCAAATCCCTTTTGAAATCCAACTCCTTTTATATTCTGAATTCCAGAATAAAAACCCCTGTTTCCTTTTTAAAACGATTCCCCATTTCTATTATTAAAATCACATTTGAATTTAAATATTCAAATTATCCAATGATACTTTTTCCCATTTTATTTATAAACACTGTTTATAAATTTCTTCAATTTCCTGCATTGTTTAATTTATAAACATCGTTTATAAATTCAATACTTGTTTTATTTATTCAGAATAAGTTAATATTTCTAATCCATTCGAAATTCGAATTCTATTTTAAAAAAAATAGATTTCAATTTTAAATCTCAAAATATCCTTTTTACGATATTTTATATATCAACATTTTGGCCCCAATGATATTTAACAATCAAACCACTCAATTATCAATCAACACATCATATATGATAATATATGTGAAAACAAACCAATAAAAATATTTTGAGGAATCCATTTGGATTCCTCCAACCTGTTTTCCTACATCCACAGACGTTAGTCACATAAATAATAAGCATCCTACTTCTAGGTAGGATATCGTGGTATACAAGGTCATCCGCTATCATAGCGTGGGGCGTATAGGGTCATCCGCTAATGATACTGCGGGCATCCGCTAATGGTACTACGGGAACTATCCAATCACCAATATATATATATAAAAGCCACAAACATCAATCCTATATAACTAATATATATATGTATAATAGCCACAGTAATATTTAAATGCAACCATGCAACCAACAAATTATTTTTTTACGATAAAAATAATTTAAATAAAATTATTGAGTGAGAATTACTCACATTGATTTAATGACTAGCGTCAGAAAAATCTAGGATCCATCTAAGCCCGTATTTGCAGCTACGAATTTTGCTTGACTTGGTTTTGTGTGATTTTGGCCTTGCACTAATTTAATAACACACTTATAAGATTTATGGTTTGCATAAACCTTAAATTTTATTATTACCTTAACTTACTTTGTTTTAAATTAATTACCTTAATAAGCATGCTAGTCCACCTTCCTAGAACAACTCTCTACATCGTCATCAACCACTCAAGCTCCCGAACCACATCGCTTCCAACACGGCTTTTCCAGCCAACTTTAGCCCCGACTCCATCAAATATAAAATCCTGAACTTCCTTTCATGTTGCTCCATGACCAAAACTTTTAAAGGCCTTTTCCCACTTCAGTACACTGCTAAACCCCGGATTCATAGACCCGAACCCCTTGCCTCCCACTGCCGAACCACCTTCAACTAATTCAACTAAGTACCTTATCAGTTTGTTACTATAGGTCGAACAAACATCCACTTTCCACTGCAAACAAAGCTCGACCACTCCCTTCCATGCCAATGACTTCTATCGCATTTCATCTACCCAGGTCAGAGATGCTCCTTTGATTTAGTTCGAATATAAGCGAGTTACAATCTGTATAATATATTCATTTTAATTGAAGTAATAAACAATTTGATTAACTAAATTAATTATGTTAAATTTACCTAATTATTCCTCCAACAGGAAGAGCGCAAGGCTTTGAACATGAGTCCACTTCCCATCGCTGCTTCTTGGCAACCTCGAACCCATCACAAAAGCTACGGTGTCCTCTACAGCTAATCGCGCTTTCACACCTTAACTAGGTTAGAAAGCTTCCAGCAAATCTCGATGTTGCCTAACTTCCTAAAGCCGAACTCCGGGTCTCGCACTTGAATCGCATTTCTCCTTTTCAAATCCAAGATCTCAGGCCACGGAATCACCAACAACCGCGACATCGAACCCTTCAGTCCAATCGCGTCAGACAACGGCTATTTTTAATCATTGAATCCCTTTCAAAGTTTATCGTAAGCCCTAATTGGTACTGAGTTGAAATCGAACAAACCCCTTTATCGCGACTGCTTCACACCCTTCCGTACACGCGCGATAACCCCTGGCAAATGTCGCTTCAAGCCCGAGCTCGACTGTCGAAGATTTGAGCTCCAGTGATTCGAGACCGAGCTAATCCCCATTCGCGGTGATAAGGAGTCGCGATTTGATTTTTACTTAGGAATGGTTTTATTTTATGAATTTTGAGGGATCTGAAAAATAATGACTTTGATATTTGAGGAAGGAAACGCAATCATTGTTGATTTTGAACGAATTGGATTTTCGAACGAAATTTTAGGAGGACGGCTTTATTTTGGTTTTGAGGAAATACAAAGAATAGCAGACTTTGATTTTCTGGTTTCCATTTCTTTGAAGTTTTTCAGAGGAACGAGAATAGCCAAAGAAAAGGAGGGTGGATGTGCAATTTTATATATGAAAAATACTTCGTTATGAAGGAATAGCATGTGCGTAGGGTACACCATTTATTAAATGCGATTTGATATAAAGCGATTTTTATTCTTTTTAAATGGATTCTGATTTGATTTTGAAGCTTATCCACTAATCAAATATTTCAGGGTCCATAACATACCATCCCGAACTGATATTTTAATGCAACGACTATTGTTTCAACAGTTAACATTATTTTGAACTAACTGAACATATTTTGATATTTAATTTGAACGTAAATATAAATAACCAAAATAAATTAATATAATATAATTTGAATTCAAAAACAAATAAATTCTTCGATAATAAATTATTATTATCGTCTATATATTGAAATAGAATTTATACTGATCATCTAAATTGTTTTGATTCAGTTTTTAAATCACGAATTGAATTATTTTTCGTATTACGATAATTTAATATATTCGATATTAAATCAAAATCGATTATTAAATCAATAGCTAAATATAAAATTCATTTATATTATCAATTCAATATTTAAAACCATATTAAATATTTAAAATAAACTGTTCGAAAAATCCGGGTTGTTACATTCTTCCCCCCTTAAAAGAATTTCGTCCCCGAAATTACTAAGGTAGGAAAATGCTTCAAACCCATTACTCTTCGAAACTCACTTATGTTGAAACTCATTATTTTATATTTCAACAAATTTAGTTACAATAACACTTACTGTTTTCATTTATGTCTTACACCATATAAGCTTACATTCATTCAATTCGAATGACTTATAACCAATATATTTACACTGGATTCATATTCCATTTAATTCTACTCAAATTGATTTTGATCAATTTATCCACTTCGACCCATTTAACTTTCTTAGGTTAAACGTAAATTCCGAATTCAAATTCCCAGATTTTTATTCCAAATCACTTCTGAAATCACATAAATATATATATATGTATTTACTTCCATCTTAAATTCAAAATATTTGAATTTTCCAAAACAACTTGTTTTCTTTTTCAAACCAATTTCCATCAAAAACCTTTCTAAGGTAGTAATCCATCACTTAAAACTCGTAAATGAACACTGATGATGTTGCGATCATCATCAGAATTATTTCCCAGCTACTGTAGTGAGTTCAGTGCTTTATACTTTCAAAACCCATTCAAAATCCATTTAAAACAAAGCTATATTGTTCTAATATACTTTGAAAAATATTTTTCAAATCTCCCAGGATTTAAATTCCAAATTCGGATTGAATCCAATTTTAGTTCATCTCATTTGTATATTTCATTCTTATACAACTTCTATTTGGTTATATATAACCATTCCAATTTTATAATCCTCATTTCATTATAACGATAACAACCATCTATTAAAATAATTCCTGAAAATTATTCCTTCTATATCAATATATAGTTTTGGGTAAAATTATTCCATTTACCCACTTTAAAACAATATCATGTTCAATCTTCTGTTCAAGTATTTACAAACTCTTATCGACGCCGTGGCGTCCCACGATTCGACCAGAATTCATAAACCACCCAACAGACTAGCCAACACAATATAAAATAGTTTTTATATCAATTAACAAATACGCGCTCTCATATATATACGCTCAACTCATTCTAGGGTACTACTGACCTTATCTCTAATGAGCACAATCCCACTAAAGCGTAGGTATTCGCTCAACCTAAGCTCTGATACCAACTATAACGACCCGCAAATCCGTACTATCTGAGTCGACTAGTAACATCACACGTCCAACTCAAATTGCACAGAAATACGAATCATTATTAGAAAGAAGTTAGAGGATGAGGAATAGAAAGAAAGAAAAGTTAGAATAGAAGAAAAACGAAGAACACAAATCTCACAGCGGAATCAATAAAATATATTAAATAACATAACTTTTGAAATACAAATCAGTAACTGTATATACATACCATTATCAGAGCACAACAGTTATTCCTGGAATAGTTATAAACACCTGTTTCCATATACAACACAGTAAACAGCGGAAATATGATAGTCTATAGCTAACTGGTGAAGCCTCCTGCTTCCAGCTCTTCCAGGTGAATCTAAAAAAAAATCCCGACTACTTGACTGCCTGTTCAAATTTGGGCACCCAAGAGTTTAGGGAAAACAAAAACAAAATAAACTCTGGGTCGGTCATGGGACTAGTGTGAGTAAACTCCAATCATTTGTTCAACTTTAAAAATCCTTTCGAAAGAAATGGTAATCGTAAGACCGATCCACACATAAACACGGATGGTTTTTACCTTACCACAACCCAAAAAATCTTTGATATTAAATCCAGTGATATTATAATAATGTCTACATCAAATAAATAGAATCTAGCAGAACGCTTGCATCTCACGCTCCATATATAATATAAAATCAAAAACCACATGGCGCTTATTGGAGACTGGATTTCCAACATGACAAGGTATGGAACCACCTTCCGATCAGTGTACTCTAGAGGAGATACACTGGGGTTCAACAAGAACATCTTGCAACCTGGCCCACACATGATCGACCACTCATTTCGCTTGAGTGTATCGAATGTATATCACCAACGGTTGGGATCAGCAACTGTTTCCCGAAAAGGGACAGCATCGATAGATTAAAGAAGTAAAAGGAATTTCTCTAGATAGGTGATTATACACCCGAATGGGAGCGAACCACATAGCCATGTTGCCTGCCCGATTTTTGTCATTCCCCGGTTGTTGAGGCCTGAGGCTACGATTACTTTCTATTCATTGATAGCACAATCACTTTGAATGCCACATTGTCAGATCCGTTAATCACTAACTGATTTGCACAAATATATTCTGGATATTATGCTAAGAGAATAAATTCTCCGCCACCATATATATTTATACATACCAGCATATATGATCATTGGAAATACTTTGTCAGACATTCGTCCATATACATTCGTTCTGGGACTTAACGAAACCGAAGGCACAATTTCTATTAATAGAAAAATCCCTTGCACTTTACTCCGTCTTCGATTATCTTCATAAAATCTGATTCGCAACAATACTGCCAATACGGAGTGGTTCACGGATAATAATCCAACCGGTCTCTCCATATTGACAACGATATTGGCAAATACTTCGATAGTCGGTTATTTAACTATCGAAGAAAAACAAACATCCATTCATGCATCAAACAAATCATTGGGCCTTTTAATTAATATTTCATTAATTAAAACACTTCTCCATTTCCTTATCCTTATTTGTTAACCAAATATTTTCAACAATCATCTTGCCCTTTTTCGCTATTTGGAAAACATTTCCATATATCGACTTCTTTTATTTACTATACTTAGAAAATATCTACTAGTTTTAATTGGAGAACATTCCAATTACTTATCTCTTTCACGCCCGTTCATTTCTACACTCAGGAAATATTTATTTATTATATTTCCACAATTCCATTTCCTTGAGTTAAAACGAATGTTGTATAAAACATTGTTACAACAACCCAAAATATTTCATTCAACTAAATTTCTTTAAACATCTCTCTTCGGGACTGAATCTTGTTACTTATCGGTTAGTAATGGAATCAATCAAGTTGGGGTATAACTACCTTTCAGACCTTGACTGAAAACGTCGTTAACTTCAAAACAGAAAAGACCACTTACCTCAGATAAACACACCATAAAAACCAATTATTCATTTTAAACATGTATATGGTTCGCTTTCTATTTCTAATTTATAGATTTCCTTTTTGTTACAACATTCTATTTTTAATTTCGTTTCCTTATCGAATTCTATATATATCGATACATTGATTTCAAGTTATCCAAATTTCTTAAAAATATTCTAACTCCTTAAATTTTCGGAAAATTCTCCATAACCTCCTTTGTACCAGTCGATAGTTCAAACAACAACTCGCCTCTCTAGGCCCTCTCCATTCAAAAAGAAAATCAAAAAGCCAAGTGGCTTGCCGATTCGACGCATAAAATCTCATATGGAATTTAAACATGTACCTTTTTGTTGGGCACACAAATTATAATCTTCATATACTTCATATACCTCATTCCATACAAGTCTAACACATATGTGTCCATTTCTAATTTATTTCAACTCAATCTGGTCATTTTTAACTCAACACGCTTAATTAATCTTTTTATTAGCCCTTCTGCCCATTCTACTTTATATTTGAACATATCATGTTCAATTATCATTTTATCTTGCTTATGAATTAATTTAATTCCATTTCGACTCAAGTTCCATATTCGATTTCGAAGAAGAATTCTCAAATCTCCTTTACTTATTCAAAGTCCATTTTCATATCGAATTTCGATTAACTAGTTACTATTTAATTAGTTAGTTTTATTCAACAACTAAAAATCTGATTTTGTCTCAAAAATCGTTTCACTTACTTCACTGGAGTTCATATTTATTTTACATCTCCAGTCTGGATTTTTCTAATGGAAATTCGGATTTTTTTTCTTTAAAATCCTTTTATTTATTTAAATAAACCGTTATGGTTTTATGATGGTTCTGGAGCTGTTTTTCTGAAAATTTGATTTTGACATAACTCAAAATCTATACGTCGAAATCTAGATTTTTCTCTTCCATTAGAAAATTATTATCTAATCGGTCCTGACTGTTCTTGTTTCAAAGAATTCCGACTTAACTTGAGTTCTATATACTCAATTGAAGTTCGAATCGCCAATTTACAAACTGTCGCGCTGCGGCGAGTTCGTTTTAATTATATTTATATATATAAACTTTTAAACTTCGTTTAAAATAAATTCAAATCCATTATAATATATTTTTAATATATTTCAAACCAATTTTCCCAATTCAACTCAGTAATTCTGATTATCTATAATCGCTGATTTTTCCTTACTCGGTTATACATTTATTTATACTCGATTTGTTATTTCAAATCCCAATTCCTTTGATAAATAAATTATGAAATTCGATATAACCGAATTCCAATTATAACTCCTTTGGATTTTCTCAATTCAATTTATATTCTAAATCCCGGAATATAATCAATTATTCAATTTTCAACACGTTTTCCAATTTCACTTTTTAAATTCTTTCTTGAATTTAAACTTCTAAATTAACCAATGATAATTTATTTCCGTAGATTTACAACATCGTTTGTAAATCCATCTTTCTTGTTTTATATATTAAAACAAGATTTCCATTTCAAATCCCTTTTGAAATCCAACTCCTTTTATATTCTGAGTTCCAGAATAAAAACCCATGTTTCCTTTTTAAAACGATTCCCCATTTCTATTTTTAAATTCACATTTGAATTTAAATATTCAAATTATCCAATGATACTTTTTCCCACTTTATTTATAAACATTGTTTATAAATTTCTTCAATTTCCTGCATTATTTAATTTATAAACACCGTTTATAAATTCAATACTTGTTTTATTTATTCAGAACAAGTTAATATTTCTAATTCATTCAAAATTCGAATTCTATTTTTAGAAAAATAGATTTCCCTTTTAAATCTCAAAATATCCTTTTTACGATATTTTATATATCAACATTTTGGCCCCAATGATATTTAACAATCAAACCACTCAATTATCAATCAACACATCATATATGATAATATATGTGAAAACAAACCAATAAAAATATTTTGAGGAATCCAGTTGGATTCCTCCAACTGTTTTCCTGCATCCACAAACGTTAGTCACATAAATAATACCCATCCTGCTTTGAGGCAGGATATCGCGGTATAGAAGGTCATCCACTATCATAGCGTGGGGCGTATAGGGTCATCCGCTAATGATACTGCGGGCATCTGATAATGGTACTGCGGGAACTATCCAATCACCAATATATATATAATAGCCACAAACATCAATCGTATATAACTAATACATATATGTATAATAGCCACAGTAATATTTAAATACAACCATGCAACCAACAAATTATTATTTTATGATAAAAATAATTTAAATAAAATTCTTGAGCAAGAATTACTCACATTGATTTAACGACTAGCATCAGAAAAATCTCGAATCCATCTTAGCCCATATTTGCAGCTACGAATTTTGCTTGACTTGGTTTTGTGTGATTTTGGCCTTGCACTAATTTAATAACACACTTATAAGATTTATGGTTTGCATAAACCTTAAATTTTATTATTACCTTAACTTACTTTGTTTTAAATTAATTACCTTAATAAGCATGCTAGTCCACCTTCCTAGAACAACTCTCTGCATCGTCATCAACCACTCAAGCTCCCGAACCACATCGCTTCCAACTCGGCTTTTCCAGCCAACTTTAGCCCTGACTCCAAATATAAAACCCTGAACTCCCTTTCTTGTTGCTCCATGACCAAAACTTTTAAAGGCCTTTTCCCACTTCAGTACACTGCTAAACCCCGGATTCATGGACCCGAACCCCTTACCTCCCATTGTCGAACCACCTTCAACTAATTCAACTAAGTACCTTATCAGTTCGTCACTACAGGCCGAACAAACATCCACTTTCCGCTGTAAACAAAGCTCGACCACTCCCTTCCATGCCAATGACTTCTATCGCATTTCATCTACCCAGGTCAGAGATGCTCCTTTGATTTAGATCGAATATAAGCGAGTTACAATCTGTATAATATTTCCATTTTAATTAAAGTAATAAACACTTTGATTAAATAAATTAATTATGTTAAATTTACCTAATTATTCCTCCAATAGGAAGAGTGCGAGGCTTTGAACACGAGTCCACTTCCCATCGCTGCTTCTTGGCAACCTCAAACCCATCACAAAAACTACGAAGTCCTCTACAGTTAATCGCGCTTTCACACCTTAACTAGGTTAGAAAGCTTCCAGCAAATCTCGATGTTGCCTAACTTCCTGAAGCCGAACTCCGGGTCTCGCACTTGAATCGCATTTCTCCTTTTCAAATCCAAGATCTCAGGCCACAGAATCACCAACAGCCGCGACATCGAACCCTTCAGTCCAATCGCGTCAGACAACGACTGTTTTTAATCATCGAATCCCTTTCAAAGCTGATCGCAAGCCCTAATTGATACTGAGTTGAAATCGAACAAACCCCTTTATCGCGACTGCTTCACACCCTTCCGTACAAGCACGACAACCCCTGGCATATGTCGCTTCAAGCCCGAGCTCGACTGTCAAAGATTTGAGCTCCAGTGATTCGAGACCGAGATAATCCCCATTTGCGTTGATAAGGAGTCGCGATTTGATTTTTACTTAGGAATGGATTTCTTTTATGAATTTTGAGGGATCTGAAAAATAATAACTTTGATATTTGAGGAAGGAAACGCAATCATTGTTGATTTTGAACGAATTGGATTTTCGAACGAAATTTTAGGAGGACGGCTTTATTTTGGTTTTCAGGAAATACAAAGAATAGCAGACTTTGATTTTCTGGTTTCCATTTCTTTGAAGTTTTTCAGAGGAACGAGAATAGCCAAAGAAAAGGAGGGTGGATGCGCAATTTTATAGATGAAAAGTACTTCGTTATGAAGGAATAGCATGTGCGTAGGGTACACCATTTATTAAATGCAATTTGATATAAAGTGATTTTTATTCTTTTTAAATGGATTCTGAATTGATTTTGAAGCTTATCCACTGATCAAATATTTCAGGGTTCATAACGTACCATCCCGAACTGATATTTTAATGCAACGACTGTTGTTTCAACATTGTAACACTATTTTGAACTAACTGAATATATTTTGATATTTAATTTGAACGTAAATATAAATAACCAAAATAAATTAATATAATATAATTTGAATTCAAAAACAAATAAATTCTTCGATAATAAATTATTATTATCGTCTATATATTGAAATAGAATTTATACTGATCATCTAAATTGTTTTGATTCAGTTTTTAAATCACGAATTGAATTATTTTTCGTATTACGATAATTTAATATATTTGATATTAAATCAAAATCGATTATTAAATCAATAGCTAAATATAAAATTCATTTATATTATCAATTCAATATTTAAAACCATATTAAATATTTAAAATAAACTATTCGAAAAATCCGGGTCGTTACATGTGACATATAAAATAACATATTTAATCGAAAAAACACATTCTTCACTGTAATTGGTTGTTACAAAAATGAATAAGCGGTTGTCCCTTTTTTCTCTTCTTTTCTTTAGTATTGTTGATGCTTTATGTACCGCGTTTGTTTCCAGATAATCTTCCTGCAGTTAATATCATTGATGACATGTTAGGAAAGCAAATAGTTTTGTTTGAAAATTGAATTTATATCATTAATGACATGTCATGGAAGCAAATAGTTTTGTTTGACAATTGAGCTGCATTAAACCACGATTGAACCAAAAAAATAAAATAAGTTATCATTTTATAGAACCACAACTTAAAATTTAACTCAATATGTGAATGTTAACTCAATACGCGAATGTCACAAAACATGCAAATAAAATACTAACTTAATATAAATATTAACTCAATATGTGAACAAAACATATTAACCTAATATAAATAAATACTAATAATAAAACCACTAAATTAAATAAAAACAACAGAAAAAAAGATAAAATCTTTTATCATTTTCCACTTTATACACAAGCAATATATCAACTCATTATTGTATAGTGGCATACTTTAACCTTTTTTATCAACTCATTATACACAAGAAATTTATCAACTCATTATACACAAGCAATTTATCAACTCATTATACTTATATCATACTGGCATATTTTAACTATCTCTTTCGATACTCTGTACTACAATTCAAATAAAATTGCGAACAATGCAGAAGCTGTAACAAGGGAGGTCTCATGGATAGACGGGTTGACGCAAGAACAGCTGAACATGTATATATTTTTATCTTTTTCAGACAAAGATAAATAATTTTTTCTTTTTCAGACAAAAAAGAGCAACTTGTTAATTGAAATCAATTACTATATATGACATTTGCATATTGTTATCTTACAGTCCCAACATGTATTTATGCAATTCTGATATATGTTTCTAGCAAATATAAAAAAATGTACGTGAAGATATTACTTAAGCTTAGCAAACAAAATACAAAATATACATGTAGATATCAAGAAAACTTAAAAAGATGCTTTTACAAGTGGCATTACAAAACTTATTACTTTCATTATTTCATTTAAACAAATAAGAAAATTCAAAACCTATGTAATTCTGATCATTCCTATACATCATTCCTACAGCCAAACCAGAAAACCAGCCAAAAACAATACTTTGTATGAAGCAATCACATGACAAATGTGAACGAATTGATAATCTGAAAACAACTGATAATCGAATCGATAATTTGACTTTAAAATATGATGTTAAAATTAATAATCCGACGTTACCTGAAATTAATAATAAAAAACTTTGAATCGTTAGTCCAAGTTACCTGAAATCAGTAATCTGACGTTAAAACAGCGATGCAGTCTCGAAACTTTTTTTCCTTTTTTTTGGATTTCAATAATCGATGACTGAAGTTAGCAGAAAGATTTTGAGATGCAGTCTTGAAAAACAGCGACGGCGGAATTATTTTTGTGGATGTCGAGATTTGTTCACGAAATGGAAGGATAGGAAAAAAGACGCAGTATATGTAAGATGGATTGGAAACTTATTTTTTGAAACCAATGTCCTGAAAAAAAAAAAAAAAAAACGTTGTATATATGGCCACCAGAACCAAATTTACAGGCCTTTCCTAGGATATTATTAATTGGCAGGAAAATTGGAAAAAAAAAAAAAAAAGTTCCGACTATGAATTAATATAATGCCGCCTACCCACAATTCTTAATCTATAAGGAGCTGAGCATTCCACTTTACTTAATTAAATGGTTACTTGTGTGTGTATATTTGTATATAGGCTAGTTTTATTTTAATCCATGTTTTTACTCATTAAACCCTGAAAAGACAATGATCAAACTGCCACTGCTTTACAATATTTTTTTCTTTTAATTTTAGCTTATCTCTTACAGCTCCTAAGAGATTCTTTACTGCACTTCATATGAGCACTACGAGATTCTTTATTGCACCTCGTAGGGACCCTACGAGGTGACCTAAAGGCATCTCGTATGGCTATACGAGGCGCACTAAAGAATCTCGTAGAGCCCCTACGACAAAGGCTGAAATTGAGTTTTTTTTTAATAATATATGGGTGAATCCAACGACGGTTCTTCCCATATTTGTGGGTACACTTAGTACCTTCTTGGGTCTAAATAGAATTAGCACCTTCTTGGGTCTAAATAGAATTAGCGTGCAAATACATATTTTGGTCTTTAACTATCCACCCCACCTTTACCGATGAAAGAGAACAGATTTTTTGAGGTTGCCTTGGCACCCGAATTCCAGAAACTAATGAACAGCTGATGACTGATGTGTAAATTCAAACTGTACGTTTTTTTTCTCAACGTTCTTGCCGAGGATACTATAAAAACGGATGCTTATGTGAATCAATTGTTATGTAACAACGGTCGGAACAAAGCCCTCTTCCTTACACGCATATGAGCTGGCACATAACTCTCGTATAACAAAAGAAATCCTGATGTTACGTGCCTACCAACTCATATTTGTATCCAACTTCTTCAATTTATGTGGGACTATTCACTCAAACCGTCATTCCAACTTTAACAACATGCGAGACAATCCTAACATCAATTAAGGTACTTTTGTCCTTCAAAAAAGAAGGATGTGAGTGTAAATCTAATTCTCTACTACAATGATGCGAGCCAAAACTTAGTTGAAAACTGAGAAATGGTAGAACTTTAAACGCCAGATTAATAAGACATCATCCATTACAGCTTTTTGCTCTGTAGTTCCAACGGTTTTATCATTTATAGGGAAATCAAATTCTAAATATGGGAAAACGCGGTTGAAATCACAATATTTGAGGTGTAACCAAAACAAGATAAAGCCGATTGTCGCCCCGTGTGTATGACACAAAACTAAAATACAAATATAAAACGGTAGATTTTTTATAAAGAAGATGAAAACCAAGGGACATACTTAATAGTCAAGATCTCTTATGTCTCGTTGTGTGTCTATCTTATATGGTAAACTATAAATATATGGACGTTCCACACCCTCCTAATATCAACCACGAGTTTCTATTCAGTTAACGTAGAGGAGAAGACAGAAAAAAAAAAATGCAAAACGCATGTTCCACTTCTTCATTTTTACACCTTATTTTAGGTCATTCATTTATAATTTAATTAGCAAACAAAAAAATTTATTGAAAAAAAGGGATGTGGCAAAAATAAAAAAAGTTACACTATTTGAGGTACCCTTAATCTTATATATACACACATGCATACAAAAGGAAAAGACAGAATCTTGACCATTGAATCATTTTGTCTTTTAAATGAAAGATGAAAATGAAAAGGACAATCCAACGGTGGGAGATTTATGTGTCCAGCTTTCTCATCTAAATAGACTTTCCTTGTGTATGCATGCACGCGCATGACAAAATAGATACAGACATCTACACTAAACAAACATGATTTGCCCTGAACTGCAAACATCTATCCTAAATTTGCATAACTTATCCTAAAACGCATAAAGCGCAGGCACTGGCAAAGTTTGCACAATCTACTTAAAACACAAAATCGAAAATAATGACAGTTTGTTACGAGGCGCAGATTAATGCAAATATTTATGTTATACGCTTCAAAATTGTGAACACACAATGAAAGGCTGAAAAGTCACATTATGATTTCGAAATACAAATAAACGCAATGATGGCAACAGTTGCATTGTCTGCTCCAAATCAATATTTGCAACACAATATACTCCATGTGGATGCGGTCAAAACGATGATAAATTATGATGAAATTATGAAAATGAGATTCCAATGTACCATTTACTGATACTTAAATCGATACAATTGCAAACTGAAACAAGGTTCAACTACCATGGTTCATTTTTGGTGATTCAGATAAAGCTAAACAAGGGACAAGATTAGAAGTTAGTAAGGCTGTAGTAGTTACATATATAATCCCTGATATTTACATCATATTAACAATCAGTTACCAGTAACCCAACTGCTAATTCATTGCTTTGATTCTGTGGTTGCAAATCAGTTTATATGACCAATTACAATCTCAAAAGAAAATTAAATCGATCAAATTCAAAAACGTTTATCGATGTATACCCTTAAGTCCTTTCCTTTTATTTCTGATTGGTTGAACCAACCCAAACGCTTCATCTGCTTTGCACAGGGAAGAAGAAAGAAAAAAAAATGTTAAGGATGAATTGAAACATCAGGGTTCTTCTAGGTAGATGAGAATTGAACTCTAACATATAATATAGTCATGTGATGTAAAGAGATACATAAATAGTATTTATTACCAGGATCATCGTCGTCATTTTGACTGGTGAAGAATGGAGTGAGATAGTTCTTGTCTAATGCCGTGAACGATGCAGCACTGCAGAGGCAAAAAAGAAAATAATGTGCAAGTAAAAAGGTGAATAATTTGCAATTGAAGAAAAGTTTGATTAGCATTTATCGTACCTTTTATGAAATTCTTTTAATCTTGATGTCAATGTGCTGCCGGACGATGAAGATGCTCCTTCGTCATATGGTGAAATATATCCATTTTTATCCTCAAAGCTCTAGAAATAGAGAGAAAACAACATTAAATGTAGAGGTATATTCTAGGGATAGCGAATTCGGGTCAGCTCAGATGAGGATCATCCAATTCACTAGGATATACAACACATAAACAGGAATTTTTTGAAAATCGATTTGTAGCTAATACCATGTGAAATGATACTTCATCATTAGAAGTTCGATGCAATAAAGAAAATGTATCTTTTAACACTTCTGTAAGTACAAGAGAAAATATATATGAATGAGAGAAATGGCTAACCTCTCCAAGGGGTACATCATCCGCATTTACATCACCCACCACTTCCAAAGCTTCAAGCATGCTGCTAGTAGAGCCTCCGATTATTAGTACCTGCAGTACAAAAGTCTTCAGTTGAAGGTTCATAATCATTTTAGATGCATTACATGAATTACAGTTAAATAATACATGCATCTGATAAGCAAACTAGGAATTATTCATAGCACGCCAAAATTTCAACGGCAAAAAGGTCTGACAGGATTGAATTAATTGATGTTGTACATTCATACAGTGCCAAATTATACATTGTAATCATCCGAATTTAATTTGTATATATATTGTTATAATCTACCATGTTCATGCGCCTTCATCATCACCATATTTAATGTTTTCCAAAAAATGAATCAACCATACGAAATCTCAAATTGTATAATTTTTTTTTTCTATTTTAAATTTTAACCACACCTGACTAAATACAGTTTTTTCAGATCATTTTATCTTATTTTCTTTCAATGCTAATTTAGATCTCTTTTGTCTATTTTCATCAATGTAAATCTTACAAAGTCTTCTTACTGACAATATTTACCCGCTACTACCATATCATTTCAGATTTCAAAACAGCATGACAGTTCACCCAAAAAAAACAAAAAAATCTGATTCAATCAAATCCAAATAGACCTACCCTAATTGTACCCTGGGTAATAGCTCGGGTCAAGTTTGTGAAAATTTGTTATATATTACCAAAACCCATTAAAACATGTTGAAGTTCATTCCTTTCAGTTCGTTTATCTGGTAAACGTTCTTAATCTTCTTTTTACTCAACTTAACAACCCAAAATTTGATCACCTTGATTAAAGATACTTGAATTATTCTGAATATTCAAATATGGACTATTTCTAACTTATAATCAAGTTTAAAACGATAATGATCTGATTTTGGAAAATTATTCAAAAAAATATTTCCTTAGCAAAAAGACTGATAAAATGCTTAATCTTCGTTTTGTCAATTAAGCTACCTTGATTAAAGATACTTGAATTATTTTAAATATTCAAATATGGACTATTTCTAACTTATAATCAAGTTTAAAACGATAATGATCTGATTTTGGAAAATTATTCAAAAAATTATTTCCTCAGCGAAAAGACTGATAAAATGCTTAATCTTCGTTTTGTCAATTAAGCTACTTTTTACCCATAAGTGTCTCAAACAATTTTGGATACATACACTTATTGTCATAATAAAACAAGAATATAAAATAAAATTTATATAACTTATTTTGAAAATAGAATTTAGTCCTCGCATTTTTCTCTTAGTGGCGCGCTACACCGACGCCCCGGTGTGGTGATAAGTGAGCAAGGATCCTCGCATTTTTCTCGACGGATGCGAGGGGCAAGGAAGCTAGTCGACGATAGTAGGGTTCGGTTAGGTAGTTGGAATGTAGGGTCCTTAACAGGAAAATTAAGAGAGATAGTGGATACTATGATTAGGAGACGGGTTAACATCTTGTGCGTTCAAGAGACTAAATGGGTGGGTCAGAAGGCGAAGGAGGTGGAGAACACTGGCTTCAAATTGTGGTACACGGGAGAAGTACGTAACAAGAATGGGGTAGGCATATTGATTGACAAGAACCTTCAAAACAATGTGGTTGATGTCAGAAGACGAGGGGATAGGATCATCCTAGTTAAGCTAGTAGTTGGCGAGGCAGTTTTGAATGTCATTAGCGCATATGCCCCACAGGTAGATCTAAGTGAAGAAGCCAAAAGGAAGTTCTGGGAAGACTTGGATGTAATGGTTAGGAATGTGCATAGTAGCGAGAAACTTTTTATAGGGGAGACTTCAATGGCCATGTTGGCTCATCTAGCGGGGGTTTTGAGCGAGTGCATGGTGGTTTTGGATTTGGCAGTAGGAACCAAGAGGGTGAAGATATTTTGAATTTCGCTCTCTCTTTTGATCTCATGATTGCTAATACCTTCTTTAGAAGGAGGCAATCACATCTGATCACCTTCAGTAGTGGCCAACAGGCTAGCCAGATTGACTTTGTCCTAACTAGAAGAGAGTAAACGAGATTGTGTTGATTGCAAGGTCATACCTGGAGAATGTGTCGTCTCACAACACCAGCTGTTGGTATGCGTGTTTCGTCTTCGGGTGGTGAAGGATAAGAGAGCGAAGATTAGCAGGACGAAATGGTGGAAACTCAAAGGAGATGCTTCACGGGTGTTTAAAGATGGGGTGATGGGAGAAGGAACTTGGAATGTGCAAGGAGAAGCAAATGTCATGTGGAATGCGATGGCAACTTGCATTCGGAGAGTCGCCACTGAGGTATTTGGGATAACAAGAGGAAGCAAGCGAGAACCCAAGGATTCGTGGTGGTGGAATGACGAGGTGCAAAAGGCTGTCAAAGAGAAGAAGGAATGCTACAAACGCATGTACCGTCATAGAAGCGAAGAGAACATGCACAGGTACAAAGTGGCAAAGAAGATTGTAAAGAGAGCAGTGAGTGAAGCAAGGGGACGAGCGTACGAAGATTTGTATCAAAGGCTAAGTACAAAGGAGGGCGAAAAAGACGTTTACAGAATAGCTAGGCTACGCAAGAGGAGGACAAGGGACTTCAATCAGGTTAAATGCATTAAGGATGAGAATGATAGACTTTTGGTGAAGGAAGATGAGATAAAGAATAGGTGGAGAGAATACTTTGATAAGCTTTTCAACGAAGAAAGTGATAGCTCTTCGATCGAGTTGGAAGACTTAGCCGATAGCAACAATAGACATTTTGTGCGGAGATTTCAAGAAGCTGAGGTAAAGGGGGCGTTGAAACGTATGAAATCAGGCAAGTCGGTAGGGCCTGATGATATTCCTATTGAGGTGTGGAGATACTTTGGAGATGCAGGGATAAGATGGCTAACTAAGTTGTTCAACAATATTTTCAAATCAAACAAAATGCCAGATGAGTGGAGGAGAAGCATTTTAGTTCCAATCTTCAAGAGTAAAGGAGATATTCAAAGTTGCACAAACTATAGAGGAATTAAGCTTATGAGTCATACAATGAAGCTTTGGGAGAGAGTTTGCGAGCAGCATTTGAGGAGGTTAACAAGTGTCTCTAGGAATCAATTTGGTTTTATGCCGGGAAGGTCAACCACTGAGGCGATTTTCTTGGTTAGGCAACTTATGGAGAGATACAGGGAGCAGAAGAAAGATCTCCACATGGTTTTTATTGACCTGAAGAAAGCTTATGACAGAGTACCGAGGAGGGTCATGTGGTGGGCGCTAGAAAGGAAGAGAGTGCCATCAAAGTATATTACTCTTATTAAGGATATGTACTAGGGGGTTGTGACTAGTGTTAGGGCATGCGATGGTGAGACTATAGACTTTCCAATTAACATAGGGTTACATCAAGGTTCGGCTTTGAGCCCCTATATTTTTGCATTAGTGATGGATGAAATCACAAAAGATATACAAAGGGAGATTCCTTGGTGTATGCTCTTTGCCGATGATGTTGTGCTGATTGATGAAAGTAGAATAGGGGTTAATCGACAACTGGAGTTGTGGAGGGAGACCTTGGAATCAAAGGGTTTCAGGCTTAGCAAAACTAAAACAGAGTATATGAAGTGTAAGTTTAGCAATGTCAGGTCAGATGACGGAGATGTTACCCTGGCCGGTAGAGTAGTACCCAAGAAGGAATCGTTTCGATACTTAGGATCTATGTTGCAGTTTGATGGAGAGATTGATAAGGATGTTAGTTTTAGAATTCAAGCAGGATGGGTGAAATGGCGACTAGCATCTGGCATTCTCTGTGATCGGAAGATTCCTCAGAAGCTTAAAGGAAAGTTCTATAGGACAGCAATCAGACCTGCAATGTTATATGGTGCAGAATGTTGGCCTACTAAGAGGCAACACGTCCAGAAGATAAGTATAGCAGAGATGCGAATGCTGCGTTGGAGCTGTGGGCATACCAGACGAGATCGGATTAGAAATGAGGATATTCGAGAAAAACTTGGAGTTGCACCTATTGAAGAGAAGTTAGTCCAATACCGTTGAGATGGTTTGGACATATCCAACGTAGACCATACGATGCACCTGTACGCGCTGGAATTCTAGGTCGCGCCGAAGGCCCAAAGAGAGGTAGAGGTCGACCTAAAATGACATGGGAGGAGATAATAAAGAGAGATTTAAGTAACTGGAGTTTATCGGAAGAGCTGGTAGTTGATAGGAGTGCATGGAAATTGGCAATCCATGTACCAGAACCATAGTGTTTCTCTTTTCTTTCTTTCTTTCTTTTTTTTTAGACTTTATTTCACGTTTACTGAACCTTTTTACTTTTTATTTACTATTTTAGATTTTATTTCACTTTTACTGAACATTTTTACTTCTTATTATTATTTAAAAAAAAACTTTATCGGACGACTTTTATTTGATTGGTTATTTTAAACCCTTTATATATATATATATATTATCATCATTATTAATTTTATTTTATTTTAATTTTGGGTTCCATATCTAGCCAACCCCAACTTGTTTGGGATATATGGCTTTGTTGTTGTTGTTGTATTTTGAAAATAGAATTTACCAGAACTTCATCAATAAGGGTATTATATTCAATAATTGATTTGTGGATATAAATGAAGATTTAATGATTTGATAATTATAATAATTATTTAAATGATTGTTTCAAAAGATAATAATTCATTTGAATATATTATATTGATAACAAATCATTTATTATAAACTGTATAAAGGAATTGACTAAACTTGGAAATATAAAAAGAATGATATTCCTCTATCGGTTTAATCCTAAATTTTAAAAATAATTATTTAATAGTGGAAAATAGAGAAAAGGACAAACTTAACAAAAAAAATAATGAAAAGTATAGGAAATTTAGAATTCAGTGAGAAGGACAAATGTTAGTGTAAATGGGAATAGAATAGTGGCCCCCTGAATTCCACCTTTAGTTTAAATGTATCTTTCTCCCTAATTTCGAAACTTCCCGTACTTTTCACCAATTTTTTTGCGACGTTTGTCCTTTAAAAGAAAATCCTCTATTTAATATTATACAATGATTTTAATACTTAAATAATCATATTTTTAATTATTTATATATGGATAGAAATTTATTTCAAATTTTGTTTACTTAGATAAATAGTTTGACAAAAAACTAAAAATATGACGATCGAAAAACTGATTTCAAATAATCAATGGTTTGACGAATGGAAGTCACATATACACATGTTTTGAGATAACAAGAGATACAAAAGGTAGGATTTGAAAAAAGGATTTTATTTTTAGCTAGAAACAAAACACATCACTGTACATAGTCATACTTCTTACACAACCATGCCTCTTAAGCACAAGTACAAAGTGAGGGGGTGTTTAGGGTTCGACCGAACCACGGAGGGAAGGATTTTGAGGGGGTTTCAATAGTTTTTCACTTAATAAATTATTCCCTCTTATTTTTTTATAAATACTCTCTACACTTTCCACAAATTTGCATATCAAAACTATTTGCTTCTTTCTCCTCCTAAAGCTACATTAATGACTTCAAAATACTCTTAAATCATCTTAAATCAATAAGAAATGAAATGAAAATTGCAAAAAGAAATCAATGTGAATTAGTAAAGAAATCCTCTCGAAATCACCCCAACGAGAATCTTTCTTCTAGCCGCAGTCACTACCATCACCATCTATAACAATAAAGGCCGTGCATCCTTCATCCTACCTAGGCCGACAGCAAAAGAGGGAAGCACGAGGAATTTGACCATGTAGGAAAGGAATACTTGAATTCGAGAAGTTTCCGATCGATCGTAGCCAAGCAATAGCTAATTTTAGGAGTGAATATAATCAAGGAAGGCGAGTAACTAAACTTTGAATTGATAATAACTATCATTATACTAAAATGATATATAATGATGTATATGTTTGTTATGATGTTTATCATACATGTTTGATTGATCATATGATCGTTGAACGGATGATTTAACAAGTCACCTTAAATACACGTCAATAAACAAAAATAAAATCATTTTCTTTTCAAGAATGACATGGTTACTCTCTCAAAAATGATATAAAATATTTTTTAAATGTCTTATAAAGACTTAAAAGTTGTTCACCTGAAGTTTTAAAGAATATGATATTCGAGTAAACTTTGATGGGTCGTGTAACGATAGTTTGCGATTATGCATCTTGAAAAGTTAATAATCTTTATACAATAAAATATAAATCCAAGTTCTTTGAAATAATATTTTCCTGAGCTCTTATAAACATCGCCTTCCAATGAATCAAAAAGATCAACATTTCATCTAGCAGATTTCAAGATATGAGCAAAATAGATTTTGAAAATCATCGTGGTTTTGCAATTCGAAATCCTGAAAATGCAATTCTTTAAAATTAATATCTTTAATCTTTTAAAAAATTTATAAATCATTTAAAATGTTTTAGAACTGATTTGAGCCATATAAATGAAATTTTCAAATGATGGAAAGTCCTTTTGATCAAATGAGCTAAAATAGCACTTTTCACAGCACTTTTGAATAACGATTGAAATATGAGTATAAACTTAACAACTCTTCCCTGAACCTCTTACAAATGTTCATGTAACCTCTTGTAAATGTTTTCACGTAATTAATTAAGTATTTTTGAGATCATTCAAAGGTTCTACAACTTACTTAAAGTGTTTTAATAACTAGTTTAAATCAAAAGCTATTATAAGCAATTGTTTTAATCTTGACCCTAATAAACCGATGAGTAAACCGGATTTTTCTATTTGTGGGATTCATATGGTGTTTAACTAAGGAGATATTAAGAAGCAACCAATGCTCTGCCTTACCTGAGTTTTTGTTGAACGAGGGATAGTTAAGATTGAAATGTCGGAAACAAGCATAAAAGGTCAAGTTTCCTAAAATTAAATGAATTGGATAACTTAGAGTTGATCTTGCTATACTTGATATTAAAACCTGAGGCGAGAATCCTTACCATCCGTAGGCATTTAAAAGATGGTTTCAGTGTTATTCTAGTAGAGCTTAAATACAAAATTGAGTAAAATGAGTATGATTTCTTTGAATCTATCTTTTACTAAAATGAACTTTATCATCCAAAGATGACATGATGAATGAACAGAATTTAATGATTCCGTACATGTCCCCAAAAAATATTTGAAAAATACATATCCTTAGAAGATGTTTTGTCAAGAAATGAATTAAGCAAATGGGAAACACCCAAAACTACTTAAACTGTATTTTCTCGATGATTGATTTGAAAAAACGAAGATCAGATTTATGATTCCTATCTGAGAACCACTTCGAATCAATTTACGTTTCCAAAGCAAAGAAAATCGAATGATTAAGATTTAGAAGATTAAATGAAGGATTACTATCACTGACCCTCGAGGAATTTTCTCATATTACAAACGACATTGATTCTTCATTAAAATCTTCGACGCAAGGGCTTCTCTCTATTAAATTGCACTTCTTATGTGTGCATATTGATCTTCATGAATGGGCATATGCTTAACGGTACAAAGTGTAACCCTCTTGCACTATATACACCCTTCTCTAAGACGTACGAGCTTAGAGTTTGTACATTAGTGGAAATAAATTGCATCCAATGTCGCATTCAAAATGCATTTGGTATTAGGTAATAGATGACCTTAAGCTTCATCATCCGGTAATGGCAGAAACAGGATAAGCCATGAGGCTATGTGAACCGCGCATATTAGAATATAATCATCACCCTTTTACATTATTGAATATATATCGAGTATGAAGTGTATGCTAAGACATGTCTTGGATAGATCAGTTACAACCAGAGTGATGACATATTCGGTCAGTGCACCACCTTCGGGTCTATGTAGCTGAGTTAGCCTTGCTAGACAAGTGAAGGGCAGTTGGTCCCCGGTGCATCCATCTATAGGTGTATTGTACGGAAGATAGTTCTTTACCATGTCTTTGTATAGAAACCCATTCTCCCTAAGAGCTTGCGGTTTTGTTTGTGTTGTCTAACATATGTGGAACTTAATAATGTTAACAATTTCGCATGATTGATTTGATTTACTTTACGTATATCCCGCAAGTCATTAAAAATAATATCAAATAATTTTACATAACAAAGATTTAATTACCAAAAAGAAAAAACTCGTTCTGCGTTAATATGTTGTCATAGTCTTATAGGATACTAATTTGTTTTAAAAACAACGGATTTAAGTTTTTCACATCAGTCTCATGACTGACCCGAAATTTAATTTAATTTTCCCTTAAACTCTAGATGCCATATTTTCTCCAAACAGCCTAGCAGCTCGGGTTTTACTTAAAACAATTTGATGGAGCTTAAAGCTGAAGATTCTTATAGATAGTTATTTGTTCCTACCTTCACTATATCCTTATATTTGTTCAACATTTGTAAGGACGGATTTTATAACTATCCAGGCTGATATTAGATACACTGATGATTATGTTAAAATTTCCATTGTGAAGATTATGTATGTTAAAATAATATATATAGTCTTTTCTCTATGCAAGATTTTGTTTTTCTACTTTTTATATTTTATTTTGATCCACTTCTCTGATGCTTGGATTTGCGGTATGTGAATATTGTGGATGTATTAGTGTCGGTTTCCAGAGGTGGAGGAAGTGGATCATTTCATCAACCATGTCTTTAATCTTGATAAGAAAAACAATAGGATGGAAGCGATGAGAACTAAACCTTATGATGGTCTTCGCAAGTTTAATCAATTATGCTCACATCAACTGTGTTTCATCATATTATTTTTTCACCTAATTCATTTTTATTCCACATCTTCCTAGCTTCCATCCAAGTTTTGAACCAAACATTTTCGGATAATAAAAACTAAAATCTTGTGCTGGAATTAAAATAGCTTGGGGAGAATTGAAATTAATTCTGTCAATGAACCCAAAGTGGTACGCAAATTTTACTAATTATACACAATAATGACACAGATATGCAAGAGTCAAATATATGTAGTAAGCAGGCATTGTAATAAAACCTTGATTACCATTGCTCCTTTCCCGTGTACAATTTCTAACATAGCAACAAAATATTTCCCGCACTGCAAGCCTAATCACCTTCTCTATTTCAAATGTGCAGCATTCAATCAAATGCTTATGCATTAGTTACAAGATGGGAGCAAGTGGATAGAATATGTACCGTCAAAACAATTATTGCAGTTGTAGCTGTCAAAATTATTTGCCCATGTCCATCAGGAAGATCATGTACCGATTGTAAAGCAAGGGCAAAAGCCATAGCGCCTCTTAGTCCTGTTTTTACAGTTAAGTTTATGAGCAGTCTGACAGTAATTTATTCAGGAAATGTAACGAAGAAGCTCACCACTATACCAAAGGGCCTTCTGATGCTTCAACGGTATTTGTCGATCCGCCGGTCGCACCAAATTGACCAAATAACCACAAGAAATCACATGTGCAGCCCTTCAATGATAAATCATAAAGCTTCATTATGCTCTCTCTCTCTCTCTCTCTCTCTCTCTCTCTCTCTCTCTCTCTCTATATATATATATATATATATATATATATATATATATATATATATATATATACATATACATATAGGTGGGGGGCTATTTGAACACAAAATTAGACACAAACAAAGAGACACAAAACATCAACCGCTGGATATTTTTGTCTTTATATGGAGAGGTGGAATTCATAGGGCGATCCAATGGTGCAAATCAATTGTGTCACCATTTTGTGTCTAAATAGACTTTCCGATATATATATATATATATATATATATATATATATATATATATATAATGCGTATGTGTATACAAACATACATACATATATATATATATATGTATATGTATGAATGATTTATACACATCCATATATACATGCTGATACACATCCACAAATATATACATATATATGAGCAAAAGTTCACAACCCCTCTATGTTTTGCCCCTGTGCCCCCTTCATGATAGCAAAATTTTAAATCTTCATCTCACCCGACATCTCCACCGCAATATCATTTTTCCACTTGGGTGAGACGAAAGATTTTTATCTTGTTTGATGCTCAATTAACCTCAGATATTAAGATCTGAACTTGATACACGGATTAATGTCAATCCGAGATGTCGTCCGATACTTGAAATTTGAAACACTACATGTTGGTCATTGGAATGCACAAACTATTTAAAGAATTTGATGTGAATAACTAACTCCCTTTGACAGACTTCATCATCCTTACTCTTTTTTTTACATCGTCTTCTAGTTCATCCAGTAATTAATGGAATCCAATAACCAGTAGAGATCATTTATCCCAAAACTTGCGTACCCCTTGTTCCCAACTTTATAACTACCATTCATTTATTAGTTAATTAAAATTATTAATAACATATATTTACTATCTTACACTATCAAAACACATATAGAGAAAAACAGAAGTATTATAAGATGTTAAACAAAGTACATTATCAATAACTAGCAAAAGCAACAGTTCTAGCTAGTACCTTGCAACTCCTATGAAGAGCTTGCCCAGTCAAAACAAATAATAGGTCAAGGACAAAACCAGAAATATATATTATTATTTTTCCAAACAAAATAATCTGTAAGCGTGTGAAAGGATACAATTGAGAAAAAGACAAAGCCAATGTGTGACCAGCTGTGTTGTTCCATGGCAATGTCAAACCCCATATATATGAACCTAAATGGAAAATCAAGTAATGAGAAACAAATTAAAAAGTGCAATCTAAACCTGTCCAATAAAAGTCTTACACAAATGTTTCTGCCAATGAAGATATCAAGTGGAAAAACCCAGCAGTGAACTGCTGAGAATCCTCCGACAGATTTGAATATGTATACCGTTTCATAACCTGGACATTAGTAAAAATTTATGTATAGAAAGAATATTAAATTAAAAATGATACAATATGTGGATATCCTACTACTTATATTATACACCGGAAAAATATAATAGCAGGAAAAATTACGTACGATTCCCGTGAACAATATCGACACTATGCCAGACAGTCCAATACCCTCTGCTAGCATGTATCTAAATAATGTAAACAACTGATAAATAGCAAAAAATTCAAATGATTGTCAGTAATGTAGTAAGGGTCCATAATCAATGCTTACGAGAAATAGGGGAAGAGGACAAAGAGGCAACATTCCAAATTATGAAGACTGTAAAGAAAACCAAAAAAATAAATACCGCAACAGTTCAATTGGATCGGCCGAATAAAACAATAAATGGGAACTTACTTTTCTGTATCTAATCCAGCATACTTAAATAGGTGAGGTGGAGTTAAGGTTCTTCAATACACTATTCTCAAGAATGTAAGCATAAATACATACTGATATACTCCTTTAAAATTCTAGATGTGCAGGGCATTTGTACATATAAAGAGATAATATTTGCCTAAAGTTCCTGTATTTTGTAAAGTAAAAAGTAAAAAAGATAGCCAGAACAAATCAGGTACAGATGCTTGCAACACTCATAAAAAAAAATTACTTCGACATGTTACAAATGCAGTGGCTGGTTGGGACTTTTACTTTATCAGTGAGTGAAGTACAATGAAAGCAGCAATCAAGCATTGAATGGTACGCACTAATATACAGTGATCTGGGAGAGAAGAGGTTAGATGGTTATGTATATATTGTTAACTAATGTTTGAAATCGAATTATTATTAATAATGAACTTAAAGTGGAAGAACCTTAGCCCGCTCGACATGGAGAAAATATGTTCTCCAATATCAACCACAAATAAGTATAAATACAAGTAATCATAGTCATATACTGAGATAATATAAAAATGGTATAAAATGTGTATTTAATGAGTGCAGCATTTCATTCTAATATTCTTAGCTATGCACGACATTGAATATTAGCTTAAAAGGATATCAATGCTGATGTGAATCCAACTCCTACACCTGCACACAAATGCATGAGTTAGATATGGTAGGAGAACAAAATATAATGATTGAAAAAAAAATGCAGAACTGGTGGAAACTTCATAGTATATAAAGAAGCATAGAACTCCAGGCCTACAACATGACAATTTTGGGTCTTTTGACCAAGTAACATGGCATAAAAAATAGAAGTACACAGCTGAATTATCTTGTAGATGATATTCTTTTAAGGTTGGGTTACCGTTGTTTTTCAAAAGATAGCTTAACTTGCTTGTTTCCAGTGTCTTGTATAAACTGAATGTCAACAGATAAGGACTTGTACATATTATAATTGATAGTGGAAAACTGAACATCACTCAAGCAACGCCGAAGTCATGCCTAAGCTCATTAACGAGTATCAAGTTTCAAACTCACCAAACATTGCAATGATTTATATCATACTTAATTTGCATAGATAGAGAGATTAATTATTTAGAAGCATAGTAGATTAATTAATTTGGCAGTAATAGAAAATTTTCTTTCCACATAAACATTGATAGAAGGGGGAAAATGAAATCATTTTCTGGACATATCAGGTTGAAAGGTACAATTATGACTAGAGGAATTATCAAATAATAATAATAATAATAATAATAATAATAGATGGGATAATTCTATTTGGATTATATATAAAGTTCAAAGGTTATATAAAACAAGGTGAGATCTAAGATCGAAATCCCAATCTGAAATTTCTGATGAGATTTCAACATCTCGACTGAGGTGAGTGTCAAACGAGATATGGATGTAATTTGAAGTTTTGTCTCGTTTAAATGCAAAAATTATGATCTTGGTAAAGATATCCGATAAGATGAACGATATATGAAACTTTATACTGATCCATGAAATAAAAAAAAAAAATTGAAATAAAATGAAGAAAAAAAATTGAAATAAAATGAAGTTATTCAACCTCAAAAGTTTGAGTAATAGCTACAGAGCAAAATACATGTAATTTCTTGCACAAGTAATACTGATGTATTTCATTGATAAATTCAAATAATATGGCAACAGTTTACACATCAATCATAGTATTAATAGACAGACTTTATGAGTGAAGTACTACATGGAAGTATACTTCTCCATCTTCCCAGCGCTTTTACTTGTCTATTCACAGTTCTGTTATTTCTTCAAGAATAGTTATCAAATGACCATATAGCTTATGATTTTTCCCCTACTTTTGTTACTTTCTACCAAGAGTATTATTGCCATGCTGATAGAAAAATGTCATTAATTTAGTTTCAACGGGTACGCTGGCAACTTCCATAATCTAATAGTATGAACACTGTAGTAAATACAGTTGTGTTCTAAACTTAAGTAACAACAAACTTAAATTATATACACAAAAATAATAATCATATAATTGTTCCTAGAATCTTGTGAGACTAATTGTCAGCCTGACTTAGTGATATTTAAAATTACACCTCAGGGTTGTCCCAGAGCGATAGTCCAAAGGAAAACCATTCCAAGCCCCAATGCTACTGCACAGACTTAAATCCAGAGTATAGTTACATTCTGATGTATTGAGCACAGGGTATTTACTACATAGATCTGCTCCTTTCAATAATAATATGTAAATAAGAAAATAATGCCTACAATGCAATTTTGATTGTTAACTGAAATCTTGTTTATCGATTTCTCCAATTAAATAAATCATATCAACGATGAACGTCAATCGCCGCTTTCATTTTTCTCATGATCCTCAAATTTTGAGGACTGTCTTGTACAATCACTGTTGAAAAGTTTGTGCAAACTTCATGAATTACTGAGAAGATAATGCAGTTCTTGAATAGGTACTTGCAATTAATGTCAGCACATGTATTTAATAACTATCAATTTGAATAGGCACATGTATTTAATAACTATCTAGAATATTCTACTGCTGCTATAAATATGTACCCTGTAGAACTGTATCAGATCAGATTTTATAAATAAAAATAAAAACAGCAGTGTGTGTTTAAGTGAAATTTTCTGCCTAATTTATTAAGTCTGTTTTTGAGCCTGCAGTTGTGTGTCTATTGCAAATTTGAGAGTGTTTCTAATTCTCTCAACTATCACCATTCATTTTTAACAGAAATTTCAGAAGAAGACAACAATATCTTATGCATGAAATACAAAGACAATTATAGTAATACATCCCATAGAATTGTAGTCTTGTGATAATCTCTCCTTTTGTTGTGCAACCTTTTATCGTTTCCACAATGTTATTAATGAAACATTTTCTTGGTACACAACTTTTGTGGTGATATCACTTTATTAAGTGGCAAAGGGATAAGGAGTTAAACAAGTAGAATGACAATCGCTCAAAAACACATGAGGACACATATGCTATAAAAGAATGCATGTTGTAACCTTTCGACTCACAGAAAAAAATCAAAAGTAAATTCCAACAATGAATAAGTCATCATTCATTTGTCATTCTCTAATTAGTGCACAGGGCACCAACTTAAGTGAGAATTGGGATGGGTAAGATGTGTGTAGCCTTACTTTCATTATTGGAGCGACCGTTTTCAAATTTTATATCGATAAACCATGTGCCTACAAAATCCGAATCTGACGATGCATAATAATGACCACAGCAGGCTTACATGTGTTGTGTATAACATGTCTTCAACTATTTCCCATAAATTCAGATATCAAAGTAATTAATGCGGATTAGACATCAAACAAAGTGTTGGTCTGAAGAGTTGAAAATTGACTGACCTGAGGACATTGAGCCAATGAATGTCTCAAGAAATCTCACAATTAACATGAATATATTTTGACCAGAAACTTGACTTCTTACTGATGACATTGTTCTGCATAAAAGTTGCTGGTTATGATTTCAAAACCAAAATTCAAATATAGGAATGAGCAAGATTATATCGGTATTAACTTACCTGTATAATGAAATGGCCATCTTCAGAATTTTCCATGGTCCCAAAGAAAATTTTGTTAGAAGGTATCACAACGAAAATGAGACATGCCTAATATTAAATGATATAAAATAGGATATTAGATATTATAAAATAGGATTGGACACTTACAGCATCATTTAGAACAGATTCCCCAAATACCAAGGCATAAAGGTTTGTATCAGTGCCTAGTTCCTGCATTGTATAGGATATGTGTTGTATTTCAATCCAAGTGCAAGATGATATATTGATCTGAATGAACTACAAATGGGCATTTTGGAAATCGAAGTCACGTAATTTTCTTACTGAGCAACAAATTAAAGGTTAATTTTTAATAGTGTCCACCAAATTTTTAATCCCAGTAAACTTATGGTCTAAATGGAGGGAAAAACATAATATTAGACGTCCATACTTCACAAACATGATATTATGAGGTCTAGATTATCTATGAAGACATTTTTTTTCGTTTTCTTTCGCATGCATTTTTGTTCTCGGCAGCCATTTATACTCAAATGTAGCATTTGTTCCTGCAGAATCTTGCGAAGGCAAACATTGTATTTGGAATGATATATGGGATCAAATTTTACAATTTGCAAATATAGCATAGAAATATATTATTTTCACGACATTTATAAACCTAAGCATTTCAAAATAAGGAAAAAAGATTGCAAACCTGGAATATTGATAAGACGGTAACTGGGTCAGTTGCTGATATAAGAGCACCAAACATAAGGCATTCCACCAACGGTAGTTTATACATGAGAAGCATCATGCCACCAAGATAACTGAAAATGAAAGTCAATTAAGGTGATATCAAAAGATATCTAATGGTATGATAAGTTAGTTGCATGTTGGGAACCGCTTACACCAAAATGCCTGTCACTATCGAAGCAATGAATGTACCAAGAATAGCAAACGTGACAATAGCGCCAAAATTTGAAAAGAACGGTTTCTGTAAAAGATTATGATACTTGAGTGCATGGAATCTGATATTATTGTAGATTAGTCTAAATTATAAAATCAGCAGTCTTACCGGTGCTAAGCTAAATCCAGATTGAGTAAGCTAAAAGTCAAGGTAAACCCACTGTTTTGCATAGTCAATCATAGTCATGAAAATAGGTAAAGAAATATAATCACAATAAAGGATATAATATGATTGGTGGTAATAAGAACAAAAAGAAAAACTCTTCATGGAAATTGAACCACTTCCTAGAAAGTAAAACACGGTATTAGAAAGATAGGCTATGATTAAATTCAAATTTTACTGGAACAACGAGTTGTCATGGTGCAAAACCCAAATGCAAACCTTGTATTCTTCTCTGTGTTGGATATATTGGCAAGTCCCCCAACAATTAAACCTAAAGACATGAACGATTTGACGGGGTAAGTTAACATTACTCTGAGAATAGCACAAATATAAAAGTTGTATGCAGACTACAAAAAATTTAAAAGCTCATTAGAAAATATTCCACACAAAACCAAAAAAAAAAAAAAAACAAAAAAAAAAAAAAAAACAACAACAACAAATATAGGACAACGGAGAACTTCTGAAATGGTTTGGTACATTTTTCAATCCTAGGTTGACAAGTTCTACATGCATGTTACAAGCAACATTCTTGTATTTTTACCAAAGTTGCGTTCACTGAGTCATACGCCAAGGCATAAAAAAATGATCACGAAAGGCTAGTAAAATATTGCATAATTATATCAAATAAGCGAACAAAATCTCATAGATACCTAATAATTGCATGCTATGTTGTGTTGCTTACTGCGTTTGTTTTTTCTCATAAGTTCTGAATACCTTCTGAATTATAAATCAGAAATTTTTATTGCGTTTGTTTTTTTGTCAGTGTTCTGAATAAATAATTTATTCAGACATATAATCATTCAGAACTTTTTCCCTTTTTATTTTTTGTTCTGAATGCTGAATGAATTGTTTTTGTTCTAAACGCTTAAAGTAATCAAACAAACAAGTGATTATTCAGAATTTAGCAGCCAGTTTTCAGAATTCAGCAATCAGAATTCAGTGTTTAGCACTTTAAACAAACAACACAAGTTTTATCAGGCATGTATAATGACACAATGGCTCAATGTATCCTTCTAGCTACTAATGACAGTGGTCTGCCAAATGCTATGTCATCCTCTTCTTGATGTTGATAAATGGATGGATTGGACTTCAGATATAATCATTTTTACCCTATAGCATTTGTACTCCGATCAAATTGAACCCAAACCCTAACAACAAAAATTGAACACTAAAAATTCAGAAAAAGCTTACCAATAAGCAAAGACGCGCTCGCTTCGGGTAAATAGTAAACTTTGTGGCGGCGAAGCACGTGACCCAGAACAAAAGCGAGCACAAGCATCGAAATCTGCAGCAATATTCCAACTCCAGCCGCCTGCTGCTCCTGACCAGGTGGCGACACCACCTCCGGCGGCAGCGCCGTCGCGTTCAGTCCCAACATCGGCGATAAACGCAGCACTTTTCTCTAGGGTCCTCTTCGTGAAGTTTGATTACAGTTTACGCGATCATGAACAAGGTCCAGGGGAATACGGTTCGCGTCAATTTGTTCGGTTTGCGCGACGATTAAAACCATTCAGAAGCTTCGTTTGAAATTTATACCGTCACGTGTCGCATTACTTCAAGCTAATTCAGCTGTACAAGGGTGGATTGGAGTGCCAAAAAATGTCACGCTAGGGAAAGTGCTTGCGGCCGACGCATCGGAGACATGAGCACATTATTCCCCGGTCAAATGCACCGTTTGGGGAACGTTGAAAATCTAGCTGTTGGCGATCATATGTCCGACGCCAACGGCTTGATTTCCAACATTCCACTTCATGCTCTATAAATCCATACCCTTCCCCTATTTTCTCCATCACAAATTGAAACTTCCTCCAAACAGTCCTAAAAATCGAATATTTCGGGACTCTGCATTTTAGTTTCTATAACATTTTTTCTTTTTTTGAGTTATGCAGATGTCTACCTCTTCTACCACCGCTACTTCGCACCTGGTTGCATACCGGCGGAGGAACGGGACTCTGCATTTATAGATATTTGTGTGGAGTATCTAGCCAAGCGCGATACTAGCGTCAGCAACTATTACGCAACAGTCGCGGCAACGATGAACACCCGTTTTAATCTGGATTTTACAGATACCCAGATTAAAAATAAAAGGGATAACATGAATCGGACATTTCGCGAGTGGAACAAACTACTCATGACACCTGACGGAGAATGGGATGCAGTGTTCGATTTTTTGGATGGTCCTGATGATTTCTGGGCAACCGGCGCTGGCAGATCATACAGACGATTCAGGAAGAACTCCCCAATGAAGTTCCGAGAGCAGGACCTTTTATTTGATGGTTGTTTGCGTAAGCGTACTTGTGCGTACCAGATTCCTGATATTGCACCTCCTATTGCACCTGTACCTCCACTAACACCCATGTCGGCTACTTCGTTCACCGCTACCGACGTTGATTATTATGGGGACTGGATGGCTACCGGCGATCCTCCTTCTGGTCAGCCTTCTAAGCGCAGACAGGTAGAGCGTCGTAGCTCGAGCCGCTCGTTTTTGACCGACCATATTCAATAGCTTGCTACCCGTTGCTACGTGCTTGTTCGGGGATCGGTAAATGTGGAGTTATGGGAGATTCTGATGATTTTCCGCAATGACCAGCGGAATGTGGATATTGTTGAGATACTTCCTGATGAGGGTATACGTGAATTTATTACAGCGGAGTTGAGTACATTACCACATCGTCGTCTATTTTAGCTTTTCATGTACTTGTTTTAATTTCCAGTCTAGTTGTGTTATTGATGTTTGTATTTCAGTTCTTGTAATGAAATGTTAGTCGTTTTGTTTTGTGAAATCGTAATTCATAATAATTAATTTAACAATTAAATACCCCGCTCAAATACCCTGTTCGCAGCTAAAAACACATTCCTCGCTCGCTACAGTACTACGCTCAAATGCCCCCGCTCAAATACCATGTTTCCGATCGCCAAGAACGCACCCTAAAACGAACCCGTGCATCCGCATAGTGGTCCTCTTCTTGCAATTAAAACCCCATGGGTTATCATGTTGCAACTGGAACCAAATGGTTATTTTATAAGAGATTTTATTTTTAAGGAAAACCTTTCAAACTTTTGATTAATTTTGTTCTCTACACTATTTTCATGTACTTGTTGCTAAAATTTACCATGGTTTTGTTTTTCATGCTTCCACATCAAAATGCATGGTGCAATGTTTCAATTGAAAACCTTTACAACTCTTACACATTGGACACATACCATGCGTGATAAGTTATACGGGTTAAGCATCTCGCTCAGACTAATATGAAATGCGTTTGGAAATTATTATGTTTATTTAGATTTTAATTTAATTTTATATAAGTTTCAAAAATTAATAACATGTGCAAATGAGATATGTTCGAAATGTAGTTTTCCGTGTTGAGATCGTATCAAAGTGCTTTACATTATGAAATTAGTTTGAATTGAGTTCAAACAATTTATAATACTACAATTTATTTATTTACTTTTGTAAATTAAAAATATTTATTATTGATTAAAAATGTTAACCATTTAAATGTAAACAATTTTAAAATATATATTATAACATCATGGGATTTAAGAGGAAATATTAATTTAAATTTAAATAAAACAAGAATGAAATTTTCACACACGTTCGAATTTGGTTATGAAGCTGGCATCGTTGCTTCCATATTAATTTTTCGGATGATTCATATATAACACTTCAAAATCAAAGTAGTACAAAAAATCACAAACAATTGAAATTTTGAAAAGTTGAAAATAGAATAAAATCTAAAAATAAAACTTTAAGTAAATTTACACTACGACAGTTAACTGTTGGAATTCAATGGTTAGCCAATAGATGTCGACTGCTCTCAATGACTGGTGTAACATGTAATTTTAATGGATTGGAGCCTACAATTAAACGGTTTGGATTTAATGAAAGACTTCGCTTTTTTGCTAACTTTTGATGTGTGTTTGTGAGGAAGCAAATATTCTTCATGGAAAATCCAACGTTGCAAAGAAATCTCCAATCTCTATAAATTAACAACTAACTTAACCATAATGCCATTACAATTTCACAGACTATAAAAATATTAAATTTCTTTCTCTCAACTTAAAATATTTATTTACAAACAAAATAACAGCAATACAAGCAAATTAAGTTTGGAAGGGATCGAGCTAACGTGTGTCTCTCAAGCGAGGAATGGAAATAGAGATTGAGTCTAAGGCGAGTAAAATATGATATGTAATCCTTATATAATATTAGATCTATATCACTGTAAAACTATTCATTCTTATACGAAGTGATGTGGATTAAGGATTTTAAAGCTAGATTAACACTAGAGAGGAGCAAATGGTGTTTTCTTAAATTTTTGATTTTTTTAAAAAACATTTACAATATAGTTACGTGTATATATAGATTAATCACAGAATCAAATATGTAAGAAAAGTAAACGCAGTAAAGGAAAGAGCACATCGGGTTTTTTATACTAAATGGAAGCTACCCTACATCCAGTTCCCCGGTGCATGCGGTCTTCGGTTAATATCAACAATTACACTCCCTTAGTCCTAGGTCAGTGTCTCCAGACTCAGACCTCTAAACAGGCTAATCCGATTTTTGGGTCGTATATCCTCATCTATCTTGGTTTCTAGGCTAACAAGTCACTTCCAATTGTTTTTTGTCAGGCACAATCAATTCTAACTTGATTCAGGGCTGCCTAATTACATTTATAATGGTTTTTGAGTTGTTTGTACAATGAATCACTACAATAAAATTCACTTTTGACAGATTTCATTTTCAGCGTTCTAGACTGAAACGCAACCAATGATATTTACAAGTGAATAATAATTATAGACTAACGCTGATGTTTTATGGATAAAGGTGAAATTTTAAGGCGTGTAAAATTTCACTTTAGTTGCCTTTCTTATGTTTCCTCTCCAAATTTATGTAGGTTCCATTTTTCTCCAAAATCTGCTGCGTTTCATTCCTCATCCTATTTTCTTCAAATCAAATCTCAGTTCCTCGTTCATAATTTGTTCGTTCCTTATTCTATATTAAATCATTTTACACCCAATATGCCAAAATATATTACTTACCCTAAATTGCCATTGTCGTCATACGTTTGGCCACCACTTCGATTGTATTGCAACAATAAGGGATCTATTACCTGAATCACCGTCAAGATTACCAGTGTATCAGCCACCATCAAGATAGGTAATTTAATGAATTTAGTCTTTCATTTTCGACTGCATTTAAACTATATATTCTATTATCAATGTTTAAACCTGAATCAATCGCCATTTTTTTTAATGGCTAACCCTATTTTGTCGTCAATTTAATCATTGATGTTGTCGAGTTTGAGTATAGTGACTATTGATATGGTGTGGGTGCTGGTGTAGGGTAAAATATGACATATTAATATTTGAAGTCTAATTGAACTTTGGTTAGCTTAAACTTCATAGAGTGAACTTTGTTCGAATTAAATATTTTGAGTTAGATTGAATATACAAACAAAACTTTACAAATGTATTATATAACTATCTGTTAACGATAAAAGTCGTCAACACCCAATTGAGAACTAGTAGAATGAAACTAAAAGACAATCAATCTACAGAACTCCTTTCAAACGTAGATCGGCCTAAGCTATATTAGGTTTGGACACGATATCCTCTTAACTATTTGAGCTTTAGTTGTCTCCTGGAATATCGGTGCTTCCTCTTGAATGCAAAAATTACCCTCTTTCAAGTGTACCAACAGTGCATTTTTTAAGTGAAACTAGGTTATATCGGGGATGGCATTCTAAGTGCTCGTATTAGCATTTGGGTATTCATGTTATGATCCTCTCATTGTGAATGTGTGCTTAAGATTCAAGATAAAATAATGTATGTTGTGCTTAGAGGAAATAGGCTAAGATATCACAACGTTCACATTTGATGATGTACCATAGTCTTTAACAACTAGAAGTGATACTTCCACATTGATCCAAGCCACTAAAAGCCTTAGTTGTGTCAGTTATCATATTGTAAAGCTATAATAAATCATTGAATGTTATGGTATATTAAAAATATTCAAAAAGGGTTAAGTTACAAGCATTAATCATGAGGGAAGAATCATTGATTTGCTTGACGATCCTCCTTCCGAAGTGCTTGTGCTTGAATCTTTTATATATGAGATTAATTGATAACTCCCTGTTAAACCAGTTTGATCACAATATGATTATAGAATCGAGAATAAATATGATCTCAGTCTCCCATTTTATTTATCATGAGTATATTACAATTGATGAGAAAATTCCCCAATTTGATTTAGGGTTACAATATTTGACTTCATAGAAAAGGTTGAGGAGTCAGGAAAAAGTCCTCTAAAATGTGATCCGTAGGTTCTTATTTATAGAAGATTCAGGCCCCCTTCTATAGCAGTCGTATAGGAAACTCCCCCTCTTTCGCATCAACCTCTTAATATCGGCCCATATCAGCGTTTTCTGGCTTTGATGGCGGCTTTAATCCCTTGCCATGTGCACTTATGGGTGCCGCCTTTATGCTTTTACCTTCGTAAATTATGTGTTTCCTTTGCGCAATGGTATTGACACCAAGCTAGTTGACGTCGAAGCTACTACTTCTTTCCATTAGATAAATGCAAACTTTAGTGATAACATTTAGACCCCCTAGTATAAAGAGGCTTTTGTTCTTTAGGACAAAAATCCTTTGATTCCTGCACTGCTTTCCTTTAACTCGAGAATCATTAGGGAAATTTACGTTATTACTTTTGTATAATTCATAATAATGACATAAGAAAGAATATTAAACCTTCTCAGATGGCTGAATTGGATTTAAGATTTATGAATTACGATGGGTCTCTTCGTGATAAAGAGTTTGTAATTTGGGGTTTAAACTCCAGTTTAAATATATAACGCACAAACCCATTAATGTATCCATTTGGTCCTTTATGATGAAAATTCGTAGATTTAGGACAATTTTCCGTTAATGGGAATAGGAAATCCAAGATTTTAATCGGGGTATTTATTCTCAGGAGTCCATTGTTGAAAATATGGGATAGTAAACCAAAAATCCAGACTCATATATTTGTAGTAGAAATCTAGAAACTTGTCTCTAGAATTGTGGATATAAGATTTGAAAGTCACATTTAGGCACTTATAATAGTAGTTCAAAGATCCACTTCTGCTAACGAAAATAAAGATCTAAACCGCAAAATTCGAACACTTTGTAATAGTGGTCCAAAAATCCACTTCCACCATTATAAATAGAAAAAATTGAACCCATATTCAAGTACGTTTGATAGAAGATCAGAAATCCACTTCCAGTATTGTAGAATAGAAGACCTGAAACCCATATTTAGGTATTTAAAATAAAAGACCTGAAAACACTTCTAGTAATGTAGAATAGAAGACCCAAAATTCATATTCGAGTTTTATAATAGAAGACCAGAAAACCATTTCTAGTAATGTAGAATAGAAGACCTGAAACCCATATTCGGGTATTTATAATAGAACACCAGAAAACCACTTATAGTAATGTATAACAAAATATCTGAAATCCATATTCGGGTATTTATAACTTCCTCTTTGAGTCGCGATTTCGGCTTCGTGTCGCCAATCCTTAGGCTTTGATTGGTTGTTCCAACCTTGTGAGCCACTCTTTGGGCTTTGATTTGATTTGTGAGCCACTTCTTGGGCTTTAACTGGGTGTTTCAGCCTTATGAGCCACTTTCAGCCTTGTGAGCCACTCTCCGGGTACTAATTTGATTTATGAGCCACTTCTTGGGCTTTGACTAGGCATTTTAGCCTTGTGAGACAGTCTCTAGACTTTGTATGTCTAGTGCGCTTGGCTAGCTTATTCTCAGGCAGGGCCCAATGACTTACCCGACCTCCCTCCAAAAGGCGCCTTAACCTGGTCATTTTAGGCGCGACTAAGGGCTTAGATGCTTTATGTGGATAAAGGCTTACTCTTTTGATGCTTTACCCTAGCCATTGTAGGCGGGATAGAGGCTTACACCCAACCCCCCCCCCCCTTCAAGGAGTGCCTTACCCAGGTTATCGTAGGCACGGATAGTGGTTTGTGATGCTTTAACATGGCCCTTTCTGGTTTGGACGCGGATAAAGGCTTACACCAACCTTGTAACGGCCTGGGTTTTCGCGATCCTGGATATCGGCATACAACACTATGTCGACTATTCAAGCATCGGAAACACCAGATAGTCCATGAAAAAAGTTAGAGGGTGAGAATAGATAAGATATAAACTTAGAATAGAAGAAGAAGAAGAAGAAGAAGAAGAAGAAGAACATACAACACCAGAGTAAACACGAATCTCACAGCGGAACGAATAAATATATTTCATAACATAACTTTGAAATAAAACAGTATCTGTATATGTTGTATATAATAGTGTTGTATACACAATTACATGATTTTTGTTTGATGATAACAACCAAATATATTTTATTATGGAATGTGTTGATTTACTACACAACAAACAGAAATAAAAATATTTTATTTCAATATCAAAAAGTACATCTTTTTACTCCACTATTTGACATACTACATTTCATTCATACAACTCTGTCACTCACTCTATACAACTACTTTTATATTCACATATACAGACAATTATACATTGACACTTTTTTTACTGTCTTCCATCTTATGTCTTTACAAGCTCAAGTCAAGTCCTGTCTTCATACCTGTCATAAGAAACGCACACACACAGTAGACTACAACAAAAATAAATTCAAATACAAGCAAATAAAAATTTAGTTTTAAATTTTATTTGCCTCAGAATTACGGTGTGTTTCTCATCATTTTTCTAGACTTGGTCTGATATGCAGGGATAGGAAAAACATGGCTGCATGTACACACATACGTGTGCACTGCCTCGCCAATCAGCGAGCAACTGAGGAGTAGCCACAAGGACCTTCTCGACTCAGTGCATAGTTCAAGCCAAAGTAAAAAAAAATAGTTCAACATACATGGTCGAGCCAAAAAAAAAAGAAGTGCAAACAAACATAAGAAGCCAACATGTTCACAGCAAGACAAGTCTCAAGCAACACACAATGAACAAGTACAGATCGAACTCAAGGATGGCATGGATAAAGCATTTGTCAACAAACTCAAGTCAGGGTGATCATGGAAGATTCAAAAAGATTAGCTTGTACTTAAACATAGTAGTTCTACATGAACAAACAAAGCTACATGGTGCAACAAGTTAGACACAAGGCGTGAGTGATCAAGCAATAGCATGGTCATGTTCAACACAGCACAGATCAGGCACAACAGTAATAGAAATACATGTAACAAGCAATGATGGTGTATACAAAGGCATCGGATCAAAGTTAAGGCTTTAACTAGTGTATTCATGGGTGTACTACAAACTAAGCAAATGACAGGATGAAGCAGCATGTAAGTATGTACAAGAGGAACACAGGATATGGAGCAACAAGCAAAAGTTTACACAAGTTTTAGTTCAGATACAACTAGGTTCATGAATGCACAATTCATAATGATCAAGTCCAGCATTACTAAGTTACAAATATTCAACAATGGAGCATGAGCACATTAAGGTACATGCAGGGGGTCAAGCAAGGAGCAAGTACTACAGGCCAGCAATTTAATATCTGTTCTTATCAGTTCAAAATTGATCAAGTTCAAGATTTCAAGAATCACGGATTAACTTAAAGTCAAAATTCCAGAAGCCGCCAAAGTTACTTTCCAAAAAAAAAAAAAGTTACAGCAATTCTTTAAAATTGGATATTTTTTGAAAAAGCTATCGGGATTTCAAAGTCAAGCAATATATATATATATATATATATATATATATATATATATCGAAATCAAGGGGAGATTAGCTTAAGGTTGGATTTCAGAGATAATTGAAAAAGTAAAGGTTCCAGAAATCTTGCAAGCTCAAGATTAATTCAAAATCACACGCAAATAAAGGTTGAAGATTTCAAATCTATTCTCAGGGAGGACGTACTCAAAAATCAGTTAGTCAAATATGGCAAGCAAATATTCTCGTTTTAAACCCGACGAAAATTGCCATAAATCCATCTACGAAGACTCCAGAATCAGAAGATTTCAAAGCCCCAAAATTCAAGTAAAAATTCTCGTATATATCATGACGAAAACAAAACAAAATATCATCTAGAATCGAGCCTAAAATCCATGAATATATTCAAGACCAAGTCTACACTGAAATCAGAGATTTATTCTTCTAGAGTGTTCATAATACCCTATATAATTACCAATTCATCATAGGCGAAGATCATCGAAAACCAAGCATATCAACAGAGAAACCAGAGAATTAAAATCAGAAATCTTACCAAGTTTCGATAATTCAGAAATAAAATCGGCGACGAGAAGAGCAACAGTGTACGGAGCATCACGAATTCACCTCAAGTAGTAAGAACAAAGTCACGATTTGAAAAGAGGAAGAAAACCCTAGCAAAAATCGCCAGCCGCCATTTTTTCAGAAAAGAAAGACAAAGGTCGCGATTTGAAAAGAGGGGATTGAAACCCTAATTTTAGCACCGCCACTATTTTTCTAGAGAGACAAAGGAGATCAGGCTTAAAGGGTTGATCGGAATTACAAAAGAGGCCGGCTTACTTTTATGTTAAAAAGGGGATAACCCTTAATCTTTAACTCCTAGGGTTCTATTATCTATTGTTTGTGTTAAATTTCAAATTTCATTTTTTTAAGGTCAATAACTACTAGTGTCTGTAGTTGGAAAAATCACAACTTAACGGATCGAGTTGTGTCAAGGTCTTGAGCGTAGGGTTTAAACAGTCGGGAACGAAGGTCGCAAGTTTACAAGAGTCTGTAAGCGAAGAGATTGTTTAAAATTCCTAGTAGAAACCTTGAATGCAGCAGTAGGCATAGTTTTGCCGAAGCTGGGTATTTTCTGTGTGTGATTTTTCTTTCTGCAATTTTTATGTGACATTTTATTTTTATTTTAAATTTATTTAATTTGCAATAAACCCTATTCACCCCCCTCTAGGGTTAATTTAGATCCTACAAGTGGTATCAGAGCTGGTATAAGGTTACAACATGATAGGGAGTTCTCGCTCTATGATCTAGTGGCGAAGTAGTGACTCTTATCCCTACATGTCCGTGGGTGGTTATCCATGTCGAGAGGCAGGACGTGAAATCAGTCTCTGAGGTACCTTTGTTTGCCACCGGGGTGTCATTAAAATCCTCGAGAAAGCGAGAACATTTGGTATCAGAGCGGGTATTTTTAACTCTAGAGTCATGAATTTGTCTAACAACGCTTTTTCTGAGGGTCAGTCCATAGCTAGGCCACCAATGTTTAATGGAACTGATTATGCCTATTGGAAAGCTAGGATGAAAATTTACTTAAGTTCAGTTGATTATGATGTATGGGATATCGTTGAAACAGGCTACAAACCTCCTGTTACTATTATCAATGATATTGAAATTCCTAAACCAAAAGATAAGTGGGATGCTAATGATAAAAAATTATTCTCAACTGATGCCAAAGCAATGAATGCTTTAATTTGTGCTCTTGATAAAACTGAATTTAACCGTATATCTCACTGTTCAACTGCGCAGGAAATTTGGCATACTTTGGAAGTTACACATGAAGGAACATCTCAAGTCAAGGAATCTCGTCTCGCACTACTCTGCAACGAATATGAAAATTTCACGATGCGGAAAGACGAAGATATAAAAGAGATGTATGGTCGATTTTCCACACTGATTTATAATGCAAGGGCTCTTGGTAAAGTCTACACTGAAGTAGAATTAATACGCAAGATACTGAGAGTACTGCCAATGAATTTCGAAGCCAAAGTAACTGCCATTCAAGAATCAAAAGATCTAAATAAGTTGAAAATAGAAGAATTGGTTGGAAACTTGATTGCTTATGAAATGGAGTTAAAAGCCAAAGAAGGACGCGATGATTCAGAATCAAAGAAAAAGACAATTGCTCTAAGCAACACTGTTGAAAGTAACGATGAAGCCGAGAATCCTATCGAAGAATTGGCCATGGTTCTTAAAAAGTGGTCTAACAAAAAATACAAGTCACGAAAGAAGAGTTCAAAATCCAACAAATCCAAGAATTCAGACAATTCAGACGATGAAGTCATATGCTACAACTGCAATAAACCAGGCCATATCAAACCAAATTGTCCATTACTTCAGAAAGACAGAAAGAAGAAGAAGAAAAAGAAAGCTTTTGCAGCTACATGGGACGATGAAGAAGGAGAAGAAGAAGACTCTGACAGTGATAAAGAGGAAGCCAATTTGTGTCTTATGGCACACTCAGATTTAGAAAGTAGCGAAGATGATTCCACTGAGGTACCAAATTACTCTTATAAAGATTTAATTTTAATGTGTCATGATCTTACCAAAACCGTTGATTCACTTGAACTAAAAATCAAGAAATTAAAATCTGATAGGTTAAAATTGGTCCACGAAAACAATAGGTTAGAAACTGAGCTTGAAAAAGTGACAAACCTTGATTGTGAAAACTGCAAGTTATTAAAACAAGAGCAAACAGAATTTAAGGCAAATTTTGAAAAATTGAAACAAGAACACTTGGCTTTAAAAGAAAGTGATGACACAAAAAGAAAGAACTTCATTAACAGATGCACTTCTCTTGTAAATGAAAATGAAGCACTTAAAACCAAAGTAAAAAATCTTGAAATAACATTGAGTAAGTTTTCAAAAGGGGAAAAATCATTTAGAATGCTGCTTGGAAACCAATTATATGCTAATAATAGAAAAGGATTAGGATTTGGGAAAACACACATTAATATGAATGATAATGCGAAGGGTGGAAGTGTTTTTCCTAAATGTACAAAATGTGGAAAAATTGGACATAGCTATGAAAAATGTGAAAGTAGGAACAACAATAAAAAATTCATATAAATTTGGGTTCCAAAAGGGTCGACAAGCAATTGTTATAGATTTGGATTTGGTAAGAACAAACAAATTTGGATTCCAAAAGGATCTGTTGTTCAGAATCAAAAATTTTCAGTTACTAATTTTGTTAGACCTATGAGTCTCTCTAGGTCAATCTCTTTTTCTCGTGTGTAGGTATGTTGGCGAGCTAAGGAGCAACAAGAATGGTACTTGGATTCAGGTTGTTCCAAACATATGACAGGAGATAAATCAAAGTTCCTTAGCCTTGAAAAATATAAAGGAGGAAGTGTGATAATGGGTGATAACAGAAAATGTAAAATTATCGGTAAAGGTAAAGTAGGTAATAGTACTTTCTCCTTAACTGATGTTTTATATGTTGAAAACTTGCATCATAATCTCATTTCCATAAGCCAACTATGTGACAAAGGAATGAGTGTGATATTTGATAATGAATCTTGCAAAATTATTGAAAAATCCACAAACAGTATTGTGTTCACGGGAAAAAGAAAAGGAAATGTTTATACGATTTCTTTTGATGATTTGACTCTCTCACGATGTTTAGTAGCTACGGATGAGGAAGTTTTCTTATGGCATAGGAGATTAGGTCACGCTAGTATGAGTCTCTTAGAAAAACTTGAATCAAAAGAGTTGGTAAGAGGACTACCACATCAGAAATATAAAAATAATAAAGTGTGTAAATCATGTGCTATGGGAAAATTCAGTCGTTCATCATTTCGTCCCAAAAATGTTGTTGGTACTAATAGGGTACTTGAATTGATTCACATGGATTTATTTGAACCAAATGAAATCGCTAGCTTGAATGGAAAACGGTATTGTTATGTGCTGGTTGATGATTATTCTAGATTTACATGGGTTTATTTTCTAGCCAAAAAATCCAAAACTTTTGATTACTTTTCAAAGTTTGCAAAACTCGTTCAAAATGAAAAAGGTGTTTCAATAAAAACTTTAAGAAGTGATCATGGTGGTGAATTTGAAAATTTGGATTTTGAAAATTTTTGTGAAGAAAATGGTTTTAAACACGAATTTTCTGCTCCTCGAACACCCCAACAAAATGGGGTAGTCGAAAGGAAAAATTGTACATTACAGGAATTGGCTAGATCTATGTTAAGTGAATATAATTTGCCTTTGACTTTTTGGGCAGAGGCAGTTAATACATCCTGCCATGTAATGAACAGAGTAATGATTAGACCAATACTTAACAAAACATCTTATGAATTGTGGTTTGACAGAAAGCCTAACATTTCATATTTTAGAGTTTTTGGATGCCCTTGTTATCTTCTTAATACAGGTGATCATCTTGGTAAGTTTGAATCAAAGGCCAAAGAGGGAATTTTCATGGGTTACTCTTCAAGAAGCAAGGCTTATCGAATCTTCAACAAACGATCAAAAACCATTGTTGAAACCATAAACGTGAAATTTGATGAATCAGATCTGGATACGGTGGACAAAGAGAAAAACGATGAGGGAATTACATATGAGGGTGAAAAAGAAAATAGCAAAGAGAAGACTGGCAGTGATGATCCAACAAAACAAACGTTTGAAGTCGAAAAGTTGAAATTCAAAGCCAACCATCCTCCAGAATTGGTGATAGGAAATCCAACGGCCGGTATACGAACTCGTTCATCATTTAATAAAGATATCTGTACTTTTTGTATTCACAGCTGTTTTATCTCTGAAATCGAACCTAAAAATGTTGAAATTGCACTTAATGATGAAAGTTGGATTTTAGCGATGCAAGAAGAACTTAATCAATTTGAGCGGAATAAAGTTTGGAAATTAGTTTCTAGACCGAATGACTATCCAGTAGTAGGAACTAAATGGGTGTTCAAAAATAAACTTGATGAATCCGGAAATGTAATTAGAAACAAAGCTAGGTTGGTTGCAAAAGGATATAATCAAATTGAAGGCATTGATTTTGATGAGACATTTGCACCAGTAGCTAGGTTAGAAGCCATTAGAATTTTGCTCAGTTTTGCGTGTTATAAAGGTTTCAAACTTAAACAAATGGACATAAAAAGTGCGTTTTTAAATGGAGAATTAAAAGAAGAAGTTTTTGTGGAACAACCCCCCAGTTTTGAAAATCATGAATTTCCAAATCATGTATTCAAACTTGAAAAAGCATTATATGGTCTTAAACAAGCTCCTAGAGCTTGGTACGATTGTTTAAGTGCATATCTTTTGGAAAACGGTTTTAAAAAGGGCAGTGCTGACACTACATTGTTTCTATTACATGAAGGTGATGACTTTTTAATAGTCCAAATTTATGTTGATGATATTATATATGGTGCTACTAATGATTGTTTGTGTGAGAAATTTGAAAAAGTCATGCAGGATAAATTCGAAATGAGCTTAGTAGGTGAATTAAAATACTTCCTTGGATTTCAAATCAAACAAAGCTCCAAGGGTATTTTCATATCACAAACAAAATACATTGCTGAATTGCTGAAAAGATTTGGACTAGAAAATGCAAAACCACTCAGAACACCGATGAGTCCTTCAACCAAGCTTGACAAAGACGAGAAAGGAGTTGCAGTTGATCAGAAAAAATATCGTGGAATAATTGGTTCACTTCTTTATCTCACTGCATCTAGGCCTGATATTATGTTTGCTATTTGTTTATGTGCACGCTTTCAATCTAATCCAAAAGAATCTCACTTAAAAGCCACAAAAAGAATATTAAGATATCTTTTGCACACACACAAATTTGGTTTATGGTACCCCGCATGCAATAATTTCGAATTAATTGGATATTCTGATGCTGATTATGCTGGATCCCTTGTTGATAGAAAAAGCACTAGTGGGACTTGTTTTATGCTAGGACACTCGTTAGTCTCATGGTCAAGTCAAAAACAAAATTGTGTTGCTTTATCCACAACTGAGGCTGAATACATTGCTTTAGGAAGTTGTTGTGCACAAATACTATGGATGATGCAAAGTCTTTCGGACTTTGGTCTAATTTATAAAAAAGTACCACTAAAATGTGACAGTAAAAGTGCTATAGACTTGTCTAATAATCCTGTTCACCATTCACGCACTAAACACATAGATGTGAGACATCATTTTATTAGAGATCACATTTCACGAGAAAATATTTGTATTGAGTTTATTTCAACTGACTGTCAACTTGCTGATATCTTTACAAAACCTCTTCCCGAAGATAGATTTTCACGATTACGCTTAGATTTGGGAATTATAGAAATTGATTGATCATTATCCATTTTTTTTTTAAAAAAAAATTCTTAAATGGTTATTCAAGAGTTAAATGATTGATCATTTAAACTATTTTGGAACTCGTTGAAATTATATCAGATCTTGGAATTGTGATGAGTATTGACTATAATATTTTTTTATCATGAGGAAATATTTTTAAATCTCATGATGATTGGACAGATTTTATAATACTTTTGAATTAGAGCTTATTTTACGACCATCTTCTATATCTACCATACTTCTGTCACTCATCATGGTTTTATTTAATTTGGGGAGTTCTAATTATTCTTGGAATTTAGAAATAAATAAATAAATAAATAAATAAATAATAATTTATCCTTGGTACTCACTCCCATTTAAAAGTCCTCGCGGTTATGCGTGGGTGAATTACCTTAATCTCTATGTGCTTCCATTCTCACTTAAAATACCTTTGGGCTGTGCATGGATGGAACTCATCAGAGAGGATAAAGTTAAGTTACTACTAACCCCATTTAAAAGACATTTGGGCTATGCGTGGTTAGGAAGTGCTTAACACATTTTTAAGCATATTTAAAATCTTTAAATTTTATATTCAAATATTCAATTTTTATTGAACTCTCCTAATTCTATAAAATCCATAGTAAATCCATTCATTCTGAAAGTGAAATTTGTCTCTGACTCGAAGAATGTTATGATTTCTTTTTGATTCAATGAGATTTAAGATATACTATCCTCTTGATCTGAATTTATATTTCTAGTTTATATTCATCACTGTTTTGATTTTTGTTATTCTTTTGATGATAACAAAAGGGGGAGAACGATCAAGATTTTGATGGATGAGTAAGCATTTATAGAATATTTTGAAATTGGGTGTTTGATTAATTTATTTCAAAATTTTCAAATCTATGCATCAATAAGGGAAGCTTAGTTATAGGGGGAGCATACAAATAGGGGGAGTAATATACTTCACGTTTCAAACACATTCAAAATCTTTTATTTGTTTGTCATCATCAAAAGGGGGAGATTGTTGTATATAATAGTGTTGTATACACAATTACATGATTTTTGTTTGATGATAACAACCAAATATATTTTATTATGGAATGTGTTGATTTACTACACAACAAACAGAAATAAAAATATTTTATTTCAATATCAAAAAGTACATCTTTTTACTCCACTATTTGACATACTACATTTCATTCATACAACTCTGTCACTCACTCTATACAACTACTTTTATATTCACATATACAGACAATTATACATTGACACTTTTTTTTACTATCTTCCATCTTATGTATTCACAAGCTCAAGTCAAGTCCTGTCTTCATACCTGTCACAAGAAACGCACACACACAGTAGACTACAACAAAAATAAATTCAAATACAAGCAAATAAAAATTTAGTTTTAAATTTTATTTGCCTCAGAATTACGGTGTGTTTCTCATCATTTTTCTAGACTTGGTATGATATGCAGGGATAGGAAAAACATGGCTGCATGTACACACATACGTGTGCACTGCCACGCCAATCAGCGAGCAACTGAGGAGTAGCCACAAGGACCTTCTCGACTCAGTGCACAGTTCAAGCCAAAGTAAAAAAAAAAAAACAGTTCAACATACATGGTCGAGCCAAAAAAAAAGTGCAAACAAACATAAGAAGCCAACATGTTCACAGCAAGACAAGTCTCAAGCAACACACAATGAACAAGTACAGATCGAACTCAAGGATGGCATGGATAAAGCATTTGTCAACAAACTCAAGTCAGGGTGATCATGGAAGATTCAAAAAGATTAGCTTGTACTTAAACATAGTATTTCTACATGAACAAACAAAGCTACATGGTGCAACAAGTTAGACACAAGGCGTGAGTGATCAAGCAATAGCATGGTCATGTTCAACACAGCACAGATCAGGCACAACAGCAATAGAAATACATGTAACAAGCAATGATGGTGTATACAAAGGCATCAGATCAAAGTTAAGGCTTTAACTAGTGTATTCATGGGTGTACTACAAACTAAGCAAATGACAGGATGAAGCAGCATGTAAGTATGTATAAGAGGAACACAGGATATGGAGCAACAAGCAAAAGTTTACACAAGTTTTAGTTCAGATACAACTAGGTTCATGAATGCACAATTCATAATGATCAAGTCCAGCATTACTATGTTACAAATATTCAACAATGGAGCATGAGCACATTAAGGTACATGCAGGGGGTCAAGCAAGGAGCAAGTACTACAGGCCAGCAATTTAATATCTGTTCTTATCAGTTCAAAATTGATCAAGTTCAAGATTTCAAGAATCACGGATTAACTTAAAGTCAAAATTCCAGAAGCCACCAAAGTTACTTTCCAAAAAAAAAAAAAAGTTACAGCAATTCTTTAAAATTGGATATTTTTTGAAAAAGCTATCGGGATTTCAAAGTCAAGCAAATATATATATATATATATATATATATATATATATCTCGAAATCAAGGGGAGATTAACTTAAGGTTGGATTTCAGAGATAATTGAAAAAGTAAAGGTTCCAGAAATCTCGCAAGCTCAAGATTAATTCAAAATCACACGCAAATAAAGGTTGAAGATTTCAAATCTATTCTCAGGGAGGACCAACTCAAAAATCAGTTAGTCAAATATGGCAAGCAAATATTCTCGTTTTTAAACCGAAGAAAATTACCACAAATCCATCTACGAAGACTCCAGAATCAGAAGATTTCAAAGCCCCAAAATTCAAGTAAAAATTCTCGTATATATCATGACGAAAACAAAGCAAAATATCATATAGAATCGAGCCTAAAATCCATGAATATATTCAAGACCAAGTCTACACTGAAATCAGAGATTTATTCTTCTAGAGTGTTCATAATACCCTATATAATTACCAATTCATCATAGGCGAAGATCATCGAAAACCAAGCATATCAACAGAGAAACCAGAGAATTAAAATCAGAAATCTTACCAAGTTTCGATAATTCAGAAATAAAATCGGCGACGAGAAGAGCAACAGTGTACGGAGCATCACGAATTCACCTCAAGTAGTAAGAACAAAGTCACGATTTGAAAAGAGGAAGAAAACCCTAGCAAAAATCGCCAGCCGCCATTTTTTCAGAAAAGAAAGACAAAGGTCGCGATTTGAAAAGAGGGGATTGAAACCCTAATTTTAGCACCGCCACTATTTTTTCAGAGAGACAAAGGAGATCAGGCTTAAAGGGTTGATCGGAATTACAAAAGAGGCCGGCTTACTTTTATGTTAAAAAGGGGATAACCCTTAATCTTTAACTCCTAGGGTTCTATTATCTATTGTTTGTGTTAAATTTCAAATTTCATTTTTTTAAGGTCAATAACTACTAGTGTCTGTAGTTGGAAAAATCACAACTTAACGGATCGAGTTGTGTCAAGGTCTTGAGCGTAGGGTTTAAACAGTCGGGAGCGAAGGTCGCAAGTTTACAAGAGTCTGTAAGCGAAGAGATTGTTTAAAATTCTTAGTAGAAACCTTGAATGCAGCAATAGGCATAGTTTTGCCAAAGCTGGGTATTTTCCGTGTGTGATTTTTCTTTCTGCAATTTTTCTGTGACATTTTATTTTTATTTTAAATTTATTTAATTTGCAATAAACCCTATTCACCCCCCCCCCTCTAGGGTTAATTTAGATCCTACAGTATACAATACCATTATTAGAGTATAACACCTACAACACAGCGGAAATTACAATCTATATAATTCTAAAGCCTCCAGCTCCAGCTCTTCAAGTATCTGTAAATCCCAACTACTTGACTACGCGTACAAAATTGGGCACCCAAGTGTTTAGGGAAAATAAAACAAAATAAACTCTGGGTCAGTCATGGGACTGGTATGAGTAAACAATTTAAAACAATTTGGGGAAAATAACGATATCTCATAAGACCACGCCGTATAACAGAAAAGGTTTTTCCCTTATGAGAATCCAAATCAATTTGATTTAACTTTCAAATCATTTTGAAAGAAACAATGATGTTTTATATCAAAACTCTTTTGATATTATAATAGTATCTATCAACCACAATATAATAATTATCTTGCGGAACGCTTTCATCTCACGTTCCACATACATAGTATACAATCAAAACCGCGAGAACTTATTGGGTAATGGATTTCCAACTATGACAAGGTATGGAACCACCTTCCGATAGTGTACCTCTAGAGAGGAATACACCGGGTTCAACAAGAACATCTTGCAACCTGGTCACACATAACCGACCACTCATTTCACTTGAGTGTATCGAATGTATATTACCAACTGTCGGGATCAGCAACCGTTTCTCGAATGGGACAGCTCGAATAGATTAAAGAATGAAATGAATATCTCTAGATAGTGATAATACACCCTAATTGGCAGCCAACCACTTAGCCATGCTGCCTGCCCGATTTTTGTCATTTCCCGGTTGTGAGGCTAGAGGCCACGCTTATCTCTGACAGATCACACATTTATTCACTTTGAATGTCACATCGTCATACCCGCCAAATCACAAATTGATTTCCCCAAAAATACAATGGGTATACAGCTAAGAGAAACGAATTCCTCCGCTACCAAACATATATACGTTTGAAGAGATCAACTTACGCAATCTACTAAATATACTCTGTCAGACATTCTTTCATACAGCTCGTCCTAGGACTGGACAAATCGAAGGCACTATTCTGTGAACAGGACAGCCCTTGCATAACTCCGTCTTCAATTATCTTCATCGTATTTGATTGCAATGCTAACGCCATATGGAGTGGTTTTCAAATAATATATCTGATCGCGGTCTTTCCGTATTGACGATAGAAAAATGGTCAAAAACTTCAATAGTCGGTGAGTTAACGATCAAAGAAAAACACATGTGCAAACAACGATATTATTTCCAGATGGAAATTATATCGATCAATCATCATTAACATTTATCTCTTTATATTAGATTTATTTATTTTTGTTTCCATATATTCAACATTCCTTATTTCCTAAATTTAGAAAATATACGTTATTAATCATTGGAAAACATTTCCATCTCTTTTCCACGTATCACTATCATTCCAGTATTCTTTATCATCAAACATTTCATTTTCTATGATTAGAAAATATCTCTGATTATATTTGGAAAATGTTTCCAAAACCCATTCATTGGATTTAAACAGATGTTTAAATAAAACATCGCTATGCCAACTCAAACCATTACCTTCATCAACTAAATTTACTTAGTCAACCTTCACTATCGAACCTTAACCATTCCTTAGTTAAAAATGGAATCAATCAAGTTGGGGTATAACTACCTCTCAGACCTTAACTGAACAACATTTCAAACTTCGAAAATAGACCAAGTTCACCTTCTAAATCTTTAAAAAACTTCCTTATGTAACTCTCCGATTCTATTTACGAATCCATTTCTTTTACAGAAATCGTTTGATTTAACAATAGTGTTAAAATGCCATGCTTCTGAAATATAATAGCTTAAGTATAACTTTTATTTATAAATTTAGATAAATAAACAAACAAATAATTTATTTATAAATAAATTTTGATTAAAAATGGAAAGTGAATAGTACTTTCCTGAATTCGATATAATCAAATCTCAACGTATAACTCTCTTTCGAATAATCTCTATTCGATAACTCCTTTTTGAATAAACTATATTCAATTAACTCTCTTCGAATAACTAATATTCGCTAATCTCTGTTTCGAATAAACTATATTCTATAATCTTTCTTTCTAATAAACTATATTCGACTAACACCTTTCTTCGAATAAACTATATTTGATTAACTCCTTTCGAATAAACTATATTCGATAGCTCCTTTTGAATAAACTATATTCGATAACTCCTTTCGGATAAACTATATTCGATAACTCCTTTCGGATAAACTATATTCGATAACTCCTTTCGGATAAACTATATTCGATAACTCCTTTCGGATAAACTATATTCGATAACTCCTTTAACTTTATTCAAAAAAAACTTATTATTCGATTAACTAATATTCGACTAACTCTTATTCGAATAACTAATATTCGACTAACTCTTATTCGAATAACTAATATTCGACTAACTCTTATATTCGAATAACTAATATTTGATTAACTCTCTTCGAATAACTGATATTCGATATCTCTTTTCGAATAACCAATATTTGATTAATTATCTTCTTCGAATAACCAATATTTGATAACTCTTTTCGAATCAACTATATTCGATTAATTCCTTTTTTTATTAACTCTACTCAATTCATTCCTTTTTTAATTAACTCTATTCGATTAATTCCTTTTTTAGTTAATTCCTTTTTTAATTAACTCTATTCGATTAAATCCTTTTTTAGTTAACTCTATTCGATTTACTCTAATCGATTAACTTTATCAATTAACTATGTTTGATTAATTCTAATTCGATCAGCTCTATTCAATTAACTCTATCCAATTAACTCTATTTGATTAATTCTAATTCGATCAACTCTATTCAATTAACTTTATTCAATAACTCTAATTGATAACCGTAATTGATTTATTCTATTTGATTAACTCTAATCGATAACTCTAATTGATAACCCTAATTGATTAACGCTATTCGATTAACTCTAATCGGTAACTCTAATTGATAACTCTATTCGATTAACTCTAATCGATAACTCTAATCAATTAACTCTATTCTTTCAACTCTATCCTTGGACTCTAATCGATAACTCTTTTCTATCTCGTTAATTCCCTTTTATAATCCTATTTATTTTCCAAATAAATATTCCTTTTATAATTTTGTTTATTTAACAAATAAATATTTCCTTTCTAATTCCTTTTCAATTCTATTTGTAAAACAAATATTTCCTTTTCAATTCTATTTTTAATTGTTTTACAAATATTTCCTTTTCAATTCTATTTGTAAATGTTTTACAAATATTTCCTTTTCTATTTGTTTCACAAATATTTACTTTCTATCTGTTTCACAAATATTTACTTTTCTATTCTTATTCTTTGATTTTATAATTATATCTTTTATAAAATCCTTTTCCTTTTATATATAAAATCCATTGATTTTATATAAATAATTTATTTTCAAAATACGCTTTGAAAATCCCCTTTTCTACATCCCAGTATTTCTTACGGTATTTAACGTACCATATAACAATGATCAATATCATCAAACACACATAATCAATAGCAGATTATTTATCACACCATATATTTCAATATATGAAAAACGGTAAAATAAAAGTTGAAGAATCTAGTTGGATCCCTCCGACCTGTTTCCCTGCATCCACAGATGTTAAACAATATAATCAACATCAATTTCATTTCACTATGAAATATTCTACTAAACAGAATTAATGTATATATATATATATATATAACCAAATCTATAATTTCAACCAATTTCTTAACAGTTCAACCAAATAATCAATGCACAACAATCAATCATCATTTATCAGTTCTAAATATACGTTATAAAAATATGAACTGATAGAGTTGGTGAGTTTTACTCACATTGGACGGTTATCGTTAAATAACGAATAACTGTCGTGGATTTGATTCTGACAATTTATTTCACTAAAAATTGTAACGAGCTCCAATCCATTCCTAGTCAGTTCCATTGGGTAGCTCTCGTCCATACGATCCCAACGGATCTTGTTTCGTGGAATTCTGATTATGTACGACAAAGATATGCATTTTTAAAGTTAACATACTAATTTAAAACTAAAATAAACTAACAATTAATTAAATGGGCTATACCCATTCACTACCGGCCCATTTACTTCCTACATGACCCAAATACAGTTTCTTCTTCCTCTTTCAATGACGCAATCTCCAGGAAGAACAACCCGGCCATTAACGCACCTTCCAATTACAAGAACTCGCTCATCTCTTCACTGATTTTCAAATAGAAACCACCATTGTGCTTCTCTCCATCTACTCAACGCACCCATATCAAAACTAGCGAACTCGGCTCCTTGTACCCACTTCTGTCGTTAACCCTACAATCACCATCTACAGTGCCCTTGCGTCACTTTGTATCTCCGAACTACACCGAAAAACTCAAAACAGCCTCGTTTCTCCTTTGCAAGCATGAATCCATGCTTCGAATCACCAACGAAAAAATGATTCGTCCAAAAAACCATGCCCTAGCTCAACGCTGGAATTTTTCAGTGATCCAAAATAGGATCAAACACCTCCAAACTGCCAAATGTCGAAGCAAATCTCCATATGAACTAAACAATATTGGTTTTAGGAATTATAGAATTTTGTTTGAAATTTTTTTGATTTTTGAAGATAGCGAAATGTTTCCTAGGAAAACAATGCGACGGCTACAACATCTGACCAGAAAGAAATGAAATTAGGTTTAGAAAAATTAAAGGGGTATTTATAGGTAATTTTAAATAATTTTATATTCGAACTTTTTATTCATTTTTAAGAAAGCGCTATATCTGTTTATTGTTAAAAATTCCTATAATCACATATGATATTCAAAAATCATGAAACTGGACATACAACTAGAGTTTGGCATTAGGGACCCAACAAAACTGGTTTTGTCAAATTTCGACTTCGTTTGCTCACACAGCGTATTTTTAACCGTCCAAATACTGACTGTTTTTCACATTAAAAATCCGTACGGCCGCACACTGACTCTAAAAATCACGAAACTTGAAATCTAACAATAATTTGATGTTACGGATCCAATAAAATTTGTTTCATCGAAAACGGAGGTCGTTTGCAAAACTGGCTATTTTTAAAGCTCTAAATAACTCATTTAAATATATAAATATATTTAAAAACAATTAAATTAAATAAAAATAATTTAATATTATCGTATATATTCACACTAGAATATCATACAGTTCCAATTGGATTTATAACTCGATATTCCAATCCCGGTTGAATCGATATTCAATTTATTTTGAAAAATCCATTTAAAATATAAATAAATCGCTATAAATTATAAAGGAATTCCATAGCGACTTTTCTAAAATTTGATTTGGACATAAATCAAAATCTACACGACGAAATCCCGATTTTTCTCTTGCACTAGAAAAATATACTTCACCAGCTCCATACGTTTCTTGTTTCACAGAAATCCGATTTAAAACGGATCTTGTACATTCAGTTGAAGTTCAAATCGCCAAATTACGAACTACAGCGCCATTTCGAGCTCGATTTAAGTTATAATATAATTATACGTTAAACTGTCGTTTATATAATATATTCGTTATTCTAATTCAATTCTAAACTGAATTATATATTTTGAATTGTCCAGTTCACAATATATCGTCAATTCACTATTTCTGACTATTTCAGAATTAAATATATTACTCTATTATTTAATTTAATTAAATATTCACTATTATTTAATTCTATGACCATTCAAATCTCTAAATCACTATTTATAAAATTAAATTAATTAATTATTATATCGCTAAAGTACGGGTCGTTACATTCTTCCCCACTTAAAATAATTTCGTCCTCGAAATTGCTAAGGTAGAAAACAAACCCTATTAACTGGTTAAAATTATTTTTACTTCTTTAACTTCAGTTTCACTGTACCAATTAATTTCAACTAAATTATTAATTTATTCCTACTAATGAAAATTTCCAAAAATCCTGAAAATTTTCTTACACCTTAACCTTTCAAAAAATTTCGCCAGCTCCTCCTTTGTACTGGTCAATAGCTCAAACTCCAACTCTCCTCTCTAGGCCTTCTTCACCCCAAAAGAAAATCAAACAGCCAAGCGGCTTGCCAAATCTGCTCATAAATCTCATGCTTATACCAAATATAAACTTGTACCTTTTTGGTCAGCCGTATCAACTTTATCACTTTCACCTATTATCAATCCAACATATACCAATGTCATCTCAACCAATTTCCAATTAATATCTGTTCAACACAGTTATTCGCTTATACCAAAGTCGAATTTCATTTCAAACTCGAGTTCCATTCCCGATTCCAATTCTTAACTCACCAACACAATATCATTTCAGATTCGTATGTCATAAATCCAAATTTCTCGATATCATTCTAATCCAATTCAATTTCCACTTATTTGGTTTTCAATTCAATTCCAATTTATATTTGCTTTTACAAATTCTAATTTAATTTGTTTTAGTTCAAACGATCTTTCCCAGGGAATTGCAAATAGTTTAGCTTTTCTAAAACCAGATATCCCTTTTTAGGATTCAAACAACTTGCTTTCCACAAAACAATTCAAAAACAAAATCTTTGGTAGTAATCCACCACTCAGCAACTCGAAAATGAACACTGATGATGCAGCTGTCATCATCAGAATTTATTTTCCAGCGATCGAAGTGAGTTCAATACTATATCACTTTTCAAAACCAATTCTAAACATTTCCACTTTGAAATATATTTCAAAATATCTTTCACAAAGCTTGGAAAACATTTCCAACCCTCCCAGGATTTTAAAAGTCACATATATTTAATCCAATTCCATTTACAAACACTTTTCCAACTTTTAATTCCAATTCTGATTCTAAATTCAGATTTACCTCATCTTATTTCATATATTATATTCATATGAATCTGATTGGTTATTTACATAACCATTCTAATTATAATCTTATACGATTATAATTACAACTAACACATTTAATAATAATATCAATATAAATCATCTGTTTATATCAAAAAATATTTTCGGTAAAATTACATCATTTACCGTCTTTTCAAAACATACCATGTCGGTTCATCGTATTCGAGTGTATAGAAACCCTTACCGATACAGTGGATCAAACTGATCAACCGGAACTCATAAACAACTCAACCAATAAATATCCACAATATAAAACCATTTTTATATCAAATAACAAATACACGCTCATATATATACACTCAAACTCAATCTACGGCATTATTAACCTCATCTCTACCGAGTCACGCCACAGAGCCAAGGTAATTCACTTAACCTTAATCTCTGATACCACTGTAATGACCCAGGTTTTCGCGATCCTGGATATCGGCATACAACACTATGTCGACTATTCAAGCATAGGAAACACCGGATAGTCCATGAAAGAAATTAGAGGGTGAGAATAAATAAGATAGAAACTTAGAATAGAAGAAGAAGAAGAAGAACATACGACATCAGAGTAAACACGAATCTCACAGCGGAACAAATAAATATATTTCATAAAACAACTTTGAAATAAAGCAGTATCTGTATACAATACCATTATTAGAGTATAACACTTACAACACAGCGGAAATAACAATCTATATAATCCTGAAGCCTCTTGCTCCAGCTCTTCAAGTATCTGTAAATCCCGACTACTTGACTGCGCGTACAAAATTAGGCACCCAAGAGTTTAGGGAAAACAAAACAAAATAAACTCCAGGTCAGTCATGGGACTGGTATGAGTAAACAGTTTTAAACAGTTTGGGGAAAATAACGATAACTCATAAGACCACGCCGTATAACGAAACGGGTTTTTCCCTTATGAGAATCCAAATCAATTTGATTTAACTTTCAAATCATTTTGAAAGAAACAATTGTCTTTTATATCAAAACTCTTTGGATATTATAATAGTGTCGATCAACCACAATATAATAATTATCTTGCGGAACGCTTTCATCTCACGTTCCACATATATAGTATACAATCAAAACCGCGAGCACTTATTGGGTAATGGATTTCCAACTATGACAAGGAATAGAACCACCTTCTGATAGTGTACCTCTAGAGAGGAATACACTGGGTTCAACAAGAACATCTTGCAACCCGACCACACATGATCGACCACTCATTTCGCTTGAGTGTATCGAATATATATCACCAATGGTTGGGATCAGCAACCGTTTCCCGAATGGGACATCATCTAATAGATTAAAGAATGAAATGAATATCTCTAGATAGGTGATAATACACCCTAATTGGCAGCCAACCACTTAGCCATGCTGCTTGCCCGATTTTTGTCATTTCTCGGTTGTGAGGCTAGAGGCCATGCTTATCTCTAACAGATCACACATTTATTCACTTTGAATGTCACATCGTCATACCCGCCAAATCACAAATTGATTTCCCCAAAAATACAATGGGTATACAACTAAGAGAAACGAATTCCTCCCCCACCAAACATTTATACGTTTGAAGAGATCAACTTACGCGATCTACTAAATATACTCTGTCAGATATTCTTCCATATAGGTCGTCCTAGGACTGGACAAACCGAAGGCACTATTCTGTAAACAGGACAGCCCTTGCATAACTCCGTCTTCAATTATCTTCATCGTATTTGATCGCAACGCTATGCTTTCCGTATTGACGATGGAAAAATGGTCAAAAACTTCAATAGTTAGTGAGTTAACTATGAAAGAAAAACACGTGTGCAAACAACGTATTATTTCTAGATGGAAATTATATCGATCAATCATCATTAACATTTATCTCTTTATATTAAACTTAATTATTTCCTGTTTCCATATATTCAACATTCCTTATTTTCTAAATTTAGAAAATATACGTTATTAATCATTGGATAACATTTCCATCCCTTTTCCACATATCACTATTATTCCAATATTTTTATCATCAAATATTTCATTTTCTATGATTAGAAAATATCTCTGATTATATTTGGAAAATGTTTCCAAAACTCATTCATTGGATTTAAATAGATGTTTAAATAAAACATCGTTATGCCAACTCAAAACATTACCTTCATCAACTAAATTTACTTACCTTCACTATCGAACCTTAACCATTCCTTAGTTAAAAATGGAGTCAATCAAGTTGGGGTATAACTACCTCTCAGACCTTAACTGAAAAACATTTCTAACTTCGAAAATAGACAAAGTTCACCTTCTAAATCTTTAACAAACTTCCTTACGTAACTCTCCGATTCTATTTCTGAATCCACTTCTTTTACAGAAATCGTTTGATTTTAACAATAGTGTTAAAATCCCATGCTTTTGAAATATAATAACTTAAGTATAACTTTTATTTATAAATCTGGATAAATAAACAAACAACTAATTTATTTATAAATAAATAAATTTTGATTAAAAACGGAAAGTGAATAGTACTTTCTCGAATTCGATATAATCAAATCTCAACGTATAACTCTCTTTCGAATGATCTCTATTCGATAACTCCTTTTCGAATAAACTATATTCGATTAACTCTCTTCGAACAACTAATATTCGATAATCTCTCTTTCGAATAAACTATATTCGATAATCTTTCTTTCGAATAAACTATATTCGACTAACACCTTTCTTCGAATAAACTATATTCGATTAACTCCTTTCGAATAAACTATATTCGATAACTCCTTTTGAATAAACTATATTTGATAACTCCTTCTGGATAAACTATATTCGATAACTCCTTTCGGATAAACTATATTCGATAACTCCTTTAACTTTATTCAAAAAAAACTCTATTCGATTAACTCTTATTCGATTAACTAATATTCGACTAACTCTTATTTGAATAACTAATATTCGACTAACTCTTATTCGAATAACTACTATTCGATTAACTCTTATTCGAATAACTAATATTCGACTAACTCTTATTCGAATAACTACTATTCGATTAACTCTCTTCGAATAACTAATATTCGATAACTTTTTTCGAATAACCAATATTCGATTAATTCTCTTCTTCGAGTAACCAATATTCGATAACTCTTTTCGAATCAACTATATTCGATTAATTTCTTTTTTTATTAACTCTATTCGATTAATTCCTTTTTTAATTAACTCTATTCGACTAATTCCTTTTTAATTAGCTCTATTCGATTTACTCTAATCGATTAACTCTATCAATTAACTCTGTTTTATTAATTCTAATTCGATCAACTCTATTCAATTAACTCTATTCAATTAACTCTATTTGATTAATTATAATTCGATCAACTCTATTCTATTAACTCTATTCAAATAACTTTAATTGATAACCCTAATTGATTTATTCTATTCAATTAACTCTAATCGATAACTCTAATTGATAACCCTAATTGATTAACACTATTCTATTAACTCTAATCGATAACTCTAATTGATAACTCTAATTGATAACTCTATTCGATTAACTCTAATCGATAACTCTAATTAATTAACTCTATTCTTTCAAATCTATCCTTTGACTCTAATCGATAACTCTTTTTTATCTCATTAATTCCCTTTTATAATCCTATTTATTTTCCAAATAAATATTCCTTTTATAATTTTATTTATTTAACAAATAAATATTTCCTTCCAATTCCTTTTCAATTTTATTTGTAATTTTTTTTCAAATATTTCCTTTTCAATTCTATTTGTAATTGTTTTACAAATATTTCATTTTCAATTCTATTTGTAAATGTTTTACAAATATTTCCTTTTCTATTTGTTTCGCAAATATTTACTTTTCTATTCTTATTCTTTGATTTTATAATTATCTCTTTTATTAAATCCTTTTCCTTTTATACATAAAATCCATTGATTTTATATAAATAATTCATTTTCAAAATACACTTTGAAATCCCCTTTTCTACATCCTAGTGTTTCTTACGGTATTTAACGTACCATATAACAATGATCAATATCATCAAACACACATAATCAACAGCAGATTATATATCACATCATATATTTCAATATATGAAAAATAGTAAAATAAATGTTGAGGAATCCAGTTGGATCCCTCCGACCTGTTTCCCTGCATCCACAGATATTAACAATATATTTAACAACAATTTCATTTCACTATCAAATATTATGCTAAACAGAATCAATTTATATATATATATATAGCCAAATCTATAATTTCAACCAATTTCTTAGCAGTTCAACCAAACAATCAATACACAACAATCAGTCATCATTTATCAGTTCTAAATATACGTTAGAAAAATATGAACTGATAGAGTTGGTGAGTTTTACTCACATTGGACGGTTATCATTAAATAACGAATAACTGTCGTTGATTTGATTCTGACAATTTATTTCACTAAAAATTGTAATTAGCTCCAATCCACTCCCAGTAAGTTCCATTGGGTAGCTCTTGTCCATACGATCCTAATGGATCTTGTTTCGTGGAATTCTGGTTATGTACGAAAAAGATATGCATTTTTAAAGTTAACATACTAATTTAAAACTAAAATAAACTAACAATTAATTAAATGGGCTATACCCATTCACTACCGGCCCATTTACTTCCTGCACTACCCGAATACAGTTCCTTCTTCCTCTTTCAATGACGCAATCTCCAGGAAGAACAACCCGGCCATTAAAGCACCTTCCAATTACAAGAACTCGCTCATCTCTTCACTGATTTTCAAACAGAAACCACCATTGTGCTTCTCTCCATCTACTCAACACACCCATATCAAAACTAGCGAACTCGGCTCCTTGTACCCACTTCCGTCGTTAACCCTACAATCACCATTTACAGTGACCTTGCGTCACTTTGTATCTCCGAACTACACCAAAAACTCAAAACAGCCACGTTTCTCCTTTGCAAGCGTGAATCCATGCTTCAAATCACCAACGGAAAACTGATTCGTCCAAAAACCCTTGCCCTAGCTCAACGCTGGAATTTTTCAGCGATCCAAAACAGGATCGAACACCTCCAAACTGCCACGAGTCGAAGCAAATCTCCATACGAACTAAACAATATTGGTTTTAGGAATTATAGAATTTTGTTTTAATTCTTTTCGATTTTTGAAGATAGCGAATTTTTTTCCTGGGAAAACAATGCGGTGGCTACAACATTTGACCAGAATGAAATGAAATTAGTTTTAGAAAAATTAAAGGGGTATTTATAGGTAATTTTATATTCGATTTTTTATTCATTTTTAAGCAAACGCTATATCTATTTATTGTTAAAAATTCCTATAATCACATATGATATTCAAAAATCATGAAACTGGACATACAACTAGAGTTTGACACTACGGACCCAACAAAACTGGTTTCATCGAATTCTGACTCCGTTTGCTCACACAGCGTATTTTTAACTATCTAAATACTGACTATTTTCACATTAAAAATCCGTACGGCCACCCACTGACTCTAAAAATCACAAAACTTGATATCTAATAATAATTTAACGTTACGGATCCAATAAAATTAGTTTCGTCGAAAACGGAGGTCGTTTGCAAAACTGACTATTTTTAAAGCTCTAAATAACCCATTTAAGTATATAAATATATTTAAAAACAATTAAATTAAATAAAAATAATTTAATATTATCGTATATATTCACACTAGAATATCATACAGTTCAAATTGGATTTATAACCCGATATTCCAATCTCGGTTGAATCGATATTCGATTTATATTGAAAAATCCATTTAAAATATAAATAAATCAATATAAATTATAAAGGAATTCCATAACGACTTTTCTAAAATTTGATTTGGATATAAATCAAAATCTACATGATGAAATCCAGATTTTTCTCTTCCACTAGAAAAATATACTTCACCAGCTCCATACATTTCTTGTTTCACAGAAATCCGATTTAAAACGGATCCTGTACATTCAGTTGAAGTTCAAATCGCCAAATTACGAACTGTAGCGCCATTTCGAGCTCGATTTTAATTATAATATAATTATACGTTCAACTGCCGTTTATATAATATATTCGTTATTCTAATTCAATTCTAAACTGAATTATATATTTTGAATTGTCCAGTACACACTATATCGTCAATTCACTATTTCCGACTATTTCAAAATTAAATATATTACTCTATTATTTAATTTAAATAAATACTCACTGTTATTTAATTCTATGACCATTCAAATCTCTAAATCACTATTTATGAAATTAAATTAATTATTATATTGCTAAATACGGGTCGTTACAAACCTCCCTCCAGGAGGCGCCTTAACCTGGCCATCATAGACGCAGTTAAGGGCTTAGATGCTCTGGCATGACCATTTTTGGCGCGGAAAGAGGCTTACTCTTTTGATGCTTTAACCTGATCCTTTCTGGTTTGGGCGCGGCTAAATGCTTACGCACCACCTCCCACAGGAGATGCTTCACCCTAACCATCTTTGTAATAACCCGGAAATTTTGAGCCAATTTAAAATTTTTATTTTGGCAATTTTATTGAATTTTGTATATTTAAAATAGATTATTTTAAATAATAACGACGAGAAATTTATTTTGAATAGAATTCGAATATATATATTTTTGTAGATCGTCGTTAGAATATAAATAATTATTTATAATTATAAAGGGAATTGAAAATGGCGCGGTAGTTCGATAATTCGATTTCAAATTTCAAATGCATGTAACGGGTTCAAAATAAATCGGATTTTAGCGAAACCAAAAATGTTAGAATCTAACTGAGAATATCTTTCCAACGAATCCGAAAAATTGAAATTTCATAGCGAGAATCAAAAGTTACGTCCAGTTGAAATTTCAGAATAATCGCTATGGAATTATGGCCCTTAAAAATAGGAATTTTGCAAACGACCTCGTTATTCGACGAAACCACTTTTGTTGGATCCAGGATGTCTAATTATTGCTAGATTCCAAAATTCTTAATTTTTCAAATCAATATGTGCGCATGGCTAAGGAAAACGCGTTTAGCCAGTTTCTGTTGATTTTAATCGACTGGAAAATGACCATTTTTCAAACCATCTCGGAATTTGACGAAATTAGTTTTGTTAGGACCGTATCGTCAATACGAAGCTAGAAAATATTTTTCGGGAATTTTCAGAGTCCGTATGTGGCCTCGGTAAATTGAAATGCGCATTCAATATATAGAGTTATATTTTGATTTTGACGGAAACTGGTCGAATCAGCTTACGATACATATCCCATTGTGTTCGAAATGGGGGTAATTAGCTTGGGACGACAGTCGGTGGGTCTCGTTTGGAGGTCGAATTTAAAAGTTGCTTTATGGAATTAATTAATTAATTAATATATATATATATTATTAAAACCCTCTCCCCCCTTTCATTATCAGTCAACCCGACATTTCAAAATAAATTTAAAAAAAAACAATAGACGAATGAAATCTGCCGTCGTTGACCCCATCGCGCTCCCCCCTTCATGCGCCACCGCCGCCTGGGGCGCTCCACTGCCGGGTCCCTCCTCCGTGCTCTTTTCTCCCTCCTTCTTTCTTCCCCCCAATCGATGAACCCAAACCCTAGGAAACCCGCCACCGACCACAAACGCCCACCGCCCGACCACCGCAGCCTCCCCTCACCATCGGCGACCACCAGCGCCGACTGCTCCGCCACCTCGGGCGCAGCAGCAAATCCCCAACCCCCTCCTCCGATTACATTACAGTGAGTTTTTATTTGTTTTTTTTGTTTAATTAATTAAAAATCTGATTAGCAAAGTAAAGTAAGGATTTCTATTTATTGATTAGCAAAGTAAAGTAAGGATTTTTATTTATTCATTAGCCAAGTAAAGTAACGATTTTTATTTGTTCATTAGTAATAGAAAGAAGTGGTTTCCATGTATATAAGTATGAGAGGAAAAGACTAGATTTTTATAAATAAAAAGGTTGGATTTTTAGAAATAAAAAAATGTGATTTTTACACATATGGATTTGATATAAAAATATGATTTTTATATTATAGAGATAATAAAAATATGATTTTTATACACTAGAGAATATAAAAATGTGATTTTTATATATGTAGCGAATGCGGGCGACGAAAGTGACAAAAGACGAGCAAAGCGAAATTTCCAACATATGAAGAGTCGTGGCGTTTGGTTTAGCTAGTCGGTGAGAACTCCTCGCTTTTGTTTTCATTTCTAGTTGAAATATATACTAGGATGCAGACGGTGTTTAGTAGCACCCGACACCCGTCGTCCACAGACTATGGACGGCTTGTTTGATGTGTTATGGAAATTGATTGTGTGATGTGAAATAAAATAAAATATTTATATAGTTAAAAATATTTTATCGTTAAAAATATAATTTTTAACGTGAATGTGAACAAATAAATATTCATTTATAAACCGGACGGTTTGTTTATGTACACCTATTTGAAGGACATTGATTGGGACGATAAATTTTACACATCGCCCAACCGCACAAATAATATTCAGTGTTTGTGGATTGAAACCCCACACGGGTGTTGGGATGATATTTGGCGTACACTAATCCCAATTATTTAATTGTACGTCGATCAATTGGTCGACAGACTGTGTAAGCGTTAATTATTTATATTTAATGCTTATGCAGTTGTGTGGTGCACTTTGGATGATGGTTGATTATTTATTGTTGCTATTATATACATGTGTTGTATGGAATCCATATAATTAGCATTATATGGTAATTGATTGGGCCTCATTCCAATTGGGAAAATAAAGAATATTATAAAATAAAGATTCATGTATTGACAGTACTCATGTGTTGAGATTAGTCATGTGTTGTAAGAAATATAGATTCATGCGTTGAAAGAAATATTTTAACAATAAAATTTACATCTTTATCATATATAAAATTAGAAACTAACTGGAAAAGAGATAAGATGAGTGGTCTCCTGGATATTGATCTGATGTTGGTTTAGGCCTTCGGGGTTAATATTTAGGGAATTGCTCTCTTGCTAATTTACGGTTGGAGTCTGATTAAAAATTTAACGATAGAAATCATAATTTTATAAAATATATTAAATAACAAAAATAGTCACGTGTGGACAATACTCATTTGTTGAGATTAGTCACGTGTTGAAAGAAATATAGATTCATGTGTTGAATAGAATAAATATTCATTTATTGAATAGAATAACGAAGTTATTGAAAAATATAAAGCCGTATTGATTAGAGATGCGCTATCTTGACGCGAAAGATATATATATCGATTATATTCGTTTTTTATAATGAATATTAAAAAGAGATTTAAAAATCGAATGTTTATAAAATGAATTCGAATTGAATTGAATATAAAATGAATTCGAATTGAATTGAATATAAAATAAATTCGAATTGAATTGAATATAAAATAAATTCAAATTGAACTGAATATAAAATAAATTCGAATTGAATTGAATATAAAATAAATTCGAATTGAATTGAATATAAAATGAATTCGAATTGAATAGAATATAAAATGAATTTGAATTGAAATGAATTCAAATCGAATTGAAAACGAACTGAAATTGGATTGAAATTGATTTGAATTGAAATCAAATAGAAATGAATGTAAAAGGAATTTATAATGGAAAATTCAATTTTGATTTGAATTTGAAATGAAGGTTGAAATTGTTTTTGAAAAAAAATTGAAACTATTTATAAATTTCATTTTAAAAGGAAATCGACGAAATATATATAATATATTTATATTATATATATAATGGCCTGAATAGAACGCGCCGCGCAGCGGCAGTTCACGAATTTCGACCATTGACTTCGAATGGATATTACGGGAGATCCGACCCTCGGATTCTCCTAAAACCGGAACCGTTTGGTTCGTATCGAAAAGAGATTTCTAAAGAATATTTGAAATTAGAAATCTAACGGTTGGATTTGGAATTATGTCCAAATCAAATTTGGAAAAGGTCGTTGTAAGTGCAGTTCGATGGTCGTTGATGGAAATCGACTGTACGGGCGTTGATAAAATTATTAAAAATAGTAACAATTTGTATAAATTCATAAGAAATGATTTATGAAGAATTGGGATGAAAAACTCCATATTTGAAAAGATAAAAATAGATTTTTATCAAAATGAACTAGTTTTGAACTAGAATTAAAATCAATTTATTTTTGAAATAAATAAATTGAATTTGAAAAGGGTTTTAAAAAGTAACCAGAAGTTTCAGTAATTGAATTGGAATGGATTTGAATCGAAATTGTCTTTGGAATATTTCGATGTTGGATTTCGGGATGATACAAATATTGTTATGGGAATTTGAAAGATATATTAATATCGTTATTTCCGATACGATATTTGTTGGTCGTAGAATTTGATATTGAATATAAGCCGATATATTTTCTATTCAGAGCCTTGTATTTAATATCAAATGTGATTTGGGTTTGTCGTGAATGGTTTCTTCAATAACACTGTTCTTAAACCTAGTTGTGAAAAATATTAAATCTTTTTATTTAGATTTAATGAAGTGTGCCAATTAAATAATATTTAATTGGAATTGAATTGGTATTGATTTTTGGGTTTATCGTGAACAGTGTTTTAAATAACACTTGTTCTTTAACCCGATAATTAATGGAATGTGATTTGGGTTGTCGTGAACGGTATCTTCAATAATACTGTTCTTAGACCCAATGGAGTTAAAAAATCAGAAACTAACTGGAGATTAGTTAAGTTGAATGGTTTCTTGGGTATTGATCTGATGTTGGTTTCGGCCTTCGGGGTTAGTACTTAGGGAATTGCTCACTTGCTATTTTACGGTTAAAAGCTGGTAGAATGTGATGTGATTTTGGGGTTTATCGTGAACCGTATTTTAAATGACATCGGTTCTTTAACCCAGTTAAAGATTAAAACTAAGTGGAGTTTTAATGAATCTTTAATTAGATTGAAAAGATCGAGAATGGAGTATCACCAGTTTTGCTCCAGGCGATAGTAATTAGATTTGAACGTGAAATGGTAATTGAATTTACCGATAACACCGTGGTGTTAGATATGAAGTATTACCAGTTTTACTTCATGGGATGAATAGGTTAGGGTTTGGGGAATTAAAACAAATGATTACTTCGGTAAGATTCGTTAATCCCGGCTAGTTTGGATAAACCATAATTTGGTTTAAATTGATATTCAAAAGAAGATTAAAGAATAAATTTAAGGAATTTATCTTTGATAAAATTAATGGGAACCTATCCCTAAGAATGTGAAATTTAGCAACTAACTGAAGATTAGTTAAGATGAATGGTTTCCTGGGTATTGATCTGATGTTGGTTTCGGCCTTCAGGGTTATTATTTGGGGAATTGTTCCCTTACTAATTTACGGTTAGCGACTGATGAAATGGAATGAGACGTATGTTGTGTTTGTGTAACACTTGTTTATTATATACGCGAGTTATTCAGAAAGACCGGGTTTATTCCATTTTGAATAACTGATACGACGATAAGTCGAAGGTGAAGACGGTGGTTGAAGACCGGAGGTCTTCACGTTGTTTGGGTGATTACTGATGATCTTGATTGGGTCGTACACCCAAGAGGAGGGAATCAGTTGGTGATCGTCTATATGTACTTGGAGATCGATGGATATGCGGGGTACTAGGTGCCTCCGGTTTCGTTCAGACCCAGAACGAACTTGTAAATGGACTGTGTGTCTGACATTGGATATCATTCTGTGTGATTGATGGATATCGGTTGCATGGAGTGGTTTTCCTGTGTGGCATGCTAAGATGCAAATGATCAGGGCTTCTGTTGAAAAGCAAAGTCTTGTGGTTGATGATCAAAGCACAACCTGTGTGGCATAGCTTTGTGTAGCGTTAATTCGCGAGCCTCACACCACGGTGTGAACCAAAAACGGGAGAGGACCTCACGGAGGACATGCGTTTCTTTCTTGTTAGAAGTGGCGTCAGTGGTTTTACACGCCCTGACGAGTTTGACTTATGTGGTTGTTGCTGTTGCGAGGCGCCTCGGATATATCGGTGACTATGTGAAGCCGATGGAGTCATTCGTTGGCTCATTGACACCCAAAAGGGTGGGGAAACGCAGTGTTCAGGTATAATAATCCACATCGGTGGACCGACCCTGACGATCCAAGGCTTGTCTGCGCGCTTGCCTGAGGGGCAGACTAGAGCGTCTCGAATTCGGTGAGGACTATCTTTTGCCTCGGTTCATAGATGGAAATCCAATTTCCAAATACGTGACTTTGCGGTTTTGATTGTAAACCTATATATGGCGACATAGTGGCATGGGACGCTCATGTCGCCTATGATTGATATTTATGATTGTATATAAAATCAGAAACTAACTGGAAACGAGCTAAGATGGGTGGTTTCCTGGGTATTGGTCTGATGTTGGTTTCGGCCTTCGGGGTTAATACTTAGGGAATCGTTCTCTGACTAATTTACGGTTGGAGTCTGATTAAGAATCAAAAGATAAAATTTCATGTATCAAGCATTCTTTGGCCGTTATAAGGTAAAACCCTATCCTGCGGCTTGCGTTGCATTGTGTGATGGGACCTGGGTCTTATAATAGCTTCATTGTTCTTTATTTAGCATTGCGTTGTTGTTTTATGCACTGGTATTCTTGGGAGGAAACCCGTTCCGTGTTATACGGCGTGGTCCCTTGATTTACCTAACTTTAAAAATAAAGATTAATAACTGTTTTAGTTCTCACACCAGTCCAATGACTGACCTAGAGTTTATTGTTTTAACCTAAACTCTGGGTGCCCTTATTTTGACACGGGCAGCTAGTAGTTTTGGTTTTGCAGATTTATATTCATAGGATCCTGATTTACAGCTGGAACGATACTCGGAAAGCTCTGTATCCGTGTATTACTTCTAGTTGTGTATTGTATTATTTTCCGCTGCTTTGTAATTTATTGTAATATATGATATTTTCTGTTGTGTAATATTTATTCATACTCTGTATATTCTTGTATTCTGATGTAATTGTTGTAATAAACAATGAAATGTTCTTTGTCTGCGTTCTGATTTGTCGTGTTCTCAAAACAATCAGGCGTTTCGAACGGTCTTGGTCGGTTTAGCGACTGATTCGGATCGAGCGAAATTCTTGGTCGTTACATTTGGTATCGAAGCTTTGGTTTACAGAGCTCGGAGAACAAGACACATTAGAACCATACGAAAGAATTCATCAGAAATTTTGATTAGTAATATCCAATGGGAATGACTCGTTAGAGATAGGATCAGTAGTATCCTAGAACGAGTGTGAAGAGTATATTTTTAAAATGGAAACATTTTTTTTTTTTGAAATTTAAATCATTTTATACGTATTTGAATATTTATTTGTATTGAATTTGGACAATCCGATATATAAAGATTTTGCATATATGCCTAGCTAGCGTGTATTCGAAGTTTTAATATATTGGGTAGATATAGGATCACACTCTAGTTGCCCGGAGATGATTCTTATGATGAGGCCTCATCATCAGTGTCTGTGTTCGAGTTTCGAAAGTGTGATATCTGTATATTTCCATTAGACTGGTGTGATAACCAAAATTAGATAGGGCTTATTGTTATGATTTGGCATCAAAAATCTGATTTTTGGACTATATATCAAAGTTATGTATTTGAAAAGCTAATCCACTAATTGATTGCTGGTTGTATTGTTCGATTATTGTTTGATTAATTAAATGTTGAACCTTTAGTCCAATTGAACCGAATATTGAGTTATATTGAAAATTTATCGCATTTGCATGCATGTACTTACATTGAACAAGTCATTGTAAAGAGGTTAGAGCAGAAGAATAAAATTGTTTGCCCGACAAATAGGTACCTATTTACCATAATTTACTGTTTTGTTTGAGTGATGATGATTTTATGAGCCGCTTGTCTTTTTCTTTTGGATTGAAGAAGGCCATGGGAGGCTATATGAAATATCCCAAGTCCCCGGTGCAGGGGAGGTTTTGGCGAAATTTTTCGGAAATTTAGGGTGTTAGCCAATTTTTTGAAAATTTTGAAAAGTTCTTAGAAACTGAAAAGTTGAATAACTTAAAGCCGTAATGAAAATAATGAAAGTAGAGTTAGTTAATTAAACCACTTTTGACTTCGTTCCTTTTCGGGGACGAAAAGTTTTAAGTGGGGGAGATTGTAAAAACCCAGAAATTCTGAGCCAATTTAAAATTTTTATTTTGGCAATTTTAGTGAATTTTGAATATTTAAAATATATTATTTTAAATAATAACGACGAGAAATTTATTTTGAACAGAATTCGAACGTATATATTTATATAGATCGTCATTAGAATATAAATAATTATTTATAATTATAAAGGGAATTGAAAATGGCGCGGTAGTTCGATAATTCGATTTCAAATTTCAAATGCATGTACCGAGTTCAAAATAAATCGGATTTTAGCGAAACCAAAAATATTAGAATCTAATTGAGAATATCTTTCAAACGAATCCAAAAAATTAAAATTTCATAGCGGGAATCAAAAGTTACGTCCAGTTGAAATTTCAGAATAGTCGCTATGGAATGCTGGCTCTTAAAAATAGGAATTTTGCAAACGACCTCGGTTTTCGACGAAACCACTTTTGTTGGATCCGGGATGTCTAATTATTGCTAGATTCCAAAATTCGTAATTTTTCGAATCAATATGAGAGCATGGCAAAGGAAAACGCGTTTGGCCAGTTTCAGTTGATTTTAATCGACTGGAAATGGCCATTTTTCAAACGGTCTCGGAATTTGACGAAAATAGTTTTGTTAGGACCGTATCGTCAATACGAAGCTAGAAAATATTTTTCGGGAATTTTTAGAATCCGTATGTGGCCTCGGTAAATTGAAATGCACGTTCAAATTCAATATATAGAGTTATATTTTGATTTTGACGGAAATTGATCGAAATAATCGAATTAGCTTACGATACATATCCCATTGTGTTCGGAATGGGGTAATTAGCTAGGGACGACAGCCGGTGGGTCTCGTATGGAGGTCGAATTTAAAATTTGCTTTATGGAATTAATTAATTAATATTTATTATTAAAACCCTCTCCCCCCTTTCATTATCAGTCAACCCGACATTTCAAAATAAATTTAAAAAAAAAACAATAAACGAACGAAATCCTCCGTCGTTGACCCCATCGCGCTCCACCCTTCATGCGCCACCGCTGCCTGGGGTGCTCCACCGCCGGGCCCCTCCTTTGTGCTCTCTTCTCCCTCCTTCTTTCTTCAACTCCAATCGATGAACCCAAACCCTAGGAAACCCGTCGCCGACCACAAACGCCCACTGCCGGACCACCGCAGCCTCCCCTCATCATCGGCGACCACCAGCGCCGACTGCTCCTCCTCCTCCACCTCCGGTTTAGCAGCAAACCGACAAGCCCCTCCTCCGATTACATTACAGTGAGTTTTTATTTGTTCTTTTTTAGTTTAATTAATTAAAAATCTGATTAGCAAAGTAAAGTAAGGATTTCTATTTATTGATTAGCAAAGTAAAGTAAGGATTTTTATTTATTCATTAGCCAAGTAAAGTATTGATTTTTATTTGTTCATTAGTAATAGAAAGAAGTGGTTTCCATGTATATAAGTATGAGAGGAAAAGACTAGATTTTTATAAATAAAAAGGTTGGATTTTTAGAAATAAAAAAATGTGATTTTTATAAATAAAAAGGTTGGATTTTTAGAAATAAAAAGATGTGATTTTTACACATATGGATTTGATATAAAAATATGATTTTTATATTATAGAGATAATAAAAATATGATTTTTATATACTAGAGAATATAAAAATGTGATTTTTATATATGTAGCGAATACGGGCGACGAAAGTGACAATAGACGAGCACAACGAGTTTTCCTACATATGAAGAGTCGTGGCGTTTGGTTTAGCTAGTCGGTGAGAACTCCTCACTTTTGTTTTAATTTCTAGTTGAAATATATACTAGGATGCAGACGGTTTGTTTATGTACACCTATTTGAAGGACATTGATTGGGACGATAAATTTTACACATCGCCCAACTGCACAAATAATATTCAGTGTTTGTGGATTGAAACCCCACACGGGTGTTGGGATGATATTTGGCATACACTAATCCCAATTATTTAATTGTATGTCGATCGATTGGTGGACAGACTGTGTAAGCGTTAATTATTTATATTTAATGCTTATGCAGTTGTGTGGTGCACTCTGGATGATGGTTGATTATTTATCGTTGCTATTATATACTTGTGTTGTATGGAATCCATATAATTAACATTATATGGTAATTGATTGGGCCTCATTCCAATTAGGAAAATAAAGAAAATTATAAAATAAAGATTCATCTGTTGACAATACTCATGTGTTGAGATTAGTCATGTGTTGTATGAAATATAGATTCATGTGTTGAACAAAATATTTTAACAATAAAATTTACATCTTTATCATATATAAAATTAGAAACTAACTGGAAAATAGATAAGATGAGTGGTCTCCTGGACATTGATCTGATGTTGGTTTCGACCTTCGGGGTTAATATTTAGGGAATTGCTCTCTTGCTAATTTACGGCTGGAGTCTGATTAAAAATTTAACGATAGAAATCATAATTTTATAAAATATATTAAATAACAAAAATAGTCACGTGTGGACAGTACTCATTTGTTGAGATCAGTCACGTGTTAAAAGAAATATAGATTCATGTGTTGAATAGAATAAATATTCATTTGTTGAATAGAATAACGAAGTTATTGAAAAATATAAAGCCGTGTTGATTAGAGATGCGCTATCTTGACGCAAACGATATATATATCGATTATATTCGTTTTTTATAATGAATATTAAAAAGAGATTTAAAAATTGAATTTTTATAAAATGAATTCGAATTGAATTGAATATAAAATGAATTCGAATTGAATTGAATATAAAATAAATTCGAATTGAATTGAATATAAAATAAATTCGAATTGAATTGAATATAAAATAAATTCGAATTGAATTAAATATAAAATAAATTCGAATTGAATTGAATATAAAATGAATTCGAATTGAATAGAATGTAAAATGAATTCAAATCGAATTGAAAACGAACTGAAATTAAATTAAAATCGATTTGAATTGAAATCAAATAGAAATGAATGTAAAAAGAATTTATAATGGAAAATTCAATTTTGATTTGAATTTGAAATGAAGGGTGAAATTGTTTTTGAAAAAAATTGAAACGATTTATAAAATTCGTTTTAAAAGGAAATCGACAAAATATATATAATATATTTATATTATATATATAATGGCCTGAATAGAACGCGCCGCACCGCGGCAGTTCGCGAATTTCGACCATTGACTTCGAATGGATATTACGGGAGATCCGACCGTCGGATTCTCCTAAAACCGGAACCGTTGGGTTTGTATCGAAAAGAGCTTTCTAACGAATATTTGAAATTAGAAATCTAATGGTTGGATTTGGAATTATGTCCAAATCAAATTTGGAAAAGGTCGTTGTAAGTGTAGTTCGATAGTCGTTGATGGAAATCGACTGTACGGGCGTTGATAAAATTATTAAAAATAGTAACAATTTGTGTATATTCAAAAGAAATGATTTGTGGAGAATTGGGATGAAATGTTTTAGTTGTCACACCAGTCCCATGACTGACCTGGAGTTTATTGTTTTAACCTAAACTCAGTGTAACGACCCGCATTCTACGCATCATAGGATCGTAGAATATTTATTTCTGTCACATACGAAGTCGTATGGTCATGTAACTTTGGGAGACGACTACTAAGGTCATTTCCCATGTCCATGATTTTTCCCGATTTTTAAATGACCATTTTACCCCTATTTATCACTGTTTTGGCCATAACTTTTGACTGGAAACGAATTTTGACCTGAAACCACTTCCATTGGCTCCGAATGATGGTTTACAATTCCGTAGAGTGGTCACATTAGCCAAACGGACTCACCGATTGGGAGATATGGCTGAAACAAGTTTCAGATGGTGAAAAATAGCTTAATTGGGCTTAACCGGGTAATTAGCAGCTAGGCCCAGAGGGGAATTTCGGGTTTAGGGGTATATAGGGGCTGATTAGGGTTAGAAAACATTTCTTTAGACATTTTCCAGCCGCCACTTTCATCCTTAGACACTCTAACAATGGCCTCCTACATCTAAAACACCCCAAATCACTTTTTAATTGGAGATTAGGCTTAGCAACATCAAATTAAGAAGAAAAAGCACCAAAGCAAGGTTAGAGCTGCTGTTGGACATCAGTATTCGCCCCAAATCAGAGGAGTTTCAGTTCTGAGAATTTTGTTTGTGGGCAAGGTGAGTGATTTGCATGATTTCTCACTAATTACGGTTGATTAAGGGGTAATTAGTGTTAATTAGCGAATTTATACACAAATAAAATCTGAAAAAATATTCAGAAATTCTTAAATATTGTTTTAGACCTATGATATGAAATTTGGCTAATTTGGATAAGTTTTGCTAATTATATGCTTAAACATGATTAAGAGGGATTAAGGGAAAATATGGGGTTTTGGCCATGTTTGATCCATTTTGATATGTCATATTGTTGTTTTGGTGTTTGTGGTTGATTCTCTATGTTTCTATGACTGTATGGTATGCTTTGTGGTTGATTAGAAGTGTTAGATTGGTCGAAAACGCCGTCGAGAGGCGAGAATAGCTTGCTGAAATGGTGCATGTTTGGGGTCGAGATAACCGACCAGGGGAGGTTTTGACCGACCAGGAATGAAGGAGGACGACCAACCAGAAATGGTGAAGGAGACCGACCGACCCGAGCTCCAGAACGACCGACCAGGGATGGTGAAAGTTAGACCGACCAGGGGGACAAAACCGACCGACCAGGTTTGGTGAAATGCGACCGACCAGGGGGGAAACAAAACCGACCGACCAGGTTTGGTGAAATGCGACCGACCAGGGGGGAACAAAACCGACCGACCAGGGATGATGAAAACCGACCAGGATGAAAGATGCTTGACCAACCGAGCCAAACAAGATGATGACCAAAACCCGAGATGCAAAGGTAGTCCAGTATGGGAAGTTAGAGCTCAGGATCTAGTTGGGAACCAATGAGTTCGCTTCATGGTTGGACTTTGCTGCGGGACGCGTGCTAAGGGGTTTACGATGTCTATAGCTTTGGACCACTATGGTAGGAGGTACGGAGGCGGATTCAGGGCCATTATGGCATTGGTAGAACCAAGGGCTACGATCAATGAAATGGGTCATTGAAATGTTTGGTCATGACTCCATACGTTTAGCTTGGTCACAGCAGGGTTTCTACAAGTCGGGATCCGTCGTTACCTCAATTTGTCTAGTGTTCCAAAGTGGTAGATATCGTACGCTTTACGCACTGAGTGAGAGACGTGAGGATGGTTGCTATGGATGGTTTGTTTGCTATCATTATGACATACACACCCCACCCCCGTATTATTTACACTATTCATTAAAGCACCTTAGAGTACTGTACGGTATGTGGTACTAACTCTTTGGTTGCAGGTCCAGGTTCAGGTATGGTTTAGTATACCTGTTATTATTTTGTTTATATGCTTATCGCTCATACCAGGCTTTATGTCTGACCCAGAGTTTTATGTCTCCTCTTATTACTCTGGGTGCTCACACGAGCAGACTAGAGACAGGTTAGCTGGTGATGCACGGGTAGATGATCCGGAGACGAGCAGGAGGCTTCCACGTAATATATATAGTATTCTCCCTGTGTTGTTGAAGATCACTGCTTGTGCATTGGTGGTGTATCTTCTACTTTGGCTTTCTTTTGTTTAGAGACAGTAGATTTTGAAAAGTTGTGATAAGCTGTATTCCGCTGCTTTGATGTTGATGTTGATTTTAATTATCAGCTTATGCACTGTCTCACCTGTTTTATGTCAAGTATGTTATTATTATTATATTTTATCCCATGCGCTGTGAGACATTCTACAGGTTTCTCGTTAGTTAATTTCCTTCTTTTCTTTCTTCTGACGACCGTCCCGTGCTAGTCGGGCATGTGTACAGCGCACTTTCGAAGGAAATGCAGGCTGGTGCGGGGCGGGCCGTCACACTTGGTATCAGAGCTCTAGGTTGCGTAGTTAACCTAGGGAAGTTATCAGGGAGAGATAATATACGTATACGAGAGAGCGTATTTGCGATTACTTTGGTTTTTAAAAGATATATATATATATATACTATTACTAGTATAAGGATGAAGTCATACTGCACTAGCACCACTATGGAGTCGTTAATCGTTTCCTTTTCCAGATTGACGATGAGCCGAGATACTAGAGGTGCTGGTAGGGGAGCCAATAATGGGAATGCTGCTGACATGAGGACGATGTTTACTGACCTCATGAGAGAGATGCTTAGAGATGTACAGAGGGCAGCTCCCAATGGTGGAAATGGTGGTGGTCCAATAGTGCAGGCACCGAGGGTCGACTTCGCCAAGCTAAACAAGGACTATACTAGCCTTGGTGGGAAGCCGTTCCACGGAACGGAGTCGGCCACAGATGTTCAGGATTGGTTGGATAGTTGCGAACGTATCTTCGAGGATTTGGGTATCGAGGATGCAATGAAGAGAAAGTTAGCGTCCCGTCATCTGCAAGGGCGGGCAATGAATTGGTGGAATGCTATAAAAGCAGCTACTCCTGAAGATCAGATGACTTGGGAGCAGTTTAAAGCTCGCTTTAGCGAGAAGTTCATTCCAGCTGCTCAGAAGTCAGTGCTGTTTAAGAAATTCTTGGAGCTCAAACAGAATGGCAGGGCTATCTCGGAGTATATTGCTGAATTCGACACTTTGTCAAAGTATGGGTTATCTCTTATCGATACTGCTGAGAAGAAGAATGAGAAATTCATAACTGGTTTGGATCAGTACTTGGGGGAAAAGCTTATTAACCACATCGATGAGACGTTTGAGTCGATTGTGGGAAAAGCATTGAGGTCGGAGAGTCTCTACCCTAAGCCGAAGACTGAGGTTGCATCTGCAGAAGAGCCAAAACCATAAGCAAATGGTGGAGGCAAAGGTGGTTCCCAGAATAAGAGAAAGCAGAATCAGACTAAGGATGGCCAGAAGAAAAAGAATAAGCAAGATGTTGAGTGCTTCAGCTGTGGTAAAAAGGGCCATTATGCTAGTAATTGTCGGGCCAAGCCAGCGGATAGGAAGTGCTTCAACTGTGGCCAGATGGGACATCACAAGGACAAGTGTCCGCAACCCCCCAAAGAAAAACAAATGGTGAAAGCATATGCCCTTAATGCTATTCCTTCTTCGTCGAATGCCCCAACTGCGACGGAGAAAGGAAAGAATGTCGTCATTCAAGGTATGCTTTCTGTTTACGATGTTCCTGTTAGAGTTTTGTTTGATACCGGAGCTTCCCGTTCCTTCATATCTAGTGACCTGGTAGATAGGTTGGGACTGGAACCCGAGATAGTCGATAGACCATTGATAGTGACGAACCCGATTGGTGGTTCGACTAGCCTTAGTATGATTTGCAGGAATTTGGTCTTATTGAGTCATGGATGCATGTTTGTTTGTGATTGCTTTGTTTTGGGCTTTACTGGGTTTGGCATTATTTTGGGAGTAGATTGGCTCCGAAGGTACGGGGTGGTGGTAGACTGTGAGGGCTTTTTGGTGACAGCTAGAGCGGATGATGGGCGGAGGATAGTGTTTGGTGGTCTACCCAGTGAGGGGGTATTGGCTAGTTTTCTAAACTCCCTCGATGTTCCGCATAGTGAGTTGTCAGGTTTGCCCGTGGTTGGCCAGTATCCGGATGTTTTCGAAGAAGTGACCGGACTTCCACCACACCGAGAGATTGAGTTTCGTATTGATTTGGTAAAGGATGCCAGGCCTATAGTGATGCCACTTCGTCGTATGGCACCAAGGGAGCAACGAGAGCTCGAGGTGCAAGTCAGCGATCTTTTGAAGAAGGGATTTATCAGAAGGAGTGTTTCTGAATGGGGAGCACCAGTTGTGTTTGCTACCAAGGCGGATGGTTCCCTTCGTTTGTGTGTAGACTACCGCGAGTTGAATAAAGTGACGAGGAAGAACAAGTATCCTCTACCGCGGATAGATGATTTGTTCGATCAGTTGAGTGGCGCGAGAGTATTTTCTCAGTTAGATCTCGCGACAGGTTTTCATCAGCTTAGAGTGGAAGCTGAGAGTATAGCTAAAACGGCATTTCGGACGCCGTCTGGGTTTTATGAGTGGTTGGTCATGCCATTCGGGATGACCAATGCCCCAGCATATTTTGTGGATCTTATGAATAGGGTATTCAGAGATCAGTTGAATAAGTTTGTCCTTGTGTTCGTTGATGATATTTTGGTGTACTCGAGGACAGAGGAAGAACACAAGGGACATTTAAGAATAGTGATGGAGGTGTTGAGAAAACACTAATTGAAAGCAAAGTTTTCTAAGTGCCACTTGTGGAAGAGGGAAGTGAGGTTCTTGGGCCATGTTGTATCAGAAAATGGGATTGCCGTGGACCCGGCGAAGGTGGCTACGGTACAGGATTGGCCTACGCCCAAGAATGCAACAAATGTAAGAAGTTTCTTGGGATTAGCTGGATACTATCGTAAGTTTATCCAAAGTTTCTCCAAGATAGCAGCACCATTGACCCAGTTAACTAAGAAGAATCAAGCTTTTGTCTGGGATGGAAGGTGCGAGAATGCATTCAAGAGTCTAAAGGACAAGTTGACAAGCGCACCAGTGTTAGTCATTCCTAAGGGGAATGAAGAGATGACGGTATACACGGATGCCTGTGGTACCGGACTGGGTGCTGTATTGATGCAAGGCGGTAGGGTTGTTGCTTATGCAAGTCGGCAATTGAAACCGCACGAGAAAAGATACCCTACCCATGATTTAGAATTGGCAGCAATCGTGTTCGCGTTAAAGATATGGAGACACTATCTCTTGGGAGAAAGATTTGAGCTGTTTACAGATCATAAGTCGTTAAAGTATCTCTTCTCTCAGAAAGAATTGAATCTCCGTCAGCAGAGATGGTTAGAGTTCTTAGCTTCCTATGATTTTGACATTGCATATACACCGGGAAAGGGCAATGCGGTAGCTGATGCATTGAGTAGGAGACATGCCAGCCTAGGGGCTATGTTTCTAGAATGGAAGCAACTGGAGTATATCGCGGGGTTTGATTTCAGACCAAAGTGCGAACTGGATCCAGAAATGTTAGCAAGTTTGACGATCAGACCCACTTTGATAGAGCGGATTGGTTCTAGCCAGAGGGACGATCCTAATCTATTAGAAATCATCTCCAAGTTAGAGATGGGTATCGATGAGGAGGTGAACGTGTATGGGCTTGATCGAGATGGGTGGCTTAGAAAGAATGGAAGATTAGTTGTACCCAACGTGAATGGTTTGAGAGATGAAGTGCTTCGAGAATGTCATCACTCAAAACTGACTATACATCCCGGTGGTAATAAGATGTATCGAGACATGAGACAGACCTACTACTGGGAAGGGATGAAGAGAGATGTTGGGAAGTTTATATCCAAATGCATGAATTGCCAGCTAGTTAAAGCCGAGCAAAAGAAGCCTAGTGGGTTGTTACAACCATTAGAAATTCCCGAATGGAAATGGGAGCAAGTCTCGATGGATTTCATCGATGGCCTACGAAGGACTAGATCGGGATATGATAGCATTTGGGTAATTGTGGATCGATTGACTAAGAGCGCAAGATTTATACTAGTCAAATCGACCAGGACAGCAGCCAAGTTGGCAGAATTGTATATGAAGTGGGTAGTGAGATTTCATGGAGTACCCAAAAGCATTGTGAGTGACCGAGACCCGTTGTTCACTAGTGGGTTTTGGAAGAGCTTACAAGAGGCTCTAGGGTCAAGATTACATCTCAGTACCACATATCATCCTCAGACCGACGGTCAGACGGAGAGGGTGAATCGTATATTGGAAGATCTCTTGAGAGCTTGTATATTGGATTTTGGTGGATCATGGGATGACCATTTGCATCTAGTAGAGTTTGCATATAATAATAGCTACCAATCCAGTATCGGTATGGCACCATATGAAGCTTTGTACGGAAGACCGTGCAACTCACCATCATGTTGGATAGAGACTGGCGAGAAGTTTGTGCTTGGACCAGATGTGGTGAGAGAAACGTCGGATAAGATTAAGGTCATTCAACAACGAATGAAAGCTGCTCAAGATAGGCAGAAGAGTTATGCTGATAAGAGGAGAAGAGACTTGAAATTCTCTGTTGGTGACTTGGTGTTCGTCAAGATCTCTCCGTTGAAGAGCGTGATACGATTTGGCAGGAGAGGCAAGTTCGCACCGAGATTTGTTGGCCCATTCCCTGTTCTTGAACTTGTCGGGAATTTGGCATATAGAGTTGGCTTACCAGAGAAGATGGCGGGAGTTCACAATATATTTCATGTTTCCCAACTAAGGAAGTTCGTTCACGACTCAGATATGACTATTTCACCTGATCAGTTAGAAGACTTCGTAGTAGAACCCGAGGCGGTTGGGAACCGCAAGCCGATTCGTATTGTGGGGAACGATACGAAGCAACTTCGAAGGAAGGCGGTGAAGCTAGTCAAGGTTCAGTGGGGCGAGAACGAGAATGATTGTACTAAGGATACAGAGGAGAACATTAGGAAGGCATATCCAGAACTCTTTGCCTGGTAAGACTTACTTCGTAATTTAGTTTTCCGCATGCTAGGATAGACTTGTTTTGCTTGGTTGCATGTTTGATTGTTGTATATGGCTGTAGGCATGCGGGGTCTTTTGTATGTTTTGGGTTAAGGAATTTCGGGGACGAAATTTCTTAAGGGGGGGAGAGTGTAACGACCCGCATTCTACGCATCATAGGATCGTAGAATATTTATTTCTGTCACATACGAAGTCGTATGGTCATGTAACTTTGGGAGACGACTACTAAGGTCATTTCCCATGTCCATGATTTTTCCCGATTTTTAAATGACCATTTTACCCCTAGTTATCACTGTTTTGGCCATAACTTTTGACTGGAAACGAATTTTGACTTGAAACCACTTCCATTGGCTTCGAATGATGGTTTACAATTCCGTAGAGTGGTCACATTAGCCAAACGGACTCACTGTTTGGGAGATATGGCTGAAACAAGTTTCAGATGGTGAAAAACAGCTTAATTGGGCTTAACCGGGTAATTAGCAGCTAGGCCCAGGGGGGAATTTCGGGTTTAGGGGTATATAGGGGCTGATTAGGGTTAGAAAACATTTCTTTAGACATTTTCCAGCCGCCACTTTCATCCTTAGACACTCTAACAATGGCCTCCTACATCTAAAACACCCCAAATCACTTTTTAATTGGAGATTAGGCTTAGCAACACAAATTAAGAAGAAAAAGCACCAAAGCAAGGTTAGAGCTGCTGTTGGACATCAGTATTCGCCCCAAATCAGAGGAGTTTCAGTTCTGAGAATTTTGTTTGTGGGCAAGGTGAGTGATTTGCATGATTTCTCACTAATTACGGTTGATTAAGGGGTAATTAGTGTTAATTAGCGAATTTATACACAAATAAAATCTAAAAAAATATTCAGAAATTCTTAAATATTGTTTTAGACCTATGATATGAAATTTGGCTAATTTGGATAAGTTTTGCTAATTATATGCTTAAACATGATTAAGAGGGATTAAGGGAAAATATGGGGTTTTGGCCATGTTTGATCCATTTTGATATGTCATATTGTTGTTTTGGTGTTTGTGGTTGATTCTCTATGTTTCTATGACTGTATGGTATGCTTTGTGGTTGATTAGAAGTGTTAGATTACTCGAAAACGCCGTCGAGAGGCGAGAATAGCTTGCTGAAATGGTGCAGGTTTGGGGTCGAGATAACCGACCAGGGGAGGTTTTGACCGACCAGGAATGAAGGAGGACGACCAACCAGAAATGGTGAAGGAGACCGACCGACCCGAGCTCCAGAACGACCGACCAGGGATGGTGAAAGTTAGACCGACCAGGGGGACAAAACCGACCGACCAGGTTTGGTGAAATGCGACCGACCAGGGGGGAAACAAAACCGACCGACCAGGTTTGGTGAAATGCGACCGACCAGGGGGGAACAAAACCGACCGACCAGGGATGATGAAAACCGACCAGGATGAAAGATGCTTGACCAACCGACCCAAACAAGATGATGACCAAAACCCGAGATGCAAAGGTAGTCCAGTATGGGAAGTTAGAACTCAGGATCTAGTTGGGAACCAATGAGTTCGCTTCATGGTTGGACTTTGCTGCGGGACGCGTGCTAAGGGGTTTACGATGTCTATAGCTTTGGACCACTATGGTAGGAGGTACGGAGGCGGATTCAGGGCCATTATTGCATTGGTAGAACCAAGGGCTACGATCAATTAAATGGGTCATTGAAATGTTTGGTCATGACTCCATACGTTTAGCTTGGTCACAGCAGGGTTTCTACAAGTCGGGATCCGTTGTTACCTCAATTTGTCTAGTGTTCCAAAGTGGTAGATATCGTACGCTTTACGCACTGAGTGAGAGACGTGAGGATGGTTGCTATGGATGGTTTGTTTGCTATCATTATGACATACACACCCCACCCCCGTATTCTTTACACTATTCATTATGGCACCTTAGAGTACTGTACGGTATGTGGTACTAACTCTTTGGTTGCAGGTCCAGGTTCAGGTATGGTTTAGTATACCTGTTATTATTTTGTTTATATGCTTATCGCTCATACCAGGCTTTATGTCTGACCCAGAGTTTTATGTCTCCTCTTATTACTCTGGGTGCTCACACGAGCAGACTAGAGACAGGTTAGCTGGTGATGCACGGGTAGATGATCCGGAGACGAGCAGGAGGCTTCCACGTAATATATATATATATATAGTATTCTCCCTGTGTTGTTGAAGATCACTGCTTGGGCATTGGTGGTGTATCTTCTACTTTGGCTTTCTTTTGTTTAGAGACAGTAGATTTTGAAAAGTTGTAATAAGCTGTATTCCGCTGCTTTGATGTTGATGTTGATTTTAGTTATCAGCTTATGCACTGTCTCACCTGTTTTATGTCAAGTATGTTATTATTATTATATTTTATCCCATGCGCTGTGAGACATTCTACAGGTTTCTCGTTAGTTAATTTCCTTCTTTTCTTTCTTCTGACGACCGTCCCGTGCTAGTCGGGCATGTGTACAGCGCACTTTCGTAGGAAATGCAGGCTGGTGCGGGGCGGTCCGTCACACTCTGGGTGCCCTTATTTTGACACGGGCAGCTAGTAGTTTTGGTTTTGCAGATTTATATTCACAGGATCCTGATTTACAGCTGGAACGATACTCGGAAAGCTCTGTATCCGTGTATTACTTCTAGTTGTGTATTGTATTATTTTCCGCTGCTTTGTAATTTATTGTAATCTCTGATATTTTCTGTTGTGTAATATTTATTCATACTCTGTATATTCTTGTATTCTGATGTAATTGTTGTAATAAATAATGAAATGTTCTTTGTTTGCGTTCTGATTTGTCGTGTTCTCAAAACAATCAGGCGTTTCGAGCGGTCTTGGTCGGTTTAGCGACTAATTCGGATCGAGCGAAATTCTGGTCGTTACAATTTTGGCGCGGACAAGGATTTTCCACCATCGTAGGTAGCTTTACCCATTTCGGGTAGTTTCAAATTTTAAGGAGTTTTCTTACTCCCGACCATGTGGACATTCTTAATAAGATCTTCTTTTATTTATTTACCATTGAGAAGTATGGTCTCAAGTGTTCCGCATTCCACGTTCTAGGTACTGGGTCACCATTTTGTTTACCGAGTCGATATGTTCCAAGCATGAGTTCTTAATAAATGATCAAGGTTCCTTCCCAGTTTGGAACAAGGGGCCCATTTGCCGGATATTTGTATTTTCCATTACCCTTCGTAAGACTAGGTCTCTCTTTTGGAATGTTTGTGTTCTTACTCTCTGGTTGCAGTACTTAGTGATTCTTCTTTGATGTTCAGTTGTTCTAATAGTAGCTTCATACCTTAACCCTTGGATTAGGAAAAAAGGTTCTTTTTTCAACTCTTGATTTGGATTGAATGCATAAGTTATTCTTCTATGTGAAGGAATTTCAACTTCAATTGGAAGCATAGCCTCACATCCGTATGTTAAAGAATATAATGTGTGTCCTGTTGCTGTTTTAGCAGAAATTTTATATGCCCAAAGTACCAATGGCAACTAATCTTCCCAATTTCCCTTAGCTTGATTTAGTCGTTCCTTCAAGATTGTCTTTATAATTTTATTTGCATCCTCGACGGCCCCGTTTGCTCTTGGATGTGCCAAAGAAGAGAAACTTTTTGTGATTCCGTTTTTGTTGCAAAACCATGTGAACTCTTCACTTTCAAATTGTGTTCCATTATCAAATACGATTTTGTGGGGTATTCCGAATCGAGTGACGATGTTTATTATCACAAATTTGAGCACCTTTCTAGATGTGATGTTTGGAAGTGGTTCTGCTTCTACCCATTTTGTGACGTAGTCGATCGCTACCACTGCATATTTAGCTCCTCTATTAAATATCGGTAGGTGTCCAATCATATCTATTCCCCATATATCAAAAATCCATATGTTCGAGATTATGGTTAAGTCACTTGGTGGTAATCGAAATATTCTAGGTTATCATTTGCATTTTTCACATCACTTGACATATTCCGCTGCTTTATTAATCGTTTGTGGCTAATAGAAGCCTTGTCGCATAACCCTTTTTAATAACTTGTTTTCATTAGAATGGTCTCTGTAAAGTCCTTCACATGCTTCCTTTAATACTTTGAAGTCATCCTCAAGGCTTATACATCTCAGGTAGGGGAGTGAATGACCTTTCTTATAGAGTATCTTGCTCATAATAACAAATGTTGGGGCTTGATGCTTAATTCTCATAGTCTCTTGTTTATTTGTAGGCAACGTTACATTTATGAGATAATCCACATTGGGTTCTGCAATAGGGATTTCATCTATATTTTTTCATTTCGGTGTCTCTTGATAAAGCTTGGGATCTAGTTAAAATTAGCAACTCTTTTCCAGGTTCGGATGTCTCTTGTTCGATGTTGGATTTTTCTTGATATCCTACTGGTATAGTGAGAGTTTCGGGGGCTCCTCTAGAGCTAGCCAACTTTGCTAAAGAAACAACTTGAGAATTCCCCCTATTGGAATTTGATGTACAGAAAAATCATCGAATTGAGTAAGCATTTCCAATATTTTCTTCAAGTATAGTGCCAACTGGGCATCCTTGGTTTGATAAGTCTGCTTTATCTGATTTACCCTTGGCTGCAAATCACTAAAGATTTCGATTCAGGGTATGTTCAATTGTAAGGCTAGGTTCTACCCTGCTATCATTGATTCATTCTTAGCCACGTCGTTTGTTGCGATAAACCCAAGTTTCATTGCATAGTATAGACGGTGCCTTTCAGGGGTAATTATCACATACCATACCCCTGCTCCTTACTTGTTTAATGCCCCGTCTACAAACAATTGCCATTTTGACTTAAGATCATTTTCCTTTGTTGATTGTTCTTTAGCAAAGCTTGTACACTCATTAACAAAGTCCGTTAAGGCTTGTCCTTTGACTATCGCTCGCGATTGAAACTCACTTTGTAATACCCCACACCTTTCTGTACCTAAATTTTGACAAAAAATCAAAACTCAAACACATCCAAGCATGGTGCGTGTAAATCTGGTACCTGCAAATAAATGAGCATGAGCATAATGAGAGTACGATAAGATAACTCACAGCGGAAACAAAAAAAGGATAGACTAGTATTAACTCAAGCAACTACCTTTTTAAAGTAAGTCACTTTGCTAATACCGAGCATGAAAGAGAATTAGAACCGAAAGCCAAACTTAAACATCTTTGAGAACCCGACCTTCTCTAGAAAATCTGGGTGGTTGTAATGACGAGGGGGGGGGGGGTCAGAACAACAAGATTCTGGTAAACAGGAAATGTATAACACGGATTATAATACACAGATGTATCCCGTTTGGTTCAATCCAAGATGTATGCCTACCAAGGTTAGTGATTCTTGGCTAACCTTGTAATTATTTAGGCACGACTCTGCTACTCTTCCCAAAGTAGTATTACCAAAGTATGATACTGAGATTGAACATTTAAGCACATATTTATGAAGCCTTTATTCCTGAAACATGGCTGATTATTTAATTGAGGGAAGACCCTTAATTACGAAGTTTATATATATATATATATATATATATATATATATATATATATTCATTCGCTCATCCTTTATTATCTAACATTTCACTATTAATAATAGATAGGGTGAATTCTCCCTGATCACTTAAGACCCTAGGCGGACCTGTTGGTAACTTAATATTCCTCGATGATTTATCCAACGTTAACATAAACTAGAGGGCACTAGCTACGAGCCGGACTAGTTAAGGCTTCCATTATTCACGCACTAACCCATAACCCATGTAAGGTGAGAGATGGTACTTTTCCGCTCGCTATACCATCTATCTGATCTTATTGGATAATCTCCTTAGTCGCTTACTACTTGTCATAGGATAGGTAGCCATATATGATATTTTTAGTTTCCAAGTTTGGTAGGCCTCACACACACGCCCTTTAAGACCCCTAAACTGAAAGACCTACTCCCGGGTGGACTCCTCAACCTAAGCCACTTTAAGACCCAAGGAAGCGGACTACACGCGAAGATTATTAACTTCATACCCCATTAGCCTATAATACCTTTCCCTATTGGGATAAAGTGGGCTACGTTATTAAGTCCTTCACGTTGAGTTTATCTTCATGGAAATACTATACACACATAATTGATCGTCACGGGTTCCTATTGAAACCTACTAAGTCCAATCCTAACTTTAAATTATAAGGTCTATATTAACTAGTATAAATAAATAAATTATATCCTCCTTATCGTAGGATATATATATTTATTTATTTTTCCTAATTAAAATGGCAATCAATACCCATTAAACCCCCCTTTTTATTCCATTTACTTCTGTTCATAGATTAATTGTCATTTATAATCATAACAGTCATAATTTCCTAAAGAAATCATAAAATTCCTAATTTTTTTTATTACCATTGATTATAATTAATGCCATTTATGAGCCTAAGACTATAATTTTCCTAAGGAATTAATTCACAATGGATATTCTTATCTTATCAGTCCCGAGTGTATCTATTTGTTGTATCCCAATAGACGTTACTAATATTATTTATTTATTTATATATTGTCTGTTGTATATATACATGTATTTGTGCACCAGACCTCCTACATTAAGTTGACCACCTATGGATGCTGGATTTGCCGGTTGGTTCCATACAGACTTCTACCATAAGTTGAACTTAATCTCATGTCTTAGTACAGTTATATTTACGCTCTAGACCCTTCACATTAAGCTGATCACCTGTGGATGCTGGATTTGTCGGTTGGTTCCGGGTAAACACAAGTTAAGCCCAACCTCATGTCTAGATGTAGTTTAAATCAAATTCCCTGATTGGGGTTTACAACATTAATCCTAATACATCTTAGGAATTGTAACAATTCCTATTAAGTTTACCTTTCACAAATCATCATTGCTTACAATGGTTATTTATTTATTTGTGATCCTATTTATAGCAACCAATCACATTAATTTCAACAGTGGTCACCACAAATATATTAATTTAATATGGATTACATTTACGTGTATGATTCCATAAATGAATATCGTTCAAACATTCAATATAATGCATATTTTTTATGTTTTACGTAGATTCGGATAGATGATATGTGTATATTTACATTTATATTTTGCACGGTCAATGTAGTTATCTTCCTTTTATTTTTATTATAGTTAAATTTAATATTTTGGTTTAATCATTATCCAAACATTCCTTTTTACATTCAATCTTGCCATTAGGCTCCAAATCTTACCAAAAGACCATTAGCTATTGTTATCGTAAATTATGCCTTGTTAATGGAATGAATATATTTCAAAACCACCAAAAAAAGTGTTTATGTATATTTTGGAATAGTTGATGCAAACTATGCACAAATATGTACATTTGCACAATTTTTCCCTTTTTCAATCTTTTTGTCATACTCCTTGTGAATTTAAAATATTGTCTTTTGTTCAAAAAGAGGAAAATGACATATTTAAAACAATTAAACCAAAACCTCAACAACATTGAACACAAATAGGCATGTGTCTTTTTTAATTAAAATCACATAATTCAACATTGCATCTTTTTAATCAAAATCACATTATTATGAAAATTGAGCATATGCGGAAGTGCAATAAGTAGGATCTAGATTTGCCAATTGAACATCAATCTAATCTGATAGCAATTATTCTATTACATCAACAAAATAATAAATAACTATAGCAGAGAAACAAAGAGACACAATATTTATACTAGTTCCACTATCATCATAGGGTACGTCCAGTCTAACAGAGAGAGATTTTATTCCACATGAGAGAATTACAAGAGATTACAAAATAAGAGTTTACATATCCAAACCTCAATCAGGTTTAACAAGAAGAGACACCATTGGGGATCACTGGCTCCAAGCCAGGATGGGTTTACACTAAAATCTACCCCTCAATATATAGCCAGTGCAAATCTATGTGAGTCATCAATTAAATTACCAACATATGGTAATAATATAATGGAGGCAAATTACCATAATAATAAATGTGCAAACATAGGAAGTAAATCAATCCGTTTCTTTAGCATAGATGGAAGAAATTAATCCCTTCATTTATTTCTCTACCATCTCATCAAATGTAATCAATGCATTCCCATTATAAAAATATTTACTTTCCATTCTTTGCAAATTTGTTCCAATCAATTTGTGATTTTGTATCACCAAATTTAACACTCCACCTTGATGCAAAATCACATATCTGCAACACCCCATCTCCAATCAAATTTTCTTCACAACATAAAACTCTTCAACAGAACCCCACCTTCAATCAAAATCTCACAACGAGATACACAAAAAAATGAATATTTACCAAATGGGTTCCAGCAAAGCCACCCCCCATCACATAATTGTTAACGAGCTCAGACTACGTCCCCGCCCGCCAACAAATGTTGCAAATATCCAAAATAACAAAGAAGGCAGACACCAAAGTAATCTCAACACCGCCAAGGCCAAAAAATAATTCTCTCAATCACCAAAAAATCTCTCTCCTGCCACTTAATCAAAACCATTACAAGCTTCACCCACCGCCTGCAAAAGACGCATCTACCACCATGAGCTGCACCACGCATAAACCAACGGTCTAAATGTGCTTACAATACACATCGACACCCGTCTACCACTTGATCTGAGCTCCTTCCTCGATCACTCTGGATCCCTCGAGCATCATCAACGTGAAGACCCCTATCTAAACCACAATGATCTCTGTCTCAACACCCGTTTATCATTTGACCTGAGCTCCTTTCCTGATCATCTTGGATCCCTCGAGCATCATCAACATGAAGACCCCTGTCAGAAACATGATCAAAACTTCCCAAATCCAATAGTCCCTTCAACGCAGTAAACTCCATATCACGTCAAAGTCCCCAGATTGGAACGCTCTTTGAAACTACCCGCAAATCTGAGCTATCTGAGTTGACTAAATACACCACACGTCCAACCCAAATAACACAGAAATACGAACTATTAATAGAAAGGAGTTAGAAGATGAGAAATAGGAAGAAAGAATTTATTAGAATAGAAGAAAACGAAGATCACAACTCACAGCGGAACGAATAAAAATATATTATATAACATAAGCTTTGAAATACAAAATCTTACATCATATATAGATACCACCATCAGAGTACAATACAGCATTTGGTACAGCGGAAATAACTCTACATAACTAACTTTGAAGCCTCCTGCTTCAAGCTCCTCCAAGTGTATCTGTAAAAGCCTGAAACACTTGACTGCCCGAACAAAAATTTGGGCACCCAAGAGTTTAGGAAAAACAAAATAAACTCTGGGTCAGTCATGGGACTGGTGTGAGTAAACTCCAACCACTTGTTTAACTTTCAAAAATCCTTTTCGAAAGAAAAGATAATAGTAAGACCAGCCCACACATAAACATGGACGGTTTTTACCTTACTATAACCCAAATCACTTTGGTACGAAAATCCAGTGATATTATAGTAATGTCTATATCAAATAAATAACCGAATAGCAGAACGCTTGCATCTCACGCTCCACATATATAGTATAAAATCAAAAACCGCATGGCGCTTATTGGAGATTGGATTTCCAACATGACAAGGTATGGAACCACCTTCCGACTGTGTATCTCTAGAGAGGAATACACTGGGTTCAACAAGAACATCTTGTAACCCGGCCCACACATGACCGACCACTCATTTCGCTTGAGTGTATCGAATGTATATCACCAACGGTTGGGATCAGCAACCGTATCCCGATTGGGACAACATCGAATAGAATAAGAAATTAAATGAACCTCTAGATAGGTGATTATACATTCTAATGGGTGCGACCCACATAGCCATGCTGCCTGCCCGATTTTTGTCCTTTCCCGGATGTTGAGGCCTGAGGCTATGAATACTTACCATTCATTGATAGCACAATCACTTTGAATGCCACATTGTCAGATCCGTTTATCACTAGTTGAGTTTGCACAAATATTCTGGATATTATGCTAAGGGATAAATCCGTTGCAACCATATATATTCGTACAGACCAACCCATTTGATCATTGGAAATACTCTGTCAGACATTCGTCCATATACGTTCGTTCTGGGACTGAACGAAACCAAAGGCACTATTTCTATTACTAGAAAAGCCCTTGCACTTTACTCCGTCTTCAATATATTCAGCATACTTGGTTCGCAACGCTTATGCCGATACGGAGTGGTTCTTCGGATAATAATCCAACCGGTCTCTCCATATTGACAACGATGGTCAAAACTTCGATAGTCTGTGATTTAACTATCGAATCAAAACAAGTGTTCATCCAACATATCCAACAAATCACTGGGCCCTTTAATTAATATTTCATTAATTAAATCTCTTTTCCATTTCCTTATCAATATTTGTTAACCAAATATTTCAATAACCATATTGGTTTCTTATGCCATTTGGAAAACATTTCCATATATCGCCTTCTCTTATTTCCTATACTTAGGAAATATATTTTATTTGAAATTGAAAACAATTTCAATCACTTATCTCTTTCTCGACTACTTTAACTATCCTCAGGAAATATTTATATTTCCAAAATAACATTACTTGGGTTAAAACGAATGCGGTATAAACATCGTACGGCAACCCAAATATTTATTTATCGATACCTTGATTTATAACTATCAAATTATCTGAAAAATATTCTATCTTCTTAAATTCCCGGAAAAATTCTCCATAACCTCCCCTGTATCGGGAGCATCGGGAAATTTCAAATAGCTTCCCGGTACCTTCTCATCTCAAAAAGAAAAAGAAAAAGCCAAGCGGCTAGCCGATACGGGGCATAAAATCTCATATATGAATTAAACATGTACCTTTTTGTCGAGCACATAAATTTAAATCTTCATATACTTCATATCAAACCTGCTTACACATGTTCACCTGTTTCCATTCAGTTTAGCTCAATCCAATCGTTTGAATTCAGTTTCGCTCATTTATTCTTTAATTAGCTATTTTGCCTATTTCACTTCTTTGTTTGAACATAACACGTTCAAATAACATGTTTAACTTGCTCACAACCAAATTGAATTTCAATTTCAATTCTAGTTTCCTTTTTGTTTCGAATATAAATTTTCAAATCGAATTTACTTATTCAAACCCCAATATCCATTCGAAATCTCCTTAACTAATTTCTATTCAATTTAGTTAATTTTATTCAATAAATCAAAATCTGGTTTCTGTTTCAAAAATCATATTCGTTTACACAACTTGAATTCGCATATATTTTACAACTCAACTCTGAAATTTTCTAAATAGCAAATTTCGGATTTTTTTTCCCGCTTAAAACCCTTTTATAACATTAAATAAACCATTATGGTTTTAAAACGATTCTGGCGCTGCTTTTCTGAAAATTTGATTTTGATATAACTCAAAATCTGTACGACGAAATCCAGATTTTTCTCCTTCTTTAGAAAACTATTATCAAATCGGTCCTGACGTTTCTTGTTTCGAAGAATTCCGACTTCAATTGCGTTCTGTATACTCAATTGAAGTTCGAATCGCCAATTTACGAACTGCAGCACTGCGGCGAGTTCGTTTTAATTATATTTATATATATAAACTTTGTTTAAATAAAATTCAACTCCCTTTCTGATATATATATCATATATTCAAATCCATAAATTTAAATTCCATTTGAATTCTATATTCAAATCTATTTTTCATTTCAAATCCCATATTAAACCTCACTTTGAATTCAAATACCATATTTAATTTTCTCTTGAATTCCAATTCAATATTTATATCTCTTTGGATTCAAATTAAAATTTGTATCTCTTGAATTCCAATTCAGGATTTAAACTCCATTTTCAAATACGTTTGTAATTCCTATATTTGAATTCTCGAATATCCCAACTCCATTTAAATTCTATTTAAAATTCTAAATGTTTCAAGTTCCATTCTCTCTTATTTGAAATTCCCAATATTTCAAATTACATTTTTCTTTTATTTGAAATTCCATTTTTGAATTTCCTTTATTCCAATCCCATTTGAATTCCTTTGAATTCTAATTCTAATTCAATTCCCTTGAATTCAAATTTTATTTCAAAACTATTTGGATTTCTTATTTTGAAATCCTATTTCAATCCTATCTTGAAATCCTATTTTCAAAGTTTATTTCAAATTCTATTTTGAAATTCCATATTCAAATTTCTACTTGAATTTCTATATCCATGTTCAAATTCAATACTTGAATTTCTATTTCAAATCTCTATTCAAATTTCATATTTCAATTCTTCTTTGAAATTCTATATTTCAAATTCTATTCAATTCTTCTTTGAAATTCTATATTTCAAATTCTATTCAATTCTTCTTTGAAATTCTATATTTCAAATTCTATTCAATTCTTCTTTGAAATTCTATATTTCAAATTCTATTTCTATTTGAATTCTTATATCCAATTTCTTTAAACAAGTCTCGACTTCAGTTCCTTTTGAAATCGATATTTCTATTTTTCTTTGAAGATAGATTTCCCATTCCAATTTCACACTTGTATTTCTATTTCTGAATTATCAAAGGATAATTCTTTTCTCTTCATTTTATAACTTCGTTATAAAAGAACTATTTATAAACTTCGTTTATAAAGGAACTACTTGTTATATTTTTCAAAAACAAGTTTATATTTTTATTTCCATTTAAAATTCAAATTCTATTTAAAAATAGAATTTTTCCTTTTTAAAATCTCAAATATCCTTCCACGATATTTTTAATAAATTAACACTTGGCCCAGTGATATTTAAACAATCAAATCACCGAATTTTATTTTTAACACATCATATATGAATATATGAAATCAGCAAACAACAAACAGATAATATATTTTTGAGGAATCCAGATGGATTCCTCCAACCTGTTTTCCTGCATCCACAGATGTTAGCACATAAATAATACCCATTCTGCTTCTTGGCAGAATATCGTGGTATAGAAGGTCATCCACTAATCATAGCGTGCGGCGTATAGGGTAATCATCCGCTATGAAACTGCGGGCATCCGCTAATGAGACTGCGGGAATCCAACCAATCAATCGACCCAATATATATATATATATATGTATATATATATATATATATATATATAGCCTAAATAACTAATATATATAAAGCCAGCAGAAAAATCCAAACAAGCAGCAACAATTATTTTTAACGAAATAAAAATAATTATAACTAAAAGGTGAGTGAGATTTACTCACCTTGATTTTAGTTTGCACTTGTACCAATTCTTTTTTCTTTCTTTTTCCGAGGCGTTAACTTTACACGAATGATTCCAGCCGATTTATCCTTGCCTTGTCTCCTGAACAACTATGAAGGCATTAAACCATCATCGATCAACTTTTACTGAAAACAACCCTTAAAATTTCAGTTGTCCATCATGGCATTTCCTCGAACACCTCACAGTCATCAACAACTCCATCAGCCCTCACTTGCCCCCAACAAACTCATCCAGGATAGCCTTAATTCTCAGTTCAGGAAAGCCCTTCCATCGACAACCATGTTACTGGTCACGCCTGCATACCATCCATTCCTTAATCCCCAGTTTCATACTCCCTCAAACGGCCACTGTCGCACACCAATACCCTCAGAAAATTGAACTCCGCCTCAAACCCAAAATTTACATTGGCATGCACCTCGTTCAACTACCCAACTCCCCCACTATCACCACTACGTCACATCACTCCTCTATCTCGCTACCTCGCCCTCCTATCCCCTGCTTCAATAGCCCGCAACTGAGATGATCCTATACCCTTACCATCGCTAAACGAGTGCCACATCTCATTGCAACCCTTTCAATCCTCACCGCTAGTCCAGAAAAGCCACAAACTCCATCGCGATCTAAAATCGACCCCCTTCCAGTGATGATCGGACCCAAAATCGAGCACGCCATGGTGACGCTCTCCCTTACCCAATTACAACGAAACAGAACTCGTTGGTTTTAATCAAGTATTTGGTTTTCTATATATTTTCATTTTTATTTAAAAGAGGGAGAAACAGTTTCTGTGGTGAGGAACGAAGGGGATTTTGGGCTTGAACTCTTCGTGAGTATTGGGATCCGGAGGAATCAAATGGGTCAGCTTATTATATAGAATGCGAAGGGTGAACAAGATGTACAGCTTCATTAACTTGCTGTTTCTTTGATACCGAACAAGGCATGTTTTACAGCTCGAGGAGAAAATAATTTGTGTGATGTAATGGTTTAGGTCTGAGTATAGGAAGAAGAGGTCGGCAATATAGGGTGTACAGGAGACAAACCAACATGCCATTCATTTTTGTTTTACTTTGTCAAGAAGAAGGGAGACCATTCTTACTGCTCGAAGAAAACTAGGTCTGCGATGTAGAAATTTAGGTCGGCCTGTTTTTCATAAGTACATTCATTAAGTAATTGATTTGATTCGGTTTTTAACTTCGATCCCAATTTTATTTCGTATTACGATAAAAATTTATTTATATTATTAACGCAATATTTAAAATGATATTAAATGTTTGAAATTTACCGACCAAAATCCGGGTCGTTACATTCTTCCCCCCTTAAAATAATTTCGTCCTCGAAATTGCTAAGGTAGGAAACATGATACAAACTCATTACTTTTCAACATATTTACTTATGTTGAAATTCAACTCCTCATATTTCTACGACTTTAATTTCAACCAAAACTTTTGGTTTCCATTCATATGCATTCTAATTCATATTCATTTCAATTTATTTCAAATTGATTCTAGTCAATTTATTAACCTCGAACCATTTAACTTGCTTCAGTTAAATTTTAATTCCAGAATCCAAATCACAGGGTTTTTATTTCAAATCCTTTGAAATACATAAATGTATACTTATATTTATTTTCATCTCAATTCAAAACATTTGAATTTTCAAACCACTTGTTTTCCTTTCAAACAAATTCCATCAAAATTTTTCTAAGGTAGCCATTCGTCACTTAGAACTCGAAAATGAATACTGATGAAGCTGCAGTCATCATCAGAATTATTTTCCAGCGGCTGAAGTGAGTTCAGTGCCTTATTATTTCAAAATCCATGCTTTTCTTTCAAATCCTTTAAAACAAATCTATATTATTTTAATATACTTTGAAAAATATTTTTCAACTTCCCAAGATTTTGAATTCTTAATTCTGGTTTGAATTTAGTTCTAATTCATCTCATTTGTATATTTAATTCCTATACAAATTCTACTCTGGTTATAAATAACCATTTTAATTTTATAATCTCATTTGATTATAAAATCAATATCCAACACATCCATATAATAATAATTCTAGAAAATTATTCTTTCTATATCAAAATAGAATTTTGGGTAAAATAATTTCATTTACCCACTTTAAAACAATACTGTGTCGAATTTCTCTGTTTAAGCGTTTAGAAATCCCTATCGACTTCGTGGCGTCCCACGATTCGACCAGAATTCATAAACTACTCACAGACTAGTCAACACAATATAAAACAACTTTTATATCAACTAACAAATACACTCTCTCGTATCTATACACTCAACTCATTCTAGGGTACTACTGACCCTATCTCTAATGAGCACATGCCACACAAGCCTAGGTGTTCGCTCACCCTAAGCTCTGATACCAACTGAAACGACCCGCAAATCTGAGCTATCTGAGTTGACTAAATACACAACACGTCCAACCCAAATAACACAGAAATACGAACCATTAATAGAAAGGAGTTAGAAGATGAGAAATAGGAAGAAAGAATTTATTAGAATAGAAGAAAACGAAGATCACAACTCACAGCGGAACGAATAAAAATATATTATATAACATAAGCTTTGAAATACAAAATCTTACATCATATATAGATACCACCATCAGAGTACAATACAGCATTTGGTACAGCGGAAATAACTCTACATAACTAACTTTGAAGCCTCCTGCTTCAAGCTCCTCCAAGTGTATCTGTAAAAGCCTGAAACACTTGACTGCCCGAACAAAAATTTGGGCACCCAAGAGTTTAGGAAAAACAAAATAAACTCTGGGTCAGTCATGGGACTGGTGTGAGTAAACTCCAACCACTTGTTTAACTTTCAAAAATCCTTTTCGAAAGAAAAGATAATAGTAAGACCAGCCCACACATAAACATGGACGGTTTTTACCTTACTATAACCCAAATCACTTTGATACGAAAATCCAGTGATATTATAGTAATGTCTATATCAAATAAATAACCGAATAGCAGAACGCTTGCATCTCACGCTCCACATATATAGTATAAAATCAAAAACCGCATGGCGCTTATTGGAGATTGGATTTCCAACATGACAAGGTATGGAACCACCTTCCGACTGTGTATCTCTAGAGAGGAATACACTGGGTTCAACAAGAACATCTTGTAACCCGGCCCACACATGACCGACCACTCATTTCGCTTGAGTGTATCGAATGTATATCACCAACGGTTGGGATCAGCAACCGTCTCCCGACTGGGACAGCATCGAATAAAATAAGAAATTAAATGAACCTCTAGATAGGTGATTATACATCCTAATGGGTGCGACCCACATAGCCATGCTGCCTGCCCGATTTTTGTCCTTTCCCGGATGTTGAGGCCTGAGGCTACGAATACTTACCATTCATTGATAGCACAATCACTTTGAATGCCACATTGTCAGATCCGTTTATCACTAGTTGAGTTTGCACAAATATTCTGGATATTATGCTAAGGGATAAATCCGTTGCAACCATATATATTCGTACAGACCAACCCATTTGATCATTGGAAATACTCTGTCAGACATTCGTCCATATACGTTCGTTCTGGGACTGAACGAAACCGAAGGCACTATTTCTATTACTAGAAAAGCTCTTGCACTTTACTCCGTCTTCAATATATTCAGCATACTTGGTTCGCAACGCTTATGCCGATACGGAGTGGTTCTTCGGATAATAATCCAACCGGTCTCTCCATATTGACAACGATGGTCAAAACTTCGATAGTCTGTGATTTAACTATCGAATCAAAACAAGTGTTCATCCAACATATCCAACAAATCACTGGGCCCTTTAATTAATATTTCATTAATTAAATCTCTTTTCCATTTCCTTATCAATATTTGTTAACCAAATATTTCAATAACCATATTGGTTTCTTATGCCATTTGGAAAACATTTCCATATATCGCCTTCTCTTATTTCCTATACTTAGGAAATATATTTTATTTGAAATTGAAAACAATTCCAATCACTTATCTCTTTCTCGACTACTTTAACTATCCTCAGGAAATATTTATATTTCCAAAATAACATTACTTGGGTTAAAACGAATGCGGTATAAACATCGTACGACAACCCAAATATTTATTTATCGATACCTTGATTTATAACTATCAAATTATCTGAAAAATATTCTATCTTCTTAAATTCCCGGAAAAATTCGCCATAACCTCCCCTGTATCGGGAGCATCGGGAAATTTCAAATAGCTTCCCGGTACCTTCTCATCTCAAAAAGAAAAAGAAAAGGCCAAGCGGCTAGCCGATACGGCGCATAAAATCTCATATATGAATTAAACATGTACCTTTTTGTCGAGCACATAAATTTAAATCTTCATATACTTCATATCAAACCTGCTTACACATGTTCACCTGTTTCCATTCAGTTTAACTCAATCCAATCGTTTGAATTCAGTTTCGCTCATTTATTCTTTAATTAGCTATTTTGCCTATTTCACTTCTTTGTTTGAACATAACACGTTCAAATAACATGTTTAACTTGCTCACAACCAAATTGAATTTCAATTTCAATTCTAGTTTCCTTTTTGTTTCGAATATAAATTTTCAAATCGAATTTACTTATTCAAACCCCAATATCCATTCGAAATCTCCTTAACTAATTTCTATTCAATTTAGTTAATTTTATTTAATAAATCAAAATCTGGTTTCTGTTTCAAAAATCATATTCGTTTACACAACTTGAATTCACATATATTTTACAACTCAACTCTGAAATTTTCTAAATAGCAAATTTCGGATTTTTTTTCCCGCTTAAAACCCTTTTATAACATTAAATAAACCATTATGGTTTTAAAACGATTCTGGCGCTGCTTTTCTGAAAATTTGATTTTGATATAACTCAAAATCTGTACGACGAAATCCAGATTTTTCTCCTTCTTTAGAAAACTATTATCAAATCGGTCCTGACGTTTCTTGTTTCGAAGAATTCCGACTTCAATTGCGTTCTGTATACTCAATTGAAGTTCGAATCGCCAATTTACGAACTGCAGCACTGCGGCAAGTTCGTTTTAATTATATTTATATATATAAACTTTGTTTAAATAAAATTCAACTCCCTTTCTGATATATATATCATATATTCAAATCCATAAATTTAAATTCCATTTGAATTCTATATTCAAATCTATTTTTCATTTCAAATCCCATATTAAACCTCACTTTGAATTCAAATACCATATTTAATTTTCTCTTGAATTCCAATTCAATATTTATATCTCTTTGGATTCAAATTAAAATTTGTATCTCTTGAATTCCAATTCAGGATTTAAACTCCATTTTCAAATACATTTGTAATTCCTATATTTGAATTCTCGAATATCCCAACTCCATTTAAATTCTATTTAAAATTCTAAATGTTTCAAGTTCCATTCTCTCTTATTTGAAATTCCCAATATTTCAAATTACATTTTTCTTTTATTTGAAATTCCATTTTTGAATTTCCTTTATTCCAATCCCATTTGAATTCCTTTGAATTCAAATTCTAATTCAATTCCCTTGAATTCAAATTTTATTTCAAAACTATTTGGATTTCTTATTTTGAAATCCTATTTCAATCCTATCTTGAAATCCTATTTTCAAAGTTTATTTCAAATTCTATTTTGAAATTCCATATTCAAATTTCTACTTGAATTTCTATATCCATGTTCAAATTCAATACTTGAATTTCTATTTCAAATCTCTATTCAAATTTCATATTTCAATTCTTCTTTGAAATTCTATATTTCAAATTCTATTCAATTCTTCTTTGAAATTCTATATTTCAAATTCTATTCAATTCTTCTTTCAAATTCTATATTTCAAATTCTATTCAATTCTTCTTTGAAATTCTATATTTCAAATTCTATTTCTATTTGAATTCTTATATCCAATTTCTTTAAACAAGTCTCGACTTCAATTCCTTTTGAAATCGATATTTCTATTTTTCTTTGAAGATAGATTTCCCATTCCAATTTCACACTTGTATTTCTATTTCTGAATTATCAAAGGATAATTCTTTTCTCTTCATTTTATAACTTCGTTATAAAAGAACTATTTATAAACTTCGTTTATAAAGGAACTACTTGTTATATTTTTCAAAAACAAGTTTATATTTTTATTTCCATTTAAAATTCAAATTCTATTTAAAAATAGAATTTTTCCTTTTTAAAATCTCAAATATCCTTCCACGATATTTTTAATAAATTAACACTTGGCCCAGTGATATTTAAACAATCAAATCACCGAATTTTATTTTTAACACATCATATATGAATATATGAAATCAGCAAACAACAAACAGATAATATATTTTTGAGGAATCCAGTTGGATTCCTCCAACCTGTTTTCCTGCATCCACAGATGTTAGCACATAAATAATACCCATTCTGCTTCTTGGCAGAATATCGTGGTATAGAAGGTCATCCACTAATCATAGCGTGGGGCGTATAGGTTAATCATCCGCTATGAAACTGCGGGCATCCGCTAATGAGACTGCGGGAATCCAACCAATCAATCAACCCAATATATATATATATATATATAAATAGCCTAAATAACTAATATATATAAAGCCAGCAGAAAAATCCAAACAAGCAGCAACAATTATTTTTAACGAAATAAAAATAATTATAACTAAAAGGTGAGTGAGATTTACTCACCTTGATTTTAGTTTGCACTTGTACCAATTCTTTTTTCTTTCTTTTTCCGAGGCGTTAACTTTACACGAATGATTCCAGCCGATTTATCCTTGCCTTGTCTCCTGAACAACTATGAAGCCATTAAACCATCATCGATCAACTTTTACTGAAAACAACCCTTAAAATTTCAGTTGTCCATCATGGCATTTCCTCGAACACCTCACAGTCATCAACAACTCCATCAGCCCTCACTTGCCCCCAACAAACTCATCCAGGATAGCCTTAATTCTCAGTTCAGGAAAGCCCTTCCATCGACAACCATGTTACTGGTCACGCCTGCATACCATCCATTCCTTAATCCCCAGTTTCATACTCCCTCAAACGGCCACTGTCGCACACCAATACCATCAGAAAATTAAACTCCGCCTCAAACCCAAAATTTACATTGGCATGCACCTCGTTCAACTACCCAACTCCCCCACTATCACCACTACGTCACATCACTCCTCTATCTCGCTACCTCGCCCTCCTATCCCCTGCTTCAATAGCCCGCAACTGAGATGATCCTATACCCTTACCATCGCTAAACGAGTGCCACATCTCATTGCAACCCTTTCAATCCTCACCGCTAGTCCAGAAAAGCCACAAACTCCATCACGATCTAAAATCGACCCCCTTCCAATGATGATCGGACCCAAAATCGAGCACGCCATGGTGACGCTCTCCCTTACCCAATTACAACGAAACAGAACTCGTTGGTTTTAATCAAGTATTTGGTTTTCTATATATTTTCATTTTTATTTAAAAGAGGGAGAAACAGTTTCTGTGTTGAGGAACGAAGGGGATTTTGGGCTTGAAATCTTCGTGAGTATTGGGATCCGGAGGAATCAAAGGGGTCAGCTTATTATATAGAATGCAAAGGGTGAACAAGATGTACAGCTTCATTAACTTGCTGTTTCTTTGATACCGAACAAGGCATGTTTTACAACTCGAGGAGAAAATAATCTGTGTGATGTAATGGTTTAGGTCTGAGTATAGGAAGAAGAGGTCGGCAATATAGGGTGTACAGGAGACAAACCAACATGCCGTTCATTTTTGTTTTACTTTGTCAAGAAGAAGGGAGACCATTCTTACTGCTCGAAGAAAACTAGGTCTGCGATGTAGAAATTTAGGTCGGCCTGTTTTTCATAAGTACATTCATTAAGTAATTGATTTGATTCGGTTTTTAACTTCGATCCCAATTTTATTTCGTATTACGATAAAAATTTATTTATATTATTAACGCAATATTTAAAATGATATTAAATGTTTGAAATTTACCGACCAAAATCCGGGTCGTTACACTCTTCACTCTCAACATAATCTCCTCCATCAAAGTCTCCTTTTCTCCAAAATTGCAATAGCATAATCACCACTGAATCTACCAACCTTTGTAGAAATAATTGATGCACAATTTAAAACAAATTGCCTTGCTCTGATACCAATCTAGTATGAAAATTGAGCATATGCGGAAGCGCAATAAATAGGATCTAGATTTGCCAATTGAACATCAATCTAATCTGATAGCAATTATTCTATTACATCAACAAAATAATAAATAACTATGGTAGAGAAACAAAGAGACACAATATTTATACTATTTCCACTATCATCATAGTGTACGTCCAGTCTAGCAGAGAGAGATTTTATTCCACATGAGAGAATTACAAGAGATTACAAAATAAGAGTTTACATATCCAAACCTCAATCAGGTTTAACAAGAAGAGACACCAATGGGGATCACTGGCTTCAAGCCAGGATGGGTTTACACTAAAGTCTACCCCTCAATATATAGCCAGTGCAAATTTATGTGAGTCATCAATTAAATTACCAACATATGGTAATAATATAATGGAGGCAAATTACCATAACAATAAATGTGCAAACATAGGAAGTAAATCAATCCGTTTCTTTAGCATAGATAGAAGAAATTAATCCCTTCATTTATTTCTCTACCATCTCATCAAATGTAATTAATGCATTCCCATTATAAAAATATTTACTTTCCATACTTTGCAAATTTGTTCCAATCAATTTGTGATTTTGTATCACCAAATTTAACACACATAATTTATCTTTTTAACATTGAAACTAGAGATTTGGAAGAAAACTACATCTAAATAATACTATTGGCACTGATTTCCAAATCTTTAGTGTTTTACAACAAACACAATATAATTCCTGACATAATTTTAGGCAATATGTATAAATTATTTAAGTAAACCTACAATTTATATTATTCATAATTGTAATTCACAATTTCCAAGTTTTGACAGTATTTATTAACTGTTTGATAGGTGACAATTCAAATTCAATAATATTATGAACATATTTGATGATAATAAGCATATATTTTGAGATCTAATTCAAATGAGATAAATAGGCAATCATAAATTTGTATGTAAATTTCTCACTCACCTGAAAGCATCCAAATCTGAAATCTGAACAACCTTTTAGGCCTACAATTCCCAAATTCCTATAAATCTACAATTAATATGAAAAGGTGATACTTTCATATCTGTAAATATGCAAGAAAATAGGAAAAGAGGAGAGGATTTGATGTAAAATAGCTTATCCATCGGTTCATGTTCTTTTCCATTTATATCTGATAACCCCTTTCAATTTTATATGATTTATATTTGATTGATTATATATGAATATAATTTTGATTAAGAAATTTGATTGAAAGAGAAATGGATATGGCAGAGTTACGTTGCTGCCTACAAATTTGTGTGGAAAAGTATGAGGCCTTACCCCTTTATTTATAGGAGTGGAATTGTCCATGAACCGTTAGATTTATTTAAATAAACATACGTCCGTTTATATTATATAATGTAATGAAATTGCCCCTCAAAACCTAGCCATCGTCGGGATAGTCAAAGAGGGAAATATATATATATATATATATATTAATCTATTTATTCATTTCCGTTCTTTTTTCGTATTTCGTCTGTAACTTTTTCATACGGACTCCATTCGCGAAACTCAATACGTGAAAGTTGACCAGAATTCCGAGGCGAACGCATGGTTAAAGTTTCGTAATCAAGTTCCATCATTTGCAGAAATTGCTATTTTTGAAAATCTAATTAAATAACTAATATGTTGTCAAAATTCCGAGTTGTTACATTCTTTCCCCTTAAAAGGAATTTCGTCTCGAAATTCTGACACCTAATTATCCTATCCTACACAACCAATTTATGTATATCCACTTTGCAACCATGTGTATATGTGCATGGTGTACATAATGCATTTCAACCATAAAATATGCATGCAAAATGATTCTAAATCGGGCTCTCTACATGTATGCATTGAAAATTTTAAAACACTTTTGAAAACATGATGCAAAACATTCTAAATATACTGGCAGTTCTATATGAATGCAAGTTTTTAAAAACTCTATTCATCCATAACCTTCACACAATTACGAATAAAAGTGTAAAGCAACAAATTATTGCATCTGTATCCTACCATCTAAAACGTCACGCAATCTAATCGTTTCCTATTAATTTCTCCTTAACTGCAAAAAGGAAATCAAAGCGAAGAATTTTTATGTTTCCTCCGCTTATAAATATTCCATTTCCCGCCCTATAGTGGAATTTTTACCTCAGTTACCCAAAATACTTCAAAATTTTCCATTTGTAGACTGTAAGGGAGGCTTAAAACAAGCTCTAAAACGTAAAACGAGTTAATTAATAACTAACGCGCATCGTTGAGAAGGTATGGAAACAATGTTTCCAAGGCTAAAACAACCTTTTCCTTGTCATTATCATATCTTCGGTCCTACTGCATCACTAAAACGCGCACACAAATCATCCAAATATCTTCCTTACGCTATTCATGTGACCAAAAATTGAAATTTTTCATAAAAATATATTTTCGTATGAAAACTTCTTATGTTTATTTTTAAAATTGCTTGCCCGCATCATTTCCCTATAAAAATTAAAAATGATAAAAAGTTCTTTTTCAGACAACGTTTTCCAAAAACTTCAAAAATGTATTTTGCGGAAACTTAAACAATTCAGGTCATATGTTGGCGAAAAAGGAAGTTAGTCACGCAAAAATGCAAAAACCGAAATCACATACAAAAATACCAAAATAAATTTTAGCTTAACAAGAAACCATGATTTATTTATTTATATACCTGTGACAAAAACAATGCGAAACTGGTCCTTTGCTAAAATTTCTTCAACACAGAAATCTAATCTTTCCAGCTTTAGGACAACTGTTATTTTAGATAAGAAAAATGATATTTCATTCGAATAAATATGCGTGAATGACACAACCTTTTCCAAACATAGAAATCTCATTAACTAAAGTCGTGCGATTTAAAAAATATTAACAGCTACAAACACGAATCACCACAAAGCCAAGAACCCAATGCTGGAAAGGGAAAACAACAAAGATGATAACAAAACAACAGCGAGAATCAAAATAACGGTTATAAACAACGAGATGTCTTTCTCTGCGGATGGAGCTCAAACCAATTTTTTATGGTCTTTAATTAACCATAGCACGGTAGCTTGATGCTCAATCTCGTGTTATAAACACTGCTGGTATTGTTGGAGGTTCCCATATCACCATCTCTTTTAAGAGAGAATTTATAATGAGTAGAAAAACTACCAAAAAACTGCTACTCATGGAAACCCACTAATATTGTCTAAAGACAGAAATGGATAGGCAAAATTATAGGAAATAACTCCATCAGACAACACACAAGAACAAGAAGTTGAATCGAATATGATGCGACACTAAATGATGGTTACGCCATCGATAAAGCAAAAGACTAATTTCCGCACCATGAGATAAATCTAGTCATAATTTCCTATTTATAGAACGATGTGCTAAATAGGTCACATGTCTACATGGGAAGTTCGAACATAGATTCCTGAACACATAAACTGACATAAAAAAAAAGAGATTTGCGTCAAAACCTCCAAAGATTGTCAACAAAACACCATTCAAGTCCGCGTAAGACACAAATTCCTATAAAATCTCATCATAAATAGCTTAACTTAATCTCCGAAATGCCGATCATCTTCATAAAATTATATCCTAACAAGATATAACAAAGGCGAATGCATCACAAATAACAAATCATATTTTAAGATCTCAAAGCAATGGATCGGTGCAAGTCCTGTTGGAGAATGGAGTTTTGACGACAATAACCTTATATTGTAATATGATTTTATATGATTTTAAGATCTCGAAGCAATGGAGATAGTTTATATTTATGTTTCTATATGATTTTCAACTTTATAATATTTATTTATAACATTATATTTTAATACAAGAATTTTCAGAATTATATTTATATCAAAACACTTGAAAAATGTTCAAATTTCAATTTTGTACCTATATATGTCAACATACATACATACATACATATATACATACATACATACATATATATATATATATATATATATATACACACACACACATGCCGACATATAACTGTCATTTTTTCAAATTTGAAAGGAAGTGTTTTTTTCACTATTTGTGATGGTTCTGAAGCGTTGCAACCTTTCACACATTATAAAAAGGGGATGATTTCGAATTTTTAATCACTTCTTCTTCTCCCTTTCCACTCTCTTTCATTACACCATTATTTTTCGTTATTTTTATGATTTCTATACCTGTACTCTGCCGTATTCAATTCTGTTTTCAATAATCTTCGTCTCTCTACACTCTCTACTCATTACTCTCTTAATCAAGTGCTATTGAAGAGTTATAGGGCTGTTTGTAATAGTTTGGGTTGTGTTAGAAATTGGTGGTATCCCTTGTCGCTGTGAAATCGAGGATGGGTAATCGGTGGTATCCCTTGAAGCTGTGAAATCAAAGAAGGTATATTAGATCAAGTGTGTGGGTGGAATCGGTGGTATCCTTTGTAACCGTGAAACCAAGGAGGGTTGTAATTGGATATTGATATAGTAATAAAACTCTGCGCAATCCAGCGTTGCATAGGACTGGACGTAGGATCAATTCTGAACCGATATAAAATTCAGTGTGTTCTTTCCTTTTCTGTTCTTTACTTTTGTTTATCTTTGCATTTGTATTTGATTCTGTGTCTATAATTGTTTCTGTGGTGTTTGATTCATATAGAAGTTCATATAAGTTTAGGTTCTGTTTAAATTCTCAAAAGCACTATTCACCCCCACTAGTGTTTTTTTGCCTTAACGATCTATTCTGCAATCCCTAACAATTGGTATCAGAGAAAGGTCTTCCAAAAAGTTCATAATCTGATTTTTGAAAATTTTTATATGGAAAATTTTGGAATATCTGTTAACACTAGTGACAATTCATGCATTATATCAATGTTGAAAGAGTCTACATATAATTATGTTGAAAAATCGCGTGATCTACTGAAATATTGTTCAACTTAGAAAAACATGCGTTTTATGACTTTTGAAAAGTCAAAAGTTGAAAAGACGGGTAAAGTGGAAGTTGGCAATTCAAATTCTGAAATGGTGGATTTTGGAAATTCAAATTCTGAAAAGGTGTCTATTGGAAATTCAAATTCTGAACTGGTGTGTTACAGGCTATTGATAATTCAAACTCTGGAAAGCAATTGGTGGAAATGAGAAAGGAAAATGGATACTGGATAATGGTTGTTCGAGACATATGATGGTAAATCCTGAATTACTCAATAATCAGAAATATGAAGACGGTGGAATGGTGAACTTCGGAGATAACTCTGAAGGATACATTACTGGAATCGGCAATGTCGGTAATTCTGAAACTCTTACTATTTCTGATGTTTTACTAGTTAGGAATTTAAAACACAACTTACTAAGTATAAGTCAACTATGTGATAAGGATTATAAAATAAACTTTGAAAAGGATAAATGTTTTATAGAAGATAGGAATTCAAAAGTAATATTCGAAGGAGACAAAGAAAAATATCTATATATTGAGTATGAAAATCTCCAGCGATAACCTTTGTCTGATGGCCAATACAAGTGATCCCTGGATCTGGTATAAGGGATTTGGTAATATAAATTTCAAACACATTTCTAGGATTTCTAAATTATATTCAATTAGAAGATTATCCAAAATAAAATTTAAAGTTAATAACTTATGTGATGCTTGTCAGTTCGGAAAATCAAAGGAAAGTTCATTTAAATCAAAAGAGGAAATTACTACCTCAAAACCATTAGAGTTAATTCACATGGATTTATTTAGTCCATCTCAAGTTCAATCAATAAATCATAATAAATATGTTTACGTAATAGTTGAAATTTTTTCTAGATTTACTTGGACTTTGTTTCTTAAAATTAAAAGTGATGCTTTTGATTAATTTAAAACTTTTTCTAAAAGAATTCAAAATTTATTATCACTAAAAATCAAAACAATATGAAGTGATCATGGTGGAGAATTTGAAAATGAAAGTTTTGGAAAATATTGTAATAAAAAGGGAATAACCCATAATTTTTGAATTCCGAGAACCCCTCAACAAAATGGAGTAGTTGAACGTAAAAATAGAACGATACAAGAGTGTGCGAGAAATATGTTATCTGATAGTAATTTACCAAGAAATTTTTGGGCTGAGGCAGTAGCTTGCTATATTATAAATAGAATCTCAATTAGACCTTTAACTCATAAAACACCATATAAACTTTTGTATAATAAGAAACCAAAATTATCATATTTTAAAATATTTGGAAGTAAATGTTTTATATTTAGTACTAAAGACAATCTAGATAAATTTGACTCGAAATCCGGTAAAGGAGTATTTATTGGGTATTCAGAAAGAAGCAAAGCATATAGAGTTTTCAATATTCGAACTCATACCATAGAAGAAACATTAAATGTATCTTTCGACGATAATTATAAAAATATAACTCAAAACAATGAAGATGAATGTGAAAATGAAATTAATGAGATAAACCAGGAAGATAATCAACCAAACAAACATATTAGATTACTTAGAGATCATCCTGTTGAAAATATCTTAGGAGATATTGAATATGTTATTAGAACTCGTAATTAATTAAATAATATGAGTAATACTGCATTTATTTCAACTATTGAACCTAAGAATCCAAAGGAAGCATCTTCCGATGATTCATGGATACTTGCTATGCAAGAAGAATTGAATCAGTTTACTAGGAATGATGTATGGGAACTTGTTCCTAGACCAGAGAATAAGACTATAATAGGAACCAAATGGATTTATAAAAATAAAATGAAAGAACATGGTGAGTTCGTAAGAAATAAAGCACATTTAGTAGCACAAGGATATACCCAAGAAGAAGGAATAAATTATGTTGAAACTTTTGAACCTATAGCAAGACTAGAAGCTATTGGGATTTTACTAGCCTTTGCAAACCATAATAATTTCAAATTATATCAAATGGATGTCAAAAGTTCTTTTCTAAATGGATTTTTCAAAGAAGACGTATATGTAGAGCAACCACCTCTATTTAAAGACGAAAAATTACCAGATCATGTATATAAGTTAAAGAAAGCATTATATGTATTAAAACAGGCTCCTAAGGCTTGGTATGATAGATTAAGAAATTACCTGTTACAATCAAATTTTGAAATAGGAAAATTAGATAATACTTTGTTCATTAAGAAAAATAAAAAGGATATTCAATTAGTACAAATATATGTTGACGATATAATTTTCGTATCAATTAACGATAAGATGAATAAAGAATTTTCAATGACCAAAGAATTTGAAATGAGTCATATAGGAAACTAACATTCTTTTTAGGATTACAAATTCGTCAATTAAAGAATGGAATATTTATTGATCAAGAAAAATATGCAAGAGATCTAATTAATAAATATAATTTAACAACCACAAAAGGGAGACCAACACCTATGGCAACTAATATAGCATTAAGTAAAGATGATACATCTAAAGATGTGGATCAAAAACTATATAGAGGAATGATAGGGTCGTTATTATATATAACTGCTAGTAGACCAGATATAATGCATAGTGTATGTGTCTGTGCAAGATATCAATCACAACCTAAGGAAACACATTTAAAGCTGTAAAACGTATTCTAAGGTATGTAAAGCATACATCAGACTTTGGATATCCTAAGGATGATTCACTCGACTTAGTTTCTTACTGTGACACTGACTATGAAAGATGTAAATCCGATCGTAAAAGTACTAGTGGAACAAGTCATGTGACACCCCACGTTCGTTAATGTCACTCACAAAGGGAATGCATTAAGTTTCATGAAGCGTTATAGTAAACAGAACGGAAATATAACAAGACAGACATATAAAATAACAATGGAATAAAAAACTTTAAGATACCGTGGTCCAAAAACATCACATATATGAAATACAAAAGCCCATTACAATATAAAGGCTACTGTCTTGTACTTGAAAAATATCAGAGAACATAAAAGAAATAAAATTCCCCAAAAACAAAATATAGCCATAGCAACAAGGATAGGAGCTTGAGCAATACATCTCAGCAACTCCAACAAAAGTAAGCAGAATCACGGTCAAGCGTGAGTGTTTCCGCACTGAGAACCTGAGGGGGGGGGGTTAGGGAACGGAAGAAAGAAGGAGAAACAGAAAGGGCCAGACATAAAGTATGGCGAGTCTAGTTACTTTTAGCAAGTAAATAAATAAAAGTAGCATGACAGACATATAAAGCGGATAAGAGAGAGATAACTACATAAAAGGCAAGTAGGACAAGGTGAACATGATATGGTGTATATGCTTCTAATGATTACTTTGCACTACTACTAGTATATCCAGAATGAGACGATCCCTTCCACTATAAGGTGGTAGACTTAAGCATACGTCCAAGTATACCTTAACTACTACCCTAATGGATCGACTCCCTAATAAGTGTAGATACTCTGTGACGGCCCCACCGTAGGATGTATCACGTCCTAAAGTGGCAAGCCTCCGCTGATATACACAGCCCCATATCTACAGGTGTCACAGTCGCCTTATCCCACTCTGCCCGGCTCATGCATGCATATGGCCCGGTCGGTTTGCGCCGCCCACACCGTCCTCCACGTTTGGATCTCTTACAATCAATCCAGTAAGCGTGCCCCTTCTCCGACCTAGTTCGGAGTACATGTTTTGATACCTACTCCGTGTTACTGGATGAAACGGTTCCCACGCAATATCATACAAGCTCTTCATTTGTCTTGTATCCCCCACTAGGTTTTCCATTTGATTATGTATACCACCAGGTGTCTTTAATTACATATCTTTGTTATTTCCATTGGTTATATATACCACTAGATGTCTTTAATTACATAACCTTATCGGGCCTATATGTAAATACTACCCACCCCCTCAGATTTGCTTAACCCACCCACTGTCCAACTAATTTTACTTAACCCTAACTTTAGTTCATAATCATACAATCCCTATGGATTAGATTAGGTTAAGTAGTCCAATTTATTACCATGTCCATTTATGGTTTATAATGGGCTAGATCTCCCACATTAGGCCAACAACTTGTGGATGCTGGATATGCCGGTCGGGTCCGGGCAGACTTCTTCCACAAGTTGGGCTTAACCTCGTGTCATAGCCCGTCTCGTATTTGTGCACTTAGACCTCTCACATTATATTCAACATTAGTGGTTGCTGGATATGCCGGTCGGGTCCAAGCAGATTTCCACCACTAATGCAACCTAACCTCGTGTCATAAGTGCAATTACAATTTCTAATTGTAATCTTAGACATTTCATTATTATCCAAATTCTCACTTATATAGGTGATTATGTCCCTTTTTCCCCAATTTTATACAAAGTGAATTATATGTCCATATTCATATCCATTAACCAAGTTATGCCAATTCTAATATTTTTCCCCCGTTCCCTCACTAACGCATTCGTATATATTTGGTAGTATCTAGGCTAGGAAGTAGCCTAGTCATAAATAATAAAAGGGAAATGTGATGTGAAAAATGAAAATAGTGATAATTCCAACGAAAATGACACAAACATATATATATATTGGCATAGACATGTATTTGGCATAATAATAAGGTGGATATAAAAACAGATCTAGTGAAAAGGGTAATGATAAAATTAGATCTAACGTACTTAGGATGAACAGATCCAAATAAGAATTCAAATGTCCAATAATGACAGATCTCAATTAATCACAACCTGATGATCTAGATCTAAACAAAGGTTTAATTGTCCAGATAATGATAATCCCAAATTAACCACAAACTTAGAAAAAGGGTAAGATCCACATATGTGACATGATTAATTAACCACAAAAGAATCAGACCTATAAAATAGATCTAGCATGATAAGGTCTAGGCTCTAAGAATATTATAGATTCACAAATTATGATAGATCTAATATGATTTATTCATAGGCATGTATATATCCAAATCACAGTCATATCATAAATTACTTTTAATCATTTAAATCCAAAAGTAACTAACTCACTGTGTTTGGATTAAGAAGAGAGAACTAGAAAAGAGCTTGGTGGATTGTAGATCTATGCTTGAATCTCTAATTGATTTGCTTTAGTTGATCATTACTGAAGAAAAGATCCGTCTCAGTTCAGATACCAGCTGCATTTGGCCTCCATGATTTCCAATGAAGAAAACAAGAGAAATGAACCTTTATATATAGCTGCCAGCCCCTCTGAAATCGACTGCCACATCAGCCCTAGGGGTGTCAACACCCCTGTAGGCGGGTCAACCCCTTAGAGCGGGAAATTTGCCGCCTTTCGAAATTTTGATTTTTGAACCCTTTTCTAGATAAATTCTGACTCATATCTGACTCATATGTATATATATAATTCTTCTACCTGTATATAAACTTAAAATCCTCATAACTTCTTCATACAATGTCTGTTTTACGCAAACCAAATGTCTATCTTGACCAGAATTTCGCGATAGACGCAATGGCGCAGTGCATTTCCCTTAATTCCGAATGTTAAATTAATTATTATTTAATTTATCCTCTTTTAATATTTTTAAAATTACGGGGTGTTACACTCTCCTATACTCAAAGGATTTCGTCCTCGAAATCTCCAAGCTAAGAAGAATGTATCCTACCATCCACATCCATATACTCATCCACCAATCACAGGCATCCATTGTCCTTAAAGACTTCTAATGCATATATGAACATATGCAAAGGTGTGTGTGTGTATGTCCCAATACTAATGCAAAGATCAGGCGATCTACTGGTTCAGTTGACCTCCTTAATGTAATGTATGCTAGTGCCATGTATCCAATATGTATGCAAACAATCCTATTATAATATGTGAGCCCTATATGTGCGCACATTCATTCGTCCAAATGCAACATCAGTATGCTAATACATCCATTTCCATCCATAAAAGAAAAGAAAACGCATACACATTTATATGCAGCATGAGAGTGATGAGCCGATCTAGTGCCTAATGTGTGTGTATACGCATCCATAGGCAGCCATTAACAAACACTTGCATCCACTTGCATCCATCAAACATAACGTGTCTTAAACACATGTTTACATCCATAGTATCCCTATCTAAAAGTCAAAGATACTATGGATAGGATATATTCAAATTATAGAAACAAGCACAGATAAAATTTTGGAAAAGGAGTTAAGAACATACCCTCGAAAAGGAAAGGGTACAAAGCATGAATCTTGTCTTCGATCTCCCATGTTGCATTCTCTGGGTTATTCCCCACTGAACCTTTATCAGCTTGATCTCTTTATTGCGTAACTTCTTAACTTCTGATCCAAGAATACGGGTAGGAACTCGTCTAATTGTTACCTCCCGTTCCACTTCTACTTCCTCTAATATACTTGGCTCAACAACTTCCGCGGTGTCATGCAAGCACTTCTGCATATGAGAAACGTGAAAAACATCATGAACACCAGAAAGATTTTCTGGAAGCTTTACTCTATAGGCCATTTGGCCAATCCTCTCGATTATGGGAAATGGTCCCACAAACCTACGTGCCAACTTCCCTACAGACCCGAAGTGAACCACATTCCTCAGAGGTGACACTTTAATAAAAACTAAGTCTCCCACTTCAAACTCAATGTCCGTCCATCTCTTGTCTACGTAGGATTTCAGCCTATCTTAGGCTATCTTCATCCGCCGTCGAATAAGGTCAATCCTTTCAGACATTTCTCTAACCATATCTAGTCCAAGTAACAATCTTACCGTATATTCCCACCAGCAAGTTGGTGATCTACAAGGTCGTCCGTACAATGCTTCGAAGGGTGCCATGCCTATGCTAGCTTGATAACTATTGTTATAGGCAAACTCTACTAAAGGAAGATGCTCTTCCCAAGTCCCTCCGAAGTCTAGGATACACAACCTTAAAAGATCTTCAAGAATTCTGTTCACCCTCTCTGTTTGCCCGTTGGTCTGAGGACGATAACCGGTTGTAACACCCCGAATTTCACTTAATATTTATGTTTAGTAATTAAAGAATAATTAATCTCAGACGTGAGAATTAAGGGAAACGGGTTGCGCCATTGTGTTCGTCTCAGAATTCTGGTTGAGATAGAGTCTAAGTTTGCGTGATTTGGACTTCGTATGAAGAAGTTATGGCCATCCGAAAATTCAGAAAATTCAAAACAGATTTAAAATATTCAAATTTCAGATTTCAGAAGAGGCGGGAAAATTCCCGCCAGACAGAGGGTGTCGACACTAGGTCGACATGGGTGTCGACCCCCCCAAGGGGTCGACCCATGTGTCGACCCAGGGGTCGACCCCCCATGTCGGTCAGTTTGGCCTGGGTGCACTGATTTGAGCTTTGGGCTGTGTTTTGGTGGCTTATGACGAAATCTGACGGCTCTAAACTAAATTAGGGTTAATCTAAGGGCCTAAACTACATCCTAATTCTATAAATACACCCTAAGACTACCCTAATTCATACTAAAAATAGATACAACGTCGTTATGCCGTCAAAATGCAACTTGAAGGAGCCTCCATCAAATTGTAGAAGAAGATAGCTTCTCAAATCAACTTCTAATCAACTCTAGCAACTTAATCTTCTTCATAGGAGTGATAATCAACAAGTTGTGAGTTTCTATGCCTTTAGCAAGCAATTGCTAAACTAATTATGATAGGATATAATGAGGTTATGGTTATGTATGTGGATCAATGCAAGTTATGTTATCATATGCTATGTGTTCATGATGTTATGCAAGTTATGCAAGTCATATGCTATGTGTTCATGATGTTATGCAAGTTATGCAAGTCATATGCTATGTGTTCATGATGTTATGCAAGTTATGCAAGTCATATGCTATGAGTTCATGATGCTAGTTATGCAAGTTTTATGCTATGTGTTCATGATGCTAGTTATGCAAATCACTATGATAAACATTGATCCATTATAACACCATGTTATGCAAGTTTGGTGTTTGATTATATGCAAGTTCATATATGACATGTTATGCAAGTTTGGTGTTTGATTATATGCAAGTTCATATATGACATGTTATGCAAGTTTGGTGTTTGATTATATGCAAGTTCATATATGACATGTTATGCAAGTTTGGTGTTTGATTATATGCAAGTAACATGTGCAAGTTTACACCTTTGTATGAGATGCATACATATGCAAGTTAACCTCTTTATATGTCACACATATATATGCAAGTTTACCCCTTTGTATGACATAAGTAACTTATGCAAGTTACCCTCTTTATGACATATGTGATTCATGCAAGTTGGGTTGATTATTTATGCTAGTTGGGTTTGATGCTATGGTCATATATGCAAGTTGACACCTTTAAAACCCATGTTGATGCTAATGTTATGCTAAGTTGAACCCATTGTATTTGTGGTGAATCTTCCCTTTTAAGTATGTCATGTTAGCGTATTACGTGGGGAACGATGGGGTTAATATTCATGTTAACAAAATTGTGATGAAATTGGTATGATATTGCATACCATAAGTGGATGGACATAATTGAGCCAATTATGTACATCATTAAATTGGAATTAATTAGGGAAAATTAATTCAAAATATGGGGGTGATTAATTAGGTGTAATTAATCGACTAAGACACGAGGTTGGACCCTTTTGTAGCATAAGACTGCCCGGACCCGACCGGCAAATCCAGCGGCTACAAATGATTGGCCCAATGTGAGAGGTCTTAGGCATAAACTAAATACGTGACAAGTGTAAAGACACGAGGTTAGACTCTGTTATGGCATAAGGCTGCCCGGAACCGACCGACAAATCCAGCTGCCATAAAAGACAGTCTAATGTGAGAGGTCTTTACAAAGGTTACGTTCTTAATCAATTAAGAAACACTTAACCAGATAAGCATGTAGTGGGGCATGAGGGGTTAAGTGGGTGCCTTGGGTGGCATGTGGAAATCAAGTAAGTGCCTTGGGTGGCATGTGGAAATCTAGTGGGTTGCCTTGGGTGGCAATAGAAAATACGATTAGAAAACTTAACCAAGTGGAAACATGTAATTAAACATGATTAAAGGGTTAAGTGGGATGCACTAGAAAAAGGGACAAGCTTAGGTGGGTAGCTTGTGGGGGCCCATTTCAACCAGTAACCCATATGTATCTTATTGGGCTCGACCCATGTCGAGGACGAGACACGCGTACTGGGCTTGACTATAAGAGGCCAAAACGGCTTAGCGGTGGCAACGCAAGTCCAACGGGTTTCATATGCGTGTGTGGACCCGGGCTGGTAGGTAAGACGTTGTTGCATCATGTAGGTATAAGCCGTGCACCGTTGGTTGTATCGGGTTGCCACTTTGGGGAGTGATACACCCCACTGTGTGGCCAACACGGGTATCTACGTTAGGGAGCCGATCGCTTGGGGAGTAGCGGGTACACCTGGTGGAGATAGGGGCAGATGGCACCTATGTGGTCAGCTAGGGGTACACGAAACTACTAGTTATATTTTCTAAGTCCTTGGGTGGGATCAACCTTTAAATAGGAATGACTGGTGTGGTGCAGTGTAGTAATTACCCTTGGGTGGGTAGATGCGTCTTTACCGTTATCATAGTTCATCCTATGTCTAGTTGGCTGCTTAGTGTAGTCATTTATCCCCAGTCATCACCATACCAAGTTTATATCATACCCTAATTACTTTAATGATTGTATTGTTAAAGTTATAGGGCTCACTCAGACTTATGTCTGACCCCGTTGTTTTTATCTTTTTCCTAACCCTCAGGTTCTCAGAGTGGGCCTAGCACTAGTGGGCTTTGATCAGATTGCTTTATCTATCTTTTGGAGCTTGGACCGTGATGTAAAGCCTAGCTTATCTTTTCTATTATGGCTATTAGTTATGTAGTGGGATTATGTACTTATGTTTTATCAGGATGGATATTTAGTACTTGACTCTTGTTTTAGTTGGTTTTGATATGTAACCAAACATGTTTATCTTCTGCTGCAATGAAATGATGTTTTAGATTTCAAGTATTATTTATATTTGTCTTGTTGTAATTTTTCTGTTCTATATTCACTTAAAATACTCCACCGAAGTTAAGGCATTCCCTTAGTGAGTGACCTTAGCGGGTGTGGGGTGTTACACGTGGTATCAGAGCTGAAGGTTACCGGAACATATAAAATTTTTAGAAAACTATTTTTCTAAAAACATTTTTGGAAGAAGTATTTTCAAAAACATGTCTTTTAAGAGAAATTTTTTTGAAAGAAAAGCATAATCCCCAATAGCCATATCTTTATCTTTCGAATTCTCCGTTTTGAATCTTTCCTTTTTCGTTTCAGCATGGCTGAGGATCTTAACTTTTCGGAGGGTGTGACGATACCAGTATGGTATAGGAGATTGATGGAGGCTAGGGCCACTGCTGCGAGTCCAGCAAATGTTCCTCCACCAACAGTTGCACCCGATCTTCCTCCACCTCCTCCTCCTCGCACGGATACTTTTACTAAGACTTGCAAGGAATTTAAGGCTATGGGAGGGAAACCTTTTCAAGGATCAGAAACTTTTGTGGAAGCTAGAGATTGGCTTAAGGAGGTAGAAGAGTTGATAGATATCTTTGAGACGGAAGAAGGAAAAAAGTCAAGTTAGTTGCTTGGTTAATGAAGGGAGAGGCCTTGTTCTGGTGGGAGGTCACTAATGGAGAGCGCCCTGTTGACTCTTGGGCGGATTTCAGGCAAAGGTTTGTGGCAAAGTTTCTTTCAAGGGCGGAAGAAAATCTGTATATGGAAAGGTTCTTGATTCTAAAGCAAGGAAACCTATCAGTAAAGGAATATGTCAACAAGTTTAATCAGCTAGCAAGATTTGGCATAGACATGGTGAATACACCGGAGAAGAAGGCTTTGAGGTTCGTTAAGGGCTTGAATGAACCAATGCATGGATTGGCTATGACTCACATCCCTATGGGGGCCACCTTTTAGAAGCTAGTAGACATGGCACTCATGCATGAGGAAGAGAAGGGTCCCAATGCTAATAAGGCACCCGAGAAGAAAGGAGATCAGAAGAGACCTCAACAGCAACAGCAAAACAAGGGTGGGAAAGGCAAAGGTGGCAAGGGAAAGAAGAAGTGCTTCAATTGCGGGACACCAGGCCACCTAAGCAAAGATTGTCGGAAGAAGAAGAAGACGGGCTGCTTCCACTGTGGCGAAGCAGGGCATCTAGTGAAGGACTGCCCTAAGAAGGGGCAAAGGACAGGATCTACCTCAGGAGGACAGGTGCAAGCTCTTATGGCACCAGGTCAGGCAAGGGGGAAAGTTCAGGCTCTCGCGGTTCCAACGATTCAGGAAAGAGGTAGAACTATTTCCGTTGAAAGTCTGGTTTTTCTGTTTGATCATCTTGTCCGTACTTTGTTTGACTCTGGCGCATCGCATTCGATTATCTCATCATCATTAGTTGAGTCACTGCACTTAGACACCAGTCTAGTAGATGATCCCTTGGTTGTTTCAAACCCAGTTGGGGGCTCCACTTATTTGTCCATGATATGTTTGGGTTTGAAGATTTCCATACTTAGCGTTGAGTTTAGATGTGATGCTTTTGTTTTGGGCTTCACGGGCTATGGGTTGATTTTGGGCATGGACTGGTTATCCAGTAATGGTGCCGTTCTTGATTGTGAAAGGAGAGTTGTTAGGCTCATGACCCGCTTGGGTAACACTCTCGAGATCTCTTGTAATCCCATGGATTCTGTTATGCTAAGTTATCTTGAATCGCTTGACGCTTCGGTCGAGAGTTTGCGATCTGTTAGAGTGGTCCGGGAATACTCGGATGTGTTTGAGGAGGTGAAGGGCTTACCTCCGAAGCGGGAGATAGACTTCCGAATATATCTGGTGGACAATGCTAAACCAGTATCTTTGCCAGTGCGCCACATGACTCCTCGTGAGAGGAGGGAACTCCATAAGCAAGTAGGGGAGTTGCTTGAGAAGGGGTTCATAAGACGAAGTATATCGGAGTGGGGTGCTCCAGTAGTTTTTGCCACGAAGGCGGATGGGTCCCTCAGACTTTGTGTAGACTATAGAGAACTCAACAAGCTCACAAAGAAGAATAGACACCCATTGCCGAGGATTGATGATCTCTTTGATCAGTTGGTTGGCGCCTCAATGTTTTCGCAGTTGGACTTGGCCACGGGGTTTCATCAGTTGAGAGTGGCTGAGGATAGCATAGACAAGACTGCCTTTAGGACTCCGGATGGTTTCTATGAGTGGCTTGTGATGCCCTTTAGTTTGACGAACGCCCCTGCATACTTTGTTGATTTGATGAGTAGGGTGTTCAGGGAGTACCTTAATAAGTTCGTGGTGGTCTTTGTGGATGACATCTTAGTCTTTTCTAAGAGTGAAGAAGAGCATGCCCTACATCTTAGGGAAGTGTTAGAGACTCTTCGAGCGCATAGCCTTAAGGATAAATTCTCTAAATGTCACTTTTGGAGGAAGGAAGTGCGGTTCTTAGGGAACGTGGTCTCTAAGGAAGGGATAGCTGTGGATGCCACGAAGGTAGTATCCATCCAAGATTGGAAAGTTCCAAAGAGTGCTACCGAGGTGAGGAGTTTCTTGGGGTTGGCTGGCTACTATAGGAAGTTTATCAAGGACTTCGCGAAGATATCAGCCCCATTAACTCGCTTGACAAAGAAGAATCTAGTCTTCGCATGGGACGTAGATTGTGATGATGCGTTCCAACGGTTAAAGAGAGCTTTAACCACAGCTCCAGTCTTAGTGTTGCCAGATGGGAGTAAGCCATTTGTTGTTTATACCGATGCTTATGGGACAGGACTAGGCGCAGTCTTAATGCAAGAGGGAAGGGTAATAGCCTATGGGGAAGGCAGTTGAGAAAGCATGAGAAAAATTATCCTACCCATGATTTAGAGTTGGCCGCTATTGTTTTTGCGCTTAAGACTTGGCGCCATTATCTTCTTGGAGAGAGGTTCGAATTGTTCACTGACCACAAATCATTGAAGTACTTGTCTTCTCAGAAGGATTTGAACTTGAGACAGCAAAGGTGGATGGAGTTCTTAGCATCCTATGATTTCGAGATAGCGTATACCCCTGGCAAGGGTAATGTGGTGGCAGACGCCTTAAGCAGAAAAAGGTTGTCCTTGAGTCCATTGTTCGTGGAACGACGAAGCTTGGAATTTATCTCGATGTTTGATTTTAGACCTTCCGTTGACTTTATACCCGGTTTTCTAGCATCCTTAGAGGTCAGACCTACTCTTTTGGGACGGATTGGCGAGGCACAGCGGGATGACCCACAGTTGGTTGAGTTAGTAGAGAAGCTCATAAGGGGAGAGTCGTCCAGCCATTTGAGTAGGTACAGCCTAGACGATAGGGGGTGGTTGCGTAGAGACGGTAGACTTTGTGTACCGCAAGACGAGGGTTTGAGGAAGGCTATACTTGATGATGCGCATCGTTCGAAGATGACCATTCATCCCGGTGGGGACAAGATGTACCAAGACATGAAGCGAGTTTTCTTTTGGGCTGGTATGAAGAAAGATGCGGCCGAGTATGTCGCTAGATGCTTGGTGTGCCAACAAGTGAAAGCGGAGCAAAAGAAACCTGGTGGGTTGCTTCACCCATTGGAAGTTCCGCAATGGAAGTGGGATAGCGTCTCGTTGGATTTTATTGATGGGTTACCGAGATCGAGGAAGGGTAATACGGGAATTTGGGTTGTGGTAGACAGACTTACTAAGAGCACCCATTTCATACCCGTGAAGAGCAAGAGGAATGCTCCATGGCTAGCTTCAGTTTACCTTCGAGAGATAGTTCGATTGCATGGGGTACCTTCTAGCATAGTGAGTGATCGAGATCCTATCTTCACTAGCGAGTTTTGGAAGAGTTTGCAAGAGGCAGTAGGGACTCAGTTTTGTTTGAGCACTGCATATCATCCTCAGACGGACGACCAGACCGAGAGGGTGAATCGTGTTCTAGAAGATCTTTTGAGGCTATGTATCTTAGATTTTGGAGGTACATGGGAAGAGCATCTTCCACTGGTGGAGTTCGCGTATAATAACAGCTTTCAGTCTAGTATTGGTATGGCTCCTTTCGAAGCTCTTTATGGAAGGCCTTGTCGATCACCTACATGTTGGTGGGAATCTACGGATAAGATCTTTCTTGGGCCTGATATGGTTAGAGAGACTTCGAAAAAGATTGATTTGATTCGAAGAAGGATGAAAGCAGCACAAGATAGGCTGAAATCTTACGCGGATAAGAGGAGGACGGATCTGGAGTTTGATGTTGGGGACATGGTCTTTGTCAAAGTATCTCCATTACGGAATGTAGTTCGCTTTGGATCTGTTGGGAAGTTAGCACCCAGATTTGTAGGACCGTTTCCTATTAAGGAAAGGATTAGACGGATGGCATATAGAGTGGATTTACCCGAGAGACTTAGTGGGGGTACATGACGTATTCCATGTGTCACATTTGAGGAAGTGCCTACATGAGACCGCAGAGGTGGTAGAGTCGGGCTTGCTTAGAGAAGTGGAGGTAGAGCGTGATGCGACTATTCGACGAGCTCCTACCCGCATCCTTAGGTCATAGATTAGGAAGTTGAGAAACAGAGAGGTTCGACTAGTCAAAGTGTAATGGGGAGAGGATGAGAGCAATGCTACTTGGGAGACAGAAGCGAAAATGCGTTCATTGTACCCATTCCTTTTTGAGGGTATGTCTTTTAACTTCTCCTTTATCGTTTGTCTAGTACTTATCTTATCTTTAGTATGTCCTCTCATTGGTACCCCTGACCTTTAGATAGGGTAAACCTATGGTTGAAACATGTGTTTGAGACATGTTATGATTGATGGATGCGTGTGGATGCAAGTGTTTGCTAGTGGTTGCTCGTGGATGCATACACACACACTTTAGACACTAGATCGGCTCAGTCAGTTCATATTGCATATTGCATATAATTGTGTGTAGGTGGCTATATTAATGGATGTATAATGGTTGTGTTGTCATATGGATGATGCATTTTGGTGTATGGTTGTGCACACATGTAGTAATAGTATGTGTCGATAGGATTCTTTCGCATACATATTGGATGCATGGCACTATCATGGTTTGCATTAAGGAGGTCAACTGAATCAGTAGACCTCCTGATTTTGCATTAGACAGGAAACATATACACACACTTTTTGCATATGTTCATACAACATTAGAAACTTTAAGGACAATGGATGCCAGTGTTTGATGGTTTGAGTAGATGGTTGTTTGGTTGGTAGGATACGTTCTTCTTGACTTGGAGATTTCGGGGACAAAATCCTTTAAGTAAGGGAGAATGTAACACCCCGAATTTCACTTAATATTTATGTTTAGTAATTAAAGAAAAATTAATCTCAGATGTGAGAATTAAGGGAAACGGGTTGCGCCATTGTGTTCGTCTCGGAATTCTGGTTGAAATAGAGTCCGAGTTTGCGTGATTTGGACTTCGTATGAAGAAGTTATGGCCATCCGAAGTTTCAGAAAATTCAAAATAGATTTAAAATATTCAAATTTCAGATTTCAGAAGAGGCGGGAAAATTCCCGCCAGACAGAGGGTGTCGACACTAGGGTCGACATGGGTGTCGACCCCCCCAAGGGGTCGACCCAGGGGTCGACCCCCCTTGTCGGTCAGTTTGGCCTGGGTGCACTGATTTGAGCTTTGGGCTGTGTTTTGGTGGCTTGTGACGAAATCTGACGGCTCTAAACTAAATTAGGGTTAATCTAAGGGCCTAAACTACATCCTAATTCTATAAATACACCCTAAGACTACCCTAATTCATACTAAAAATAGATACAACGTCGTTATGCCGTCAAAATGCAACTTGAAGGAGCCTCCATCAAATTGTAGAAGAAGATAGCTTCTCAAATCAACTTCTAATCAACTCTAGCAACTTAATCTTCTTCATAGGAGTGCTAATCAACAAGTTGTGAGTTTCTATGCCTTTAGCAAGCAATTGCTAAACTAATTATGATAGGATATAATGAGGTTATGGTTATGTATGTGGATCAATGCAAGTTATGTTATCATATGCTATGTGTTCATGATGTTATGCAAGTTATGCAAGTCATATGCTATGTGTTCATGATGTTATGCAAGTTATGCAAGTCATATGCTATGAGTTCATGATGCTAGTTATGCAAGTTTTATGCTATGTGTTCATGATGCTAGTTATGCAAATCACTATGATAAACATTGATCCATTATAACACCATGTTATGCAAGTTTGGTGTTTGATTATATGCAAGTTCATATATGACATGTTATGCAAGTTTGGTGTTTGATTACATGCAAGTTCATATATGACATGTTATGCAAGTTTGGTGTTTGATTATATGCAAGTAACATGTGCAAGTTTACACCTTTGTATGAGATGCATACATATGCAAGTTAACCCCTTTATATGTCACACATATATATGCAAGTTTGCCCCTTTGTATGACATAAGTAACTTATGCAAGTTACCCTCTTTATGACATATGTGATTCATGCAAGTTGGGTTGATTATTTATGCTAGTTGGGTTTGATGCTATGGTCATATATGCAAGTTGACACCTTTAAAACCCATGTTGATGCTAATGTTATGCTAAGAACCCATTGTATTTGTGGTGAATCTTCCCTTTTAAGTATGTCATGTTAGCGTATTACGTGGGGAACGATGGGGTTAATATTCATGTTAACAAAATTGTGATGATATTGCATACCATAAGTGGATGGACATAATTGAGTCAATTATGTACATCATTAAATTGGAATTAATTAGGGAAAATTAATTCAAAATATGGGGGTGATTAATTAGGTGTAATTAATCGACTAAGACACGAGGTTGGACCCTTTTGTAGCATAAGACTGCCCGGACCCGACCGGCAAATCCAGCGGCTACAAATGATTGGCCCAATGTGAGAGGTCTTAGGCATAAACTAAATACGTGACAAGTGTAAAGACACGAGGTTAGACTCTGTTATGGCGTAAGGCTGCCCGGAACCGACCGGCAAATCCAGCTGCCATAAAAGACAGTCTAATGTGAGAGGTCTTTACAAAGATTACGTTCTTAATCAATTAAGAAACACTTAACCAGATAAGCATGTAGTGGGGCATGAGGGGTTAAGTGGGTGCCTTGGGTGGCATGTGGAAATCAAGTAAGTGCCTTGGGTGGCATGTGGAAATCTAGTGGGTTGCCTTGGGTGGCAATAGAAAATACGATTAGAAAACTTAACCAAGCGGAAACATGAAATTAAACATGATTAAAGGGTTAAGTGGGATGCACTAGAAAAAGGGACAAGCTTAGGTGGGTAGCTTGTGGGGGCCCATTTTAACCAGTAACCCATATGTATCTTATTGGGCTCGACCCATGTCGAGGACGGGACACGCGTATTGGGCTTGACTATAAGAGGCCAAAATGGGTTAGCGGTGGCAACGCAAGTCCAACGGGTTTCATATGCGTGTGTGGACCCGGGCTGGTAGGTAAGACGTTGTTGCATCGTGTAGGTATAAGCCGTGCACTGTTGGTTGTATCGGGTTGCCACTTTGGGGAGTGATACCCCCACTGTGGGGCCAACACGGGTATCTACGTTAGGGAGCCGATCGCTTGGGGAGTAGTGGGTACACCTGGTGGAGATAGGGGCAGACGGCACCTATGTGGTCAGCTAGGGGTACACGAAACTACTAGTTATATTTTCTAAGTCCTTGGGTGGGATCAACCTTTAAATAGGAATGACTGGTGTGGTGCAGTGTAGTAATTACCCTTGGGTGGGTAGATGCGTCTTTACCGTTATCATAGTTCATCCTATGTCTAGTTGGCTGCTTAGTGTAGTCATTTATCCCCAGTCATCACCGTACCAAGTTTATATAATACCCTAATTACTTTAATGATTGTATTGTTAAAGTTATAGGGCTCACTCAGACTTATGTCTGACCCCGTTGTTTTTATCTTTTTCCCAACCCTCAGGTTCTCAGAGTGGGCCTAGCACTAGTGGGCTTTGATCAGATTGCTTTATCTATCTTTTGGAGCTTGGACCGTGATGTAAAGCTCAGCTTATCTTTTCTATTATGGCTATTAGTTATGTAGTGGGATTATGTACTTATGTTTTATCAGGATGGATATTTAGTACTTGACTCTTGTTTTAGTTGGTTTTGATATGTAACCAAACATGTTTATCTTCTGCTGCAATGAAATGATGTTTTAGATTTCAAGTATTATTTATATCTGTTTTGTTGTAATTTTTCTGTTCTATATTCACTTAAAATACTCCACCGAAGTTAAGGCATTCCCTTAGCGAGTGACCTTAGCGGGTGTGGGGTGTTACACCGGTGCTCAAATACAACTGTTCCCTTAATGCTTCTTGCAAGCTCCTCCAAATTTCACTGGTGAAGATGGGGTCACGATTGCTCATGATGTTGGAAGGTACTCTTGAAGACGAACTATCTCTCGAACATATATTGCTGCCAACCATAATGCCATCCTCTTACTCTTAACTAGAATAATGTGAGCGCTCTTAGTGAGTCTATCTACCACAACCCAAATACTGGTGTTTCCTTTCTTTGATCTAGGCAAATCATCTATGAAATCCATAGAGACGCTCTACCATTTCCACTGCGGAACTTCCAAAGGATGAAGTAAACCACCGGGCTTCTTTTGCTCAGCTTTAACTTTCTGGCAAACTAAACATTGAGAAACAAATTCGGCCACATCTTTCTTCATTCCGGCCCAAAAGAAAACCCTTTTCATGTCTTTATACATCTTGTCACCGCCTGGATGAATAGTCATCTTAGAATGGTTGGCTTCTTCTAGGAATGTTTTTATCAAAATTCCATTTTGAAGGACACAAAGCCTTCCATCTCGTCGCAAACACCCCTTTTCAGACTGAGGTGACTAGAAGTCTCCCCTTTTCAGAGCTTACCCATGATGTCTAAAATCTGTGGTTACCTTGCTGCGAAGCTCTTATCTGATCCATAAGAGTCGGTCATATTTCTAGTGATGTAAACAAATCGGGAAAAATCTCGATGGAGGGTCTAAAGTCAAAGGTTGATATGAATTCCAAACTTTTCCTCTCCACAAATAGAGGACTTAAGGCCATCCTCTGCCTACTTAGTGTTTCAGCCACTACATTACCCTTGCCAGGGGTATAAGCGATTTCAAAATCGTAAGAAGCTAAGAACTCCATCCACCTTTGTTGCCTAAAATTAAGATCCTTCCGTGAGAACATATACTCGAGAGATTTATGATCGGTGTATAACTCGAACTTCTCTCCAAGTAAATAATGACGCCACGTCTTTAGCGTAAATACTATGGCAGCTAGATCTAGATCAAGGGTGGGGTAGTTATTCTCATGAACTCTCAACTGTCTACCTCCATAACACACTACCTTTCCTTCTAGCGTTAGAACTGCACCAAGCCCTGTACCACATGCATTAGTGTAAACTGTAAACACTTTGTTCCCATCGGGCAGTGAAACACCCCACCTCCGTTAGGGTCACTCTCAAAGGGAATGCCCTAATTTTGGTGGAGGTTTATAAGTATAAGTCACAGATACACAAGACAGATATAAATACACATATTTTTGAACAACGGAAAAACAACAGCAATTTTTATTTCAACAAAATACGTGTTACACAAACCATGTCATAATTTGTCTTACAATACTTCCAAAAACATAACATCTTCATAACTGTCTTGATTACATTATTTAAAGAAGCATAAAAACATAAGTAAACTGCATAAGTCCCATAATTGCTGTCCAAATCCATAGCCCAAAACGAAAAAGATCCAAGCAATACATTCTTTCTCTTCAAGCTGGATGTGAAAACTGGTCAAGCTGCGGTATTCCCTCCCTGTGGACCTAGGGGGGGGGGGGGGGGTGGGACGAAAGAAAAGAAGACGAAAGAAAAGTAGAGTTAGACATAAAGCTTGAGTAAGTCTAGGACTATTCAGTCTATGAATAAAGAACTAGGTATGATAAGTATAAACTGGAAATGGGAAAGCACCATAAACTAAGTTAAGTTGTTTAGAGTCGAATATACTATCGTACCCCATATTAATCTCTGCATCCATATAAACTAGTTCCCAACAGGCGCCCTATAATCAGGGTGAAGTGATTCGTTTCTAATGATCGGCTCCTACTCGCATAGTTACATGTGTCTTACGGCCCCCGATGTTGTAGTTACCTATGCTGGTCCCACCATGGGGTGTATCAAGTCCCGTGGTGGCGGCCCGACACAATTCTAGAATGCACAGGTATACTACTGGTGCTCAGTGCCTTATTTTTCTGCGCCGGAGTGTGTGCACGCCCGCACCTCGTTAGAACCTACACTGTCGCACCACTGTCGTCGATTTGACCTCTTACAGTCGGCCCAGTAATCTTGCCCCACCCTGCCTAGTTCAGGGTATCCTGATACACCTTGTAGGGTTACTGCTGAAAAGGGTCCCCCGCTACTAGGTTTTCTATTTCTAGCCAACATGCTAAGTTGGTTAAGTGTTTTGTAAACCTAACCCCCAATCAGTCTGTATAGTTTAGCATGTTCCATTTTGATTAAGTATTAATTCAATTTACTTAATCCTATCAATCCTGACTCAGCCTTAATTGTCTTATTAAAGCCTCGACCTCTCACATTAGACAGGTATCGTTGTGGCTGCCTGTTGCCGGTTGGTTCCGGGAAGTCTTATGCCACAACTCAGTCTAACCTCGGGTCCTTATTGGGCTCCGTGTTTAACCACCCACATTGGATAGGTATTGTTGTGACTACTGGACAGCCGGGCGGTTCCGGGCAGGTTTACATCACAACTCAATCCAACCTCGGGTTAAACACATCGTATTTTCTAAATTTACATATTTTGTCTCTTTTCTTTTTATATGTAAATATTTGCGGCCCATTATTCAAATTCATCTTTATTGGGTAAAATTAATTTATACCACTTAATTGTTTTTCAAGGTTGTTGGCATGCGTCAAACATGCCAACACATATGTTCTATATTTTAACCCAATTGTCATTACCCCCGTTTTATACGTTCGCTACAATATAACATATGTTAGGTTTAACATTTAAACCCAACTTAGCCACATGAAAAAGGGGAGGCTTATAACATGGTGTTTATATATTCTAAGTAACATAAAAAGGGGAGTGTGAACGCATGAACTTGCAACATAGCGAACTAATTAACATAAGTTTGGCACTTGTGAATTTGCATTGTAATAGCATATAATCATGGCATAAACATACCTAAACAGAAATCATGGGTTTTGATCTATTCATATAATCATGGCATAAACATACCTAAACATGAAATCATGGTTCTTGATTTATTCATATAATCATATGATTTTAATAACAACATAGGCCTAAACATGTTTTTCAATTAGGCATAACACCAAGCATAGTTTAGTCATGTTCATAGAGTCAACACAAATTCACAAAGATGCTTACTTTTGTCTCTAACACAAAAGTATGGTTTTACACTTGAATCATGATACCAATTCCAACATAAATTCATATAAGTCATAATACCCAAATGGATCCAACTACACTAAAAGTGATTATAATATATATTATGTTGACATAATAGTGAATGATATACTTGCATGAATCTCAATTAAACTACCACAAACATGTAGTTGTTAACTTCCAACATGAATCACATACTTGCAAATATCCAATCGTGATACCACCACATCCCAAATCGTTTAGAATCAAAGCAACATACAAATATGGATTATTATCACCACAAATCAAATACAATTCTATTTCTCATTTTACACAAATCAAACACAATTATTTATTCACATCGGAATAGCACTCTACTTACAACGTATGACGAATCTTCAATTCAGGTTTGGATTCTGAATTTGGAGATGCTATCCTTTGTTGTAGGCGTTGTTTTGATTTAGTTGTCGTTGCTTTAAGCTTTTGAATTGTCTCCTAATCGTCTCCCAATTTTGACGGCTACTCCTAGTCTTGCCTCAGCAGCATGATGGTCTCATTCTCATTTTTATTTGTATGAATTAGGTGGAGTCCTAGGTCCTTTTTATAGAGTTTGTGAATTGATTAGGACCGTCGATGGAGCTTGGATGTATATTAGTCGTTCGTTTGAAGGGGAGACCAATCAGGAGCCGACACCTAGCCCTAGTGACTAGGCAAGACTCAGAAATTCGGCCAAGCACAGACCAGGCTAGCCAGGAGGGGCTGGGTTTGACCTGGCTTAGGGTCCAGGTCGACTACCCAGTCGACCCCCAGGTCGACTACCCAGTCGACCCCCAGGTCGACTACCCAGTCGACCCCCAGGTCGACTACCCAGTCGACCCCCAGGTCGACTATGTAGTCGACCTGGGTGCCCCAGGTCGACTACCCAGTCGACCTGGGTGTCTTGGGCAGGAAAATTCCCGCCCTGGCCAATCCGGCCCGATTTTTGAAATTTGAATTTGTTTTCCGAGCTGTTTTTGTCTGTTTGAATTTTAAACTGAATTCTGAAACTTCCGGAGGCCATATCTCCCTCATACGGAGTCCGTTTTACGCAAACCCGGACTCTATCTCAAGCAGAATTTCAAGACGATTGCAATGGCGTATCCCGTTTCCCTTAATTCTTTGATTTGAAATTAGTTATACTTTATTTTGTGAATTTCACTGTTATAGAATACACGGGGTGTTACATTCTCCCCCACTTAAAAGGATTTCGTCCCCGAAATCTTCAAGTTCAGGAAGAATGTACGTCCTAACATCCAAACATCCATCTACTCATCCATCAAACACGAGCATCCATTGTCCTTAAAAGACTTCTAATGCTTCATGATCATATGCGAGGTGTGTGTACATGTACTTATCTAATGCAAAATCAGTCGGTCTAATGATTCAGTTGACCTCCTTAATGCAAATTATGTAAGTTTCATGAATCCATTACGTATGCAAATTTTCCTATTCATGATTCTATATGAGTTCACAATCATTCATATAAATGCAACATCCATATGACAACACATTAAACATCAACCATATACGAATATATATATATATATATATATATATATGCATATGCAATATGAAGTGACAGAGCCGATCTAAAACCTAGATTGTGTGTGTATATGCAACCACGAGCAACCACTAGCAATCACTTGCAACCACTTGCAACCATCATCCATAACATGTTTCAATTACATGTTTTCATCCAAAGAGTTTCTACCTAAAAGATTAGGTCGAGGAGATATACCTAAAAAGATAGATAAAAGCGCAACTTAAGGAAAAAGAAAGATCAAAGATGTACCCTCGAGAAGAAAAGGGTAGGCTGCGCGTATTCTGGCTTCAGTTTCCCAAGTTGCGTCTCCCTCGGCGTCGCTCCACTGAACTTTGACGAGCTTGACTTCGCGGTTGCGTAGCTTTTTCACTTCCGTTCCTAATATGCGGGTTGGAACTTTCCTCACGGTTGCTTCACGTTCCACTTCAGCTTCTTCTAGGATATTTGGCTCTACCACTTCAGCAGATTCATGTAGACATTTTCGGAGGTGCGAAACGTGAAAGACGTTGTGAACTCCGGCCAGCTTTTCGGGTAGCTCTAATCTATAGGCCATTTTCCCTATTTTCTCAATAATAGGAAATGGTCCTACGAACCTTGGTGCTAGCTTTCCTGTGGTTCCAAAACGAACAACGTTCCTTAGCGGAGATACCTTAAGAAAAACTCTGTCCCCAACCTCAAATTCAAGGTCGGTCCTCCTCTTGTTGGCGTAGGATTTTTGTCTGTCTTGGGCTGTCTTCATTCTTCTCCGTATTAAGTCTACTTTTTCTGAAGTCTCTCGGATCATATCCAGTCCAAGTATGAGCTTGTCAGTAGACTCCCACCAACAAGTGGGCGATCGGCACGGTCTTCCATATAAAGCTTCGAAGGGCGCCATTCCGATGGTTGCTTGGTAGCTGTTGTTGTAGGAAAATTCCACCAAAGGAAGGTGGTCTTCCCACGTCCCTCCGAAGTCAAGGACGCACAGTCTTAGAAGGTCTTCCAAAACTCTGTTCACTCTTTCTGTCTGGCCGTCGGTTTGGGGGTGATAGGCTGTACTCAAGCATAACTGTGTGCCTACCGCTTCTTGCAGACTCCGCCAAAAATCACTTGTGAAGATAGGGTCTCGGTCACTAACAATGCTGGATGGTATTCCATGGAGTCGAACAAATTCCTTGAGGTAAAGAGATGCTAGGGATGAGGCAGTTCTTTTACTTTTGACAGGTAAAAAGTGGGCGCTTTTAGTAAGCCTATCCACTATTACCCAAATGCTAGTGTTGCCTCTTCTAGACCTAGGCAGCCCATCAATGAAGTCCATTGAGATGCTATCCCACTTCCACTGTGGGACCTCTAGAGGATGGAGCAGACCGCCAGGCTTTTTTTGCTCCGCCTTAACCTGTTGGCACACCATACACTTAGAAACGAAATCTGCCACGTCCTTCTTCATGCCGTTCCAAAAGAAAGTTCTCTTTATGTCCTTGTACATTTTATCCCCGCCTGGGTGTATCGTCATCTTGGAGTGATGTGCTTCCTCGAGAACCTTCTTTACTAAATCCCTTGTCTGTGGGACACATAGTCTTCCGTCTCGCCTTAGCTAACCCTTATCGTCGATGGAGTATCTGCTGAGGTGACTTGAAGTATCACTCCTAATTAGCATATCAATCGTCTCCACAAGCTAAGGGTCTTCGCGTTGTGATGTCCCTATTGAGTCCACTAAAGTCGGGCGTACTTCTAGAGATGCCAGCAAGCCTGGTACAAAATCGGAGGAGGGCCTAAAGTCAAAACTGGCTATAAACTCTAGGCTTTGTCTTTCAACAAACAGCGGGCTTAGGGTCAGTTTCTTTTGGCTCAACGCGTCTGCCACTACGTTGCCTTTGCCCGGAGTGTAGGAGATCTCGAAATCGTACGAGGCAAGAAACTCCATCCATCTTTGTTGCCTCAAGTTAAGATCTTTCTACGAGAAAAGATATTTCAACGATTTATGGTCAGTGTAAAGTTCGAACTTCTCACCTAGGAGATAGTGTTGCCAAGACTTGAGTGCAAAGACGATGGCAGCTAACTCAAGATCGTGGGTCGGGTAATTCTTTTCATGCACTTTCAATTGCCTTCCACCATAAGCTACTACCCTCCCTTCTTGCATCAAGACAACGCCTAGCCCTGTCCTACATGCATCTGTATAAACTGTGAACATCTTGCTTCCATCTAGCAACGTCAAAACTGGGGCTGTTGTAAGAGCCCTTTTTAGTCATTGGAAAGAAAACTCGCAATCCAAGTCCCAATTGAACACTAGATTCTTCTTGGTCAGCTTTGTGAGCGGAGCTGATATCTTTGCAAAGTCTCTGATGAATTTCCGATAGAAGCCTGCTAGCCCGAGAAAGCTTCAGACTTCTGTTGCGTTCTTTGGTGTCTTCCAATCCTGCACCGCTACTACTTTAGCAGGGTCCACAACTAACCCATTTTTGGATACTATATGCCCAAGAAATCTTACTTCCTCACTCCAAAAGTGGCATTTGGAGAATTTGGCTTTTAGTTGATGGACTCGCAGAGTTTCCATGATTGCCCTTAGGTGTTGAGCATGCTCTTCTTCACTCTTTGAGAAGATCAAGATATCGTCTATGAAAACCACTACGAACTTGTTGAGGATTCTCTGAACACCCTACTCATCAGGTCCACGAAGTAAGCGGGTGCGTTTGTCAAGCCAAAAGGCATGACAAGCCATTCAAAGAAGTCGTCTGGGGTTCTGAATGTCGTTTTATCGATGGTATCTTCAGCCACCCTTAGCTGATGAAAACCGGTCGCCAAATCGAGTTGGGAGAAAACAGACGCTCCTACAAGCTGATCAAACAGATCGTCAATTCTGGGGAGAGGGTGCCTATTCTTTTTCGTTAGCTTGTTGAGCTCCCTATAGTCAACACACAGACGGAGTGAACCATCCGCCTTTGTAGCGAACACCACTGGAGCACCCCATTCTGAAATGCTCCTCCTAATGAACCCCTTCTCTAGAAGCTATTTAATCTATTTACTGAGTTCTTTCCTTTCCCGTGGAGCCATGTGTCTAACGGGCAATGCAACGGGCTTTGCATTATCTACAAGATATATGCAAAAGTCTATCTCCCGCTTCGGAGGTAAGCCCTTCACCTCTTCGAAGACATCCGGATATTCCCGGACCACTCTAACCGATTGCAAACTTTCAACAGAAGCATCTAGCGATTCAAGATAACTAAGCATAACCGCATACGAGGGATTACAAGTAATTTCCAAAGTGTTACCGAGTTGGGTCATAAGCCTAACCACCCTTTTCTCACAATCCAGGATGGCACCATTACTGGATAGCCAATCCATGCCCAAAATCAAACCATATCCTGAAAAGCCCAAAACAAAGGCACTACATTTAAATTCTACGCTTAGAATAGAAATTTTCAATCCCACACAGATCATAGACAAATGAGCTGGGCCCCCAATTGGATTTGAAACAATTAAGGGGTCCTCTACCATACTAGTTTCTAGGTGCAGAGATTCTACTAAAGCAGATGAGATAAAGGAGTGTAATGCGCCAGAATCAAATAAAGTGCGAACTGGGTGATCATAAAGATAAACTACACTTTCTACAGAAGTATTTATACCTCGCTGTTGCAGAGGTGGCGCTTCTAGCGCATGAACTTGTGCCCCTGAGGTGGATCCAGCCCTCTGCCCCTGCCCTCGTTTCTTTGGGCAATCCTTAGCCATGTGGCCTGTCTCACCGCAAGAAAAGCATCCACCATTCATCTTGGCCTACTTTTTCCGGCAATCTTTCACTAAGTGCCCCACTTTTCCATAGAAATTACACTTCCTCTTCTCTTTGTTGTCTTTCCCGCCCTTCTTAAAGTCTGTCTTCTTAAGCTGCAAACCCTCTTTCTTCCCTTGAGAGCTTTCTGCCTTTGTCTCCTTCTTGCCATTATCCTCTTCGTTCAGCAATGCCATCTGCACCATCCTTTCATACGTAGCTCCCATGGGTATATGGGTCATGGCCAAACTGTGTAATGACTCATTCAACCCCTTGACAAAGCGGAGAGCCTTCTTGTGCGGGGTGTTGACTAGGTCCAGTCCGAACCTAGCCAGCTGATCGAACTGGTTAACATACTCTTTGACTGTCATATTCCCTTGCTTAAGAAATAAGAATTTTTCCAACTGAAGACTCCTTTCAGCTTCTGAGAGAAATTTAGCCTCAAACCTTGCCCTAAAGTCCTCCCATGTTTCCACTGGTCTTTCTGCATTAGTGACTTCCCACCAGTAGGAAGCGTCGCCTTTAAGTAGCCATACTGCCAGTTGTACCTTCTGCCTATCTTCTACCACAAAGATGACGAATAAGTCCTCGGTTTCTTTCAGCCAATTCCTGGCTACCACGAAGGACTCGGTTCCATGAAAGTCCTTTCCTCCCATAGCTTTAAAATCTTTACATATCTTAGCAAAAGTATTTCCCTGCGGAGGAGGTGGAGGAAGAGGTGCTGCTGCAGCTGGATGATTTCCTGCAGCTGGGGGAGGAGGAACGGTAGGACCTGGCTGAGTGGCCCTTGCTTCTAAGAATCGTCTAAACCAACCAGGTATTGGTATAACCTCTGGCAAGTTAAGTTCTTCGGACATGCTGAAACAAAAAGGATAGTTTCAAAACGAAGGATAAAAGATAGTACCTATGGCTTTGGGGGGGACTATGCCTTTATAAAATAAAATAATATTTTATCTTTAAAAATGCTTCTTTAAATTTTCTTTTGAAAATAAATTTTCAAAACTTTTTATCTTATGTGGTAAACCAATGCTCTGATACCAAGTGAAACACTCCACCTCCGTTAGGGTCACTCTCAAAGGGAATGCCCGAATTTTGGTGGAGGTTTATAAGTATAAGTCACAGATACACAAGATAGATATAAATACACATATTTTTGAACAGCGGAAAAACAACAGCAATTTTTATTTCAACAAAATACGTGTTACACAAACCATGTCATAATTTGTCTTACAATACTTCCAAAAACATAACATGTAACACCCCACCTCCGTTAAGGTCACTCACAAAGGGAATGCCTTAACTTTGGTGGAGCATTTTAGTAAATAGAACAGAAACTTACAAGACAGATAAAACAGTACTTGAAAATTTTTAACTTTATTACAGCGGAAACAGAAATTAATATGGTTACATCCTTTCAATTTCAGAATTCAAGTACAAAATATCAGTCTTGTACAAAGCCTTCAAAATGCATAGTTTAAAATCATAATCCCCATGGAACGGAAGCTATACAGAGCCAAGCCATACTTTAAGCACTTCAAGCAAAGAGAAATCCGGATCAAGCTAAAGTATTTCCCTCCTTGGATAACCTGGGGGGGGGGGGAAACGGAAGAAAGGAGGCGAAACAACAAGGGTCAGACAAAAAGTCTGGCAAGTCCAGTGACTTTCAGCATATGAACAGATAATAATAATATGATATGAACATAAAACTGGATGTGAGATAACTATAACAGGTGTAGCAGATATAACAGAAAACAGAATGATATAAACTATTGTTCTACACTTCTCTGCACTAATACTAGCATAACAGAATTAGGTGTCCCCCTAACGTCTAAATTGAAGCCGGAACGGGTACAGAATACTTTAACAGAAACATAATGCTAATAATGGGCCTTTACTACCCGATCAGAAACAGACAGAAGAAGAAACAGATTTATCCCTATGGAAACAGAATGTGGAATTAGGTGTACACTAGTAATGGGCCTTTACCACCCGAACAGACGGTACCACACAGAAACAGACAGGTGTTACCACCCAACAGAAACAGACGGTACCACAGAAACAGACAGAACTAAGCGTACCCTAAAACCCTACCCCGAGCGATCGACTCCCTAATACATAAATATCCTGTGTCGGCCCCACAGTAGGGTGTATCACTCCCTAAAGTGACAACCAATTGGCACAGACCTATTTACAGATGTCACGGCGTCTTACATCCTCAGAGGCAGACCGGGATCCATGCACGCACATGACCCGGTTGGAACACACCATCAACACCCCTCGCCATTATCAGAATGAACCTCTTATAATTAGTTCAGTAAGCGTGCCCGGACCCTACTTACTGTTGGGTCAAAGTTTTGATACCAGAAAGGGTTACTGACTAATATGGGTCCCAAACAACAGATGACACAAGTAATTCCCCTCCTAACCTTGTGTCCCCAGACTAACAGATTTCAGATTAACTTGTTTACAAGTTCAGACATACAGAATTCAGATTTACTAATTCACAAATTAAGTTAACAAGTTTTCAGATTAACGGGTCAGATGTACAGATTTTTCAGATTTGTCTAACTTTGTATTGGGCCTACAGATTCATGGACGGGTTTTACTACATCTATTAATCCCATTGGTTTAACCCTATTTTCCCCAATACGTTTTAGACGTCATTCTTATCTTAGATTTGCATTCATTATTAATGCACAGACCTCTCACATTAGGTCGGTAGCTTGTGGCCGCTGGATATGCCGGGCGGTTCCGGGCAGACTTCTGCCACAAGCCAGACCTAACCTCGTGTCTTACGCATGTTATGACTAACTTCTCACATTAGAACCTATTGTTTGCGGCCACTGGATGTGCCGGGCGGTTCCGGGCAGATTTACGCCGCAAACTCATTCTAACCTCGAGTTAGCCATGTTCATCTTTGCGGCCAATTAATTAATTATTTACCGTTTATGCGCACGCCCAATATATATGCCAATTCAGATTATATCAATAACAGAATGATCACATCAACTCAATTGATATAGCAGATAACAGATTTTAGCAGATTGGGTGACTTAACAGATTTAACCGATTTAGCACTTAGCAGATTTTGGCATATAACAGATTAGGCATCTAAACAGACAAATTTAACAGATTTGGCATTTCAATCTAATTAGCAGTCTAGGCAATATAACAAAAACTAGCAGTTTAGGCAACTTAGCAAATTAGCAGATTTAGCAAATCTAATATTTCTAAAGGTTCTATTTACATGCCTTGCCTAGCCATAAATTAGGCCTAAATTCATATGCCTACATAATTTTCATGATTCACAACATATATTCCATGTTTGCTTAAGCGCAGAATATGGACATAATTTGCCATATAACATATGTTCCAATTTTTGTTAAACTAGCATTTTACAGCAGATTCACATATAGATTATACCAAATATAACCATTAATTTCAATGCATGTCATATATCCAAAAATCCCTATTTAGGTGTAATTACAATAATAGATATCCTAATTAATGTAAATCTTAAGTTTCCATATCTTCCTTCTTTTCATGTCATGAATCATTATGCAAACTATCCCCAATAATATAAATCTTTAAACCATATCCTCTAAAAATCAGATCTTGCCTTTTTATATGCATTTTGTCCAAAGTCTCAAATCATATGTAATCTTTACAGTGGTTCCTCTTCTTCTTTTATCACAAAATATGCATAGGTCTAAAACTAGTTTATAACATATGCTTATTTTTTTTTTCTAATTAATTACAGGTCTAAATTACAACATAACTATGCATACAACATGCATAAATTATATGTTCATAGTCAAATTTATGCATCCAATCCCAAGTCATATGTCCAATATATTTTATGCCTCAGACCTAAAGTCATACATTCAATTTGGTTTTGTCAAATTTCTCATCATTCATCCCAAAACAAGAGTTGCAAGTTAATTTGAGCCGTCCGATGATGCTAGGGTAAATCAAGGCCATCAATTTCAAAAGAGGCCAATTATGTTCACAATTAAGGACTGTAAATTACTCCCATTTTAAATTATGTCATAATTACTATGCATGCAAATTACCCCCATTTTGAATTATGGCATAATTACTATTCCAATTACATGCAATTCCATGTTTTAGCATATATATATATTTCCTACAATGTACACATTTCTCATTTAGGACAAATTCTATATATAAATAATTCCTAACACATTTATGCCATAATTACTCCCTTAATGTACATTATCAACATTTATTATTTATTGCCAATCCATCAAACATAAATGCGTATTTAATAGATACATCTTTCCTTTTACCGTATACATTAATTATTCATATATACATGTCAATTAACATGAATGACAATATTAATGTATCCTTTTCATTGTAAATTAGCATATTTATATATTTCTCAACATATTTATATATTTCTCAAATTAACATGTACAGATAAATGTTAATAGCATGTTTTCAAATCAATGCCCTATTGACATATCTTTAAATTAAATGCCAGATAAATATTCGTCATATTAATATGCTTGCATGTTATGTTCACAAAATAATATCACATACCATATTTTTCTTATTCAGTGCCACATTGATGTCAATTGCAGGTTTATAAATGACATTCCTATTAATAGAAAATTAAGTCTAACCTATTCATATTCTTCCTCTTTGAAAATCCCCATTTACTGCATACAAATATTATGCATAAACCTTTCTTTTCACTGCTTGCATCCACACATTTTTATTTAATTTGTATGTTTATGACATAAATGCACATATGTACGAATATGTTAAATATTTCTTTCCTTTAATTTGTCATGAATCCAATTAGAGAAGGCCACTTATAAAAAACAATTCTTGGCAGGCAAAAATGCGCAACATACGCCTCATGATACGTACATGTTATATATATATATGTATGTATACGTATATGTATATATATATATATATTTCTTTTTTTTTCTTTTTATCTATCTTCCCAATTACCCATTTTCACACTAAACCACTTTTTGAACTACATTCACACTAGGCTATTTTAAGCCATTCCCCTAAACAAAAATAAGGCGCTGGCGGGGATCGAACTCTGTACCTCTTGTATGCAAGTCATGTGTTCCAACCAAATGAGCTACTAAGTCTTTTGCTTACAAAAGTTAGAACAATGCTAAACATTATTCTTTTCTCATTCCTCTTTTTTCATGTTTTGCTGCAATTTTTAATTTAAGGATATCTTTTTCATACGGAGTCCAATTTACGCAAACTCAGACTCTATCTCAAGCAGAATTTCAAGAAGAACGCAATGGCGTAACCTGTTTCCCTTAGTTCTTTGATTTCGAATTAATTATACTTTAATTTGTTAATTTCACAGCTATAGAATACACGGGGTGTTACATAACATCTTCATAACTGTCTTGATTACATTATTTAAAGAAGCATAAAAACATAAGTAAACTGCATAAGTCCCATAATTGCTGTCCAAAGCCATAGTCCAAAACGAAAAAGATCCAAGCAATACATTCTTTCTCTTCAAGCTGGATGTGAAAACTGGTCAAGCTGCGGTATTCCCTCCCTGTGGACCTTGGGGGGGGGGGGGGAACGAAAGAAAAGAAGACGAAAGAAAAGAAGAGTCATACATAAAGCCTGAGTAAGTCTAGGACTATTCAGTCTATGAATAAAGAACTGGGTATGATAAGTATAAACTGGAAATGGGAAAGCACCATAAACTAAGTTAAGTTGTCTAGAGTCGAATATACTATCGTACCCCATATTAATCTCTGCATCCATATAAACTAGTTCCCAACAGGCACCCCATAATCAGGGTGAAGTGATTCGTTTCTAATGATCGGCTCTTACTCGCATAGTTACATGTGTCTTACGGCCCCCGATGTTGTAGTTACCTATGCTGGTCCCACCATGGGGTGTATCAAGTCCCGTGGTGGCGGCCCGACACAATTCTAGAATGCACAGGTATACTACTGGTGCCCAGTGCCTTATTTTTCTGTGCCGGAGTGTGTGCACGCCCGCACCACGTTAGAACCTACACTGCCGCACCACCGCCGTCGATTTGACCTCTTACAGTCAGCCCAGTAATCGTGCCCCACCCTGCCTAGTTCAGGGTATCCTGATACACCTTGTAGGGTTACTGCTGAAAAGGGTCCCCCGCTACTAGGTTTTCTATTTCTAGCCAACATGCTAAGTTGGTTAAGTGTTTTGTAAACCTAACCCCCAATCAGTCTGTATAGTTTAGCATGTTCCATTTTGATTAAGTATTAATTCAATTTACTTAATCCTATCAATCCTGACTCAGCCTTAATTGTCTTATTAAAGCCTCGACCTCTCACATTAGACAGGTATTGTTGTGGCTGCCTGTTGCCGGTTGGGTCCGGGCAGTCTTACGCCACAACTCAATCTAACCTCGGGTCCTTATTGGGCTCCGTGTTTAACCACCCACATTGGATAGGTATTGTTGTGACTACTGGACAGCCGGGCGGTTCCGGGCAGGTTTACATCACAACTCAATCCAACCTCGGGTTAAACACATCGTATTTTCTAAATTTACATATTTTGTCTCTTTTCTTTTTATATGTAAATATTTGCGGCCCATTATTCAAATTCATCTTTATTGGGTAAAATTAATTTATACCACTTAATTGTTTTTCAAGGTTGTTGGCATGCGTCAAACATGCCAACACATATGTTCTATATTTTAACCCAATCGTCATTACCCCCGTTTTATACGTTTGCTACAATATAACATATGTTGGGTTTAACATTTAAACCCAACTTAGCCACATGAAAAAGGGGAGGCTTATAACATGGTGTTTATATATTCTGAGTAACATAAAAAGGGGAGTGTGAACGCATGAACTTGCAACATAGCGAACTAATTAACATAAGTTTGGGACTTGTGAATTTGCATTGTAATAGCATATAATCATGGCATAAACATACCTAAACATGAAATCATGGGTTTTGAACTATTCATATAATCATGGCATAAACATACCTAAACATGAAATCATGGTTCTTGATCTATTCATATAATCATGGCATAAACATACCTAAACATGAAATCATGGTTCTTGATATATTCATATAATCATATGATTTTAATAACAACATAGGCCTAAAACATGTTTTTCAATTAGGCATAACACCAAGCATAGTTTAGTCATGTTCATAGAGTCAACACAAATTCACAAAGATGCTTACTTTTGTCTCTAACACAAAAGTATGGTTTTACACTTGAATCATGATACCAATTCCAACATAAATTCACATAAGTCATAATACCCAAATGGATCCAACTACACTAAAAGTGATTATAATATATTTTATGTTGGCATAATAGTGAATCATATACTTGCATGAATCTCAATTAAACTACCACAAACATGTAGTTGTTAACTTCCAACATGAATCACATACTTGCAAATATCCAATCGTGATACCACCACATCCCAAATCGTTTAGAATCAAAGCAACATACAAATATGGATTATTATCACCACAAATCAAATACAATTCTATTTCTCATTTTACACAAATCAAACACAATTATTTATTCACATCGGAATAGCACTCTACTTACAACGTATGACGAATCTTCAATTCAGGAATCTGAATTCTGAATTTGGAGATGCTATCCTTTGTTGTAGGCGTTGTTTTGATTTAGTTGTCGTTGCTTTAAGCTTTTGAATTGTCTCCTAATCGTCTCCCAATTTTGACGGCTACTCCTAGTCTCGCCTCAGCAGCACGACGGTCTCATTCTCATTTTTATTTGTATGAATTAGGTGGAGTCTTAGGTCCTTTTTATAGAGTTTGTGAATTGATTAGGACCGTCGATGGAGCTTGGATGTATATTAGCCGTTCGTTTGAAGGAGAGACCAATCAGGAGCTGACACCTAGCCCTAGTGACAAGGCAAGGCTCAGAAATTCGGCCAAGCACAGACCAGGCCAGCCAGGAGGGGCTGGGTTCGACCTGGCTCAGGGGCCAGGTCGACCACCCAGTCGACCCCCAGGTCGACTATGTAGTCGACCTTGGTGCCCCAGGTCGACTACCCAGTCGACCTGGGTAGCCCAGGTCGACTACCCAGTCGACCTGGGTGTCTTGAGCGGGAAAATTCCCGCCCTGGCCAATTCGGCCTGATTTTTGAAACTTGAATTTGTTTTCCGAGCTGTTTTTGTCTGCTTGAATTTTAAACTGAATTCTGAATCTTCCGGAGGCCATATCTCCCTCATACGGAGTCTGTTTTACGCAAACTCGGACTCTATCTCAAGTAGAATTTCGAGACGAACGCAATGGCGTATCTCGTTTCCCTTAATTCTTTGATTTGAACTTAGTTATACTTTATTTTGTGAATTTCACTGTTATAGAATACACGGGGTGTTACAGGCAAGGTTAAGACTAGGGTTGTTGTAAGGGCCCTCTTCAAACGTTGGAAAGCAACATAAAAATCTATATCCCATGAAAATGCCAAGTTTGTAACAACTCGGAAAATCGGAACCAATTTAAAATTTTTATTTTGGCAATTTTAATGAATGTGCAGGATTCAAAATAAACCAGATTTTAGTGAAACATGAAATATTTGAATCTGTTTGAAAATATCTTTCTAACGAATCTGAAAAATTGAAATTTCATAGCGGGAATCAAAAGTTATGGCCAGTTGAAAATTCAGGATAGTCGCTATGGAAAATATAGCCATTAAAATAGAGATTTTGCAAACGACCTCCGTTTCCGACGATACTACTTTTGTCGGACCCGGAATGTCAAATTATTGTTAGACTCCAATTTTCATAATTTTTGGAATCAATATGTGTACGTGGCAAAGAAAAACGTGTTTTGATAGTTTCAGTCAATTTGGATCGACCAGAAAATGGCCATTTTTCAAACGGTCTCCAAATTCAACGAAATTAGTTTTGTTAGGACCGTATCATCAAAACATAGCCAGATTTATTTTTCTGGAATTTTTGGATCCGTGTGTGGCCCCAGTAAATTAAAATGTACATTTAAATTAAATATAAATTGATTTATACTTTAATTTAAGGAAAAACTGATCAAAATAATAGAATTGGCTTGTGAAACCTATCCCATTGTGTCCGGAATGAGGGTATTTAGCTAGGGGAGACAGTCGTTGGGTTTGATTTGGAGATTGGAGCGTTAAACTTGGAGAATTGGAAATAAAGGAATTAAATAATATTAAAAATTAATGTAAATACCCTCAAACCTACCCTCCCTTCCTCTATTTAGACGCCACCGCTCAGAGGGAATGCATACATGAAATCATCATATTTTCCTCCTCTGATATCTCTCAATCCGCCTGATGATTTTCGAAATTTCAAAAGCTAAATGGAAGAACACTCTTAGACCTACTAAATCAATGGTCATGATCATCTTTAACGCCATGGATCGATGGAATTTGGTGTCCGAACCTGCACCGTTCGCAGGTCTTTTTAGGGCTGCCAACGGTCTCGTTTTGGGCGCCACTCGAGGCATGAAGGGGCGGCGGTGGGGTCTATAGCGTGGGCTAGGCCGATTGGCTCCGGCGCTTACAAGGCGAAGTAGGGAGGAAAGAGGGCGACGGTGTAGGGGGTTCGTTCTTTTCCGAGTAACGATGTAATAGGGGGAGAAGTTTAATTATTAATTAAATAATTAAATAGCCGTATTAATTTCAATTTGTGTAATTAAGGTTTAAACCAACATTTCTCTCTCATACAAGATCGAATTGGAACAATTTCAGTTGCGTTAAGATCGTGGCAACAATGCTACAACATGGAACTAACCAGAATCAAAATGGAGCAAATTAGAATTTCGAGCAACTTCGAATCCGAACAGAAATTCATAAATTCAGAAATAAAAACCAAAGCGAGAACTTCTCACTAAAATAACGTCTTGTACAGTTGTTTAATTCATAACTGCATATATGAACTGCTCCCCGTCGTCCACAGACCATGGATGACTTGTTTGATTGTATTCTATGTGTAAATTGATTGTGATGTGAAATGGACTGTGTAAAATATTCATGTGTTGAATAAAATGTATGAACAATAAAAATATCATTTTTATTGTATAAATGAACTAAATAAAATATTCATGTGTCGAATAAAATATTTTATCAGTAAACATATAATTTTTAACGTGTGTATGAATAAAATAAATATTCATTTACAAATCAGACAATTTGTTTATGTACCCACATTTGTCTGATATGGATTGGGAAGATAAATTTTACACGTCGCCCAACGGTGCAAATAAAATCTATGTTTGTTGATTGAAACCCCACATGGGTGTTGGGATGATATTTGACGTACACTAATCCCGACTGTTTAGTTGTATGTCAATTAATTGGTTGACAGACTGTTGTAAGCGTTAAATATCTATATTTAAAGCTTATACAGTGCAGAATGCACTCTGGATGATGGATGATTGTTGATTATGGTTGTTATATACGTGTTTTGTATGAAATCCATATAAACAACATTATATGGTTATTGACTGTGTTTGATTCCAATTCAAAACGAACGAATATTTTAAAATAACGAATATTTTCAAATAATGAATATTTTAAAATAATATTCAGAAAAGAATCAAAATATGATTTTGATGTCCGATTTGGGATGGACATGAATATATTTAAATACATAAAGCCGTGTTGATTAATTTAACGTCATTTTGACGTGAACGATATTTATATCAATTTTATTCATTTTTGTAATGAATACTGAAAAGGAATTGATTTCAAAATCTAATGCTTTGAAAATATTATCATTTATATATTAATGATATGGAATATTCAATTTTGAATTGAAATTGAATATGAAGTTAAAATCGTTCTGAAAACGAATTTAAAACGATTTATAAAATACATTTTAAATGGAAATCAATAAAATATATATTATATATTATATATATATATATATTTTATAATGGCCTGAATAGAACGCGCCGCGCTGCTGCAGTTCGCGAATTTCGACTATTGTCTTCGAATGGACGTTACAGGAGATCCGACCGTCGGATTCTCCTAAAACCGGAATCATTGGTTCATATTGAAAAGAGCTTTATAACGAATATTAGAGATTTGAAATCTAACGGCTGGATTTGGAGTTATGTCCAAATCAAATTTTGAAAAGGTCATTGTAAGTGCAGTTCGATGGCCTTTTATGGAAATCGACTGTACGGGCCTTGATAAGATTATTAAAAATATCAGTAATTAGTGTAAAATCATAAGAAATGATTTAGAAAGAATTGGGATGAAAAATTCCATATTTGAAAAGATAAAAATAGATTTTTATCGAAATGAACTAGTTATGGACTAGAATTATAATCCAATTATTTTAAATAAATAAATTGGATTTGAAATGGTTTTAAAAATAACCAGAATATCCAATATATGAATTGGAATGGATTTGAATCGAAATTATCTTCATAATATTTCGATATTGGATTCCGTGATTATATGGATATTGTGGAGGAATTTGGAAGATATATATCGCTATTCCAATACGATATTTGTTGATTTTAGAATTTGATATTGAATATAAGCCTATATATTTTCTATTCAGAGCCTTATATTTAATATCAAATTGGATTTTGGGTTTGTTGCGAATGGTGTCTTCATTAACACTATTCTTAAACCCAAATGAGAAAAGAGTAAATATTTTAACTAAGATTTATAGGATTTTATCAATTAAATGATATTTAATTGGAGTTAAATTGAAATTGGTTTTTGGGTTTATCGTGAACGGTGTTTTAAATAACACTTTTTCTTTAACCCGATTAACATTGGAATGAGGTTTTGGGTTTATCGTGAATGGTATCTTTAATAATACTGTTCTTAAACCCAATGGAGTTGGGAAAATTAGAAACTAACTGGAGATTAGCTAAGTTGAATGGTTTCCTAGGTACTGATCTGATGTTGGTTTTGGCCTTCGGGATTAATACTTAGGAAATTGTTCTCTTACTAATTTACGGTTAGAGACTGATGGGATGGGGTCTTCAGTAACACTGTTCTTAAACCCCGTGTGAAAAGAATTAATCTTTTAATTAAGATGTAGATAAGAATTACCAATTAAATAACGTTTAATTGGATTTGAAACGGAATGTGATTTTGGATTTATCGTGAGCCGTGTTTTAAATGACACTAGTTCTTTAACCAAGTTAAAGATAAGATTTATTTCTTAACTTTGAATAGTCATTAAGTAATGATTTTTGGAAATTAAATTGAATTAGAGTTTTAATGAATCTTTAAATAGATTGAAAGGTGAATTTGATAACTAAAATTATCAAATTCGGGAAATGATCGAGAATGGAGTACCACTAGTTTTACTCCAGGCAATAGTTAAATCTTTAATTAGATTTGAACTTGAAACAGTAATTGAATTTACCGATAATACCGTGGTGTAAGATATGAAGTATTACCAGTTTCGCTTCATGGGATGAATAGGTTGGGATTGGGAAATTTAAGAAATGATTACTTCGGTAAGGATCGCTAATCCCGACTAGTTTGGATAAACCATAATTTGGTTTGAATTGATATCCAAAAGAAGGTTAACGAATAAATTTAAAGAATTTATCTTTGATAAAATAATGGGAACCTTTCCCAAAGGATATGAATATTTAAATAAAGGAATATTCTGGATTGGAATGAGGCGTATGTTGTGTTTTTATAGCACTTGTTAATTATATACGCGAGTTATTTAGAAAGACTGGGTTTATCCCATTCTGAATAACCGATTCGACGATATGTCGAGGATGAAGATGGTGGTTGAAGACCGAAGGTCTTCACATCGTTTGGACGATTACTGATGTCTTGATTGGGCTGTACACCCAAGATAAGGTAATAAGTGGTGATCTACTAGACGTACTTGGAGATCGACCGGATATGCGAGGACATCTCTTCTGTGTTGGACATATGGGACGAGGAATAAGGTGCCTTTGGTTTTTTTTAGTCGTAGAACGAATTTGTAAATGGATGTGTGTCTGACATCAGATTTCATTCTGTGTGATTGATAGGCATCGGTTGCATAGCGTGAATTGCCTGTATGGCATGCTAAGATGCAAAAGTTCAAGGCTTCCATTGAAAAACAGAGTCTTGTGGCTGATGATCAAAGCACGACTTTAATATAGCATAACTTTGTGTATAACGTTAATTCGCGAGCCTCACACCCCGGTGTGAACCAGAAATGGGAGAGGACATCAGGGAGGACATGCGTTTTCTTCTAGCTAGGAGTGGTGTCTGGGTTTTGCACATCCAGATATTTTACTTATGTGGATGATAGACAGCGAGGCGCCTCGGATATATCGGTCATACAGGCCGATGGATGGTATGGTCTTTATACAAACCAATTTTGCGCCCCATAGGGTGGGGAAACGCATTGTTCAGGAATTATAATCCACTAAAGTAAGTGTGGACCAACCCTGACGATCTAAAGGCTTGACTGAGTACTTGCCTGAGGGTCGGGCTAGAAAGTCTTGAGGCGGTAAGGACGATCCCTTGCCTTGGTTCACAGATGGAAATCTGACTTCCAATACGTGACAATTGCGGTTTTATTTGTAGAACCTAGTATGGCGACATAGTGGGATGTGACACTATGCCGTCTATGATTGATACATTTATATTTGAAGTTGTTTTCATACACTTTACACTATAATAGTATCAAAATGATTTGTTTTTTAACTTACCAAGCATGTTTGGCTATTATAAGGTAAAACCCTATCCTCTAGCTTGCGTTGCATTGTGTGATGGGACCTGCGTCTTATAATAGCTTCATTTTTCTAAAAAGCATTGCGCTGTTTATTTTGTGCAGTGGTAGTCTTGGAAGGAAACCCGTTCCGTGTTATACGGCGTGGTCCCTTGATTTACCAAATTTTAAAGTAAAGTTTTAAATAACTGTTTTAGTTCTCACACCAGTCACATGACTGACCTGGAGTTTATTGTTTTAACCTAAATTCTGGGTGCCCCCATTTTCCACACAGGCAGCTAGTAGCTTTGGTTTTGTAGATTTATATTCACAGGATCCTGGTTTACAGCTGGAATGATATTTGGAAAGCTTTGTATCCTTATATTCCTTTCAGTTGTGATTTTGTATTATTTTCCGCTGCATTGTAATTTGTAAATCTCTGATATTTTTCTGATGTATAATATTTGTTCATACTCTGTATATTCTTGTACTCTGATGTAAATTGTTGTAATATGCAATGAAATGTTCTTCCATTTGTGTTCTGATTTGTCGTGTTCTCAACTCAATCCGTTCTTTCCTTCATTGGGAAGTTCAGGTCGTTACAAAGTTCTTCTTCGTCAGCTTGGTGAGAGGGGCTGATTTCTTTGCGAATGTAATTATATAAGGTTATATACTACATTTTTGACTTAGTCAAAAACGTAGTATATAACCTTATATAATTAGAGAGTTGTAATTTAATTATGTTTAAATTGTATACATATTTAAAACTATATTGTAGTATAAGGAATTACAATTGTAATTCCACATACTACAATATAGTTTTAAACATGTATACAATTTGGATATAATTAAATTATAATTCTCTCCCTTAATGAACTTCCTATAATAACCTGCCAATCCAAGAAAGCTCCTTACCTCTATTGCATTTTTAGGAATCTGCCAAACTTGCACCGCAATTACTTTCGTGGGATCCACAGCTATCCCTTTTTTGGAGACTACATGCCCTAAGAATCTCACCTTCTTTCTCCAAAAATGGCATTTGGAGAACTTTTCGTTAAGCTGATGGTCACGAAGAGTTTTCAAAACTTCTCTTAAATGCTTGGCATGCTCTTATTCATCTTGGATAAGATCAAAATATCATCAATAAAGACTATGCAAAATTTATTTAGGAACTCCCGAAACACCCTACTCATCAGATCGACAAAATAGGCGGGTGCATTCGTCAGCCGAGAAGGCATAAATAGCCATTTAAAGAAACCATCCAGTGTCCTAAAAGCAATCTTGTCTATGCTGTCCTCAGCCACCCTCAACTGATGAAACCCCATGGCCAAGTCTAACTGAGAAAATACCGAGGCACCAACAAGCTGATCAAATAAATTATCAATCCTCGGGAGAGGGTGCCTATTCTTCTTAGTTAGTTTGTTCAATTCTCTATAGTCCACACACAAATGAAGCGAACCATCTGACTTAGTTGCGAATACAACTGGAGCACCCAATTAAGATATGCTTCGTCTGATAAATCCTTTCTCAAGTAGCTACCCTACTTGCTTACTCAACTCCTTTCTTTCCCTCGGAGCCATATGGCGCACTGGGAACGCATCCGGCTTTGCATTTTCCACCATATATATATGAATGTCGATCTCATTCCTCGGAGGTAAACTCTGTACCTCATCAAAAATGTCAGAATAATCTCGGACTACTGGAACAGATTGTAGATCATCGATAGATGCATCAAGAGACCCTAGGAAACTAAGCATAACCGATCCTTGTGGGTCATAAGAAATCTCGAGGGTCCTCCCATGACAAGTTAGAAGCCTAACGACGCTCTTCTCACAATCCAGAATGGCACCATACGTGGTAAGCCAATCCATTCCTAGAATCAACCCATGCCCATAAACCCAAGTACATACGCGTCACACTCGAACTCCATACCTAACACAGATATTTTCAAACCTTGTAAAATCATAGATAAATGAGCCGAACCACCAATGGGGTTTGAAACAACTACGGGATCCACTACCGTACTAGTAACTAAATGTAGAGATTCAACCACAGAACTAGATATATATGAATGTGAAACGCCAGAATCAAAAAGTGTTCTTATAGGATGGTTTGAAAGAGAAATTAAACCTTCCAAAGAAATTTTTCTACCTCTATCTGGAGCAATGGTCGCGAGAGCATGCTCTCTAGATTTTCCTGCCCTTTGACCTTGTCCCTGTGATCCTTGTTTCTTCGGGAAATCCCTAGCAAAGTGTCCGACTTCTCCGCAATTGAAGCAAGTGTTCTTCCTTTTTTATTTTCTTTGATCAAGTAACCCTCTTTCCCATAACTGTGACATTTCCTCTTATCCTTGGCCTTGTCATTCTTTCCACCTTTCTTCTGCTATTGTTGTTGCTGTTGCCCCTTCTTGGGCCACACCTTCTTTTTCTGCATTGTTTCCTCAACTCTAACCTCCTTCTTTTTCCCTTTCTCTTCCTCATACATCAAGGCCATATCAACAAGTATTTCAAAGGTGGCTCACATTTGGATATGGGACCTGGCTAACCCATGAAGGGGTTATTTTAGCCCTTTAACAAACCACAAAGCCTTCTTATGTTGCATGTCTACCAGTACCAGTCCAAACCTTGCCAACTGGTTAAATTTGTTCACATATTCTTTAACCGTCAAGTTCCTTTGTTTGAGTGCTAATAACCTCTCTATCTGCATGTTCTTCTCAGCTTGGAAAGGAATTTCATCTCAAACCTCTGTCTAAAGTCAACCCAAGTTTCCACCGGACGGCCTGCTTGGGTTACCTCCTACCAAATGAAGCTTCATCCTTCAATAGCCAAGCAACTAACTGAATCTTTCTTCGATCTTCTACTTCAAAGATTACAAACAAGTTCTCGGTCTCCTTGAGCCAGTTCCTTGCCTCCACAAACGTCTCGGTTCCATGGAATGACTTCCCTCCCATAGCAAGGAAATCTTTGCAGATCTTTGAGAAGTTCTCTACACGCGGAGGAGGAGCAATGGGTGCAGCTAGGGGAGGAACGTTTGCTTGGCCTTCGGTAGACGCCGTGTCCTCCAGGTACCTATGGAACCATCCTAGTACCGTAATGCCCTCTAGAATGTTGGGTTCCCTAGACATGATGTAAAAGAAAAGGAAAGAGATTCAGACAAGGGATCGAAAAATATGGCTTTTTGGGGAATGTTTTTCAAAATAGACTTTTTTTTTGGAAATGCTTTCTTTTAAAACGTCTTTTGAAAATAGCTTTCAAATTTTTTTAACTAATCTGGTAACCTTTAGCTCTGGTACCAAATGTGACATCCCACGTCCGTTAATGTAACTCACAAAGGGAATGCATTAAGTTTCGTGAAGTATTATAGTAAAAAGAATGGAAATATTACAAGACAAAGATATAAAATAACAGCGGAATAAAAACTTTATTTATCATAAGATACCGTGGTCCAAAAACATCACATGCCTGAAATATAAAAGCCCATTACAATATAAAAGCTACTGTCTTATGCTTCAAAAATATCGGAGTACATAAAAGAAATAAAATTCACCAAAAACAAAATATAGCCATAGCAACAAGGATAGGAGCTTGAGCCATATATCTCAACAGTTATTTCCGCCCTGAGAACCTAGAGAGGGGGCAGAAGAAAGAAGCAGAAACAAAAAAGGTCAGACATAAAGTCTGGCGAGTCTAGTTACTTTTAGCAAGTAAATAAATAAAAGTAGCATGACAGGCATAAAAAGTGGATAAGAGAGAGATAACTACATAAAAGGCAAGTATGACAAGGTGAACATGATAGGATGTATACATTTCTAATGATTACTGTGCACTATTACTAGTATATCCAGAATGAGATGATCCCTTCCACTATAATGTGGTAGACTTAGGCATACGTCCAAGTGTACCCTAACTACTGCCCTAATCAATCGGCTCCCTAATCCACGTAGATACTTTGTGCTGGCCACACCGTAGGATGTATCACGTCCTAAAGTGTCAACACTCCGCTGATATGCACAACCCTATATCTATAGATGTCACGGTCGTCTTATCCCCCTCTGCCCATTTCATGCACGCACATGGCCTGGTCAGTTTGCACTGCCCACACCGCCCTCCACATTTGGATATCTTATAATCAGTCTAGTAAGCGTGCCCCTTCTCCGACCTAGTTCAGAGTAGATGTTTTGATACCTACCCCGGGTTACTAAATGAAACGGGTTCCACACAATATGATACAAGCTCTCCCCTTTGTCTTGTATCCCCCACTATGTTTTCCATTTGATTATGTACACCATTAGGTGTCTTTAATTACATATCTTTATTATTTCCATCGGTTATGTATACCACTAGCTGTCTTTAATTACATAATCCATAGGGATTGTATGATTATGAGCTAAAGTTAGGGTTAAGTAAAATTGGTTGGATAGTGGGTGGGTTAAGCAAATCTGAGGGGGTGGGTAATATTTACATATAGGCCCACAAACTCCACGAGTTGCTTGGCCTCTCCTATAAACCCTTGAATTCTTGAAGTGCAGGCAATAACATCTTTCATTGTCAGTTTCACCTTCATGAATGTGTTCAGGAAAAAAAATGTTAACGGAGCTTCCGGCGTCGACTAGTACTCTTCGAACAAATGCATGCCCGATCCCACATATGATCACCATGGGTTCAATAGTGGGAAGAATTACTGATTCTGGCTTTCCTAAGGGGTCAGATACTGATAAAGGTTATGGATAGTGAATAACTACTTAGGAATAGGTGGCTACACATGTTAACAATGAGTACGGAAGCGCCCGTAGGTCGAGTATGTAAGATAATACCTATTCCGGACGGGTCTCTTCTTGACCTTTGAAAAGTATGGGATAGCGCAGCTAAGGCAACAAGTCCAATTTATTACCATGTCCATTTATGGTTAATAATGGACTAAACCTCCCACATTAGGCCTACAACTTGTGGATACTGGGTATGCCAGTTGGGTCCGGGCAGACTTCTTCCACAAGTTGGGCCTAACCTCATGTCATAGCCCATCTCGTATTTGTGCACTTAGACCTATCACATTAGGTTCAACATTAGTGGTTGCTGGATATGACGTTCAGGTCCGGGCAAACTTCCACCACTAATGCAACCTAACCTCATGTCATAAGTGCAATTACGATTTCTAATTGTAATCTTAGACATTTCATTATTATCCAAATTCTCACCTATATCTTTATAGGTGATTATGCCCCCTTTTGCCCTAATTTTATACAAAGTGAATTATATGTCCATATTCATATCCATTAACCAAGTTATGCCAATTCTAATATTTTTCCCCATTCCCTCACTAATGCATTCGTATATATTTAGCGGCATCTAGGCTAGAAAGTAGCATAGCCATGAACAATAAAAGGGAAAGGTGATGGGAAAAATGGCAATAGTGATAATTCCAACGAACGTAACATAAACATATATACTGGCATAGACATGTAATTGGCATAATAATAGGGTGGATATAAAAACAGATCTAGTGAAAAGGGTAACGATAAAACTAGATCTAACATACTTAGGGTGAACAGATCCAAATAAGAATTCATATGTCCAATAATGACAGATCTCAATTAATCACAACCTGATGATCTAGATTTAAACAAAGGTTTAATTGTCCAGATAATGTTAATCCCAAATTAACCACAAACTTAGAAAAAGGGTAAGATCCACATATGTGACATGATTAATTAACCACAAAAGAATTAGATTTATAAAATAGATCTAACATGATAAGGTCTAGGCTCCAAGAATATTATAGATTCACAAATAATGATAGATCCAATAAGATTCAGTCACATGCATGTTTATATCCAAATCACAGTCATATCACAAATTACTTTTAATCATTTAAATCTAAAAGTAACTAACTCACTGTGTTTGGATTAAGAAGAGAGAATTAGAAAAGAAGCTTGTTGAGTTGTAGACCTATGCTTGAATCTCTAATTGTTTTACTTTAGTTGATCATTGTTAAAGAAAGGATCTGTCTCAGTTCAGATACCGGCAACATTTGGCCTCCATGATTTCCAATGAAGAAAACAAGAGAAATGAACCTCTATATATAGCTGTCAGTCCCTCTGAAACCGGCTGCCACGTCAGCCCTAGGGTGTCAACACCCCTGTAGGAGGGTCGACCCTGATGTCTACACCCCTGTAGGGGGTCGACCCCAGTGCCAACACCCCCTTAGGTGGGTCAACCCCCTAGAGCGGGAAATTTTCCACCTTCCAAAATTTTGATTTTTGAACCCTTTTCTGAATAAGTTCCGACTCTTATCTGACTCTCTCTCTCTCTCTCTCACACACACATATATATATAAAATTCTTCTACGCGTATACAAACTTAAAATCCTCATAACTTCTTCATGCGGTGTCCGTTTTATGCAAAACAAATGTCTATCTTGACCAGAATTTCAAGATGGACGAAATGGCGCAGTCTATTTCCCTTGATTCTGAATATTAAATTAATTATTATTCAATTTATCCTCTTTTAATATTGTTAAAATTATGGGTGTTACATGTCACTTCTTAGGACATTCACTGGTCTCATGGTTTAGTAAAAAAGCAAAATACTGTATCTCTATCAACAACTGAAGCAGAATATATCTCTGCTGCTTTGGCTTGTTCACAAGTAATATGTATGCAACAGACTCTAAATGATTTTGGATTAAAAATAAATAAATCACCGATATATTGTGATAAAAGGAGTGTTACAAATATTTCTAAAAATCCAACTCATCATTAAAGAACTAAACATATTGATATAAGACACCAATTTCTAAGAGATAACGTAAATAAAGAGAAAATTTCACTTGAATTTACAGAAACAGATAAACAAATAGCGAATATATAAACAAAACCATTAAACGAAGCAACATTCATTAAATTTGGAAGAGAATTAGGTATATGTCCATTAAGTGATATTATATATAAAAATAACGTAAAAAATCAGAAAAATAAAATTTAAAACATAAGTATGTCGACATACATATATGCATATGTCGACATATAACTGCCAGAATTTTAAATTTAATTCCCACCAAAAGTTAGTTATATCAATTATTTAAACCTTCTACTTCGACTTTTCTTCTTCATTTTCATTTCACTTCTCTGCAAAAATTCTAAAATAAAATAAACAATGGCCTCCACTAATTTAAACACCCAAGTCAATCCCAATTCGTCCGCTGGACCATTCGAGGGTCCTTTTCAACGATCTACGCTTTCTCATGTCATCAAAATTGAAGAAAAGATGGAGTATGCTCTGCAAATGATGGCTAAAATACAGGTACTATAGATTAGGATGAGCCAAGTGCAAAATAGGAAAGGAAAAGTAATAAGAAGTCTCTGAATTCATAATGGATAATCAGGCTAATCCGATTATCATTGACGATGATAATTAAGCCATGGAAGAGAAAGAAGAACCAGAGGAAGAACCAAAAGAGGAGGAAGAAATGATGGAGGAAGAAAACCTCAAGAGACTCAACAAACGATTATGGAAGAAGACGATAAGGTTGTGTGTGTAGGATAGGTATTATTTGACCAAAATGGGAATGTGATTGAACATAATGGGGATTTTTGTCTTCATTATCCAAATTGCCCAATTCACAAATCTCCCATTGTCAAGAATAATTAGTATTTAAGGTTTTCTTTTGATTTTCGTTCTTATGATGTATCATGCTTGTAAAAATCCATGTACCATCGCTTGTTCAAATTCAAGTTTAATATAACAATTGTTTATCATAAGTATAAGTTAAGTAGTATAATTAGTTAGACATTTATAAATCTTAACACAAAGTAATACGAATATAAAATTAAGGGGGAGTGTAAGAATTAGTAGAGGAATATTTTACTTATAGGGAGTATTTTACCTTGAATTAGAAGATAGTTAGGTTCTTATAGGTTTAACTTAGATAGTTATACAATTTAGAGGGAGTAGTTTTAGAATTTCTTTTTGATAATGCCAAAGGGGCAGAAATTATAAAATATAGACATAGTTTATAGGATATACATAGACAGAGGGAGCATTTGAAGGATCATCATCAACAAGTATATACAGGTATGATATTTTATAAACTAAGGTTGTCATAACAAAAAAAGGGGAGATTGTTGCAGAATGGAATTTTGATGACAATAACCTTATTTCAGTATTAATGGATCATAAAATATATACTAAAACCTCTATCTAGAATATATGTACACATATGCAGGATTTATATTCAGGAAATATTACTAAAGATTGTACAGTTTAAAGATGTTAGAGATTCAGAATTCAGAGATATTTCAAGACTCATGAGTATTCAAGATTTCAAGATAAATATAGTTATAAAATATAGATTATGTAAGACTCTGAATAGCACTCCAGGTACAAATTCAAATTAATTTCAAATTCTGATTTTTAAATTCTGTTTTCAATTTCTGTTTTCAATCTCTTTTCTCTCTATTTTATTTTCTAACTTTATATGATTTTAAACTTAAGTTTTATAAGTTTATACTTTATAAATATTATATATCTATATTTTATATATTTATGTGTTATATACTTCATATTTATATAGTTTTAAACTCTATTATTTTATAAATATGTTTATATAGTTTATATTTATGTTTCTATATGATTTTTTACTTTATAATATTATTTATACCAATATATTTTAATACAAGAAATTCCAGAATTATATTTATATTGAAACACTTCAAAAAAGTTCAAATTTCAATTTTGTACCCATATATGTCGACATACATATATATACATGTCAACATATAACTATCATTTTTTCAAATTTGAAAGGAAGCATCTTTTCACTATTTGTGATGGTTCTGAAGCGTTGAAACCTTTCACACACTACAAAAGGGGCTGATTTCAAATTTTTAATCATTTCTTCTTTCCCTTTCCACTCTCTTTCATTACGCCATTATTTTTCGTTATTTTTATGATTTCTACACCTATATTCTGCCGAATTCAATTTTGTTTTCACTAATCTTCTTCTCTCTACACTCTCTACTCATTACTCTCTAAATCAAGTGCTATTGAAGAGTTATAAGGCTGTTTATAATAGTTTGGGCTGTGTTAGAAATCGACGATATCCCTTGTAGCCGTGAGATCAAGGATGGGTAATCGGTGGTATACCTTCTAGCCGTGAAATCAAGGAAGGTATACTTGATCAAGTGTGTGGGTGGAATCGGTGGTATCCCTTGTAGCTGTAGAATCAAGGAGGGTTGTAATTAGATATTGATATAGCAATAAAACTCTGTGCAATCTAGCATTGCATGGGACTGGACGTAGGAGAAATTCCGAACCAGTATAAAATCTGGTATATGCTTTCCTTTTCTGTTCTTTACTTTTGTTTATCTTTGTATTTGTATTTGATTCTGTGTTTGTGATTGTTTCTATGGTGTTTGGTTCATATGGAAGTTCATATAAGTTTAGATTTTGTTTATATTCTCAAACACACTATTCACTCCCCTCTAGTGTTTGTTTTTCTTTAACGATTCATTCCGCAATCCCTAACAAGTCTAATTGCCATGACAAATTTTCTTAGCCCTTAACCTGTGGGACATTATTTTCATTCCGATCCAACCAAATGATCTCTCCCTAAGGATAAGACTTAAATGGTATGAATAAGATTGGATAACATAAATAGGTATTATGGAATAAAAAATGGTCCGAGAGAAGAAATTAGATCTTGGAGTACTAGTGAGGCAAGACCTAATGCGCAAACATGTGCGAAAAAGGAGGAGGTGAAGCGATGACAAAGAAAGAGAAGAAGAATAGAGATATGGTTCAGCTAGATGAGGAAGGATGGACGAAAGAAAGAATTTAAGGAGGGTGATTTTGATGCAACTTTTAATGTTGAGTCCAAGGTCCGAGTTGTACCGAAACTCATCAACTAGTTGAACACTCTAGGTATAACGCTAAACGGTCAAATATCAAATGAGCTTTGGGAAAAGGTTGAACCTTACCTTATTAGGCCGGATTAAAATATTAATCGTCCTGAATCATATTTTAAGATTTGACGTGACCCAAAAACAATTATCCTCATCACAGTGGTATCAAAGATCACAGTCCAACTCCGAACTGCATATTCAAAGTAGTCTCAACAACTATGTTGCCACCACAAAGCGAAAGAATTCCAAAATAATCTAGCTAGAAATCTGTAATTAAATTAAAACGAATTTTCCCCTTACCTAGCTGACAAACAAACAAATGATTCATGAAATCAAATACCTAAAAACTCAAGTTGAAGGATTTTCCTTAGCCTTTTCGAAGGAAAATTTAAAACCTTGCAAAAATAGAATTTATTATCATCTAACGATTTCGTATTTATAAATCCATTTTATTATTACTATTATTATTATTTTTATTCCAGTTTGTATTGCAAACTGAAAAACCTTTTCATGTTCAAAAATGTTGGAGCTTTAAAATCTTAAGCATTAATTGTGATAATTTCAGCATGTTACCAAATATATAGGGAGAGGGATACTAAAAATCACAAGGAATGGATATTTGTTATTCTTAAGTTTAGTGGCATATTCCTTGTCATTTCTAATTCCTTCCTACTAATCAAAATATATTTATTAAAATTACAAAAAGTCCTAATTTTTTTGAAACATAGATTAAAATTTAAAAATCATATCCTTATAAAACTAGGCCTTTATAAAACCATTTTTCGAAACCATATTTCAAAACTTTCAAAACCCATTTTTGTTTTTCCAAATAGTTTTAAAAATAAAAATTTCCTCGAATACAAGGTCAAGAACTCAAATGAATATTTCAATAAAGGTAGATTCATAAATTCAACAAAGTAACGAATGGATGTACCTCGTAATTATATTTCTGATGGATATGACATATTAACGTGAAACTTTCCCGTTTTGGATCGAGAAATGGTCTTAACCGGAACCACCAACAAAACCAAAAACCAGAAATCGCGACTATCTCGGTTGTAGCTAGATTTTTTGTCCAGTCTCCAAACTTGAATCGACGAAATCCACCATATGTCGTCCTCTTGCTCTTTATAACGATATCCCCAACGTATTATGGGGTAAGACATAATTGGCTTGAAACCCGAACTCAACATACTTCAACTCTTAGTCGCTTAAAGCCCATTTTATAAAATTAGGCCCATAACTAATTCATTGTTGAAATAAATTTAAATCGAGTAAGAAAGATAATGAAAAATAGAAAAGAAAATAGGGTTATGTTCTCTCACGAGTTCTAATTTAACTAATTTATCTGATCGTCTAGCCTATTCTCTGATACCAAATGTAACACCCCACCGCTTTCTGTGCCCAAATTTCAATAAAAATCGAAACTTGAACACATCCAAGCATGGAGTGTGTAAATCTGGTACCTGCAAATAAATGAGCATGACCATAATCGGAGTAAGATAAGTTAACTCACAGCGGAAATGATATAGGATAGACTAGTATTAACTCAAGCAACTACCTTTCTAAAATAAGTCACTTTGCCAATACCGAGCATGAGAGAGAACGAGAACCGAAAGCCAAACTTAAACATCTTTGAGAGCCCGACCATCTCCAGAAAACCTGGGTGGTTATAATGAGTAGGGGGTCAAAACAACAAGATTCTGGTGAACATGAAACGTACAACATAGATTATAATACACAGATGTATCCCGTTTGGTTCAACCCAAGATGTATGCCTACCAAGATTAGTGATTCTAGCATTACCTTGTAATTATTTAGCACGATTCTACTACTCTTCCCAAAGTATGATACCGAGATAGAACGTTTACGCAAATATTTGTGAAGCCTTTATACCAGAACATGGTTGTTCACTTAATCGAAGGAAGACTTCTAATTACAGAGTTTCTTATATATATATATATGTATTCATTCGCTCATCTCTTATTATACAATGTCTCACTATTAATAATAGATAGGGTGGATTCTACCTAATCACTTAAGACCCTAGGCGGACCTGTTGACCACTCAATATTCCTCGATGATTTATTCAACTTTAATATAAACTAGAGGGCACTAGCTACGGGCCCTACTAATTAAGGCTTTCGTCATTCATGCATTAACCCATAACCTACGTAAGGTGAGAGATGGTACTTTTACGCTCACTATACTATCTATCCGACCTTATTAGATAATCTCCTTAGTCGCTTACTACTTCCAGTAGGATAAGTAGTCATATCTGATGTTTTTAGTTTCTAGGTTTTGGTGAGCCCACACACGCCATTTAAGGCCCCTAAACCGAAAGACCTACTTCCAGGTGGACTCCTCGACCCAAGCCATTTATGACCTGAGGAAGCGGACTATACGCGGAAATTATTAAGTTCATACCCCATTAGCCTTTAATACCTTTCCCTGTTGGGATATAGTGGGCTATGTTATTAAGTCCTTCACATTTAATTTCTCTTTATGGAAATATTATACGCACACGAATTTATCATCACGGGTTCCTATGGTTAATAATGTTTCACATTGTTAGCCTACTAAGTCCAATCCTAACTTTAAATTATAAGGTCTATATTAACTAGTATAAATAAGGAAATTATATCCTCTTATCTTAGGATTTATTTATTTATTTTCCCTAATTAGACTTAGTATTTAAAACAACAATCAATACCCATTAAACCCCCTTTTTATTCCATTTACTTCTGTTCATAGATTAATTGCCATTTATAACCATAAAAGTCATAATTTCCTAAGGCAATCATAAAATTTCTAATTTCCTTTTTATTGATTATAATTAATGCCATTTATGAGCCTAACGGTCAAAATTTTCTCAGGGCATTAATTCACAATGGATATCCTTATCTTATCAGTCCTTGAATGTATCTATTTTTTGTACCCTAGTCGATATTACTAATCTTATTTATTTATTGCCAGTTATATATATACATGTTTTTATGCACCAAACCTCCTACATTAAGTTGACCACCCGTGGATGCTGGATTTGCCAGTTGGTTCCGGGCAGACTTCTACCACAAGTTGAACTTAACCTCGTGTCTTAATACAATTATATTTACGCTCTAGAACACTCACATTAAGCTTATCACCTGTGGATGCTGGATTTGCCGGCCGGTTCCAACAGACTTCTACCACAAGTTGAGCCGTCTATATGCATTTTAAATTAATTTCCCTAATTGGGGTTTATAACATTAATCCTAATATATCTTAGGAATTGTAACCATTTTACTTAATTTCCCTATTAAGTTTACTTTCCCCAAATCATCATTAATTACAACGGTTATTTATTTACTTGTTGTCATATTTATATAAACCAATCACATTAATTGCTACAATGGTCACCACAAATATATTAATTTAATATGGATTACATTTATATGTATGATTCCATAAATGAATACCATTCAAACATTCAATATAATGTATGTTTTGTCATTTTATGTAGATTCAGATGGATGATATGTGTATATTTATATTTTGTGCGGTCAACGTAGTTATCTTCCTTTTATTTCTATTATAGTTAAATTTAATATTTTGGTTTAATCAATATCCAAACATTCCTTTTTGCATTCAGTCTTGCGATAAGGTTCTTTATCTTACCAAAGGACTGTTAGTTATATTTATTGTAAATTATGCCTTATTAATGGAATGAACATATTTCAAAACCACAAGAAATATATACGTGTTTATGTATCTTTTGGAATAATTGATGCAAACCATGCACAAAATATGTATATTTATATGCACAAATATGTATATTTCAAAATCTGAATAACCTTTTAGGCGTACAATTCCCAAATTCTTATAAACCTATAGTTAATCTAAAAAGGGGATACTTTAAGATATGTAGATATGCGAGAAAATAGGAAAAGAGGGGAGGATTTAATGTAGAATAGCTTAGCTATCAGTTCATGTTCTTTTCCATTTATATATGATAATCCCTTTCAATTCTATATTATCTATTTTTGATTGATCGTATATGAATATAATTTTGATTAATAAATTTGATTGGAAAAGAAAGGGAAATGGCAGAGCTTCGCTGTTGCCTACAGATTTAATGTGGAAAAAAAAATAAGGCCTTACCCATTTATTTATAGGAGTGGAATTGGCTATGAACCATTAGATTTGTTTAAATAAACATCTGTCCATTTATATTATATAATATTTATAACAAAATTTCCCCTCAAAACCTAGTCGTCGCTTAGTTGGTCCAAGACGGAAAGATGTATATTAATTATTCTATTTATTTACATATGTTTTTCGTATTTCGTCTGAAACGTTTTCATACGGACTCTGTTCGCGAAACTCCAAACATGAAAGTTGACCAGAATTCGAAGACGAACACATCAGTTAAAATTTCATGGTCGAATTCCATCTTTGGAGAAATTCTTATTTTTTATAATCTAATTTAATAACTAATCTATTGTCAAAACTCCAGGTTATTACATAATTTTCATATTGACTGAGCTCGATTCTCCATTTGACTAATCTTCCTAATGTTTCTGGTTTACTAAAATTTTTTTTAAGGGGAAAGTTAGTTAGAACTTTAATTGGATGTGCTTGAAAGTAACCTTTAAGTTTCTGAGCTATAAGTATCAAACATTACGCTAACTTTTCTATTATAGGATATCAGATTTCTACATCCTTTAACCTTCTGCTAACATAATAAATTGGAAGTTGTGTTCCGTTGCTTTCCTTAATAAGAACTGAGATGATCGCATACTCTGAAACAACCATGTAAAGATACGAGTCTTCTCCACTTTCGGGACGTGATAAAATTGGAAGTTTTCCTAAATAATCTTTCAATTCCTGAAAAGCTTTTTTGCACTCCTCACTCCATTCAAAATTCTTCTTTTTCTTAATTATGTCAAAGAAAGGAATCCATTTATTAGAGACTTTAGAAATGAACCTATTCAAGGTCATTACTTTCCCATTTAAATTCATGACCTCTGTAACAACTCGCTATTTTTAACGTCTTGAATCGGTAATTAAACTAACTCAGAACGTTCAAAACGGCGAATTGTTATTAACTTCTGGGGTAAACATAGAATCATACACAGAATCACAGAATATGATCACTTGCAGCGAAATAATTTTTTTTTATACAAATATCAGAGTTTATACAATACTTTTGTACAGTGGAAGAATTTATAAATATACATGAATTTTTAAAATAAAATTTTACGGTTTTGTCAGGCCTTGCGCGCGACGTAAGCGTCTTCACTATCCTCTCTAGATATGCAAGCTGAAATCCTTAAATCTGGAACACTTAGGACCTGACCCGAGCGTTCCATGCAAAACACAAAACACCCGAGTTAGGATTAAACTTATTTCAAGTTAGCGAACTTCGATGAACACATAAATATAATTGTTAATCCTGAAAATATTAAATAATGCTAGTATAACATCCCATGAAAATACTGCCACGATGTGTCAAGTAAAAGCACGTGAGGTAGTAGGGTGGCACGTTGCATGAAAAATATGCGTATTCACACCTATACATGTGTGAGTAGAAATAAATTATATACAGTATAAGGTAGGCACCTGCAGGTCCAAAATAGATCATGTATCAAAAGCTACCACGACAAGAAGAAATAAAAGAAGTAGGCAAAGTGGGACACAGTCTAGTGGAGCACGCAGAGCATGTATTTCTATATCAGTATGTGGACAATAGTTTCTCTAAATGAGGTCATAGGCAACATAAGCAGCGTACTTAACAAATATTCAACACATGCAGATTGCCTTAACATAACTAAAGAAAATGCAGCATGGCTCGGGACAAACCAATCGGGATAATGTTCATGAAACGTACAACAACCACTTGTGGTAATAATGTCGAAAACATGTACCCATCTTGCCACAATTCTGGGAACATAAGTAGCAAAGGTAACTGGCCAACAAAATGACATATGCACACATAGGGGTAGTCTCATGGCAATGAATTGCATGGTCGACGACGTGCTCAATTCAAGTTGTGGAAGCATACGTGCAAAGACTAAACGCAAGGCAGCAAGCATATTTATGTTTCAATTTTTCTCAAGGATACATATGTACAGAAAGTTGGTTACCCACTCTGGTTTCAATGCTTAATGTATTTGCATGAAAACCCTTTAAGGCTTAAATACTTTTTTAAGGCCATAAGAGTCCTGATCTATAACCAGCTTAAATCTAAATATGTACCTTAATTTGCAACAAGTATGAGTAACTAAAGGCAACTAGGTTACATGGCACAAATTTCAAGATAGAAAGACATGCAAGTAGGTGCGGCTCTCTTATACCACTCACACGAAGAAGATAAATATGTGTAGTTCTTACATATATGTTGGCTTCTAACCCAAAATTCATATACAAATATTTACAGGTGTGGAACAACACAATGCATTATCTAAAATGAACTAAGCCCGACATAGGCGGTGGCAGATCATCACACTTAGTCAAAAATGGAAATCCAAAACTAGCAGCTAACTAAAAATTGGACAGAATATTTGGAAACAACAATTTAGAATCAAACCAGTGGGACAAACAAAACAGCGGAAAACAGTAGCCAACAAATTTTATTTGGTGAAACCGAAGTGGGAACTTGAAACATGTTTAATCGTAAGAAAACTTACCTTCGACTGGCGGTGCAGGTAACGGGTTCGGTGATAGACAACCGGAGAGGACCACAACTTAACAAAAGGGAAAGTGGATGACAAGCGGTCGCAGACTTCCGGCCTGGTCTCACCTGCGTGAGGTGGATGAAGTCCTTGACAGTCGGGACATCGATCTGACACGACGTTCTTTGGTGAAGGAGGATATTGGTGCACACGAGACTGGCCTGGGAAAGAGGAACAGAGGTTTTGTTGGTGGAGAAGGACGCCTCTGGCCATGAATTTCGAAATTTGGGAAGGAACAGTTTAAACTGATTTTTGATTTTTGGGGAACAATATTATTTTGGCTGGAGGAAAGATGAGGAGCAGTTATAACATTATAAATAATCACAGGGCCAAAAGTCAGGTGTGGATCCGGTTTACTAGGTCACGAAATTATCAATTCAAATATTTTTTTTCTTTAGTACACAATGGGTAACTAACATTACGTGAGGAAGAGGGTAAAGTGTATATTTATTTGTGATGAGGAAGCCAAGCCGAAAACGACGACAAAAATAGAATGAGACGAACAGTGTCATATTTAATGTATTTAGGAATATAAAGAGAATTAGTTTGTGAAACAAAAAGGCACTTTGCATGCGTTGGAACATAGATTCATGCATTAAATTTTTTTTTTTGGTTATATACATATAGGCAGTTTTCAAATCATAGGAAAGATAAAAAGGCTAGACATACGCGAGGCATTGAAAATGAGGCGCATGGCATTCATGCGTTCATAAAAAAAACATTCATCACAAAGAAAAGAAGGGAAAGGTAAATGTGGAGAAAGAAACTGGGAACATGCATGAACGATTCATGCTCCTGGAATATAGAAACTATACCGATTCAAATTGTTGATCTTTTCTTTTGTTAACATAACACGTTAGCCTTTTTTTTAATATATATGAGAACATTGCCTTTCGTAGAGAATTAGAGATAAGCAAGTAACGCATGCATGCTGCTTTAACTTTGGTTTGGAGTGCATGCATGAATAATATATGTTTCATGTTCCAATGGGACAACTTGTATTCATTTAAGCAAATGAAATTTTAAGTTTCAAAGTAAGAAAATAGGTTATAGCACTTGAAATTGGAATTGAACATGAAAGTGGGAATGGGACAAACACATGTATAAAAATTAGTAGAAAGTGGAGTTTTTACTAGATATATAGTGCATGCATTTACAATAACATGCCTTTCTATATTTCTTACATTCTTTTACATTTTTGATTGGGTGAAAGTTACAGATCAGGTTGCAGACCCAAAATGACTAAAAAAATATACAACATTCAAATATGGAGACTTCGAACTCAAATGAATTTGTTTCAAAAATGAACCGCGCAAACCTTCAATTTCAGCATGAACCGAGCACCGAAACTGACAAAGAATATATTGCGCTAATCAACGCGATGATTTGGATGTGACGGTATAAAATTCGCAGTGTCAGGATGCTCCGTTCAAAAAGGCATTACGAGCCGCTTTTAAAAGAAAAATGACATGAGAAAACGATTAAACGAAAGTCAAAACGTTCGATTTTCGCAAAATGAATTTTGCCGTTGGATTCGTGACAACGAATAGAATATTTTTCATGTTTGTCCGAACTGGTTTCGAAGAGATTTTAAAATCACTAAAATTTGACCTGCTATGCGTAGCTTTGCGCTGAAAAATACGCGACTGACAAACATTCAAATTTTTTGATGAATTTTTCAGAATTGTTACGTCTCACGATACGTATTACAAAATTCAAATTCCCCTTACGAGAAATTATAGAATATTATGAAATTTAAAATATAAATATAATCCAAAATAAATTATATAATACAAGTTTACTACTTAAATTAAAATATAAGAATATATTCAAATTCAACTAATATAAACTTGCTTTAATTTATATACTAAATAAGATCGAAATTGAAATTTCATTCATAATATAAAACCAAAATAAATTTAGTTTTAAATTCAAAATCAAAATAGTTATAAAAATACACACAAACTGAGTTTTAAACGAAAAAATCAAAATTTAAATTAAATAATCAAATAAAAATACACTTAAAATTCCGGGTTGTTACAACCTCTTTACTTGTCTTGGGTTCAACCATAATCCTTATAGCTTTAATTTCGTCGGGGCTAGCTTCAATTCCATATTCATTGATAATATATCATAGGAATTTCCCAGATTGAACCCCAAAAGAACATTTCTATGGATTTAACATCATTTGATATTCCCTTAAAACATCGAACATTTCTTTTAAATCTTCCAAATGACTTTTAGCTCCATTGGATTTTACTAGCATGTCATCTACGTATACCTCCATATTCTGCCTAATTTGCTCTTGGAACATTCTGTTGACCAGCCTTTGATATATAGCACTTGCATTTATCAATCCATAGGGCATTACCTTATATAAATATGTACCCCTAATTAGTAATGAAGCTTGTATGCTCTTCATCTGATTTGAACATGGGAATATGGTTATATCCTGAGTAGGCATCCATGAGTGATAACAACTTATGCCCACTGGTTACGTCAACTAACCGATCTATTCGCGGAAGGGGATATCAATCTTTTGGACATGCTTTATTCAAATCTATGTAGTCGACACAAGTTTTCCATTTTCCATTTGACTTTTTCACTAATACTGGGTTGGCTAACCATTTAGGATAGAAGACCTTTCGAATGAATCCATTTGCAAGTAATTTCTTTACTTCCTCTTTTAGGGCTTCCGATATGTCCTCGTCACACTGCCTTTTCTTTTATCGGACAGGAGTTACAACTGGGCTAATGTTTAGAGTATAGTTCATGATAGACAGGTTGATCCCTTTCATATCTAAGTGGGTGCAAGCGAATAAATCTTTATTATGCTGCAAAAATTGAATAAGGTTCGTTCTCAATAATTGTAACACCCCGTATTTTCTATGAACATAAAAGTAACAAAACATTTTTAAAAGAAGAATTAAGGGAAACAGGTTACACAATTGCGTTCGTCTCGGAATTCTGCTTGAGATAAAGTCCGAGTTTTCGTAAATCGGACTTCGTATGAGGATGTTATGGCCCTCAGAAGTTTCAGGAATTTAAATAAATTAAATCAGCTCAGATTTAAGTTTGAAATTCAAATCACACACCTGGGCTGGGTGGGATTGAACACCCTAAATTTTCTGTGAATATTAAAATTAACAATCCTAATAATGCTTAATTATTAAAATGAGAATTAAGGGAAATGGGTTCCGCCATTGCGTTCATCTCGAAATTCTACTTGGAATAGAGTCCAAGTTTTCATAAATCGGACTTCGCATGAGGAAGTTATGGCCCTCAGAAGTTTCAACAAATTTATATAAATTAAAACAGTTTAGAATAAATTCAAAATTTAAAAATCAAATAGGAAGCGGGCTGGGCGGGAACCTTCTCGCCCAAGGCCAGGTCGACCTACCCTATACAGGTCGACCAGGGGGTCGACCAACCCCTCCTCGGGCAGATCTGAAATGTGACGATTTCTGACTCTCTACCGAGCCATTAGGGCTGATGTGGCTGTTCTAGATAACTCTATCTAGTCTAGATGGTTGGATGGCTCCTATGATAATCCAACGGCTTAGGTTGATTTAAACTTCTATAAAAGAGTGCCTAGACTCAAACCCTAAACCTAAACAAAATTTGTCTCTTGGCCACCATGCTGCCACTAGGATAATCCTCCTTCCTAAAGCTTAGGGATTAGCAAGTCAGAATTCTAATTCAAAAGACGAACAAATCATTCTCTTCGCTAACCTATCTTGGTGAGTACAATTTCTTTCACAAAATAATTAATAAATTAATTGTGATGAGTTATAATTTGGATTATGAGAACATGACTGTTGAATCATGTGATGTTATTTAACTTTGTTATCTTATGTTGGTAATTATATTTCATATGTCCAATTATACATGTTTAACTTGGTTCATTTTATGCAAGTTTGGGATGTTAAATCATATGCTAATTCATTTGTGAATCTTATGCAAGTTTGGGAAGTTAAATCATATGCTAGTTTGTATGTGAATCTTATGCAAGTTCGTATGCGGATTATACACAAGTTTATATGTGAATCAAGTATATACATATGCTAGTTTGTATGCAAAAACATGTGATAAATTCATATGCAAGTTGTAGGAATCCATATGCAAGTTTAGGTGAAAACTATATTCACATTTTTAGGTGAAAATTATATTCACATATGCAATTTTAGGTGAGACCCATAATTCATATATACAAGTTCACAATTTCATGTTTAGATCGATATTTAGATCCATGGTAGTTTATGCAAATATATGATTCTATATGACCATTGCCTATACAAATTATTGGCTATGCAAATTTATGTTATAATTCCTGTTTGCAAGTTAGATCTATTTTTATGTGTTATGCAAGTTGTGATGTTTCTTTTTTATAAGTTAGACTATTTGCGAGTTTAACATATTTCATATTTGAACGTATGAATAATGTGGGGACAATGGGAAAATATTAATTATGTAAATTGTGAATTGGCATAAAACGGCTTTAAAAGCATATAATTAAATTGAGACATTAATTGGTATAATTTTTATACCTAAAAAGTATGAACATAATTTAGGTGACAATTATGGACATAATTAATCTGGAAATTATTGACAATTTGAATAGGGATAATTAATTCAAATTAGGGTGAAACAATTTGTAATAATAAACGACTAAGACACGAGGTTAGACTCGTTTGTGGTGTAAGACTGCCCGGACCTGCCCGACAAATCCAGCAACCACAAACTGTAGTATAATGTGAGAGGTCGAAGGCATAAATTAAATGCGTAACAATTGTAAAGACACGAGGTTAGACATGTTTGCAGTATAAGGCTGCTCGGACCAGCCCGACAAATCCAACAACCGCAAACGGGAGTCTAATGTGGGAGGTCTTACAAGGTTATGGTTATAATGAATTAAGTAACACTTAACCAAGATAAACATGTGGTGGGACATGGGGGTTAAGTGGGTGACATGGGTGACATGTGAAATACGTTTAGAAACACTTAACCAAATTTAAACATGTAAGAAGACATGAATAAGAAGGGGTTAAATGGGAAATTCTAATGGGGACCAAGCATAGGTGGAAGGCTTGTGTCAAACATGGGGGACCCTTTTCAAACCAGTAACCCATTAAGTGAGCTCGAGTTAGATCGAGGACGAGACACGCTTACTGGGTTTGATTGTAAGAGGTCAAAACGGGTTAACGATTGCAACGCAAGTCCAATGGGCTCATGTGCATGTGTAGGCCCGAGATGGTAGGTAAGACGTTGTTGCATCGTGTAGATATAAGCCATGCATCTTTTGTGGTATCGAGTTGCCACTTTGGGGAGTGATACACCCCACTGTGGGACCAACACGGGTATCCACGAGTTAGGGAGCCGACCACATGGGGGTAGTGGGTATAACTAGTGGATATAGGGGAAGGAGACACCTATGGAGACAACTAGGGGTACACGAAACTATCATTATGATTATTATGTTCAGTAGGTGGGATCAACTTTTAGGGTGACTACTAGTGGTGCAGTATATTAATTATCCTATAGTGATTAGGAGCGAGATTAACAACAGAATATTCCTCTTGTTTGTTTTGTCTTTCCCACTTGTTTCACAGTCATTCCTTGTTTTACCAGTTTATGCCTTATCCTAATTACTTTAATAATTATATTGTTAAAGTTATGGTAATCGCCAGACTTTATGTCTGACCCCCTTTGTTTTCGCCTCTTTTCTTCCTTTCCCCCCAGGTTCTCAGGGTGGGACTAGTGCTAGTGGAGCTTGATTTGGATCTTTTTCTCTCTTTTGGAAGTGTTTGGATTGCTGAAAGTAAAGTTCTGCTCATCTTTTTATGGCTACTCATGTTGGGGTTATGCTTTTTTACTTTATGTACTCAGAAAACAATTTGTCAAGATGGATATTAAATGTACTTGGTTTTATTGTTGGTTTTTGATGCTGTTGTAACCAAACTATTTCTCCGCTGTAATAAAAGTTGTTTTAAAATTTTCAAGTACCAATATTTGTATCTGTCTTGTTATATTCTATTCTATACACCAATAATACTCCATGAAAGTTAATGCATTCCCTTTTGAGAGTGACATTAATGGACTTGGGGTGTTACACGGGAAATTTCCCGCCTAGGACCTAGGTCGACCTGGGGGTCGACCTGGGTCACATAGGCCGACCAGGGGGCCGACCTCCGCCCTATTTCCAGATCCGAGGACTGGTTCGTTTTTCTGCATTTGGATGCCCATTCTGACCAGATTCGTTGATCCCTGTGCTATTCAAAGACCCCATAACCCCATTTTCTCTCCACACCATACCATTGTAACACTATGCTGCCTCAATTCTAATTAAAATAAATCAATGGCGTCTCTACTCTACAAAAATCTAAGCTTGAACTAGTGCATCTTCTTCTTTCAATCCGAATAGGATTAAAAGATAACAACTACAACCCTTTTTCTTTTAGAATCCAACCAAGGTGAGTACAGTTATTTTCAGATATGAAATTTAATTATGATCTTGACATGGTTATAAATCAGAATTTGAGACTATGCATATTCTTGTTTATCAGATCTGTTTTTCTATGTGGATTTATCTTATTAATATTATAGTAACTATTATGTATCTCTTCCTTCCTTCTGTTATATAGCCAGTCTAACACGAGCCTGAGCCAAATCTCATAAGAGGTTGACACACAAACACTAAATTTTGGAAAAATAGTGAATGATGCATAATTAGACATAACTGATTTGAGAAAAGAACATATGTTGTAATTTAAGATCTGGATTTGGGCATACTATATATGATATTCGGTGATTTGGAAGAAGGAGAATTATTGTGCATATGACTTAGGCGCAAAGATCTATATTATAATAGGATAACTATTAAATGTGAATACGCCTAAATGGGGATTTTGGATATTAGGCATATGCTGAAATCAAAGGCTATAATTTGGCATAATTCGTATTGTATATCATGATTTGGGGTTTTTAGAGAATATTCTATACTATGTAAATTTAACTAAAATTTGGGGCATATGTTATATTGTGAATTATGACCATAATTTGGGCATGTAAAATTAGGCTTAATTTTATGATTAAATCTGTCAAATTGCCTAATCTGCTAAATCTGTTGAAACTGAATACGGTAAATTTGGGGTATGAAAACCGGTAGACTCGATTTAAAATTGAACAAAACAAGTTAATAAAACTTTAAATAATCTGCTGTAACTTGTAAAGAAGTTTAATTTGTTGAATTGGCATAATTAGTCTGAAATTGGCATAATCTGGCAGAGTAGAAGCCTGCCCGGACCCAACCGGCTTAACCAGCAATCGAAAACTATCAGTCTAATGTGAGAGGTCGTAGGCATAACTAAAAGATGCTTAGGCACGAGCTTAGGTCTGGTTTGCGGCAGAAGTCTTCCTGGAACCGCCCGGCACATCTAGCGGCCACAAGCTACCGACCTAATGTGAGAGGGCTGTGCATTAGTAATTAATTAATGCAAATCTAGGATAAATATTGTTAGAGCAAAATTTGGCTCTCACACCCAAATTGTTCTGATTCGTAGAGAATAATAACCAAAAAATGAGGAAAAAGAAGAAAACACACACGTTTTATAGTGGTTCGGCGTTAACGAGCCTACGTCCACTTTATATGCTATTGATTATACTTTGGATGCTAGTACAACCAATGATTTCTCTCAAACTCACTCTTACAATTGTGATTTCTCTCAATTATCTCGAAACAAATCTGCTATGAAGTAGAGGTGTGACAGTAATGGCGGAATCAATCCTTAAAACTGCCAAAAGATCCTGAAAAAGCCAAGCTCTGGACTATTTATAGCTAATTTCTAGTGACGATTTCTGACTCTCTACCGAGCCATTAGGGCTGATGTGGTTGTTCTAGATAACTCTATCTAGTCTAGATGGTTGGATGGCTCCTATGATAATCCAACGGCTTAGGTTGATTTAAACTTCTATAAAAGAGTGCCTAGACTCAAACCCTAAACCTAAACAAAATTTGTCTCTTGGCCACCATGCTGCTGCTAGGACAATTCTCCTTCCTAAAGCTCGGGGATTAGCAAGTCAGAATTCTAATTCAAAAGACAAACAAATCATTCTCTAACCTATCTTTGTGAGTACAATTTCTTTCACAAAATAATTAATAAATTAATTGTAATGAGTTATAATTTGGATTATGAGAACATGACTGTTGAATCATGTGATGTTATTTAACTTTGTTATCTTATGTTGGTAGATCTATTTCATATATCCAATTATACATGTTTTACTTGATTCATTTTATGCAAGTTTGGGATGTTAAATCATATGCTAATTCATATGTGAATCTTATGCAAGTTTGGGATGTTAAATCATATGCTAGTTTGTATGTGAATCTTATGCAAGTTCGTATGCGGATTATACACAAGTTTATATGTGAATCTAGTATATACATATGCTAGTTTATATGCAAAAACATGTGATAAATTCATATGCAAGTTGTATGAATCCATATGCAAGTTTAGGTGAAAATTATATTCACATTTTTAGGTTAAAATTAAATTTACATATGCAAGTTTAGGTGAGACCCATAATTCATATATGCAAGTTAACAATTTCATGTTTAGATCGATATTTAGATCCATGGTAGTTTATGCAAATATACGATTCTATATGACCATTGCCTATGCAAATTATTGGCTATGCAAATTTATGTTATAATTCTTATTTGCAAGTTAGATCTATTTTTTTGTGTTATGCAAGTTGTGATGTTTCTTTTTTATAAGTTAGACTATTTGCAAGTCTAACATATTTCATATTTGAACGTACAAATAACATGGGGATAATGGGAAAATATTAATTATGTAAATGGTGAATTGGCATAAAATGGCTTTAAAAGCATATAATTAAATTGATACATTAATTGGTATAATTTTTATACCTAAAAAGTATGGACATAATTTAGGTGACAATTATGGACATAATTAATTTGGAAATTATTGACAATTTGAATAAGGATAATTAATTCAAATTGGGGTGAAATAATTTGTAATAATAAACGCCTAAGACACGAGGTTAGACTCGTTTGTGGTGTAAGACTGCCTGGACCCGTCCGGCAAATCCAGCAACCACAAACGGTAGTCTAATGTGAGAGGTCGAAGGCATAAATTTAATGCGTAACAATTGTAAAGACACGAGGTTAGACATGTTTGCAGTATAAGGCTGCTCGGACCAGCCCGACAAATCCAACAACCGCAAACGGGAGTCTAATGTGGGAGGTCTTACAAGGTTACGGTTATAATGAATTAAGTAACACTTAACCAAGATAAACATGTGGTGGGACATGCGGGTTAAGTGGGTGACATGGGTGACATGTGAAATACGTTTAGAAACACTTAACCAAATTTAAACATGTAAGAAGACATGAATAAGAAGGGGTTAAATGGGAAATTCTAATGGGGACCAAGCATAGATTGAAGGCTTGTGTCAAACATGGGGGACCCTTTTCAAACCAGTAACCCATTAAGTATCTTTGTGAGCTCGAGTTAGATCGAGGACGAGACACGCTTACTGGGTTTGATTGTAAGAGGTCAAAACGGGTTAACGGTTGCAACGCAAGTCCAATGGGTTCATGTGCATGTGTAGGCCCGAGATGGTAGGTAAGACGTTGTTGGATCGTGTAGATATAAGCCGTGCATCTTTAGTGGTATCGAGTTGCCACTTTGGGGAATGATACACCCCACTGTGCACCAGCACTGGTATCTACGAGTTAGGGAGCCGATCGCATGGGGGTAGTGGGTACAACTGGTGGAGATAGGGGCAGGCGACACCTATGGAGACAGCTAGGGGTACACGAAACTATCATTATGATTATTATGTTCAGTAGGCGGGATCAACTTTTAGGGTGACTAGTAGTGGTGCAATATAGTAATTATCCTATAGTGATTAGGAGCGAGATTAACGACAGAATATTACTCTTGTTTGTTTTGTCTTGCCCACTTGTTTCACAGTCATTCCTTGTTTTACCAGTTTATGCCTTATCCTAATTACTTTAATAATTATATTGTTAAAGTTATGGTACTCGCCAGACTTTATGTCTGACCCCTTTGTTTTCGCCTCTTTTCTTCCTTTCCCCCTAGGTTCTCAGGGTGGGACTAGTGCTAGTGGAGCTTGATTTGGATCTTGTTCTCTCTTTTGGAAGTGCTTGGATTGCTGAAAGTAAAGTTCAACTCATCTCTTTTATGGCTACTTATGTTGGGGTTATGCTTTTTTACTTTATGTACTCGGAAAACAATTTGTCAAGATGGATATTAAGTGTACTTGGTTTTATTGTTGGTTTTTGATGTTGTTGTAACCAAACTATTTCTCCGCTGCAATAAAAGTTGTTTTAAAATTTTCAAGTATCAATATTTGTATCTGTCTTGTTATATTCTGTTCTATACACCAATAATACTCCATGAAAGTTAATGCATTCCCTTTTGAGAGTGACATTAATGGATGTGGGGTGTTACACGTGGTATCTGAGTTGAAGGTTAACAGAACAGATAAGAGATTTTGAAAAACTGTTTTTCAAAAGCGTTTTATAAAGAAATACTTTCAAAAGCATGTTTTAAGGAGAGTATTTTCAAGAGAAAGTTTGTTTTAAAAACATAACCCCCAAGAGCCATATATCTTTCTTTCGAATTCTCCGTTTTGAATCTCTTCATTTTCTTTTCAACATGTCTGGGTTACCCGAGATACCCGAGGGAATACCGATACCAACCTGATTCAGAAGGTATCTGGAGGCTAGGCCCACCGCTACAGACCCAGCAGACATCCCTCCTCCCCCAGCTGCAGCCGCTCCTCCTCCTCCCCCTCCCCATGTTGATACTTTTTCAAAGATATGCAAAGACTTTCGAGCAATGGGCGGAAAACCTTTTCACGGATCAGATACGGTTTTTGAAGCTCGAAATTGGCTTAAGGAGGTAAAATATTTGTTTGGTATCTTCGAGATAGAAGATGGAAGGAAGGTCCAATTAGCCGCTTGGTTAATGAAGGACGAAGCCTCATTTTGGTGGGAGGTCACGAATGGAGAGCATCCAGTGGAAACATGGATGGATTTCAGACATAGGTTCGAGATGAAATTTCTCTCACGAGCAAAAGAGAATTTATACATGGAAAGGTTCTTGGCATTGAAGCAGGGGAATTTATTAGTAAAGGAGTACGTCAACAAGTTCAATCAGTTGGCGAGATTTGGCTTAGACTTGGTATACACACCTGAAAAGAAGGACCTGAGATTCGTTAAAGGTCTGAACAAGCCGCTACATGGGTTGGCTATGGCCCACATTCCTATGGGGGCTACCTTTGAGAAGCTGGTTGACATGGTGCTTATGCATGAAGAGGAGAAAGGCGCTAATGCTAATAAGGCACTAGAAAAGAAAGGGAATCAAAAGAAGTCGTAGCAGCAACCTAAGAAAAGTGGTAAGGACAGCAATAGCAAAGGAAAGAAAAGATGCTTTAATTGTGGAACACCAGGCCATCTGAGCAAGGACTGTAGGAAGAAGAAGACTGACTGCTTCAACTGTGGTGAGTCGAGACATCTGATCAAAGACTGCCGGAGAAGACAAGGACATGGGCTGAGGACTGGGTCTACTTCTGGAGGGCAGGTTCAGGCTCTCATGGCACCATGGAAGGCAAGAGGGAAAGTTCATGCTCTCATGGCACCAGGATAGGAGAGAGGTAGAAACATTTCTGTTGAAAGTTTGGTTTTTCTGTTTGATCATCCTGTTCGTACTTTGTTTTATTCTGGCGCTTCACACTCGTTTGTGTCTGCTTCGTTAGTTGAAACACTGCACATAAATACTAGTCTAGTTACGGATCCCATAGCAGTCTCAAATCCTATTGGTGGTTCGGCTCATCTTTCAATGATTTGTTGGGATTTGAGAGTGTTTATCTTGAGCGTTGAGTTTGAATGCAACGCCTTCGTTCTTGGATTCACGGGCTATGGATTGATTCTAGGCATGGATTAATTATCCAGTAATGGTGCCATCCTCGATTGTGAAAAGAGAGTGGTTAGACTTATGACTCTCCTTGGTAACACTCTCAAAATCTCTTATAATCCTTTACATTCTGTTATGCTTAGCTACCTAGAATCTCTTGATGCGTTTGTTGAAAACTTGCAGTCGGTTAGAGTAGTCCTTGAATACTCAGATGTATTTGAAGAGGTAAAGGGCTTACCTTCGAAGCGGGAGATAAACTTCCGCATATACTTAGTTGATAATGCAAAACCCGTAGCTCTACCTGTTAGACACATGGTTCCAAGGGAGAGAAAAGAGCTCAGTAAGCAAGTCAAAGAGCTGCTCGAAAAGGGGTTTATAAGGCGGAGTATTTCTGAATGGGGTGCTCCAGTAGTATTCGCAACCAAAGTGATGGTTCACTTCGCATATGCATTGATTATAGGGAGCTAAACATGCTGACCAAGAAAAATAGGCACCCACTTCCAAGAATAGACGACTTGTTTGATCAGCTTGTAGGTGCGTCAGTTTTCTCCCAACTAGATTTGGCTACCAGGTTCCATCGGCTAAGAGTGGCTGAAGACAGCATTGATAAGACCACGTTCAGAACCCCGGATGGTTTCTTCGAATAGCTTTTCATGCCTTTCGGCTTGACAAACGCACCCGCTTACTTCGTTGACTTGATGAGTAGGGTGTTTAGGGAGTTCCTAATAAGTTTGTGGTGGTCTTCGTAGACGACGTTTTGATTTTCTTGAAGAATGAAGAAGAGCATGCTTTGCATTTAAGGGAAGTCATGGATACTCTTCGTGCACATCTGCTAAAAGCCAAATTCTCCAAATTCCATTTCTGGAGAGAAAAAGTGAGGTTTCTTGGACATGTGGTGTCCAAAGAAGGGTTAGCTGTGGAGCCCACAAAAGTAGTTGCGATGCAAAATTGAAAGGTTCCACGGAATGCAACCGAAGTCCGAAGCTTTCTCGGGCTAGCGGGCTTTTACCGAAAATTCATTAAAGACTTTGCAAAAATCTCAGCCTTACTTACAAGATTAACGAAGAAGAATCTAACTTTCGCATGGGATTTGGATTACGATATTGCTTTCCAACGTTTGAAAAGGGCTCTAACAACAGCCCCAGTTCTGACATTTCCGGATGGGAGCAAGTGTTTACCGTATACACGGATGCATGTGGTACGGGACTATGTGTTGTTTTGATGCAAGAAGGGAAGGTAGTAGCTTATGGAGGCAGACAGTTGAAAGTACATGAGAAAAACTACCCAACCCACGATCTTGAGTTGGCTGCCATCGTCTTTGCGCTTAAGTCTTGGCGCCATTATCTCCTAGGTGAGAAGTATGAATTGTATACTGACCATAAATCGTTGAAGTACCTTTTCTCGTAGAAAGATCTTAACTTGAGGCAACAAAGGTGGATGGAGTTCTTGGCATCCTACGATTTCGAGATTTCTTATACCCTTAGCAAGGGTAATGTGGTAGCAGACGCCTTAAGTGGGAAGAAGCTGACCTTGAGTCCTCTCTTTGTAGAAAGGTAAAGCTTGGAGTATATAGCAAACTTGGAGTACATCAGCTTAGACCCTCCTCTGAAATTGTGCCTCATCTGTTAGCATCGCTAGAGGTGCGGCCTACTCTTTTGGACTCAATAGGAACCGCGCAAAGAGAAGACCCTCAGTTAGTTGACATGATGGATAAGCTAGTTAGGGGTGAGACTTCTAGTCACCTCACTAGATACTTCATCTATGATAAGGGTTGGTTGAGATGGGATGGAAGGCTATGCGTCCCACAAGTAAGGGATTTAGTGAAGATGGTTCTCGAAGAAGCACAACATTCTAAGCTGACCATACACCTAGGCGGAGACAAGATGTATAAGGATATAAAAAGGGTTTTCTTTTGGAATGGCATGAAGTGTGATGTAGCTGAGTTCGTCGCTAAGTGTTTGATATGCCAACAAGTCAAAGCGGAGCAGAAGAAGCCCGGTGGTCTGCTTCAGCCTCTAGAGGTCCCACAGTGGAAGTGGGATAGCATTTCGATGGACTTTGTTGATGGGTTCCCTAGGTCAAGTAGGGGCAATACCGGTATTTGGGTAATAGTTGACATGCTCACTAAAAGCGCTCACTTTATACCTATTAAGAGTAGAAGCACTACGTCGTCCCTAGTATCCATTTATCTTAAAGAAATAGTTTGTCTCCATGGGATACCCTCCAACATAGTGAGTGATCGAGATCCTATCTTTACGAGCGAGTTTTGGAAGAGTTTGCAAGAGACTGTAGGCACACAATTATGCTTAAGCACGACCTGTCACCACCAAACTGATGGTCAGACAGAAAGGGTGAACAGAGTATTGGAAGACCTCTTGAGATTGTGCATTCTTGACTTTGGAGGGACATGGGAGGATCATCTTCCTTTTGTGGAATTCGCTTACAACAATAGCTACCAAGCCACCATAGGCACGACGCCCTTCGAAGCTTTATATGGAAGACCATGCTGATCACCAACTTGTTGGTGGGAGTCCACTGACAAGCTCGTACTTGGGCCAGACATGATCAGAGAAACCTCAGAAAAGGTGGACTTGATAAGAAGATGGATGAAGGCTGCACAAGATAGATAGAAGTCCTACGCAGACAAAAGAAGGACCGACCTTGAGTTTAAGGTTGGAGATAGGGTGTTCCTTAAAGTATCTCCTTTGAGGAATGTCATTCGCTTTGGGTCCATAGGAAAACTAGCACCAAGATTTCTAGGACTATTTCCTATCATTGAAAGGACTGGGACGATGGCTTACAAAGTAGAGCTACCCGAGAGACTGGCTGGAGTTCATAATGTTTTTCATGTTTCTCAACTACAAAAATGCTTACATGAATCTGCGGAAGTGTGGAGCCAAGTATACTAGAGGAATTAGAAGTGGAACGAGAAGCGACTGTGAGAAGAGTTCCAACTTGTATCTTTGGTATGGAAGTCAAAAAACTACGCAACCGTGAAGTCAAGCTTGTTAAAGTTCAATGGAGTGACGCTGACGAAGACACGACTTGGGAAACTGAGAGGAAAATACGCGCAGCCTATCCTTTTCTTTTTGAGGGAACCTCCTTGATCTCTTTTTCCATAAGTTCATTCATGCTTATATCTATCTTTTAAGTGTATCTTTTCAATCCTACTCTTTATCCTTAGGTAGAACCCAATGGATGTAAACATGTATTTGAAACATGTTATGATTGATGGCTGCAAGTGGTTGCTAGTGGTTGCTCGTTGATGCATGTACACACACATTAATCACTAGATTGGCTCAATCACTTTCATATTGCATATAAATGTGTGTGCATATTTAAATTAATGGATGTATAATGGTTGTGTTATCATATGGATGTTGCATTTTGTTGAATGGTTGTGCACACATGTAGAAGTAATATGTATCGTTAGGATTCTTTTGCATGCATAATGGACGCATGGCACTATCATAATTTGCATTAAGGAGGTCAACTGAATCAGTGGACCGCCTGATTTTTGCATTAGATAAGGAACATATACGCACACTTTTTGCATATGTTCATACGTCATTAGAAATCTTGTAAGGACAACGGATGCCTGTGTTTGATGGTTGAGTAGATGGATGATTGGATGTTAGGATATACATTCTCCTTAACTTGGAGATTTCGGGGGCGAAATCCTTTAAGGAGGGGAGAATGTAACACCCTGAATTTTCTATCAATATTAAAATTAACTGTCCTAAGAATACTTAATTATTAAAGTGAGAATTAAGGGAAATGGGTTATGCCATTGCGTTCATCGCGAAATTCTGCTTGGAATATAGTCCAAGTTTTCGTAAATCGGACTTCGTATGAGTAAGTTATGGCCCTCGGAAGTTTAAGCAATTTTATATAAATTAAAACAGTTCAAAATAAATTCAAAATATAAAAATCAAATATGGAAGCGAGCTGGGCGGGAATTTTCCCGCCCAAGGCCAGGTCGACCTGGGGGTCGACCTACTCTATACAGGTCGACCAGGGGGTCGATCTGGGGGTCGACCTACCCCTCCTCGGGCAGATCTGAAATGTGACGATTTCTGACTCTCTACTGAGTCATTAGGGCTGATGTGGCTGTTCTAGATAACTCTATCTAGTCTAGATTGTTGGATGGCTCCTATGATAATCCAACGGCTTAGGTTGATTTAAACTTCTATAAAAGAGTGCCTAGACTCAAACCCTAAACCTAAACAAAATTTGTCTCTTGGCCACCATGCTGCTGCTAGGACAATTCTCCTTCCTAAAGCTCGGGGATTAGCAAGTCAGAATTCTAATTCAAAAGACAAACAAATCATTCTCTTCTCTAACCTATCTTTGTGAGTACAATTTATTTCACAAAATAATTAATAAATTAATTGTAATGAGTTATAATTTTGATTATGAGAACATGACTGTTGAATCATGTGATGTTATTTAACTTTGTTATCTTATGTTGGTAGATCTATTTCATATATCCAATTATACATGTTTAACTTGATTCATTTTATGCAAGTTTGGGATGTTAAATCATATGTTAATTCATATGTGAATCTTATGCAAGTTTGGGATGTTAAATCATATGCTAGTTTGTATGTGAATCTTATGCAAGTTCGTATGCGGATTATACACAAGTTTATATGTGAATCTAGTATATACATATGCTAGTTTATATGCAAAAACATGTGATAAATTCATATGCAAGTTGTAGGAATCCATATGCAAGTTTAGGTGAAAATTATATTCACATTTTTAGGTTAAAATTAAATTTACATATGCAAATTTAGGTGAGACCCATAATTCATATATGCAAGTTAACAATTTCATGTTTAGATCGATATTTAGATCCATGGTAGTTTATGCAAATATACGATTCTATATGACCATTGCCTATGCAAATTATTGGCTATGCAAATTTATGTTATAATTCTTATTTGCTAGTTAGATCTATTTTTTTGTGTTATGCAAGTTGTGATGTTTCTTTTTTATAAGTTAGTCTATTTGCAAGTCTAACATATTTCATATTTGAACGTACAAATAACATGGGGATAATGGGAAAATATTAATTATGTAAATGGTGAATTGGCATAAAATGGCTTTAAAAGCATATAATTAAATTGATACATTAATTGGTATAATTTTTATACCTAAAAAGTATGGACATAATTTAGGTGACAATTATGGACATAATTAATTTGGAAATTATTGACAATTTGAATAAGGATAATTAATTCAAATTGGGGTGAAATAATTTGTAATAATAAACGCCTAAGACACGAGGTTAGACTCGTTTGTGGTGTAAGACTGCCTGGACCCGTCCGGCAAATCCAGCAACCACAAACGGTAGTCTAATGTGAGAGGTCGAAGGCATAAATTTAATGCGTAACAATTGTAAAGACACAAGGTTAGACACGTTTGCGGTATAAGATTGCCCGAACCCTCCCGAAAAAAAATCCAACAACCGCAAATGGGAGTCTAATGTGGGAGGTCTTACAAGGTTACAGTTATAATGAAAGAAGTAACACTTAACCAAGATAAACATGTGGTGGGACATGCGGGTTAAGTGGGTGACATGGGTGACATGTGAAATACGTTTAGAAACACTTAACCAAATTTAAACATGTAAGAAGACATGAATAAGAAGGGGTTAAATGGGAAATTCTAATGGGGACCAAGCATAGGTGGAAGGCTTGTGTCAAACATGGGGACCCTTTTCAAACCAGTAACCCATTAAGTATCTTTGTGAGCTCGAGTTAGATCGAGGACGAGACACGCTTACTGGGTTTGATTGTAGGAGGTCAAAACGGGTTAACGGTTGCAACGCAAGTCCAATGGGTTCATGTGCATGTGTAGGCCCGAGGTGGTAGGTAAGACGTTGTTGCATCGTGTAGATATAAGCCATGTATCTTTAGTGGTATCGAGTTGCCACTTTGGGGAGTGATACACCCCACTGTGGGACCAACACGGGTATCCACGAGTTAGGGAGCCGACCACATGGGTGTAGTGGGTATAACTAGTGGATATAGGGGAAGGAGACACCTATGGAGACAACTAGGGGTACACGAAACTATCATTATGATTATTATGTTCAGTAGGCAGGATCAACTTTTAGGGTGACTACTAGTGGTGCAGTATATTAATTATCCTATAGTGATTAGGAGCTAGATTAACAACAGAATATTCCTCTTGTTTGTTTTGTCTTTCCCACTTGTTTCACAGTCATTCCTTGTTTTACCAGTTTATGCCTTATCCTAATTACTTTAATAATTATATTGTTAAAGTTATGGTAATCGCCAGACTTTATGCCTGACCCCCTTTGTTTTCGCCTCTTTTCTTCCTTTCCCCCCATGTTCTCAGGGTGGGACTAGTGCTAGTGGAGCTTGATTTGGATCTTTTTCTCTCTTTTGGAAGTGTTTGGATTGCTGAAAGTAAAGTTCTGCTCATCTCTTTTATGGCTACTCATGTTGGGGTTATGCTTTTTACTTTATGTACTCAGAAAACAATTTGTCAAGATGGATATTAAATGTACTTGGTTTTATTGTTGGTTTTTGATGCTGTTGTAACCAAACTATTTCTCCGCTGTAATAAAAGTTGTTTTAAAATTTTCAAGTACCAATATTTGTATCTGTCTTGTTATATTCTGTTCTATACACCAATAATACTCCATGAAAGTTAATGCATTCCCTTTTGAGAGTGACATTAATGGACTTGGGGTGCTACACGGGAAATTTCCCGCCTAGGACCCAGGTCGACCTGGGGGTCGACCTGGGTCACATAGGCCGACCAGGGGGTCGACCTCCGCCCTATTTCCAGATCCGAGGACTGGTTCGTTTTTCTGCATTTGGATGCCCATTCTGACCAGATTCGTTGATCCCTATGCTATTTAAAGACCCCAAAACCCCATTTTCTCTCCACACCATACCATTGTAACACTATGCTGCCTCAATTCTAATTAAAATAAATCAATGGCGTCTCTACTCTACAAAAATCTAAGCTTGAACTAGTGCATCTTCTTCTTTCAATCCGAATAGGATTAAAAGATAACAACTACAACCCTTTTTCTTTTAGAATCCAACCAAGGTGAGTACAGTTATTTTCAGATATGAAATTTAATTATGATCTTGACATGGTTATAAATCAGAATTTGAGACTATGCATATTCTTGTTTATCAGATCTGTTTTTCTATGTAGATTTATCTTATTAATATTATAGTAACTATTATGTATCTCTTCCTTCCTTCTGTTATATAGCCAGTCTAACACGAGCCTGAGCCAAATCTCTTAAGAGGTTGACGCACAAACACTAAATTTGGGAAAAATAGTGAATGATGCATAATTAGACATAACTGATTTGAGAAAAGAACATATGTTGTAATTTAAGATCTGGATTTGGGCATACTATATATGATATTCGGTGATTTGGAAGAAGGAGAATTATTGTGCATATGACTTAGGCGCAAAGATCTATATTATAATAGGATAACTATTAAATGTGAATACGCCTAAATGGGGATTTTGGATATTAGGCATATGCTGAAATCAAAGGCTATAATTTGGCATAATTCGTATTGTATATCATGATTTGGGGTTTTTAGAGAATATTCTATACTATGTAAATTTAACTAAAATTTGGGGCATATGTTATATTGTGAATTATGACCATAATTTGGGCATGTAAAATTAGGCTTAATTTTATGATTAAATCTGTCAAATTGCCTAATCTGCTAAATCTGTTGAAACTGAATACGGTAAATTTGGGGTATGAAAACCGGTAGACTCGATTTAAAATTGAACAAAACAAGTTAATAAAACTTTAAATAATCTGCTGTAACTTGTAAAGAAGTTTAATTTGTTGAATTGGCATAATTAGTCTGATATTGGCATAATCTGGCAGAGTAGAAGCCTGCCCGGACCCAACCGGCTTAACCAGCAATCGAAAACTATCAGTCTAATGTGAGAGGTCGTAGGCATAACTAAAAGATGCTTAGGCACGAGCTTAGGTCTGGTTTGCGGCAGAAGTCTTCCTGGAACCGCCCGGCACATCTAGCGGCCACAAGCTACCGACCTAATGTGAGAGGGCTGTGCATTAGTAATTAATTAATGCAAATCTAGGATAAATATTGTTAGAGCAAAATTTGGCTCTCACACCCAAATTGTTCTGATTTGTAGAGAATTATAACCAAAAAATGAGGAAAAAGCAGAAAACACACACGTTTTATAGTGGTTCGGCGTTAACGAGCCTACGTCCACTTTATATGCTATTGATTATACTTTGGATGCTAGTACAACCAATGATTTCTCTCAAACTCACTCTTACAATTGTGATTTCTCTCAATTATCTCGAAACAAATCTGCTATGAAGTAGAGGTGTGACAGTAATGGAGGAATCAATCCTTAAAACTGCCAAAAGATCCTGAAAAAACCAAGCTCTGGACTATTTATAGCTGATTTCTAGTGACGGATCGCGGTCATACGTGGCCCACATCCCGAAGATCTCAGACCGGTTCGTAGCTTGATGAAGAATTAGTCAAATTAGCCGTTGTGGATGGGTGTCGTGAGATCCTGCATTCTCGGATCGTGGTGGACTTGGTCATGGTCATCATCCATCAGCTTCGGGGATCGGATCGGATCGAGCTAGCGATGGACGGATCGTGGTCAAAAGGGGGGCGATCGCGAGCCGAGGGGAGTATGGCGATCCGATCGGGTCTTCGAGGGTTAAAGGTGTGAAATTTCATATTTTCTTCTTGTGTGTGAACCTTGGTGGCTTGGTCAAAAAGCTAGCCAACATTTTGCCCCCTCGAAGTATGTTTTATCGAGGATGGAACATGCTTTGAAATCGCATAGACGTCTTTTCACAAAAAGATGCAAATCAGAGGCCGTGTCTATTTGAAACGTTGTACTGTTTCGAAGAGTCGTGTTCCTCGATTAGCATAAATATTCAGTCGATCTTCAGTCATTTCTTTGGTTATCGGGTAGCTCTTCTCTCTTGAATTTCTGGATGCTTTATTGAAAAATTGCCAGGTAAACTTCTGAATGATTTTTTTTTTTTGAAATATTCGTCTCGTGCTCGATGGACATTTGGGCTTCTCCACGAAACGTGATGGACTTTGGTTCGCGGCCCGTCTATTTCTGCGGTGCGAATAAAACAAAAAATGGGATACTAACGGTCGCGGTTTCTCCTATATAAACCCGACCCCCCTTTCTTTCTTCTCCCCTTTCTTCCTCTTTCTGCGCCGCCAGTCTACTCATTAAAACCCTAGCTTTTAACTCTTCGAAAATTCATTTGTTTCCTGATTTAAGAAAGGTAATTATATTTGAGAATGCTTTCGTACGATTTCTCTCTCATTTTCCTTGGATTTTCGTTGGTTTGCGAGGAGAGAGCGAAGGAGTTGTGTGGCATTTGAGGCTTGGGAGGCTGACGAGGCGCCATGGATCTTGCTGTTCGAGCTCAGACACGGAGAGGAGAGAAGAAGAAGAAGGAGGAGCCGACCAGTTCGGGCCGTGGGTGAGGCTTGGGTTCGGATCGTGGTGATGGCGAGGCAGTGGATCGTGAAGGTGGTAGGCGGAAGAAGTGGGGTAGAACGAATCGCGTCGTGGCATAGAGGAGCACTAGTTTATGGAGACGTGGTAAAGTGGATCGTGGGGGGGGGGGGGGGGTTGGCTTGATCCGACAGGAACCCCGATCCACTCTCCATCACGATCCAAAGAAGGGGGCGATCCATTCACCTCGATCCGCCATGTTTTCCACGATCCGACCCACACACTCCTTATGAACCGAGCTTAGATGACGATCCAATATATGTTTTAAACTTTAAATAATACATTGCAGTCACAAGATCCTGAACAGTTAGGTTAGAGCCCATGAGATGAACTTCTGGACTTAATGACAGCATAACTTGATAGCGCATTACGACCAATACCTTGCTTATGTAGCTAATCTTTATGCTTTTCTCCTATGTATGCACAAGCACACACTTGCACTTACACACACGGGGGATGGGTAATTATATTCTTATTTCTCATGTTTACTCGCCTAAACAGTAATGTTGGATAACCGTTCCCCTTCAAGATCTGATACAGAGATGGATCCCGAGACGTCTTAGCACCACAACCTCGAGGTCCTTCCAATTAATCCAGAAGGTGCGGAATCTAGATCCGAATATGAGCCAGAAACGGGATCGGATTCCTCTGAGGGTACCTCGCTTGATGAGGAGTCTGAAGTAGACGACCGAGCTTCCGACGAGATTCCTGGTGCACTAGAAATAGAAAAATTTACTGACTCTTTAGCTTCCAAACTTGATGACATAAAGCTTAAGAAAATTTGCTTGAGACACGGGATCCCCTGGGATGATGTGAGGACACCTGGTAGCGAAGATAGACCTCATCTGGCTCTGGAGGGGTATATGACAATTAGCCGACTCATGTGCTGGGTAGGCGCTATTCCTCCGTTTCCTCCAATCGTCATTGAGACCCTAAAACGATTGGGTATTGCTACGATGCAGCTTCATCCCAATGCCTACGTAGCCCTATACACTCTATACATCGCATATGCGGAAATCCTGCAAACTAAGCTCACGTTTAAAGATTTGAAATTCTATTACCTTTTCAAGCATCGCTCCACGGCAACCCCAAATTTTTCTTTCTTCGAATCGGTAGCAAATAGGAAGGTCTTATCTGATGGGTACAACAACATAGGGGATCCCAAGGCTGATTGGTTCTATATAAAGAGACAGGCCGGGTGTTCAAGAAGATGGCTTAAATCAAGTAAATTTTAAACCTTTGAATGAATAGCATGTTTAAGAAATCGAAGCGTTAACATGCTTATTTTCCCTATGCAGATCACACCTTTCTAAAGACAGAAGGCTCGGTGTGCAGTAATAGACTATCCCTTCTTCTGAAAAGCAGATCCGACTTCCTAAAGATCAAGAAATGTATTACGGATGAGAATCTTCACAAGCACCACCTTCTGGATATAAGGTTTGGACTTGGCGCGGGTGGCAAACCTTACAAGTACGTGCCCCCGACCGAGGGAGAAGGAACGTCACAGGCAGTAGAGACAACTAAACTTCATAAGAATCCTTCGCCGATAATTAACCTGGACGATAAAGACTTAAATGTATATAGAGGAGATGAGGCCCGTGCTGACGAGCCTAAGGAAATCCCAGCCTCTCCGGGGGGTTTCCCCTCAAGGGCCTCTCTACCGGTTGAACCTGCTGCTCCTGATGATTTAACAGAGGAGCAGTTATTTAAAGAATTGAGCAAGATTCCTATACCCGATGATGTATATACACAGGAAGACTTCGAAGGGGAGCCATTTTTTCCTATTTCTGAGGAAGCAACCGTTCCAGTTAAAGAACGAGAGACTACCCAGACGAGCCTAACTTCGGGCCCTGGTCTGTTAGGGGGAATTATATGGGATGCACAAATCACATGCACTTTCTGACCCCACACTTTTATACCAACAGTATTCATGGTTTTAATATGTACTTTTTTCTTTTGCAGGAAAGATGTCTCGCAAACGATCTTATTCCTATCGCTCTCTTCGTGAAGGCACACCTAGTCTTCATCCAAATCCTGAGCGTGCTCGTAGCAGCAGCCGAGGGGGAGACAGCCATTGGTCCCGGGATTCTCACAAACCTACTTCTTCACAGTCCAGATCTCCGTCAAAACAAACCTCTGGAAAGCCTCCCAGTCATACGGTGCCACCTACATGGGGAAAACAACTTCCCAAAGACTTAACTCCTCCGAAGAGCGCACCATCTCATAGCAGATCATCCAAAAAGCACCACGAGCCTAAAGATAAAAACAAGGATCCAAACAAGGATTCTGAGAAGGAGAAAACTGACATTGTTCCTTCCAGCAACCAAAGTTTGAGTGCCCCCGGGGCACGAGACTATATCCATGGTCCTGAGACTCGGGCTAAGCTGGAAAAATTACGAGAAAAATTCCCCGATATTTTCTTCGAAAGGATGATGTTCGTTCCAACTCTGGAACCAGTCCCTAGGAATTGGGATACTGAAGTCATCGGACACGTTCGCCATGTAGCTAAGCAATATGAGGCGATGAAGAAACATGCTGTCAATCTTTTAGACATCATCCAAACGTTAGAGATGGAAGCACACAGGTCCAAAGTGAAGATAGATAACAATGAAAGGGCCAAGGTAAAAATGGAAAAGGACTTGGAAGATGCACAATCTTTGCTTGCCTTGGCTCAACGAGTTGCTAAAAATTACAAGACAGAGCTGGAAGAGGCCAGGCAACGTTTTCATAATGAGCTCGATTCTAACAGCAAAGAGCGTGCGTCATTGAAGAAGGAGGTGGAAGATCTCAGGATGGTTAACACCGAACTGAAAACAGCACAAGATCATTTCGAAGCTGAAAAAGCTGTTTGGGAGAAAGAAAAGGCAAGCTTGAAAGATAGTTTAGCTCTGTCCGAAAAAGAGAGGGCGATTCTAAATGATCAAGTCGCACGTGTAGAGAAGCGCGCGATCCTGGCTGAAGATAATGTAGAGAGTCCCATTGAAATGGCTACTATTTCTAATGAAAAGCTCCTCGAGAGAGAGAAAGATATTGAAGGATTTGAGGAAATGTTGTTTGACTTCCTTGGCCAGGTCATCAAGACTCGTAACATCTCCTGGATCCCGGACTACCATGTCACTTTAGTCAACAAATGGGATGCAATCGTCCAGAGCGAGAAACAACGATTAGGAGTCGATGAGATTGATGAGAATGAGTTGATGCAGACCATTCTTAGGGATAACAAACCTGAGGGTTTAGAGAAAGGCAGACGCCTACTCCAAGAAGAGATTGATAAAGAGAAAACTCAGGCTAAGGGCAAAGATAAAATTGAAGAAGTTTCGAGCTCAGCTGCAGAGCCCAAGGCCTCCGAAATTGAAGAATACAATCCCGACGATCCATTGATTCCTCTGGGTCCAACTCCTCCAGCTGTCGGAGGTTCTGCTGCTAGTTTGGATGGAGGATCGGCGGAAGGTATCTCTATATTTTCTCCGCAATTTGTCAAAGCAATTGTCACTTGTCGCCGTCTCGCCGGACAATCGACTGAGCAAACCACATTCTCTCCTAAAATAACATTTGTTTCTCATGATACAGGTGACGGGCCAGTTGATAAGGATGCTGAGAAGAAGACAAAGGCAGAGAAGGTTGAAATCCCGCCAAGTGTTAGTGCTGATGTTCCCCTAGATGCTGAGCCCATCGAGGCTTTGAGAGATGTGGACGGGCGCCACGAGGGCGATGAAGAGGAAGTCGCCATTACCAAAGAAATCAGAGGCGATGATGAGGAAACCTTGGCTGAACAACTGGCTGAAGAGGAGAGGCAGTTGCTCCTTATGAGAGGGGAACATGATCCAGTATATGTGTGCCCCCTATTTCCGAGATCGATCCCAAAACTGGGTTGGTCGTAAGATTTTCCTCCCAGTCAATAACTTCACAACTAGCCTCTCAATCCTCTAGTTCTTCGCTAGAGCCTCTTGTTGATAAGAGGAAGAGGAAAAAAGGTGATCGTTCGGATGTTGATAAGGAGGAGTCGGGGAAGCAGAAGAAGAGCAAGAAGCCCACATAGCCCCCTCCCCCCCAGCATGAGTAGGATGTAGATATCAGTTTATATTTTGTCCTTAGGATTTTTAGGCTTTCCACTGGCCATGAAATGTAATTGTGAGAATGACCCTCACTTTTGTTTAGGTTCCTCTTTATCTTGTAAGCTTGCAGTTTATGAATGAAAGTTTATTTCTTTTGCGTCATCGTGTACCTGCATTCAATAAACTCTTCACACTTAGTCACAAGTCATTTGACTATAATCAAGTTGAAATTATATTACAAATCCTTCAAGCGACAGAAAAAATTTAAAAATTTCTATGCACGTTGCCCCCTATCTCTAAATACGGGGGACTTGGAATTTTTAGTGGGATTATAGTCCTTGAGGCACCAAATCTCCGGTAACTCTATACTTTCCCGATCCGTCAGCGGGTTAAAGTTCGAACTCGTATCATGATCTGCTCACCGATCCTTCAGCGGGGCAGAAATTATGGGGGCGCTGAGTCTCCAACATCCTTCTCAGCGCTTAATCATAGACGATTTTATACTCTCCTAGTGGTCGCCAAGGTTAGAATTCTAGCTCGGCTGTTCAGTCGCCCCCCGATCCTTCAGCGAGGTAAGAGCTCTTTCTCAGCGCTTAATCATAGACGCTTTTATACTCTCCTGGCGGTCGCCGAGGTTAGAGTTCGAGCTCAGCTGTTCAGTCGCCCCCGATCCTTCAACGGGGTAAGAGCTCTTTCTCAGTGCTTAATCATAGACGCTTTTATACTCTCCTGGCGGTCGCCAAGGTTAGAGTTCGGTCAAGGCAGTTCTTATCATGGTGCATCGCCTTGCCATGTGGACGTCATTCTCGCGTCTTTTACGTTCTCTCTCGGCTCTGGAGAGTTAGAATGCAATCAGTGGTGTGATTCACTTTATTGCACCTTCATCGTTCTGGCTGCGGATTACTCTCCATTCTGATGGAAGGCACCTAGAATTACACGTTTCTGTGATCGCTGTATGATTTTACAGCAAACTTTATAAAGATAGAAGAGTAGATAAATAATAGTGCAAATAAAGGTAAACGACACACAATATTTTTATAGTGGTTCGGTCAAATCGTGACCTACGTCCACTTTATAATTCTTTGCTCAAGACATTGGACTATTCTAGGCAAGTCATGCCTTTTACATGGTCCTATGAAACAAAAGGAAAAATCTGATGACTTTACGTCAGATAAGGCCGCAAATGTTGGGCATTCCACACTCTGGGGATTTCTTCTCCATCTACGGTTGCTAGCTTGAAGGTTCCATTATCAAGCCTTCGTAGAACAGAGTATGGTCCTTCCCACCTCGCACCCATATGAGTTGGGGGTGGAAAGACACGCTTCAGAACCAAGTCTCCAGGTTCAAAGGTTCGGGCTCGAACTCTTTTGTTGTAGTATCTAGCGACCTGTTGCTTGTGTCTCAAGGCACGCAGGTCTTCTTCATCCCTTCTCTCCTCTATTGTATCTAGGGATTCAAGGAGTAATTTGTTATTAGTCATCGGATCGTAGTAAGTGACTCGGTGAGATGGTACTTTTAGCTCAACCGGGATGACTGCCTCTGCTCCAAAAGCAAGAGAGAAGGGAGTGTGGCCTGTCGCCGATTTATACATTGTCTTGTAGGCCCATAATGCCAAGAGTAATTCATCGACCCACATGGCTTTGGCCCGCTTCAATCTTCTTTTGATAATGGACTTAATCACTTTATTTGCTGCTTCGACCTATCCGTTCGACTGTGGATGTGCCACAGAGGTGTACCGTTTCTCAATGTGGTACTTTTGGCAGAAGTCCCTGAACTCGTTGCTATCAAACTGGGTTCCATTGTCAGTTATGACGATCTTCGGGATCCCAATTGGCAAATAATGTTCCTAACAACAAAATTAATCACTCGCTTGGTTATAATTGTAGTCAACGGCTCAGCCTCGACCCATTTGGTGAAGTAGTCTACAGCCACAATAACGAACTTTGCTCCGCCCTTTTCTATAGGGAGGCTTCCGATTATATCAATCCCCCACATAGCGAAAGGCCATGGACTCGCCATCGTCTTTAACTGGCCAGGAGGTGCCCTGGGAATTTTTGAAAACCTTTGGCATGCATCACAACGTTGTGCGTATTTTGCCGCATCTTTGTTTATGGTAGGCCAGAAGTAACCATACCGCAACACCTTTTTTGCCAATGTTTGTCCTCCAGTATGGTCACCACATTCACCCTCGTGTACTTCCTGCAGTACACGCCTGATGTCGTTATGGGCTATACACTGGAGAAGAGGCATCGAAAATCCCTGTCTGTATAGGACTCCGCCTTGTAGAACGTATCGGGAAGCTTTACGGATTATTTTACGCCTCTCGCTCTTCTTGGTCGGAAGTGTTCCATTCATCAAGAAATTCTTTAGAGGGGTCATCCATGACTCCCTTTCTGGCTCAGTCTCTAGTATCGGATCAATTTCCATCTGACCTATGCTAGGGAACTGAAGTACTTCAACTGGGGCTAGCCCGGCTTCTTCAGGATCGCCAGAACTAGCCATCTTCGCTAACTTGTCCGCCTGTTGGTTCTCTGACCGCGGAATATGAGATATACTGTAGTGATCAAAGCCAGTCAGCAACTCCTTCACTTTCTCCAAATACAAAATCAATCTTGGGCTCTTAGCTCGGAATTTTCCAGTAACCTGATTTACAACCAACTTGGAGTCACAAAATATGTCTAGCTTCGCGATCTCTAATTCCTTTGCGATCCTCAGCCCGACTATCAGGGCTTCATATTCGGAGTCGTTGTTAGTGGCGTGAAATTCCAACCGGATAGCATAAGATATCAGTCGTTTCTCAGGAGTTTCAAGCACCACCCCGGCACTGGATCATTTGTCATTCCTAGCACCATCAATATACAGTTTCCATGCACTAGGATCGAGAAGCAATTTTGCTGGGTCAGCCTCTTCGTTTACTATGTCATCCTCTGAGACAGTAAATTCTGCTATGAAATCTGCCAGCACTTGCCCCCGTATCGATCGTCGGGGCTGAAAATTCAGATCAAATTGACTCAATTCAATGTTCCATTTGAGCAGTCTTCCAGAAGCTTCTGGTCTCTGTAGAACTTGCTTGAGCAGATGATCAGTGTACACGGTAATAGGATGAGCTTGGAAATAATGTCGAAGCTTCCTAGATGCAATCAATATACTGTACGCCAGCTTCTCTATCCTCGGATAATTGCGCTCAGCTGCAGCCAATTTTTTACTCACGTAGTACACTGGCCTTTGAACCTTGTCTTCTTCTCTCACTAATGCTGACCTGATCACGTGGGATGACACTGCTAAGTACATGAATAAATCCTCGTGGTCCACTGGCTTAGACAGCATCGGAGGCCTCTCCAGATGATTCAACAGGTTCTGAAATGCTTCTATGCAATCAGGAGTCCATTTAAAATTGTGTTTTCCTCGCTTAATGCTGCTACTTTCCCTGCAAGGCTTTGCACATCTTTGATTTGTCTAGGCTCCTGAATGCCTCTGGTTGCTGCAATCTGGTGTGGATTAATCTCAATCCCGCGCGAGCTGACAATGAATCCCAAGAATTTCCCGGATACAACCCCAAATGAGCATTTCGTTGGGTTGAGTTTCATCCCATACTTTCGAAGAATACCAAATATCTCTGCCAAATCTGTAGTGTGATCGGACGATTGTCTGGACTTAACCAACATGTCGTCAACGTACACCTCCATCGTTTTCCCAATCTGGTTATAGAACATTCTGTTCACTAGCCGTTGATATGTAGCTCCTGCGTTCTTCAAACCAAAAGGCATTACCACGTAGCAGTATAATCCCAGATCCGTAATGAAGCTAGTGTGTTCTTGATCTGGAACATGCATAGGAATCTGGTTATATCCTGAATAAGCATCCATGAAAGAGAGAAGCTCATGACCCGCCGTTGAATCTACCAACTGATCAATTCTGGGTAACGGAAAGCTATCTTTTGGGCAGGCTTTATTCAAATCCGAAAAATCAATACACGTACGCCACTTCCCATTGGCCTTCTTTACCAAAACTGGATTTGAAATCCAATCTGGGTAGGTTGAGTCTCTGATGAATCCGTTACTTCTTAACTTCTTCTTTCAAGGCTGCGGACCTCTCTGGGCCCAACATTCGCCTTTTTTGTTTTATAGGGGGATGCTTTGGGTTAATGCTCAATGAGTGGCTCATGATTGATGGAGATATCCCACACATGTCCGCGTGGGTCCAAGCAAATACATCCAAGTTATCCTTTAGGAAATCTGTCAGTTCTTTAGCTCGAACTGGATCCAACTGGGACCCAATCTTCAGGACCTTCTCTGGGTCACTATCATCGATCGGTACATCCACAGTCGTTTCGTTGGGAGCCGCCATTATGCCCCCAGTCTCTTCGTCCTCTCTGAGATCTATATCCTTGGGCAATTCTCTGGGCGACTCACCCATAGCCATTCTCTTTAATTGCTATGACGTCTCCTCCCTTGTGAGGGAAGAAGCGCCTTTAGTTTCTATATCTTTTCCTTTACGGAGTAGCCTTAGCTCTGCAATGTAGCATGCTCGTGCAGCAACCTGATCTCCTCTGACTATGCCAACACCAGCTTTCGTAGGAAACTTCAATAATAAGCACCAGGGGCTATATAAGCTCTAAACTTTGCTAGGGCCGGTCGGCCCAAGAAGGCATTATAAGGCAATTCAATATCCAAAACCACGAAGGGAAGAATTCTCACTCTCTGGCGTTCTCCTTCCCCAAGTGTTACCGGCAACTCTACATATCCTATTGGAGCAGTTGAAGCCCCGTTAAATCCACGGATCCATCCTTCACACGGCTTTACATCTTTCAATTCAAGGTTCATTTGATCGAACGTCTTTTTGAATAGTATGTTGTCTGAACTCCCGTTATCCACTAAAACTTTATGAACAGTGGCCGGGCCAATAGGAACTGTGATTACAAATGGATCTTCGGTCGGAGCGTGCACTTCAATACTCTCTCGGTTGCGGAAAATGATGTCATATGACATCATCTTTTGTTGTTTTACGGGGACATTGTCCTCAGGGTTGCTACACTCTCCTGCCTCAAGATGCTGCTTTGCTGCGTTTACGTACTGATCCATCGCCTTGAAACTATGCCCGGCTAGGTGAAGCCCTCCGATTATGGTATTGATAACAAGATCCTTTCCTTTTTCCTGGACAGTTGGCCTGGCAGTAGGTTGATTCTGGTTTTCGTTCGGGGTTTGAATAGCTTGCTCCCAGTCTCTAGGAGTCACCCGGTACTCATCCAACTTCACTTCTCGGAGCAACCTCTCAAATACGTCTCTCAGATGTCGGCATTCATTTGTAGAGTGGCCGTGAGTCTGATGGAAGAGACAAAGCTTCCCCGTCTCACGTTCTTTCTCCGTTGAATCTCTTGGAGGAGGCCTTTTATGTTGGAGAATGTTGTACGAGTCTATGAATATATTCTCCAAAGTATCATTTATTGGCGTATAATTTTCGAAAGACCTGGGACGGGTCCTTCACTGGGAGTCGTTCCCCCGATTTCTCTTCCGATTATTGCCATTACTGTTGTTACCATTGTTTCCTGACTGGTGGCCGCCGCCCTGGTTTCGGTTTCCAACATTGACTTCAACCTTTCCCGAGCTGTCTCTGGTTTGCTTGATGGCCATATTACTTTGGATTTCCTCCTTGTTTGCCATTTTCATCTTCCGATTAGCATATACCTCCTCCTGACGTAAGCGTCCGTTTGCTTTCTCGTGAAACAATTCTCTAGTATGAGGTGGCTTGCCGGCCAGGTATCTCCCAAATTCAGTATCTTTATCTACCCCATCAATTAGGGCTGCCACAACAGTTGGCTCATAGGGATCCTTGACTTCGGTGGAGGCTAGGTTGAAACGATCCAGATACACCCTCAAGCTCTCGCCTGGTCGTTGTTTGACAAGGAATAGGTCAATCACACTCTTTGACCTCTGTGCATAAATGCGGAACTGTTCCACGAACCTTTCACTCAACTCCCTGAAATTGGAAATTGATCTTGCTGGTAAGCGAGTAAACCATAATAGCGCTACATCCTCCAGGAATATAGGGAATGCTTTGCACTTTACAGCGTCAGAGGCTGCGACAGCGGTCATTGACCAAAAATATCTCATTAGATGTTGGATTGGATCAGATCTACCCGCATAACGGTTCATCTGAAGCATGTTGAAGCGCCTCGGGAATGTTACGTCTAGAATGTCATCGGTAAAAGGGGTGTGACTGCGGTCAATTCTCCATTATTCATTCCGTTGTCCACGGCTATCTTCCAGGATTTGATGGACCATAACTGCAACATTTGCACTGGTCATCGGAGGCTCGGGATCAGCGCTTCTCGCTCGGTGGAATTCTCCGATCTTTCTTCTAGGGACATCCACGAAGTCCGGAGCTCGGATTGGTCTTCGTTGCCCCCTGTTACCATGAGTATTTGTACGACGAAGGGGCTGAGGTGGTCTATTCTCAACAGGATTATCCACAACCTGAGCTCTAGGAGTTGCGGCACGATTATTCAAGTTGCAGTTTGAGGGCCCTACACCAAGTGTTTCTTCCTCTCGTGATGGCAAGGTTCCAAATCGGAGTTGCTCTATATTTTCAGCCCTCTCATATGGTCGACGAAGAAGAGTACTCTGGGGTGAGTGGGCAAACTGGGAGTGTTCTTTGTCTTGCGAGATCATCGATCCTTCTATCCATAGTAGTTAAGTTCTGCTGCAGCACAGAGCTTTGCTGCCTTTGAGCAGCTAATTCATCAAATAGCCTATCCCACATTTCAGAGAAGCGAGAGAGATCTCCTTCAGTGACCGGAGCAGAGGGGTCATATTGATCATCAAGATTTTCTCTTATGCGCAGAGAACTTGAGACAGGTCGAACAGAGGTACCAGGACGAGAAGAGTGAGCCATAACCTCCTTTCCAGGTCGAGTTGTAGTCTGGTCATCACTTCGGATCGCAGTGGACCTGTGTCTGTGGCTCGTAGCGCCCCCCTGGGGTCAGATCGTGGAAACATTAGGGGGAGGGTTTGCAGTGTTATCTTGGGATCGAGTGACGACCCCTTCAGATGTTCGGTTCGTGCCGCCCTCAATTCGGATCATGGCCCCACCTTCAAACTGGTTCGTGACGCCACGTTCGGGTCGGATCGCCCCTATGTCTCCGCGATCCGCGAAGCCTTCCTCAACCTGCTCATGTGCACTTTCTTCAACTGCTTCATTCGCGACTTCAATCGCCTGCGAAGCTCGTACTTCCTTAGACTTCTTTCCGGCCATGATATTAGATGCCGTTGGAATCTTCAAAAATCTGAACAGCGAAGTTTCGGGACTGTTTCCTTCGGACTTGAATATCCAAACAACGGAGTAACAATCCAATATGTCGAGAAATCAATTCTCAGTAAAAGCACCAAAATGTTAGATCAAAATTTGGCTCTAACACCCAAATTGTTCTGATTCGTAGAGAATTATAACCGAAAAATGAGGAAAAAGCAGAAAACACACACGGTTTATAGTGGTTCGGCTTAACGAGCCTACGTCCACTTTATATGCTATTGATTATACTTTGGATGCTAGTACAACCAATGATTTCTCTCAAACTCACTCTTACAATTGTGATTTCTCTCAATTATCTCGAAACAAATCTGCTATGAAGTAGAGGTGTGACAGTAATGGCGGAATCAATCCTTAAAACTGCCAAAAGATCCTGAAAAATGTCAAGCTCTGGGCTATTTATATCTGATTTCTGGTGATGGATCGTGGTCATACATGGCCCACATCCCGAAGATTCGTACCGGTTCATAGCTTGATGAAGAATTAGTCAAATTAGCCGTTGTGGACGGGTGTCGCGAGATCTTGCATTCTCGGATCGTGGTGGACTTGGTCTTGGTCATCATCCATCAACTTTGAGGATCAGATCGGATTGAGCTAGCGATGGACAGATCGGATCGTGGTAAAAAGGGGGGCGATCGCGAGCCGAGGGGATTATGGCTATCCGATCAGGTCTTCGAGGGTTAAAGGTGTGAAACTTCATATTTTCTTCTTGTGTGTGAACCTTGGTGGCTTGGTCAAAAAGCTAGCCAACAAATATGATGCCTAAAATGTGTTGGGTGGATAAGGTTAAATCAACTGGGCGGATGAATCTAATAAACCTGTTTCGTAAATCTGTAGGCCCAATACAAGGTTAGGTGAAACAATCTGTAAGTCTGTTAATCTGTATATTTGATCCGTTAGTCTGAAAACTTGTTAACCTGTATGTCTGATCTGGGAACTAGTTAATCTGAACTTTGTACATCCGAAATCTATAAGCAAGTTAATTTGAAATCTATTAGTTTGGGGACACAAGGTTAGAAGGGGAAATTACTTGTGTCATCTGTTGTGTGGGACCCATATTAGTCAGTAACCCTTTTCTGGTATCAAAACCATGACCCAACAGTAGGAGGGGTCTGGGGCACGCTTACTGAACTAATTGTAAGAGGTTCACTCTGATAATGGCGATGGGTGTTGATGGCGCATTCTAACTGGGTCATGTGTGTGCATGGATCCGGTCTGCTCTGAGGATGTAAGACACCGTGAAATCTGTAAATAGGTCATTGTCTATAGGTTGCCACTTTAAGGAATGATACACCCTTCTGTGGGGGCCGCAAAGGGTATTAATGTATTAGGGAGCCGGTCGCTTAGGTAGAATTTAGGGTACACCTAGTTCTGTCTGTTTCTGTTGGTATACCTTCTGTCTCTGTTGGGGTGGTAAAGGCCCATTATTAGCATTTTATTTCTGTACCTTCTGTCTCTATTGGGGTGGTAAAGGCCCATTATTAGCATTCTGTTTCTGTACCTTCTGTCTCTGTTGTGGTGGTAAAGGCCCATTAGTTGGGGTGGTAAAGGCCCATTAGTTGGGGTGGTAAAAGCCCATTATTAGCATTCTGTTTCTGTACCTTCCGTCTCTGTTGGGGGTGGTAAAGGCCCATTACTAGCATTCTGTTTCTGTAGAGATTATTCTGTTTCTGTTTCTGTTTCAGTTTAGACATTAGGGTAACACCTAATCCTGTTATACGAAGTATTAGTGCAGGGAAGTAAGATATAGGTAAGAAGCATATCTTGGTCTCTATCATTCTGTTTCTTCTGTTTAACTCTAGCATACCTGCTACTCCTGTTGTTGTAATCTCTCATCCAGCTTTATTTACATGTCATGATACTACTATCTGTTTATATGCTGAAAGTCATCGGGCTCGCCAGACTTTATGTCTGACCTCGTTTGTTTTCGCCTCTTTTTCTTTCCGTTCCCCCCCAGGTGCTCAGGGTGGAAGCATAGGAGCTTGATTCAGATTCTCTCTTCTTGAAGTGCCTAAAGTATTGCTTGGCTTTGACTTTACCTTCTTATGGCAGTTTATGTTGGGGATTATGGTTTTAAAATTATGCATTCTGAAGGATTTTGGTATAAGACTGATACTTGTGTACTTGGGTTTTGGTATTGTAATTTTGAAGAATGTAACCAAACTTATTTCTGTTTCTGCTATAATTTTTTTTTTCAAGTACTACTTTACGTATCTGTCTTGCAATATTCTGTTCTGTTTACTTATCATGCTTCATGGAAGTTAATGCATTCCCTTTGTGAATGACATTAACGGACATGCGGTGTTTCACTTGGTATCAGAGTTGAAGGTTACCAGATTAGATAAAAGTTTTTGAAAACTATTTTTAAAAAGGTTTTAAAAGGATGTATTTTCAAAAGGAAAGTTTATTCTGAAAAGCATAATCCCCAAAAGCCATATATCTTTCTTTCGATTCTTTGTTTCGAGTTCCTTCCTCTTTCCCTTTTGAATCTCTTCCTCCGTGTATAGATGCTTTTTCTAAGATGTGTAGGGACTTCCGTGTGGAAAACCACTTCATGTGACCGAGACATTTGTCGAGGCTAGAAGTTGGCTCAACGAAGTGGAGGACTTGTTGGTACCTTTTAGATAGACGATGGGAGGAAGGTTCAACCAGCTGCTTGGTTAAGTAAGGATGAAAAGTCTGAAGATAAGAAGGAGAAAAGTTCTTTACTTGTGGAAGATTTACTCATCTGAACAAGGATTGCAGAAAGAGGAAGGGCACTTTCTTCAACTGTGGTGAGATGGGACACTTCACTAGGGACTGCCCGAAGAAACAAGGGCAAGGGAAGAGGACATGACCTACTTCTAAAGGGAAGGTGATTGCTCACGTGGCTCGTGGATAGGATAGAGATAGGAAAATTTCTGTAGAAGGTTTAAATTTCCTTATCTGATTATTGAGTTAAAACTCTTTTTGATTCTGGCATTTTGATTATGTAATTGAGACTTTGCACTTTAATACTAGTCTTGTTTTTGATCCCGCTATAGTATCAAACCCCATAAGGGTTGCGACTCATCTGTTTGTGATAGGTTGGGGTTTGTGGGTATCTGTGTTGGGCGTTAAGTTGACTATGACGACTACATTCGGGGTTTTGTGGGATATGATGGGGTTTTATTATGCTTAGTTTCCTAAGAATCATTTGATAATCTGATTTGTACCAGTAGTCTGTAAGTATCTGAATATTTCTGAAAAGGATAGGGTTTTTTACTCGAAGCGTGTAGTAGATTTCCAGTTTTGACATTGTTTAATGGGAGTAATTCTCTGAGTGTCAATCTTATGTTGATTTCGGTCTTCGGGGTTGATAGTTAGAGATTTATTCTCTTAACTGATGTCTAATGGGAACATAACTTTTGTTTTAATTGTACTTGCTTCTATCACTCGGCTGTATCATATCGATCGAGTCTTCGACCTTTAGAAACTAATGGGTGTAAACATGAGTTTGAGAAACGTTATGTTTGATGGCTGCAAGTGGATGCAAGTGGTTGCTTGTGGATGCATATGCACACACTAAGCACCAGATCGGCTCAAAAGCACTCTCATGCTGCATATGGATGTATGCGCTTTTTTTCAATTTTTGTGGATGCAAAATGATTGACTCATCACATGTATGTTGCATTTGGATGAATGGTTGTGCACTTATATAGAAATAATGTGTATCAAATAGGATTTCTTGCATACATAATTGGACTCATGGCACTAACATAATTCGCATTGAGGAGGTCAACTGAATCAGTAGACTGCCTGATCTTTGCATTAGATAAGGGACATATACACACACTTTTGCATATGTTCATACAACATTAGAAGTTTTCTAAGAACAATGGATGCTTCTGGATGATGGTTGAGTAGATGGGTGATTGGATGGTAGGACACATTCTTCTTAACTTGAAGATTTCTGGGCCGAAATCCTTTAAGGAAGGGAGAATGTAACACACCATATTTTCTGTGAACATAAAACTAACAAAACAAAATATAATTAATTTTTAAAAGAATAACTAAGGGAAACGGGTTATGCCATTGCATTCGTCTCGGAGTTCTGCTTGAGATAGAGTCCGAGTTTTCGTAAATCGGACTTCGTATGAGGAAGTTATGGCCCTCAGAATTTTCAGGAATTTAAATAAATTAAAACAAATTAGATTTAAGTTTGAAATTCAAATCACACACCTGGGCTGGGTGGGAAATTTCCCGCTTAGGACCCAGGTCGACCTGGGTCACATAGGTCGACCAGGGGATTGACCTCCCCCTATTTCCAGATCCGAGGACTGGTTCGTTTTTCTGCATTTGGATGCCCGTTCTGACCAGATTCATTGATCCCTATGCTAATTAAACACCCCAAACCCCACTTTCTCTCCACACCAAACCATTATAACGCTATGCTTCCTCAATTCTAATTAAAATAAATCAATGGCATCTCTACTCTATTGAAATCTAAGCTAGAACTAGTGCTTCTTCTTCTTCCAATCCGGATAGGATTAAAAGAGAACAAATACAACCCTTTTTCTTTTAGAATCCAACCTAGGTGACTACAGTTATTTTCAAATATGAAATTTAATTATGATCTTGACATGTTTATAAATCTGAATTTGAGATTATGCAAACTCTTGTTTATCAGATCTGTTTTTCTATGTAGATCTATCTTATTAATATTATAGTAACTATTTTTTTATCTCTTCTTTCCTTCTTCTCTATAGCCAAGCTACCACGAGCCTGAGCCAAATCTCATAAGAGATTGACGCACGAATGCTAAATTTGGGGAAAATAGTGAATGATGCATAATTAGACACGACTAATTTGAGAAAAGAACATATGTTGTTATTTAAGATCTGGATCTCGGCATACTATATATGATAGTCTGTGATTTGGAAGAAGGAGAATTATTGTGCATATGACTTAGGCGAAAAGATCTATATTATAACAGGATAACTATTAAATATGAATACGCCTAAATGGGTATTTTGGATATTAGGCATACGCTGAAATCACAGGCTATAATTTGCATAATTCCTATTGTATATCATGATTTGGGGTTTTTAGAGAATATTCTATACTATGTAAATTTAACTAAAATTTAGGGCATATCTTATATCGTGAATTATGACCATAATTTGGGCATGTAAAATTAGGCTTAATTTTATGAATAAATCTGTTAAATTGCCTAGTCTGCTAAATCTGTTGAAACTGAATACGGTAAATTTGGGGTATGAAAATCGGCAGACTCGATCTAAAATTGAGCAAAACAAGTTAATAGAACTTTGAATAATCTACTGTAACTTGTAAAGAAGTTTAACTTGTTGAATTGGCATAATTAGTCTGATATTGGCATAATCTGTGAATGAATACTTTAGCTAAGGATAAGAATGCTGAGACCCGAGGTTAGACTCTGTTTGCGGTAGAAGCCTGCCCGGACCTAACCGGCTTAACCAGCAACCGAAAACTGTCAGTCTAATGTGAAAGGTCATAGGCATAACTAAAAGATGCTTAGGCACGGGGTTAGGTCTGGTTTGTGGCAGAAGTCTGCCCGGAACCGCCCGATACGTCTAGCGGCCACAAGCTACCGACCTAATGTGAGAGATCTGTGCATTAGTAATTAATTAATGCAAATCTAGGATAAATATGATGCCTAAAACGTGTTGGGTGGATAAGGTTAAATCAACTGAGCGGATGAATCTAATAAACCTGTTTCGTAAAACTGTAGGCCCAATACAAGGTTAGGTGAAACAATCTGTAAGTCTGTTAATCTGTATATCTGATCCGTTAGTCTGAAAACTTGTTAACCTGTATGTTTGATCTGAGAACTGGTTAATCTGAACTTTGTACATCCAAAAACTGTAAGCAAGTTAATCTGAAATCTGTTAGTCTAGGGACGCAAGGTTGGGAAGGGAAATTACTTGTGTCATCTGTTGTGTGGGACCCATATTTGTCAGTAACCCTTTTCTGGTATCAAAACCATGACCCAATACTTGGAGGGGTCCAGGGCACGCTTACGGAACTAACTGTAAGAGGTTCACTCTGATAATGGCAAGGGGTGTTGATGGCGCATTCCAACTGGGTCATCTGCGTGCATGGATCCGGTCTGCTCTGAGGATGTAAGACACCGTGACATCTGTAAATAGGTCTGTGTCTATAGTTTGCCACTTTTGGGAATGATACACCCTTATGTGGGGCCGACACAGGGTATTTATGTATTATGGAGCCGATCGCTTGGGTAGAATTTTGGGTACACCTAGTTCTATCTGTTTCTGTTGGTATAACTTCTATCTCTGTTGGGGTGGTAAAGGCCCATTAGTTGTGGTGGTAAAGGCCCATTATTAGCATTCTGTTTCTGTAACTTCTGTCTCTGTTGGGGGTGGTAAAGGCCTATTAGTTGGGGTGGTAAAGGCCTATTATTAGTATTCTGTTTCTGTACCTTCTGTCTCTGTTGGGGTGGTAAAGGCCCATTAGTTGGGGTGGTGAAGGCCCATTATTAGCATTATGTTTCTGTACCTTTTGTCTCTGTTGGAGTGGTAAAGGCCCATTACTAGCATTCTGTTTCTGTAGAGATTATTCTGTTTCCGTTTCTGTTTCAGTTTAGACATTAAGGTAACACCTAATCCTGTTATATGAAGTATTAGTGCAGGGAAGTAAGATATAGGTAAGAAGCATATCTTGATCTCTATCATTCTGTTTCTTCTGTTTAACTTAAGCATACCTACTATTCCTATTGTTGTAAGCTCTTATCCAGCTTTATTTACATGTCATGATACTACTATCTATTTATATGCTGAAAGTCACTGGGCTCGCCAGACTTTATGTCTGACCTCGTTTGTTTTCACCTCTTTTTCTTTCAGTCCCCCCCCAGGAGCTCATGGTGGAAACATAGGAGCTTGATTCAGATTCTCTCTGCTTGAAGTGCCTAAAGTATTGCTTGGCTTTGACTTTACCTTCTTATGGCAGTTTATGTTGGGGATTATGGTTTTAAAATTATGCATTCAGAAGGATTTTGGTATAAGATTGATACTTGTGTACTTGGGTTTTGGTATTGTAATTTTGAAGGATGTAACCAAACTTATTTCTGTTTCTGCTATAATAAAATTTTCAAGTACTACATTACGTATCTGTCTTGTAATATTCTGTTCTGTTTACTTATAATGCTTCATGGAAGTTAATGCATTCCATTTGTGAATGACATTAACGGACATGGGGTGTTTCAATAATCCATACAACCTTTTCCTTATTTTGATGGTCTTTGTTGAGTCGGTTGAATCTATGCATACTTCATCCAAATCCTCTATGGGTTTGAGTTGTATCTCCTCGGGAATCTAGTTCCGTTATGATTTCCCCTTTTTAGTTGAGTTTATCTCTTCATCCCTTTTGTTTTCCAAAGGATTGTACCTATTATTCACACGCTTGTTAGTATTATTAATTCTCACTTTAGCTTCGAATGTTGAATGTAGAAATTCGTCATCCAAAGGCTGAAAAATTGTAGAAGAATCAAAATAAGCAAAGTATTCCCTTTCATATTGATTGAAAGTAGTAAAGTACAATTCACGGGAGCTAAATTGCTCCCTCCTATTGATGCCCCAACCTTTTTTAGTCAGAAACTTTATCATGAGGTACTTTGATAAGACAAAGGCATCCACTTCGTCAAGAGCTTGGCAGTCCAAGAATACGTTGTAGTAAAAAGGCTGGTCGATGATAACAAAAAGAGTCTCGAAGGTTCGTCAAAGAGGAGGAAATCCAATCTGAACCAACATCTTAATTTGCCTAAGCAGAGTGGACCCTTTGTTGTTGAATCTGAAGATGGGTCACTACTAGGTTCATGATCTTTTTTCAGAAAAACCCATTCGGTCAAACGCATGCTTGAAGATCACATTAACTGCACTTCCAGTATCAACAAGAATTTTTGAAACCATTGAAAGCTCAATTTGTGTTGTGATCATTAAAGGGTCATAATGAGGATGATGAATAACCTTCTGTATCTTGTTTAGTGACACTGCCAAGTTGTGCATTTTGATGTTAAATTGGGCATTCTTAAGTAGTGACTCTTCTTGAATGGAAAATATCCCCTCATGGGCCTTTTTCAGATATTTGTTTCGAGCAGCTTGACTATCTCTAGTAGGATGTGTCCCTCCATGGATCACATTTATCCTATTTATCAAGGGATCCAAATTCAGTGGACACTTCAATTGTGACCTCTGCCGCGTTAGCTGAGATCTTCTGGTGTTCATTAGAATGCAGAGTTTTTGTTTGTTTGTTTTGGATGAACACTTTTAGGTGTCCTTCCCGGATAAGCTTCTGAATTATATCCTCGATCACTTTGTCCTCATCAGTACTATGCCTATTCATGTTATGATACTCGCAATATTTCCCTCTATTAATGCCAAAATTGGCACTAACACCAGATGTTAGTGAAAGCACCGCCACTTTATGGGAAAATAGTATAGAATGCATAAAAATAAATGAGAACAGGTAAGAAACAGAAAGTAAAGAGAGAGAGAGAGAGTCACAATTTTATAGTTGTTTAGCAGTTCAGCCTTTGATAAGGCATACATCCGCTTTGAATATCTTTTATTATGATCCTTATCATGCCAACTATAATATATTTTGGATGATTATGATGTTATTCATTACAATATTCACTAAAGTAGAGATTAACAGGGAACCACTATTACTAATGGCTGTCGGAGAATCACGATAACCTCCCTAGGTGACTTAGATCTGCTATCTCTGGAGAAGACTTTGTTGTTGTAGGTGTTTAGTTGCTGGAGATGAAGATCTACCTTGGTAGAGCTTTGGCATAGCATGGGGATCAATCCCCTTGACGTTGAAGCCTAGGGGTATTTATAGGTGATTTGGAAGGTGTTGGGCCAAGCCCACTTACGTGAAGCCTCTAAATTGCATACCGACCCTTGACAAAAATATGCTAACTGGATGGGTCAGTGTCGACCCATTGTGTTAGCATATTTTTCACCTCAAACCATATATTATGGATCTATATGTCTTACTTAGCTTTTCGATGTATTTTGGTGTCGATTTGACTTGGTTTGATGCTATATCGAGTTCGGCTTTTTATCCTATAGATCTTGCCTTTCGATCCATCAAGTATCAGTATCCCACCAAGCCTGATTGGCATGGAATCACTTATATGGTCTCCTACCTGCATCATGGGAGAGATACAATGGGTCGTGGGTCCATACCTTTCACGAATATGGGTCGGTGCCGACCCATGTATATAACCATTTTGGCCTTGTATTCTGGGGGGAATGGCTTTGATAGGTTTTCATGGTCTTTCTGGTGAAGTTTCATCCAATTTCAAGATCATACTTCTCTGTTCTTCATTTTGATTTTGTATGAATATCTGCCGGGTTATATCCGGTTTAAAATTTTCCCTCCAAAGCACATTTGTTGGAAACATGACGTGCTCTGGAATGAATCATCTTATAGTCATTCGCCTGGTAGACCTAGCTATTCATATTGACTCGATTTCAAGGAGTTGTCCTTGACTTGCTAACCATTTGCTTAGGCTTCTTTACTTAGATTTTCTTTGTCATTAATAATAATACGATTTTTTGATTGGAACACTTTAGGATGCCTCAAACTGGCTAGTAAATCATGTGCGCGAGATGCATGCTGTGTTGAATCAAGAGAATGCTTTGTGATCGAATTGTCGGCATGGCTTGGTATGTTAGATCATGCGCTTTAGGAAACTCTTGGGAAATGGACTTGTAAATGCTTTGTGAAAGACACTGCCAAGTTGTACTAGGTGCCTTCGGTTTCGTTCAGACCCAGAACGGACTTGTAAATGGACTGTGTGTCTGACATTGGATTTTAGTCCGTGTGATTGATCTCTATTAAATATATATCTGTTTGGCGGCGGAGAATTTATTCTCTTGCTTAACGCCCTTCTCTGAGACGTACGAGCTCAGGGGTTATATATTGATGGATATCAATCGCATGGAGTGAATTGCCTGTGTGGCATGCCTAAGTGGCAAATGATCAAGGCTTATGTTGAAAAGCAAAGTCTTGTGGTTGATGATCGAAGCACGGCCTTTGTGGCATAGCTTTGTGTAACGTTTACTTCGCGAGTTTCACACCCGGTATGAACCAAAAACGGGAGACGGACCTCAGGGAGGACTTGCGTTTCTTTCTAGCTAGAAGTGGTGTCAGTGGTTTTACACGCCCTGACGAGTTTGACTTATGTGGTTGTTGCTGTTGCGAGGCGCCTCGGTTATATCGGTTTCGGCTGATGCATTCTGGTCGGCAGACGGACCAGACTTACACCCCATAGGGTGGGGAAACGTAGCGTTCAGGCATAATAATCCACATCGGTGGACCGGCCCTGACGATCCAAGGCTTGCCTGCGCGCTTGCCTGAGGGGCGGGCTAGAGCGTCTCGAATCGGTTGAGGACTATCTTTTGCCTCGGTTCATAGATGGAAATCCAACTTCCAAATACGTGATTTTGCGGTTTTAATTGTAGAACTAGTATGGCGACATGATATATGGTACCCATGCCGCCTATGATTGATACTTATGATTTGAAGTTGTTTTATACACTATGCACTTATAATAGTATCAAATGATTTGTTTTAAACGTATCAAGCATTCTTTGGCTGTTATAAGGGAAAACCATATCCCCCGGCTTGCGATGCATTGTGTGATAGGACCTGGGTCTTATAACAGCTTCATTTTTCTTTATTTAGCATTGCGCTATTTGTTTTATGCACCGGTATTCTTGGTAGGAAACCCGTTCCGTGTTATACGGCGTGGTCCCCTGATTTACCTAACTTTAAAAATAAAGATTAATAACTGTTTTAGTTCTCACACCAGTCACATGACTGACCTGGAGTTTATTGTTTTAACCTAAACTCTGGGTGCCCCTATTTTTGACACGGGCAGCTAGTAGTTTTGGTTTTGCAGATTTATATTCACAGGATCCTGGTTTACAGCTGGGATGATATCCGGAAAGCTTTGTATCCGTATATCTCTTCTAGTTGTGTATTGTATTATTTTCCGATGCTATGTATGTAAATGTAATTTAAATCTCAGATATTTCTGTGTAATATTCATTTATACTCTGTATATTCTTGTAATCTGATGCATTGTTGTAATATACAGTGAAATGTTCTTCCGTCTGCGTTCTATTTTGTCGTGTTCTCAAACGATAGGGCGTTTCGAGCGGTCTGGGTCGGTTTAGCGACTGGTTCGGACCGAGCGAAATTCCTTGCTGTCACAACCAGCTAGCTAGATTCGGTTTGGAACTAGTAGACACTCCGCATAAGAAGGCATTGCGATTCGTTAAAGGACTAAATGAACCCCTTTATGTGTTAGCTATGTCCTTTATTCCAATGGAAGCTACTTTCGAAAGACTCGTTTATATGACATTAAAGCATGAGAAAGATAAAGTTGAAAAGAAAGAAGCTAAGGTTGAGGAGACACAAAAGAAGGGAGGAAAGAACGACAAAGCTCGGGACAAGAGGAAATGTTTTAATTGTGGACATGTGGGTCATCTAAGCAAAGATTGTAGAAGAAGGAAGAACGCTTGTTTCCATTGAGGAGAGGTCGGGCATCTTATTAAGGGTTGCCTGAAGAAACAAGGACAAGGTCAAAGGGCAGGAGCTTCTGCAGGGCAAGTGCATGCTCTCGCGATCGGTGCTCCATATCGAGGTAGGAAAGTTTCTGTGGAAGGTTTGATTTCTCTTTCCAATCATCCTACAAGAACTCTTTTTGATTGTAGCACTTCACATTCATTTATATCTAGTTTTGTGGTTGAATATCTGTACTTTAATACTAGTATGGTAGCGGATCCCGTTGTTGTCTCAAACCCCATTGGTGGTTCGGCTCATTTATCCATGATTTTTCGGGGTTTGAGAATATCTATATTGGGTGTCAATTCGAGTGCGATGCGTATGTGCTTGATTTTATGGCTATGGTTTGATTCTAGGGATGGGTTGGCTAGCCATGCACAATTCCAATCTCGATTGTGAGGGGAGATGTAACACCCCATGTCCATTAATGTCACTCACTAAGGGAATGCATTAACTTTCATGGAGTATCATAAGAGTATAGAACAGAATATCACAAGACAGATATATAAAATGGTACTTAAGAAAATTCAAATTTTATTCATTGCAGCGGAAAAGCAAAACATGCCTGGTTACAACATCAAAACCATATACTAAAGCCAAGTACACAAATATCCATCTTGTACAAAATTATTATCAGAGTACATAAAAGTAAAACCATAATCCCGCTCCAAATAGCCATAATGGAAAAGAAATAACGCTGAGCATTACTTTCAACACTTCTAAGCACTTCAAGAAGAAAGGAATCAAAGTCAAACTTCACTAATCCCACCCTAAGGACCTGGATGAGGGAGGGGAAAGAAAGAAAAGAGGCGAAACAAAAAGGGGTCAGACATAAGTCTAGCGAGTCTAGTGACTTTAACAATATAATCAGTGAAGTAACAGGATAAGAACATAAACTGGATATAAGAGATGACTGCAACATAAGTAGATATGACAAGGTAACAAGATGAACACGATGCAACGTTGATTGCGCTTCTAACCACTATAAGATATGCTTTGCACCGTACCATCAGACTAGTTACATACTAAAAGAAGAACCCTTTTTAAACAAATATAATGATGGTAGGTTCGTGTACCTCTAGTTACTATCATAGCTGCCAACTTGCTCCTATCCCCACTAGTTGTACCCACTACCCTTCCCATTTGATTATGTACCTCTAGCTGCTATCATAGGTATGCACCTACCACCACTAGATGTACCCTCCTATTCGATCGGCTCCCTAACTCGTAGATACCTGTGCTGGTCCCACAATAGGGTGTATCACTCCCTAAGGTGGCAACCCCGATACTACTGAAATGCACCGCTTATATCTACACGCTACAACAGCGTTTTACCTACCAGCCAGGACCCACGCACGCACATGATTCCGTTGGAGTTGAACTGCCATCGCTAACTCTTTATTGACCTCTTACAATCAACCTCAGTAAGCGTGTCCCTATCCTCGACCTAGTTCGAGCTCATATAGATACTAAAATGGGTTACTGGTTGAAAAGGGTCTACCCACTTGACACAAGCTTCCCTCCTAAGCTTGGTCCCCACTAGGAATTCCCACTTAGTCCCTCCTTATCCCCATGTCTAATCACATGTCTTATCTTGGTTAAGTGCTTTTATTATGTTTCACATGCTACCAATGTCACCCTCTTAACCCTTTATTATCCCCATGTCTAATCACATGTCTTATCTTGGTTAAGTGTTCATTAATTCATTATAACCGTAATTTTGCAAGACCTCCCACAATAGATTACCGTTTTGCGATTGCAGGATTTGTCAGGCGGTTCCGGGCAGGCTTATACCGCAATCCGAATCTAACCTTGTGTCTTTGCATATTACGCATCTAATTTCCGCCTTTTACCTCTCATATTAGATTACCAAAATTGCGGTTGCTATATACACTGGGCGGTTCCAGGCAGGCTTATACCGCAATCTGAATCTAACCTCATGTCTTAGGCATTCATTATCACTTTCTTGATTTAAGTCCCAATTTCAAGTATATCCCAATTACCCATAATTTCCAATCTAAATTATGTTTATACTCTCATGTGCCATATTATGCCTAAGCCCATCTTCATAGTTATAAACAATTTATGCCAAATCTCATGTATACAAGTCATACTCAATTATGTCCAAACCAATTTTCCATATTCGTCAACAATTTATGCCAAATTTCATTTCACTACATATTTCCCAAACTTTTACCAATCGTTCCAACGTTATTCATACGTAAATCTCAACGCAATATGTTAGGCTCGAAGTTAGCCTAATCTCATAAAGAAAAAAAAAAGGGAAGAGAATCAAAACATCAAAACTGGCACAAACATAAGAATATGCATATGAAATACAAATAGGAATATAATGATAAAATGGATCAGAAAGGCATATGATAGGTTTACGGGTATGAATCTAAAAGATAATGATTTACAAACTTGATAAGATTGATCTCGGTCACTGATATATACATTAGATCCAATTTACAATCCAATCACAATTACTTTTTAATATAATTATATGTGAAAGTAACGTAGACTCACAGCAATAGTATTCTTAGAAGGGAATTAGGCGTTGTTGTAGTAAATATGATCTTGAATAATATTCTAATTTCATTGTTGAAGAACTATCTCTAAATATCTACTTTGATTTTGGTTGGAGAAGAAAGGCTAGGTTAATTTAGATTAGAGCATCATAGAGGTGCCATGGATGAAAATAATAAGATTAGGGTTAGGTTTAGGGGTATTTTATAAATGCTCTAGGTGAATTAGGACCCGTGGATTTGATTAGGATCCATCTGAACCATCTAGACCAGAAAAACACGTCATCAAATCCACCATAAAACATATCAGGCCAAATCTGGGCCGATGGGGTCGACACCCCTGTCGACACCCAATGGGGGGGGGGGGGGGGGTTGACACCTATATCGACACCCCTTGGGGGGTCGACCCACGAGCGGGAAATTTCCCGCTCAGCCCGCTTTGTCTAAATTTTGATTTTTGATCAGTTTTTGTTATTTAATTATTATTTAAATAAATTCTGCTTTAAATTGAAATCTTCTAAGCTTCACAACTTCTTCATACGATATCCGAATTTATGCAAACTCGGACTCTACTCCAAGCAGAATTCCTAGACGAACACAATGGCATAGCTCGTTTCCCTTAATTCTTCTTATAAAAATTAAGTATTCTTTAATTATCTCTCATGTCATGTTTTCAAATTACGGGGTGTTACATTCTCCCCTCCTTAAAGGATTTCATCCCCGAAATCTTCAACTTAAGAAGAATGTATCCTACCTTCCATCATCCATCTACTCATCCATCATCCACAAGCATACATTGTCCTTAAAAGGTTTCTAATGTTATATGAACATATGCAAAAGTGTGTGTGTATGTCCCTTACCTAATGCAAAGATTAGGCGGTCTACTGATTCAGTTGACCTCCTTAATGCAAAACATGATAGTGCCATGCATCGATTATGTATGCAAAAGAATCCTAGTGATACATATTATTTCTATATGAGTGCATAACCATTCATTCAAATGCAGCATCCAAATGATAACACATTCAATATACGTCCATTAACCTAAATATGCACGCTCGTTCATATGCAATATGAAAGTGATTGAGCCGATCTTGTGCCTAGTGTGCGTGTAAATGCATCCATGAGCAACCACTAGCAAACACTTACATCCACTTGCATCCACCAAACATAACATGTCTCAAACACATGTTTACAACCATAGGATTTTCTACCTAAAGGTTGAAGATATAATCGAGAGGATACACTAAACGGTGGAACAAGTATAAACAAAGCGGTAGGAAAAGGAGAAGTTAAGAACATAGCCTCAAAAAGGAAAGGGTACGATGCACATATCTTGTCTTCAGTTTCCCAAATCGCGTCACCTTGATAATCACCCCACCCCATTGGACTTTAACCAGCTTGACCTCTCGGTTGCGTAATTTATTGACCTCCGATCCAAGGATGCATGTCGGAACTCGTCTAACCGTGGCATAACGCTCTACTTCCATTTCTCTAAGCATGCTCGGCTCTACTACTTCCACAGTATCGTGTAAACGCTTCCTCAAATGTGACACATGAAATACGTCATGAACACCACTAAGCTTCTCAGGCAACTTCACTCTATAGGCCATTTGTCCAATTCTTTCTGTAATGGGGAATGGCCCTACGAACCTTGGTGTCGATTTCCCTATAGATCTAAAACGAACTACATTCCTCAATGGTGACACTTTAATAAAAACCATGTCTCCAACATCGAACTCAAGATCAGTTCGTCTCTTATCAGCATATGACTTTTGTCGGTCTTGTGTCGTCTTGATGCGTCTTCGAATCAAACCTATCTTCTCTGAAGTTTCCCTAACCATTTCGGGCCCAAGCAAAATCTTATCTGTAGACTCCCACCAACAAGTCGGTGATCGGAATGGTCGTCCATATAGAGCTTCAAAAGGTGCCATGCCAACACTAGACTGATAGCTGTTGTTGTACGCGAACTCTACTAATGGAAGATGTTCCTCCCATGTCCCTCCAAAGTCCAAGATGCATAATCTCAAAAGATCTTCTAGAATCCGATTCATTCTTTCTGTTTGGTCGTCCATCTGAGGGTGATAAGCGGTGCTCAAACACAATTGCGTTCCTATCGCCTCTTGTAAGCTCTTCCAAAACTCACTAGTGAAAATGGGATCTCGATCGCTTTTCCAGAATTGTGTAAACGAACTATCTCTCTGAGATAAACAGATGCTGACCATGCCGCTGTTCTTTTACTCTTAATGGGAATGAAATGGGCGCTCTTGGTAAGTCTATCTATAACTACCCAAATCTCTGTATTACCATTCCTCGATCTCGGCAACCCGTCGACGAAATCCATGGAAACACTTTCCCATTTCCACTGTGGAACTTCTAAAGGGTGAAGCAAACCACCAGGCTGCTTTTGCTCAGCCTTGACTTGCTGGCACACTAAGCATTTAGAAACAAACTCAGCCACATCCTTCTTTATTCCGGCCCAAAAGAAAACTCGCTTCATGTCCTTATACATCTTGTCACCACCGGGATGTATGGTCATCTTAGAACGATGTGCTTCTTCAAGAATTGTCCTTCTCAAACTCTTGTCTCATGATACACAAAGTCTTCCATCTCTATGCAACCAACCTTTTTCATCTATAGTATACCTACTAAGATGGCTCGAAGACTCCCCTCTTATGAGCTTGTCTACTATCTCTAGCAACTTTGGGTCATCTCCCTGTGCCGCACCTGTCTGTCCCAAAAGCGTAGGTCGTACCTCTAACGATGCCAACAAACCGGGTACATAATCGATAGAGGGTCTAAAGTCAAAGGTAGAGATATACTCTAAACTCTGCTGCTCGATAAACAAAGGACTCAAAGTCAACCTCTTTCTACTCAAGGCGTCAGCTACAACGTTACCCTTGCCACGGGTATATGTAATCTCAAAATCGTAGGATTCTAATAACTCCACCCACCGCTATTACCTTAAGTTTAGATCTTTTTGAAAGAACAAGTATTTTAGTGACTTATGGTTCGTATACAACTCAAACCTCTCTCCAAGCAAATAGTGATGTCGAGACTTAAGCGCAAAAACTATGGCAGCTGACTCTAAGTCGTGGGTAGGGTAATTCTTCTCATGGACCTTTAACTGCCTTCCACCATAGCATATTACCCTTCCCTCTTGCATCAAAACTGCGCCAAGCCCTGTCCCGCAAGCATCTGTATACACTTGAACGTTTTACTCCCATCCGGTATAACTAAATGTAATACCCCACCTCCGCTAGGGTCACTCACAAAGGGTATGCACTAGTTTTGGTGGAGTATTATCTAGGTAAACATACACAGAGATATCACAAGGCAGAACATAAATAAAGCAGTGGTGGAAATTAAAAACCAAACTTTTATTACTTTCAAGAAAAGAGTCAAAACCCCATATATCCAAGGTACAAATTATTCCATTACATCAAGTTCCAAATAAAGAAGCATAAACTTAAGATAACAAAAGTAAATTATTCCCCATAAATAGCAGAAGCAACCATAGCATAGCTCAAGACCAAACCATACATGAGCTGTTAGAAAGTAAGCTAAATCCAAGCTAAGAGCTAGTGTTTCCTCCCTGAGAACCGGGAGGGGGGGGGAACGAAAGAAAAAGAGGCGAAAGGAAAAGGGTCAGTCATAAGACTGGTAAGCCCTAGTGACTTTTAGTATAAAAACTAGTAAAGGTAGTATGACATGTGAAAACTGGAATTAAACATAAGGATGATAACAGGACTGGTATGACAATTAGGATAACAAGATAAGTCAAGTCTAGCATCGCATATTCAAGGTTCGCTGCACCAACTGTACTAGTGTTCTAACCCATGTCAAGTATTAATCATGAAATGATCCCTTGGCCCAGTATCATGAAGTGACCCATTACGGGGTCCTACGGTACGATCTACTAATCGATCGGCTTCCTACAAGTTCTAGCTCGTCATGTGTCTGTGTCATACGACCCTATCCTGAAATGTAGTTACCTGTGCTAGGTCCACCATAGGGTGTATCAAGCCCTATGGTGCCAACCACCGACACGAATCAAGCATGCACAGTGTAAACCTACGGGTGCCCAATGCCTGCTTTTTCAACTCCGGACTACATGCACGGCCATAGTCCGCCTAAACCTACAATGGCGCACCTACTCCGCCGTCGTTCTGGTCGCTTACAATCAGCACAGTAATCGTGCCCCACCCTGCCTAGTCCCAGGGTATCGTGATACATCTAAGTGGGTTACTACTGAAAAGGACCGCGTAACTAGGGTTTCTAATGGGTTAAGTGTTGTCATTCAAATTCGTGACTTAACCCTATCTAAATCATGTATCAAGTTGGTTAAGTGTGTTCAAGCGGTTCATGACTTAACCCTATCAAATCATCGTGTCAAGTTGGTTAAGTATATTCAAGTGGTTCATGACTTAACCCTATCATGTGGCATTAATTCATTAATGCACCCCAACCTCTCACGTTAGACTAATTGTTGTGGTCACTGGATTTGCCGGGCGGTTCCGGGCAGATTTACACCACAACATAGTCTAACCTCGGGTTTTACGTGCGATATGACTAACTACCCACATTGGATCCTATTGTTTGCAGTCACTGGATTCGTCGGGCGGTTCCGGGCAGATTTACACTGCGAACTCAACCCAACCTCGAGTTGGCCATTTTCAAGTTTATCTAAGTGTCATGCCCAGATTCAAGTTTCGAGTCTAAATTCATGTCAAGTTTTCAGGTCATGTTTCATGTCAAATCATGTCAAGTTCATGTCCATATCCAGGTTCAAGTTATAATAACGTTCATGTTGAAAGCCAATTCATGTCTTACCTAATCTACCCAAATCGTCTTCCCATCGCACATAAACTCGTATCGATACAAATAAATCTAATTAGGGAATAACATAAAAAGGGACGGGTGCAAGGTGGCAAATGTGATTACTAGCATAGCATGGTATGACTTGAGATAAATGATTATAATAATACTGGCATATGGAATATCGGCCTCAAACATAAAGATTCCAAATCTAGCAAAATAAGGTACTAGTCAAGATAATAGTGACATAAGGTGATAGTCATGGTAACGGTTGACATAAGGTGATAGTCATAAACTTGTGACTAATAGCAGATTCAACATTGCAGGCATGATAATATGAGGGGTTTTACTTTTTTGATTTACAACATGAATAGGCCCCAAATCAATGTCATAGTAATATACCTAAAAGTCAAGATCCAAGATGAACAAGAATGGATGTAAAACAGTCATCATACACAGGTCCAATTTCAATTTACAACATATTCATATTACATTTACAGTTTAAATCTAAAAGTAACGGGGGATTACAGATCGTGGTTCGAGAATTAGAAAAAGAGAGTCGATGTTGAATCTTTATGTTTTTAGTCAAGTCCTAACAGAAATCCCCAAATCAGCAATTCTCTTAACTTAGTTTCGTCGTAGAAGAAGTAGTTCCCTTCTCTAACTTTTTAACCAGAATTAGAGCAACATAAGGTTAGAGAGAATTTTATGTAGAGAGACTACTGTTAGGGGCTATTTATATAGGGTCAGGTCAATGAATGTAGACAGAAACGAGGCTAGAAACATCAAAGTGAATTCAGCTTCAAAAGTGGGCTCGGCCACCAGGTCGACCCCCAGGTCGACACTATGGTCGACCTGGTCCTGGGCAGGTCGACTCCATGGTCGACCCCCAGGTTGACCTAGTCCTGGGCGGGAAATTTCCCGCCCAGTCTGTTTTGTGGTTTGAATTCGAAATTCGAATTCGAATTCTGAGCTGTTTTGAACTTGAAATTTTCTGAAAACTTCGAAGGGTCATAACTTGGTCATACGGACTCCGATTTTCGAAAACTCGGACTCATTTCCAAGAAGAATTTCGAGACAAACGTAATGGCCTAACCCGTTTCCCTTGATTCTCATTTTAAAAATTAATTCTGCCTTGATTTATAGTTATAACACGTTATCAAAATACGGGTTGTTACACTCTCCCCTCCTTAAAGGATTTCGTCCCCGAAATCTCTAAGTTAGGGAGGATGTGTCCTATCATCCATCATCCATCTACTCAAAACATCATCCACAAGCAACCATTGTCCTTAAAAGGTTTCTAGTGCTGTATGAACATATGTAGAAAGTGTGTGTATATGTACTTATCTAATGCAGAAGATCAGACGGTTACTGATTCAGTAAACCTCCTTAATGCAAAATATGTTAGTGTAATGAATCCAACATGTATGCAGGTTCCTATCATAATTTATAACCTCTACATGAGTGCACATAACATTCATTCATATGCAACATCCAAGTGATATCATAACAAGTTCCATCCATGTACAAGTATAAGCACTCATGCATATGCAACATGAAAATGTGACTGAGCCGATCTAGTGCCTAATGTGTGTCATGCATCCACTAGCAATCACTTGCAAACACTTGCAACCATTTGCAAACATCAACCATAACATGTTTCAATCACATGTTTACATCCATATGGTTCTACCTATGGTTCTCAAGATAAGATCGAGAAGATAACAAGACAAAAGTAGGTAGTAGAAGCATGATACGAAAAGGTTTTCAAGTTTATAGGAAAAAGAGATCGAGAATGTACCCTAAAAAAGAAATGGGTAAAGCGCACGTATCTTCTCTTCGGTTTCCCAAGTTGCGTCTTCTTGGGCTTCACTCCACTGCACTTTAACTAGCTTGACTTCTCGATTCCTTAGCTTTTTAATCTCCGTTCCCAAGACACGAATCGGAACTCGCCTCAATGTTGCTTCTTTTTCCACTTCTACGTCCTCAAGGATGCTTGGCTCAACCACTTCGGCCGACTCATGAAAGCACTTTCGGAGATGCGAGACGTGAAAGACATTGTGTACTCCAGTCATCTTCTCGGGTAAGTCTACCTTATAGGCCATCCGCCCAATCCTCTCAGTGATAGGGAACGGTCCTACGAACCTTGGTGCTAGCTTTCCAACCGCTCCAAAATGAACTACATTGCGTAACGGGGAAACTTTTATAAAGACCATATCTCCAACTTCGAACTCTAAGTCTGTTCTTCTCTTGTCCGCATAAGATTTCTATCTATCTTGAGCCGTTTTCATCCGTCTTCGTATCAACTCAACCTTCTCAGAAGTGTCCATTATCATGTCGGGCCCAAGTATAAGCCTATCTTTCGTTTCCCACCAACAAGTTGGTGACCTGCATGGTCTTCCATACAAGGCTTCGAACGGTGCCATCCCGATGCTAGCTTGATAACCATTATTATAAGAAAACTCCACGAGAGGAAGATGGTCTTCCCAAGTACCACCAAAGTCAAGAACGCGTAGCCTCAGGAGATCTTCTAGTACCCTATTTACCCTTTCGGTTTGTCCATCCGTCTGTGGGTGATAGGCCGTGCTTAAACTCAGTCGTGTACCCATTGCTTCTTGCAGACTATTCCAAAACTGGCTAGTGAAAATCGGGTCACGATCACTAACTATACTAGAAGGAACCCCGTGCAACTGTACTACCTCTCGAAGGTAAATAGACGCTAGCCATGATGCGGTCCTCTTGCTTTTCACCGGAATGAAGTGAGAACTTTTCGTGAGTCTATCAACTATGACCCATATGCTAGTATTTCCACAGTCCATCCACGAAATCCATCAAGATACTCTCCCATTTCCATTGCAGAGTCACCAGAGGATGTAATAGCCCACCGGGCTTCTTCGACTCGGCCTTTACTTGTTGGCACATCATGCACTTCAAAACGAACTCTGCCACGTCCTTTTTCATTCCAGCCCAAAAGAAAATGCGTTTCATATCTCTGTACATCTTATCCCCTCCAGGATGTATGGTCATCTTCGAGTGATGCGCCTCTTCGAGAACTTTCCTTACTAGGTCTCCCACTTGTGGGACACATAGCCTCCCATCGCGCCTTAGCCATCCCTTGTCATCTATGGCATACCTACTGAGGTGACTTGACATTTCACCACTAATCAGCTTGTCCATGATTTCGACTATCTGTGGGTCTTCCTTCTGTGAAGTCCCTACTTGATCTAGAAGTGTAGGTCTTAACTCAAGAGATGCTAACGTAGCAGTCAATGACCCAACAACAGGTGTAAAATCAAAGGTTGCTATAAACTCAAGACTTTTCCTTTCAACAAACAAGGGGCTCAAAGTGAACCTTTTTCTACTTAGCGCGTCCGCCACCACGTTACCCTTGCCAGGGGTATAAGCTATACCGAAGTCATATGATGCCAAGAACTCCATCCACCGCTATTGTCTCAGATTCAAATCTTTCTGTGAGAAGAGTTACTTAAGCAATTTGTGGTCGGTATACAGCTCGAACCTCTCCCAAGAAGATAATGGCGCCAAGATTTAAGTGCAAAAACGATTGCGGCCAACTCCAAGTCATGCGTGGGATAGTTTTTCTCATGAACTTTAAGTTGTCTGCCCCCATAGCATATTACTCTTCCATCTTGCATTAGGACAGTGCCTAATCCCGTGCCACATGCATCTGTGTACACGGTAAACATCTTACCTCCATCGGGTAATGCCAAAACTGGAGTTGTGGTGAGGGCTCTCTTGAGTCTCTGAAAAGCAACATCACACTCTATGTCCCATGCAAAAACTAGGTTCTTCATTGTTAACTTAGTAAGAGGGGATGAAATCTTAGCGAAGTCCTTAATGAACTTCCTGTAGTAGCCCGCCAAACCGAGAAAACTCCTCACCTCCGTTGCATTCTTAGGAATTTTCCAATCATGTACCGCAACTACCTTTGCGGGGTCCACGGCTATGCCTTGCTTAGAAACTACATGTCCAAGGAACCGAACTTCCTTCCTCCAAAAATGGCATTTGGAGAACTTAGCCTTTAACTGGTGTGCTCTATGTGTTTCCATGACTTCCTTGAGATGTCTAGCATGCTCTTCTTCATCTTTTGAGAAGATCAAAATATCATCCACGAAAACTACCACAAACTTGTTAAGGAACTCCCGAAACACCTTACTCATCAAGTCTACAAAGTACGTGGGTGCATTCGTTAACCCAAACGACATGACGAGCCATTCGAGGAACCCATCTGGAGTCCTAAACGCAGTTTTGCCAATGCTATCCTCAGCCACTCTAAGCTGATGAAATCCTATGGCTAGATCGAGTTGAGAGAAAACAGATGCTCCCACAAGCTGGTCAAACAAATCGTCGATTCTTGGTAATGGGTGCCTATTTTTCTTAGTTAGCTTGTTTAACTCACGATAATCTATGCACAGACGAAGCGATCCATCCGCCTTAGTAGCGAATACCACTGGAGCACCCCATTCAGAAATGCTTCGTCTTATGAAATTTTTCCCAAGCAACTCGTTAACTTGTTTACTGAGCTCTCTTCTTTCTCGCGGGGCCATGTGCCTAACGGGCAATGAAACTGGCTTGGCATTATCAAAAAGATAAATTCGGAAGTCTATCTCACATTTAGGAGGTAAACCCCTCACCTCATCAAAGACATCTGGATATTCTCGGACCACTCTTACAGATTGCAAATTATAGACGGACGAGTCAAGAGATTCAAGATAACACAACATGACCGGACCCTTAGGGTTACAAGAAATTTCAAGGGTATTACCGAGGCGACTCATGAGCCTCACTACCCTTCGTTCACAATCAAGAATGGCTCCATAATCGGACAACCAATCCATACCTAGGATCAAACCGTATCCCATAAATCCGAGAACATAAGCATTACACGTGAATTCTATGCTTAAGATAGAGATCCTCAAATCCACACACATCATAGATAAATGGTCGGAGCCACCAATTGGATTTGAAACTATAACGGGATCCTCAACCAGACTAGTACTTAGGTGCAGATCTTCAACAATATCAGAAGAAATAAAAGTATGCGATGCGCCAGAGTCAAATAAGGTTCGAACAGGAAAGTCAGAAATGTAAAAAAGGCTTTCTACAGAAATATTACTACCTCGGTCAAGAGTTGGAGTGGTGTTGAGAGCATGCAACTGCCCTCCAGAAGGTCCTGCTCGCTGGGTCTGCCCTTGCCCCTGTCCTTGCTTCTTGGGGCAATCCTTGCTGATGTGTCCAGTATCTCCACAATGAAAGCATTCACCCAACTTCCTCTTCTTCTTTCTACAATCTTTAGCTAGATGTCACGTAATACCACAAAAGTTGCACTTCCTCATCTCACATGGTTTGTTGTTGCTCTTGTTATTCTTGTTATTCTTGTTGCCTCCCTTCTTGGAGTCAACTTTCTTATTTTGAGTCTCATTAGGCTTAACCTCCTTCTTGCTTTTCTTGTCTTCCTCATGAAGTAGAGCCATATCCACCAAGCTTTCAAAGGTCGCCCCCATGGGTATATGAGTTATGGTCAAACTGTGTAGTGGCTCGTTCAATCCTCGAGCAAAGCATACAACCTCTTTCTGGGCTGTGCTGACCAAATCCAAACCGAACCGAGCAAGCTGATAAAACTTATTCACGTACTCCCTAACAGACATGTCCCCTTGCTTGAGTGCTAGGAACCTCTCCATCTGAAGGTTCTCTTCTGCTGACGATAAGAATTTAAGACCAAACCTCTCTCTAAAATCTGCCCAGGTCTCAACTGGCCTGGTAGCGTTGGTGACTTCCCACCAAAATGCAGCTTCCTCTTTCAACAACCATGCTGCCAACTGAACTTTCCTATGGTCCTCCACATCAAAGATAATAAACAAGTCTTCAGTCTCCTTCAGCCAGTTTCGTGCCTTAACAAAGATTTCAGTTCCAATGAAGTTCTTGCTGCCCATTGCTTTAAAGTCTTTGCATATTTTGGCAAAGGCGGTACCAGGAGGGGGAGGAACCGCGGCTACTGGGGGAGGAGGAGGAGGGATGTCTGCCGGGCTCGCGCCGTTGGCCCTGGCTTCTAAGTACCTTTGGAACCATTCAGGTACGGGTATTCCCTCAGGCAGGTTAAGATCAGCCGTGCTTAAAAACGAAAAGAAAAAGATTCAAATAAGGAAACAAAGGAAAGTGCTAATGGCTTTTGGGGAATAGCCTTTTTTTAAACATAAAACTTTTCTTGAAAAATGCTCTTTATAAATGGTTTTGAAAATAGTTTCAGAAGGTTTTTAAAACTTTTGCCCAGCCTAGTAACCTTCTGCTCTGATACCAAATGTAATACCCCACCTCCGCTAGGGTCACTCACAAAGGGAATGCACTAGTTTTGGTGGAGTATTATCTAGGTAAACATACACAGAGATATCACAAGGCAGAACATAAATAAAGCAGTGGTAGAAATTAAAAACCAAACTTTTATTACTTTCAAGAAAAGAGTCAAAACTCCATATATCCAAGGTACAAATTATTCCATTACATCAAGTTCCAAATTAAGAAGCATAAACTTAAGATAACAAAAGTAAATTATTACCCATAAATAGCAGAAGCAGCCATAGCATAGATCAAGACCAAACCGTACATGAGCTGTCAAAAAGCAAGCTAAATCCAAGCTAAGAGCTAGTGTTTCCTCCCTGAGAACCTTGGGGGGGGACGAAAGAAAAAGAGGCGAAAGGAAAAGGGCCAGTCATAAGACTGGTAAGCCCTAGTGACTTTCAGTATAAAAACTAGTAAAGGTAGTATGACATGTGAAAACTGGAATTAAACATAAGGATGATAACAGGACTGGTATGACAATTAAGATAACAAGATAAGTCAAGTCTAGCATCACATATTCAAGGTTCGCTACACCAACTATACTAGTATTCTAACCCATGTCAAGTATTAATCATGAAATGATCCCTTGGCCCAGTATCATGAAGTGACCGATTACGGGGTCCTACGGTACGATCTACTAATCGATCGGCTCCCTACAAGTTCTAGCTCGTCATGTGTCTGTGTCATACAGCCCTATCCTGAAATGTAGTTACCTGTGCTAGGTCCACCATAGGGTGTATCAAGCCCTATGGTGCCAACCACCGACACGAATCAAGCACGCACAGTGTAAACCTAGGGTGCCCAATGCCTGCTTTTTCAACTCTGACTACGTGCACGACCATAGTCCGCCTGAACCTACAATGGCGCACCTACTCAGCCGTCGTTCTGGTCGCTTACAATCAGCCCAGTAATCGTGCCCTACCCTGCCTAGTCCCAGGGTATCGTGATACATCTAAGTGGGTTACTGCTGAAAAGGACCACGTAACTAGGGTTTCTAATGGGTTAAGTGTTGTCATTCAAATTCGTGACTTAACCCTATCTAAATCATGTATCAAGTTGGTTAAGTGTGTTCAAGCGGTTCATGACTTAACCCTATCAAATCATCGTGTCAAGTTGGTTGAGTATATTCAAGTGGTTCATGACTTAACCCTATCATGTGGCATTAATTCATTAATGCACCCCAACTTCTCATATTAGACTAATTGTTGTGGTCACTGGATTTGCCGGGCGGCGATTCCGGGTAGATTTACACCACAACATAGTCTAACCTCGGGTTTTACGTGCGATATGACCAACTACCCACATTGGATCCTATTGTTTGCAGTCACTGGATTCGCCGGGCGGTTCCGGGCAGATTTACACTGCAAACTCAACCCAACCTCGAGTTGGCCATTTTCAAGTTTATCTAAGTGTCATGCCCAGATTCAAGTTTCGAGTCTAAATTCATGTCAAGTTTTCAGGTCATGTTTCATGTCAAATCGTGTCAAGTTCATGTCCATATCCAGGTTCAAGTTATAATAACGTTCATGTTCAAAGCCAATTCATGTTTTACCTAATCTACCCAAATCGTATTCCCATCGCACATAAACTCGAATCAATACAAATAAATCTAATTAAGGAATAACATAAAAAGGGACGGATATAAGGTGGAAGAAGTGATTACTAGCATAGCATGGTATGACTTGAGATAAATGATTATAATAATACTGGAATATGCAATATCGGCCTCAAACATAAAGATTCCAAATCTAGAAAAATAAGGTACTAGTCAAGATAACAGTGACATAAGGTGATAGTCATGGTAACGGTTGACATAAGGTGATAGTCATAAACTTGTGACTAATAGTAGATTCAACATTGTAGGCATGATAATATAAGGGGTTTTTCTTTTTTGATTTACAACATGAATAGGCCCCAAATCAATGTCATAGTAATATACCCAAAAGTCAAGATCCAAGATGAACAAGAATGGATGTAAAACAGTCATCATACACAGGTCCAATTTCAATTTACAACATATTCATATTACATTTACAGTTTAAACCTAAAAGTAACTGGGCTTACAGATCGTGGTTCGAGAATTAGAAAAAGAGAGTCGATGTTGAATCTTTATGTGCTTAGTCAAGTCCTAACAGAAATCCCCAAATCAGCAATTCTCTTAACGTAGTTTCGTCGTAGAAGAAGTAGTTCCCTTCTCTAACTTTTTAACCAGAATTAGAGCAGCATAAGGTTAGAGAGAATTTTGTGTAGAGAGACTAGTGTTAGGGGTTGTTTATATAGGGTCAGGTTAATGAATGTAGACAGAAACGAGGCCAGAAACATCAAAGTGAATTTAGCTTCAAAAGTGGGCTCGGCCACCAGGTCGACCCCCAGGTCGACACTATGGTCGACCTGGTCCTGGGCAGGTCGACTCTATGGTCGACCCCCAGGTCGACCTGGTCCTGGGCGGGAAATTTCCCGCCCAGTCTGTTTTGTGGTTTGAATTCGAAATTCGAATTCTAATTCTGAGCTGTTTTGAACTTGAAATTTTCTAAAAACTTCGAAGGGTTATAACTTGGTCATACGGACTCCAATTTTCGAAAACTCGGACTCGTTTCCAAGCAGAATTTCGAGACGAACGCAATGGCGTAACCCGTTTCCCTTGATTCTCATTTTAAAAATTAATTCTTCCTTGATTTATAGTTATAACACGTTGTCAAAATACGGGTTATTACACTAAAACTGGAGCTTTCGTCAATGCCCTCTTCAAATGTTGGAAAGCATCGTCACAGTCAACATCCCAAGAAAAGGTCAAATTCTTTTTCGTCAACCGTGTGAGTGGGGCTGATATATTTGCAAAGTCCTTGATGAACTTTCTATAATAGCCCACTTGTAACACCCCATGTCCATTAATGTCACTCATAAAGGGAATGCAATAGTCACAAACTTGAATAAACTCTGGATGTCATAGATCTAATCATAAGGTGTAAACTTTCATATGTCATTTATACAACATAGACTATGATGTAAACTTGCATCTAACTCACATATGTCATAGCCTAACTTTAGATCCAATTTACACATAAAATAGATGTCATGAAACTTGTAAGGTTGTATATGATTCTCACTAACTTGCATATGATTCATATCTAAATTAACATCTAAACTTGCATACATACATATGATTTAACATATGAGTTAGTTCCAACAACATAACCAAACTAGCATATGAAACATCATTATGAATTGATTGTACATAAGCCAATCATAGATCTACAACATAGATGATAACATCACAGCTTTACAACATAGATAATAACATCATAGAATTTACAACATAGATGATAACATCATAGAATTTACAACATAGATAATAACATACGGTCAATGATTCACAACATAACCATATAATCCAAATCATAGCTTAATACAATTAAATTGTTAATTATCTTATTAAAGAAATCGAACTCACAAAAAGAAGGTCTTGCGCTCTGAAATCTGAGTTCTGAAATTGATTTAGCTCGCCTTTGTAGTAGATTCGTTATTGTTTAGATTAGAGTTGAATAGAACTGAATTGATTAGTTTTGATTTCCCTCTAGTTGGTGGTGGCTACTCTAGGTTACAAGATGACAGCATGACGACCATGATTCTAATTTTTATTTGATTCTAGGGTTGAGTCTACACATTTTTATATAGAATTTCAGTTTAATTATAGCCGTCGGATGATCTTAGGGTTAATCAAAACCACTCAGTCGGGATTGGGTGACACCTCAGCCCTAATGACTCAGCAAGGAGTTAGAAAGGACTCAGCAATGAGTCACAATATGGATCAGATTGCACCAGAAAGCTGTGCAAGCTTTCTCCTCGACCTAATCGCACTTGACAAGTGCACCAGTGCCACTTTTGTACTGGCACACTTCCCAAGTGCACCAGTGTAAATATATATATATACACATTTTTTCTTCTGATTTTTCCGCCTGACTTCGTTCGTTCATATCTCCTTCATCCGGTATCCGTTTTACGCAAACTCAGACTCTATCTCAACCAGAATTCGGAGACGAACACAATGGCGTAATCCGTTTCCCTTAATTCTCACATCTGAGATTAATTATTCTTTAATTTAGTTAATTCGATTATTCAAAAATCCGGGGTGTTACATTCTCCCCTACTTAAAGGATTTCGTCCTCGAAATCTCTAAGTCAAGAAGAACGTTTCCTACCATCCAATCATCCATCTACTCAACCATCAACCAATAGCAACCATGGTCCTTAAAAGATTTCTAATGCTTTTCATGTACATATGCATAGTGTGTGTATATGTCTGTATACAAATGCTAAATCAGGCGGTCCACTGATTCAGTGGACCTCCTTAATGCAAATAATGATAGTGCCATGTATCCATCATGTATGCAAAGAATCCTATACATATCATTACTACATGTGTGCACAACCATCCATTTAAATGCAACATCCATATGATACACACATTCAATGTACATTCATCTTACTAAATACATCCATTTGTATGCAATATGCAATATGAAAGTGACGAGCCGATCTAGTGCCTTAAGTGTGTGTATATGCATCCACGAGCAACCACTAGCAAACACTTGCATCCACATGCATCCATCGTACATAACATGTCTCAAACACATGTTTCAGCCATAGGACTACCCTATCTAAAGGTCAAAGATACTAGCGAGAGGACATACTAAGGATAAAACAAGTACAAGCTAAGCGATAAAGGAGAAATTAAAAGACATACCCTCGAAAAGAAAAGGGTACAACGAACGCATCTTCTCTTCCGTCTCCCAAGTAGCGTTGCTCTCATCATTTCCCATTGCACTTTGACTAGCTTGACCTCTCGATTCCTCAACTTCTTAATCTCCAACCCAAGAATGCATGTAGGAGCTCGTCGAATTGTCGCGTCACGCTCTATTTCCACCTCTCTAAGCAAGCTCGGCTCTACCACTTCCGCGGTCTAGTGCAAGCGTTTCCTCAAATGTGATACATGGAATACGTCGTGTACACCACTGAGTCTATCGGGCAACTCCACTCTATACGCCATCTTTCCAATCCTTTCCTTAATAGGAAATGGCCTATGAACCTTGGTGCTAACTTCCCAATGGACCCAAAGCGAACAACATTCCGTAATGGAGACACCTTGATAAAGGCCATGTCCCCAATATGAAACTCAAGATCTGTCCTCCTCTTGTCCGCATAAGATTTCTGCCTATCTTGCGCCGTCTTCATCCTCCTTCGAATCAAATCGATCTTTTCCGAAGTCTCTTTAATCATATCAGGCCCAAGTAAGATCTTATCCGTAGATTCCCACCAACATATAGGCGAACGACACGGCCGTCCATAAAGAACCTCGAAAGGTTCCATGCCAATGCTAGACTAAAAGCTATTATTGTATGCGAACTCTACCGAAGGAAGATGCTCCTCCCATGTACCACCGAAGTCTACACATAGCCTCAAAAGGTCCTCTAGAATACGATTCACCCTCTCGGTCTGGCCGTCCGTCTAAGGATGATATGCAGTGCTCAAACATAATTGAGTCCCTGCCGCCTCTTGCAAGCTCTTCCAAAACTCGCTAGTAAAGATAGGATCGCGATCACTCACTATACTAGAAGGAACACCGTGCAAACGAACTATTACTCGAATGTACACAGAGGCTAACCATGGAGCAGTCCTCTAACTCTTCACGGGAATGAAATGGGCGCTTTTAGTAAGTCTGTCTACCACGACCCAAATCCCCGTATTACCCTTCCACGATCTCGGTAACCCGTCAACAAAGTCCATCAAGACACTCTCCCACTTCCATTGTGGGATCTCCAATGGGTGAAGCAACCCATCGGGCTTCTTTTGCTCTGCTTTTACTTGTTGGCACACCAAGCATCCAGTGACGTACTCATACACATCCCTCTTCATACCGGCCCAACAGTAAACTCGTCTCATGTCCATGTACATCTTGTCCCCGTCGGGATGAATGGTCATCTTCGAACGATGTGCATTGTCAAGAATGGTCTTTCTCAAATTCTCGTCTCGTGGTACACAAAGTCTACCGTCCCTACGTAACCAACCCTTATCATCTAGGGTATACCTACTGAGATGGCTCGATGACTCCTTCCTTATGAGCTTCTCTACCAACTCAACCAACTATGGGTCGTCTCGCTGTGCCTCACCAATCCGTCCCAAAAGCGTAGGTCTGACCTATAAGGATGTTAGCAAAACAGGTACAAAGTCAATGGAAGGTCTATAATCAAACGTAGAGATGAACTCTAAGCTTCGCCGTTCAACAAACAATGGACTCAAGGACAACCTTTTCCTACTTAAGGCATCTGCCACCACGTTACCCTTGCCAGGGGTATATGCTATCTCGAAATCGTAGGACGCTAAGAATTCCATCCATCTTTGCCGCCTTAAGTTCAAGTCCTTCTGAGAGAACAAGTATTTTAGCGATTTGTGGTCTGTACGAATTTCTCGCCAAGAAGATAAGGGAGCCAAGACTCAAGCGCGAAAACAATAGCGGCTAACTCTAGGTCATGCGTAGGGTAATTTCTCTCATGTACTCTCAACTGCCTTCCTCCATAGGTTATTACCCTTCCCTCTTGCATTAAGACTGCGCCTAGTCCTGTCCCGCAAGCATCGGTATAAACGGTAAATGGCTTACTCCCATCTGGCAACACTAAGACTGGGGCTGTGGTCAAATCTCTCTTTAAACGTTGGGACGCATCATCACAATCTACGTCCCACATAAAAACTAGGTTCTTCTTCGTCAAGCATGTTAATGGGGCTGATATTTTTGCGAAGTCCTTGATAAACTTCCTATAATAGCCTGCCAACACCAAGAAACTCCTCACCTTTGTAGCATTTTTAGGGACCATCCAATCTTGGATGGCCACCACCTTCGCGGGATCCACAGCTATCCCTTCTTTGGGAACCACATGCCCTAAGAATCGCACTTCCTTCCTCCAAAAGTGACATTTAGAAAATTTAGCTTTAAGGTTATGCGCTCGAAGGGTCTCCAATACTTCCCTAAGATGTAGGGCATGCTCTTCTTTGCTCTTAGAAAAGACCAAGATGCCATCCACAAAGACCACCACGAATTTATTAAGGTAATGTAACAATCCGGAAAATCTGAACCATTTTTTTTTTAAATTGGCTAAAATAGTGGATTTTAAATATTTAAAATAAATATTTTAAATAATAGCAATGAAAAGTGAGTTTGAATCGACGTTTGAAAATAAATATAGTTACTTTGAATTATAAACAAGGCCTGAAATGGCGCGGTAGTTTCAAAATTTGAATTCAAACTTTGACTGACTGTACCGGGTGCAAAACAAAATGGATTTGAGTGAAACCAAAAATATTTAAATCTGTTAGTGAATACCTTTCTAACGGATCTGAAAAATCGAAGTTTCATAGCGGAAAGCAAAAGTTATGGCCAAATGAATTTTCAGAAAGGTCGCTATGGAATTTATATAGCCCGTAAAAATGGCCATTTTGCAAATGACCTCGGAATTCGACGAAACCACTTTTATTGGATCCGGGATGTCAAATAAATGCTAGGTTTCAAATTTCATAATTTTTGAAGCTAATATGTGAGCGTGGCAAAGGAAAACGTGTTTTGGTCAATTACAGTTAAATTGGATCGACCAGAAATGGGCCATTTTTCAAACGGTCTCAGAATTCGACGAAACTAGTTTTGTTGGGACCGTACCGTCAAAACATAGCTAGATTTATTTTTTGGGAATTTTGAAAATCAATATGTGGCCCCAACAAATTGAAATGTACGTTCAAATCAAATATTGAATGCTTTATATTTTAATTTGAAGGAAAACTGACTGAAACAGTCGAATGGACCTACGAAACATATCCCATTGTGTTCAGAATAGGGGTAAAACGCTAGGGAAGAAAGTTTTTGGGTTTGAATTGGTGTTCGTAAGAGATAAGGGTATTTTTGGATTTTAAAATTTTATAAATATAAAAAAAATTATCCTATTCGTCCACCTCAGAACTTTCTCTCTCTCCCTCAACCGAATGAAGGCGAAAAATGCTCGAACCTTCCTCCCTCGTTTCCTCCTCCTACACGCACCATTAGACCTCGACCTAGTTGAGGATTTTGTAGCGCTCGTCAAGCTCTTCAAATCCATACCAGTTAGAGCTCCTATCGTTGCGCCATCGCCAGGAACGAGCTCCCCAAAGTCGTCGATTTTGAACCCCCGCCGCCGCTACCAGGGGTGATCGAACTGGGCCCCACCCTGGCGCACGTGCGCCTCTTCTAGCCCGTCAAGGTGGCGCTGGCTGATCGAAGCAACGATCAACGGATTTGAAGATAATTTGAAACCTAGTTTTGAAGATTCAAACGAGGTATACGGCTTTGTTTATTTTCAACTGTTTTAACACTTTTAAACCGTTGCAAACTTGTAAAAATCATATCTTTTTCGTTTCTTGTCGAAATTCAGTGAAACAAGAGACACCGGGACCATGAGGACGTCTTCTACATTCTAGAAGAGACCGGATATTTTTCCGAGCCTTCTACTATTTTTGGTGGAGTGGAACCCAATGTGAGATTTCTAAATTATAATTGATATGGAAAACAACGATTTATATAATCGATGTATGAGTTATATAAGCGTTGTACACCTCTTGTATAAGCATTGTATAAGTTGTACGTTCGATGTATAAGTTGTATATGCGTTGTAAAAATTATATATTTGTTGAAATAGAATTGAAATGCTTATATATATATATATATATATATATATATATATATATATATACACGCCCCTTGTCCACAAACCATGGACGATATTTATTGGTTGTGATTGGTGTGAAAATTGGTTGATTACGAATGGTTGATTAGAATTGTTTGTGGTTGAAATTGATTGATTGTGGTTGAAAAATACCCGTTTGTGGTTGAGAAATATTTGGTTGAAACCACATTTTGTGGAAATGAAAAAAATATACATGCCGCCTGCGTGCTAACTAGATGCATGATTCCCCATTGTCAAAAGCTGTGAGGGTTTAAGGTAGAGCGAGGAGCCGTACTAGGGACGGTCCCGGTTTTAACTACCCTGCCGTTATGCTGCCGAAATGTTGAATAATATTCATGTGTTAGAATTATTTTCATTCATTGAAACTATATTTATTCGTTGAATAGAAAACCTTCATGTGTTGAATTGAAATTCATTCGTTGAATAGAAATTCATGTGTTGAATGGTATTCGTGTTTTGAATATAAAAATCACCTTTTTATCTATATATATAAACTATAGAAAACCTTCATGTGTTGAATTGAAATTCATTCGTTGAATAGAAATTCATGTGTTGAATGGTATTCGTTTTTAAATATAAAAATCACCTTTTTTATCTATATATATATATAAACTATAGAAAACCTTCATGTGTTGAATTGAAATTCATTCATTGAATAGAAATTCATGTGTTGAATGGTATTCATGTTTTAAATATAAAAATCACCTTTTTTATCTATATATATAAACTATAGAAAACCTTCATGTGTTGAATTGAAATTCATTCGTTGAATAGAAATTCATGTGTTGAATGGTATTTGTGTTTTAAATAAATTGTTTTAACAATAAAAATCACATTTTTACTCTATATATATAAACAATAGAAAAACTTCATGTGTTAAATCGATATTCATTCGTTGAATAGAAATTCATGTGTTGAATGGTATTCGTGTTTTAAATATAAAAATCACCTTTTTATCTATATATATATAAACTGTAGAAAACCTTCATGTGTTGAATCGAAATTCATTCGTTGAATTGAAATTCATGTGTTGAATGGTATTCATATTTTGAAAGAAATTGTTTTATAATAAAAATCCTATTTTTATCATCAATATGAACTATATAAAATAATCTTGTTTTGAAATAAATTGTTTTATAATAAAAATCCCATTTTTAATTTTTTATCACCTATATTAACTATATAAAATAGCCGAGTTTTGAAATAAATTGTTTTACATTAAAAATCACATTTTTATTATATACATGAATTGTTAAAAATAGTGAAGTGTTGAAATAGAAAACAGTTAGATAAAAATATCATTTTTATCAAATGTATGAAAATCATATAGTTTTGAAATAGAAGAATCGATATATATATATATATATATATATATATATATATATATATATATATATAAATAGAATTGAAATATATCGAATAACGAAGCTGTAGTTCGTATTTTGAAACCGTGATTTCAAACGATTAGTCTGGGAGATCCAACCATCGGATTTTCCCGAAATCGCAACCGTTGGGTTCGCTTTGGAAATATCTTTCCAACGGCACCAACTTTGTAAAAATCCAACGGTTGGATTGTCTGGAATGTTTAATTCAAATCTGAAGAAAAACAGCGCCAGAATCGATTATATTTATATATATAAATATAATGATATATAATCGAATAACGACGCTGCAGTTCTTATTTTGAAATCGAAACTTCAAACGATTATACCGGGAGATCCGATCGTCGGAATTTCTCGAAATTAGAACCGTTGGATTCGTTTTGAAAAGATCTTTCTAATGATGTAAATTTTGTGAAGATCCAACGGTTAGATTTTCAGATATGTGTAAATCAAATCTGAAGAAAAACAGCGCCACAGCCGCGTTATGGCCCGAAGCGTCGTTTTGAATAAATTGGCTATTTTAAAATAAATAAAAATAACGATAAATCGTTATAAAATATTATAAACGATATGGTTGTGAAATTTAGAAATTAACCGAAGGTTAGCTAAGTCGAATGGTTTCCTGGATTTTGATCTGATGTTGGTTTCGGCCTTCGGGGTTAATATTTGGGAGATCGTTCTCTTACTGATTGACGGTTAGTGACTAATGAATTGAAATGATGCGTATGTAGTGTTTGTGTAGCACTTGTTTATTATATACGCGAGTTGCTCAGAAAGACCAGGTTTATCCCATTCTGAATGACTGAATCGACGATAAGAAGTCGAAGATGAAGACGGTGATTGAAGACCGATCTTCACCTCGTTTGGATGGTAACTGATGTCCTGATTGGGAGGCATCCCGAAATATGGATAATGAGTGGTGATCGTCCAGACGTACGTGGGGATCGATGGATTTGCGAGGTATTTAGTGCCTCCGGTTTCGTTCAGACCCAGAACGGACTTGCAAATGGACTGTGTGTCTGACATTAGAATTCATTCTGTGCGATTGATAACCATCAGTTGCATGGTGTGAATTGCCGGTGTGGCATGCTAAGATGCAGTGATCAGGGCTTCTGTTGAAAAGCAAAGTCTTGTGACTGATGATCAAAGCACCGCCTGTGTGGCGTAGCTTTGTGTATAACGTGAATTCGCGAGCCTCACACCCCGGTATGAACCAGAAACGGGAAAAGGACCTCAGGGAGGGCATGCGATTCCTTCTAGCTAGGAGTTGTGTCAGTGTTTTTACACGGCCTGACATTTTACTTATGTGGATGATGGATTGCGAGGCGTCTCGATTATATCAGTCGATCCGGGACCGATGGAGTCATTCGTTGGCTCATTGACGCCCCATAGGGCAGGGAAACGCAGTGTTCAGGAATTTTAATCCACATCGGTGGACCGGCCCTGTCGCTCCTAGGGTCACTCGAGCTCTGATCCTGAGACACAGGCTAGAGCGTCTCGAAGTCGGTAAGGACTATCTTTTGCCTTGGTTCATGATGGAAATCCAATTTCCAAATACATGACTGTGCGGTTTTGATTGTATATATATATGGCGACATGATATATGGTACCCATGTCGTCTATGATTGATAGTTATGATTGAAATTGTTTTTGAGACTTATAAACACTAGTAATAATATCAAATGCTTTTGTTTTATCCGTATCAAGCATATTTTGGCTATTATAAGGTAAAACTCTATCCTCCGGTTTGCGTTGCATTGTGTGATGGGAACTGAGTCTTATAGTGGCTTCATTTTTATAAAAAGCATTGCGATGTTTAAAAGAATGATTTGTTTTAAAGCACTTGCAATCCAACGGAGTAAACCCGTTCCACGAAAGTGGTGTGGTCCTGTGATTAGCCATATTTTGAATGTGTTGAGTAGATTTCTCATACCAGTCCCATGACTGACTCGTAGTTTGTTTCACTTTCAAACTCGGGTGCCCCTTTTTCTACATGGGCAGCCTTGTATTCAGGTTTTAGCTGGCTTTCTCTAGATAGCTAGAGCTGAAGATGGATTCTATCATTTATCTCTTTTTATGCTGTTCAGCTCCTATTGTACATATTATGTTTGTTTCCGCTGTAGACATTTATGTATAGCTGAACTGTATTTGTTCTAAGTATGATCCTGTATACTGTGTAACTATGATGTTTATGTTTATCCAGTGTATTATTTGTTCATTATCTGGTGTATTTATTTAATTCTGCTCTGCTGTTATCTGTTTATGTGTTATATTCCAAAGATTACCCTTGCCGCCGTATGTACGGGGTTTGAGGTCGTCACAGGTACTCCCAAAACACCCTACTCATCAAGTCAACAAAATATGCGGGGGCGTTTGTCAAACCGAAGGGCATCGCAATCCATTCATAGAAACCGTCCGGAGTCCTAGAGGCAATCTTGTTTATGCTATCCTCAGCCATTCTCAACTAATGGAAACCGACGGCTAAGTCCAACTGCGAAAACACTGAGGCTCCAACTAACTGATCAAAGAGATCGCCAATCCTCGGCAGTGGGTGCCTATTCTTCTTAGTTAGTTTATTAAGCTCTATATAGTCCACACGAAGTCTAAGGGACCCATCCGCCTTCGTGGAAAATGCTACTGGGGCACATCACTCTAATATACTACGTCTTATGAACCCTTTCTCAAGCAACTCCCTTACCTACTTGTTGAGCTCCCTCCTCTCATGAAGAGCCATGTGGCGCACTGGCAGAGATACTGGTTTTGCATTGTCTACAAGATAAATGCAAAAGTCTATCTCACATTTTGGGGGTAGACCCCTCACCTCCTCGACGACATCAAAATATTCACGGACTATACAAACAGAATGTAAATCATCATTGGATGTGTCAAGTGACTCAAGATAACTAAGCATCACCAGTCCTCTAGGGTCACAAGAAATGTCAAGGGTCTTTCCACTATGAGTCAACAATTTTACTACCCTTCGTTCACAATCTAGGATGACACCATATCGGACTAGCCAATCCATCCTTAGAATCAACTCATAGCCCATGAAGCCAAGCACAAAAGCATTACATTCAAAACCAATGCCTAAAATAGACAATCTCAAATCCCTACAAACCATGGATAAATGAGCCGACCCACCAATAGGATTTGAGACTACAATGGGATCCACAACAAGACTAGTATTTAAGTGCAGTGTTTTAACTAATAATGTAGAGATAAACGAATGTGATGCGCCAGAATCGAATAAAGTACGGACAGGATGATCAAACAGAAAAGTAAACTCTCGACGGAAATGTTTCTACCTCGTTCTTGCAGCGGTGGGACCGCGAGAGCCTGGACCTACTCCCTTGCATGCCCTGGTGCCACAAGAGCCTGAAGATACCCTACAGAAGTTCTTTGCCCTTGTCCCTGTTTCCTTGGGCAGTCCTTAACTAGATGACCTGCCTCTCCACCGTGGAAACAACCAGTCTTCTTCTTTTCCTACAGTCTTTACTTAGATGGCCTAGTGTCCCACAATTAAAGCACTTCTTCTTTCCTTTGCCATTATTGTTCTTCCCTCCTTTCTTGTTTTGTTATTGTTGCTGCGGTTTCTTTTGATTCCCTTTCTTCTCGGGTGCCTTATTAGCATTGGCGTCCTTCTCCTCTTCATGCATAAGCGCCATATCAACTAGCCTCTCAAAGGTGGCCCCCATAGGGATGCGGGTCATAGCTAACCCATGTAGCGGCTCGTTCAAACCCTTAACAAATCTCAGGGCCTTCTTTTCAGGTGTGTTCACCAAGTACAAGCCAAATCTCACCAACTGATTGAACTTGTTGACGTATTCTTTTACTGACAGATTCCCTCGCTTTAATGCCAAAAACCTTTCCATGTATAGATTCTCTTCAGCCCGTGAGAGAAACTTTGCCTCAAACCTACGTCTGAAATCCAGTCATGTATCAACTGGACGCTCTCTATTAGTGACCTCCCACCAAAATGAAGCTTCGTCCTTCATCAACCAAGCAGCCAATTGGACCTTCTTACCATCGTCCAAATCGAAAATGCCAAACAGATCCTCCACTTCTTTCGACCAATTTCTAGCTTCAATAAACGTTTTAGACCCACTAAAAGATTTTCCACCCATCGAACGGAAGTATTTACATATCTTAGAGAAAGTATCTCCATGCGGAGGAATGACTGGAGCTGGGGGAGGAGGAGGAGGAACATTGGCCGGACCCGTGGCAGCGGCCCTAACCTCGAGATATTGACGAAACCAACCGGGTACATGAACACCCTCGGGTATCTCAGGTGCTCCAGACATGCTGAAAAGAAAAAGAAAGAGTTTTAAAACAAGGGAAGCGAAAGAGAGATGTATGGATTGCGGGGATTATGCTCTTTTAAGTAAAATTTCCTTGAAAATAGCTTCTTTAAAACAAGTTTTTGAAAATACTTTCTAGAAAAATAATACTTTTGAAAACACTTTTCAAAACTTTTTATCTGTTCTTGTAACCATAGCTCTGATACCACGTGTAACACCCCACGTCCATTAATGTCACTCACAAGGGAATGCATCAATGTCCATGAAGCATTATTATTTGTATAGAACAAATAAATTACAATAATAAATAAATAAAACAACATAGCGGAAGATAAAACTTATTTTATTTCATCATAACTCAAAACGAGTTTACATAAGTAGTTTCCAAAACCATTACAACAGGATCAGTAGTCTTTTTCAAAAACTTCAAAGTACATAAAGAAGCAAATACTTAAATAACATAAATGCATAAATCCCCACTGAGCATAAGCAAAGCCATAAATATGAGAGAGTCCCAAGCGATACATCTACTCTCTTCAAGCAACTGAAAGAAATTGGCACTAAGCTGTAGTATTCCCTCCTTGCAAACCTGAGGGGGGGGCGAGGAAGAAAAGAGGTGGAAAGAAAAGGGGGTCAGACATAAAGTCTGGCGAGTGCGATAACTTTAACAATATAATTATCAAAATAACTAGGCTAAGGGATAAGCTGGAAAATAAGGAAATGACTATGAACAATTGGGTATGACAGGGAAACAAGACGAGAAAAGATAACGTTAAAGGCGCCCCTAATCACTATAAGATAATTACCACATTGCACCACTACAAGTCACCCCAAAGGTTGATCCCGCCTACAAAACTTAATAATAATAATGGTAGTGTAACACCCCGTAATTTGAACATAAAAATTCACAAATTAAAGTATACTTAATTAAGTAAAATGGGTTGCGCAGAGAAATATATATATATATATTGATATATATATATATATTGATATATATATATAATTGAAAATTAAATAAATAAATATGCAAAAATGTTCAAAACAGCGAATTGGGAGAGGGGAATAACCGAACCGGCCGATTTTTGAGGTCGACCCTGGCCCGTTGGGTCGACTAGGGGTTAATCCAGGGTGTTTGGCTGTCAACCCTTGGGCCGATTCGCTCAAATGCAGATTTTGCATTTGAATGGTTCTCATGGTTCAGCTTTAATCTAAAGGCCCTAGATGGTTCCTACACTTGACTTCTTTCCCAAGACATGCTTTGATGGCTTGGATTGAATCTAGGGTTAATCCTATGGCTAATACTATCCTAATCCTCTATAAAAAGACCCCTAAACCTAGCCTAAATCACCATTATTCAATCCTACAACTAAATTATGTCAAATTTGTTCCTCTCATGGCCTCCACTCTCATGCTAAAATTCCTAAGCCTATTTCTATGAGAGATTGTGAGTTCATACAAGTGCTTTCAAACTTGTATGAGTGTTGTTAAGTTGCATTCTAGCCAAAGTTGCAACCTTTTCTTGACCAAAAAGCAAGGATCTTGCATGAGAGCTCATAAGCTTCATTCAAAGCCAAAGTTGAAACCTTTCTTCTTCAAAGCAAGGATTTTTATTGATATTCGCTCAAGGGTTTCATTTGGAGCTTGTTCTTTTGGGGTTTTTGGGTGATAGCATGAATGGCTTCGTCTCAATCTTTGTTTTATATGTTGATTTGTGCCTTCATAGCATTGTAAGCCCTCTTCCTACTCTTAGATATTAACTTTAAACTTAATGTGACATGTTGTAAGTTGGGTTTGAACATTAAGTATGTTGCATGCTATCATGTTATGTATCCTATCATGACTAAAAAGTCATTATCTTGATCTTGTGGGCTTAAAGATATAAACTTTATGTTGAATGTTGCATTTTGGCAACATGAGAACTATCATATCCCTTATGATAGCTTACATGTGATGCCATATGTGAACTTCTAGCCATCTTTCTATGTCATTTATTACCATGATTCACCTATGTGCTAAGTTTGAGGTTGTGCATGTTTTTGAGGCCTAATAATGTAATATGCAAGTTAATGAACACGTTTATACCTCATGTGCCACCATGTTTAACTTGCGGCCTTATACCCCTTTTGTCATGCCTTTGCCAAGTTCCTTCTTTTAATCCATTATGCGTTGTTGCGAATGTATATGCGAGTTTAAAGGCGTTGGGTTACGTTATGGGTAAAACTTTAATGACGTGAAACATGATTTGGGTAAATGGGTATAAACATGACAACATGTAACTTTGGCTATGAGCATGGGACTTGAAAACTTGACACATATGGGTTGTAAGTGTAACAAGACACTAGACCAAACATGAAAATGGCCAACTCGAGGTTGGGTTGAGTTTGTAGCATAAATCTACCCGGACCCGCCCGGCTTAACTAGTGGCTACAAACAATAGGATCCAATGTGAGAAGTTGGTCATGTCGCGCTTAAGACCCGAGGTTAGACTAGGTTGTGGTGTAAAACTACCCGGACCCGCCTGGCTTAACTAGTAACCACAACAAGGTCTAATGTGAGAGGTTAAGAGTGCATTAATTAAATTAATGCCACATGATAAGGTTAAGTAAATTTGACTAATGACACTTAACCGATATGACACGAATGGGTAGGTTAAGTGGGACCGGGCTTGATTTCTTAATGACACTTAACCATACAAGACAATTAGGGGATGGGGTTAAGTAATTTACGCTTAACTAATCCGACTGGGTAATTAGATGGGGTTAAGTAATCCACACTTAACTAAACTAAACACGGTAATTAGATGGGGTTAAGTAACTTAGACTTAACTAATCTAAACACGGTAATTAGATGGGCTTAAGTAACTTAGACTTAACTAATCTAAACACGGAAATTAGATGGGGTTAAGTAACCTTCACTTAACTAATCTAAACACGGTAATTCGGTGGGGTTAAGTTAAACACTTAACCAATCTAAATGCGTTAATTCAATGAGGTTAAGTAACCAATACTTAACCAATTTAAAACGGTAATTTAATGGGGTTAAGTAACTTATACTTAACCAATTATACGTGATGATTTGATGAGGTGAAGTAACCTATACTTAACCAATCTAATAGGTGGACCTGATAGGGTTAAGTCACAAGACTTTTAAAAGTAGGCTTAACCACTGTAATACGATTAGTGGATGGGGTTAAGCTAACCGATGCTTAACCAATCCGACTCGATAATCTGATGGGATTAAGATAATCTATACTTAATCAATCTAACATGATAATCTGATAGGGTTAAGACATATAAATACTTAACCAATTTTACTTGATAAGGTTAAGTCATGAGCTTCTTGGTACACCTAACCAACCTGTAGGGCTAAGCCTTGAACTTGAGTACTTAGCCGATCTTGACATGATTCGTAGGCGGGTTAAGTCATGAACTTGGATAACAACACTTAACCCATTTGACAAAACCCTAGCTCAGGGGACTAGGTTGGAAATCGTAGTTAACAAGGATAACGGAAAGAGGAGCTAAGTGGTAAACCTTAGTTAAGGGTAACTAAGTAATAATTCTTAGCTAAGGACATGGAATAGTTCATAAAGAGATGAGTAACCTGGTACGGTAGGTCATCGCTTAGTATACGAGGAGGAGCAAGTTATCTGACTTGGATAAAAGCTCCAGCGAACTGGGTGACGAAGCGGAAGCTTCGGGGAACGTGAGGGTACTCTTGGTATCCCTCTGGGAGGTGGCGTGTGGTCCATGAAACCCGGCCTCACAGAGGTTAAGGTCTGCGGTAGAAGAGCCAAGAGTATGCCTTGGTTGCTATGCGAGCGACCTAAAGACTAGGATGGATTAGCGTGGAGTCGACGATACTTGATTTTGCCCCGGGATAGCATGTCGCCGACTACCTACCATCTTTAGTCAATCGTGTACGTACGGAAAGGCAGGGAACTCCCAAAAGACCATATACTAGCTATCAAGTTATGGGTGAGGTTGGCTATCTGGAAGTGGGCATCGATGGGCCTTAGTGTAGTTCTCATACATGATTTTTCTTGGATTGCCTTTCAGTAGTTGAGGGAGGGGTCACGTGGGACCATAGCCACGGGTACAAAAACAGACCTTGATATCTGCATCAGCAGACGACTTAAAGCTCCCGACCGAGTTCCGTATTTCTTGGTTTGCCCTGGCACGGAACTCGGATGGCACATTGAGAAACATGTGCGCCTAGACATGGAAAACGGTTCACGATACATACGTGGGATAAAGGGCGCGATTGACGGGTGGCATAATCCCTAGTGGCCCTAGGTGGCTGAACCCAAACCGAGACACCGAAACGTTCATTAGGTAGCATAATCCCTAGTGGTCCTAGGTGGCATAAATCCTAAGTGAACGCGCGATAGTTCATGGTAAGTAAACATAACTAGATCAAGGGTAGCAGTCCAAAATAACCTCAAGGATAAAACGTTTACATGGGAAAGCCCGTATGGCCTACGGCAAAGGACTGAACTTATACATGGAAAGAAACATACGAGTTGGGAAAACCTACATATGCTATATATTAGGTTGACATGGACCATTACATGACATTGGGCAAGGGACATTCATAGTTAACACATGACGCGGGTTGGGATACTAGTACGAGGGGTGCAGAGCAAATATACATGTTAGGACCAGGGGAAATATACATGATAGATACCGTGGGACGTTATACAGGGTAGATACCTTGGGATAGTATACTTGATAGAAACCTGACAATGTGATACCTTGATTTATCTTGACACCGTAGTTTATCATGACACACTCGTGTATCTTGGTACAGTAGTTCATCCTGTTATTTTGGTTTAGCTTATCTATCTTGTCATCATACTTATGTTCATCTCAGTTCCTCATGCCAGTTAACTTTACTAGTTTATATACTGATAGTAGATAGGGCTTACCAGTCTTTATGACTGACCCTGTTTTCTTTCGCCTCTTGTCTTCCGTTTCCCCCCCAGGTTACAGGTAGGAAATGCTATTGTTAGTTTGGACTTCTTCTGTTTGAAGGTCATCACGCATGGCTTGGACTTCTCTTGGATATGGCTACTTTACTGTTTTACTTGGGGAATAATTTATGAAATGGCTTTATGCTTCTTTATTATTGCAAGACAGGTTTTGATGTATTTTGATGTAAAAGGCTTTAGACCTTATTTATTAATGATGTGAAAGTTGATTTTACTTCCGCTGTTTTATATATATATGTTCTGTCTTGTAATATTTCGGTACATGTTTACCAATAATACCCCTCTAAAGCTAGTGCATTCCTTTGCGAGTGACCCTAGCGGAGGTGGGGCGTTACAGGTAGTTTAGTGTACCTATAGCTACCTTCATAGGTGTTGTCTGCCCCTATCTCCACTAGGTGCACCCACTACCCCCATTCGATCGGCTCCCTAACTCGTAGATACCCGTGCTGGCCCCACAGTGGGGTGTATCACTCCCCAAAGTGGCAACCCGATACAACCAAAAATGCACGGCTTATATCTACACGATGCAACAACGTCTTACCTACCAGCCCGGGCCCACACACACATATGAACCCGTTGGACTTGCGTTGCCACCGCTGACCCGTTTTGACCTCTTACAATCAAATCCAGTACGCGTCTCCCGTCCTGACTTAGGTCGAGCCCACAAAGATACTTAATGGGTTACTAGTTTGAAAAGGGCCCCCATGCATGACACAAGCTTTCCATCTACGCTTGGTCCCCTCTAAGGTTTTCCCCCACTTAACCCCATTTTTATTCATGTCCTCTTACATGTTTCAATCTTGGTTAAGTGCATCTAATCGTATTTCAAATACCACCCAAGGCACCCTTTAATTCCACATGCCACCCAAGGCACCCACTTAACCCCCTCATGTCCCACTACATGTTTATCTGGTTAAGTGTTTCTTAATTCATTAAGACCGTAACCTTGTAAAGACCTCCCACATTAGACTGACATTTGTGGCAGCTGGATTTGCCGGGCGGGTCCGGGCAGTCTTCCACCACAAACGAGCCTAACCTCGTGTCTTTACAGCTGTTACACATTTAATTTATGCCTAAGACCTCCCACATTAGACTGGCATTTGTGGCAGTTGGATTTGCCAGGCGGGTCCGGGCAGTCTTACACCACAAAGGAGTTTAACCTCGTGTCTTAGGCGATTACTTACACGTGAATTAATTTCCCTATTCAAATTGCCAATCAATTACAAATTTAACTATGTCCATAATTGACTCAATTATGACCATCTATTTATGGTATATAAAATTATACCAATTAACATCACATTTAAGGCATTTATGCCAATTCTCAATATTAAATCTCTTAATGTTATCCCATTGCCCCACGTTGTACATTCGTTTGTTTAACGTAAAATATACGTTAGACTCGAATAGTCTAACTTATGGAATAAAGAGAAAACATCACAACATGCATAGAATAAAAACTAGATCTAAACATAAGGGGGTGAACTTGCATGTGTGAATAAGGTTTTTCTTCCAAAAACTTGCATAGGCCAAAGTTACAAACTTGCACAAACTATGGATGTCATAGATCTAATCATAAGGTGTAAACTTGCATAGGCAATAGTCACAAACTTGCATAAACTCTGGATGTCATAGATCTAATCATAAGGCGTAAACTTGCATATGTGATTTATACAACATAGACTATGATGTAAACTTGCATCTAACTCACATATGTCATAGCCTAACTTTAGATCCAATTTACACATAAAATAGATGTCATGAAACATGTAAGGTTGTATATGATTCTCACTAACTTGCATATGATTCATATCTAAATTAACATCTAAACTTGCATACATACATATGATTTAACATATGAATTAGTTCCAACAACATAACCGAACTAGCATATGAAACATCATTATGAATTGATTATACATAAGCCAATCATAGATCTACAACATAGATGATAACATCACAGCTTTACAACATAGATAATAACATCATAGAATTTACAACATAGATGATAACATTATAGAATTTACAACATAGATAATAACATACGGTCAATGATTCACAACATAACCATATAATCCAAATCATAGCTTAATCCAATTAAATTGTTAATTATCTTATTAAAGAAATCGAACTCACAAAAAGAAGGTCTTGCGTTATGAAATCTGAGTTCTGAAATTGATTTAGCTCCCTTTGTAGTAGATTCGTTATTGTTTAGATTAGAGTTGAATAGAACTAAATTGATTAGCTTTGATTTCCCTCTAGTTGGTGGCGGCTACTCTAGGTTACAAGATGACAGCATGACGGCCATGATTCTAATTTTTATTTGATTCTAGGGTTTGAATCTACACATGTTTATATAGAATTTCAGTTTAATTATAGCCGTCGGATGATCTTAGGGTTAATCAAAACCACTCAGTTGGGATAGGGTGACACCTTAGCCCTAATGACTCAGCAAGGAGTCAGAAAGGACTCAACAACGAGTCACAATATGGATCCGATTACACCAGAAAGCTGTGCAGGCTTTCTCCTCGGCCTGAGTGCACTTGGCAGGTGCGCCAGCGCCACTTTTGTACTGGTGCACTTCCCAAGTGCGCCAGTGCATATATATATATATTCTGATTTTTCCGCCTGACTTCGTTCGTCCATATCTCCTTCATCCGGTATCCGTTTTACGCAAACTCGGACTCTGTCTCAACCAGAATTCCGAGACGAACACAATGGCGCAACCCTTTTCTCTTAATTCTCATATCTGAGATTAATTATTCTTTAATTTAGTTAATTCGATTATTCAAAAATCCGGGGTGTTACACCACTAAACCAAGAGAACTTCTTACTTCCATTGCGTTCCTAGGAATCTTCTAATCCTGGATTGCTACCACCTTCGCGGGATCCACTGCCATCCCTTCCTTGGAGACCACATGCCCTCAAAACCTCACTTCCTTTCTCCAAAAATGACATTTGGAGAACTTAGCTTTGAGTTATGTGCTCGAAGGGTCTCTAAGACTTCCCTAAGATGTAGGGCATGTTCTTCCTCGCTTCTAGAGAATATCAAGATATCATCCACAAAGACCACCAAGAACTTGTTTAGAAACTCCCTAAACACCCTACTCATCAAGTCTACGAAATAGGCGGGTGCATTTGTCAAACCAAAAGGCATGACGAGTCATTCGAAGAAACCGTCGGTAGTCCTAAAAGCAGTCTTATCTATACTATCCTCAGCTACCCTCAACTGATGAAATCCTGTAGCTAAGTCCAACTGCAAGAAAAACGAAGCACCAACCAAATGATCGAACAAATCATCTATCCTCGGCAATGGGTGTCAGTTCTTCTTCGTGAGCTTATTCAGCTCCCTATAGTCCACACACAATCTAAGCGAACCATCAGCCTTCGTAGCAAAAACAACAGGAGCACCCCAGTCCAAGTTACTTCTTCTTATGAACCCTTTCTCAAGCAACTCTTTCACTTGTTTAGTAAGCTCCCTCCTTTCTCTTGGAGCCATGTGGCGCACAGGCAATGCAACTGGCTTTGCATTGTCCACCAAATATATACGAAAATCTATCTTGCATTTTGGATGTAAGCCCCTAACCTTGTCAAAGACAGCTGCATACTCGCGGACTACTCGAATGGATTGCAAATCATCAATAAATGTGTCAAGAGATTCAAGGTAGCTAAGCATAACAAAACCCTTAGGATCGCATGAGATATAGGGAGTATTACCCAAACTAGTCAACAGTTTAACTACCCTCTTTCATAGTCGAGAACGGTACCATACCTGGCTAGCCAATCCATTCCTAGAATCAACCCATAACCTGTGAAGCCAAGCATATAAGCGTTGCATTCAAACTCAATGCCATACACATATATTCTCAAATCCTGACATAACATAGAAAGATGAGCCGTACTCCCAATAGGATTTGAGACAACAACGAGATCCACTACAATACTAGTATCTAGGTGCAGAGACTCAACAACAGAAGCAGATATAAACGAATGTGAAGCACTAGAATCAAACAAAGTACGTACAGGATGATCAAAAAGGAAAATCAAACTTTCAATAGAAATGTTTCTACCTCGCTCTTGTCTAGGTGCCATGAGAGCATGAACCTGCCCTCCAGAAGTAGATCTTGTCCTCTGTCCTTGCCCTTGTCCTAGTACTTGCCTCCTTAGGCAGTCTTTAACCATATGTCCTGCCTCAACACATTGGAAGCAACCTGTCTTCTTCCTCTTCCTACAGTCCTTCTTCAAATGGCCAGGTATTCCACAATTGTGACACTTCCTTTTCTCTAAACCCTTGTTGTCCTTTCCGCCCTTCTTTTGTTGTTGTTGTTCCTTCTTTGGATCCCCTTTCTTATCCTGTGTCTTATCTACATTAGCACCTTTCTCCTCTTCACGTAACAATGCCATATCAACAAGATTCTCGAAGGTATCCCCCATAGGAATGTAGGACATAGCTAACCCATGTAAAGGTTCATTCAGACCCTTGGTAAATCTCAAAGCCTTCTTATATGGTGTATTAACTAACTCCAAACCAAATCTTGCTAACTGGTTAAACTTGTTAACGTATTCCTTCACAGACAAACTCCCTTGTTTCAAAGCCAAGAACCTCTCCATGTATAAATTCTCCTCTGCTTGTGAAAGTAATTTCAACTCGAACCTTCGTCTAAAATCCACCCACGTCTCCACTGGATATCCTCCATTAGTTACTTCCCACCAAAAGGAAGCTTCATCCTTCATCAACCAAGCAGCTAGCTGAACCTTCCTTCCATCGTCTATCTCAAAGATACCAAACAAATCCTCCACTTCCTTGAGCCAATTCCGAGCCTCAACAAACGTCTCAGTTCCATAAAACGGTTTTCTGTCCATCGCATAGAAGTCTTTGCATATCTTAGAAAAAGCATCTACACAGGGAGGAGGAAGAGGAGGAGCGGCTGCAGCTGGGGGAGGAGGAACGTCTGCTGGGCCTGTGGCAGTAGCCCTAGCCTCCAGATACCTTCTAAACCAGCCTGGTAACTGTACGCCCTCGGGTATAACGGGTTCCCCAGACATGTTGAAAGGAAAAATGAAGAGATTCAAAATAGAGAATCGAAAGATAGATATATGCTTTTTGGGGGATAATGTTTTTCATAATAAACTTTTCTCTTGAAAATACCCTCTTTAAAACATATTTTTGAAAATACTTCTTTCTAAAAATGCTTTTGAAAACGGTTTTCAAAATCTTTTATCTGTTATGGTAACCTGCAGCTCTGATACAACGTGTAACACCCCACGTCCATTAATGTCACTCACTAAGGGAATGCAATAACTTTCATGGAGTATTTTAAAAGTATAGAACAAAATATCACAAGACAGATATATAAAATGATACTTAAGAAAATTCAAAATTTATTCATTGCAATGGAAAAGCAAAACATGTCTAGTTACAACATCAAAACCATATACTAAAGCCAAGTACACAAATATCCATCTTGTACAAAACTATTATCAGAGTACATTAAAGTAAAACCATAATGCCATCCAAATAGCCATAATGGAAAAGACATAAAGCTCAACATTAATTTCAACACTTCCAAGCACATCAAGAAGAAAGTAATCCAAGTCAAGCTTCACTAATCCCACCCTGAGGACCTGGAGGGGGAGGGGAAAGAAAGAAAAGAGGTGAAACAAAAAGGGGTCAAACATAAGTCTGGCGAGTCTAGTGACTTTAACAATATAATCAGTGAAGTAACAGGATAAGAACATAAACTAGATATAAGAGATGATTGCAACATAAACAGATATGACAAGGTAACAAGATGTAACATTGACTGCGCTTCTAACCACTATAAGATATGCTCTGCACTATACCATCAGACTAGTTACATACTAAAAGATGATCCCTTTTTAAACAAATATAATGACGGTAGCTTCGTGTACCTCTAGTTACTATCATAGGTGTCAACTTGCTCCTATCCCCACTAGTTGTACCCACTACCCTTCCCATTTGATTATGTACCACTAGCTGCTATCACAGGTATGCACCTACCACCACTAGATGTACCCTCCTATTCAATCGGCTCCCTAACTCATAGATATCTGTGCTGGTCCCACAATAGGGTGTATCGCTCCCTAAGGTGGCAACCCCGATACTACTGAAATGCACAACTTATATCTACACGATGCAACAGCAACTTACCTACCAGCCCGGACCCACACACGCATATGACTCCGTTGGACTTGCACTGCCATCGCTAACTCTTTATTGACCTCTTACAATTAACCCCAGTAAGCGTGCCCCTGTCCTCGACCTAGTTCGAGCTCATATAAATACTAAAATGTGTTACTGATTGAAAAGGGTTCACCCACTTGACACAAGCTTCCCTCCTAAGCTTGGTCCCCACTAGAAATTCCCACTTAACCCCTTTTATCCCTATGTCTAATCACATGTCTCATCTTGGTTAAGTGCTTTTATTATGTTTCACATGCTACCCATGTTACCTACTTAAACCTTTATTATCCCCATGTCTAATCACATGTCTTATCTGGGTTAAGTGTTCATTTATTCATTATAACCGTAATCTTGCAAGACCTCCCACATTAGATTACTCAACTACTGTTGCTGGATATGCCGGTCGATTCCGGACAGCCTTATACCGCAATCCGAATCTAACCTCGTGTCTTAGGTGTTCATTATCACTTTCTTGATTCAAGTCCCAATTTCAAATATATCCCAATTATCCATAATTTCCAATCTAAATTATGTTTATACTCTCATGTGCCATATTATGCCCGAACCTGTCTTCATAGTTATTAACAATTTATGCCAAATCTCATGTATACAAGTCATACTTAATTATGCCCAAACCAATTTTCCATATTCATCAACAATTTATGCCAAATTTCATTTTATTGCATATTTCCCAAACTTTTCCCAATCGTTCCAACGTTATTCATACGTAAATCTCAACGCAATATGTTAGGCTTGAAGTTAGCCTAATTTCATAAAGAGAAAAAAAGAAAAGAAGGAGGGAAGAGAATCAAAACATCAAAACTGGCATAAACATAAGAACAGGCATATGAAATATAAAAAGGCATATAACGATAAAATGGATTAGAAAGGCATATGACAGTTTTGTAGGTATGAATCTGAAAGATAATGATTTACAAACTTGATAACATTCATCTCAGTCACAGGCATATACATTAGATCCAATCTACAATCCTATCACAATTACTTTTTAATTTAATTATATGTGGAAGTAACATAGACTCACAACGATAGGATTCTTAGAAGGGAATTAGGCGTTGTTGTAGTAAATTTGATCTTGAATAATCTTCTAATTTGATTATTGAAGAAGAACTATCTCTAAATCTATACTTTGATTTTGGTTAGAGAAGAAAGGCTAGGTTAATTTAGATTAGAGCAGCATGGAGGCGCCATGGATGAAAATAATGAGATTAGGGTTAGGTTTAGGGGTATTTTATAGATGCTCTAGTTGAGTTAGGACCCTTGGAATTGATTAGGATCCATCTGAACCATCCAGACCAAAAAAACATGTCATTTGTTCCACCACAAAACATGTCAAGCCAGATCTGGGCCGATGGGGTCGACACCCCTATAGGGGGTGAACACCCCTGTCGACACCCCATGGGGGGGGGGGGTCGACACCCATTTCGACACCCCTTGGGGGGGTCGACACCGATGAGGCTTGCTTTGTCTAAATTTTGATTTTTGAACAGTTTTTGTTATTTAATTATTATTTAAATAAATTCTGCATTAAACTAAAATCTTCTAAGCTTCACAATTTCTTCATACGATATCCGATTTTATGCAAACTCGGACTCTATTTCAAGCAGAATTCCAAGACGAACGCAATGGCGTAGCCCGTTTCCCTTAATTCTTCTTATAAAAATTAATTATTCTTTAATTATCTCTCATGTCATGTTTTAAAATTACAGGGTGTTACAGGATGGTCGTTGGACTTTTAACTTGCCGTAGGAAGACCCTCAGGATTTCTTGTAACCCAAAAGGGTCTGTCATGCTTAGTTTCCTAGAACCACTTGATGCATCTATCGATGATTTATGGTCTATAATGGTAGTCCGTGTGTATCCATATGTTTTCGAGAAGGTTCGGGGTTTATCTCCAAGGCGTGAGATCGATTTTTGTATATATTTGTTAGGCAATGCAAGGCCAGTTACATGACCCTTATGCCACATGGCTCCACGAAAAAGGAGGAAGCTTAGCAAGCAAGTAGGAGAGCTTCTTGAGAAAGGGTTTATTAGGCGAAACATATCTGAATGGGGTGCTCCTGCGGTATTCGCAACTAAGGCGTATAGCTCGCTTCGCATATGTGTGGATATTCATGATGTTTTTCCTCATTTCTTATTTATCGAAGTGTCTACACGATACAACAAAGGTAGTTGAGCCAAACATGCATGAAGAAGTAGAGGTAGAATGGGAGGCGACAATTAGACAAGTTCCTACCCGTATACTTGGATCAGAGGTTAAGAAACTGCGCAACAGAGAGGTTAGGTTAATAAAAGTGCAATGGGGAGAAGACAGCGAGGATGCGACTTGTGAGACTGAAGACAAAGATCACACTTCATACCCTTTCCTTTTTGGGAATATAACTTCTTTTTTTACCAAAGCTTTTATTCGCACTTGTTTCTATCATTCGTCTGTATCCTATCGATCGAATTTTCGACCTTTAGGTAGGGAACCCATGAATGTAAACATGTGTTTGAGACATGTTATGTTTGATGGATGCTAGTGGATGCAAGTGTTTTCTAGTTTGCTTGTGGATGCATATACACACACATTAGGCACTAGATCGGCTCAATCACTCCCATACTGCATATGGATGTATGTGCATTTTTCTTTTCTTTTAATGGACGAAAATGGATGTATTATCAAGTGGATGTTGCTTTTGGTCGAATTATTGTGCACACATATAGAACTTACATGTTATAATAGGATTATTTGCATACATGTTTGATTCATGGCACTAGCATACATTGCATTAAGGAGGTCGACTGAATCAGTTGACCGTCAGATCTTTGCATTAGTATTGGGACATATACACACACCTTTGCATACGTTCATATAAGCATTAGAAATCTTTTAAGGACAATGGGTGCCAGGGATTGGTGTAATAGTATATGGATTTGGATGGTGAGATATACATTCTTCTTAACTTGGAGACTTCGGGGACGAAATCCTTTGAGTAGGGGAGAATGTAACACCTCGAAAATTTTAGACATTTTAACAACATTATACAATGAATATAATGTGATAACTTAATTAAATACTATGAATTAAGTAAAATAGACTGTACCATTGCGTTAGTCTCGAAATTTTGGTCAGCATAGACATTTGGTATGCATAAAACCGACACCGTATGAAGAAGTTATTAAGCATTGAAGTTTGTATGCATATGAGAAATATATATATATATATATATAAATTAAATAAGAATGGCGGTCGCTTCCTCTAATGGGGATTTGAACCCTGGTTCCTTGAAAGATGCTGAATGGCAAGAGGTTAGGGGAAAAAAAGGAAAGCAGGCGCTGGGGACTATTAACGCAACAACAGAAAGGAGAGTAAAACAACTAGTGGTCTCAAATCGACAAACCCTAAAAAACACATGGACCAATCAATTTAACACTGGTGGGGCGCGCTCTTGGATCGATGCGGTTGTAGGCAATACCAGTATTGATGGAGGCGTGGAAACGTTTGAAGCTACAGTGGATGAATTAGGGGAATTTGCAATGATGGATGAGGAAGTATTCAAACAGGCAGGTACTCTATGGGGTAATGCGATTTATTTGTATTTAGTTGGCAAAAGGCCTTACTACGTTCATCTCAACGCCTTCATTCGATGTGAATGGAAACCAACAGGTAAATGGGATGTTTTTGCCCGTGAAAATGGGTTTTATCTTATCAAATTTGAACACGAAGCTGATTGCAGTAGAGTATTAGAAAAAGGACCCTGTTTTATGCACAGTAAACTAATGTTTATCAAAAAGTGGGAACCTAACTTGAGATTGGAGAGGGATATGCTTGAATAACACCCATTATGGATTAAAATGCTTAATCTGGGCTTATCCCTATGGAATGCGAGAGGAATAAGTAAATTAGCTAGCTTAATAGGGGTCCCTCTAGCTATGGATGATAATACCAGGAATGTAAGAAGATTAAAATATGCGAGAGTGTTAGTTTACCTAAAAGCAAGTGATGTTCTCAAGAAACAAGTGCATGCCAAGGATGGCAAAGGTAATGTGTATGTGCAAGACGTGGAATACGAATTTGTGCCTCCTGTGTGCAAAAGCTGTGTGTGTTTTGGCCATACAGATGACCAATTTGAGGTGACCGCAAAACCAATAAAGCAAGTATGGCAAATGAAAGACAAAACCACAGGTAGCGAGACTTATACACAACCAAATTTACAGAGCAAAATGGTGGAAGTTGCTTCCACATTGCAAGCTGCAGTTGCCCCAGAGAGTCCCCTAATAGATACCTATAATTTACAAACAAGAGTGGAACAGTGTAGCCCAATTACATGTTAGGAGGAGGCCCAGGTGGAGGTGGGCCTTGACCAGGATTTGGCCCAGGAACAGAGCCAGATTTCAGCCCAAGCAAGCACAACACCATCAGAAAGGCAAGCAGCTGCATCATTAGACAAACCAGAGGAATTAGACACTTCAGACATTGAAACTTCACCGAACAAATATTCTAAGGAAAATGCCAAGTATGATGAGCAGTTCACAATTCAAAAGGTTATAGCCAATGTGGCTAACTTACAAGAAATACCTCCTAGGTTGTTGAGGAGTAATTCTCAACTTCCTCAATGTCGATAGTTAGCTGGAACATTAGAGGTTTAAACAACGATGCTCGCAAGTTAGACCTCTATAATATTAGAAGGAATGTTTCTATTTCTATATTGAGCATTTTAGAAAATAAATTTAATGACAAAAGCATAAAGTACTTTGAAATACCTATGGGCGAGGAATGGTTGTCAATAAACAACAATGATATGGGTGAAAAAGGTCAAATTCTGTTTATGTGGAACAAACATGTGTGGACAGCACAAGTAATTGATAAAGATGAGCAGCAAATAACCATCAAAGCTCTCAATCAAGGGGGACTGGTAATTTATGTTACTGCAGTTTACACGAGTAACTTAGCTTCACAGAGAACTCGATTATGGAATAAGCTTAGGGACATTAGCAGAAATATGTCCTCGCCATGGCTGGTAATGGGCGATTTTAATGCAGTACTTAAGATTCATGAAAAGAAAGGAGGTCGTACGCTGAGAGTCTCCCAACTTGAAGAATTTAACGCATGTGTGGTTGCGACAGGATTGTTGGAACCTGTCCACAAAGGCCTGAAATACACATAGAGAAGCGGGGAATGTAAGAAAATTTCATGCAAGTTAGATAGGGTACTAGTTAATGCATATTGTATTAACATGTTCTCAGAAATCATGGTTAATATATTGCCTAATTCAACTAGTGACCACAACCCACTACATGTTCTTCTAACGGAGAAACATGATACTGCAAAAGGGAAGCCATTTCGTTTCAACAATGCCTGGCTTCAAATGCCTGGGTATGAGGATGCTGTCCGAATCAATGAAACACCACAGGTGGAAAGGACTTGGTTTTTCAAGCTTAACCATATCATTAAAATGGCTAAACTGAGACTTAAAGAACGGAATCGCACAAGACCCAAGGATCAAGACAATATTATTGAGCTCCAAAATCAATGTGCAGACCTTCTAATAAAACTCAACGAAAATAATGAAGATGCAGACAGCTAGCGAGTCCACTACAACATGCAATGGCAACTAAAAGATGCTCTTAAAGTCAAAGCAGTAGAGCTCAAACAAAAAGCAAAAGAGAGATGGATTACTGAAGGGGACGAATGCACTAAATTTTTTACACTAAAATGTCAATTAGAAAGAATTTATCGTCCAACATGCAATGTTTTGAATAGCATGGGATGCCTTGCAACAATCAACAATTGTTTGAGGAGGAAGCAATAAAATACTATTCTGAGCTGTTCAATGGGCATTATGAGAGTGACTTACCCAGTATTCATTGCAGGCGGGTGCTGAATGCCATTGGGAACAGGAAGCTTAGGCAACCAGTCACTGGTGATAAAGTTTGGAGAGCTCTGGACAGTATTCATGGCGATGCTAGTCCCAGCCCCGATGGGATGAGCTCCATGTTCTTCCATAGACATTGGGAATACCTGCAACCTTTTGTGGTCAGTGCAATTCAAGAATCATTTCGAACTGGAAAATTCTTAAAGAAATTAACCACACATTTATTTGTCTTATCCCAAAGAAAGAAAACCCAGTTAGAATTGAAGATTACAGGCCTATTGCATGTTGTAATGTGATATATAAGATTATGTCCAAAGTGATTTGCAACAGAATTAATCTAATTTTGCCTGATTTCATTGCGGAGTGTCAAAGTGCGTTCATTAAAGGCAGAAGTATCTCTGAAAATTCTCTACTAGCACATGAGTTAGTAAGGAATTTCAACAAGCAAGGAGCAAACAAAATGTGTTTAAAAGTGGATTTACATAAAGCTTATGACAAGATCAACCGTAAATTCATCATACATATGATTCAATGTATGGGGTTCCCTAACACAATCACTAGTCTCATTGAAGAATGCATCAGCATTCCTACTTATTCTATTCTAATCAATGGCATTCCAAAAGAGCACATTAGCAATAATCGTGGAATTAGGCAAGGTGATCCACTATCCCCCTATTTATTTGCTATTTGAATGGATTTTTTCATCTACAAATGGAGATAGCGTGTTATAGAAAAGAAATTTCAACTATCTATGACTTCAAACCCCACCTCAACAATTTGTTGTATGCTGATGATTTAATAATATGTATTCGATCCAACAATGTGGCAGCTAATTCAATCAAGAGAATCTTTGGGGAACTGGAAAAATATGCTAGACTAAAGGTTAATGAGCTTGAAACTAAATGCTATTTCCAACAGGTTCAATTGGAAGAAAGCTGAGGTTCTTCAAGTACTAAATGTACAAGAAGGAACCCTACCAGTTAAGTATCTTGGGGTACCTTTATCTTCAAACAAAATTACTGATGTAGAATGTGCTGAGCTCATTATGAAGATAAGGGACAAACTGTAGGGATGGAGTTCAAATTTACTGTCATTTGCAGACGAAATAGAATTAGTACACACTATTATACAATCCAAAGTGAATTTCTGGCTACAAACGTTTCAAATGCCAAATGCATCTATTGATAAAATAGAGAAAGTGTGTGCAAAGTTTATTTGGAAAGGGAGTATGCATAATATCGAGTATTCTGATATGTGCAGACCCAAAGAGGAATGAGAAGTGGGCCTACGTAACCTTAGAGAAATGAGAGAAGCTTTTACACTGAAACAGGGATGGAAAATTATTAACTCAAGTGGGCTATGGGCCAAATGGATGAGAAGTAGATACTTGAAGGGTAATTTCTAGCATCTACACTCTGATAACAATGCATCACCTACTTGGAAGGCTATACTCAAAATCAGAAATAAACTAGCCAATAATTCAGTGAAAGAGATAGCTAAAGGCAGAGAGACTGATTTATGGATGGATCCATGGATAGAAGGTAAATAATTGGTTGAGTTACTGGGCTGGGATACATTTTCTGCGTATGGTTTCCCAAACAAAACAGTGGAGGAAATAATAACAAACAACTCATGGAATTGCAACAGCTTGCCTTGAAATTCAGACATTAAAGCAAAAATAGAATATATGCCTCTATTTTTCAACAGGAATGAGGATACATGGGCATGGAAACACAATAAGCAGTTTACCACAAGATCGACATGGGAAGTTATTAGGGTTAAACATCAAATTAAAGAGTGGCATGATTTCGTCTGGGATTGAGTTAACTTCCCAAAGATGGCTGCAACCAGTTACAAAGCTATTCAACAGAGACTGCCAACTAAAGATAGGCTTTTAAAGTGGGGAATCATACAGGAGAACATATGTGTATTGTGCAACAAAGAGGTGGAAACACATCAACATTTATTCTTTGAGTGTGAGTTCTGAAAAAAGATCTGGGGTAATTGCTTGAGGAAATTGAACATAAGTAACGGCAGTTATAATCTAGAAACATGCATCAATTACCTGAAAATCAACAGGGAGCTGGTAAACCACAAAGCCAAATTCTATAAGATTGTTGTCACCAACTCTGTATGGGCGATATGGAAGGAGAGAAATGCCAGAATTTTCAGGCAAACATCACAAAAACCAAATAAAGTCAATTATTTGAACTGGGTAGATGTGAGAATTACAGCAAAAAGAATAAGAAGAGGAGGACTTACTGATATCCAAGAAGTAGAAGTAGAGGAGTTGCTAGAAAAGGATCTGAGGAATGGGGAGGGAGAAACCGATGTGTGGATAGGGATTATCGTCCGCCATGAATGAAAATTAGGTTTAAAGTGACAGAACTTTCGAGAGAATAATCGATAATTCAGAGAAAGGTGATTTTGTATCGTAGTGGGTATTTTCTTTTGTTTTGTGGGCTTGGGCCATGTATTTTTTCAAGCGTGTAGTGTATGGCGATAGGCCAAAATCATCTATTTGGGCTGAGAAGCCTTTAATAAAATTTTACCCATCTTCTAAAAAAAATAAAAAATAAAAATTAAATAAATAAAAATTCAAAAAAAATTCAGAACGACAAAGCGGGAAGCCAAAACGCTCTCGGGTCGACACCGGGGTCGACTCAGAGAGTATGGATCGACCCCTGGGTCGAATTAGCCGAATGTTTCTAGACGCACACAGTGTCTAGATTCAGGGTGCGGCGGCTATAAAAAGGACTCTAAACCTAGGTTTTATTCATTGGAAAAATAATGGTGACGACGAGGCTCAGCTGTAACTTCAATTAAATAGCCTATTCTTTTCCGAAATCAAATTTAAAAAAAAAAATGATTCAAGTGTTTCAACTACAGATCTGAGATTCAACCCCAACAATTTCTTTTCTATCTTCTAAAATCCAAGCACGGTGAGTTAGTTACTTTTAGATTTAAATGATTATAAGTAAATGAGTTATGATTGTGATTTGAATATATGCCTGTGATTGAATCATATTGGATCTATCATAATTTGTGAATTTATAAAGTTCTATAACTAGGATCTAAATCTTTATCATATCCGATCTATTGGGATTTTTGAATCTATGACATAACTATGATGTGGTTCTTAAATATTATCATTCTAGATCTTTTTAGATCTAATTCGCTTGTGGTTAACTTGTCATGTCACAATTATGGATCTTAAATTATTATCATGCTAGATCTACCTTTTTAGATCTAATTCGCTTGTGGTTAATTTATCATGTCATGCTAGATCTATCTTTTTAGATCTAATTCGTTTGTGGTTAATTTATCATGTCACACTTGTGGATCTTAAACTTTACCTATCATGTGGTGATTAATTTAGATCTATCATTAATTGGAAATTTGAATCCTTATTTATTGATGCCTATCATGACATCCTTGGTATGTTAAATCTAGTTTTATTATCACATGCTCACTAGATCTATTTTTATATGTCCACCTTATCACTATACCAATTACATGTTTATGTCACTTTTGGTAAAATAATCACTATTGTCATCTTTCCCTTTTATTGTTTATGGCTAGGCTACTTTCTAGCCTAGACATAAAGCCAAATATATGCGAATGCGTTAATTAGGGAATAGGGGAAAACATTAGAATTGTCATGACTTGAATGAAAAGTATGAATTTGGACATATAATCCATTATGAATATAATTGGGTAAATGGGCATGAACACCTATAAAGATATAGGTATAATTAATTGGTTAATAATTAAAATGCCTAGGATTACAGTAATTAAAAAACTGTATCGGCACTTATGACACAAGGTTAGATTGGATTTGTGGTGGAAGTCTGCCCGGACCCGACCGCCATATCCAACAACCGCACATGTTGAATCTAATGTGAGGGGTCTAAGTGCACAAATACGAGACAGGTTAAGACATGATGTTAGGCCTAACTTGTGGAAGAAGTCTGCCCGGACCCGACTGACATATCCAGCACCCACAAGTTGTAGGCCTAATGTGGGAGGTCTAGCCCATTATAACCATAAATGGACTTGGTAACGAATTGGAATACTTAACCTAGATGAATCTATAGGGAATGTATGAACATGTTAACTTGAATAGGGGTTAAGTAAACTTGGTTGAAACAGTGGGTGGGTTAAGTAAATCTTGTGGAGGTAGGTAATATTTATATATATAGGCCCACAAACTTAACATATCTTATACTTTGGGGTTATGCAACTTTGTTAAGTAAACTTGCTTGGATCAGTGAGGGTTAAGTAAATCTTGTGGTGGTGGGGAAATATTTACATATATAGGCCCAACAACTTAACCTGTTTTACCTGTTGGACTGTTAGGCATGACCAATTGAAATCTTAGTAGTGGGGATGCAAGCCTAGGGGGAGCTTGTATCATCTTGTATGTGGAACCCCTTTCAGTCGGTAACCCATCTAGGTATCAAATGAGTACTCCAAACTAGGTCGGAGTTGGGGCACGCTTATTGGGTTGATTGTAAGAGATCCATAAAGAAGGGACGGTGTCAACAACGCAGGAAACCAATAGATTCTTTTGCGTGCATGGGTCCGGCTTGACATGGGAATTAAGACGATGTTACATGAGTAGACATGGTTGTGCACATCTTGAAAATGAATGGTTGCCACTTTAGGAAGTGAAACATCCTACTGTGGGGCCAACACATGGTATCTACGGAGTAGGGAGCCGATCGATTAGGGTAGTAGTTAGGGTACATCTAGACTTTGAGCCTGGCACAAAGTATCTACGCGGATTAGGGAGCCGATCGATTAGGGTAGTATTTAGGGTACACTTGGACATATGCTTAAGTCTACCAACTTATAGTAGAAGGGATCATCTCATTCTGGATATACTAGTAATAGTGCAGAGTAATCTTTAGAAGCATATACACCCTATACTGTTCACCTTGTCATTCTTGCCTTTTATGTAGTTATCTCTCTCTTATCCACTTTTTATGCCTATCATGCTACTTTTATTTATTTACTTGCTAAAAGTAACTAGGCTCGCCAGACTTTATGTCTGACCCTTTTTGTTTCCTCTTCTTTCTTCCGTTTCCCTCTCAGGTTCTCAGGGCGGGAACACTTAGGCTTGTATGTGATTCTGCTTACTTTTGCTGGAGTTGCTAAGATGTATGGCTCAAGCTCCTATCCTTGTTGCTATGGCTATATTTTGTTTTTGGGGAATTTTATTTCTTTTATGTACTCTAATATTTTTGAAGTACAAGATAGTAGCTTTTACATTGTAATGGGCTTTTTTATTTCAATGTGATTTTTTTAGCATAACGGTTGTGTAGAGCAACTCTACACACCCGATTAGATAATATTACTGATAATATATAATAATTCGGTCAATAAGCCTGATCGATGGCACAAACGGTACTAATTGTGCATGTAAATTACATGCAAGGAGTTCGTAGCACATAGCGTGATTAGTTACATATGATACTAATGTACAAACTAAACGACTTAGCTTCTAAACACTACAAAATATCCCTATTAACACATCCCTTCGAGTAATCATGCAACCCATCACTAGTAGCTATCCAAAAAACACAAAAACGTTTACCAGTTGTGAAGGGATGTTCCGAAAAAGATGAGCTTACCATGGTCGCGGGTAGTAACAACGTTGCCAGGTGCCACCAGTGTCAGTGCTTCCTTCCGACTCCCAAACGATGGCGTTGTCCAGAATGGTTAGGATGTAAGGTGTTGGCAGGGTACCTAAAGTGGAAGCCTGGAGGCGAGCGTTGCGGTGGACTATGGAGGTTGACAATGCGAGGGCAATCATGGGGGATAGTCCTTTCAGGAGTGGCGGAGGTTGGGTGGTATCCTGGGTAAGCAGCTGATCAACGGAATCTTCAACCTGGTTGGGTTGGAGAGGTCAATGTCGAGGTCAAACAGTTAGAGGGTCCCATTTGTGTTTAGGTGATGGTCAGGGATTCCATCCAAGGGGGCTGATGACTTCCAGAGAGTTGTCAGGCTGCGGTAGATTGGCCGTAGGAGGGTCAGACGGTAAGGTGGGTGCTGCCAGCATGGATTTAATCTACATGGCATCGAAGCGGAGATCAGGTTCTGTCATGGGTAAATTGAGTGGCTCCATCATAAATTCCCTATTGTTTTCCCATTGGTTACGCAAAAGCAGGTCCTCGAGTTTTAGAGAAGGATGGAAGTGGTTCCAGTCTTCCACTTTGATGACATAATGAGCGTTGTCGAGGTGGACGGAGTAGGTTGTAGGTAAGGACACTACCTTTAGCACCCTAGCCCTTGCAAAAACGTAACGTAGGTCCTTCTGCGCTTGCAATCATCTATTCTAAGAAAAATCCTTATTGGGTAGAGAGTGGCGGTGAGATGATCAAGGCTGTTACCGAGATGGACTGGAAATCCCTTAATTCGCACCCAGGAAGTAGGCCATAATTCACGATCCTCCACTTCAGCATCTGGAGACCATGCTTGCAGCGCCAGAGAGTTACCATGACGGAAGACGAATTGGTGGTTTAGGGCAGAGTTGTAGAGATCGATATTGGGAAATTGAACTAGGTAGGAGTGGTCAGATAGGATGAGAATCTCCATGTTACGGTGGCAGAAGAAGTCAATGAGGGTGGTTCGTACGGAATGAAAGTTCCAGTAACCAGTGAGGATAGCGACTTTAATGAGGTTAGGGGAGTTAGTTGGAAATGCCATTTCTTGAAGTGCTTGAGAGGCAAAACATGAAGTATTAGGGTTAAGTAATGGATTGGGTGCGGACGAATGAAATATAAGCTGGGGAGATGATTCGACGTTGAGAGAGGGGGTGTTTTTGATTGCTGGCACGTGTGCAGTGAGAGGGAGAGATGTGATGGATGCAGTCTTCTTTGCAGGAGAATATGCAGAGACCGGTGCAGCTTTTGAAGTGATTAACACATTCTTTTGGGAGGATCTACGAGAGCAGCTTTTTTGGGTTTATCCATAAAATCCACATCGATAGCGAATCTTCGCGTTTTTGCAATGTTTTGCCACATGTCCTGGGGATGTACAGTGGAAACGCAAACGTTTTGATTTCAAATTTTCCACAGTGCGCTCCAAGAAAGAAAATGGTGGCAACGAACCCTTTATGAACACCAGTGAGGATGACTGCTTCGGCGGAGGGGGTGGCTGGAGTCTGGATCTACTCTTCAAGGCCTGGAGGTAGGAGAGACGTTGGCTTGGTGGCGGTGTGGGTAGCAGCGGGGGTAATGATGCTGGGGAGGTCGAGGAGGTGCCGACTTCTAGAGAGGAGGTGGCAGTGGAGGATTGGGCAAGACTGTGGGACCAAAAGTCGCTTGGGAGACCACCGCGGGTGGTTGGGTGGAGGAGATGAACGCTTCCACCACTATGAGGTCAGAAGAGGTAGCTAAATTGGTTGGAGATGGTGGTGGTTGGGGATTTAATTTTGGTAGCCATTGTAAGTAGCCATATTTTAGTAGCAGATCTTGTTACCAAGGAAAGAATTTAACTCTCGGCGGCGCCTTTTTGACATGTGATGTTTTTGGACCGCGATATCTTATGATAAATAAAGCTTTTATTCCGCTGTTATTTTATATGTCTATCTTGTAATATTTCTGTTTTGTTTACTATAATGCTTCAAGAAACTTAATGCATTCCCTTTGTGAGTGACATTAATGGACGTGGGTTGTCACAGACCCCCTACTGTACTATACGTTGTACTACATGTTGTACTATGTGCTCGACCCTTAGCCTGCATAGCCCCAATTCAAGTCCAATTTTGACCAAAACTTCGCCAATCAACAGAATCAATGAAATATACCCATCTAATTCATTCAATATTATCATAAGCATGTTATGAGATAACAACATGAATATGACAATTTCACCAAAATGTTACAATTTTCACCAAAATCATAATAAATGAACACATGATCTAAATTGCGGACCTAGCTTGCATAAACATATGAAATAGTAAGAAATTACCGATTTAAACTTGCTAAATTAGATCCTAGGGTGATTCATATGAAAATGGACTTACCAAAGTGCAGATCTATGAGAAAATGCTTGAATTTGATGAAAAACATAATAAAACATTCATATACTTGATAAAATCCATGTGAGAGATGCATATCACTCACTAATTCTCCAAATCAAAGCAAAAAGAATGAATTAAAATTCTGGACAGCAAGAACTTGATCAAACTCCTATATTTGATGAACTCTTTCTTGTAACGGTGTAGATCTAGCCTCAAATGGTGTAGATCTTCGATTTCCTAAGCTTAGATCTCGATTTTAATGGTGGAAAAGTGTTAGAGGAAGGAGAAACATAGGCCACAAAATGAGAGAATGGAGAAATTAAACTATTCTCCATTCCTCTCACCCCTATTTATAGCTTTCCACCAGCCCACTAATGGGCCTATATAAATCAACCCATTAAGGCTTCACAAACCTGAACAACCAACTGTTAAATCTTAAAACAACGATTCCTCCCGAACCGCTAAGCCAAATCTTTAATGTAACCAATCTACGGAAAGACAATCATCATTTCTTTTCAAATGGCACAGGTTTCACCACCTGATTTGACCAGAATCAAAAATTATTCCCTGTACAAGACTGATAGGGGTAAAATGATCACAAACAAATTTGGTAAATTATGGACATGTCTTACATCCTCGTAAGCAACATATTAAAATATGAGAATGACCTAACCATCAGGGAATAAAATAAAATATTTTACGATCTTCCGATACATAAAATGCAGGCTGTACAAATATGATCTTGGTCAATGGCATGACTTATTTACAAATTTGAATTCAAATTAACAATCCGTTTAGATTGAACTGGAATCTGGAACGCTTTCGAGCTTCTAACCCCTTATCTTTAGATTTTCAGGTGATTTGAAGATTCAATCCAAGTGTTGCTCGATTAAGATCGTCTCGATGCTTCAATTCAGGAACATGAGATGGACTAGCTTTGAATTTGAACTTATCTGCCTTGTCGCATAACTTTACAGATTAATTATAGTGCATGTGGATATTCGAGCTGTCTTGGCTGCGAAAATGGCTCACGTGCCCATGAATCAGCTTTTAGGATGAAGAAACATGCTTTTTTAATCTCCAATACCTTGGACCTCCATGATTTGAAGCTCGTAGCGTTTCTGACTACTTTAACCATATTTGGGTCACGTCTTAATGGTTAAATGAAGTGTAGCTTATCTCAATTTCTAAGGTCATTCTTTTAAAGTATCAACGCATTTAACAAATCTGAAATGGAGAGCCTTCCGCGCCAATTTGGGCGACAGATTCGTTGTCGATTGCTCAAACCGGAAATGGTAGGTCCAATAGAAGGAAACCGGATGAAAGGTTTTCTAGGCTCAAGTGGGCATGATCATGAGATGGTATCGTTTGAAAATACGTTTAACTCATTGGATGCATCTCACATGGATATGGTATTGCACTTGTCCTTGGACGACGTTCGGTATCCTTTGATCGACACATGTCGATTACAATTGCACTATATTTAGGAGACATGCACACCTGACTATTCTAAGTACGAGCTTCCTCGTGTTGAGTGGCTTTGACATATCTAACCCGCAAAATTCTGGATGGGTCAATTCTACTTAATCCAAAGTTGAATCGGCTTTAGGTACGTACTCCTTCTTAGTTGATATCGGGGCCGACTTTCATGACCTTGTTGAAAGAGCATTACCGTGACAAGGCGTAGCTTGACTTTTCGCACCCAGTATTTAGGCTTGTTTCGAATCCGCAAAAGAGATGCCCCTTTGTGGTCATATGTCGAATGCTTTGGCATGTGTTCTTTCAGTTCGGGATTCTTGAAGGCAATGTACAACTGTTGACTCAGGTTGAAACTATGGAGCAGCCCCACCTAATTCTACTTCTCGTCACTGATGCATGTGCTTGAACGAGGTTATTTCTCTATTTGTCCTCCCTTACAAGACATGCTTTAGGAATTATGTTGTAGCAGCTTTGCTTAAACGGTTACGTTGTACTAACTGGAATAGTTCCGCGACATTAAAGGTGCAATTTTTGATAGTGTCCTTGGTGTTGCTATTCCTTCTAGTTGTGTCATATGCCTTTCTCTGGCCTTCTAGGAGTTATAGTCCATCCTTTGGTTCGACATTCCATGATAATTGTGGTTAATCAAGTTATGGAGAGCCCGTATTTGACTAATTGTTTCAGAACTTAACGTACAATTGCTTTTGAGATTGCTGTTGCTTCTAAATTGCTTTCGATTTCGAGCTTGCCATTGGCTTGTAAACACTAATGGAATGATGTTTCCATTTATCACTTGTTCTACACACTCCTTTAATGAAAATCTAAACTTCATTGCTTCACATTTGAAATGATCTACCCATCTTTTAGACAATGATTGGTGGTCAATTGACCCTTAGCTTATGTTTAGCTGGGACCTAATGAATTTTTAACCAAGTTTTACTGAAGTTTTTCATCTTCACTTTGCAACGTAACATGTGCTCCATAGATTGTGTCATGTTCTCTGATTAGTGTAGAAATTCTCTACTTTTGACTTTTTGGACTATCGTCGTTGGAGGGAGGATATAGTTGAATTTCACAATGTGCATAGTTGGTATTGAAGATTAGATGTGCTTTAGCTCAGTGTCTATGGCTTTAAGGCCCAGCCTTTCTTTTCCTGGCTTCACTTTTCCCTTTCTGTGAATTTGGCATAGTGCCTTCATTCATTTGGACCCAATTGCAGAGATTCGTTGGAGTCCAATAAAATCGATGATCTCACAATACTAGCTTTTCTGCTATCCTGCTTTCATGGGATTCTATAAAAGAAAGATTCCCGTATCTTTTGGACAAAGGCTCCATGGTCATTTTCTCACCGATAACGGTTAAGTTTTTAGAGAATATTTAAAAGATAAAGTATAAGTTACTTTATTTTGCTCATAATGTGTTATTTACGCATGACGATCTATTTATGGCATTTGAGAGTATCAGACCTGTTTTGCCCAAATAACACATTGTATATGCCCCCAACCGATACTAAGAATCCATATGGCGACCATTTGTCGACTTTTCTTGGATTCCAAGCATTGTTCATACGAGCTCGTAAATGAAAATAAAGCATACCCGATAGTTTCAATGTAAAGTGTCATTATTTAGAATGACTTTTTGCTATTCATTTTTCATTTCTGGTGAAGCAGCACTTTCTCCTCTTAAGATGAGGTCCTACTGTAGCTTATGCAACTTTGAACGATATCTGAGGTGTGCCATTCTACATCATATATTACATGCTAATTTTTTTGATGGAGCTCATCCCCTATGCTCTAGGTTTCTGTGTTTATATAGTGGTCAACTATTAGGAGGCGACTTATTCGTTTTCCTTTGCTTGAGTATGCCCTTTAGTCCTTATCAGGATTAGAGCTATGCCACACTTTATGCCCTTCAGTTTACATTGGTTTACAATGACTTAACCTCTTGCGGTTCCTCAGTTGCAAGTATCCATGAGGTTTTTTTTACTACATTCTCAGTGGGGTTTAAAGTCCAAAGCATAGATTTCGAACTTCTCTTAGTTTAGTTGCCCATTATGCCATGTAAAAAACAAGTTTGTACTTTTACCTCTCCAAGGTGTAGGTTAGGCTGATGTTTCACACATGTAGTGCTTGTAGTATATCCTATACATAAAAGTTATTAACAACAAAAGATTAGTTTTTTCTAATGTAATCACGATTGCGTACTTTTTGTGTGCTGTGTATAGCTACTTGTGCATGTGACTTGATTGTCCGTGTGGAAGTTTTATTAAATCACATAGTGACAATTTTTATGTGACATGCTTATGTGTCACATTTCAGTGTTTATGAGGATTTTGATTGAGTTCGTATATTTGCCCCAATTGGGAGAGTAAATCTTTATGACTATAAGAATTCTTGTTTTGGTTAGAAGATTAGATACTCTAAGCAATTTATTTTGCTTGCCCCTAGTTTATTTTGCATGACTACACACATCCTCATAATTTAGTACTCTTGCTTGTTGGCCATTTTATCATGACCACATGTTTTCCAGCTTATCATTACAACCATTGTTGTGCCTCAGTCAGTCTGTTTGGTGATTTACACAAGGATAGTTTGGATTTGGAGCGTATTTGCAATGTTGCTCATTCTTTATCCCATTTTCTTTACATGTATATTTATTTTTCAAGAACTGATTATCTGTCCGCTTTTCTTCAACCAATGTTCGAGTATGATGCCAGTTTCTAAACAACCTTATGGTTCATTCATAATGTTAGGGTCAGGGATGCCGCTGCTTTCCAATTTCAAACTTTAGAAGAGTATGGACATTTGATTCAATTATGAGGTTGTTCACTGATGCCGAGGCTCATACTTATATCTTACTATAGTGTAAATTCTCTTTCCATACCTGATCTTGATGGTTTTTTATTTATTAGATCCGTCGATGGAATAACATATTGCATCTTCCTACCATGTTTTGAATTCGTCAAGGCTGGCATTATCTTTACCACCTCCATTGTCGTATGTATTGCAGTTGTTAGCACCATCCATGTTTCTAACTTAAAACTAAGGTCTTACACGAAACGGGTTGCTGCCCTACCAAGCTTGGATGACCCATCAATGTGATTGATAGGAAATGGTGATAGAATTAGATAAAAGAGACCTAAGGTGAATGCGAGCAAGATGACATAGGAGAGGGCCTAAGGGGAGACTTAAGAAGAGCCTAAGAATGGGGAGAGTCCCTTGAAATGCCATGAGTGTGGACCATCGGAAGAGGCCTTGAGCGGAACTGGGATAGCCTTTAGTTTTGTATAGGTCAGAATTCATTATTTCTGTTTCTATTGGCGCGGCTATGCTAGTTTGATTTAGGAGGGTGTTGCATACTGCTAATGGATACTAGCTCAACTAACGTGCAAGCAAGAGGTGAGTTGAGCTTCACAATTCCATTATTTGCTTTTTATCCATGTGTGTGTAGGGTTCACATTTCCACCTTTCCAACTCGACCGGGCTGGAATAGTGTTGAATTAGCTTGTTCCCTTTGTTGTATTTGGATCGCTGCCAGAATTTATTATCGGAAGTAATACAATTGCGGTACAGTTCATCTCAGCCTCATCTTCGTGATTGCTCGAGCGTAGACTAGCCCTCGTGTCATAGTACTATTTGCGCACTTCACTCCATGTCTTGAATTTTCCATGACTTGTTTTGTTTTGTTCATAGTCATGCACAACGTGTATTTCAACTTTTCTTGGTTGACACTATGCAGGCGTCAGTTCATGCCATCTAGGTAAATGGTAGTTGCGTTTTATTTATTGTAGCATCTTCTTTAACCGAAGATGCAGGGATATGGGCCTCCACCTTTTGAGTTGATTGCACCTTTGTGAAGAGACTCTAAATGGGAATAATATCACTTTTTTCTAATCGTACATTTTTGTATTTATATTGTGATACTTTTTGACATTTTTCCTTTGTATTTTATAACAATATCCTCTAATATAATACTCTATTCGTTATTATTGTGCTTCTTATTCATCAAAATGTTGGGATAGGCCTATGATATGTTTTACTCTAATGCCATTTGAGGTCATTACGGGTAGTGTTGCACCCATACCATGGGCCTTCGCGGATTGGGGTGAACTTAAATTCCATATACGTTGGGTGTCGCCCACAATTTATAGTGATTATTGGTCCTGTCAACCTCCTTGGCGCCTTAGGCTTTGAGTTATCGCTGTGACTATTTCTAGCCTCAGTTTTTGAGGGTTTGTGACTGCTCCATTGGTTCCGAGTCACGTTATGTTTCGTAATTGCCTTTCGAGCACTGTTATCAGAATGTTCTGAGAAGACTGGCCAGTGGGAAACCAAACTTTGTGCGATGATGGTTAAGGCATCATGTCTTTCAGGGGGAATTCTGGTTTGGCTTGTCTATCAAAGGAGTCTTTTGGAGTTATGGGTAAGGATGCTTGTCTTTTGGTGACTCTAAGTTTTCTCGTTGAATGGCTTCGACTTCAGTCTGGTTAATGACAATACCTCTTTGCTATATTATGTTGATTCTAACAATCGAGGAATCTCGTTCTTGGATTTGCATGAGAAGGGCTTATATTTGGAGTTGCATCTACAAAGGCTTGGCGCTTACCCTTGTGGTTGTGATCTCTCTTTTAGATGTGCCGATGTTGAGCGGCGGGTATTTTTGCCTAACTCCATTAGTCATCTTCTGCCTTCGCTTTTTGAGATTTATAATCAATCACTAGGGGTTGGTATTACCCCAGATTGCGTTTATTTGACAAGTAATTAGGCGCACTTATGTAGTAGGTTCTTTGCAATGCTCATTGAGCGCCATGTAAGTGCAAGGTCTTTTATTCTCCGATGTTTATCAATTGTTATGTTTCTTTACTTGGGGTTGGAGTCAGCTTATGCCGATCACTTTTGCCCAAATTGGGTTTATTATGTTGTTTATCAGGGTTGCCTCGTAAAGATGAGTTCTTTTCCCCTTAATTTTTATTGGTGGTCTTTACCTCTGGCCAGGATCGCATTTCTAAGGGCCTGACTCATTGCGATGTAGACTAAGAGTGCCTCATAAAGATGAGGTCTTTTACCCTCGATTTTTACTAGTGGTTATGTGGTTGGTCGGGATCATGTTTCCCGGGGTCTAACTCAGCGCACAATATCAAGAGTGCCTCATAAAGACGAGATCTTTTCTCCCTCAATATCTGTGGTTGTGTGGCCTGGCTGAGATCACGTTTCTCGGGGCCTGACTCAATGCAAATTGAAAGTGCCTTGTAGTGATAAGGTCTTTTCCACTAGGTGTTTATTGGTGGTCATGTGGCTCAATCTAGGACTGCGTCTTCAGGAGCCTGACTCATCACGATATATACCAAGTGCGCCTCGTAAAGACGAGGATTTTTGTGTGCTTCATCTTGGGTGAGGTCTTTAGGTTCCCTCGTATGGGGGGGGGGGGCTTTGAGTGCCTTCCCAAGTGGAAGGACTTGGTTGTATGTCAACATTCTAAGGATGACATTGCGAGTTGGTGATGTTGGAAGTCTTTGGGTAACGCCGATAGCATTGACAATCGTAGGACAATGTCGCTGCTTGATGATGCTAACTATCTTTGGCCAATATTGATTTTCATTGTAATGTTGATATCGCGTTGCAAGGTTGCTTCTTAATACACCAATCTTAAGAAGGCAAGTAATTCCACCTACTGTCGCAAGCCTGATAGTCTTGTTCATGGACTTTTCGCCCTTAAACTGTGGCATTTGTCATAACACGTCTAAAACCCCAGAATTTTGTTGGTGAAATCTAGCATCCGAATGCTTTATCGCCTTTCCTTAACCTAATGTTATTCTCAACTTTGCCTCTCTGTTGGGTATCGACGGAGGATGTTCAACCAAAGGTTTCTGAGGTCCTATGGCTCCTTCATTCTTTTGGAGCATTTCGACCATTTATTGAATTTTTATCTAGAATGCTAGTCCCGCCTCCCCACTTTTGCATATGACATGTATCATTTGTTGTGATGTGGTTTTGCCCCTCTTCTATTGGTTATACAATGTTAGGCAGGCTTCAAGTCGTCCATGGCACTTGGCTTTTTTCCCAACCTTGGAGGATTTGTGGGAGCATTGAATTGGACAACAACGATTGTCATTGCTTTAGCCATAAACTAGTGATACCTGCATGATGTAAACAATTTCAGATTATTCGTATTACTATAAGAAAAGATAGCTAATGTGATATGATTATTAGGGTATCATATTTTCAGAATCTCATTGGAAAATAGAGTTCAGATTAGTAGAAATTTGCATTTCTACATCCCACTTTTTCCTTTCTTTCTTGGGTCTTCACGATAATTATAAAGTTGAATGCTAGCCTAGGCATCCGTTTCATCCATCGATACTTTTGGAGTTCCTTCGCCTTTTGGCATGTGCTAGTCGTCTGTTTGTGTGGCTTTCTCGTGATAGCCATGCACTATGTAGAAGAGTTCAGGGATAGGTTGTCCGATCCATTGAAGAGAATCTTTTCCTAATCTTCTTAGATTATCATTATAGAATATTCACTATCTCTTCATCCGAATATTCTTTGAACTAATCATGACCCTCTTCGAACAGCCAATATGGTGGTCTCACTGCCCAGTTATCAGTTCGGGGTCTAGGGGCAAAGAGCTCTGGATTGGGCAATTGGGGGTCTGGGGGTAACGGCCCCGAAGTCTATGTACATATTGCAGATGATAGAGAAATGTTGGAGCAGAGGAAATTTTCCACAAAGAGGTGCACTCTACTATGAACTCATTAGATGGGTTGGTGCCGAACTATCATCTATTGGTCGGTACCGACCTATGGGGATAGTCAATTTTCGCCTTATTTTTCCTGGAAGCGATGTAATGACGTAACAGAATCGGGACATGAGGACAAATTTGTCATTTCACTTATTTCTATAGGTCGGTGCTAGACTTATTAACAAAAGACTTCATAGCTCAGTTGGTTATTTGTAACATGGAGGTCGGGGGTTCGAACCTCGGTGGTGGCATAATTTTTATCTTTGTTTTAAAGAGGGCCAACTGAACATGCAAATATATGTACGTATACAAATTCAAATTTTGAAAGGATAAGAACGTACATATAAGGAAATAAAGAAAATATATGTATAGGTATGAGAATATATATATATATATGCAGAAATATATGTATACGAAAGATAAAATTTAAGATAAGGCTACAGTCAATGAAATATGGCAAGAATCAAATAATGGTGCAACATCATTTGAATTTTGAAAATAAAACAAAAATTGGGCGTATATATATACGCGTAAAATGGTCTGTAGAGGAATTGTAATATTTTATGTGAATAAAACAGTTAAATAAATTCTAGAAATTCAAAAGTTCAAAAATCAAATTTCTATGCCAAAACAATTCAAACATTCGAAAATCAAATTTCTGCGCCAAAACAGTTTGCGGGACCCAATGCTGACTTAGCACTGCGTGTACGATAAGATTTGGCTAGATTCATTTGTGAACCTGGACTATTTTCTTAACTGGGATCAATGCTGACTCAGCGCTGCGTGTACGATAAGGTCTTGAGCACCTATAAATAAGACCCTAGACCTAGCCTTAAACATCATAATTCAGCAGCTACGCTAGGGCTCTTCCATGGCTCCCTCTCTCTATCTCTTCTGAAATATATTCTGAAATTAAAATGTTAGCCTAAGAGGATTATGAATTCAGATCTGGAAGAGGGAATTAATGTTAATAAAAAAGATTATTGAATCATAAAAGCAAGGTAAACCTCTAAGAACCAATCTATCTAAATTATTTCTCTTTCCCTTCTCTTTTCATGAAATAATAAATCCTTGGTCGTTACGTTGTGAATCAAATTAAAGGGAAAAGGAAAAAAGAAAACCATGTATGATAGAACGGATCAGATCCAAAATTTGGGAAAAGCTTAAAGGTGAGTGGGTTTAAGCTATTGCCTTTAGATATGTTATGACTATTGTTTAGCATTCCCCTTTTTAATAAATTGTGAAATGGTCAGTTTAATTGTAAATTGCTGTTGTAACGAATTGAAATGTTGATATGAATATGTCAGGAAATTCCTATGTTGAATTGGCAAAGTTATTGAATGTTTACATGTTGGAGAAAATAAACTTGTTAGGATACGAAAAGCCAATTCAGTGATTGTAATTACATGCTTTACTTGGGACATATTATTGATTGAACGACGTGCTAAAATAATTACCCGATTAAATGTTTACATGTCCTAGTAGAATTAAACATATGTTGAAAATGACATGCAACAAAATATAGGCAAAAATTGGACGGCATGTAAATTAGATTACTGTAAACTATATTATAGTAAAAAGGATAATATGTCTAAAATATTCATGTAATGGGATTTTGGAACATAACATAAATTATGTTTTGAGATTTTAATTTGGAAGAGCAATTTGATATGAACAAAGCGATTGAATGAAAATTAATATGCCTAGGATTACAATTAGGAATTGTAAATACACTTATGGGACGAGATTAGGTTGCATTAGTGGAGGAAGTCTGCCCGGACCCAACCGGCACATCCAGTAGCCACTAACGTTGAACCTAATGTGAGAGGCCTAAGTGCAAGAATTAACAACATGTGTTAAGGCACGAGGTTAAGTCAGCTTGTGGAAGAAGTCTGCCCGGACCCGCTCGGCAAATCCAACGTCCACAAGTGTAGGCTTAACGTGAGAAGTCTAGTGCTTATATGTATATAACAAGATATGAATAAATGGCAAGGATGGTAATTAAATGTCTAACTCAGAAAATAAGAAAGGAAGGGATGTAATGAACTGGGTTAGTGTGATAAGAGGGAAAAGTGATGTATTTCCCTAAATGACTTATTTCTGAAAACGTTGTTGCAAGTAAGCCACAATAAATATAGAAAATTAAAGAAATTACTTGCTACTACGTATTTAGATGGGAAAACGTTATGAAAATAAATCATTGATTCCTTCTATTAAACTGATAAGGTGCATGAAGTGTTTTCCTTAATATAATAAGGAACATATATTACATAAAATAAAGAATAATGGTTTACAACAGTAAATGATTTAAAAGGGGAATGATAATAACCTATTATAAATAAAAAAAATTAATGAAAATGTTGTATAATAGGTAGACTTGTCCTAGGGACAAGTGAATATTATAACTTAGGTTATAATAAACTAGTAAGGGAATGGGATAATTGGTGAATTAAGTTAAGTGACACTTAATTGTAAATTAAGTAATCAGAAAAGGGGAAAACCTAAAACCAATTAAGAAAAAGGGGGAAAATATATTGTACTTAATTATAAATTAAGTAGTCTGGGAGTCTGAAACCCGTTGGTAAGAATAATATGTTTAGACTTGCCCTAGGGACAAGGGGAAATTATAACATAGGTTATAATAAATGGGTAGAGAAACTTATTAATGGGCCTTAGTTAATAGAACTAAGTTAATAAGTAAACAATGATAAGTCGTATTAATGACGTAAAGTGGAATTATGATTAAATGAGAGGAAAACTTATGAAATGAAATAAGTTATGTATAATCATAAATGGTAAGTGACATGTTAATTCTAAACATGTGAATTAGATATACTTAATTACATATTAAGTGAAACCTATTATTGAAATCAAACAAGAATATAAAAGGGATTGTGGATTACAGACCTTGGGCCACAATATAGAGAATAACATGTTGTAAGCTTATTAATAAACTTAAATGAATTAAGTTGTATGACTGAAATTAACAAGCAAGAGAAACTTGGTAATTTGAATAAGAATTCAATATGAATTGGAATAACCAAGTTAACTGGAAACCTGGTGAGGCGAGACAAGCGCGTAAAAGAATGTTTAGACACAGGGTCTAACAACATGCTAAAGTAAGGCACTTAGACCAGTCCAAATGGTTGAGTGTGAATATCCCAAGAGGGTAAACCGTCAAGGTGTTATAAGGCACGAGGGGAGCCACATTCATCTGATTGTTTGACGGCTCCAAAGGACTGGAAGTGGAAGCATGTGGCTTCCGGGGACGTAGGGTACTCTTGGTATTCCTTTGTGAGTGGCAGATGGTCTGCCGGTACTCATAGAGGTTAGGTCTGCATAGGTGAACTAATGAGTATGCCTTGATTGCAATAATAAGGGGAAATCAAAAGATTAAGATGGACCAGCGTAGTTCAGCGAGACCAGTTAGTGCCCTGTGATAACAACTCGTTGCCTACCTACCATCTTCAGTCAGTACGTAAAACGGAAAGGCGGAGAACTCCAAAAGACCATATAGTTTGCTATCTAGTTATCGGTCAGGTTGGCCAATAAGTTTGAAGGGCATAGAGGGCCGGGGTTAAGTTCTCATTCTTGATATTCTTGGGTGCCTTTCATTAGTTGAGGGATGGGTCTAGTGGGACCATAGCCACTGTAAAAGCAGACCTTAGCATCTGCAATCAGCAGATATCTGAAAGCTCCCGACCGAGTTTTGTGTTTCTTGATTAGCCCTGCCACGGGACTCGAACACACATATAGATAACATGTGCAATAGATATCGAGAAAGATTGACGAAACGTACGTGGGAAAGTCTAGGTACACTCATGTCGCTCTGGGTGGTGTATCATCAGACTAGGGTGCATAATTCGAGGATGGAACCTAATTCGATCGAATGGTTCAAAGATGGCAGTCCGAACGCTTACATAATACAGAAGTAGTGGTTCTTTGCAGACTTAGCGTTGACATATATACAGAAATCCGTACGACATTTGGGCGTAGGATTAGGGACGGCTGTATTCCTGCGATGATACGGTGGAAACCGTGCGAGTGGGGTACCATGGGGTGTATCTCAATATTGAGAGATAGCTACATATACTGTATTAGGCTAACTCACTGGGAAGTAAATGGGTACTACGCGTGTGTAAGCCTTGAGTGTTGTTAGCCCAATAACCTAATAAATAAGAAAATATGATTGAATGGTATATGTAAGATTTTCCAAAGTGTATAGTTTAAATCTAGTTACCAGAACTTGTGTTCTGACCCACTCCTCATAACACACTCATAGGTTAGATTGTAGCAGGTGATAGCTTTGGATAGTGGTTAGGCAGTATTAATAATACGGTAAGGCTATGTTTTGATTATACTATATTTTATCGTTTCTGTTGTGATATTTTTTTTGATGTCTGACACGTTTTATGTCTCTGTCTTTTCTGCAGGATACCAGAGCAAACCGATCCGAGTTTCGATAGATTGGAATTTTGAAAAAAAACCAGTTTGTCGAAATTGGGGTTGTTACAATTTATAATTGCTATATGATTTGGAAGTATAAATTAATCTCCTTGCCGCTTGAGTTGCAGATCTAATTTACAAACCTCTTCATGACTTCTGCAATATATCTTCATTCTACCCTCTTCATGATTTTATCAGCAGATCAGATCTTCATTAACTCAAATCTTCGTAGCCCTCAACGGTAGATCTGCCTTTCCTAACTCGACTTTGGCTTATTACTTTTGATAGCAAGCCATTCAGTTCCATCAAAGATAACAACGAGTTCCATCTTTCTCTGGATGTTGTGTAGCCTTACATCATAAACCCAGCCCTTATTTGTTGATTGGATTCAAAACACATACGACCTTCTATGATTTTAATGTCGGATGTTGAATCATGAACTAAACGAACCCATGTGCAACTTCATAGAAAGGATGAAGAGATCCAAGCCAGAATCTCTAGAAGCAGAAATTTAATTAACCTTCCCAGGGCATAAATGAAAAATCTGATTTATTGCCTTTTTCATAACTTTTCTGATAGATATGCCTTTTAGATCATGAGGATCTATAGTAGATGGTCTAGATCTAGGCCTTATATTCAGTTCTCAGTGAAAGCACCAAACGTTAATGCCAAAAATGGCAGTAACACCCTATGCTAGCGAAAGAACCACCACTTTACAAGGAAAATAGTTAGAACATATAAAAATATATGAGAACAGGTAAGAAACAGAAAGTAAAGAGAGAGACATAATTTTTATAGTGTCTCAACCTTTGATAAGGCCTACATCCACTTTGAATATCTTTTATTATGATCCTTGCCATGCCAATTAAAATATATTTTGGATGATTACAACGTTGTTCAATACAATATTCTCTAAAGTAGAGATAAACAGGGTATCACTAGTACCAATGGTTGTCGGAGAATCATGATAACCACCCTAGGACTTAGATCCGATGTCCCTGGAGAAGACTTTGTTGTTATAGGTGTTTAATGGTTGCTAGAGATGAAGATCTATCTTGATAAAGCTTTGGCATAGCAAAGGAATCAATTCCCTTGATGTTGGAGCCTTGGGGGTATTTATAGGTGATCAGGAAGGAGTTGGGCCAAGCCCACTTACGTAAAGCCTCTAATTTCATGTCGTCCCTTGACCAAAAATGCCATAGCAAAATATGCTAACTGGATAGGTCGGTGTCGGCCCATTGTGTTAGCATATTTTTACCCCGAACCTTATGTTATGGATCTGTATGTCTTACTTAGATTTTTGATGTAGTTTGGTGTCGATCTGACTTGATTTGATGCTATATCAAGTCCGGCTTCTGGTCCTACCGATCTTGCTTCTCAATCCATCAACTATCAGTACCTCACCAAGCCTGATTGTCATGGAATCACTTGTATGATCTCCTGCCTGCACCGCGAAAGAGATACAATGGGTCATGGGTTGTATCTTTCGTAAATATGGGTCGGTGCCGACCCATAATTACATAACCATTTTGGCCTTGTGTTCTGGGATAATGACTATGATAGTTTTCGTGGTATTTCTGGTGAAGTTTCATCCAATTTCAGGACCAAACTTCTATGGTATTCATTTTTTTGGTATGAATATCTATCGGGGTTATATCTTGGTTAACCCCCTCCATTGAATGGTTTTAGGCAATTTTTTGCTTTGAAAGAAAACGGTAAGTTGATTCTCTCCTTCACTACAACATATATGAACAAGATAGGTTATCTCAAGGCTACAGAATTAGTATTAAAATCTTCCTATATTGTCTTTTTCTGATTTAGTTAAATCTGAATTTTCCCCCTTAATGTTTATAATTTCGATTAAAGCTGGATTTCCCTTCTTCCCCACAAAAGGCAAGCTTCTTCTTTGAATAATATAATTCTTCCATGCAAATGAATTTATCTACTTGGAAATGGAAATCTTGTAAGTCCTCGCATCCATGCATGTACAACTCTTTCCAAAATGGAGTATTCTCAATCAATCCTGAATGAACGACGATGAGTTTATCATGGTCGTTCATGTCCTTCGTTTTCAGAGCTTCAGCATTAAATCTCTTTAGGTAATCACCCAAAGATTCTCCCTGCTTTTGTTTTATATTTTCAATGATAGTGTAGTCTACAATTGGATCATCACAAATGCAGAATTGTGCAGAGAACTCATAGAAAGCTGCTTCCAAGAGTATATGGTTTTCTCTCGATACTGGCGATACCATTTAGCAACTGCACCCTGAAGCATCACCAGAAATAGTTAGCATCGAACAACTCCTGAAGCATTTTAAAGATCTACTTGGCTATCGAAAGCCAGGAGGTGATCGTTTGGGTCAATAGTTCCATGATATTTCATGGTAGGAATCTTCACGCGTGATGGTATCATTGTGTTCTTGATTTCATCACTAAAGGGGGCCACTCTTTCATTATTGTTAACCTGCTCATCCGAGGTTCTCTTTCCCTTGCTTCCAAGTAAGTCTTTGACATCCTACTCTGCCAATAGCCTTGAAGTAAACTTTTGATTTATCATAGTTTGATCTAAAGGGAATGTATCCTTCAGTAGTTGAGCTTTCAGATTTCTCCTTGCTTTTGTTGCGTTGGTGTCCTTAGTGGTCCATCTCTGAAAGGTAGGGTCTTTTTTTCTTGGAAGAAGTCAAATCAATTTTCTCCTTTCCCCGAATTGTAGGATGGATGTGTTTCTCCTTGGGGACTCAACTTCTTCCCCTCGACTCGATCCGATGTTCCTTGAAGATCTTTGTGCAAAAAAAACTGTAAGAGATCATGCATTTCAAGAAGCTATTATTCTAGGGCCTTCATCTTGATTGCATTCTCATCCAAATAATTCGAGTTTGGAGGTTGTGCTAGAGTAGACGGTTGGTCTGCTTCAGCAACATTTGGGTTGAATGATAGAGTTATATTTTCTTCGAGAGTGGTCATTTGAACTGCCCCTCATTAATGTTGCTTAGTCCTTTTGATTTCATCTTATCCTATCATTAAGCAACCATTCATAAATTAATCTACGATATGATAAAGAGATGAGGTTCAAGCCCTCCTTTTAGCGCCAAAATGTTAATGATAAAAATCGTCAACATCCAATTGAGAACTGGTAGAATGTATATAATGAAATTACAAGATGGTCAATCTAGAGAACTCCATTAAAAGAAGGTCGGCCTAAGCTATATTGGATTTGAACACGATATCCTCTTAACTAATTGAGATTTAGTTGTCTCTGGAATATCAATGCTTCCTCTTAAAAGCAAAAGTTACCCTCTTTCGAGCGTATCAACAGTGCATTTTTAAGCGAAACAGGGTTATATCGGGGATGAAATTCTAAGTGTTCATATTAGCATTTGGGGGTATTCATGTCATGAACTTCTCGCATACGTAGGGAACCTTGTTGCGAAGGTGAGATTTACATTCATGATAAAATAATGTATGTTGTGCTAAGAGGAAACAGGCTAAACTACTACAAATTATATCTGTTGCTTCGCCTTATTTGCACTAGTTGTGGAAACAACCGAAGCAAGTACTATTTTTTGACCGATGCAATTAGTATAGAAAAGAAAAATAAAGAAAAAAAATAAGCTGCTTCCATTTTAATTGAAAACCGGAGCAAATAAGGAGAAGCACATACATTTATTTACACGGTTATATGTGCAACAAGTGCAAATACTATGTTTTCACTAGTTATTTATGCAACCAGTGCAGATATCATATTTTCATTATCAGCACTTTCAAAATCTACTACAAATAATAGGAAACTATCATTATTGGGTTGGACAGACATAGTTCACAGCATTTCAGAATAAGCATTCTTGTTTCTACTATCACTTCTTTTATTTCCATTCCAACAGTTCCCGCTTCTTTTCCCGCTAATTCTTCATTTTCTCCTCTACTTCGTTTCCAACCACCATGTAATGTTGTAACTTTTAATTTTTCCTATTTCTCCAATCCAAAAAAAGCTGATTAGATCTGCCTACCCTATATGTCATTCGACAATGAGTGGATTCGTCCTTTTCCTAAAGCAAAGGGTGGCCATTGCCTTGAAAGCTCCCTATTGGTTCATTTTCCTCATTTAGAATTACACGAATCTCTCCCTTCACTATTTTCTTTACCTCCAATTTCTCCCTCAATGATGGCCAACATTACCTTATTCATATTTTCCTTTTTATCTAAGGATGGTTCTCCATATAGATTGCTGGGAGATTACACTGTTCCCTTCAGGATTTCTGGTAAGTATCCTTCAGATTTTTTTTATAGCCTGTGCCTAACTATGGTTCTTTTTTTCGCCTTAAGTTGTTGTTTATGCCTTTATGGTCGATTACTCTCTCTTTTTCTTCATTATCATCCATTTTTATTCATTCTCAAGATGTTTGATTATATGTGTCATCAAGTTTGACCTTTCTATTGAAATCTGGTTTATTACCGATTGGTGTTGTTCTATACTGTAGTTGTTTTTTAGAGTACATTCGACCATTTTATAAAATTAAATTCCTCTTTGTTGCATCAAGAATACTGTGAACCTCTGCAAGTATGCTTACTATATGAATCTTCTTTATTTTGAATCACAACTTCTTTCAGTTTGCTAATCCCTTTTTTCCTTAGACGCATTCAAATTATGGCTCATTTTACAAGTGGCAAACTATTTTGTTCTACATCTTTTTCTCCTTTGTCTATGTGTTGATGATTCTTCTATTGCATACAACCATTGAATTTATGGCTGCTTTTACAATTAAAAAACTATTTCCATTTTAAAGCTTTTGGTCCTTTATACGCGCGGTGGTGATATCCTTGTATTGCATGCAACTGTATATGCCCATCTGAGAGTACATAAACTTATAATCTTCTTGTAGAACTCACAATCTCAAATCAACAACAATATATTTTGTTAAATACTTACTCGGTATGATCAACATCCTTCAAAGATTGTTGTAAATTTGTAGATTGATATATGCAGTTTCGTACCGGGTTTTTAGCATCTTTGACAAACCATTTATTTTCACCCTTTACTCGACATGTTTCCAACAAATCTTGCTATGGCTTTTGCATTTTCTATTTGCAAACTAGCAGCTCCCATTATTTGCCAACGATAATATGATTATGCACATGTCAAGCTTAAATCTTTTGTTTTTTGTTGTTGTCAACTATCGTTTTTTCCAACCAATTTCCCGAACGTGCTCTTTGTATATACACCATATTGTTAATTTCAACATTTCTAGAATACGACAATCTTTTCTCTAAAGAAAATATCATCGTTTTCACTGGTACATTCCCTTTTCAATATTTTTTAAATACCAAACAATCTTTTGGTGCCTTTTTACTGTACTAATTGCTTTTTTGATGTCTACATAAATTTTGACTTCTTCGTAATTTTATCCTCATTTAATATTGTAACATCTGGGATTTTTAGCCGTTAAATATTGAACATTTAAATAATTTAAATGTTGAATTGGAAACATAAATGAATTTTATATTGAATTGATCGATTTAACAATCAATATATAATTTAATATCGAATATATTGAATTATAGCAATACAAAAAAATATAATGGAAGTCGCAGTTGAAACTAAATCGATATGATTTAGTCAATTAATATAAATTCTATATTGAATTAGAACGATAGTAAAAATTAATTATTGATGAATTTGATTGGTTTGAATTCAAATTATATTTTTAATAAATTTTAGTTGATTTGTAATAGTGCCAGAATTCAACGAAATCATTTCCATTAGATCCGTAATAGGTATAATTATCTAGTACAAATCGCATAAGGATTTAGATTTATCATTTGATCGTACGACTAGAAGATGCATAGAAATATTCTTTTTAACGATATTTTTCGTCAACACCCAAATTACGGAGTGTAATATGCGTATCCACGAAGTTAGCAGCAGTCGTGACTCAGAATCCTCAGGCAATGATCTTGGATCTGGGATGGATAGGATCCCGAACCATGGCAACTACCCTGTATATTTCAATGAGAAGAAAACAGGCTAACGCCTCCCGTGAGTTCATGGAGGATAGCCTCGTAATATTTAATAACTTAGACGACTCCTTTGTATTAGACCTTCCTGAGGGAGGAATTTAAATTACAACGGGGATTGAACTAGGAACTTATATGCGATTTTGTCACACCGATGCTTGGGGAAACATTAGGCTCAAGATTATCAAAGTCCCCTTTAAAATGAGCCATAATTTGAATCATGGTGATTCTGCGAGATGTGGAGAAAGGGGGTTTCATATTTCTACAAAGTCCCCTCCTCAACTACTGGAACATCTTGATTGATCCCCTCATCAGAAAGATTAATGTTAACTCCCTGTTTCATCATTATGAGACTACAAGATTATCAAATCATAGGATGTATGAGACTCGAAATTCTCCATTCATAAATTGTAGATAAATTACAAGAAATGATGATTTTCTCTCCCGAGAAAGGAGAAGCTAAATTGAGAAATGAAACTTCATCCCCTTTTATGGAGTGTCTAGAGTCCTATTTATAGAGAATCCAGTGTCCTTCCGCCGATAAGTTATTGGGCCTGGGAGCTCCTTGTCGGCTGCCTTTTACCTTGGTTTCAGGTATCGGCTTGCTAATCCTCCTCGCATTGTCATTTATAGCTTTCAACGGGATGGTCCCAGGTGAATTGGGCTTCCTTCTAGGCGAAAGGGGCTTATTACTGTAGCAGACCGTGGGGGCATTTCAGATATCTTTGCGAATGCTCTCATTGTCGGTCTTTTGCTGCGGGCATTCAGATGTAGGCCTTCGGCTTTATTGTGGGTACTCGGAGAGGCTTGCCCCCATGTCATATGTACATGTCTGTCGATTTAGAACTGTTGATGTTCCAGGTACTAAGTGGACTAGTACGAGTGGCCCGTATCCTTGCTTGAGTCTCGGTTTTACCTCCCTGTTTGGCTCTTAGGAGGGTAACCTTTGATGGTACTTGTGTCACTTACGGAAATAACTCATTTGTATATCTATGAAGTCGTTTCTTCGAGGATTGGTTCCAAATCATCTTGATGCAGGATCCCAATGCTTTTCCTCTTCAAATATGTTGGTGTCCATTAGTTGATTCTTGGCGGGTAGACTCCATCATGGACCTTTGTCGATACCTAGTTGGTTTCGGGTCCCTCTTTCTCCAGAGGGGGTATCGGCCTGAATTGCTTTCAAATTTCTTACTCTCTTCTTCTATTTAATTAACATCCCTTCACCTGCTATTCTATACCAAGACAATTTAGGTAGTAACATTTGCCCCCCCTTTTGTGAAGGGGTGTCTTCGAATTTCCAAGACAAGCTTATTTCGCCTGGTCCTCGCCTGTTTGCTTGCCAATTATCTTCCAATGCTGATCCATGCCATGGATCTCGCCAAAGAGGTCTGTTTTCGATGTAATATGGAGGAATGAAGTGTCCTGGACTCAGATTTTGATGGAGGATTGAAAAACTTTTCTGATGCCAATGTTGAGTCAAACACCATCCATGTTCAGACGAACTAAGATGGAAGAGCCGAATTTACCTAGATTTAGGAACCTAAGGGCTGAAGGCCGGGAACCTTCTCGGTATTAATGGATGGCCGAATCCACCTAGATTCAGGTGTTTTTAGATTGAGGACCGGAAGCTCTTTTGGCGTTAATGATGTCGAATCGACCCGGATTCGGATATTACTGTAGGGAACCGGGACCTCTTCCAGTATTAATAGGTCCCCGAATCGACCCAGATTTGGGAATTGGAATAGAAAACCGAAACCTCTTTCGGTATTAAAAGAGCGCTGAATCGACCCAGATTCGGGTATTTGCATAGAGAACCGAAACCTCTTTCGGTATTAAAAGAGCGCCGAATCGACTAAGATTCGGGTATTTGCACAGAGAACCGAAACCTCTTTCGATATTAAGAGAACGCCGAATCGAACCAGATTCGGGTATTTGCATAGAGAACCGAAACCTCTTTCGGTATTAAGAGAACGCCGAATCGACCCAGATTCGGGTATTTTCATAGAGAACCGAAACCTCTTTTGGTATTAAGAGAACGAGTATCCACTTCAGATTTGATTTTGCAAGTAGAGGTTGTAGGTTCTTCTTGAGCATCCCCTTGGTCTCTCGTAGTCAAAGCAGAGGATGTACGTGCTTTGTTGGCCACTCTCTAGGCATGTGCATCTGGTACGCTTGGCTAGCTTATCCACAAGCAGGGCCCAAGGACTTACCCAACCTACCTCCAGTGGGTGCCTTATTCTGACCATCGTAGGCGATGATAGGGACTTAGAAACTTAGATGGGGCCATCGTAGGCATAGAACGAAAGTTTACTTTTTGATGCTCTACAAGGGCCATCGTAGGCACTGGTAGAGGCTTATACGACACCCCCTCCATAGGGTCCCCTATCCTAACCATCGTAGGTGATGATAGGAATTTGCTTTCCCTTCTACGGGTAACGCGGAACATAAGCAGAGGTAGGGCTTGCTCTTCTGCGAGCAGAGGTAGGACGTGCTTAGTTCGAGCAGAGGCAGGGTGTACTCTTCTACAAGCAGAGGCAGAGCGTACTAATTTCTAGATGAACCATCACGACCATTTCTGGCGGGAAACGGCAGCTTATGCTTTCGATGCTTTAACCCTTCCCCCTGTGGTTTGGGCAAGGAGAAAGACTAACATAATCATCCCCCCTTCAGGGGGATGCCTCACCCCGGCCAAATTGGCGATGACGAGGGATTCAATCCTTTTTCCAGCTCGGCCCCCATTTGGGTTTCTCATGAACTATCGGGAGGGTTTACATAACTCGAGTTGTACAACAATTTGTTCGGAAAAAAAATCTTATCCTTTATTCCTTTATGGTTGGAAAATATGGCCTTAAATGTTCTGAGTTCCATGTCCTTGGAACAAGGTCGCCGTTAGGCCTACACAACCGATATGTGCTAAGTATGACTTCTTGGTGGACAATCACAGGTCCTTCCCAATTCGAGCCGAGAGGACCATCAGCCGGATCTTTGGTGTTAGCCATTACTCTTCATAGTACTAATTCGCCCTTAGCGAAGGTTCTATCTTTGACCTTCGAATTGTAATATTTTGTGATTCTTCTTTGGTATTCGGTGGTTCTGACTATGGCCTCATCTCTTAGTTCCTGTATTAAATCTAATGACTCCTTTCTTAATTCCTGATTGGGGTCAAAAACATATGCTATCCTTCGATGTGATGGAACATCGACCTCAATCGGAAGCATGGCCTCGCAACCTATGTCAGGGAAAAGTGGGTATGTCCGGTGGCTAAAACAACGGAAGTTCTGTATGCCCATAGCACCAGAGGCAATTTCTCTACCCAATTCCCTTTAGCCTGATTTAGGCGCTTCTTAAGAATTGTCTTATTTGTGGCCTTCACTGCTCCGTTAGCTTTCGGATGGGCCAACTGAGGAGAAACTCTTGATGATTACATTTTTTTCGCAGAATCGGGTGAACTCTTCACTCTTGAATTGTGTTCTATTATCCGATATGATCTTATGGGGAATCCCAAAGCAGGTAACAATATTCTTTATTACGAAACTTAACACTTTCTTGGATGTGATAACCGGAAGGGGTTTCGCCTCCACCCACTTAGTGAAGTAGTCGATAGCTACTACGACATATTTAACTCCTTCCTTGGTGAATGGTAAGGGCCCGATCAAATCTATCCCCCATACGTCGAAAGGCTAAGGGCTCGATATGGTGGTTAGGTTACTGGGAGGAAGTCGTGGTACCTTAGAGTACTTTTGACACTTGTCACATCCCTTGACGCACTCGACCGCTTGACTAACCATCCGTGGCCAGTAATAACTTTGTCGCATGACCCTTTTGGCTTGTTTAATCCCATTGGAATGGTCCCCACACGATCCTTTATGAGTTTCTTTTAAAAGGTTGAGTCCATCTTCTAAACATATACATCTTAGATAAGGAAGTGAATGTCCCGTTTTGTAGAGTACACCATTTATGATCGCGAATGTGGGAGCTTGGTATTTTCCTTGCATCTTTCTTATCAAGTGGTAACGTCCCTTTTAAGAGGTAGTCCTCTATGGGATTCATCCATGTATTTTCCTGTCGAGGGCGTGTTTCTACCATGGAAAATTACATCTTTAGGTATCCTTCTTGGCGTTCTCCTTCTCCTCTTGTCAAGGCTTGAGATTGGGTCAAGACTAATGACTCTTTTCCTGCTTCCGATTCTTCCAGTTCGATGTTGGGAGTCTCTTGATATCCCACCGGCACTATCTGGGTTTCGGGAGCTCCTCGGGAGCTGGCTAATTTAGCTAGCGAATCCGTTTGGGTATTCTCTCCGATAGGTATTTGATGAACTGAAAAATCCTTAAACAGGGAAAGCATCTTTATTACCTTATTCATGTATAAGATGAGCCGCTTATCTTTGGTTTGAAACGTTTGTTTTATTTCGTTTAACATTAGTTGCGAGTCGCTGAAGATTTATATCCTTGGTATCTTCAACTGTAATAGAAGATTCAGACTAGCTATCATGGATTCATATTCAGCCACATTATTGGTTGCCGGGAATCCTAATTTCATAGCGTAGTGCAGGCGGTGTCCATTAGGGGTGATTATAACATAACCCGCCCTCTCCCCCTGTTCTTTGGAAGCTCCATCTAAAAAAAGTTGCCATTTGTCCTTCGAGTCATTTTCTTTGTCCGACTGTTCTGAAATGAAATTCGTACACTCGTTCACGAAATCTGTGAGAGCCTACCCTTTAATTTCTTCTCGAGGATAGAACTCGATTTCATATTGGCTAAGCTCAATATCCCCATTTAATTAGCCTCCCTGAGGTTTCCGGTTTGCTGACCATCTGCTTAAGCGGAAAATTAGTTAAAACTTTGATAGGATGTGACTAGAAATAACGTCTGAGCTTTTGTGCAGTAAGGATTAAGCAATACGCCAATTTCTCTATGACAGGGAATTGAGTTTCCGCATCTTTTAGCCTCCGGCTAACATAATAGATGGGGTGTTGAATCCCCTTATTTTCCCTTATCAGTACTGAGCTCACTGCATGTTCGGAGACTGCCATGTACAGGTACAGAGTTTCTCCCTTCTCGGGACTGGACAAAACCAGAGATGTTCCAGTACAAACCTTTAATTCTTGGAATTCCTTCCTACACTCTTTGTTCTATTCAAAATTCTTCTTTTTCTTTATGACATTGAAGAAATGGATGCATTTATCGGTGGCTTTAAAAATAAACTTGCTGAGTGTAGCTACCTTCCTGTTTAGGCTCATGACTTCCTTGCTGGTTTTGGGTTCTTCCATGTCCTTAATGGCTTGTATCTGGTCGGGACTAGCTTTGATTCCTTGCTTGCTTACCACATATCCCAGAAACTTCCCAGATTGAACCTCGAAAGAACACTTTTGAGGGTTCATCTTCATCTGATAGCTTCTTAGGATTTCAAACATTTCCTCTAGGTCCTTTAGATGATTCTCTGTTTTGGTGGACTTCACTAGCATGTTGTTGACATATACTTCCATATTGCGCCCTATCTGCTCCTGGAACATCTTATTTAGGCATTACCTTATAACAAATGTTCCCCAGTCGATAATAAACCTTGTATGTTCCTCATCGGGTTTATGCATTGAGATTTGGTTGTACCCCGAATAAGCATCCATAAGGGATAGTATCTTATGTCCACTCATGGCATCAACCAACTGATCGATCCACGGAAGAGGGTAGTAGTCCTTTGGACAAGCTTTGTTTAAATTCGTGTAATCGACACACGTCCTCCACTTCCCGTTGGACTTCTTTACTAACACGGGATTGGCTAACCATTTCGGGTAATGGGCCTCTTGGATAAACCTGTTAGTTTCCAACCTGTTGTCTTCCTCCTTCAAGGCCTCAATCCAGTCCCTATTATATTGCCTCTTCTTCTACAGGATTGGGATTACCGATGGGTTGACGTTTAATGCGTGGCTCATGATCGAAGGATCGATACCAACCATGTCCAAATGGGTCTAGGCGAAAACATCTTTGTTGAGCTGCAGGAAGTGGATTAAGTCGCTTCAGAGAGGTTCTGTCAGCCTCTTTCCTACATTTATGACCTTCGGTTGATTCTTCGGGTCAACGCTTACTTCTTCTACGTCTTCTGTTGGCTTGATCCTTTCGGTGTCTCCTCGAGAGTCTATAATTGTGATAATTTCTCCTTATTCAGTTGAGTTTACTTCATTTGACCTTCTCCTCTTCCTTCTCAGAGAAGCATACCTACCATTAGTGCGTTTGTCAGTCTTATTTATTTTTATCTTGGCTTCAGGTGAGGTATGTAAGAATCCCATATCTGAAGGCATAAAAACGGCAAAAGAATCGATATACGAAGAATATTACCTTTTGTATTTTTTGACCGTGGCAAAGTACAACTCTTAGGAGCTAAACTATTCTCCCCGGATGGTACCCCATCCATTTTTGGTCAGTAATTTTAACATAAGATACTTGAAAGAAATGAAAGAACCATATCCTCTAAAGCTGGTCGCCCAAAGAAGGCATTGTAATAGGACGATTGGTCAATTACGACAAATAGAGTTTTGAAAGTCCTATGAAGAGGAGACAATCCTACTTGAACCAGTAGGTTGATTGACCCGTTGGAGTTGACCCTTTATTGTTGAACCCAAAAATCGGCTCATTGCTAGGCTCCAACTTCTTCTCGGAAATTCCTATCTGATCCAATGCATGCTTGAAGATAACATTGACAGTGCTTCCGGTGTCCACCAATATTTTGGAAACGACTGAAAGTCCTATCTGCGTCGTTATCATGAGGGGGTCATTATGTGGGTGACAGACCCCTTTCTTTATTTCTTCTGGGGAACCCATGATGTTGTGCATTTTGAGGGCATAACGCGTATTCTTGAATGATGGTTCCTCTTGGATGGAGAAGATTCCCACCAAAGCTTCTTTCACGTATTGATCCTTGGCTTTTGGAAAGCTTCCAGCAGGATGTGGTCCCTCATGAATCACACTGATTCGGTTCACAGGACGTCCCAAATCCAGGTTATTCTCCTCTGCAATGACTCTCTTCATGTTTACCGAAACCTTCTGCTGCCCTCCTGCATGTTGAGCTGGTGCTGCTCTATTTAAAACAAACTCCTTCAGGTGCCCCTCTTGGATTAGTTTCTGGATAATCCCGTATATGACCTTGCACTCGTCTGTCTTGTGCCCGTTGGTTATGTGGAACTCGCAGTATTTACCGCCGGCATAAGGCTCAGGGAAATTTTTAGCTTTGAACAAGACCAGGAAATTATTGACCCTTTCTTTCATGATAGCATACGCATACGAGACGGGCTTGTTAAGGGAAACCAAGTTCGTGTTAGAGTCTTCCCATATTGATCTCCTTTGATTTCCTTCCGGGAGATTTTGTCCGAAGTTTGGTTTTCCTCCTTCTCTTCGAGGCCCGAACTTCCTCTTTGTGCAGTATAGTTCATCCATGCAGATAAACTTGTCGGCTTAAAAATGGAAATCTTGTAGATCCTTGCAGCCATGGATATATAACTCTTTCTAGAAGGGGATATTTTCTATCAACCCTGAATGCACGACGATTAGCATGTCACGGTCATTCATATCCTTGGCTTTTAAGGCCTCGATGTTGAACCTTTTGAGGTAGTTCCCAAGAGACTCCCCTTGTCTCTATTTAATGTTAGCGATAACTGTATAATCTACGGTTGAATTTTTGCAGATGCAGAACTATGCGGAGAATTCTTAGGAGAATTGTTTCCACTAGTAAATGGTGTTCTCCCTGTATTGACGATACCATTTCACTGCTGCACCTTAGAAGGTCACAGGAAAGAGGCGGCATCTGACTGCTCCGAAGGCGTTGTAAAGATCCATCTAGCTGTCGAAAGCCATCAAATGGTCGTTGGGGTCAGTGGTTCTTTGATATTTCATGGTTGGGACTTTAACTCTGGACGGTATCATGGTGTTCATAATCTCTTCAATGAACAGAGCTACCCTCTCATTTTCATTAACCTTGTCATCCTGGGTTCTCTTTCCCTTGCTTACTAACAAGTCCTTGATGATCTTCTGAGTGACATCTCTGATGTAAGCCTCCGTGTTTTCATAATCTTCTCTCTTGGGGTCATAGCCTTTGGAGGTGGAGCTCCCGAACTGTTCCTGCTTGCATTGATTTCTTTGATGATCTACTCCCGTCAGATGAGATTTCCTTTTCTTATAAGAGGTTACTTTGCGGCTCCCTTTCGCTTCTGACTGTTGAACGTGGGCCTTCCTTTTTGGAGATTCATCCATCTCTTTCAAGCTAGATCTGGTGAGCTTTGAGGACTTCTGTGCCTAAATTGAGATCCTTGCAACATTTCCCCCCACGACGTTTGGATCTGGTAGCAGCTGTGGGTTGGGTGCAGTCTCTTTTTCGTTATTATTATTTGAGTTGAGTGCTGGGACTTCATCTCCTTCAAGGGTGACATTGGGGTCCAGTTCCTTGTTTGCTCCTTCAATTTCTTTGTCTTCATTGCTTCCTATCATGGAACGATGAATTAAACTAGTTAGTTTAAACAAATTAACTACATGATCAGAGGTTCAGGCCCTATTTCTAACGCCAAAAATGTTAACAATATTTTTCTTCAACACCAAAATTATGGAGTGTAATATGCATATCCATGAAGTTTGCAACAACCATGACTCAGAATCCTCAGGCAATGATCTTGGATCCGGGATGGATAGCATCTTGAACCATGGCAACCACCCAATACATTTCAATGAGAAGAAAACAGGCTAACGCCTCCTGTAAGTTCATGGATGAGAGCCTCATGATATTCACTAACTTCGGTGACTCCTTTGTATTTGACCTTCCTGAGGGAGGAATCTGAATTACAACGGAGATCGAACTAGGAACTTGTATGCGATTTTGTCACACCGTTGCTTGGGGAAACTTTAGGCTCGGCATGAGGACATGGATCAATCATGGCGATTCTGCGAGATGAGGAGAAAGGGAGTTTCATATTTCTACAAAGTCCCCTTCCTCCACTACTCGAGCACCTTGATTGATTCCCTCATCAGAAAGATTAGTGTTAACTCCCTGTTTCATCATTATGAGACTACAAGATTATCAAATCATAGGATGTATGGGACTCCGAATTCTCCATTTATAAATTGCAGATAAATTACAAGAAATGATGATTTCCTCTCCCGAGAAAGGAGAAGATAAATTGAGAAATGAAAGGTTCGTCCCATTTATGGAGTGTCTGGAGTCCTATTTATAGAGAATCCGGTGTCCTTCCATTGATAGGTGTTGGGCCTGGGCGCCCCTTGTCGGCCGCCTTTTTCTTTGGTTTCGGGTATCGGCCTAATGATCCTCTTCGTAGTGTCATTTATAGCATTTGATGGGATGGTCCCAGGTGAATTGGGCTTCCTTCTAGGCGAAAGGGGCTTATTGCTGTAGCAGATCGCGGGGACATTTCATATGTCTTTGTGAATGCTCTTAGTGTCGGTCTTTTGCTACGGGCTTTCGGATGTAGGCTTTCAGCTTTATTGTGGGTACTCGGAGGGGTCGCCCCCATTTCGTACATACACGTCTGCTGATTTAGAACCGTTGATGGTCCAGGTACTAAGTGGACCAGTACGAGTGGCCCATACCCTTGCTTGATTCTCGGTTTTGCCTCCGGGTTTGGCTCTCGAGAGGGTAGCCTTCGTTGGTACTTGTGTCACTTACGGAAATAATCCCTTTCTATATCTACGAAGCCGTTTCTTCGAGGATTGGTTCCAAATCATCTTGACGCAGCATCCCAATGCTTTTCCTCTTCTAAAATGTTGGTGTCCATTGGTTGATACTTGGCGGGTAGACTCCGTCGGATGTACCTTTGTTGATACCTGGTAGGTTTCGGGTCCCTCTTTCTCCAGAGGGTTATCGGCCTGAATTGCTTTCAAATTCCTTATCCCCTTCTTCTATTTACTTGACATCCCTTCACCTGCTATTTTGTGCCTAGACAATTTAGGTGGTAACAATTTTATATCAAATTTAATTTAAAATGTAGATTTAAATTGATATCTTTTCTAAACGATCGAATTAGGCTTTGGAGCTCGTTCAAGTGTATTCAGAATAGTGCTAACCTTAGGAATGTGGGTCGCTACGCTAAAATCAGGGTTTAGAAGCATAAGATATTTGAATTTAATAAAGTGCATTGGTTCACATCAAAAATAAAATAAAATAAATCAAAAATAAATAAATAAAAGTATTGAGCTGACCTATTTAACTACGCAACCACCTTCTTCTCATACATATCATTCCCTACCATCGCTACACCGATTCTTCTTTTAATTCCCCGTTTGTATTGTTCCCTCACTTCACTGCAAAGTAAAATATGGAATTTAATGGTTATGGTACGTCTGTTCCCTCATTCGCACATATAAATTTTGCTATTGCCTTTGTTATTACCCCATTCCAAAAACCCATGTAAACCAATTCAAGTTGTTTGCCATTTTCTTTTTCCGGTATAAATCGAAAACCGATTTCATTAAAAAAGAGAGGGAAAATAGAATAGAAGATTGTGATTTAGAACAAAGAGTTTGCCCTGGATCCCAACGACAACTAGAGATGATTGCGAGACAGGGTTGCCTCCGTCATGAATTGTTCGAAGAGTTGCAGAGGGGGATTCCAACCGTTGTTGAAGCAGGTGAGTGGAAAGAGGACGAGGCGATTTTAGTGGATGTTGATGTTGATTTTGGTTCTAAGGGATGCGACTTCGTATAATGGAACTGGTGATTTTGAGGGGCCGGCATTGAACTATGTGAAGGCGACATTGGCGACTGGGTGAGATGGAGTTTTTTTCTGGTAATGAACTGTATTAATCTGAAGTGTGATAGTGGATGTTTGGGGAGGTTTGTCTATAAATCTTGGGGACTATGTGGAGTTTGATTTACTGATGATCGAACATGGGGTGATGTTGAAGTTCAGCAATGGAGTTCGGTCAGTGATTTGGGATGGTAATGCTGTTAGGAGAAAGTTGCTAGGTCTAAACAGGGGTTGCTGCAGTGGTGTTGAGGTCGATGGAGTATTGTTGCAATAACAAGATTGAGGTTTGGATAAATGTGGGTGGTGCAGCTGTATCATGGCAGTGGGTCGAGGAAATTCAAAAGAGTTAGGGCTTGATTATAAGTTGTTGATGGAATGCAGAGGTAAGATGTGTCATTTTGGGGATGACTACAGTTTTTAGGGATGTTCGAAGCTGTGCTGCGTGGTTAGTCGAACAATTTGCGAGGCAATAAGATATACGATTTTACATAATTTAAAATTCATATAATAATTTATTTTAATTATTTTAGTTAGTTCAAATTAATATTCTTTTAGTCGATAAATAAAATCAAATAATCATAGGTGTACGATGGATTCATTCGAGATGACATAAGTGGACTCATAATCGCGAACAATAGGAATTTAACGGGATATTCAACAAAAGGAAAATCAAAGTGAGTAAATCACTCTCTGGATTCATTTATAATTTATTATAAACGAATTTTTATATATTGTTGTTGGTTGTTTGGATGCAATGAATAATTTTTGACGAATTATGGTTATTATATATATTAGTTATATTTAGGCTTGGTGGTTGTAGCTATTATATATATTGGATATTTCCCGAAGTATCATTAGAATATGACCCTATGCACCCCATAATATATATAGTGAATGACCTTCTATACCGTGATATCCTGCCTTGAAGCAGGATTGGTACTATTTATGTTGACTAACATCTGTGGATGTAGGGAAACTGGTTGGAGGGATCCAACTGGGTTTCTCAAAAATTTATTTATTGTTTTTTACATATTTATATGTGTGATGTGTTGAATTGAATTGACGGTTAATGTATTTAGATGTTTGTATATCACTGGCCTTAGATATTAATATTTAAAAATACCATATAAAAAGGATTTTTAGATTTAAAAAGGAAAATTTATTTTTCGAAATAGAAATTGAATTTTGAATGGGATAGAACTAATTAACTTGTTTTCAGTATTAAAAACAATTACTTGAATTTATAAATGATGTTTATAAATGGAAATAAAAATTATCAATTGAAAATATTATATTTTAAATTCGTGTATGAATTTAAAAAGGAAAATTTATTTTTCGAAGCAGAAATTGGTTTTCAAATGGAATTTGAGATAGAAACTTGTATTAATATTTAAAATAAGAAGTGAAATTTATAAACGATGTTTATAAATAGAAGAGAAAAATTATCATTGGATAATTTATAAATTTAAATTCAAGTATGAATTTAAAAAGAGAATTGGATATCATTTTCAATGGAAATGATGTAATTTATTCCGACGTTCGAAATGTAAATTGAATTGCAATAAATCTGTATGGATTTATAATTAGAATTCGATTATGTCGATTCTATAAAAATATTTAATTCCAGAAAGGATATTGGAATTGTATTAAATAGAAACTATTATTAGAAATTTAATATGAAAATAGATTCCGTATTCCAAAATAGGAATTTAATTTCAAATGAACTTGAATGGAAAACCTTTTATTATATATAGAGAAGGAGATTAATTTATAAACAATGTTTGAATAAATATTGGAATTGAATATAAAAATTGGAGTTTGAGTAAATTCATAATTGAGTTATGAATATAAAATAATCGACGAGTTTGAATAATCGGGAATGTTAAGATAGATTTGTATAACGGGTTTAATTTATATTAAAATATTGAAAGTAGAGTAAGAATTTATTTAATATATGAAGTTTAAACGCTTATTTTTAATTTAATTAAAACGAACTCGACATAGTGCAATAGTTCATAATTTGATGATTCGAACTTAAATCGAGTATATATAACTCAATATAAATCGAAATTTGATGAAACAAGAAACGTTTGGACCTATTGAATGATAATTTTCTAATGGAAGAGAAAAATATGGATGTCGTCTTATAGATTTTGGGTTATATCAAAATCAAATTTTAGAAAAGTCATTGTAAAATCGTTTATAAACCATAATGATTTATTTAATAAATTAAAACGATTGTAAGCGAATAAAATCCGAATTTCCATTTGCAAAATTCAAACTTGAGCTATAAATTAAATATGAACTCAAGTGGAGTAGATGAATTGATTTTCGGAACAAAAGTCAGATTTTCTTTACTAAACGAAGTTAACTAATTAGATATAGAGTTTTTGGAATTGAACCTAAGTGAATTGAAATGATGGATTTAAAGTTGAAATCGAGTACGAAGTTTGAGTTAGAAATGTAACTCAACTTGTGTATAAGTGAATTAAAATATACCTGAACATGATTTGTTCAAATAAAAAGCGCATTAGGCAAAAGAGTAAATTAAAGAAGTGGTTAACGAAATTTGTTAAAAATGATTGGATTGATTGAAATGAATTTGAAATGGGTGTATATATTGTTAAACTGCCATGGAATGAAGAGAATGAAGATTATAATTTGAATGCTCGACAAAAAGGTACATGTTTAAATTTCATATGAGAATTTATGAGCCTATTGAGCAAGCCGCTTGGCTTTTTGATTTTCTTTTTGAATGGGAAAGGCCTAGAGTGGCGAGTTGCAGTTATACCGATTGAGCCGTACAAACGAGACGCTGGCGAAATCTACCGGAAATTTTAAGGAGTTAGATTTTTTAAGAAAATTTGATAAGTAGAAATCAATATATCAATATATATATATATATATATATATATAGAATTCGATAAGGAAACAAACTTAAAATGGAATATTATAAATAAAAAGGAAATCAATAAATTTAAATCTGGTAAGAATAGAAAGAGAAACGTATACAAGTTTAAAAATGGATAATTGGCTATATATAATGTTGATTATTTGAGATAAGTGGTCTTTTCTATTTTGAAGTTAAAATGCTATTCAGTTAAGGTGTGAGAGGTACTTATACCACATCTTGATTGTTTTCATTATTAATCGATAAATAGAAAGATTCAGTCTCAAAGATCAATGTTAATATATATATAATTGAATGTAGTATTTTGGGTTGTTGTTACAATGTTTTATGCAACATTCGTTTTAACTCAAGTAAATGTAATTTGGAAACGTTTTCCAAATAAAATAAAGAATATTTCCCTAAGTATAAAATCAATTGTTTCGTGGAAGGGACAAGCAATTGGAAATGTTTTCTGATTTTAAATAAAGGATATTTTCGAAGTATAGAAAATAAAGAAGGCAGATTATGGAAATCTCTCCATATAGCGTAAGAGGCCAAAGCAATATAAAATATTTGGGCAAGAATATTGAAAGAAATTGGGGGAGTGGTTTAATTAATGAAATATTAGAAAGGGCCAGTGATTGTTTGATGTTTAGTCAATAATATTCCCAACTAGAAATTTGGATGGATATTTTGTTTTTCTTCGATAGTTAAATAACCAAATATCCAAGTTTTTGACCATCGTTGTCAACACGGAGAGAGCGGCTGGATTTATTATCCGAAAACCACTCCGTACAGGCATAGGCATTGCGAATTAGATTATGTTGAAGATAATTGAAGACGGAGAAAAATGCAAGGGTTGTTCTGTTTATAGGATAGATCCTTCATTTGGTCCAGTCCTAGGATAATATGTTTGGACGAATGTCTGATAGAGTATGCCTAACGAATCACATAAGACGATCTTTTCAAGTTATTACGTTTGGTGGTAGAAGAATTCGTTCCTCTTAGCTTTTTATACCCTTAATATTTTTAATAAGATTAACTAGTGGTTTGACGATGTGGCATTCAAAGTAAATGGTCACGTGCTGTTCTAGAAAGGTATACGTGACCTCAAGCCTCACAACTGGGATATGACAACAATCGGACAGACAGCTAAGCTAGTTGAGTCGCACCCAAGCAGAGTGTATTATCATTGACCTAGAGAAAAATGCATTTGTTCTTCTTTCGATTCTGTATCTTACGGGTTACGGTTGGAGGGCCGACAACTATGGGTGATAATACATTCGGTCCACTCAAGCTAAATGAGTGAACGGTCATGTATGGTTTGGTTGCAAGATGTTCTTGTTGAACCCCAGTATATCCCCTCTAGAATACATTGACTGGAAGGTGGCCCCATACCTTGTCATAGTCGAAATCTAATCTCTAATAAGCACCCTGCGGTTTTTGATTTTTACTATATATATGTGGAGTGTGAGATGCAAGCATTCTGCTAGATGGTTATTTATTTGATTAGACATTATAATAATATCACTGGATTTTGATATTAATTTTTTTTTGGTTATCGCAATTTAAAAAACCATCCGTATTTATTGTGGATTGGTCTTACGATTATCTTTTCTTTCAAAAAGTTTTTTCAAAGTTAAACAAAATGGTTGGAGTTTACTCACACCAGTCCCTTGAATGACCTAGAGTTTATCTTGTTTGTTTTACCCTAAACTCTTGGGTGCCCAAATTTTTACGGGCAGTCAAGTGTTTCAGGATTTTACGGATACTCTTGGAGTAGCTTGAAGCAGGAGGCTTTACCATTCGTTATTTAGAGCTATTTCCACTGTAATGTATATGTACCTTGATGATGTATGTAAGTATAAATACAAGCTTTGTATTTCAAAAGGTTATTCAATATATTGTATTTTGTTCAGTTCCACTATCTGATTCTAACGTTTTCTTTTATTCTATCTTCTATTTATTTTTTATTTTTTTAACCCTAATAACTCGTATTTCTCTGCAATTTGGATTAGACGTGTGTTGTTTTTAGTCAGCTCAGATAGTACGGTTTTGTGGGCCTTTACAATTGGTATCATAGCTTAGGTTGAGTGAGCACCTAGGCTTTAGTGGAGGTTTACTCATTAGAGATAGGGTCAGTAGTACCTTAGAATGAGTTTAGTGTGTGTGTGTGTGTGTGTGTGTGTATATATATATATGAAAGAGCGTGTTTGTAAGTTGACATAAAAAAATGTTTTATATTGTGTTGATTGGTTTGTCGAGTGGTTTATGAACTCTGGTTGGTATAGTGTGATCAACTGTATCTTTAGGTGTTTCTAAACACTTAAACAGAGTAATTCAACGGTATTTTTCTAAAAGATGGGTAAATGAAATAATTTTTCCCAAACTCATATTTTGATATAAAAGAATAATTTTCTAAAATTATTATATATGGATGTGTCAATTATTATCAAACAATAAAATGGAAATATATAACCAAATAGAATTGGTATAAGAACTTAATATACAAATGGGATGAATTAAAAATTGGATTGAAACCAGGATTTGGAATTTAAATCTCGGATGCTTGGAACATATTTTCTAAAATGTTATAAAATGATATGGCATTGTTTTGGTAGGATTTTTAAATAAAAATCATTTTGAATGGATTTTCAAAGTGATAAAGCACTGTACTCACTTTAGTTGCTGGAAAAAAATTCTGACGATTACTACAACATCATCAGTGTTCATTTTTGAGTTCCTAAGTGATGGATGGCTACCATAATAAAATTTCCAATGGAAATTTATTTGAGAAAGCAAGTTGGAAAAATAAAATGTTTTGAATCTGAAATTGGTTATTAATTTATATATGTATATAAATATAATATTTTTAATAGATTTGAAATAAAAACCCAGAATTTGAATTCTGGAATCTATATTTTACTTAAGAAAGTTAAATGGATTGAAATGAATGAATTGTAAATCAATTAACCAGAAATATAAGTGGTTAATTTGTTAACTAAATAATGTCAGAGTATATAGAAAAATTTCCATTTACCGTAAACTAAAATAAATAATTTTATTTGAATGAATTTGAATGCATATGAGTGTAAGCATATACGGTGTGCAATATGAATAAAAACCAAAGATTTTGGTAGAACAAAAATTGTAGAGGTATGAAATGTTGAGTTTCATCATAAGTGGATTTTGAAAAGTTAATGGGTTTGTGGCATTTCTTCTACTTTATTAATTTCGGGACGAAATTCTTTTAAGGAGGAAGGAATGTAACGTCCCAGATTTTTAGCCACTTAATATTGAACATTTAAATATATTATAAATGCTGAATTGGAAACATAAATGAATTTTTATATTGAATTTATCGATTTAAAATATATCGAATATATTGATTTATAGTAATACGGAAACAAAATATAATGGAAGTCGCTGTTGAAACTGAACCGAAATGATTCAGTCGATTAATATCAATTCTATATTGAATTAGAACAATAATAATAATTTATTATCGATGAATTTGATTGGTTTGAATTTAAATTATATTTTTAATAAATTTTAATTGATTTGTGAAATAGTCAAAATTCAAACGATCTCAGAATTTAACGAAATCAGTACCATCAGATCCTAATAGTGTATTATTATGGAATTTTAAATCCCATAACGATTTGGGTTTATCGTTTAATCGTACAATTATAAGAATCTTAGAAATAATAAATCAAACTTAATTTAAAACATACATTTAAATTGATATCTTTTCCAGACGATCGAATTAGCTTCGGAGCTCATTCAAGTGTATTAAGAATAGTGCTAACCCAAGAAATGTGGGTCGCTATGCCAAAAAATAGGGTTCAGAAACACATGATATTTGAATTTAATAAAGTGCATCGGTTCACTTCAAAAGTAAAATAAAACAAACCAAAAATAAATAAATAAAAAAAGAATTGAGCTAACCTATTTAGCTACACAGCCACCTTCTTCTCGTACATATTGTTCCCTACCATCGCTATACTAATTCATCTTTCAATTCCCCCTTCGTATTATTCCCTCACTTCACTGCGAAGTAAAACATGGAATTTAACGGTCGTGGTACATTTGTTCCCTCATTCGCACATATAAATTTAGCTATCGCCTTCGTTATCTCCCCATTCCAAAAACCTAAGAAAACCAATTCAAGTCATTTGCCATTTTCTTTTCTTAGCATAAATCGAAAACCAATTACATTAAAAAAAGAGAGGGAAAAATCGAATCGGAGATCGCGATTTAAAACAACGAGCTAACCCTGGAGCTTTATCACTACTAGAGATGATCGCAGGATAGGGTAACCTCCATCATGAGTTGTTCAAAGATTTGTAGAGGGGGTTTCCGAACGTCGTTGAAGCGGGTGATTGGAAGGAGAACACTATGATTTTAGTTGAGGTTGATGTTGATTTTTGTTGCGGTTCTGAGGGGTACGACTACATATAATGGACTAGTGATTTTGAGGGGTTGGCATTGAACTATATGAAAGCGACATTGGCAACTAGGTGAGATGGAGTTTGGTTTTTTTTCTAGTGATGAAATATGTGAATCTGGAGTGCGATAATGGATGTTTGGGAGGTCGATCTATAAATTTTGGAGACTATGTAGAGTTTGATCAGCAGTGGAGTTCGGTCTATGATTTGGGATGGTGATGCCAATAGGAGAAGGTCATTGGGCCTAGACAGAGGTTGCTGCAGTGGTGTTAAGGTCGATGGAGTATTGCCATAGTAACAACAGCGAGGTTTGGATAAATGTGGGCAGTGCAATTGTATCATGGTAGTGGGTTGAGGATATTTAAAAGGATTGGAGCTTGACAGTAAGTTGTTCGATAGAATGTCGAGGTGCCGTCTTGGAGTTGACTGCAATTTTTAGGGATGTTCGAAGCTTTGGTGCGTGGTTAGTCGAATAGTTTTTGAGGCAATAAGGTATATGATTTTACGTAATTTAAAATTCATAGAATAATTTATTTAATTATTTTAGTTAGTTTAAATTAATAATCGTTTAGTCGATAAATAAAATCAAATAATCATAGGTGTACAATGGATTCATTTGAGACGACATGAGTGGACTCATAGCAGCAAACAATAGGAATTTAACGGGATATTCAGCAGAAGGAAAATCAAAGTGAGTGAACTCACTCTCTGGATTCATTTATAATTAATTATAAATGAATTTTTGTTTAATATATAATTTTTATATGTTGTTGTTGGTTGTTTGGATGCATTGAATAATTTATGATGAATTGTGGTTATTATATATTAGTTATATTTTGGCTTGGTGGTTGCGGCTAATATATATATATATATATATATATATATATATGATATTTCCCTCAATACCATTAGCGGATGACCCTATGCGCCCCCATAATATATATAGTGGATGACCTTCTATACCGCGATATCTGCCTTGAAGCAATATTGGTATTATTTACGTTGCCTAACATCTTTGGTTGCAAGGAATCAGGTTGGAGGGATCCAACTGGATTCCTCAAAATTTTATTTATTGTTGTTTACATATTTGTATGTGTGATGTGTTAAATTGAATTGATGGTTTGTGTATTTGGATGCTTGAATAACACTGGCCCTAGATATTGATATTTAAAAAATATTATAAAAAAGGATTTTTAGATTTGAAAAGGAAAATTTATTTTTCGAAATAGAAATTGAATTTCAAGTGGGTTAGAAATAATTAACTTTTTTTCAATAATAAAAACAATTAATTGAATTTATGAACGATGTTTATAAATGGAAAGAACAGTTATCATTTGATAATATTATATCTTAAATTCATCTATGAATTTAAAAAGGAAAATTTATTTTTTGAAGTGGAAATTGGTTTTCAAATAAAATTTGAGATAGAAACTTGTATTAATATTTAAAATAAGAAGTGAAATTTATAAACGACGTTTATAAATAAAAGAGAGAAATTATCATTGGATAATTTATAAATTTAAATTCAAGTATGAATTTAAGAAGGGAATTGGGTATCATTTTCAATGGAAATGATGTAATTTATTCCGACGCTCGAAATGTAATTGAATTGGAAAATATCATTATGGATTTATAATCAGAATTCGACTATGTTGAATCTATAAAAATAATTAATTCCAGGAAGGATATTGGAATTGTATTAAATAGAAACTATAATTTGAAATTTAATATGAAAATAGATTCTATATTCCAAAATAGGAATTGGATTTCAAATGAACTTTAATGGGAAACTTTTTATTATACATGTACAAGGAGATTAATTTATAAACAATGTTGTCAACAAAATCATCGAATGATTTTGAAGTTCAAATTCAAACTTGAATTTAAAAAGAAAATTGGTAATTATTCCAGAAGGAGAAAATAGGTTTTGTTTCAAAATTTAGAATATAAAATGAATTGAGATAAATCTAAGGATATACAGTTGGAATTCGATTAATAAATAATCTAATACCATGTGAATTGGAATTGAATATAAAATTTTGATTTTTGATAAATTCATAATTGAGTTATGAATAAGAATATTAAATAATCGACGAGTTGGAATAATCAGGATTGTCAAGATAGATTTGTATAACAGATTTAATTTATATTAAAATATTGAAAATGGATTTGGAATTTATTTAATAAACGAAGTTTAAACATCTGTATTTAATTTAATTAAAACAAACTTGCGTAGCGCGGTAGTTCGTAATTTGATGATTTAAACTTAAATTGAGTATGTAGAACTCAATATAAATCGGAATTTGATGAAATAAGAAATGTTCAGACAGAGTGAATGATAATTTTCTAATAGAAGAGAAAAATATGGATTTCGTCTTATAGATTTTGAGTTATATCAAAATCAAATTTTAGAAAAGTCGTTGTAAATTCATTTATAAACCATAATGATTTATTTAATAAATTAACAGGTTTTTAAGTGAATAAAATCCGAATTTCCATTTGCAAAATCCAAACTTGAGCTATAAATTAAATATGTACTCAAGTGTAGTAGACGAGTTGATTTTTGGAACAAAAATCAGATTTTTGTTACTAAACGAAGTTAACTAATTAGTTAAAGTATTTTTGGAATTGAACTTAAGTGAATTGAAATGGTGATTTAAAGTTGAAATCAAATATGAAACTTGAGTTAGAAATGTAACTCGACTTGTGTATAAGCGAATCAAAATATATCTGAACATGATATGTTCAAATCAAAAGCGCATTAGGAAAAAAGCAAATTAAAGAAATGGTTTGCGAATTTTGTTAAAAATGATTGGATTGGTTGAAATGAACTGGAAATGGGTGTATATATTATTAAACAGGCATGGAATGAAGAGAATGAAGATTACAATTAGAATGCCTGTAACGAAAAGGAATTTCGCTCGATCCGAATTGATCGCTAAACCAACCAAGACCGTTCGAAACCCCTGATTGTTTTGAGAACACGACAAATTGGAACGCAAACAGAAGAACATTTCATTGTTAATTACAACAATTCCATCAGAATACAAGAATATACAGAGTATGAATAAATATTATACAAAAGAGAAATATTAGAGATTTAAATACATTACTGCAGCGCAAAATAATACAAAAACACAACTGAAAGTAATACGCGGATACAGAGCTTTCCGAGTATCGTTCCAGCTGTAAACCAGGTTCATGTGAATATAAATCTGCAAAACCAAAACTACTAGCTGCCCGTGTCAAAATAAGGGCACTTAGAGTTTAGGTTAAAACAATAAACTCCAGGTCAGTCATGTGACTAGTGTGAGAACTAAAATAGTTATTAATCTTTATTTTAAGGTTAGGTAAATCAAGGGACCACGCCGTATAACACGGAACGGGTTTCCTCCCAAGAATACCAGTGCATATAACAAAACAGCGCAATGCTTTTTGGAAAAATGAAGCTATTATAAGACCCAGGTCCCATCACGCAATGCAACACAAGCCAGAGGAAAGGGTTTTCCCTTATAATAGCCAAACGTTCTTGGTACATTTAAAACAAATCATTTGATACTATTATAAGTGCATAGTGTATAAAACAACTTCAAATATAAATGCATCATTCCTAGGGTGCATGGGTACCATATAGCATGTCGCCAATACTAGGCTCTACAATCAAAACCGCAAATGTCACGTATTGGAGATTGGATTTTCATCTGTGAACCGAGGCAAAAGATAGTCCTCACCGATTTGAGACTCTCTAGCCTGAGCCTCAGGACAAGTACTTAGTCAAGCCCTTAGATCGTCATGGTCGATCCACCGATGTGGATTAAAATGCCTGAACACTGTGTTTCCCCGCCCTTTGGGGCGTAAATGAGCCAAATGACTCCATTGGCTCGACATAGTCACCGATATATCCGAGGCGCCTCGCAATCCAACAAACACACAGGTGAAAATAATATAAATGTCAGGGCTGGTAGGTCACTGACACCATCCTAGCTAGAAGGAAACGCATGCCCTCCCTGAGGTCCTCTCCCATTTTTGGTTCACAACCGGGGTGTGAGGCTCGCGAATCAACGTTACACAAAGCTATGCCACACAGGCGGTGCTTTGATCATCAACCACAAGACTTTTCTTTTCAACAAAAGCCTTGATCAATTGCCACTTAGGCATGCCACACAGGCAAATCACTCCATGCGATTGATATCCATCAATATTTAACCTCTGAGCTCGTACGTCTCAGACAAAGGCGTTAAGCAAGAGAATAAATTCTCCGCCACCAAAAAGATATATATTTAAAAGAAATCAATCACACAGAATAAAATCCAATGTCAGACACACAGTCCATTTACAAGTTCGTTCTAGGTCTGAATGAAACCGGAGGCACCTTGTACCTCGCATATCCATCGATCTCCATATACGTATGGACGATCGCCAACTGATTCCCTCCTCTTGGGTATACAACCCAATCAAGATCATCAGTAATCACCCAAACGATGCGAAGACCTCCGGTCTTCGACCACCGTCTTCATCCTCGACACATCATCAAATCAGTTATTCAAAATGGGATAAACCCGGTTTTTCTGAATAACTCGCGTATATAATAAACAATTGTTACACAAACACAACATACGCCTCATTCCAATTCAGAATATTCTTTTATTTAAATATTCTTATACTTTGGGAAAGGTTCCCATTAATTTAATCAAAGATAAATTCTTTAAATTTATTCTTTAATCTTCTTTTGAATATCAATTCAAACCAAATTATGGTTTATCCAAACTAGTCGAGATTAACGAACCTTATCGAAGTAATCATTTGTTTTAATTTCCCAATCCCAACCTATTCACCCCCATGAAGTAAAACTGGTAATACTTCATATCTAACACCACGGTGTTATCGGTAAATTCAATTACCATTTCACGTTCAAATCTAATTAAAGATTTATCTATCGCCTGGAGCAAAGCCGGTGATACTCCATTCTCGATCATTTCAATCTAATTAAAGATTCATTAAAACTCCACTTCCCAAAAATCACTATCAATGATTATTTAACTTGGGAAATCATATCCTATCTTTAACTGGGTTAAAGAACCAATGTCATTTAAAACCCGGTTCACCATAAATTCATAAATCAATTTAAATTCAATTCCAATTAAATATCATTTAATTCGTATATTTCATTAAATATAAATAAAAAGATTTAATCTTTTTCTCCACTGGTTTTAAGAACATTGTTAATGAAGACACCATTGACGATAAACCCAAATCCCAATTGATATTAAATACAAGGCTCTGAGTAGAAAATATATCGGCTTATATTCAATATCAAATTCTACGACCAACAAATATCGTATTGGAAATGACGATATAAATATATCTTTCAAATTTCCATAACAATATCCGTATAATCACGAAATCCAACATCGAAATATTCCAAAGACAATTTCGATTCAAATCCATTTCCACTTTATATATTGGAAATTCTGGTTATTTTCAAAACCATTTCAAATCCACTTTATTTATTTTAAAAACAAATGGAATTATAATTCTAGTTCAAAACTAGTTCATTTCGATAAAAATCTATTTTTATCTTTTCAAATTTGGAATTTTTCATCTCATTTCTTCACAAATCATTTCTTATGGTTTTACACAAATTATTACTATTTTTAATAATTTTATCAAGGCCCGTACAGTCAATTTACATCAACGGCCATCGAACTGCACTTATAGCGACCTTTTCCAAATTTGATTTGGACATAATTCCAAATCCAACCATTAGATTTCAAATCTCTAATATCCGTTAGAAAGCTCTTTTCGATACGAACCCAACGTTTCCGATTTTTGGAGAATCCGACGGCCGGATCTCCCGAAATATCCGTTTGAAGTCAATGGTCGAAATTCGCGAATTGCCGCAGCGCGGCACGTTCTATTCAGGCCATTATATTATATATATTATATGTATAATATATACTTCATCGATTTCCTTTTAAAACGTATTTTATAAATCGTTTTAAATTCGTTTTCAAAACGATTTCAACTTCATATTCAATTTCTAATCAAAATTGAATATTCCATATCATTAATCTATAAATGATAATATTTTCAAAACATTATATTTTGAAATCGCTTCCTTTCTATATTCATTATAAAAATGAATAAAATTGATATAAATATCGTTCACGTCAAAATGGCGTCAATCTAATCAACACGCTTTATATATTTCAATAACTTCATTATTCTATTCAACAAATGAATATTTTCTTCAACACATGAATTTTCTTTTATTCAACACATGAATTTTATTCTATTCAACACATGAATATATATTCTATTCAACACATGAATGGTTTCAACACATCAATTTTATTCTATTCAACACATGAATATATATTCTATTCAACACATGAATTTATATTTTTATTTAACACATGAATAAAATTTATTTTCTAAATTGGAATGAGACCCACTCAATTACCATATAATATTACTTATATGGATTCCATACAACACATGTATATAATAGCAACGATAAATAATCAATCATCATCCAGAGTGCATTCTACACTGTATAAGCATCAAATATAAATATTCAACGCTTGTAACAGCCTGTCAATCAATCGATCGACATAAAGCTAATTATTGGGATTAATGTATGTCCAATTTCATCCCAACACCCGTATGGGGTTTCAAACAATCAAACACAGATTTTATTTATGTAGTTGGTTGATGTGTAAAATTTATCGTCCCAATCAATATCAGTCAAATCGTTGTACATAAACAAATCGTTCGATTTGTAAATGAATATTTATTTTATTTCAACACATGAATATATATTTTATTTCAACACATTAATTTTATTCTTTTCAACACATGAATATATATTTTATTTCAACACATCACAATCAATTTTCATAACACACCAGTTAAACAAACAAGTCATCCATGGTCTGTGGACGACGGGTGTCAGGTGCTGCTAAGCACCATCTGCATCCTAGTATATATTTCAACTAGAAATTAAAATAAAAGTGAGGAGTTCTCACCGATTAGCAAAACCAAACGCCACGACTCTTCATATGTAGAAAACCTTGTCGTGTATGCCTTTTGTCACTTTCGTTGTTCGTATCCACTACATATATAAAAATGACATTTTTATGTTGTTGCTATGTATATATATAAATCACATTTTTATAACTATGCTATATGGATAAAAAATCACACTTTTATACTGCTACAATATAGATAAAAATTCTATTTTTATAACGGTGTTCATATAATGAAGATCATATTTTTTTCACTCTAACTTCATAATAAAAATTATATTTTTATATCGCTCTTCTTCTAATAAAGATTATATTTTTATATTCAATACTTCATTATAAAAATCATATTTTTATTCTTTCTATAATATAAAAATCATATTTTTATTCTTTCTACAATATAAAAATCATATTTTTATTCTTTCCACAATATAAAAATCATATTTTTATTCTTTCTATAAAAAAATCTAAACTTGTTTTAAATAAATAAATGAAAATCCTAGCTTTAATTTAATATAAAAGATCTTAGCTTTAATTATAATCAGAAATCAGTTTTTCTATAATTAGAAACTAAAAATTTAATGCCTTTCGAAGAAGAGGACCGGGGGATCGCAGTTCGTTGGAGGGTGGTGCATTGGGCGGAGGGATTGGTCGCTGGTGGCGGGTGTTTGTCCAGTGGGAGGCGGCGCAGCGCGTTTTAGTGGAGGGGGAGCTAGGACTTCCGCGGCTCAGGCTGGGGTAGTAGACGGAGGAGAGAGGAAGGAAGGGGGAGGCGGCGGCTGGCCGTGGGGTAAGGCGGAGGGCGGCGGCTGGCCAGCGAGGGAGGGCGCGATTTCTTTTTGTTTTTTTTTTAATTTTCTGTTGAAATGAATCTCGACGGGGAGGAAGAGGGATTTGGGGGGGTCTTAAGTAAAAATTAATATATATATATATATATATACATTTAATTAATTTTAAATTCCATATAGTTGACTTTTCATTCAAATCTCAAATCGAGCCCAACGACTGTCGTCCCTAGCTAATTACCCCCATTCCGAACACAATGGGATATGTTTCGTAACCCAATTCGGATGTTATGATCAGTTTTTATCGAATTCAAATTATGAATTAGTATATATTGAATTTGAATGTACATTTCAATTTACCGGGGCCACATACAAACTCTAAAAATTCCAGAAAAATTATTTCTAGCTTTGTATTGATGATACAGTCCTAACAAAACTAATTTCATTAAATTATGAGACCGTTTGAAAAATGGTCATTTTCCAGTCAATTAAAATTGACTGAAACTGTCAAAACACATTTTCCTTCGCCACACTTACATATTGATTCAGAAAATTACGAATTTTAGAATCTAGCAATAACTTGACATTACGGATCCAACAAAAGTGGTTTCGTCGAAAATAGAGGTCATTTGCAAAATTTCCATTTTTAAGGGCCAAAATTCCATAGCGACTATTCTGAATTTTCATCTGGGCATAACTTTTTATTCCTGCTATGAAATTTCAATTTTTCGAATTCGTTGGAAGGATATTCTCAAATAGATTCAAATATTTTTGGTTTCGCTAAAATCTGGTTTATTTTGAATCCTGTACATTCATTTGAAATTTGAAATCGAATTTTCAAACTACCGCGCCATTTTCAATTCCTTTTATACTTAAAATAAAATATTTATATTCTAACGACGATCTATATAAATATAGACATTCTAATTCTATTCAAAATAAATTTCTCGTCGTCATTATTTAAAATAATCCATTTTAAATATTCAAAATTCATCAAAATTGCCAAAATAAAATTTTTAAATTGGCTTAGATTTCCGGGTTGTTACAATCTCTGCCACTTAAAACTTTTCGTCCCCGAAAAGGAACGAAGCCGAAAGTTGTTTAACAAACCAACTCAGCTTCCATTATTTTCTTTATGGCTTAAGTTCTTCAACTTTTCAATTTCTAAGAACTTTCCAAATTTTTCAAAAAATTGGCTAACACCCTAAATTTCCGAAAAATTTCGCCAGAACCTCCCCTGCAACGGGAGCTTCGGGATATTTCAAATAGCCTCCCATGGCCCTCACCAATCCAAAAAGAAAAAGAAACAACCAAGCGGCTAGCCAATTGGCTCATAAAATCATCAAAACCCCAAGAAATACAATAAACATGTACCTATTTGTCCGGCAAACAATTTTATTCCTCTTCTCTAGCCTCCTTGCTATGACCTATTCAATGTAAGTACATGTATATGCATGCAAATGCAACAAATTTTCAATACAATTCACTATTTGGTTCAACTTGGCTAAAAGTTCAACATTCAATTAATCAAAACAGTAATCAAACAACTCAACCATCAATAAACTAGTTGATTATCTTTTCAAATTTATAACTTTGATACATAGTCAAAAATAATATTTTTGATGCCAAATCACAACAATAAGCCCTATCCAGTTTTGGTTCTCACACCAGTCAATAGGAAATATATAGACATCCCATCTTCGAAACTCGAACATGAATACCGATGATGCGATCGCTATAGCGATCATCAGAACCATCTTTGGGCGACTAGAGTGTGATTCTATATCTATCCAGTATATTAAAACTTTGAATACACATGGATCAGACGTATACGCAATATCTTTATATACTTGATTGTCCAAATCAATTTAAAATAAATATTCAAATACGTATAATACGATTTAAATTTCAAAACCGAATTTGTTTTCAATTTTATTTTAAAAACATCACTCTTCACACTCATTCTAGGATACTATTGATCCTATCTCTAACAAGTCATTCTCGTTTGATATTACTAATCCAATCTCTGATGAATTCTTTCGTTTGGTTCTAATGTGTCTTGTTCTCGAGCTCTGTAAACCAAAACTCTGATACCAAATGTAACGAAAAGGAATTTCGCTCGATCCGAATCGATCGCTAAACCGACCAAGACCGTTCAAAACCCCTTATTGTTTTGAGAACATGACAAATTGGAATGCAAACAGAAGAACATTTCATTGTTAATTAAAACAATTCCATCAGAGTACAAGAATATATAGAGTATGAATAAATATTATACAACAGAGAAATATCAGAGATTTAAATATGTTACTGCAGCACAAAATAATACAAAACACAACTGAAAGTAATACGCGGATACAGAGCTTTCCGAGTATCGTTCCAGCTGTAAACTAGGTTCCTATGAATATAAATCTGCAAAACCAAAACTACTAGCTGCCCGTGTCAAAATAAGGGCACCCAGAGTTTAGGTTAAAACAATAAACTCCAGGTCAGTCATGTGACTGGTGTGAGAACTAAAACAGTTATTGATCTTTATTTTAAAGTTAGGTAAATCAAGGGACCACGCCGTATAACACGGAACGGGTTTCCTTGCAAGAATACCAGTGCATATACAACGCAATGCTTTTTGGAAAAATGAAGCTATTATAAGACCCAGGTCCCATCACACAATGCAACACAAGCCGGAGGATAGGGTTTTCCCTTATAATAGCCAAACGTGCTTGGTACGTTTAAAACAAATCATTTGATACTATTATAAGTGCATAGTGTATACAACAACTTCAAATATAAATGTATCAATCCTAGGCGGTATGGGTACCATATATCATGTCGCCAATACTAGGCTCTACAATCAAAACCGCAAATGTCACGTATTGGATATTGGATTTCCATCTGTGAACCGAGGCAAAAGATAGTCCTCACCGATTCGAGACTCTCTAGCCCGAGCCTCAGGACAAGTACTCAGTCAAGCCCTTGGATCGTCAGGGCCGGTCCACCGATGTGGATTAAAATGCCTGAACACTGCGTTTTCCCGCCCTTTGGGGCGTAAATGAGCCAAATGACTCCATCGGCTCCACATAGTCACCGTGATATCCGAGGCGCCTCGCAATCCAACAACCACACAGGTGAAAATAATATAAATGTCAAGGCTGGTAGGTCACTGACACCACCCTAGCTAGAAGGAAACGCATGCCCTCCCTGAGGTCCTCTCCCATTTCTGGTTCACAACAGGGGTGTGAGGCTCGTGAATCAACATTACACAAAGCTATGCCACACAGGCGGTGCTTTGATCATCAACCACAAGACTTTGCTTTTCAACAAAAACCTTGATCAATTGCCACTTAGGCAATTCACTCCATGCGATTGATATCCATCAATATATAACCTCTGAGCTCGCACGTCTCAGAGAAGGGCGTTAAGCAAGAGAATAAATTCTCCGGCGCCAAACAGATATATATTTAATAGAAATCAATCACACAGAATAAAATCCAATGTCAGACACACACACAGTCCATTTACAAGTTCATTCTGGGTCTAAACGAAACCGGAGGCACCTTGTACCTAGCACATTCATCGATCTCCATGTACATCTGGACGATCACTAACTGATTCCCTCCTCTTGGGTGTACAGCCCAATCAAGATCATCAGTAATCACCCAAACGATGTGAAGACCTCTGGTCTTCGACCACTGTCTTCATCCTCGACACATCGTCGAAGCAGTTATTCAAAATGGGATAAAACCGATCTTTCTGAATAACTCGCGTATATAATAAACAAGTGTTACACAAACACAACATGCACCTCATTCCAATTCATAATATTCTTTTATTCAAATATTCTTATACTTTGGGAAAGTTTCCCATTAATTTTATCAAAGATAAATTCTTTGAATTTATTCTTTAATCTTCTTTTGAATATCAATTCAAACCAAATTATGGTTTATCCAAACTAGTCGGGATTAACAAACCATGCCGAAGTAATCATTTGTTTTAATTTCCTAATCCCAACCTATTCACCCCATGAAGTAAAACTGGTAATACTTCATATCTAACACCACGGTGTTATCGGTAAATTCAATTACCATTTCACGTTCAAATCCAATTAAAGATTTAACTATCGCCTGGTGCAAAACTGGTTATACTCCATTCTCGATTATCTCAATCTAATTAAAGATTCATTAAAACTCCACTTGGTTTTAATCTGCCCAAAAATCACTATCAATGATTATTTAACTTGGGAAATCATTTCCTGTCTTTAACTGGGTTAAAGGACCAATGTCATTTAAAACACTGTTCACGATAAACCCAGAAATCAATTCAAATTCAATTCCAATTAAATATCATTTAATTGGTATACTTCATTAAATCTAAATAAAAGATTTAATCTTTTTCTCCACTGGGTTTAAGAACAGTGTTAATGAAGATACCACTCAACACAAACCAAAATCCCATTTGATATTAAATACAAGGCTCTGAATAGAAAATATATCGGCTTATAATCAATATCAAATTCTACGACCAAAAAATATCATATTGGAAATATCGTTCACGTCAAAATGGCGTCAATCTAATCAACACAGCTTTATATATTTCAATAACTTCATTATTCTATTCAAGAAATGAATATTTTCTTCAACACATGAATTTTCTTTTATTCAACACATGAATTTTATTCTTTCAATAACTTCATTATTCGTTACTTCATTATAAAAATCATATTTTTATTCTTTATATAATATAAAAATCATATTTTTATTCTTTCTACAATATAAAAATCATATTTTTATTCTTTTTACAATATCAAAATCATATTTTTATTCTTTCTATAAAAAAATCTAAACTTGTTTTAAATAAATAAATGAAAATCCTAGCTTTAATTTCATATAAAATATCTTAGCTTTAATTATAATCAGAAATCAGTTTTTCTATAATTAGAAATTAAAAACTTACTGCCTTTCGAAGAAGGAGGACAGTGGGATCGCAATTCGTCGGAGGGTGGTTCATTGGGCGGAGGGACTGGTCGCTGGTGGCGGGTGTGGGACCAGTGGGAGGCGGCGCAGCGCGTTTTAGTGGAGGGGGGCTAGGGCTTCCGCGGTTCGGGCTGGGGGAGTAGAAGGAGGAGAGAGGAAGAAAGGGGGAGGCGGCGGTTGGCCGTGAGGTGAGGCGGAGGGCGGCGGCTGGCCAGTGAGGGAGGGCGCGATTTCTTTTTGGTTTTTTTTAATTTTCTATTGAAATGAATCTCGGTGGGGAGGAAGAGGGATTTGGAGGGGGGGCTTAAGTGAAAATTAATATATATATATATATAATTATTTTTAAATTCCATATAGTTGACTTTTCATTCAAATCTCAAATCAAGCCCAACGACTGTCGTCCCTAGCTAATTATCCCCATTCCGAACACAATGGGATATGTTTCGTAACCCAATTCAGCTTTTACGATCAGTTTTTATCGAATTCAAATTATAAATCAGTATATATTGAATTTGAATGTACATTTCAATTTACCGGGGCCACATACAGACTCTAAAAATTCCAGAAAAATTCATTCTAGCTTCGTATTGATGATACAGTCCTAACAAAACTAATTTCGTCAAATTCTGAGACCGTTTGAAAAATGACCATTTTCCAGTCAATTAAAATTGACAAATCTGTCAAAACACGTTTTCCTTCGCCACACTTACATATTGATTCAGAAAATTACAAATTTTGGAATCTAGCAATAACTTGACATCGCGGATCCAACAAAAGTGGTTTCGTCGAAAACAGAGGTCGTTTGCAAAATCTCCATTTTTAAGGGCCAAAATTCCATTGCGACTATTCTGAATTTTCAACTGGGCATAACTTTGTATTCCCGCTATGAAATTTCAATTTTTAGGATTCGTTGGAAAGGTATTCTCAAATAGATTCAAATATTTTTTGTTTCGCTAAAATCCGGTTTATTTTGAATTCTGTACATTCATTTGAAATTTGAAATCGAATTTTCAAACTACCGCGCCATTTTCAATTTCTTTTATATTTAAAATAAAGTATTTATGTTCTAACGACGATCTATATAAATATATATGTTCTAATTCTATTCAAAAAAATTTCTCGTCATCATTATTTAAAATAATCCATTTTAAATATTCAAAATTCATCGAAATTGCCAAAATAAAAAATTTAAATTGGCTCAGATTTCCGGGTTGTTATAATGCTCGACAAAAAGGCACATGTTTAAATTTCATATGAGAATTTATATCCTATTGGGCAAGCCGCTTGGTTTTTTGATTTTCTTTTTGAATGAGAAAGGCCTAGAGAGGTGAGTTATAGTTGTACCAATTGAGCCGTACAAAGGAGACATTGGTGAAATCCACCGGAAATTTTAAGAAGTTATATTTTTTAGAAAATTTGATAAGTAGAAATCAATATATCGATATAATATATATAAATATATATAATTCAATAATGAAATAAACTTAAAATAGAATATTATAAACAAAAAGGAAATCAATAAATTTAAATACATTAAGAATAGAAAGCTAAACATATACACGTTTAAAAATGGATAATTAGCTATATATAATGTTGATTATTTGAGATAAGTGGTCTTGTCTGTTTTGAATTTAAGAATGTTACTCAGTTAAGGTCTGAGAGGTAATTATACCCCAACTTGATTGATTTCATTATCAGTTGATAAATAGAATGATTCAATCTCGAAGATTAACGTTAAATATATTTAATTGAATGTAGTATTTTTGGGTTGTTGTTACAATATGTTATGCAACATTCATTTTAACTCAAGTAAATGTAATTTGGAAACATTTACCAAATAAAATAAAGAATATTTTCCTAAGTATAAAATGAATGGTTTTGTGGAAGGGACAACTAAATGGAATTATTGTCCAATTTCAAATAAAGAATCTTTTCTAAGTATAGAAAATAAAGAAGGCAGAATATGGAAATTTTTCCATATAGCGTAAGAGGCCAAAGCATTAGAAAACATTTAGGCTAGAATATCGAAAGGAATTTGGGAAGTGGGTTGATTAATGAAATATTAGAAAGGGCAGTGATTGTTTGATGTTCAGTAAATAATATTTCCAGTTGGAAATTTGGATGGATGTTTTGTTTTTCTTCGATAGTTAAATAACCGACTATCAAAGTTATTGACCATCGTTGTCAAGACGATGAGACCAGTTGGATTTATTATCCGAAAACCACTCCGTATAGGCATAGGCGTTGCTAATTAGATTATGCTGTAGATAATTGAAGACGGAGAAAAATGCAAGTGTTTTTCTGCTTACAGGATAGTGCCTTCGGTTTTTCCAATCCCAGGACAACTTGTATGGATGAATGTCTGACAGAGTATGCCTAACGGATCACATAAGTTGATATTTTTAGGGTATTACGTTTGGTGGTGGAGGAATACATTCCTCTTAGCTTTTTATATCCGTAATATTTTTGGGAAGATCAACTAGTGGTTTGACGATGTGGCATTCAAAGTAAATAGTTGTGTGTTGTTCTAGAAAGGTAAATGTCACCTCAAGCCTCACAATCAAGAAATAAGAAAAATCGGGCAGACAACATGGCTAGTTGGGTCACACCCAAGAAGGGTGCATTATCACAGATCTATAGAAAATTGCATTTGTTCCTCTTTCGATTTTGTATCTTATGGGTTACGGTTGGAGGGCCTACAATTATGGATGATAATACATTTGATTCACTTAAGCTAAATGAGTGACCGGTCATGTGTGGCCAGGTTGCAAGATGTACTTGTTGAACCCAAGTGTAACCCCTCTAGAGTACACTAATTGAAAGGTGGTTCCATACCTTGTCATAGTCGGAATCCAATCTTCAGTAAGTGCCCTACAGTTTTTTATTTTTTACTACGTACATGGAGCGTGAGATGCAAGCATTCTGCTAATGGTTATTTATTTGATTAGACATTATTAAAATATCACCAGATTTTGATATCAAAAATGATTTGGGCTATGGTAAGGTAAAAACCATCCGTTTTTATGTGTGGATCGGTCTTACGATTATCTTTTCTTTCAAAAGGTTTTTAAAAGTTAAACAAAATGGTTGAAATTCACTCATACCAGTCCCATAACTGACCCATGGTTTATTTTGTTTGTTTTACCCTAAACTCTTGGGTGCCTAAATTTGTAAGGTTAGTCAAGTGTTTCTGGCTTTTACAAATACACTTGGAGGAGCTTGAAATAGGAGGCTTCACTGTTAGTTATTTAGAGTTATTTCCACTATGATGTATATGTGTTGTACTCTAATGATGTATGTAAGTACAGATATATGTTTTGTAATTCAAAAGGTTATTCAATATTTTTTTTTTCAGTTCAGCTGTGAGAGTTGATGTTTTCTTTTTTTCAATCTTCTATCTATTTTCTATTTCTTTAACCATAATGACTCGTATTTCTTTTCAATTTGGGTTGGAAGTATGTTGTTTTTAGCCAACTCAAATAGTACGGATTTGCAGACCTTTACAAATATAATGTTTTCCTTAAGGTCGATTAAACTGTATACTTATTTCATTTCATTAGTTGATAATTGTAATTCTTATATTATTTTTTATTTTAACAGAATAACATATACCTATGCTAACATGATATAAGCCTATTGATTCATCATACACATATGTACTCATGAGATGACCCAATTATTTATCGTGCTTACATCTAATCCAACCAGTCTCTCCGTATTGACGACGGAAAAATGGTAAAAACTTTGATAGTCTGTGATTTAACTATCAAAGAAAAATATGAGTGCAAACAACGATATTATTTCCAGATGGAAATTTTATCGATCAATCATCATTTAACATTTATCTCTTTAGTTCATTAATTTACTTATCTCATGTTTCCATATATTCTAAATTCTTATTTTCTATTATCAGAAAACATTTTTGATTCTTATTTGGAAAACATTTCCAAAACTCCTTCACTAGATTTAAATTGATGTTTAAATCAAACATTGCCATGCCAACTCAAACCATTTCACTCATTAACTAAATTCTCTTAACCACCTTCACTATCAAACCTTACCATTCCTTCACTATCAAACCTTACCATTCCTTAGTTAAGAAGGAAGTCAATCAAGTTGGGGGTATAATTACCTCTTAGACCTTAACTGAACAACGTTTTAACTTCGGAATAGTCAAAGTTTATCTTTTTAAATCTTTAACAAACTTCCTTATGTAACTCTCGGATTCTATTTACGAATCCACTTCTTTATTGAAAACATTGATTATAACGCTATCGTTATAAACCCTACTTCAGAAATATCTAACTTAACATCTAACTTTTTATTTCTTACTTTGAATAATTAACCTACTCTAATTTATCTATAAATAAATAAACCTTGATTTAAAAACCGGAAAGTAAATAATACTTTTCGCGAATTCGATATAATCGAATTCGACGATTTACTCTCTTTGAATAACTAATATTCGATTAACTTACTTTGAATAACTAATATTCGATTAGCTCACTTCGAATAACTTATATTCGATTAACTCCTTTCGAATAACTAAATTCGATTAACTCCTTTCGAATAACTAAACTTGATAACTCCTTTCGATTAAACTAATTGATAACCCCTTTCGAATAACTTAATTCGATAACTCCTTTCGATTAAACTAATCGATAACTCCTTTCGATTAAACTAAAATCGATAACTCCTTTCATTAAACTAATCGATAACTCCTTTCGATTAAACTAAAATCAATAACTCCTTTCGATTAAACTAATCAATAACTCCTTTCGATTAAACTAGCCGATAACTCCTTTTGATTAAACTAATCGATAACTCCTTTCGATTAAACTTATCGATAACTCCTTTGGATTAACTCATTTGGATTAACTCGGTTTGATTAACTCCTCTAGATTAACTCATTTTGATTAACACCTCTTGACTAACTTAACTTAATTAACTTGACTTGATTAAATCCTATCGAACAACTATGCTTATTTTAACTTATACTCGAATAACTATGTTTATTTTAACTCTATATCGAATAACTATATTCGATTTAACCTCATTTCGAATGACTAGATTCGATTTTCTCCTTTAACTCTATTCAAATAAATTATATTCGATTAACTCCTTCAACTCTATTGGTTAACTCTAAACGACTAACTCTATTCAATTAACCCTATTCGATATAACAAATATCTGACTAACTCTTGTTCGATTAACTCTATTCGAATAACTCTAGTTCGATTTAACACTAATTGATTAACTCTAACTGATTAACTATAACGACCCGAACTTCCCCGTGAAGGAAAGCCCAGATTGCTTTGAGGACAAGCAACATCATAACACGAACAAAAGAACATTTCATTGTTTATTACAACAATTCCATCAGAATACAAGAATATACAGAGTAGGAATAAATATAACACATCATAAAATATCAGAGATTTAAATACATTACTGCAGCGGAAAAATAATACAAAACATAACTAAAAGTAATACACGGATACAGAACTTTCCAAATATCGCTTTAGCTGTAAATCAGGATCCTGCGAATATAAATCTGCAAAACCAAAACTACTAGCTGCCCGTGCGTAAAATAGGGGCACCCAGAATTTAGGTTAAAACAATAAATTCCAGGTCAGTCATGTGACTGGTGTGAGAACTAAAACAGTTATTATTCTTTATTTTAAAGTTAGGTAAATCAAGGGACAACTCCGTATAACACGGAACGGGTTTCCACCCAAGAACAACAGTGCATAAAACAACAGCGCAATACTAAATAAAGAACAATGAAGCTGTTATAAGACCCAGGTCCCATCACACAATGCAACACAAGCCAGAGGATAGGGTTTTACCTTATAATAGCCAAAGAATGCTTGATACGCTAAATTTCATCTTTTATTGTTACTATAAGTGTATAGTGTCAAAACAATTTCAATCATAAGTATCAATCATAGACGGCATAAGTACCATATATCATGTCGCCAATACTAGGCTATACAATCAAAACCGCAAAGTCATGTATTGGAAATTGGGTTCCCATCTGTGAACCGAGGCAAAAGATAGTCCTCTACCGAATTTGAGACGCTCTAGCCCGCCCCTCAGGCAAGTGCTCAGTTAAGCCTTTGGATCGTCAGGGCCGGTCCACCGATGTGGATTAAAATGCCTGAACACTGCGTTTCCCCGCCCTTTGGGGCATCAATGAGCTAAATGACTCCATCAGCTCCACATAGTCACTGATATATCCGAGGCACCTCGCAATCCAACAACCACACAGGTGAAAATAATATAAATGTCAGGGATGGTAGGTCACTGACACCACCCTAGCTAGAAAGAAACGCATGCCCTCCCTGATGTCCTCTCCCGTTTCTGGTTCACAACCGGGGTGTGAGGGTCGCGAATCAACGCTACACAAAGCTATGCCACACATGCCGTGCTTTGATCATCAACCACAAGACTCTGCTTTTCAACAGAAACCTTGATCATATGCATCTTAGCATGCCACACAGGCAAACCACTCCATGCAACCGATATCCATCAATCACACAGAATGATATCCAATGTCAGACACACAGTCCATTTACAAGTCCATTCTGGATCTGAATGAAAACGGAGGCACCTTGTACCTCGCATATCCATCGATCTCCAAGTACGTCTGGATGTTCATCAACTGATTCCCTCCTCTTGGGTGTACAGCCCAATCAAGATCATCAGTAATCATCCAAACGTTTTGAAGACCTCCAGTCTTCGACTACCGTCTTCATGCTCGACACATCATCGATTCAATTATTCAGAATGGGATAAACCCGGCCTTTCCGAATAACTCGCGTATATAATAAACAAGTGTTTCACAAACACAACATACGCCTCATTCCAATTCAGAATATTCTTTTATTTAAATATTCTTACACTTTGGGAAAGGTTCCCATTAATTTTATGAAAGATAAATTCTTTAAATTTATTCTTTAATCTTCTTTTGAATATCAATTCAAACCAAATTATGGTTTATCCAAACTAGTCGGGATTAGCGAACCTTACCGAAGTAATCATTTGTTAAATTTCCCAACCCTAACCTATTCATCCCATGAAGTAAAACTGGTCATACTTCATCCTAACACCACGTTGTTATCGGTAAATTCAATTAACATTTCACGTTCAAATCTAATTAAAGATTTAACTATCGCCTGGAGCAAAACTGGCGATACTCCATTCTCTATCATTTCAATCTAATTATAGGTTCATTAAAAATCCACTTGGTTTTAATCTTCCAAAAAATCAATCTTAATGATTGTTTAACTTGGGAAATCATATCCTGTCTTTAAGTAGGTTAACGAACCAATGTCATTTAAAACACGATTCACGATAAACCCAAAATCACATTCCATTTACAATGGAATCTTCATGGAAAACAAATCGATATATATAATCGTTATAAACTTCCATATCCGACTAATAGTATAAATGGAATAACGGCAAAGCCTTTTAAATTCCAGATATATTAGTTGTCTTCCTCCACAGAAATTCACTTCGATTATTACCAAATCGAATTCCATTCCATTCCAATTTATTTTATTAAATATGGAAAACTTTACTTTGAAAAATCTCCTTTAAATCTTAACAAAAGATTTATAAGTTCCAAATCACATTTCACTGTAAATCGGGTTAAAGAACGAATGTTGTTAAAACACAATTCACGATAAACCCAATTCACATTCCATTAATTATCGGGTTAAAGAACAAATGTTATTTAAAACACCATTCACGATAAACCCAAAAATCAATTCAAATTCAGTTCCAATTAAATATCCTTTAATTGGTATACTTATTAAATCTAAATAAAAAGATTTAATCTTTTTCTCAACTGGGTTTAAGAACAGTGTTAATGAAGACACCATTCATGACAAAACCAAATCCCATTTGATATTAAATACAAGGCTCTGAATTTAAAATATATTGGCTTATATTCAATATCAAATTCTACGACCAACAAATATCGTATTGGAAATAACGATATAAATATATCTTTCAAATTTCCATTACAATATCTGTATAATCATGAAATACAACATCGAAATGTTCCAAAGACAATTTCGATTCAAATCCATTCCAATTCAATTATTGGAAATTCTGGTTACTTTTAAAACCCTTTCAAATCCAATTTATTTATTTCAAAAATAAATGGATTATAATTTTAGTTCAAAACTAGTTCATTTCGATAAAAATCTACTTTTATCTTTTCAAATATGGAGTTTTCCATCCCAATTCTTTCCAAATCATTTCTTACGATTTTACACAAATTATTACTATTTTTAATAATTTTATCAAGGCCCGTACAGTCGATTTCCATCAACGGCCATGGAACTGCACTTAAAACGACCTTTTCCAAATTTGATTTGGACTTAATTCCAAATCCAACCGTTAGATTTAAAATCTCTAATATTCTTAGAAAGCTCTTTTCGATACGAACCCAACAGTTCTAGTTTTAGGAGAATCCGACGATCGGATCTCCGTAATGTCCGTTCGAAGTCAATGGTCGAAATTCACGAACTGTCACAGCGCGACGCGTTCTATTCAGGCCATTATATATATAATATAAGTATATTATATATATTTCATTGCTTTCCTTTTAAAAACGTATTTTATAAATTGTTTTAAATTCGTTTTCGAAACGATTTCAACTTTATATTCAATTTCAAATCAAAATTGAATATTCCACATCATCGATATATAAATGATAATATTTTCAAAACATTCGATTTTGAAATCAATTCCTTTTCGATATTCATTATAAAAATGAATAAAATCGATAAAAATATCGTTCGTGTCAAAATGGCGCATATCTAATCAACACGGCTTTATATATTTCAATCACTTCGTTATTCTATTCAACAAATGAATATATATTTTTATTCAACACATGAATATTATTTTATTCAACACATGAATATATATTTTATTCAACACATGAATTTTCTTTTATTCAACACATGAATATATATTTTATTCAACACATGAATTTTCTTTTATTCAACACATGAATTTTCCTTTATTCAACACATGAATATATATTTTATAATATTATTTATTTTCCAAATTGGAATGAAGCCCAGTAAATTACCATATAATGTTAATTATATAGATTCCCTACAACACATGTATATAATGGCAACGATAAATAATCAACCACCATCCAGAGTACACCACACAACTGCATAAGCATTAAATATAAATAATTAACACTTACACAGTCTGTCAACCAATCGTTCGACATACAGCTAAATAATTGGGATTAGTGTACGCCAAATATCATCCCAACACCTGTGTGGGGTTTCAAATCAACAAACACAGATTTTTATTTGTGCAGTTGGGCGACGTGTAAAATTTATCGTCCCAATCAATATCAGTCAAATGAGTGTACATAAACAAATCGTCCGATTTGTTTATAAATATTTATTTTATATACATGTTAAAAATTATATTTTTAACTATAAAATATTTATTCATTCCACATCACACAATATAATTTCACAACACATCAATCAAACAAACAAGTCATCCATGGTCTGTGGACGACGGGTGTCAGTTGCTGTTAAGCACCGTCTGCATCCTAGTATATATTTCAACTAGAAAACAAATTAAAAGTGAGGAGTTCTCACCCATAAGCTAAACCAAATGCCGGGACTCTTCTTATGTAGAAAATCTTCGCTGTGCTTCCATCGATCTGTTTCACACGGTGTACGTTAAAAATCAGGTTTTTAAACAATGATCTTTATAAATAAAAATCACATTTTTATATATTGCTTCTTTCTATATAAAAATTATATTTTTATTTCAAAATCTAAATTATAAAAATCATATCTTTATCTTCGCTACTTCATAATAAAAATCGAATCTTTATGCCGCTACTTCATATGTAGAAATCTAATTTTTCTTTTCAACATAAAAATCATATTTTTATTTCCTCTGTTATATAAAAATCATATTTTTATTATCTCTGTAATATAAAAATCATATTTTTATTATCTCTGTAATATAAAAATCATATTTTTATTCGCTATTCATAGGTATAACAATCAATTTTTTTTTTACCGATGCTTATGTAATAAAAACTGAAAGAAAATAAATAAATAAAGTAATGTAAAATAAAATAAAAAAAACTTAAAAACTCACTGTTATATACGAAGAAGGGGGGCGAGTGCTGTGCGGCGGCGCCGGAGGGTTTGCTGGTGGCAGGTGGTGCAGGCGGAGGGCTCGGTTGGGCAGCGCGCCATCTGTTTTGGCATTGATCTTTGCGTGAGGCCTGGGGCTCGCGGTTTCAGGAGGTGGCGGTTTACTTTGATCCGGTGGAGGTGGAGGCTGATGGGAGGGGTGCGACGGAGACTGGCGGCGGTGCTGGGACCATCGGTGGGCGGCGCAGCGGCTAAGGGGGGGAATGATGAGGTCGAATCGGGTTTTTTTCTTCTTTTTGGATCTAAAGTTAATGACGGGGAAAAAGAATATAAGGGTTAACTAATGAATTTAAATATTAATTTAATTTAATTCTATTACAAAAAGTAACTTTTTCTTTTGAGCTACAAATAGAACTCACCGACTGTCATCCCTAACTAATTACCCTCATTCTGGAACACAATGGGCATGTTTTGTAACCCAATTTGATCATTATGATCAGTTTTCGTTAGATTCAAAATATAAATCAATATATATTTAATTTAACGTGCATTTCAATTTACCGGGGTCACATACGGACTTTTAATATTCCTGAAAAATATTTTCTAGCTTCGTATTGACGATATGGTCCTAACAAAACTAATTTCGTCAAACTAAAAGTATTTTTTAGTAAGTTCCCGTTAGAAAAATCTGAGAGCTCTCCTCCAAGAAACTCCTGCAGCCATGGCTGCCCCTTTTTTTCAAGAATCCGATTTTCGAGGACAATCCAACCTCTAAAGAGGGTCCTTCTTTCTCTTCTAATCCTCCTAACCTCACTCCCAAACCTTCTCATCCATCTCCTGATTTTTTAGTGGATGAGGAAGGCTTTACTAGAGTTGTCAATCGCAAAAAAGGAGCGAAAGACACGAGACCCATCTTCTTTCCTAAGAATACTGTCCATTCGAGAAAGGCAGCGGGTTCCACTAAAAGTGCATACAAAATCCAAGCAAAAGCCTTACCCCTCCTCAAACGGAGCGCGATACTAACCAAGAAACCCAACAAAGATGGCAGAAGATCCAGTTCAGACACCAAAAGCCCCTGCCAAAGATCTTAAGGCATCTTCATGGGCAGATCTTGTCAAGAAAAGCAATGAAGATTCGAACTTTGACTTAACTTTTATTGAGCCAGTAGAAACGATTGCTGAAAGAATAGTTGTGGTATCTGAAGAAATATGTAATCGCATCGAAGGTAAATGGGAACTTTCTATTGTTGCTTATGTTTTTGGAAAGAGACCAGCATACCATTATTTCATGAATTTTGTTGTAAGAACATGGAACCCGAGCGGTTCATTTGAAATCTTTACTAGAGAGAATGGGTTCTTGATACTTAGATTCATAAATGCTGAAGATAGCGAAAAGCTTTTGAACGGAGGTCCCCATTTTATAAATGGAAAGCTGATTATTTTAAAAAAAATGGTCAAAGAAAGTAGTTCTTGATCGAGATTTATTGAGTACCATGCCTATATGGATTCGATTACCAGAGCTGAATCTTCTTTTTTGGGGTAAATAGATTTTTAGCGCGATTGGGAGTCTTTTTGGAATTCCATTAAAGATGGACGAACAAACAGCTAAGGAAACAAGGTTGAGTTATGCGAGACTACTTGTTGAAATTAAAGCGGATGTTGATCTACCTAATGAGGCTTCTATCTACACGCATGACGGAGAGTTCATCTCTCAACCAATCACATACGAAACTATACCAGATAGATGTATATTCTGCAAGTGTTTCAGACACACTACTGATCTTTGTCCGATCAACAAGGATCAGCAAAATCAGCTAAAAGACGATGAAATAAACGTCAATAATTCCAATGGTAAAGAATCTGAAATCATTTCAGATTTCATTAACACAGAAATGAATGCAACCGGATCTAATTCAGCATCTATGGTCAATAACCCTAATCATGCAGTTATTAACAAGATAATAGGCCAGGATGAGATGAATATTGATGCACCTTCACTGCATTCGACACAAGGACATAACAGCCACAAACATACGGCTGAAACTCCTTCAGATTTTGCAATCTCCTCTAGAAAAATGCAGAACCCATATGTGTCAGTCCCCAAAGTGGGAATAAACTCTGAAATTCCCACATGTGCAATGGACAAAACAATATCATAAAATACAAAGGAAAAAGTATCATAGGGATCCTACATTATTCAGACTCTAGGGACCCCTCCACTCTCAAAAGTCGCAAGAATTATTACAGATACAACAAAAAGCTCAAAAAACAATTATATGGAAAATTGCAGTGAGCTTCTTGATGCATATCCTATATATACTGACGTCTCATTGTTGGCTGATGGTCTAGCTCCATCCAAATCTAACATCACCATTGAAAACATCCAGGAAGCTGTAAACCAATCTATTGCTGCAGCTACGCCGTCAATGGCTGCTCCCCCTATAAGCAGAAAAGAAAAAAGGCAGAACCAAGAGCCTAACAAACATAGCTATTGCAGAAGACACTGAAGATGACAAAGATCATGACTTCAGAAACAAATACATTAGCAGAAATGATAAATGGGACAAACAACTAAAGCCTACGGACAAAAGCAGCTACAAAAAAAGTGGCAAACGGGTGGGAGTTAAAGTGGATAACAAAAGGAACAGCGGTCCTCCTTAGGTACTATGTTCTTTTTCTTTTGCATTTTTTAAAATAGTTTTTTATATGGATATAATTGCATGGAATTTAAGGGGTCTCAATTCCCCTGAAAGACAGTTAGATTTAGTTAATTTTTTAGGAAAGCACAATCCCAGCATTATTGGTTTAATTGAACACAAACTCAATGATCAAAAGATCAATGATTTGCAATTTAAAATCTTTTCAAATTGGAGCATTATTAACAATAACCTGATGGGTGGAAATGGCAGGATCATGGTACTTTACAATCCTACCATTTGGTCACTCACAATTATTTCATTGATAAGCAATATATTCATTGCACTTTTCAAAATAAGGGTGGTTTTTCCACTTAAAATTACCTTTATTTATGCTTCCAACTTTGAAAATGATAGACATATGCTTTGGAATTATATTGAGCAGTTCAGTAATGTTATTAAAAGTCATTGGATGCTTATAGGGGATTTCAACACTGTTTTTCACAATAGTGAGAAAAAAAGGAGGCAATCCTATTCCTTTTGCTAAACTAAATAAGATTGCCTGTTTTATGTTGAAAACTGGATTAATAGAACCCTAAATTGCTGGCAATAAATTCACTTGGAAGTCAGGGTAGTTTAGAAATGTTCACTGCAAGCTAGACAGAGTTCTATTTAATCAGCATTTCATTGATTTTTTCCCTAACATCTACTGTAGTGCTTTACCACAAAATACTAGTGACCATACACCTATTTTGGTCACTCTCAGTACTAATAAGGGTAAAGTAAGTCTCTCCTTTCAGATTTGTCAATGGATGGGTGTATGAAAAAGACTACAAAGATACTATTTCCAATTGCTTTGATAACAACTACTATGGAACTGCTCAATTTAAGTTCAACAAAACCTTACAGCTGGTTAAGAACAACTTGAAAAATTGGAACTATTCTAGAAAAAGAAATGACATCAATTCTATTAGGAATGATTGTGATAAATTACAGGACGAATTAGATAACAATTACTCAGACTTGAAAAAGGCTGATGAATTTTTCAATGCTCAAGCCAAGTTAATTAATGCTCTTCATATTAGCTCGGTTAATCTCAAGCAAAAAAGCTAAAGTTGATTAGCTTACAGCTGGGGATGAAGCTAGTAAATTCTTTTATGCTAAGATGTCCAGTAGGAAAAATAGGAATAATATTGGTAAGATTATTGACAGTACAGGAAAGATAGTTAATGAAGCTACCATCATTGAGAAGGAAGCCATTAACTACTTTTCCTCTCTATATAACATTGATAAGCCTACTAATAATTTTCCTGATATTGAGTTTAAATATTTAGCTAATAACAATAGCACTGATATTCTGCTTGCCCCTATTAGACAAGAGGAGATTAAAAATATTATTTTTAATGCTAATAATGATAAAAGTCCAGGGCCTGATGGGTTTGGAGCAAAGTTTTACAAAACACATTGGGATGAGATGCAAAATACTCTTAGTGATTCTATTAAGGAATTTTTCATTTCTAGAAATTTTTTGAAGAACACTAACCACACTTATATCACCTTAATCCCAAAAGTTGAAAACCCACCAGGACTGGATGAGTACAGGCCAATTGCCTATTGCAATTTTATTTATAAAATTATTTCTTCCCTCTTGTGTAATAGGTTGAAATGTTTTTTAAAGTTTATTATTTTAGAAAACCAGAGTGCTTTCATACCTGGTAGATTAATCTCTGAAAACAGCTTATTAGCCCATGAGCTAATCAGGAATTTTAATATGAAAAACAGAAATCTCATGTGCATAAAGATTGATCTTCACAAAGATTTTGATAAAATTAATAGAAATTTTATCATTTATGTTATGCAGAAAATGGGCTTTGAGGAAAGATTTTGTGATTTGATCAAAGAGTGTATATGTAATGTGTCTTACTCTATTATGATAAATGGTTCCCCTAAGGGATTCATTCATAGCAGTAGAGGAATAAGGCAAGGTGACCCATTGTCACCTTACTTATTCTCTATTGTTATGGAATATTTCTCCATGCAAATGGAGATAGAAGTTCTTAAGGGAAACATCAAACCAATTAATAGGGTAAAGCCACACATTACACACCTCCTATATGCAGATGATATGCTTCTGTTTTTAAAAGCAGTGCTATTGCTGTTCACAAAATTTTAAATAATATGGAAAAATATGCTGGATTAGCTGTTAATCTTAATAAAAGCAAGGTGTATTTCAGCAAAGATGTCCTCATTAAAGATGAGATTTTAAATCTCCTAAAGTTTAAAGAGGGTAATCTTCCTGTCAAATACTTAGGGCTGCCTTTAAGTATTAATCAGGTTAATGATAGAGATTTCTTTAGATTGTTAGACATGATTCAGAACAAACTTGAAGGGTGGTCTGGCAAATTACTTTCTTTAGCCGGGAGGATGGATTTAACTCACACAGTCATCACTGCAATGGTTATCTACTAGGTCTAGTCTCACAACATTCCTAATAGTGTTATTACCAAAATTGATAAAATGTGCTCCAATTTTATATGGAGAGGTAAGTATCATAAAGTTGCATGGGACTTAGTGTGCAAGCCTAAAAAAATTGGAGGGCTTGGGCTTAGAAAAATTAAGGATATTGCTGAAGTTAGTAAATTTAAGCTTTTCTGGAAATTTCTAGATGGTACATCTCTTTGGTCCAGATGGATGAGAGCAAAATACTTAAAAACAATAAAAACTTCTGGACTGCTAGAAAAGAGATGCACCATTCCTATGTTTGGAAAAACATTTTGGACTGCAGAGAAACAGGTAGGAAATTTCTGCTTAGAAAGTTAAAGGATGGAAGTCAAACCAGTTTATGGTTTGACCCATGGATTAGTGGCAATTCATTAATCAATCTTCTAGGCTGGAACAACCTATACATACTAGGGGGGTTAATGACAGAGTGCAGAATATTATTTCAAATAACTATTGGAGCTTTTCTAATAGCCCTACTGCTAGTATTTTAAAAATGCTATTTTGGACATTCATATTGATCAGGATAGTTATAGGGATCATTGGTCCTGGATTTTGTGTTCCAAGGATAAATTCTCTTTTAAAAAAGTGTGGGAGTTTTTACAAGGAGAGGAAGTAGAGGTGAACCGGCATAAAATTATTTGGTGCAAAGCAAATAGTCCTAAAATGGCTCACTGTTCTTTTTTTGCTATTTTAAATAAGCTTCCAACTAGGGATAGATGTAGCAAATGGTTTAAAAATTCTGAAAACATTTGTCTTTTATGTAAAAAAGAGGTTGAAAGCTCCAATCACTTATTTTTTGACTGCATTTTCTCCCAGTACATCTCGATTAAAGCCAAATGCACTTTGGGGCTCAGTCATTCATCTGATACTATGAGCATTAGGGACAACATAGAGTTAATTCTAAAAAAAATTAAGCCTAAGTCCTACAATTTTAATAGAAACTGTGTTTTACTCACTACTTCTGTTTATTATATTTAGAGAGAAAGAAATCAGAGACTACACACTGGTAAGGAAACTAATTGCATCCAAGTCTAGAAAACTATTTATCATGACAGTGACATTATCATGAAAAAAGCCAACAGATTTGGCAATGAGAACAAGCATATATTTATGTCACATAAAGATATTGCAGATGTAGATAAACAGTTTGAAGATTTTTTACTTAATGGTAAGAAGCTCCCCAATAATAAGCTCTCAAGCCTCGAATTTGGTGATAGAAATCTTTGCCATGCCGATAGCCATCAACACTGCAAAGGAAACAAAGACTATATTCACACCAGTACAGATGCTTTATTCAAATCTGACGTCCTTACTGGGGCTTCCACAAACCCTGCATTCAATTCGAATGTTAGAAAGGGAAGTGGACTTAATTCTGATAATAAAGTGCGTGATTTTGTGAGTGATTCATATAGTAATCACAAGTTTTTACCTATGGCATAGCGTGGTTCCTCCAGCAGTGATCCAGATCTCACAAAGCACCTGGATAAGAAGAAATCAGAAGAAAAGATCAGATTTTTACACAGAATCGGGGATAGTCACTACAAAAGCAAGCTGAACAATCAGATTTATCACTTATTTGTTTGGTCCGAAGGAGAGAGTAGCTCTAACAACTCTGAGAACATCAACAGAGACTCATTTGGTATGAAGAGAAGCTTTGAAAGCATGGAAAATTCTGATTTAAAAGATATAAACTCAATAACTCACATCGAGCCTCTAGATCCCCCTTCGAGAAAGGATCGTATGCCTTTGAGACACTATGAAGTCAACCGTATGATGGTTTCGAGCAATCAAAGCAAGGATACTAACGAAGAGATGGTGTGGAAGCCGCCATGAAGAAAAACGGAATTTTTTCCACAGAGAAGCAGCCATTTTTGAGTTTTCTCGAGTGATTATGAGAGATTGGTTGTGTCGGCTAGGGTTTCTAACCCTTCACCTTTTGTTGTTTGCTGGTCTATGTACCCAGTTTATTGGGCCTTGGGCCTTTCACTTTTTTTATCCTGTTTAAAAAAAAAACTAATTTCGTCAAATTCCGAGACCGTTTGAAAAATGGCCATTTTCTGGTTGATCGAAATTGAGTAAAACTGATAAAACACATTTTCTTTTGCCATGCTCACAGAATGATTTCAAAAATTACGAATTTTGAAACCTAGCAATAACTTGACACCACAGATCCAACAAAAGTGGTTTCATCGAAAAAAGAGGTCGTTTGCAAAATTTCTATTTTCAAGGGCCAAAATTCCATAGCGACTATTATGAAATTTCAACTGGGCATAACTTTTTATTCCCGCTATGAAATTTCAATTTCTCGGATTCGTTGGAAAGATATTTTCAAATAGATTTTAATATTTTTGGTTTTGCCAAAATCCGGTTTATTTTGAATCCTGTACATTCATTTGAACATTGAAACCGAATTTTCAAACTACCGCGCCATTTCCAATTCCTTTTATAATCAAAATAAAATATTTATATTCTAACGAAGATCTAAATAAATATATACATTCTAATTCTATTCAAAATAAATTTATTGCCTCTATTATTTAAAATAATCCATTTTAATTATTCAAAATTCATTGAAATTGCCAAAATAAAAAATTTAAATTGGCTCGGATTTCCGGGTTATTACATTAACTCTAACTGGTTAACTCTAACTGATTAACTCCAACTGATTAACTCTAACTCTAATCAATTAACTCTAACTCTAATCGTTTAACTATAATTTGATTAACTCCTCTAATTCCTTTGATTAACTCTACGTCCAAATTCAGTTTCAAATATCGATGTTGAAATCGATTCTTACTTCTCTATATAAGTCCTGACTTATATATTCTATTTATCGAAGGATAAATATTTTACTTAATTTATAAAACCTTATTTATAAATTAATCTTCTTACTTTATCTGTTAAAATAGATTTCTCTTAAATATTCACCTTAAATTCATATTCTGTTATACCCGTGTGCGAAGCACGGGTCTGAACTTTCCTATGTAAAATTCTCTTTTCTCTCTTTTTATACAATTCTCTTTATTTATCAAATAATTCTCTTTTGATAATTCTATTTACTTCCTAAATAAATATTTCCTTTTATAACTTTATTTATTTTCTAAATAAATATTTCTATTTAATCTATTTGTAAATGCTTTACAAATATTTCCTTTTAAATTCTATTTGTAAATGTTTTACAAATATTTCCCTTTCCAATTCCATTTGTAAATGTTTTACAAATATTTCCCTTTCTATTTTATTTATAATTGTTTTACAAATATTCCTCTTTCTATTTGTTTTACAAATATTTCCCTTTTATATTTGTTTTACAAATATTTTCCTTTATCTTTGTTTTACAAAAAAATTCCTTTATATTTGTTTTACAAATAATTTTCTTTATAAAATCCCTTGATTTTATATATATTCCTTTATATTAAATCCTTTGATTTTATAAAGATTTCAATTTCAATATAACATTGAAAATTCTGTTTTCATATTCCAGTATTTGTTATGGTATTTAACATACCATATATTGCTGATCAATATTATCCAAACACACACAATCAACAACAAATTGTATATCACATCATATATCACAATATATGAAAAACAGTAAATAAATGTTGAGGAATCCAGTTGGATTCTTCCGACCTGTTTCCCTGCATCCATAGATGTTAAACACATAAATAACATCAATTTCATTTCCATATGAAATATTCTGCTAAACAGAATCAATATTTTATTAACGATTTATACATATATCGTTATCTATAATTTCAACCAATACACAAGCAATTCAACCAAACAGTTAAAACACAACAATCAATAAATGATTAACAGTTCTAAAAATACGTCATAAAAATATAAATGTTCAAAGTTGGTGAGTTTTACTCACATTTCACGTTAATCGTTAAATAACGATTTGTGTTTGTTGATTCAGACTGACAACTTATTTTGCTATAGATTGTAACGAGCTCAAATCCACTCCCAGTCAGTTCCATGGTGTAGCCACCGTTCATACGATCCTAATGGATCAGACCATTTGAAATTATGATATAGTATGACCCAGATATAACATTTACAAGTTAGACAGTTTTTAAATAGTTTTAATTTAAATAAAACTTGGTTATCAGGCCTCTCACCCTTTAATAAATCCCATACCCACTTGGTTTCTCCACCCGTTCAAATACTATTCCTTCTTCTTCTCAGGAACTGGAAACGTGACTTCCTCCCTGAATACACAGCGCCTCCTTCAACCTCTCTCATCTTCTTCCATGCTTCATGAAATCCCAAACTACCAAACCATTTCGATCCCCTACGAAATCTCTACCAACCAGTCTCCTCAATCCCACACTCGATCACCTCCTGCCAATTCCGACGCTCACTCAAGGTCACGATCTCTAGTACAGAACATCGACGGAAAAAGTAACGGAAACCTTCCAAGTTTCGTACACGGGTGCGGTTTCACACCGTAATCCCAAAAACAATAGTGAATTGAACCAATACTTCCTCGTTTTGGCAAAAATCTCAACCCTAGAAATCGCTGAACAATCCCAGCGAACCCAGACTTTGATCGAGCTTCCCAAATCCAGTACTAACACGAAGCTCTTGCTTTGCCGATCTCTACAAACTAGTTATCATAAATTAAGAGATTTTATTTCGATTTGTTTGTATTTTATTCCGATGGGAACTTTACTGGAGAAGTTAAAAATGTTGGTGGCTCATTTTTTTTTTTTTGCGTTTATAAAGGTGAGGGTGAGGCTGAGAAAGGATAACGTGTATTGTTTGGGTTCATAAGTTAGGATTTTTTAATTAATATTTTATTTTGCCAATTTCTCATTGTATCTGCCTTCTAAAAATCCTTATGGTTACATACGATACCTAAAAATCACAAAACTGGACATGTAGCTACAGTTCGACATTATGGTAACTGGTTTCGTCGAATTCCGACTCCATTTGCTCACACAACGTATTTTTAACCGTTAAAATATCAAATGTTTTTTCACATTAAAATCCCGTATGGCCACATACTAACTTCAAAAATCACGGAAATTGAAATCTAGCAATAATTTAGTATTGCGGATCCAAAAAAATTAGTCTCGTCGAATTTCGACTTCGTTTGCAAAACTGGCTATTTTTTTAAAGCTCTAAATAACCTTTTTTTTTAATATATAAATATATTTAGAAACAATTAAATTTAATATTTAAAAATAAATATTATCGTATATATTCACAACAGAATATCATACTGCTCTAGAATATTCCTATATGAATTTCTAACTCGATATTTCATATCCCGATTAAATCGATATTCGATTTATAATGAAATTCCTTTTTGAAATATAAATAAATCATTATAAATCATAAAGGAATTCCATAGCGACTTTTCAAAAGTTTGGTTTGGACATAAATCAAAATCTACACGACGAAATCCCGAATTTTCTCTTTCATTAGAAAAATATACTTCACCAGCTCTGAACGTTTCTTGTTTCACAGAAATCCGACATAAAATGACTTCTGTAAATTCGTTTAAAAGTTCGAATTGCCAAATTACAAACTACCGCGCCATTTCGAGCTCGATTATATTTATAATATAATTAATACGTTCAATTGTCGTTTATATAATATATTCGTTAATATAATTCAACTCTAAACTGAATTATATATTATAAATTTGTCCAGCTCACATTATATTGTGAATTCCACTAATTCTGATTATTTCAAAATTAAATATATTATTTAACTATTATTTTAATTAAATACTCAAGGTTATTTAATTTAAACCATTTTAAATTACCAAACCATATTTTAAATAATTAAATAAATTATTTATTCGACCGAAAAAATACGGGACATTACATTCTTCCCCCCTTAAAATAATTTCGTCCTCGAAATTGTTAGGTAGAAAACAAACCCCATTAATTGTGTTACAAATTATTTGTTTACTTCTAAATTTCTGTTTCGCTGAACCAATAAACTTCAATTAAATTATTAATTTATTTTGACTAACGAAAATTTTCAAAAATTCTAAAATTTTTCCTAACTCCTTAAAATTTCAAAAAAATTTCGCCAGCACTTCCTTTGTACTGGTCAATAGCTCAAACTCCAACTCGCCTCACTAGGCCTTCTTCAACCCAAAAGAAAATCAAACAGCCAAATGGCTCATAAATCTCAGGCTTATACCAAATATAAACTTGTACCTTTTTGTCGGGCATATCAAATTTATCACTTCCATCTGCTGTTAATTCAACATATACCAATGTTATCCCAACCAAACTCCAATCAATTCATTCTCAAACCAAATCATTCACTTATACCAAAGTCAAATTTCATTTCAATATCGAGTTTCATTTCAATTCCAAACTCTTAACTCCACTAATCCGGTTCTATTTCAAATTCCGATCACATAAATCCAAATTTTTCGATAACATTCTAATCCAATTCATCTTCAATTTGCTTTTGCACATTTCAGTTCAATTTCCACCTAATCGGCTTTAATTCAATTTCAGTTTGCTTTCCCAAATTTCAATTCAATTTGGTTTTAATTCAAACAGTCTTTCCCAGGGAATTTTAAACAGTTCACCATATCGAAAATCAACTTTCCTTTTTAGGATTCAAAACAACTTGCTTTTCTCTAATCAATTAAAAAACAAAACCTTTGGTAGTAATCTGTTACTTAGAACTTGAAAATGAACACTGATGATGCTGCACAGTCATCAGCAGAATTATTTTCCAGCCATCGAAGTGAGTTCAATACTATATCACTTTCAAAACCATTCTAAACACTTCCATTTTGAAATTCATTTTCAAAATACTATTCCCAATGCTTGTAAAATAAATTAAAATCTCCCCGGATTTTAAAATTCTCATATATTCAATTCAAATCGATTTACAAACACCCTTCTAATTTTCAGGGTTTTAATTTCAATTCTGATTTAAATTCAGATTTAATTCATCTGATTCCACGTATTTCACTTATATGAATTCTGATTGGTTATTTATCTAACCACTCAATTTATAATCTTACTCGATTATAATAACAACAAATATATCCAATATATTATAATTCCAATATGTATATTTTCTCTATATCAAAATATACTTTGGGTAAAATTATTACCATTTTCCCTCTTTTCAAAACATATCGTGTCGACCCATCGTATTCGAGTGTTTATAAATCCCTACCGATACAGTGGATCAAACTAATCGACCAAAACCCATAAACAACTCAAACAATAAATCTCCACAATATAAAATCATTTTGTATTGAATAACAAATACACAACTCAATCTAGGGTATTACTAACCCCATCTCTACTAAGTCACGCCACAGAGCCAAGGTAATAACTTAACCTCGAGCTCCGATACCAACTGTAGTGTCCCGAAATTCCGGTCCAATTTGAGCTGACCAAATAACGCAAGTCCAACCCCAATTGCACTGGAAAACAGAAAACTAATGGAAAGAAAATAGAGAGTGAGAATAGATAAGATAGAAACTTAGAATAGAAGAAGGAGAAGAACATACAACATCAGAGTAAACACGAATCTCACAGCGGAACGAATTAATATAATTCATAACATAACTTTGACATGAAACAGTATCTATGTACAATACCATTATTAGAGTATAATACTTACAACACAGCGGAAATAACAATAGCTATATAATCCTGAAGCCTTCTGCTCCAGCTTTCAAGTATCTGTAAATCCCGACTACTTGACTGCCCGTACAAAATTGGGCACCCAAGAGTTTAGGGAAAACAAAACAAAATAAACTCTGGGTTAATCATGTCACTGCTGTGAGTAAACTCAAATTATTTGATTTAGCTTTCAAAATCCTTTTGAAACAAAGGATAATCATAAGACCGACTCACATTTCGCGTTAATCGTTAAATAACGATTTGCATCTGTTGATTCAGACAGACAATTTATTTCGCTATAGATTATAACGTAGCTCAAATCCACTCCTAGTCAGTTCCATGGTGTAGCCACCGTTCAAACGATCCCAACGGATCAGACTGTTCGAAATTCTGATATCGGATGACCCAGATATAACATTTACAAGTTAGACAGTTTTTAAATAGTTTTAATTTAAATAAAACTTGGTTATCGGGCCTCTCACCCTTTAATAAAGCCCATACCCACTTGGTTTCTCCACCCATTCAAATATTGTTCCTTCTTCTTCTCAGGAACTGAAAACGCGACTTCCTCCTTAAATACACAGCGCCTCCTTCATCCTCTCTCATCTCCTTTCATGCTTCATGAAATCCCAAACTACCAACACCATTTCGATCCCCTACGAAATCTCTACCAACCTGTCTCCTCAATCCCACACTAGATCACCCACTACCAATTCGGACGCTCACTCAAGGTCGCAATCTCCAGTACAGAACATCAACGGAAAAAATAACGGAAACCTTCCAAGTTTCGTACACGAGTCCGGTTTCACACCCTAATCCCAAAAATAATAGTGAATTGAACCAATACTTCCTCGTTTTGGCAAAAACCTCAACCCTAGAAATCACGGAAAAATCCCAGCGAACCCAGACTTTGATCGAGCTACCCAAAACTAGTACTAACGCGAAGTTCTTGCTTTGCCGATCCCTACAAACTAGTTTTCATGAATTAAGAGATTTTATTTTGATTTGTTTGTATTTTATTTCGATGGGAACTTTACTGGAGAAATGAAAAATGTTGGCGGCTCATTTTTTTTCTTGCGTTTATAAAGGTGAGGGTGAGACTGAGAAAGGATAACGTGTACTGTTTGGGTTCATAAGTTAGGATATTTTTTTAATTAATATTTTTATATTTTATTTTTCCAATTTCTCATTGTATCTGCCTTCTAAAAATCCTTATGATTGCATGCGATACCTAAAAATCACAAATCTAGACACGTAGCTAGAGTTCGACATTACGATCCCAACGAAATTGGTTTCGTCGAATTCCGACTCCGTTTGATCAAACAGCGTATTTTTAACCGTCAAAATATCGAATGTTTTTCACATTAAAATCCCGTACGGCCACATACTGACTTCAAAAATCATGGAAATTGAAATCTAGCAATAATTTAATATTGCGGATTCAAAAAAATTAGTTTCGTCGAATTTCGACTTCATTTGCAAAACTGGCTATTTTTTTAAAGCTCTAAATAACCTTTTTTTTTAATATATAAATATATTTAAAAACAATTAAATTTAATATTTAAAAATAAATATTATCGTATATATTCACAACAGAATATCATACTGCTCTAGAATATTCCTATATGAATTTCTAACTCGGTATTTCAAATCCCGATTAAATCGATATTCGATTTATAACGAAATTCCTTTTATATATATAATAAATTGTTATAAATCATAAAGGAATTCCATAGCGATTTTTCTAAAATTTGATTTGGACATAAATCAAAATCTACATGACGAAATCCCGATTTTTCTCTTCCATTAGAAAAATATACTTCACCAGCTCTGAATGTTTCTTGTTTCACAGAAATCCGACTTAAAACGGCTTCTGTATATTCGTTTAATGTTCGAATCGCCAAATTACGAATTGCCGCGCCATTTCGAGCTCGATTATATTTATAATATAATTAATACGTTCAACTGTCATTTATATAATATATTTGTTAATATAATTCAACTCTAAACTGAATTATATATTATAAATTTGTCCAGTTCACATTATATTGTAAATTCCACTAATTCTGATTATTTCAGAATTAAATATATTATTTATGTTAACGCATAAGAAGGATAAGTGAGTCATATCGCTTTAACTAAGTCATGAAAATCATGTCGCTTTAACTAAGTCATGAGAGTCATGTCGCAAGGGAGGAAGTCCAATCATATCGCACCTATTCATATCGTGCAAGCAAGTCATAAAACTTCCAGCAATCATGACGTTCTGATATCATAGTGAAGTTCTCTTCATCTCGCAAGTCAGCATGGCGTCACTGGTTCATACAATGAAGACCGTGTCGCTCAGATTCTAAAGGGTAAGGCAAGAACCACGCCATAGTGCTCTATGTCGTATAACAATATGAAATAGGTCGTTGTAAAGTCATGCCGTGCCCTATTTATAGCAACAAAGCTAAAGCAAGTCGTCATCCGACATGGCGACGTGACATGCCATAAGCCCAAAACAGTAAGAAGCATACGGGCATACGACATGAGTCATGCCGCCCTGCCTCCGTATCGTTCTACGATATAACAGCTAAATCGCCGTTCAAGATTTGGACCGAAACCATGTCGCGAGAGCTAAGTCAGACTCAAGAAACACGCCATGCCGTCTTGCCCTTATGTCGTAACCTACTCATGCCGCATCCAGCTGTCATCCGAATGACATACCATCATGATGTGTCGTGTTGCAAGCTCAAGGCGTTGAACGGGACAATGTTGCGGTATAAGTCATGACGTCCTAACGGCGGGAGTCAAGGCGATCTCAGAAGGATAAGATTCATGCCAGTCAGTGGCATGACATTATTTTACTTATATCATCCATGTCGTTCAGTGACATGATGTACAAGTCGTAGAAGGAGTATGATATGAAGATGGGATTAGCGTTATGTCGTGACTGAGATAAGTCGTGCCCCATAATACCGTAGCCATTTCAGAGGCGCACAGAAGCTTTAAGTCGAAGGAACCAGTTATGTCGCATCAAATCATGTCGCCATATGACTTGACTCATGGCAGTTTTTGTCAGCTAATTGCGAAACTGCCATCTGGTCTGAAAATCACCTATAAATACCCCTCATAATTCATTTGGAAGGGGGACCGAAACTTCATTCTTGCAAGGAGACTCCGTCAAATTCAAAGCTCATTTACAACTTCTCTAATGGCTTCTATGGATTCATCAACACTTTTCTAACTCCATGAAGATCAAATCCAAGTTAATGATCGTTAGATCTTTCTATAATTGAATCTAAACACCCTCAATCTCATTCAAGCTACACCATAAATCTCTCAAGCATCATTCAAATGATCTCTAATCCTCTTCGAAGCCTAAATCGAATGCTAGTTCACTATGAAATCTATGAAGATCATGGGAAAAGATCAAAGCACATAAGTGGTTGAATATTCATCACAAAGCTAAACCTCTTTCCTTTTCTTCGCCAAACTCAAGTGAAAGTAGATCGTCAAGAGAGTGAAAAGAAAGAAATAATTGCAATGAGAGAAAATTCATATGTTGTAAACTTGAATATCATAATGAGAATTGATTGAAAGTGGATGTAGATTCATATTGAATCAAACCATTATAAAAATTCCTTTGTGTTCTTACTTTTTTTTATTCGTTTAATTTGTGATTACACGGTTCCATATTCTTACCGAATCGGTGAAGTGTAGCTTTACACCTTTGGTGTTTGGTCCCAAAATTTGGAGCAAACATTTGGTGCCCACCGTGGGGCCCAGACTGCCAATCCATTTCTCGCTATCTCACAAGGTAGAAGGTCCTGCATTGGAATTTTGAGTGCACTCCGATTATCTAAGTTGTCTGAATTGAGATATTTACCTCTAAAGCCATGGGTAAGCCTGGTAGACCATCAAAGAAAGCTACAAGTAAAAGTGTCGAAAATGTCGATAATGCCACTAACATGGAAAACACCCCGCCTACTAATCAGTTTGAAGTCGGTGAAAGTTCTAAAGCCGGAACTGCTGTAACAAGGAGGGAGTTGGATGAAGTGGCAGCAGGACTGACATGTCGAATTGATATTGCGAATGAGGCCATAATGAAGAAGCTTGAAACCATGTTCGCCATGCAAGCTGCAACGACCAAAGTTACCATGAGTGCAAATCATCTTAAAACTGCTAAAACCATTGGAACGGAAGATACTGGATCTTCTTCCTCAAGCCCGAATAAAGGAAATTCTGTCCAAGGGATTGCAAATCCTAGTCATAGGGGAATGAGGCCACCTGCTCATAACCACTCTGGAAAAGCGACCCCTCAACAAGCGTTTGGTTCAACCAAAGGGGCACTTCCCATGCGAGAGGTCCAGGGCCCTAGAATCTGAACCGTGATCATTTGCACGGGCAAACATCCGGTAAAGAGGAAGGCATCCGCCCCGTGGACCAACTCAATGAGGAGGAGCGTATATTCGAAATTGTACAAATGATTATGAATGAGAGCCAGAAAAAGGTGGATGATGAGAAGGAATGGAGATTTTTTCCCACAAAAACCCCACTTACAGAAATAATAAAAATGGCGCCATATCCAAATAAATTCAAACCCCCGGTTGTACAAGCTTATAATGGAACCGGCGATCCCAACGTGTTCCTATTCAAGTATGATCAGCACATGGATGAGGCACGTGCTACTGACGAGCTCGAATGTTTATACTTCCCCACTTACTTGGAGGGAGTAGCTTCACTCTGGTTCACAAAACTCACGCCCAAATCCGTAGATGACTTTGCCACCTTGGCCAAGCTGTTCAGACAGCAATTCAGGCTTCAAGCGACTAAGGTTCATGATGTGATGGAGCTGAATGAGCTGGAACAAGCGCCAGGGGAATCCATTAAAACCTTTCTTTCTCACATAGCTGCGGCCGAAACAAAATCCAATAAAACCTTGATGGCTCTAAAAGGAGGTATAAATAAAAGGACCAAACTCGGGCGGTGGATCAAGAAGAAGAAGCCCGCGACTCTCGAAGAGCTATTTGACAAGGCAGAGAAAAATATAGGGGTGGATGAGGATCCGGCCTATACATTAGAAGCTACAAAAAATAAAGAGCCGTCAGAGAAAAAAGATGTAAATGTGCAAGGAGGACAGAAAAACGCCAGAAGAAATCAAAAAAGGGGGAATGAAGAGAAAGATGGTCGAAACAACAAAAAGCTTCGTTTCTTCAAGAATTCTGAAATGACCCACCTTAACGATACCATAGAAAACATTTATATGGTGACCAAAGACACTGAAGAATACCCAGAGCCAGGGAAGTTGAGAGTCATTGATAACGCAATAAAGTTCCGTAGGTTCTGCCGATTTCATAACCAGCCGGGGCATAGCACGAACAAATGTAGACATTTGAAAAGCTTAATTGAAGAACTGATAAGGAAAAACAGGCTTCAACAGTATACAAAGAACTCCTAGAATGCTCAAGGAGCTCAAGACCAAGGAGCCTCTACATGACAACCTAAACAAAATGAGAATGCTTCAGTTGCCGCTATACCAAGGATGATCATAAACACCATTTCAGGAGGCCCCTAGCCGGTTGGGAAAAGCTGGGGGGACATGGTGAAGTATGCTCATGAGGTGAAGGACTTTTCGAAAAGAGATGAACTCATGATTATCAATGAGGTTTTATCAGCAAAAGTTCTGAGAATCCTGCGAGACGACATCACATTTAAAGATGAAGATCCGACTGGGATCATAACACCTACAGAGGATCCAATGGTGATAACCATCGGTTTGGGCCCAGCCATAGTTAGAAGGGTGTTAGTCGATAGCGGAGCATCAATTAATATCTTCTTCTTTAGCGCATTCCATAGAATGAAGCTTTAAATGGGCGATGTAAAAGCCTGTCAGAACAAGGTCCACGGATTCACTGGTCAACCTGTTCAACCAACTGGTGTTATCAGTCTACTAGTAGAGCTCGGAGAAGGAGAGCAGAAAGTCGCACTGGTATAGGACTTTGTTATAATTGATGAACCCTCTGCTTACAATGCCTTCCTAGGAAGATCTACTTTTGCAGCATTCAGAATAACTATGGCTCCGTGGTGCCTCACTATGGAATTCCCAACAGAGAATGGTGTTGGCACAATTATAGGTGATCAACAAGCGGCAAGAGAGTGTTATTTGGTTGAATTGGCAGAGGCAAGGAAGAAGGAATTGAAGAAGGATGTAGAGCAGTCGCTCCGCATCCAAAAGCCCTTTTATAGCAACTAAAGCAAAACCCCCATACTGGTGAGCACAGTGGCGCTCGGAAAACGATTGATCCAAGGAAAACAGTATGGGGGAAAATAGAGCGCGCCGGCCGAAGATACTATCCCCGTTCCAGTATCCGACAAGAAACCTAACCAGATCTTGAAGATAGGATCTGAGCTAGGTATGAAGCTGCAAAATGAATTAATCTTGTTTTTAAAAGCAAACTTAGATGTATTTGCCTAGGAACACTCAGATATGTGTGGGATCCCACCGAATGTAATTGTTCATAAGTTGAATATAAATCAAAAGTTGACTCCTGTGAAACAAAAAAGACGAATGCAGGGATTTGAAAGATCCAAGGCTCTAAAAGAAGAAGTAGATAGGATACTCAAAAATAATTTCATACGAGAATCTACGTATCCAGATTGGGTTTCTAACCCGGTGCTTGTTAAAAAGTCCAATGGAAAGTGGAAAGTGTGTATAGATTATTCAAATCTTAATAAAGCGTGCCCAAAAGACAGTTTTCCTTTGCCCCGAATTGACCAACTCGTAGATGCAACAGCGGGGAACGGGTTACTATCTTTTATGGATGCATATTCTGGATATAATCAAATTATGATGCACAAGCCAAATGAAGAAAACACGAGTTTCATAATAGATAGAGGACTATACTGCTATAAAGTCATGCCGTTTGGACTGAAAAACGTAGGAGCAACTTACCAACGTCTTGTAAACTCCACGTTTAAATCTCAGATAGGGAATACAATGGAAGTATATGTAGACGATATGCTAACGTCTTGTAAACCCCATGTTTAAATCTCAGATAGGGAATACAATGGAAGTATATGTAGACGATATGCTAGTCAAATCGAAGAAGGTCGTAGATCATCTCGAGGACCTGACAGAAATGTTTCACATACTCAGGAAATATGGGATGAAACTAAACCTGTTAAAATGTTCATTCGGAGTCTCTTCGGGGAAATTTCTCGGGTTCATCGTCAATGCTAGGGGCATCGAAGCGAGTCCCACTCAAATTGCGGCTTTAAGGGAAATGCGGGCCCCAAGGACAACAAAGGAACTCCAGAGCTTAAATGGAAAGGTAGCAGCGTTGAATCAGTTCGTTTCCAAAGCAGCGGATCAATGTATTCCGATTTTTAATGCTTTGAAAAAAGGAAAGAACGACTTCCAGTGGACCTCAGAGTGCCAGGAGGCTTTCGAGGAATTGATAAGACATATGGAATCGCCACCAATGTTATTGAAACCTAAAGATGGGGAGGATCTATTTTTATATCAAGTAGTTTCATCGCATGCTTTGAGTGCAGCACTAATCCGAGAAGAAGCGGGAGTGCAATTGCTAGTATATTACATTAGTAAGAGGTTAGCCGGGGCAGAGCAAAATTACCCTAAGCTAGAAAAGCTCTCGTATTTCCTCCTTGTTGCCTCAAAAAAGCTGAGACCGTATTTCCAATCTCACCGTATTAAGGTTCTCACTGACCAAAATTAAGGCAAATTCTCTTCCGTCCAAAAACTTCAGGAAGGCTGCTAAAATGGAACGTTGAGATAATTCCATATGACATCACTTATCATCCTCAAAGGGCCAATAATGGCCAAGCCCTACCAGATTTTATTGCTGAACTTACAAATAGAGGAGAAGAGGTTAAAGAACCAGCGGAAGCAGAGATTGCTTGGAAACTGTACTTTGATGGATCCAGAAACGACTATTGTTCAGGGGCTGGAATTGTCTTAGAAACCCCAGAAGATTACTCTTTATACTATGCCTTTAGATTGGAATTTACATTAACTAATAATGAGGCCAAATATGAAGCATTAATAACAGGGTTAAAGTTGGCAAAAGAGCTAAACCTAAAAGCTTTGCAGATTCTCAGCGACTCTCAGTTGGTAGTGGGTCAAGTACGCAAAGAGTTCCAAACCAAAACTAGGAACCTCCCTTCTTATCTAAACAATGTTATGGAACTTCTAAACGACCTTGACCACTATGTTATATCTCACATCCGTAGAAAATAAAACTCAAAAACGGATTCTCTTTCTAAGTATTCTAGTTCATCAGATGCTCAACTGCTGGGTTTAATCCCCATCAAAGTCCTTTCTACCCCAACCATTAAGGAAATGAGTGTTGACTAGATAATGGAAACCGTTGAAGAACCTACATCATGGATGACTCCAATCAAAGAATATATCCTCAATGGGACACTATCTGAAGAACAGAAAAGCAAAAGGAAGATATTGCGTAAGGCCCCTATATACCTCATTCAAGACGGAAGGCTGTACCGACGAGGATTCTCCATGCCATTGCTGCGATGTGTGACTAAGAAGGAATTCAAAGCGATTTTGGCAGAGTTGCACAAGAGAGAATGCGGAGGACACACTGGCGGTCAAACGTTAGCTAAGAAGGTCCTGCGATATGGCTATTTCTGGCCTGATGTAAACCTGGATGCCATGACATATGTAAGGAAGTGTGACAGGTGCCAGAGATTCGCTAAGATTCCAAGAGCACCTCCCACATAGCTAACTCAAATGGTCATCCCATGGCCATTTGCGGTATGGGGCATAGATTTAATTGGGATATTACCTGCTGCAAAAGCGAATATGAGATACACTATAGTAGCTGTCGACTACTTTACCAAATGGGCTGAAGCAGAACCTTTGGCTACTATCACGTCAAAGGAAGTGATCAATTTTGTTTTGAAAAATATTATTTGTAGGTTTGGAGTGCCACAAAAGATCATCACTGATAATGGAACCCAGTTTGAAAGTAATGAATTCCTAGACTTCTGCACTAAATATAAGATCAAAAAGAGTTTTGCAGCTGTGGCTCACCCGCAAGCAAACGGGCAAGTGGAAGCCATCAACAAAATACAAAAATCAACTATCAAGAAACGTCTCATAAAAGCCAAAGGCAACTGGGTTGATGAACTAACTTTTGCGTTATGGGCATACCGGACAACACATAAAACTGCTATGGGGCACACTCCATTCTCACTTGCATTCGGGTCAGAAGTTATGATCCCAGTGGAACTGGAAGTACCAACTCACCGTAAAATCCACTTCAACCAGAAGGAGAATGAAGAGCTGCAGTTGGAGGCACTTGATTTACTCGAGGAAAAGCAAAAAGAAGAAGAGCTTAAGATAGCGGCCCATCAACGGAAAGTAGCCAGATATTTCAATACAAAAATCAAGCAAAGGAATTTTCAAATCGGGGACCTCTTCCTGAAGAGAATTAGGACAGGAACCGGGGTATTCGGACCCAATTGGGAGGGGCCATACATGATAAGTCAGAAATTTGCAGATGGCACTTTTGAGTTAAAAACGACAGATAGAATCGCACTCCCTTGAGCATGGAATAGCATCCATCTTCACCGTTATTTTGTTTGAAGTTCCTCTCACATATTGTGCATTATACATACATCATGAATTGTAAATATATCATGCATTATGAATATCATGCAAAGTTTGTACAAATTAGTGAAAGAAATTACTTTACCTATCTAAAAGCATACATTTGCAAGTTTTTGATTTCAAACTACTGACATTGATTTTAATTACAGACTTTTTGAGCAAACATTTGATGAGAGCTATGGCACATCCCCAATGGGAAAGCTCAAGCACCTGCTGCTTAATATTCAAACATCCACACACTTTTGCTACGGAGGGTGTGAAGTGCAAAGCCATAAATAAGGGGCATCAAGAACTCTAAACCTAAAACAATGTAACATCCAAACTACGGACCAAGTTTTGAATTTCACCGTAGGGGCACATTCTTAATAACAGAGTTCAAAGTTCTAGTATTGACAAGTCACAACTAGAATCAGACAAATAGACTAGCGTCAGCCACCTGGAACAATGTGACGTTGAACCCAAGACCTCCCCGAGGGGCACCTGGTTCATCGCCGATGCCATTAAGATATGGCTGGATAGCGATACAAACACTGGGCTTTTAAACCCAAGACCTCCCCGAGGGGCACCCGGTTCATCGCCGACGCCATTAAGATATGGCTGGATAGCGATACAAACACCGGGCTTTTAAACCCAAGACCTCCCCGACGGGCACCCGGTTCATCGCCAATGCCATTAAGATATGGCTGGATAACAATACAAACACTAGGCTTTTAAACCCAAGACCTCCCCGGGGGGAACCCGGTTCATCGCCGACGCCATTAATACATGGCCAGATAGCGATATAAACACAAGGTTTTCAAAGACCTCATTGGAGGCATCCGCTCAGATGCTGGATCTTCCAAATCCAGCTATTGATTCTGGGTCCTTCAAACCCAGTTACTGACGGACCCAAAGACCTCTTTAGAGGCATCCGACAAGTTCAACAAGCACCTGAATTATTCAGATTCAGCGAACAACGGATCAAAGATCCTTTCAAGGGCATCCGGTCATAAGCCGAATCTTCCAAATTCAGTTAATGACGGAACAAAAAAAAACTTTCCTCGAAGTCATCTGATAAAAACCACAAGTAACTGGCCCACTCAGTTACTAGGAATAACAGATTTCTTTATCTAACTGTAAAAACCATGCCTAATTTTCAAAATATTAAAACCAATTCTGGTATGGGGGCATTACCATCGCATTAATGAAATCTAATGACGCTCTCTTAAACATACTACAATCCGGTCATAATCTCATGAAAACCCGACATTAGGTCAGTCCAACCAACAAAACTGGATTTTAAAAAATAATAAAGTTGGTTGAATTAACTCAGCCTGTAATAACATACAGTTTGAATTGCAAATGTAGAACAGGCATGAAATATAAAATAAAGAAGTACAGCGAGGCTAAAAAGCAAAATTTAAAGCATGGAAAGCAGGACACAATTTCCTGACAGTAAAGCAGGACTATACCATAAAGTCACATGTTAAAGTGTAAAACATCAGATGACAGAGTGCATAAAGACAACAAGTACAAGAGTAATAAGCGGGAACCGACGCCCGCATATACAACCGGCCTGAATACAACATGCAAAAGAAAGTAATTAACAACCAAGTTGAGCAACTACTGTGTATGATCATTTCTTCCTGTCACTTGATCTCAAAGCTGGCTTGCTAAGTAAAGGTGGAGGGGTCTCTTTCCACATTACTCTGATTTTCTTGGGAAGAAAAAATGATAGCCTCCATCTTCTTCTTCTTCTTCTTCTTCTTCTTCTTCTTAGACAATGAGGTCTTGGCAGATTTCTTTCCTTTACGCTTGGTAGTAACTTGGGGACTTTCATCTGCATTAATAACTTCAAGGTCGTCACTAAGGCTGTAGTCAACAACATCCAAATCCGAGAAGGCTCCTTTCTTTACATCTTGTGATCCAGGAGCTGTAATAAGCAAGGGTGTGTTACTAGGAGGAGGGGGAGTAATGACAGAAGTAAGAGGGAAAGTTGTCAATGGTGAGTCAGTCCTAATAGCTCCTGTTGTCATTGCATTGCCTATGGCAGGAGAAGACAGGGGTGAAATTAAATTCAAAGTATGGAAACATTGAGCATAATAAGCAAGGGACGCAGGTGAATCGAAAATGCACTCTAAGCACGACAGGGTAAAGTTAGTTTCAATTTTACCTGCATCTAGAAGACCCTCCGAGGGATCCCTATGCTTGATTCTCTAGTGATCGGGATTGTCATCATCAGCCTCATCGTTTCCACCATGTTCATCAGCAATGTCCTCTGTATTAATATTCCCCTTAATAGTGACATCTTTACCTTTAGGAGCATCAACTGGGTTAGCTAACGTCTGTGAGCCAGAAGCTTCAAAGGCCGAGGGATCAACAGGAAGGTTGACATCAGGTTGAGTTTGAACTTTCTCACCAAAAATACCGGTCCTCTCGTCCATTAGTTGTGCCTTTCCTTCTGCCAAAGCCTTTTTGGACCGGTCATCTAAGAGTTTGTCAATGAGTTCGTCCTCGCTACAATCATCACCGTTAATCTCAAGCACTCACTCCCAAACAAGCGCCAAAGTACGTGCAAAACTATCCCCTAAGTAATGCAAACTCCCACGGCTCATGACACTGTATGTAACAACCCGGAATTTTGGGGCAAATTTAAAATTTTATTTTTAATGGATTTTGAATTTTTAAAATTATTTATTTTGATTAATAAAGACTGGAAAAAAAAGAATTTTTTTATATAAATTTGAGAACTACAAATGCCTTCCCAAATATGTCTCAGTTAAATCAAATATCCATGAATGACGTTTTATGTTATATCTTAAAGATTGTACAAATATGTAAGAAGTTGACAAAACTTTCCAGTTTTCATTAATAATAAATTACATACTTATTACAACCTACATCACATAGACCTTAAGAGTTTGCCAATTTTTTTTCTTTCTTTAATGACATTTAAAGCTCAAATAAATTGTTAACATTTAAACCTTAAAAGTACACCTTTAGTCAATACTTATATATGCACAATTTTGAAGGTGGAATTACATATTTCATATGGTTAAGAGCGCTAATCTTATATGCTAAACTTATGAAAATTTAAAACCTTTATGAACGCGGTTTCCAACTTCATAAACCTATATTCCATGGCATTCATTAGTAGTTTATTTCAGGTTTACCAAAAAAAAAAATTGGTCCATCCCTGTTTCTCCATTATATGTTTCCTTATTATTTTCACATGTTACATAATTCCAATTTCAAAACGTATATATCTTAAACCACTCAATTTATTAATTAATGTCATTCATTTCATAATTAATTTTCTTAATTGATTGCTTACTCAATTTAACTATTATCTCCATTAATTCTTCTCCGTTGCAACGTTAATTTGTAAATTGTTTCATTCTCCTTCCTTGATGCTTCCATTATAAATTTACTATTTACACATGTTTGAATAATTCCAAACTCCAAATAAATACCACTAGTTAGACATTATATTGTTATAAATATATTAAATTTCTTTCTTATGTTTGTAACATACGTTAATTACTAATTAACGCACATTAATTTTTGCTGTAACGTACATTAATTGAAATTGTAATATAGATTGATTGTTATCAAATCATTTATTGTTTCTCTCCTTATATATTTTATATACATTAATTTCATGCTTTTGTTTCCAATAAACTTTATTTTCAAGTTTTAAAATTCAAACGTTCATGTATGCACATATACACATAAGCTATTAATTTAACTTGATAACAACTCATATATATCAACATACAGTTATTTTTGTGAAAATAAATTAATTAAAATGAAGAATACGGTATATATACGGGCATAATACGTATAACCCTAATCTCAAATACCCAGCCGCCGCCCCTCTAAATTTTAATGGGCCTTTAATTTGATTAAGGGATTGGAACATTATAAAAAAAAGGAGCTATCTAAACCTAATCCATCTCTCCTCATTTCTCATAGCCGCCACTTTTATTTTTCCATGACCTAAACCCTTCCAACCTTCTCCTCCATTTTCCTCCTCCTCCACTAACTTTTAGACTTTTCCGTAGTTAGAACTTTTGTAGAGCAAGGATCAAGCTTCAAATCTATACCGAAGTCAACATCAACCGCCGCATAAACTTCGAGGTACCCTTACCAATTCAGTCCGCCCCACTGCCTCGAACCCGCCGCCGTCGCACCCTGTTGGGGACCGCCTGAAGCCGCCGCGACCTCCTCCCTTCCAGGCGAACATTCCCCTAGCTCTCCTACCTCGCGCAATCCGATCTTAATTTCATACATCCTATCTCTAGATTCTTGGATTCAAAAGTTTTGAATAGCTTTCTGAGGTTCATTGGTGAGAATTTTATTTTATTTTATTTCTTCTTCGTAAATAATTAGAAATAATATTAATTAAATTATCATAGATGTGTGGTTAATTATTTATTGTGATTCATGGTTTTATCCGTGATTGTGTGTAGATGTGTTGATATGGTGTTATTATGAAATTGAAATACAAAGATTGTATCCTGGTTTGTAAAATACAAAGATATTAACTTTTGTTTCTAAACGAAAGTTTTTTTTTTGACTTTTGTTTCTAAATGAAAGATATTTTGTAAAAGAATAAAAATCACTTTTGTTTATAATTAAGAGAATTCATTTTTGTATGTAATGAAATAAAAGAACAAAACATTCGTTTGTTGTGCTAAAAGTGAAAAGAATGAAATATTCATGTTTGTAAGAATGAAATATTCATGTTTGTTAGAATGAAATATTCATGTTTGTTAGAATGAAATATTCATGTTTGTTAAAATGAATAACTTCATGATTTTGTTAAAAATGAATAACTTCATTGTTTTGTAAAAAATTAAATAACATTATTTACATTGTTTTGTAAAAAGGAAAAAAACATTATTTTCATTGTTTTGTAAAAAGGAAAAAAAATAACATTGTTTACATTGTTTTGTTAAAAGAAACATTATTTTCATTGTTTGAAAATGAAAAGAATCGATAGCGTTTGGAAATGAAAAAGAATCATTTGTGTTTGAAAATGAAAAAGAATCACTTTTGTTTGTAAACATAATAAAAAGATTTAAACTTTGTTTGTAAATATAATAAAAAGATCAAGCTTTAAAGTGAAAATTTATATTTTAATGAATTAGATTTTCATTTTAAAAATATATATTAAAGATATGGAATTTTACATTATAATATTAATTACAATTTATATTGTAATAAACAAGGAGATTTTACATTGTAATTAAAGACAAGAATTTTACATTATAATGTTAATTACAATTTACATTGTAATTAAAAAGGAGAGTTTACAGTGTAATTAGAAGAGTAGAATTCAACATTGAAATAGAATTTACATTTTTCTAATGTAAATAAAAGAAATAAAAGGAAGAATTCATCATTGAAATATAATTTACATTTTTAATGTAAATAAAGGAATAAAAGAATAAAAGAATGAAATTGGGCATTGAATTACAAGTCACATTTTTCATATAATTGAATTAAAGTGACATTACATTTTTCATGTAATTGAATTAAAGTGAAATTACATTTTTCATGTAATTGAATTAAAGTGAAATTACATTTTTAATGAAAAAGAATAAGGATTAGAAATGTACATTTTAATGAATGGTTTTTCATTAAAAAGAATAAGGATTAGAAATGTACATTTTAATGAATGGTTTTTCATTAAAAAGAATAAGGATTAGAAATGTACATTTTAATGAATGGTTTTTCATTAAAAAGAATAAGGATTAGAAATGTACATTTTCATGAATGGATTTTCATTAAAAAATAAAGATTAGAAATTTACATTTTAATGAATGCATTTTCATTAAAAAGAATAAGGGAACAAAATATACATTTTGTGTAATTTGAAAGATGAAAGAAAAATGTACATTGTTGGGTATAGTATGTGTATGTGAATTATAATAGAAATAAACATTATTGCATGTCATGTTATACCTAGATATAATATACACAAATAGGGACATTTGTTGTTAGCAAAATATAGTGAAATCAAATGAATGAAGAAACCATATATAATTATATACATAGAAATTAAAATCAAACGAATCGAGCGTGGTAGTTCGCGTTTGAAATCGTGTCTTTAAATTATTATATCGAAATATCCGACCGTCGGATTTTCCCAAAACTGAAACCATTTGGTTCGCCTTGGGAAGACCTTTCCAACGATATGAATTGTGTTAAATTCCAACCGTTAGATTTAGAGAAATGTGTAAAACAAAATTTGGGTGAAAATAGCGCCAAGGTCGCCTATTGACATGAGGTGTTGTTAAATAAAATTTAATAATTTTTATATAAATAAAAATAGCGATAGATCGTTATTAGATACTAATAACGATATGAAATGATTTTAAATTATATATATATACGAGGATCATTTGAAAAGTTCGAGTTCAATCTCATTTCAAATGATTACACGTCGATCTAAGTCGAAGAGTTGAAGACGGTACAAGACCGACGATCTTCACATCGAATGGATGAGTTACCATTGATGCCCATGATTGGAGTAGCTACCTTGAAGGGGCTATAATGGTGGCCGTCTAGACTACTTGTTGATTTGTTCGGATATGCGAGGAATAAGGTGCCTCCGGTTTCGTTCAGACCCAGAACGAACTTGTAAATGGATGTGTGTCCGACATTGAATTTCATTCCATGTAAATTAAATTGATTTCTATTTAATATATAATTGTTTGGTGGCAGAGAATTTATTCTCTTGCTTAACACCCTCTTATATATTGATGGTTGTCGATCGCATGGCGTGAATTGTCAATGTGGCACACCAAGATGCAAATGATCAAGGCTTTTGTTGAAAAGCAGGCCTTGTGGTTGATGATCAAAGCATGGCCTGTTTAGGCGTAGCTTTGTGTATAACGTAGCTTCACGAGCCTCACAACCCGGTTGAGTCTAAAATGGAGCAAGGGAACGCAGGGAGAGCAACACATTTCTTTCTAGCTAGAAGTGGTGTTTGGGTTTTACACGGCCCGACATTTTACTTATGTGGATGTTGGAATAAGGCGCCTCGGATATTAGGTCCTATAGGACCGGGAAACATGTGTTCAGGAATAACTAATCCGCAAAATTGTATGTGCGGACCGGCCCTGCAGGATCCAAGGGTTCACTGCGGGGAATCTTGAGACATTAGCTAGAGTGTCTCGAATCGGTAAGGAGATCGTTCCTAGCCTTGACTCATCATGGAAACCCAACTTCCAATACGACACCATGCAGTCTTGATTGCATTACTAGTATGGTGACATAGTAGGATGGGGTACTATGTCGTCTATGATTGATACATTATGATTGAACTATTTTTGAAACATATATACACTAATAATAATATCAAATTCATTTTTATCGTACCAAGCATGTTTAATCATCATAAGGTAAAACTCTATCCTCTGGTTTGCATTGCATTGTGTGATGGGACTTGAGTCTTATGATGATTCCATTTTTCTAAAAAGCATGGCGTTGTTTAACGATTTACTTTTAAGTATGCATCGGCAATCCATTAGGATAAAACCCGTTCCGTGTTAGCGGCGTGGTCCTTGGATTTGCCTTATTACTATTAGTTATATTAGTTAAGAATTCTCACACCGGTCCTATGACTGACTCATAGTTTATTTCACTTTGCAAACTCGGTGCCCTCATTTCCACACGGCCTTTTTGTAGATATTTATCTCTTGAGCAGGATTCTGGATCGAAGCCTAAAGCTGTGTCCAGAGCATAGAAGTCTTCCACTGTTTATTGTATTTAATTTATTGTAATTTATCTTCCACTGTAATTTTATTCGATGTACTCTGATATATTATGTACTCTGATGTAACATTATTGTGATGTTTATAAAAGTCTGTTGTTGTTGTTCTGATGTTGTTGTATTCCCAGTGTTAACATGTTCGGGATTTGAACGGTCTTAGTCGATTTTACGATCGATTGGGTCCGGGCGAAAACCGAGCCGTTACACTGTATACGTAGAAGCGGAACATGTTATTATCACCTTCATCCATAGCTTGTTTGTGGGTTTCTTCTGCAGTCATCTTGTCTTTCTCAAGAGATTCAACCTTGGCCATCAGTGTCTGGTTGGAATCCTTCAAAGACTTTACCTCCTTACGTAGATTAGCGGCATCTTCCCAATATTGTTTGGAGAAATCCTTCTCTACAGCCAATATGGCATCAACATTACGCTTGGCAGTTATGGCATCTTTTTCTCTTTGTTTGGAAGCCTCGAGTTCTCATCGGAGCTTCTTAATCTCTTTATCTAACGCTTCTAACTCTGCGACTCTTTTATTGAGAATCGTGATAGTAGCGTCACGATCATCCAAAACCTTTTCCCATTTGACTTTATCACCTTCCAACTCGGAAATTTTTGTAAGGTGGGAATCATGACGCTTTTGGAAGTCATCACCAAGTTTCTCCCATCCACGCAACTTTTGGTAAAAGATATCTCTTACGATGTTCCATTTTGTTTCAAGTTGACTCTTAGCAGTATTGAACAGAGTGTGTGTTTGACTTATAACCGCGTCCACCTCTTTAAAAAATCATCGGCGTCGGTTATACTTACTCCACGATCAAAGTAAAGCCCTTTCAAATTCCAACCTAGGAGCTTTTCAGAAAAGGAAATGTTCGTCAAACCAGGATTATGGCGAGGTTTATTAATAATCGAATGAATCTCGGTTGGAGGACCGGGAGGGCCAGAGGATGAGGAAAGTCGCGGCTTAATAGGTAGCTTTTCTACTCGGGAATGCTTATAAGAACCATCCCTTCCTCGTTTCTTCCCTCGCTTCCCTTCATCGGGAGTGTCTTCCCTCATCCAACTGCGTCTTCTAGCCTCTTCTTCTTCTTCCTCACGTATCTTCTTCCTCTGTTCCTCTGTCAGTATGGATTCTGATGCATGTAAAGATTGAGAAGAGGATTTCAAGGGCGGAGGAGGATGGAGTTTCTCGCGGTGATGTGATGATTGATGAGGTTGGGATCGTAGTAAGTGCTTTGGATCGATAGCTTTGCTCCTTTTACTAAATTCTGATATGATTCCTGACTAGCATCTCTCGTGCATGTCTAGACCTGAAATGAGTTATGAATGAGTTTCTGATACTCGAAACTACAAAGTATCTAAAGATATTAAAGCGAGATACAAATACAGTAAAGGAAATGGAATTCACAAGATGAATTTTTTAAAAGGGTACTGTTATTAATAGACCGGTCATATCCCCTGGGTCTAAGGGGATGCCTAAAGATTTAAGATGCCTTTCTGACTTGGTGGAGGCTGCATCCCTAAATTCGGTTTCTATGGGTTGAGGATCGAGAGGCTGAGTAACTGCACCATCTGACTAAGATATCTAGCAGAGTTGAGATCACTCAAATTGTCAATTGGACATGCAGAATCTTCCTTAGCTGCATTTTCAGTAGGGAAATCTCTAGTTATACTCTCAATATTTGGATTAGTTTCTAACGTAATTACGTCTTCCCCATCATATTCAGTTCCACGCTCGAATTCAGAAGGATTCACTTTCTATTATCTCTATTAACCTGTTCGAAATCTGATTCTGGCTCAGAACGCGGGGAAGTGTTCTCTTTCTCAGTCAACTCAGCCGATGTTATAGGATCCTCGCTCCTATGACGGTTAGAATCCTCATCCTTATTCGAAGTCATTGACAACGACAATGTTCTTCCACTAGTAGGCCCTAAACATCTTTTCAAAGAAGGGTCAATAATAGGATTTTCATCGGCCTGCGTTACATTCCTGTCATCAGAACAGCCGACGTTCGACTCTGCAGGGTTAGGTTTAGGAGTGGAAGGTCCAACCTTGCATAAAAACTTCCTCAAGGGGTGAAGTAGTTCATATTGGCGAAGAGTATTTTCAGTAACTAAAAGTTTTCTACTTATCTTAGCCTCGTCAATAGCCTTCAGTGTTTCGTATGTGGCTTTAAGAGAAGAGGATGCTTTGTTGTCCTTAATCAGGGTAGGGAGTATTGCATTTTGAAAGAAGTAATGTAAGAATGTGTAACTCAAAGGAAAATAAAATCAGAGCCGCTCAGTAAACTACGCATACCTCCATCTGTCCACTGCCCCCGAAATGGTTCGGGGCATCTAACAAAGAAAAATTGGTTTAAAAATCCTGAAACACTGTTCGGTAATTCGAGAACTAGCTTCCGATTTCTGGCACCTTCTACATGCATAATAGAGGGGGTATCCTTCCTACTCTTGAATGAGCACAAGTAACGAAGTTCCTGGAAAGTAGGCTCCTGCTTTGTCGTATCCATGAAAAGAACATAAAGGCCCAGTAGAACCGTGTAGTCATTAGGAAGGAGTTGGAAAGGAGCAATGCCTAGACGGTTTAGGATTCTCCCTAAAAAAGGATTAAACGGGGGAATAGCACCAAGTGCTAGTATTTGTTTGCTTATAGCAACGTATCCAACAGGAGGGTCGTCAGCACAAACGCCATCCTTTGGTAATATTGCATCCATAAGAGGAATTCCGTATTGACCGTACAGTAGTTCGTACTGCTCCTGAGTTAGAGTTCTAGATTGTCTCTCTTGATCCCTAGCTTTAATCGGACGAAGGTCCAAAGGAAGGGGGCAGAAACTTGGCTAGAGGTTATGGATGTTCAAATTTCGGAAGCCTTGTTTGAAGAGGGGTCGGTTTGAGCCAAGGAGCTCTCTTTACATTGAGGGAGAACTTGCTTTTCAGTAGTCATTCTACACGGATAATACTTGAATACATTTCAATTTTCTAGCAGCAAGATTCGAAGAGTAAAAGTGTGAAAACACATCAGAGCATTAAAACAAAGGTGACAAACACCAAGGTAAGGCGTTTGTTAGCAGTAAAGTTAAGTCGTTATGGCATGGTTGCCCATGCCGTAGCAGCAACATGATGGTTCGCTCATGTCGTTGCCACGGCTTGGAAATCATATCGGTTCATGGCATGAGGCTCATGTCGGTTCACGACACAAGGCTCATATCGGTTCACAGTATGAGGCTTATGGCATAACACTCATATCGATCCACGGCATGAAACTCGTGTCAACCCACGACTTGAACCTCATGTCGATCCACGACTTGAACCTTGTGTCAATTCACAACTTAAGAACCATGAAGGTCCACGATATGAGAACCATATTAATTCGCAACTCTGAATTTTTAAAGCAACTCAATGTCGACACAAAGGTCCCAGCATTGAAAAGGAATGTTTGAACATTATCACAAGTTAAGGTTCATACCGCTATTGTGTCTTACGACTTATGGCTCAAGTCATTATCGCGACTTGAGACTCATATCAACCTATGGCCAAAGACTCATGTCGGTCTCCAACTTGAATTGCCTTGATGGTTTAGGTGTCTCATCAATCCATACGATTTGGGATCAAACGGGGGAACTTAAAAATTTTTATAACCTACCTTGGAACAACTTAAAGAATCATACAACAGCTATGATAAAACAATAAAATTCGTGATTCAGACATTTCGGCAAGCGATTGGTGTGCAATATAACAAAAACTTTAAGAACAACTCAAACGATCATCATCGACCAATTCAAGGCTTTTTATGGTGTTAAAATCATGTCGCTCAAGCAAGGTTTGAAACTCATGACGCTGGAACGACATAAAATGCAAATCATATGTATTACATAAAAATTAGGGGTTTAAAGAGAGTCAAAGAATTTTAGATCCCTCATACACAAGTATACTCATTATGGTTCAACTTGTTTCTGATTCACAAGCATCTCAGTATCACAAAACAGCCAAAAACGATTCACAAGATCGTCACTTTATCGGAAATAAGTAAAAATCCTTGAATCCTATAAAAATCTTATCATTCAAAAGAACAAAGAGGAATTTAGATCTAACAATTACTTGTTATAACTTCTGAGTGGTCGTCGAAGGAAGGATTCTTCAAAATCGCGAGTATAGGTGACGAATCAGATTGATGGGGCTCGTTGAAGTCAGTTAGAATCCAATCGCGATGATCTTGATAAGGCGTCGGCTTGGTTAGACAAGTCGCTTATGAGAGAGGCGATAATATTTCTCTGACCCGATCCGCCATTAACGAGGTAAAGCTTCAAAATGAAGCGAGATATAGGACATATGAATGGTTGTGTGACTTTAAAAGACAATATAAAGGTGTTAACATGGATTGGGCCGAATGGGACTTCATTTAAAGGCCGTGGCGACATGAAAACATTGGGTATAAAGATAGCACATACGACATGCGACATGAGCTAGGGAACAACTTGGCCCACTTCGTAAGAGCACTCATCGTCTTAACACCCATGGAATGCATATATAAGAGTCGAAGTCAGCATTATTACCAATAACGCGAACTTCGAGGGGCAAATGTTAACCCATAAGAAAGGTAAGTGAGTCATGTCGCTTTAACTAAGTCATGAGAGTCATGTCGCTTTAACTAAGTCATGAGAGTCATATCGCAAGGGAGGAAGTCCAATCATATCGCACCTATTCATATCGTACAAGCAAGACATAAAACATCTAGCAATCATGACGTTTTGATATCATGGTGAAGTTCTCTTCATCTCGCAAGTCAGCATGGCGTCACCGGTTCATACAATGAAGACCGTGTTGCTCAGATTCTAAAGGGTAAGGCAAGAACCACGCCATAGCACTCTATGTCGTATAGCAATATGAAATAGGTCGTTGTAAACTCATGTCGTGCCCCATTTATAGCAAGAAAGCTGAAGCAAGTCATCATCTGACATGGCGTCGTGACGTGCCATAAGCCCAAAACACTAAGAAGCATAGGGGCATACGACATGAGTCAAACCGCCCTGCCTCCATATCATTCTACGATATAAAGAGAAAGTCACTGTTCAAGATCTGGAGTGAAACCATGTCGCGAGAGCTAAGTCAGACTCAAGAAACACGCCATGCCGTCTTGCCCTTATGTCGTAACCTACCCATGTCGCATCTAGCTGTCATCCGAATGACATACCATCATGACATGTCGTGTCTCAAGCTCTAGGCGTTGAACAACACAATGTTGTGGTATAAGTCACGACATCCCAACAGCGGGAGTCATTGCGATCTCAGAAGGATAAGATTCATGTCGGTCAGTGGCATGACGTTATTTTACCGATATCATCCATGTCGTCCAGTGACATGATGTACAAGTCATAGAAGGAGTATGATATGAAGATGGGATTAGCGTTATATTGTGATCGAGATAAGTCGTGCCCCATCATACCATAGCCATTTCAGAGGCGCACGGAAGCTTTAAGTCGAAGGAACCAGTTATGTCGCATCAAATCATGTCACCATACAATTTGACTCATGGCGGTTTTTGTCAGCTAATTACGAAACTGCCATCTGATCTGAAAATCACCTATAAATACCCCTCATAATTCATTTGGAAGGGGGACCGAAAATTCATTCCTACAAGGAGACTTCGTCAAATTCAAAGCTCATTGTTGATACCGAAAATTGGTATAACAACCAAAATGGGATTTCTGAACACGTTACCTAATCGGAGGCGAGATGCTTAGAAAGCACGTCACCTTTTCAGAGGCGGGGCGTTAGAAAACCTTTAGAGTTGTGTGAGGCCATATGTAACATTCAAAAGCATCAAAATACCAAAATAAAGAAAGAAGACAAGAATTTTATAGTGGTTCGACTCTTATTCGAGCCTACGTCCACTTTGAAGATTGAATTTCATTAGTAGCCACAAAATTACAATATTTGCTCCATTATGCATTCATACAAGCTTCTTTGACATGCATTTATCTCTATAACCGATTGAAAGAATGGATGAAAGCTTGATGTATTTTATGCCAATCCCACCATGAAAGCCATGGATAAAAGCTCCTTAGATGATCAAGAAGAAATGAAGTAATGTGAAGAGTTCTTATGCTTGTTCCTCCATGAAAGCTATGCTCCACATGCTCCAATGCTCCATAGATTTGTGATCGATGAAAGAGAAGAGATGTAGAAATGCTTGGAGAAATCCTGAAAGCAATTAGACAGCACCTCCTCGTAATTCCAGAAAAAGCCCCCCCAAAATGATGGAGGTAGGGTCCTATTTATAGGCGGAGAAATGGCTGAAATCTTGTATGTAGGGGTCTGGTCGGTTTTTTCGGTATTTACGAAAATGCCACTGCCAGTTGTCACCAATTGTTTCCAGCTGTCACGCCCTCACAGGTCGTTTCTAGCGCTTTAGCCGACTAGGAGCTTCCGCCAGAGGAAAGGACGACCAGGAGGCTAGAATGCGGAGCGGACCGACCAATGAATACCCTCCAGAATTGTGCGACCAGGATTGAGAACACATCGGAATTGGTTCCCTCAAACATGGGATCGGTCTCCAGAGAAGGGCGATCAACTGCCCTTTGTATTTGGAGCGATCAGAGACTAGCGGGCGACCAAGTTTGGAACAACCAGCTTTCTTTAGCTTTTGGGACGATCGGGTGGCTTCTGGATCTGGAGCGATCGAGTCAGCGTATAAAAGAGAGCGACCAGGTGCCTTTTGTCTCTAGGGCGACCATAAGGCTTTCCCCTTTTGGGGCGACTCGGAGGCTTTGGTTCTCAGAGCGAGCAGGCGTTGGGCTCTACGACCGATCCCTCTTAATAATTATATGACCGACCCCTTCTTCAAAACACTTAAAACCGACCTACATTCACTTGGATCGATCAGATGGATAACATTTTGCACCTTGAAGTTTCATAGTTTTTATAAAAAACTGTGGGCTTCGAAACATTAGTGGATCGATCAGCTTCAGTTAAGGGTCGGCTTTGGATGCAGTTCTCATGGGTCGGTTCTGGAATTGGCTTTAGGGGTCGGTTTCTGATGAAGAGGCCGGTCGTCCTGCCTATATAAATCTCTTTTGACCCTTGGTGTTCCTCATTTTCTCGATCCCGACATTTTTCTCTTTAATGGCGGTGCTTCATTGAAGAAGAATCCTTCGATCTTCATTCCGTTTCTACCGGTTTGAATCAAGATTTCAATCCATCTTTAAATTTCTGCAAATACTTCAAATCGCGATCGTTCAACTTTGCATATCGCTGGAGTTTGGAAATTCGATCGAAGCTTTTTCAACTTGCTAATCCGATCTCAGGTGTATGCTCTTACTTTTTTGTTTATTCGTGTAGGACCAACATTGTCTTCTGGATTTGGCTAAATTCTTGGGTTTGGATTGTATTTGGATCGGTTTTAGGTGCAGTCTGTGATTAAACCCTGCGAATTCGAACCGGTCTTGGATGTACAATTGCAACCTATAATTGAATTTGTGAATTTGAATCCCTGTGTGTATTGAAATGTTTACTATCAATGTAGCATCTGATTTGAATTGGTAAGTGATGATTTTGAAATGAGAATACTCATGTTTTTCTTTGCTGTGATATTGATCATGATATGCTTGTGTATATGTCTGAATGATTCGAACATGTATGATTTTTACTTGAATCGCTATGTATTTTCAACAACAAACCATACTTCTTTTCCTCTATGCGAACAGCTTGGTCATTTTTAGACCAACTGGGTGGTCGGTTTTAGACGAGTAGCCCTCTTTTGGCCGACCAGAAGAGTTCGGCTTGAATCATCTTTATCTGACAGGACCGACCCGGGTGGATTTTAACCTCGACCGTCCAGGTTGAAACTGATTTTTGAATTAATTTTATAATGACTAGCCTTAGGATGTTTTTACCGACCCAGAAGAGACTAATTTTGCGAGATAAGGTTTTGACTGGCTTGGCACGATCAGGCGCTCTATCAGCTATGAGCGACCGGGGCTTGACTGGCTTGGAGCGATCAGACGCTTTGCCAGTTCTGAGCGACCGGGGCTTGGCTGTTTTTAGAGCGACCAGGCGCTTTTCCAGTTTTTGAGTGATCAAGGATTTCTAGTTTAGGGTGACCAGATGCCATTTCAGAACGACCAAGTGTATTAACCAGCCAATGCCTGCCTTGTTTCTGAGCTTTATTGATATTCCTGTAGTTTGTTTTTCCAACATACTTGTTTGTGTAGTAATGACGACCAGACGAAGATCTCGCCGTTTTGTTGAGGGAACTTCTCCAACTAGAGAAACTGGGACCTCTGATCAAAATATTGAAACTTCTTCCGCTGCTACCACTGAGATGGATGTTGATCGGAACTCTCCAATCGTTCGATGTCTTTCTTACACACCTGCTGATAGTTGTGTGTCAAAACTTGACGTTGATGTATATCATAGAATATGCAAACAATTTGGCCTTTCCGAAGATGAAGTTAAGTTCCCAGAAAGAGACAATTTATTTGATCGCCCCCCCGTTCGATACGTAACAGTTTGTAAGGGTATGTTACAGAGTGGAGCGATCCCTCCCTTCAATCCTTACCTAGAAATGATTCTGAAAAGTTTGGCTATCGCTCCCTATCAACTGGCTCCCAATGGCTACTTCATTGTTACATGCTTATATGTGCTGTTTATGAGAGTTTTAAAGTGCGAGCCCACCTTCAAGGATATATGCTCGTTATACTCTTTTAAGAGACGAAAGAAGGAGCGTCCCTCCTTTATCTTCATGGAAAGCAGGAGATCCAGGGTTATAACTGGCTTATTTGAGAGTATCAAAGGATTTCCCGACCAATTTTTCTATGTGCGGTGTCCTGACAACTTTTTTGGTCGATGGGCCGAAGGAGGTAAATGTTCATAGGAATTCTATTTTACCTCTGATGATCATGTATTGATTTTACTTTTTCTCACAGAGACTCCTTCTGATCAAGACATAGACATTAATGAACCTCTGCTGGAATCATTGTTATCCGTGAGCAAGACTGAAAGAAGTAGACAGTTTTTAATTTGCGAAGAGTTCCTTCGACAATACAAGCTGCTTCCCCCATCCCGTACCCTAACGGTGAAAAGAATGGCTAAGAAATACTTGACAAAATGCGCACAAGCCGGTAGTGGTAGTGGTGGTAAAAAGCCTTCGAGTGCCCTTAAGGAACATAAAGATTCTCCTAAAAAGCAGGCTGATGTCTTGACGATTCCGGAGAGAACCACAGAGGCCGTTTCTGAAAAACAAGTTGTCATCCCGGAAATCCCGGAAAAAACTACGGGGGATCAGCTTCCCTCAAATACTGAAGAAGAACTTGTTCAACGTGAGGGTAAGCAACTCGCGGTAGGAGAAACTACCTTAAATGTTGAACATAACATTGGGGATGTTCTTGAGGATCCGACTATGGCAAGTACTCAAGATAGAGACTCCGCGGGTACTTTTGGCGAACTTCCTGATCTAGAGTCTATGCGATTCCTTAGCAAAGATGATACCCCTGTTTCAGGTTTCGCAGTTCCTAATGTTCAATCTGATCCCAATATTCCGGAGATTCCTGGACCAGTTCCAGATACGAGAATAAACTTAGGATCGGAGTCTAGCACAGGCTTATTAGGCATGTTTTTGTTTTTAGGACTAAGCTTGCTTTTAGAGTTGCACTTTTAACTTCTTATTCTATATCTTGGTTTACTTCCATGTTCTCAAATGCTAAATGAACTCATTATTATTTTTCTTTTTAGGAATGAAGTCATCATTCATTGACGATTTCTGGAAAAGGAGGCAAAGTTCTGATATACTTGCTCGGCCAAAGAAAAAGATTAAGCAAGTTCCTCCTCAACCCCAAAGATCACACGGCCAACATCCCACTTCTTCTCATCCTTCCTATGAACAGCTTCCAGAGCAAAGAGCCTGGCTTGATGATTATGAACAATCGGCAGAGGATGAGGCAAGACAACCAAGGGACGAGCCTCAAAGGAGAAGACGAAGGAGTGGAGATGACCCTCTTATGGAGATCCCCCAGAAGCGTGCCCCAGGGTACGTTCCTCCTTATCCAACCCAGGCCGAGCTTCAAACTATCATGTCGATGCCGCGTGAAATACTTGATGTGGAGAGGGAACTTGGATGCCCCAGCCCCCCTCTTAGTCATAGATTTGGAGATTGGGATTTGAGGGGTTTGAACTTTGATGTGGACGTCCATCCCACAGATAGGCGGGACATGACGGAGATGGTGGCGAAAGCTCGGGGATTCCTGGATGATATTGGCAAAACCGTTGATCAGCGCCTCAAAGCATGGGAACAATTTTGTTATGATTTTCATAATCTTAACACCAAACGGATTGAAAACATTAAAACCCTGGAGGATGAAAAGGCTCAACTTATCCAAGTTGTGAAAGCTCAGGATACGAAGATTTCTGTTTTAGAACGGGGTTCCAGTGTTAATGAGCTAGAATCCGAGATTGAAAAGCTTCGCAAGGAGCTTGAAGATGCCAAGAATACAGAGGTTGAGCTTAATAAGCGGGCTGACGATGCTGTAAAAGCACAAGAAGAAGCTGAAGCTCAGCTGGCTTTGAGCAGAAGGACTGTGTCTGTTCGTGAATCTGAAATCGCCTCTCTTCGCAATAAGCTTGAAGTCGAAACTGCCAAGTCCTCCTCCTTAGAAAAAGAGAAGCAAGAATCTCTGAACCAAGCCCGCAGAATTAAGGAAGAAGATGAAGCAACCTTCCTAGAATTTTATGTCTGCAGCGTTATGTATGGGGGAAGCCTCCGCTTCCTAGGAGAAGGCTATGGAGATACGCTTGCTCGTGTTTGGGAGGAGGTTTTGAAGCGTTACAAAGATTCCGACGACTACCAGCTCCAACTCGAGTTGCTGGATGAAGATGATCGAGAGGCCTTAGCTGAAGGCAGAAATTCTCTTGGGATCCATCGGGGGGAATCATCCGGGGTTAAGTCTTCAGGTACATTTATTGAGGATACTTTCACCAAATTAACTTATGGTGCCATAATCTCAAGCCCTGTATTCCATGCAGATGTTGCAATTCCTCCCTCTGCAGCTGGACGAAACAGTGATTTGGAGGAAACAATAAACCTTGATGATTATGAAATCAGCACACATCCTCCTGCTCCAGGTAGAGATGATATGGATGAAGTGGTACTAGATTTAGATTACTTTTTTGCTTCTTTGGAGTATTCTAAGCTCATGAATTGCTATAATTATGCAACGAACTTGGTTTCACCATCACCTCCTGTTGGCGGGTATACTGCTATGGTGATGGATGCCGTTGAAACTGACTTGCCTTTATTCAATACAGGCTTACTTGCTGGTGCTTCCAAAGGACTAACATTCTCCCAACCAGGTTCGCAGGAGGAGAGAATTGATGCCATCGAAACACTTGACCGAGATATCAGTAAGCTCCGTGAGGAGAAGAGCATGATTCTGAGGCAACTATTGACGACATCATTGTTGATTCAGGTACGGAGGATGCTTCTCCTTCTAAGCGGAAACATCATAAGCGTGCTGTCAAGAAGAAGAAGACTGTTGATTCGCCAACTCTTAGGGGTCCTTCATTGAGATCTGGAGACCCAAAGAAATAGTGGCTTGGATTCTTGCTTTGCATTTATCAATCTTTTATTCAGACCGGATGTATATGCGGGTGTCGGCCCTCGCTTATGACTTGAACCATTTGCACTTAATAATGTTGTGACTTGATTCTGTGTTTGAATGTGGTGTGGTGGTGCTTTGTGTTTCTGCATTCTAAACCTTGTCCTTACTTTCTTCTGCATATTCTGAGCTATACATCATGCTCGCACACCACACTTTGCCTATTTTGCTCATTTATGAATTTCCCACTTATAAACGGTTGAGATGATCTTTTGGTATGTGAGAAATCAAGCAGCTGCTTTTTGCTTTGTGTTTGTGATATGTGATATGCCCCCGTACCAATGGATTGTTTCAACCTTTATATATCGGAGGTGGATATTTGGATGTTTTTGGGCTGTATTTTGAAAAGCATTTGGTATTGCATTGCGGCATTTGGAGGTTTTTCTTGTCAAAGACTCAGTAATATCGTAGTCAAGTTTTATCTGACTTTGATTTATCGACTGAGCACCCCTGGAGAAGACTCAGTTTATTATTCGACTGAGAATCCTCGGAGAGGGTTTGGGTTTAAGAAACTCGGTTATAACACGATCAGATTTTGTCTGACTTTGGGTTATTTGACCGAGCACCCCTGGAGAAGACTCAGTTTATTATTCGACTGCGAATCCTCGGAGAGGGTTTGGGTTAAGAAACTCGGTTATAACGCGATCAGATTTTGTCTGACTTTGGGTTATTTGACCGAGCACCCCTGGAGAAGACTCAGTTTATTATTCGACTGCGAATCCTCGGAGAGGGTTTGGATTAAGAAACTCGGTTATAACACGATCAGATTTTGTCTGACTTTGGGTTATTTGACCGAGCAGCCCTGGAGAAGACTCAATTTATTATTCGACTGAGAATCCTCGGAGAGGGTTTGGGTTAAGAAACTCGGTTATAACGCGATCAGATTTTGTCTGACTTTGGGTTATTTGACCGAGCACCCCTGGAGAAAACTCAGTTTATTATTCGACTGAGAATCCTCGGAGAGGGTTTGGGTTAAGAAACTCGGTTATAACACGATCAGATTTTGTCTGACTTTGGGTTATTTGACCGAGCACCCCTGGAGAAGACTCAGTTTATTATTCGACTAAGAATCCTCGGAGAGGGTTTGGGTTAAGAAACTCGGTTATAACGCGATCAGATTTTGTCTGACTTTGGGTTATTTGACCGAGCACCCCTGGAGAAGACTCGGTTTATTATTCGACTGAGAATCCTCGGAGAGGGTTTGGGTTAAGATTGCGCCTGCTTTTGGACCATATTTCTTCAGTAAAGCTATGGCGAGTTTTATGCCGGAAAACAGGATGACGGAGGTATTGTGTCCTGTAACCATAGCTGTGCATCTTTTGGATATATGATCAAAGGCATGCGAATATGAAGCTTTGACAGAGTCAGAAGTGCTGCTGGATTTATATTCATGTAATTTCATACAAAGTATTTGCTATATTCATAGAAAAATACAAAAGTACATGAGTTAGAAAATCATTTGAAATAGCGACGAAGGTGATCACTATTCCAGGCCCTTGGGAATTCTACTCCATGTGTAGTTTCGAGTTTAAAGGTACTGTCCTGAAGCTTTTGATTGACAATAAACGGTCCTTTCCAATTGGGGCCAAAGACTCCTGTATGTCGTTATATGCTCTTGCGCGGGGGAGGTCTTTAATTGCTACAGAGGAGTTTCATGGATGCAGAGAGGAGTCTCCGTATCCTTCTGAATTTCGTATTTCCGGGCTTCAGTCAGTTCTGCCATATAGCATTCTCTTGATTCTTGAGGATCCCCTTTGATAACTCCCACCCCATTTGCGGTCGGGAATTTCATCATCGAGCACCAAGGAGCAAGAGCTATCCTGAAGTTGGCAAGTGCCGGCCTTCCCAAGAATGCATTATACCCTGAAGGTGAGTCTATTATAACGAAAGATTGTATCATGGAGACTTGCCTCTCTCCCTCTCCTAGCTCTAGAAGAAGATCAATCACGTCGATTGGCTGAGTTGGCATACCAGTGAACCCGTGTATTTTGTCTTCGCTAGCTCGCACATTATCCATGGATTGACCCATTTTAGAGAAAGTACTGTAAAACAGAACGTTCACGGATGCTCCGCTATCAATTAACACCTTCTTTACTATTGCTGGACCCAAGCCAATAGTGATTACCATCGGGTCAACAGTTGGAACCAACATTCCATTGGAATCCCGATTCCGGAAGATAACATCTTCACAGGATGTTTTAGGCATTTTTCGACGAAGAGAATTATCGCAAACCTCAAAACCGTCTCCTTTTAGAATGCTTCTTGGTTCACTAGTATACCTGATCATATCCTTCCAAGCGTCCCCTGCAGGATGAGGACCACCACTAATTGTATTGATTATTGGTCGGGAGTCACTTGCAGGTGTTCTTCCATCTTGAGTCGGACGAGTCTGCTGCCCCTGAGTAGGCTCGACATCTGATGAACGCTTTACATACTCCTGGAGACTATTTTGCCTTATCAATTCTTCAATCAAGTTTTTCAGGTGTCGACATTCATTAGTGTCGTGTCCCGGTCGATTATGAAATCGACAGAACCTCCCTGAGTTTGCAGCTTCTTCGGACACCTTTACTGGCTTTGGGCTCGAATAGCCCTCTGCAACCTTTGTTGCCATATATATGTGCTCGATTGTATCATTCAACGGAGTAAAATCTATTGGCTTGAAGAAACGCCGCTTCTTGGAATCCTTATCATTTCTAGCATCATTACTGCTTCCTCTCTTTTGACCTTCCCCAAAATTTTCTTGACTATTCTTTTTGGGAGCTTCCTTCCTTTCTGTGACCACCTTAGCTTTGACATTGCCAACGGAATAGATAGGATCGTCTTCAAGACACATGTATTCCTCGGCTTTGTCATAAAAATTTTCTAGCGTCTCAGGTTTCTTTCTTTTTAGCCACCTTCCGAATTCAGACAACTTATCAATGCCCCCCTTTAAGGCTATTAGAATTAGCCTTGGCTCTTGGGTCCCTACTTCTGCAGCAGCAGCATTAAAACGATTCAAGAAAGACCTTATCGTTTCACCAGGAGCTTGTTCCAGTTCGTTGAGGGACATGATATCTCTGACCTTTGTTGTTTGGAGGCGGAACTGGTCTCGGAAGCATCTTGCCAATGTGGCAAAGTCATCAATAGATCGGGGAGGCAACCTTGTGAACCATGGTGACGCAACCCCTTCCAAATACACCGGGAAGTACAAGCACTTAAGTTCGTCAGTTGCTTGTGCCCCATCCATGTGCTGATCATATCGAAACAAGAACACATTGGGGTCGTCTGTCCAGTTATAAGCTTGGATTGAAGGAGGTTTGAATTTGCGTGGGAAAGTTGTCTTTTTAATCCTTTCAATGAGGGGGGTTTTGGACGGTGCGAATTCCCATTCAGCCTCACTATCGTTTCGAGATTGGCTTTCATTCATAAGCTGTTGGACCATTTTCTTGAGGCGTTCCTTCTCAGGGAGGCTATCTGTGGGGCGGACACCTTTGTCTTGACCGGAGGCTTGCCTGAGCAAACCATCGCGGTTGAGACTTAGGGGCCCTGGTCTTTCTTGGTTGGAAAGTGCCCCTTTGGCAGAATTGGCCGCTTGATGAAAGTGATCCCTGCAGTGCGGTTCCGATCAGCTTGCTTCGAAACCTCATGCTTTCCTTTATCTGGATCGGAGATTTCTTGAAAAGATTTTTCCCGATTTGGACTAGAAGAAGAAGAACCAGCATCCTCTGCACGAATGGGCTTAGAGGCCACCTTTGCCGTAGCGGCCTGAAGAGCAAAGAGAGAATCAAGTTTTGTCAACATGGCTTTGTTAGCTATCTCTAGCTGTTGCGTCAATCCAGCGACAGCCTGATCAAGCTCGCCTCTTGTGACATTCGCACCTCCATTAGATGTCTCTCCCACTTCAAATCGGTTAGCCACGGGGGTCTCATCCCGATTTTCTCCGTTAGAGATTCTAATTCTAGCTTCCTTATTTGCTTTTGGCGGCATTATTTCAGAAAGCAATTTGAACTTTGCAGAAAATCCGTCAGAAGGTCCAAATCGCAAGCTGGAGCGAGCTATTTTAAGGCTTAGCTTCAAGATCTCAAGATCTGCGTAGTATACTTGATGCCAGAAAGTAGATCTGGCCCCACGGTAGGCGCCTAATTGTTGAAACCGAAAATTGGTATAACAACCAAAATGGGATTTCTGAACACGTTACCTAATCGGAGGCGAGATGCTTAGAAAGCACGTCACCTTTTCAGAGGCGGGACGTTAGAAAATCTTTAGAGTTGTGTGAGGCCATATCTAACATTCAAAAGCATCAAAATACCAAAATAAAGAAAGAAGACAAGAATTTTATAGTGGTTCGACTCTTATTCGAGCCTACGTCCACTTTGAAGATTGAATTTCATTAGTAGCCACAAAATTACAATATTTTCTCCATTATGCATTCATACAAGCTTCTTTGACAAGCATTTATCTCTACAACCGATTGAAAGAATGGATGAAAGCTTGATGTATTTTATGCCAATCCCACCATGAAAGCCATGGATAAAAGCTCCTTAGATGATCAAGAAGAAATGAAGTAATGTGAAGAGTGCTTATGCTTGTTCCTCCATGAAAGCTATGCTCCACATGCTCCACATGCTCCAATGCTCCAATGCTCCATAGATTTGTGATCGATGATAGAGAAGAGATGTAGAAATGCTTGGAGAAATCCTGAAAGCAATTAGACAGCACCTCCTCGTAATTCCAGAAAAAGCCCCCCCAAAATGATGGAGGTAGGGTCCTATTTATAGGCGGAGAAATGGCTGAAATCTTGTATGCAGGGGTCTGGTCGGTTTTTTCGGTATTTACGAAAATGCCACTGCCAATTGTCACCAGTTGTTTCCAGCTGTCACGCCCTCACAGGTCGTTTCTAGCGCTTTAGCCGACCAGGAGCTTCCGCCAGAGGAAAGGACAACCAGGAGGCTAGAATGCGGAGTGGACCGACCAATGAATACCCTCCAGAATTGTGCGACCAGGATTGAGAACACATCGGAATTGGTTCCCTCAAACATGGGATCGGTCTCCAGAGAAGGACGATCAGCTGCCCTTTGTATTTGGAGCGATCAGAGACTAGCGGGCGACCAAGTTTGGAACAACCAGCTTTCTTTAGCTTTTGGGACGATCGGGTGGCTTCTGGATCTGGAGCGATCGAGTCAGCGTATAAAAGAGAGTGACCAGGTACCTTTTGTCTCTAGGGCGACCTTAAGGCTTTCCCCTTTTGGAGCGACCCGGAGGCTTTGGTTCTCAGAGCGACCAGGCGTTGGGCTCTACGACCGATCCCTCTTAATAATTATATAACCGACCCCTTCTTCAAAACACTTAAAACCGACCTACATTCACTTGGATCGATCAGATGGATAACACTCATCTACAACTTCTCTAATGGCTTCTATGGATTCATCAACACTTTTCTAACTCCATGAAGATCAAATCCAAGTTAATGATCATTAGATCTTTCTACAATTGAATCTAAACACCCTCAATCTCATTCAAGCTACACCATAAATCTCTCAAGCATCATTCAAATGATCTCTAATCCTCTCCAAAGCCTAAATCGAATGCTAGTTCACTATTAAATCTATGGAGATCATGGGAAAAGATCAAAGCACATAAATGGTTGAAGATTCATCACAAAGCTAAACCTCTTTCCTTTTCTTCGCCAAACTCAAGTGAAAGTAGATCGTCAAGAGAGTGAAAAGAGAGAAATGATTGTAATGAGGGAAAATTCATATGTTGTAAGCTTGAATATCATAATAAGAATTGATTGAAAGTGGATGTAGATTCGTATTGAATCGAACCACTATAAAAATTCCTTTGTGTTCTTACTTGTTTTTATTCGTTTATTTTGTGATTACACGGTTCCATATTCTTACCGAATCGGTGAAGTGTTGCTTTACACCTTTGGTGTTTGGTCCCAAATTTGGAGCAAACAATTTAACTACTATTTTAATTAAATATTCAAGGTTATTTAATTTAAACCATTTTAAATTACCAAACCATATTTTTAATAATTAAATAAATTAATTATTCGATCGTAAAAATACGGGACATTACATTCTTCACCCCTTAAAATAATTTCGTCCTCGAAATTGCTAGGTAGAAAACAAACCCTATTAACTGGGTTGCAAATTATTTGTTTACTTCTAAATTTCAGTGTCACTGAACCAATAAACTTGAATTAAATTATTAGTTTATTTCGACTAACAAAAATTTTCAAAAATTCTGAAATTTTTCCTAACTCCTTAAAATTTCTAAAAAATTTCGCCAGCACTTCCTTTGTACTGGTCAATAGCTCAAACTCCAACTCGCCTCTCTAGGCCTTCTTCAACCCAAAAGAAAATCAAACAACCAAGCGGCTTGCCAAATCGACTCATATATCTCACGCAAATACCAAATATAAACTTGTACCTTTTTGTTGGGCATATCAAATTTATAACTTCCATCTGTTGTTAATTCAGCATATAACAATGTAATCCCAACCAAACTCCAATCAATTCATTCTCAAACCAAATCTTTCGCTTATACCAAAGTCGAATTTCATTTCAATATCAAGTTTCATTTCGATTCCAAACTCTTAACTCCACTAATATGGTTCCATTTCAAATTCCGATCACATATATCCAAATTTTTCGATAACATTAATCCAATTCCTCTTCAATTTGCTTTTGCACATTTCAGTTCAATTTCCACCCTATTGACTTTAATTCAATTTTAATTTGCTTTCCCAAATTTCAATTCAATTTGGTTTTAATTCAAACAGTCTTTCCTTGGTAATTTTAAACAGTTCACCATATCGAAAATCAACTTTCCTTTTTAGGATTCAAAGCAACTTGCTTTTCTCAAATCAATTAAAAAACAAAACATTTAGTAGTAATCCGTCACTTAGAACATGAAAATGAACACTAATGATGTTGCACAATCATCAGCAGAATTATTTCCCAGCCATTGAAGTGAGTTCAATACTATATCACTTTCAAAACCATTCTAAACACTTCCATTTTGAAATTCATTTTCAAAATACTATTCCCAATGCTTGTAAAACAATTTAAAATCTCCCAGGATTTTAAAATTCACATATATTCAATTCAAATCCATTTACAAACACCCTTCTAATTTCCAGGGTTTTAATTTCAATTCTGATTTAAATTCAGATTTACTTCATCTGATTCCACATATTTCACTTATATGAATTCTGATTGGTTATTTATATAACCACTCAATTTATAATCTTACTTGATTATAATAACAACCAATATATCCAATATATTATAATTCCAATATGTATATTTTCTCTATATCAAAATATACTTTAGGTAGAATTATTTCAATTTACCTCTTTTCAAAACATATCGTGTTGACCCATCGCATTCGAGTGTTTATAAATCCCTACCGATACAGTGGATCAAACTGATCGACCAGAACCCATAAACAACTCAACCAATAAATCTCCACAATATAAAATCATTTTATATTGAATAACAAATACGCGCTCATATATATACACTCAAACTCAATCTAGGGTATTACTAACCCCATCTCTACTGAGTCACACCACAGAGCCAAGGTAATAACTTAACCTTGAGCTTTGATACCAACTATAGTGTCCCGAAATTCCAGTCCAATTTGAGCTGACCAAATAACACAAGTCCAACCCCAATTGCACTGGAAAACAGAAAACTAATGGAAAGAAAATAGAGAGTGAGAATAGATAAGATAGAAACTTAGAATAGAAGAAGGAGAAGAACATACAACATCAGAGTAAACACGAATCTCACAGCGGAACGAATAAATATAATTCATAACATAACTTTGACATAAAACAGTATCTGTATACAATACCATTATTATAGTATAACACTTACAACACACGGAAATAACAATAGCTATATAATCCTGAAGCCTCCTGCTCCAGCTCTTCAAGTATTTGTAAATCCCGATTACTTGACTGCCCGTACAAAATTAGGCACCCAAGAGTTTAGGGAAAACAAAACAAAATAAACTCTGGGTCAGTCATGTGACTAGTGTTAGTAAAGTCAAATTATTTGATTTAACTTTCAAAATCCTTTTGAAACAAAGGATAATCATATGACCGATCTACACATTAACACGGATAGTTTTTACCTTACGATAACCCAAGTCATTAGTAAAACAATATTATTCTGATATTATAATAATGTCTAACACAAATAATATCAATCTAATAGAAACACTTGCATCTAATGTTCTACATATATAATATACACTCCAAACCGCGGGCTCTTATTTAGGGAATGGATTCCGACTATGACAAGGTATGGATCCACCTTCCGCTCAGTGTACTCTAGAAGCGATACACTGGAGTTGAACAAGAACATCTTGCAACTCGACCACACATGGCCGACCACTCATTTCGCTAGAGTGTATCGAATATATTGCCACCTTACAGTTGGTAAACTAACATAACCATTCCCTGGAGATACAGAATTGAAAGAAGTAACAAGTATGAATATTCTCTTAATGGTGACAATATACGTTACTCGGTTGCGAACCACTTAGCCATGTTGCCTGCCAGATTTCTGTCATTTCCCAATTGATGAGGCTCGAGGTCAAAACATATCTTTTAACAGATCACTCCTTCATTTACTTCGAATGCCACATCGTCATACCCGTCAAATCAAAAATTTATTTCGCCAAAAATACCATGGGTATAAGCTAAGAGAAACGAATTCCTTCGCCACCAACGCAAATACATTTGAAACAATCAACTTACGCAATTTACCAGATATACTCTGTCAGACATTCGTCCATTCAAGTTGTCCAAGGACTGGACAAACCAAAGTAACTATTCCGTACATCCATCATAGGAAATCTCTACCTAGGACTTATACAACAGCTCTTGCACTTTACTCCGTCTTCAATTTGTCTTCGATCTATTTGATTCGAAATGCTAATGCCCATACGGAATGGTTCTTTGGATAAGAATCCAACCGGTCTCTCCATATCGACGACAGAAAAATGGTAAAAACTTTGATAGTCTGTGATTTAACTATCAAAGAAAAACACAAGTGCAAACAACGATATTATTTCCAGATGGAAATTTTATCGATCAATCATCATTTAACATTTTCTCTTTAGTTCATTAATTTACTTATCTCATGTTTCCATATATTCTAAATTCTTATTTTCTATTATCAGAAAACATTTCTGATTCTTATTTGGAAAACATTTCCAAAACTCCTTCACTGGATTTAAACTGACGTTTAAATTAAACATCGCCATGCAAACTCAAACCATTTCACTCATTAACTAAATTCTCTTAACCACCTTCAATATCAAACCTTACCATTCCTTCACTATCAAACCTTACCATTCCTTAGTTAAGAAGGAAGTCAATCAAGTTGGGGTATAATTACCTCTCACACCTTAACTAAACAACGTTTTAACTTCGGAATAGTCAAAGTTTTTCTTTTTAAATCTTTAACAAACTTCCTTACGTAACTCTCGAATTCTATTTACGAATCCATTTCTTTATTGAAAACATTGATTATAACACTATCGTTATAAACCCTAGTTCAGAAATATCTAACTTAACACCTAAATTTTTATTTCTTTCTTTGAATAATTAACCTACTCTAATTTATTTATAAATAAATAAATCTTGATTTAAAAACTGGAAAGTAAATAATACTTATCCCGAATTCAATATAATCGAATTCGACGATTTACTCTCTTCAAATAACTAATATTCGATTAACTCACCTTGAATAACTAATATTCGATTAGCTCACTTCGAATAACTTATATTCGATTAACTCCTTTCGAATAACTAAATTCTATTAACTCCTTTTGAATAACTAAATCGATAACTCCTTTTGATTAATCTAATTGATAACCCCTTTCGAATAACTAAATTCGATAACTTATTTCGATTAAACTAATCGATAACTCCTTTCAATTAAACTAAAATCGATGACTCCTTTCGATTAAACTAACCGATATCTCCTTTCGATTAAACTAAAATCGATAACTCCTTTTGATTAAACTAATCGATAACTCCTTTCGATTAAACTAATCGATAACTCCTTTGGATTAACTCATTTGGATTAACTCAGTTTGATTAACTCCTCTGGATTAACTCGGTTTGATTAACTCCTCTTGACTAACTTAACTTGATTAACTCGACTTGATTAACTCCTATCGAATAACTAATATTCGATTAACTTATATTCGAATAACTATGCTTGTTTAAACTCTATCTCGAATAACTATATTCGATTTAACCTCATTTCGAATGAATAGATTCGATTTTCTCCTTTAACTCTATTCGAATAAATTACATTCGATTAACTCCTTCAACTCTATTGGTTAACTCTAATCGACTAACTCTATTCAATTAACTCTATTCGATATAACAAATATTCGACTAACTCTTGTTCGATTAACTCTATTCGAATAACTCTAGTTCGATTTAACTCTGATCGATTAACTCTAACTGATTAACTCTACCTAGTTAACTCTAACTGATTAACTTTAACGGATTAACTCTAACTCCAATCAATTAACTCTAACTCTAATCGATTAACTATAATTCGATTAACTCCTCTAACTCCTTTGATTAACTCTACATCCATATTCAGTTTCAAATATCGATGTTGAAATCGATTCTTACTTCTCTATATAAGTCCTGACTTATATATTCTATTTATCCAAGGATAAATATTTTACTTAATTTATAAAACCTTATTTATAAATTAATCTTCTTAATTTATCTGTTAAAACAGATTTCTCTTAAATATTCACCTTAAATTCATATTCTGTTATACCCGTGTGCGAAGCACGGGTCTGAACTTTTCTAGTGTAAAATTCTCTTTTCTTGCTTTTTATACAATTCTATTTATATATCAAATAATTCTCTTTTGATAATTCTATTTATTTCCTAAATAAATATTTCCTTTTATAACTTTATTTATTTTCTAAATAAATATTTCTATTTAATCTATTTGTAAATGCTTTACAAATATTTCCTTTTAAAATCAATTTGTAAATGTTTTACAAATATTTCCCTTTCCAATTCCATTTGTAAATATTTTACAAATATTTCCCTTTTAAATTCTATTTGTAAATGTTTTACAAATATTTCCCTTTCTATTTTATTTTTAATTGTTTTACAAATATTCCTCTTTCTATTTGTTTTACAAATATTTCACTTTTATATTTGCTTTACAAATATTTTCCTTTATCTTTGTTTTACAAAAAATTTCCTTTATGTTTTTTTTACAAATAATTTCCTTTATAAAATCCCTTGATTTTATAAATATTCCTTTATATTAAATCCTTTGATTTTATAAAGATTTCAATTTCAATATAACATTGAAAATTTCCTTTTCATGTTCCAGTATTTGTTATGGTATTTAACATACCATATATTACTGATCAATATTATCTAAACACACACAATCAACAACAGATTGTATATCACATCATATATCCAAATATATGAAAAATAGTAAAATAAATGTTGAGGAATCCAGTTGGATTCCTCCGACCTGTTTCCCTGCATCTACAGATCTTAAACACATAAAAACATCAATTTCATTTCCGTATGAAATGTTCTGCTAAAAAAAATCAATATTTGATTAATGATTTATATATATATCGTTATCTATAATTTCAACCAATACATAAGCAATTCAACCAAACAATTAACACACAACAATCAACAGATGATTAACAGTTCTAAAAATACGTTATAAAAATATAACTGTTCAGAGTTGGTGAGTTTTACTCACATTTCGCGTTAATCGTTAAATAACGATTTGCGTCTGCTGATTCAGACGGACAATTTATTCCTCCATAGATTATAACGAGCTCAAATCCACTCCCAGTCAGTTCCATGGTGTAGTCACCATTCATACGATCCAAATGGATCAGGCTGTTCGAAATTCTGATATCGTATGACCCAGATATAACATTTACAGGTTAGACAGTTTTTAAATAGTTTTAATTTAAGTAAAACTTGGTTATCAGGCCTCTCACTCTTTAATAAAGCCCATACGCACTTGGTTTCTCCACCCATTCAAATATTGTTCCTTCTTCTTCTCAGGAGCTGAAAATGCGACTTCCTCCTTGAATACACAGCACCTCCTTCAACCTCTCTCATCTCCTTCCATGCTTCATGAAATCCCAAACTACCAACACCATTTCGATCCCCTACGAAATCTCTACCAACCTGTCTCCTCAATCCCAACTCAATCACCTCCTGCCAATTTCGACGCTCACTCAAGTTCTCCAGTACAGAACATCGATGGAAAAAGTAACGGAAACCTTCCAAGTTTCGTACACGAGTGCGGTTTCACACCCTAATCCCAAAAACAATAGTGAATTGAACCAATACTTCCTCATTTTGGCAAAAACCTCAACCCTAGAAATCGCTGAACAATCCCAGCGAACCCAGAATTTGATCGAGCTTCCCAAAACCACTACTAACGCGAAGCTCTTGCTTTGCTGATCTCTACAAACTAGCTTTCATGAATTAAGAGATTTTATTTCGATTTGTTTGTATTTTATTTCGATGGGAACTTTGTTGGAGAAATGAAAAATGTTGGCAGCTCATTTTTTTTCTTGCATTTATAAAGGTGAGGGTGAGGCTGAGAAAGGATAACGTGTACTTTTTGGGTTCATAAGTTAGGATTTTTTTTTGATTAATATTTTTATATTTTATTTTGCCAATTTCTCATTGTATCTACCTTCTAAAAATCCTTATGATTACATACGACACCTAAAAATCACAAAACTGGACACGCAGCTATATTTCAACATTACGGTCCCAATGAAACTGGTTTCGTCGAATTCCGACTCCGTTTGCCCATATAGCATATTTTTAACCATCAAAATATCGACTGTTTTTCACATTAAAATCCCGTACGGCCACATACTGACTTCAAAAATCACGGAAATTGAAATCTAGCATTAATTTAATATTGCGGATCCAACAAAATTAGTTTCATCGAATTTCTACTTCGTTTGCAAAACGGGCTATTTTTTAAAGCTCTAAATAACCTTTTTTTAAATATATAAATATATTTAAAAACAATTAAATTTAATATTTAAAAATAAATATTATCTTATATATTCATAATAGAATATCATACTGCTATAGAATATTCCTACATGAATTTCTAACTCGATATTTCAAATCCCGATTAAATCGATATTCGATTTATAATGAAATTCCTTTTTAAAATATAAATAAATAATTATAAATCATAAACGAATTCCATATCGACTTTTCTAAAATTTGATTTGGACTTAAATCAAAATCTGCACGTCGAAATCCCGATTTTTCTCTTCCATTAGAAAAAAATACTTCACCAGCCCTGAATGTTTCTTGTTTCACAGAAATCCGACTTAAAACGGCTTTTATATATTCGTTTAAAGTTCGAATCGCCAAATTACAAACTGCCGCGCCATTTTGAGCTCGATTATATTTATAATATAATTAATACGTTCAACTGTCGTTTATATAATATATTCGTTAATATAATTCAACTCTAAACTGAATTATATATTATAAATTTGTCCAGTTCACATTATATTGTGAATTCCACTAATTCTGATTATTTCAGAATTAAATATATTATTTAACTTCAAGGTTATTTAATTTAAACCATTTTAAATTACCAAACCATATTTTAAATAATTAAATTAATTAATTATTCGATCGTAAAAATACAGAACATTACAAATTTGTTTCTCTTAGCTTATACCCATGGTATTTTTGGGGAAATCAATTAGTGATTTGATGGGTATGATGATGTGGCATTCAAAGTAAATGAATGAGAAATCTGTTGAAAGATACGTTATGACCTCCAGACTCATCAACTGGGAAATGACAGAAATCGGGCAGGCAGCATGGCTAAGTGGTTCGCAACCAATTTGGTTATATTATCACCATCTAGAGAATATTCATATTTGTTACTTCTTTCAATTCTGTATCTCCTGGGAATGGTTATGTTGGTTTACCAACTGTAAGGTGACAATATATTCGATACACTCAAGCGAAATGAGTGGTCGGTCATGTGTAGCCAAGTTACAAGATGTTCTTGTTGAACTCCAGTGTATCGCTTCTAGAGTACACTGAGCGAATCCATACCTTGTCATATTTGGAATCCATTCCCCAAATAAGAGCCCGCGGTTTTGATTATATATTATATATGTAGAACGTTAGATGCAAGCATTTCTACTAGATTGATATTACTTGTGTTAGACATTATTATAATATTAGTATAATATTATTTTACTAATGATTTGGGTTATCGTAAGGTAAAAACCATCCGTGTTTATGTGTGGATCGGTCTTATGATTATCCTTTGTTTCAAAAGGATTTTGAAAGTTAAATCAAATAATTTGAGTTTACTCACACCAGTCACATGACTGACCCGGAGTTTATTTTGTTTTGTTTTCCCTAGACTCTTGGGTGCCCAATTTTGTACAGGCAGTCAAGTAGTTGGGATTTACAGATACTTGAAGAGTTGAAGCAGGAGGCTTCAAAATTATACAACTATGGTTATTTCCGCTGTGTTGTAAGTGCTGTACTTTGGAAATGATATGTCTATTCAAGTACAGATTTATATTTCAAAGTTATGTTATATATTATACGTTATTTGTTCCGCTGTGAGGTTCGTGTTACTCTGATGTTGTGTTGTTCTTCTTCTTCTATTCTAAGTTTCTATCTTATCTATTCTCACCCTCTGTTTTCTTTCATGGACTATCCTGTGTTTCCGATGCTTGAATAGTCGACATAGTGTTGTATGCCGATATCCAGGATCGCAAAAACCCTGGTTGTTACAGTGGTATCAGAGCTTAAGGTTAAGTAATTACCTTGGCTCTGTGGCGTGACTTAGTAGAGATAGGGTCAGTAATACCCTAGATTGAGATGAGTGTATATATATGAGTGAACGTATTTGTTATTCAATATAAAGTGATTTCATATTGTGGAGATTTATTAGTTGAGTTGTTTATGGGTTCTGGTCGATCAGTTTGATCCACTATATCGGTAGGAGTTCTTAAACACTCGAATACGATGGGTCGACATGATATGTTTTGAAAAGAGGGTAAATGAAAATAGTTTTACCCAAAGTATATTTTGATATAGAGAAATTATATATATTGGAATTATAATATATTGGATATATTGGTTTCTATTATAATCGAGTAAGATTATAATTGAATTGGTTATATAAATAACCAATCAGAATTCATATAAGTGAAATACGTGAAATCAGATGAATTAAATTTGAATTAAAATCAGAATTGAAATTAAAACCCTGGAGATTTGGAAAGGTGTTTGTAAATTGATTTGGATTAAGTGTATGAGAAATTTAAAATCCTGGGAGATTTTAAATTGTTGTTCAAGCAATTTGAATGGTATTTTGAAATGTATTTCAAAACGAAATGGTTTAAAAGTGATTTTGAAAGTGATATAGTATTGAACTCACTTCGATGGCTGGGAAATAACCCTGATGATGAATCGCGACATCATTAGTGTTCATTCCGAGTTCTAAGTGATGGATTACTACCAAAGATATTGATTTCGATTTGTTTTGGCAAAACAAGTTGTTTTAAATCCTGAAAAGGGAAGTTTGACTTTTGAGAAAAGCAAAGCTGTTTAAAACTCTCAGGTAAGGATTGTTTGAAATAAAACAAATTTAAATGAAATTTTGTGGAAATAAATTGGAATTGAATTGAAAACCAATTAAGTGGAACTTGAAATGGGATTAGAAGGATATCGAGAAATTTGGATTTGTGGGATAGAAGTTTGAAATGAGATTCAGTTTGGATATAAGCGAATAGTTGTGTTGAGGATAAAAACTGATTGGAGTTTGATTGGAATGATATTGATATATGCTGAATTGATAACAGATGGAAAGGATATAATGATATGCCCGACAAAAAGGTACAAGTTTATATTTGGTATAAGCATGAGATTTATGAGCCGAATTGGCAAGTCGCTTGGCTGTTTGATTTTCTTTTGGGTTGGAGAAGGCCCAGAGAAGTGAGTGGTAGTTGTACCGATTGACCAGTACAAAGGAGGTGCTGGCAAATTTTTTCGAAAAGTTAAGGTTTTAGAAAATTTTCATTGGTAAAAAATTAATTAATACTTTAATTGAAACTAATTGGTTCAGTGAAACTGGAGTTAAGAAGTAAACAAATAATTTTAACCTAGTTAATAAGGTTTATTTTCTACATTAGCAATTTCGAGGACGAAATTATTTTAAAGGGGGAAGAATGTAACTACCCGTATTTTAGCGATATAATAATCAATTTATTTAATTATTTAAATAGTGGTTTAGAGAATTAAATGGTTGTTTAATTAAATAATATTAAATATTTAAATAATTTAAATAATATAATAATATATTTATTTTCGAAATAGTCGGAAATAGTGAATTGACAATATAATGTGAACTGGACAATTCAAAATATATATAATTCAGTTTTGAATTGAATTCGAATAACGAATACATTATTTGAATGACAGTTGAACGTATAATTTATATTATAATTATAATCGAGCGTGAAATGGCGCGGCAGTTCGCTATTTGGAGATTTGAACTTCAACTGAATATATCTGGTCCGTTTTAAATCGGGTTTCTGTGAAATAAGAAACGTTAGGAGCTGGTGAAGTATATTTTTCTAATGGAAGAGAAAAATCGGGATTTTGTCATATAGATTTGAGTTATGTCCAAATCAAATTTTAGAAAAGTCGCTACGGAATTCCTTTATAATTTATATTGATTTATTTATATTATAAAAGGAATTTAATATAAATCGAATACCGATATAACTGGAAATTTTGAAATATCGAGTTATAATCCAATGGGAGTTGTATGATATTCTATTGTGAATATATACGATAATATTTATGTTTAAATATTTAATTTAATTATTTTTAAATATATTTATATATTTAAATGGGTTAATTAGAGCTTTAAAAATAGCCAGTTTTACAACTGACCTTCGTTTTCGATGAAACTAATTTTGTTGGATCCGCAATATTAAATTATTGCTAGATTTCAATTTCTGTGATTTTTGAAGTCAGTGTGTGGCCGTACGGATTTTTAATGTAAAAAAAGTCAATATCTTGATGGTTAAAAATACGTTGTGTGAGCAAATGGAGTCGGAATTCGACGAAACTAGTTTCGTTGGGACCGTAATGTCGAACTGTAGCTACATGACCATTTTCGCGATTTTTGAATATCGTGTGTGATCACACGGATTTTTAGAAGGTGAAATGAATATAAAAACTAAAATATCCTAAGTTATTTGTGAACGTAAACAAGCCACACACTCATTGTTTTCAGCCACACAAGAATCTCATCCCCTTATATAACTGTTCTCTTGAGCCGCCACCAACACAGTGAGAAACATGAGCAAAATCTCCTTTTAAAAATTTACCAAAACTCAAATAAAATCCAGAAAATTTCGAAGTTGTTTTTTTTAGATTCCTGGCTAAATACTCTTCACTCTCATACCATTTTCAGTAAGTGTGATCAAGCGTTGGGGTTCGACGTTTCTCCCAGCGTGAGTTAGGGTTTGGATTCGTGGAAGTTTGGGGTAGAAATTCAAGGATTTGATTGTGGTCTTGAGTTTGAGGAGAGGAGAGGATTCAATTGTGAAAGATTGAGGGGTTTTTATCAGAAAAAGTGTCGATCGAATGTCTGACAGTACATGAACATCCCTGTAGTCGTGATGACGATACTGCGCGCGAGTTGAACAATAGGGTGATGGAATCGAAGAGCGCTTGATGGAGAATGCAATGGTGAATTTTGTTTTGGGTTCAGTTGAAGAATGGTGGGGCAGTTGGGGTTGGAAATGTCGGAGGAAAGGTGTTCGGTAGTTGCGGAATTCGCGAGTTCATTTGGGGAAGAAATAGAAAGCGATCGTGGGTTCTAAAAAGGGGTGATGGGCCGAAGTTTATAATGGGTGAGGCCCGTTAATAATAGTTGTAGTTTAATCTAAATTTCTATATAGTACAAACCTGTATAAGGTATAACTTTGTCGTACCTTATCAGAATTTGACGAAACAGAATCCATCGGGATTGTATGAACGGGAGCAACACAATGGAACTGACTAGGAGTGGATCGGGGATGGTTACAATTTATAGTGAAATAAATTGTCTGTCTGAATCGAGCGATGGTTATCGTTATTAACAATGATCGTCCAATGTGAGAAAAACTTACTAACTCTGAACAGTTATATTTTTATAGCATATTCTTAGAACTGATAATTATCTGTTGATTGCTGTGTGTTAACTTTTTTGTTGAATTGCTTATGTATTGGTTGAAATTATAGATAACGATATATATATATATATATATCGTTAATAAAATATTGATTATGTTAGCAGAATATTTCATATTGAAATGAAATCGATGTTAATTTTATTGTTTAACATCTGTGATTCAGGGAAACAGGTTGGAGGGACCCAGCCGAGTTCCTCAATATATAAAATACTGTTTTGTTTCATATATTGTGATATATGATGTGATATATAATCTGTTGTTGATTATGTGTGTTTGAATGATATCGATCACTGTTGTTTGGTACTTTAAATACCGTCAGAAAACACTGGGATGAAAAAGGAAATTTTCAATAACTATATTGAAATAAAATATTATATAAAATCAAAAGATTTTATATAGAAGGAAGATTTCAAACTGTATATTGGAATAGAATATTTATAAAATCAAAGGATTTTATATAAAGGAATATTTATAAAATCAAGGGATTTTATAAAGGAAATTATTTGTAAACAAATATAAAGGAAATTATTTTTAAAACAAATATAAAGGAAATTATTTTTAAAACAAATATAAAGGAAATTATTTGTAAAACAAACAGAAAGAGAAATATTTGTAAAACATTTACAAATAAAACCGAAAGAGAAATATTGGTAAAACATTTATAAATAGAGTTATAAAAAGGAAATGTTTATTTAGAAAATAAATAGAGTTATAAAAAGGAAATGTTTATTTAGAAAATAAATAGAGTTATAAAATGGATTTATTGGGAAATGAAAAGAATGTCATATAAGGAAATATTTGGCAAATGAATAGAATTTTACGTAAGGAAAGTTTAAACCCGTGCTTCGCACACGGGTATAACATGATATGGATTTAAAGCAAAGATTTTAAATAGAATCTATTGTAACCAATAGATTGAGAAGATTAATTTATAAATAATATTTTATAAATTAAATAAAATATTTATCATTGGATAAATAGAATATATAAGTCAGGGCTTATATAGAGAAGTAAGAATCGATTTCAACATCGATATTTGAAACTGAATATGGACGTAGAGTTAATCAAAGGAGTTAATAAAAATGTGTTAATCAAAATGAGTTCCAAGAGTTAATCGATTAGAGTTAGAGTTAATCGATTAGAGTTAGAGTTAATCGATTAGAGTTAGAGTTAACCAGCTAGAGTTAATCAGTTAGAGTTAATCGATTAGAGTTAAATCGAACTAAATTTATTCGAATAGAGTTAATCGAACAAGAGTTAGTCGAATATTAGTTATTCGAAAAAAATTATCGAATATTAGTTATTCGAAAGGAGTTAATCGAATATTAGTTATTCGGAAGAAATTATCGAATATTAGTTATTCGAAAGGAGTTAATCGAATATTAGTTATTCGAAAGGAGTTAATGAATATTAGTTATTCAAAAGAAATTATCGAATATTAGTTATTCGGAAGGAGTTAATCTAATATTAGTTATTCGAAAGAAATTATCAAATATTAGCTATTTGGAAGGAGTTATCGAATATTAGTTATTCGAAAGGAGTTATCGAATATTAGTTATTCGAAAGGAGTTATCGAATATTAGTTATTCGAAAGGAGTTATCAAATATTAGTTATTCGAAAGGAGTTAATCGAATATTAGTTATTCGAAAGGAGTTAATCGAATATAGTTTATTCGAAAGGAGTTAATTGATAAGAGTAAATTAGTTAGAGTTAATTGAATAGAGTTAATCCAGTAGAGTAAATCAAATAGAGTTAATCTAATAGTGTTAATTAAATAGAGTTAATAGAATGGAGTTAATCAAATAGAGCTAACTGATAAGAGTAAATCGATTAGAGTTAATCGAATAGTGTTAATTGAATAGAGTTATTCGAATATAGGTTATTCGAAGAAGGGAGATTATCCAATATAGTTTATTCGAAGGAAAGAGTTATCGAATAGAGATTTATTCGAAAGAGAGTTACATAAGGAAGTTTGTTAAAGATTTAAAAGATAAACTTTGACTATTTCGAAGTTAAACGTTGTTCAGTTAAGGTTTGAGAGGTAATTATTCCCCAACTTGATTGACTTCCTTCTTAACTAAGGAATGGTAAGGTTTGATACTGAATGATGGTTAAGTGAATTTAGTTAATGAGTGAAATGGTTTGATTTGGCATGGCGATGTTTGATTTATACATCAGTTTAAATCCAGTGAAGGAGTTTTGGAAATGTTTTCCAAATAAGAATCAGAAATGTTTTCTGACAATAGAAAATAAGAATTTAGAATATATGGAAACAGGAGTTAAGTAAATTAATGAACTAAAGAGATAAATGTTAAATGATGATTAATCGATAAAATTTCCATCTGGAAATAATATCGTTGTTTGCACATGTGTTTTTCTATGATAGTTAAATCACAGACTATCAAAGTTTTGACCATTTTTCTATCGTCAACACGGAGAGACCGATTGGATTCTTATCCAAAGAACCATTCCGTATGGGCGTTAGCATTTCGAATCAAATAGATTGACGACAAATTGAAGACGGAGTAAAGTGCAAGGGCTGTTGTATAAGTCCTAGGTAGAGATTTCCTAGGATGGGTCTACGGAATAGTGTCTTCGGTTTGTCCAGTCCCAGGACAACTTGAATGGAAGAATGTTTGACATAGTATATCTGGTAGATCACGTAAGTTGATCGTTTCAAATGTATTTACGTTGGTGGCGGAGTAATTTGTTTCTCTTAGCTTATACCCATGGTATTTTTGGGGAAATCAATTTGTGATTTGACGGGTATGACGATGTGGCATTCAAAGTAAATGAATGAGAAATCTGCTGAAAGATACGTTATGACCTCCAGCCTCATCAACTGGGAAATGATAGAAATCGGGCAGGCATCATTGCTAAGTGGTTCGCAACCAATTAGGAAATATTGTCACCATCTGGAGAATATTCATATTTGTTACCTCTTTCAATTCTGTATCTCCCGGGAATGGTTATGTTGGTTTACCAACTGTAAGGTAACAATATATTCGATACACTCAAGCGAAATGAGTGGTCGGTAATGTGTGGCTGAGTTACAAGATGTTCTTGTTGAACTCCAGTGTATCGCTTCTATAGTACACTGAGCGGAAGGTGGATCCATACCTTGTCATATTTGGAATCCATTCCCCAAATAAGAGCCCGCGGTTTTGATTGTATATTATATATGTAGAACGTTAGATGCAAGCGTTTCTACTAGATTGATATACTTGTGTTAGACATTATTATAATATCAGAATTTTTTTTTTTTACTAATGATTTGGGTTATCGTAAGGTAAAAACCATCCGTGTTTATGTGTGGATTGGTCTTATGATTATCCTTTGTTTCAAAATGATTTTGAAAGTTAAATCAAATAATTTGAGTTTACTCACACCGGTCACATGACTGACACAGAGTTTATTTTGTTTTGTTTTCCCTAAACTCTTGGGTGCCCAATTTTGTACGGGCAGTTAAGTAGTTGGGATTTACAGATACTTGAAGAGCTAAAGTAGGAGGCTTTAGAATTATATATCTATGGTTATTTCTGTTGTGTTGTAAGTGCTGTACTTTGGAAATGATATGTATATTCAAGTACAAATTTATATTTCAAAGTTATGTCATATATTATATGTTATTCGTTCCGCTATGAGGTTCGTGTTACTATGATGTTATGTTGTTGTTCTTCTTCTTCTATTCTAAGTTTCTATCTTATCTATTCTCAACCTCTGTTTTCTTTCTTGGACTATCCGGTGTTTCCGATGCTTGAATATTCGACAAAGTGTTGTATGCCAATATCCAGGATCGCAAAAACCCTAGGTTGTTACATCATCATTCGGGGTGTGAGGCTTGTCGATGTCATGGTATACATAAAGCTTTGCTTAAATAGGCCGTGCTTTGATCATCATTAGCTCATTCCATAACTTGAGCATACCACATTGTCAATTCACAACATATCACTGATTCCAATCCACACATAACCTCTAAGCACGTAAAACTTAGAGATGGGAATAATTAATTGCCATAAATCCAATATGTATTATTAGGAATCAGTGCTACACAGTTAATTACAATATCGGACACACAATCCATACAATTCCATTCTGGGTCTGAATGGAACAAAATCCGAAAATCCCTAAATATATTTAGACTTCATGCCACTTATAACCTCGTACCAAGTGATCGGCCTGATTTGAGACATCAGCAATCCATCCAAATAATCCAAAGATTCTCGGTCTTCATTTGCCATTTCCAAGTCTTGAGTTTGCTTCATAGCGTCGTAATATTATTTGGAATGGTTTTCGGACTTAAATCCGATCCCGGTCTTTCCAAATAATAATCTCTACAACCATGATGTGTGATGCAACAAAATCAACACACATGAATACAACATTGCACAATTTAAAAACAACCGTCAAAGTTGTGCGCAAGCATCACGGTTAATAACGTTTAGTGTTTTGGTGTTTCTAACTTACACAATCATCCACTCAAATCATCACAACAATAACAACCATTAACAACACCAACCAATTATAATTATGAACTAGTTATAATTAACCGTTCTAATAAATTTAAAAATTTGTTAAACTAGAGTTCTCACCCATATGCTTTCCCCATTCTCACTGTCGAAACCCGTATTCATCGTGCCAAACTCACGGACAATGCACGATATCTCCTTTCTTAAATTTGTAAACACCCATCTATCCATCTTCTTTGCTAATTCCTTTAAATACAAGCATGCATGTTTCATGCTACTAACACCATGTTTCCTGCATATTCAAGTACTTCGCAATCACCCATGCCGACTCTGTGCAAACCAGGACATGAGTTTCCAATTACTTCTCTTCACCACCACTTTCCATGCGATTTAGGCACCCATCCTCCTCATCTCCATTTTCAAATCCAGCAACTCTAACAACTATAAATACAACTCAGCTAAGTGGCGATTGCGGAGGGAGGGACTTTGAGGTTCATGCCAGCTCAGGTTATGGGCTAAGGACTATTGACATAGTTTATGATGGGAAGAGATAAAAGTATGGAGTATAAAAGGGATGCCGAACTTGTTTAAAGGAAAGTCAACTATTTTTGGACTAAGGAGCTAGTGTGGGATCTTAAAGATGGTCGATTTGTTTGAGGAAGAATGACTGCATGGAAAGTAGTGGTCGGAGTGGAGGTGCGGAGGGTGGCGATGGAGCCGGAAGTGTGGTAGTGGATGCTGCAAAAAGGAAAGGGACGAGCAGTTTTTAGGAGGGAGACACTACGGTTTTTAAGAAGAGGAAAGAGGAGAGGGTTAGTGGCCGAAGGAACAGCTGGATGGACTGACAATGGACTCGAGGTGTCAGACAAGCAGTGGTGGAGGAGTTGAGGAAGGGAAGAGGCGAAGGTTGTGGTTTCAGTGGTGTTGGAGTGCAACTGAGGGCTAGTGGGTAGCTATGTTTGTGGATAGGAGCGGAGTCATTGGATTTGCATGCAGATGAAGGTGGTGATAGTGCAGTGGTCAGTGGGGCGGATGTGGTGCTCGCATTGAAGAGGAGGCGGATTTAATTTCCAGGAAGTGGGTACTGGCAAAAATGGATTTGAGGGAGAGGTGAAAGAAGGCTTGCGGCGGTCTTTTGTGTGAAGGAACTGGGTAGCGTACCTTGGTGTAGAAGAGGGATGGATCAAAGAAAATGGGTAAAGAGAAGATGTGGTTTCGCTGAGGTAGAAAGCATACTAAAATAACGGGAGAAAGAAGGTTGTTTACAGAGAACAGAGGAATAAGGGACGCATTATATAATGTAGAAAGGGGAAACAAAGGATAAAACGTGGTGTTGGGTTCACTGTGCACGAATAGTTCTTAAATGTTTGGTTACTGTTACAAAATATTTGCACAGATATGGCAAGATTTTTGCCTAGATTTTATCAGATATGGTTATGCGCAATATCTCTTCCAAAAGAGGAAACCGGGTGGGTTACTAGTAAATGGTATACGAACGTTAGGCTAAAACATGGACTGACAAACAATGTTGTTTACGTTATTTAAAACGTTATAGATTCAACCGTTATACACCGTAAATTAAATTTAAATGGTAATGTAAAATCTATAAATTAATTGCAAATTTTTTTTCTTTTATTACTCATTTCTTATATAAATATGTGTTATATATTTTTATTTAATTTCACCATTTGTACTTCAAAATTCGTTCCTTGCTTTCATTACATTAACTGTGTCACAACTTATACCGTAATAGCTTTAGACTTAACGGTTTATCCAAAACAAAATTTATTACTACTAAATTTAAAATTTCAACTTACATTTTATCTGAAACCAAATTAATTTAACGTTTTGTTATGTTATTTATACATAACAGTTTGGTTTGAAATAAATAAATCTTAATGAGATTTTACTAATAATCCTTTGTTCACATCAATAAATTGTTTCTCGATTATATTGAAGATTCCTTTCAATTTCATTTTTTATTTTCATCGTTACAGTTCAAAACTTGTAATACCTTTAAACCTTGGAAAAATGTTTAAGCTTATATTTACAAATGTCGTTTTGTTTAAAAGCGAAAATTTTGTTCAAAAATAAATAAATTTCTAAGTTAAAGATGCGATTCTCAAATATGAGCATATATTCCTTTCTTAACCAAATTATGAGATCAATATCAAAATAATTCATTCTTTAAATTAAATTACCAAGTAAATGACTAACGGTAATAACTTCTTGTTTCTCATAACGTTCACTCCACACACAAAGGAATTCTAAATTCAAAGATTAGAAATGTAGATTTCAGAAATGTTTAATAGTCACGGAAATGGTTTATTTAAATTTCGTTCAAGGTAGACAAAACTCCGAATACAAATATTTATTTTACATTCATTCTAGATTTAATTTATATTTTAAACACCAAAATTTCTAGGCTGTTACTACAAGTGAAAGAGATGTAACCATTAGAGTTACTAAGGGTAGAACGGTGGGCCATGCGATTGGTGTGTGATAGTGTATGATAGTGATTTTTGAGTCACTTGTGGTTGTTGTACCATGTCCCTTCGACTTGATGATAGAGAAACCCTAGGGGCTACACTTTGTAGTGATCTTGGGTATTGTAGACGTCTCATGTTGATTTGTTTATGACAAAATTCATAGGGAAGAGAATTCCTATGGGTATGGATGTTTTCTGGGGGACCTAGAAGCAACCATTATGTATCTATGATTCATGAAGGATTCAACGGTCGACATCGGTTGGTACTTACCTTATCTGTCATTTTCAAAGGGTTTAAAGTATTTTCACTAGAAGTTGAAACAATTTTATTTAAGTACTTGGAGATTTTAATCATTCGCCTGGCCAGCGTATGCATATCGTCTGTAAGAACAACAATAACTTGTCAAACTTCAAGTTACCAAGTATTTTCGAACTTTAAATAAAAAATCAATAATCTGAAATGAAAGTTTACATAACTTCAACAAATAAATTAAGAAAGCGAATTTTACATGTTTTCAAGTCCATAGCTTTGAAATAATATAGAAACAAAAATTTTGCATATGATTTTTTTTACTTCGACGGGTCTTTATTGAAGAATTCAGATTTCGGAAATTTTCAAAATTTGAATATATAATATGTTGCCTAATAAGTTTTTAAAATAAAGAAGACTTTATTTGTCAAGTCTTAAACTGTTCAATGAGTGTTTAAGGATGTTAAATGGATTGAGATTTGGTAGAATATGAATTGTACGTACTGGGCACAAGCCAAACTAAGCTGTTAAAAGCTTGAAGAGGATATTTTAGCAAGCGAATTGAATCTTACTTGAAGTATTGGAAAATGAATTTTGGAAGGAAATATTTACTTAATAACTTGTTTCTGGAAATTTGGAAATCAATTTATAATAAACATATTTGGGAAGCAATACTAGTTTGGAACATGGTATGAGTAACACGGCAAATGCATGATGGTATTTTCAGGGTGTACTGATTTTTTCCGACTAATGGAGTAATGAAACCTTTTCAAATGGAATTTGATATTTGTGACAAGAATGAATAAAAATCCAATATAACACTTGTATGAAGGATTTCTGAAATAAGGTATCTTGAAATGGAAGAATATTTGATTTAACGAATCATAAGATGATTTCTAAGATACTGATTCGGAATTTTGAAAGATTATATCTTATGAGATATGAAATTATTTGGAAATCTTAAGATATTTTAAAGGAAGTTGATATGTTTCTGATGAATTATAAACGATTCTCTAAAGTTCTGTTTTGGAACATGAAAAACGTAGATTTGAATTTTGGGAGATAGACAATTGTATTGATCAAATTTGTTTTTCCAACTATTTGGATATGAGGAATAGTTTATAAAAATGGTTTATAAACAAAGAAAATTTCGACGACTTGAATCCCAAAAATTTTGGAAGGTTTTGAGAAACTAGATTAATATGATTGAAAGTAATTATAAACTATTGTTGTGAAAACAATTTATAGCTCCGGGATATGAATTAATTAAGTTGATATGATTTTATCATAGTACATTTAAAATTTTCTAAATGATATTGGTTCAGAAATCCTGAAGTAAAGCATGATTCAATATAGAGAAATATGTAGTATTTCAAATGATTTGGAAATACAACCAGGATCTTAAGACAAAGAGATTATTTTGACTTCAAGTTTTGATTGCAATTAGGCTTTGATAAAAATAGTTTTTATGAAATTAAATTTACTTAAAAGTTTTAAATCCTATTGTTTAAATAAAATTTTGGATTAGTATAAATATTTTATGTACAAGTAAAATTTAACAATCTCTCCTTTTTTAGGATGAAAAGTTTTAAGGGGGGAAGATTTTAACAACCTTGAAATTTTGATGTTTAAATATAGAAATTAATTAAGAATTTAAATTTAACAATCAAGATTTATATTTGAAATTTGTTTACAATTATAAAACTAATCTATTTTAACTTGGTTTGAATTAGTTTGTAAATATAAATTAAACTTCCATATTTTAAAATTTATAGGTTGGCTAAAATTTAATGTTATTAATATTCCAGCTAATTGATAAATATATTGTTTAAAAAAATGTAAATTTTAGTTCTGAAATATAATTTAACTTGAGAATTATAATTTAATTTAATTTGGATGTGGTTTACTTTAAGTTCGATGTTTTGAATTTAAACGTTATTCAATATTTTAAACTAATCAAATATATTGTTGAATATTTATAGATTTGGGTTTTGGAATAAAATTTAATTTGTGGGTTTATAATCTAGTTTATCTTATTTGATTCTTGAAATTTGAATTTAACTAGAAAAACTATAATTATGTATATTTGAATTTTGTTTAAAACTAATTTAAAAGGCTCGAATAAAATTTGTATTTGGAAATATATGAAGTCCTTTTGTGTTGCTGGGCTAAAATAGGAATGTACACTAGCCACTTTTTAAATACTACTTAAAACCATGTGTTTTCTTCCTGCTGTTGCTTCACCACGTGCTAATGTTGTTCTGGGATTGTCACCACGCGTCTGTTTATTTCTAAAATCTCCCCACGTGTCTACCATGCATCATCTTCCTTTATTTGGACAAAATCCTTCCCATCTTCTATTTACTCAATCGAAGAAACTCTCCCCTCGTTTTTCGTTTTTTTCCAATCGGCCGAACCCTTCTTTCTTAAAAATCGAAAGTAATGGCGTCCTCTAAATCGCCATGGCCTTCATCTCCTTGAAATCGCTCTTCCTCTCCAAATCACAAGCACTCAATCGTTATCGCTTTAGCAACTTTTAAGTCCCCGCCTTCACTCCGAGCCGCTCATCTCAGGATTTGTGTCGATTTCCTCTTACTCAAGTCAAAGCCCAAGTCTTCAACTTCTCCTTCTTTTGCCGCTGCCCTAAGGTAAGAGTCCTCTTACGATTAGCATAATTCACTTTCAATATAAAACTAAACTAAAATAGTTATATTTGGGTTTGATTTGTTTGTTTGCCGCTACACTTGTTTATTGAACATAGTTTGTTGACTGCCTTGTGGATTTACCCAAATTGTTTATGTTGTTGCTGCCACTTTTATGCCCTGTTGGAAACTGAGACATGAATGTTGATGTATGAAAAAACTGGTCTCTCCGCTTTGTTCTAAATTTGAAATTTTCATTGGTTAGTACTAGGGGTGTTACGGTTACGACAACCGTCATTTTACCTCCAACCATAACCGCAACCGTTGTTGACGGTTAACAAATTTTATAACCGTTACCATAAATTTACATTGTTATCCATAAATAATTCAAGTTCTAACTTTTTTCTTAAAAATTAGTTTGTTTATCTATGAAATAAATCATCCATGTGCATGTTTTCTATAAATTAAAACGCAAATAATTTATATATATGTTATTTATCTAGCTTAAGTTATTAAGAAACATATATTTTTATATGAAATACTACAAAATAATCATGTGCGGTCAGTATGATTTACCGCGGTTATCAAAATCCACAACCGTTGCCAATACCATTACCATAGTAGACGGTAACCGTGTATACTGTTAGTGCGGTTTAACGGTTGAACGGTCCAACCGTAACAGCCCTAGTTAATACTTGTGCCACCTGTATATTTTAAATGTATAGGTATATATGTAGGTACATACGTGTGTGTATATATATATATACATACACACACACACACACACACACACACACACATATATATATATATATGATTTTGAATAATGATTTTGAGCCACTACTTACTGTTTCCACATGCACGTTCTAGTTGGCCATGTCTCGGTCTCTACGAGCTTATACACTGTCTTGTTTGACTGTTGGTCATTATATAAGTTACGACCATGAACTGCACTCGACTTGTGCACATGAGTGATGCTGATTTTAAGTTTTTGATGTGGGTATGTGCAGTCATTTTGTGTATTTACTGCGCCAGCCTATGCATCTAACTGCAAATACATGGGATCTCGGCATGGGTATATAGGTAAATTTATATGTATGTATATACTCGTGTGTAGATACACATTTATTTGTAGTTGTATGTAGTAGGTATGGTGAATTGCTTTGATTTATATGACCCATTTGTTCGCATAAGACTTTGGCTGAAATCTGAAATTGTTAAAATATTTTCTATATTTTGACAGTTTAAACTTGATCACAATTAAATCTAAGATGTACATATATGCATCTGATCAAATTAGAAAAATGGTTTTAGAAACAAATATTCTGCATTTGTTCTTGACTTGAACACTGTCATGTGCATTCCCATGTACATTATTATGCATTATGTCATTTCTTTAAGAAACAGATGTTGGAATATTTCGACAATTGGGTCACATATGTAAAATAAAATGTGTTGTGCTATTTTGGTGTAAAGCCTAATTAAAGTGATCTAATTTTCGATTAGAATTAATAGGCTTAAAGTTTAAGTTATCATGGGCCTAATGTGTAGATACCGGGGCATTTAATAATTTGTTGAAGGGCCAAATTACAAAATGCCAACTTCATAAATAAAGTGTTATGGTCCCCGAATTACACAAGCCTTAGCAACTCTCTAACCTCGTCTACAGAGAGCCGATTTCAGATCTAGGGTTTGTGTCAATTTGGAAGACCAAACCTAATTCATCTTCTCGTTTAACAACCGACTACGGATTCAGGTATTGCACTGATTAAATACAGATTCAGGTACGCTTCCGCTAATCAAGTTATTTATTTTCTGATTTGTTCTCAATTAAATCAATATGGTTACATATTTGGATCTAGGGTTTCACGATTGGATATTGTTAAAGTATATTGAAATCCTAACAAGTGGTATCAGAGCCGTTCATATTTGATTTTATTGGGAAAATTTTGGTTCTAAAATTTGAATTAATGAAACTTGGGTTGAGGTTTGCAATACATAATTTTCTGTTGTCATATATTTATTCGGATCATTCCAGCAATTCATTAAATCCATCCTGCAGCTGTAGGCTATCAACATGGGAACGAAAATATAAGATGTACTATAGGTTTCTGAAATATGCAAAACTACTATTAAATGGTGCATGAATTATACAAGATGGCACAGTTTTCGTACTATTATGATTGCTTGTTTGAATTGCCACATTACTTAAGTATCTATTTCGTTTCCATGTTTGTGATGTAAACTAGTATTTGTTTCAGTTTTTGGTTTTGACAAGCCAATGAAACAATATTGAGATGCATCTTAAGTTAAGATCTGGATAAGGTACTATAGACCGTTTCAAACCTAGATCTTTTGTCATTATAATCAGCTATTGAGTTCCGGATAATATTATGTTGACAATTTCAAACTAAAGTATTTTTTTTGATTTTATTGTTTTAATCTACGAGTTCGTGATTCACCTGTTGACCAACATGTGCATGAAATTATAAATCTGATAATTCAAGCTCTGAAAATGCGGACTTCTAACTACTCAGTCTTCTTTTCCTAAACTCTTGGATTATATAATTTCATTGCGTTACTCCGCAATTTCAGTATTCCGATTACTTAATAACATGCGATTCCTCCCTGTTGCATTATTGTGCTTCTGTAACAAAAAAAAGGGAAAGTTAGCTTTGTTTTTTTTTTTTCTTATAGGACGCTTGCCTGCTATGTTATTGATGTATACATTAAGTAATATGTATATTATTTTAGTAAAGTAAAGTCATGTGAATTGTAATAAATATGATACCCTTTGACCTGGTAACTTGTTTGCTAAATTCACGTGATCATATGAAATTTCAACCTTAGAAGGATAACTCACATTTAGTGGTGCCATAATTGCAGGCTAGTAGATCCTATATTCACTCAGCTTCAATTTTAAATCACCATTTCTTTTGTACGGTCAACATGGCCATAATGAATGGCTATAACGTTATGGAATATATTTATGTCTGTACATCGGTTAAATGATTGGGGACCTACTGTATCACTCAAAAGCAAGCTGCATTTGGTTTTGGCAACACCGTAATATTTTGTGTACATTTGGTTTTGAAGACAATAGAGTTCACATCAAAATAATTATGTTTAAGTCCAAAGTTATTTTAGTCTGTACAATTATATAGCTCATTTAAACATTGTTTATTTGGGTGAATATAATGTGTATATCACTAAATAAAATAAGATATAATGTAAAGTGACATGGTAGCATTTTGTATAGTTGCATTATGGTTCAGACATACATACAGTAGCTACTTCGTTGATTCAAGTTATCTAATATGTCATTTACATTATCATTTATATGTCGTTTAATTATGGCGTTCACATGTGATATTTATTATGTGATTTATTTATGATGTTTTATGTCATCATATTTATTTAAGGAATATCATAAATATAATCACACACCTAAAGCGAAAGATTATGACAACTATAATTTAAAAAAAAATTATGTTGTGCTATGGTTATAATTTTGATATTTTAGTTGTCATATGGACCTAAAGCGAAGTGTTTTATAACACTCAAAATATATTGTATATATATTAAGGATAAATTCAAATATAATTTTGGTGTCTCTTTACAGCTGTGAATATTTTACATTAGTAGTGAATTAACTTTAAAATAATATGTCACCAAAGTGACCTCTATATTTTGGTGGTTCATGAAAATGTTTGATATTTGTGTGTAATTATTCATGCGAATATTAGTCGGCCCAAAGGAAGGCTAATGTTTGGCCGAATCACTTACACATGTGTGATGATAAATACGTGACAATTATAAGGTTTTACGAGTGAATAATTAATCGGCCCTAAGGAAGGTTGTTATTTGACTTGTATTTATTGTCAGTGTTTGATCATTACAACAAGAGTACCACTAACAGTTAATATTACTGTCCAAAGACTTGATATTAATGTGTACTAGGTATCTTGTAAAAGAGTTCTACCAATTATTTGAATTTACTATGGTTTATATTTGGCTATGAGCATATTCGGTCAATCTTCATTTTTATTTTCTTCATTTTTCAGTTAATTTGACTAAAGTGTCTACCAAACTTTAGAATATTCTCATCTTATTTTGGGATAAATTTAAGGATTTTTATGAGAGCATGTTATTTGTTCTTGACTTCATAGATTTAACTCTTGTAACTAGGAGGGTTACAGCCAATCCTACTACGGTTAGATATTCTTATAATGTTATGAAGAATATTGAAAGGTGGTATAATAATAAATAAAAAAAAGGAAAGAGTTAAAGACTCATTAAGTAAATATTTCAGAAGCTTTTCAAGGATGGGCTATATGTAACGATACCAATTTTTGATAGTTTATCTACTGAGAATGGAATCAATTCTGTGAAAACAATAAGGGGAAACTAGCATTTTTGTGGTGCTTGATTCCATAAATTCAAAGTAAAAGAAATCTAAGTGAGTACTATATGGAAAATATTGCTTTAAAAGTTAAAGCCACTCAAGTTATTGTTATTTTTTGGTACTATCTCTAACATTATCATTTTATGATTAATATTATTTTAAGAATAAAATGTCATCTTATTGGGCTAATTTATATAGCGTTTTGGTAAATAAAGCAGAGATTGAAGCTTATAAGACTGAAAGTACTCATTTGATATACATTCTATAAATGTATGAATAAGGATAAAGAAGTCGCTAAGGCTATAGAAGAAAAGAAATAACATACAGATATGTTTATAGTTGTTTCTTTAACAAGTTATACAGACATATAAAGTAAAACATACTTGATATTTTAAAGTTATTATTGAGATTGAAGTCAAATGGTTTGAATTTATTTGACATTTTTTATGCTGTCATTTAGACAGATTTCGGTTTTATATTTCTAACATGAACATATTAGGTTATTATCGTTCATCAAGAAATAGTAATGTTAATTTATGAATAAATTCAAAATATTATGTAATTGAAGCTCATATAAGTTATGGCTACTTTTGCTAAATAACTTATGTAATGATATCTCAAATTTAGTTTTTGTGACTAACATAATTTTTGTTTCAGTTTACTGAGGAATTATTGATTGAGATATCATAAAGATAGAAAATGCTTTATTGATATTCTAAGGGATTTAAAGTTTATAATTTTTTATGAACCCACACTAAGGAAAAGTTTTAAAGCGGGAATTGAAATAGTTATTTTGAGGATGTTGAGTTTGGGGGGAGAAATAAAGTAATACCATTGTCTTTAAAGAGAATCATTGTCTTTGATTCAACTGCGGTTGCTTCTTCGCATAAAGTTTAAGATTTGTTTTCTTTTATTAAGAAGAAGTAAATTAAGAACCATAATAAGACGATGTTGAAGATAATTTTTCTTTAAGCTAAGGATATTTGTAACAACCCGTATTTTTGAATAACATGTTATAACATAAATCAAGGCAGAATTAAATTCTAAAATCTGAATCAAGGGAAACGTGCTGTGCCATTGCGTTCGTCTCGGAAAAATACGCGAAATAGAGTCCGAGTTTTCGAAAAACAGAGTCCGTATGACCAAGTTATGGCCCAATGAAGTTTTCAGAAAATTCTAAGCCCGAAAACAGTTCAAATTCGAATTCAGATTTGAATTTCAGCCAAACAAGATGGGCGGGAATTTTCCCGCCCCAGGCAGGGTCGACATAGGGGTCAACACCAGTGTCGACCCCCCCAATGGGTCGACACCCATGGGTCGACACCCATGTCGACCCAGGGGTCGACCCCCCCCCGGTCGGACCAGTTTTTCTGGTGCACCATTTGTGACGTGTTGAGTCTGCTCTAGAAGCTTCTGACGAGATTTGACGGACCTGATGTGTTTTAGGGTTAATCCTATGGTCTAAACTAACCTAATTACCTATAAAAAGGCCCCTAGACCTAGCCTAAACCCTCATTAATCATTCCTACAACTAAACTATGTCAAAATGTTTCTCAATCATGGCCTCCATCTTCTTCATGAAAGCATGAGTGTCTCAAATCAATCTATGTCATAAAAGAGCCATCTTTCTTAAGTAAAAGAGCCTCCTTTCTTTGTCTTTGGGGTTATTACTTCTTGTTTCAAGGCATTTAAGTGGAGCTTATTATTTTCTTTGCGGATTTTGCTTGTGGCTTCGTCTCAATCTTTATATATATTGATCTAGATCGCATAACCGCTCATTGTAAGCCCTATACTACTCTTAGATTCTAACTATGAAGTTAAATGTGATATGTTGCAAGTTGAGTTTGGGCCTAAGTATGATATATGCTTTGATCTTATCATGTTATGCATGAATATATTCTATGCATGTTTGAAAACCTATCACCTTGACCTTGTGGGCTAAAAGCTATAAGCTTTATGTTGAAATGTTGCATTATACAACATGAGAACTCTCATAACCTTTATGATAACTTGCATATAATGTTATATGCGAACTTCTAGCCATCATCCTATGTCATTCATAATCATGTTTCACCTATTTGCTTAAGTTGATATTATGCATGTTTTGAGGCCTATGATGTAATATGCAAGCTTATGAACCTATTTATGCCTCATATGCCACCATGTTTAACTTGTGGCCAACCTTATTACCTTATGCCCTTTTTGTCATGCTTTTGCCAAGTTCCCTCTTTTGATCTATGTTATGTTATGCGAAACGCACATGCGATAGGAATGCGTTGGGTTTGGGTAATGACATGAAAACATGGTTTTAAAATATGACATAAACATTGACTTGTGATTATGTTTGTAAATATAATGGTGGACATGACACTTAGAAAATATGAGTGTGGCCAACACGAGGTTGGGTTGAGTTTGTAGCATAAATCTACCCGGAACCGACCGGCTTAACTATTGGCTACAAGCAATAGGACCCAATGTGAGTAGTTGGTCATGTTGCACTAGAAACCCGAGGTTAGACCAAGTTGTGGTGTTAAGCTACCCGGACCCGCCCGGCTTAACTAGTAACCGCAACAAAGTCTAACGTGAGAGGTTGGGTGCATTAAAATAATGAATGCCACATGATAGGGTTAAGTCATGGACCACTTGAATACTTAACCAATTAAACATGATGGGTTGACGAGGTTAAGTCATGAACCTTGGGTACACTTAACCAACTTGATACTTGATTGGGTAGGGTTAACCACATTTAACCCGCTAGAAACCCTAGTTACGTGGTCCTTTTCACCAGTAACCCTCTTGATTGTATCATGATACCCTAGGGACTAGGCTAGGGTGGGGCACGATTACTGGGTTGACATGTAAGCGACCAAAACGACGGCTGAGTAGGTGCGCCGGTGTAGGTTGAGGCGGACTATGGTCGTGCACATGGTCTAGAGTTGAAAAAGCAGACACGGGCACCCGTAGGTTTAGACTGTGCGTGCTTGATCTGTGTCCGTGGTTGGCACCCTAGGGCTTGATACACCCTAAGGTGGACCTAGCACAGTTTGACTACACTTCATGATTGGGCCGTAAGACACCGACACTTGACGAGTTAGGCTTATAGGGAGCCGATCGACTAGACCGAGTAGTTGGACCTTGATTTAGGTCATCTCATGGATTTTGGCCAACATTGGGCTAAGGGATCATTTCTTGTTTATACTTGACATGGATTGGAATACTAGTACACACCTGGTGCAACTTAACCTTGTATATGCGATGCCACACTTGATCTATCTTGTTAACTTTTCACCATGCCAGTTATCACCCTACATCTCATCTCTGTTTTACATGTTCAGTTAACTTTATTAGTTTTTATACTAATAGTAGATAGAACTTACCAGTCTTTTTGACTGACCCATTTTCTTTCGCCTCTTTTCTTCCGTTCCCCCCCCCCCCCAGGTTTTCAGGGTGGGAACACTGTTACTTAGCTGGATCTTTTGCTGCTTTTCTGGATAGCTCACGTATGGTTTGAGCATGCTATGGCCTTATGCTACTTTGGGGATAGTTACTTTATATTTCTTTTTCAGTTTTCGGTTTATGTTCTAGACTTTGTTTTATGGGAAAATAATGAACAAGTACTTTGATGTAACTTGACTATGGTTTTGAAATGCTAGTTTTATCCGCTGCTTTATTTACTCTGTTTTACTTATATGTTCTGTCTTGTGATATCTGCATGCATGTTTACCTTGTTTAACGCCCCTCCAAAGCTAATGTACTTGCAAGAGTGGCATTGGCGGAGGTGGGGTGTTACATTTGGTATCAGAGCATAAGGTTTACAAGATTTGAGCAAAAGGCTTTTAAAACTTACCTTTTGAAAAACCATTTTTCAAAACCAATTAAGTATTTTCCAAGAAAAGTCTAGTTTATTTTAAAAGGCTATTCCCCAAGAGCCATTAGCACTATCCTTCGTTTCCTTGTTCTAAATCTATCTTTTCTTTTTTCAGTATGGCCGATCTTAACCTTCCCGGGGGAGTGACCATTCCCGGATGGTTCCGGATGTACTTGGAAGCTAGGGCCAACAATGTGGGCCCAGCAACCACCCCCACCGTAACTGAGGTTCCTCCTCCTCCTCAGAATCCACAAGCAGATTTCGCTAAGATTTGCAAAGACTTTAAGGCGATGGGTGGCAAGAATTTCATTGGGACGGAGACTTTTGTAGAGGCACGAAATTGGTTGAAAGAAACTGAGGATCTCTTCGCTATCTTTGATGTGGAAGATCATATAAAGGTTTTATTGGCAGCATGGTTGTTAAAATAAGAAGCTGCTTATTGGTGGGAGGTCACCAATGCTACGAGGCCTATAGAGACTTGGGCCGACTTTAGGACGAGGTTTGGGCTTAAGTTTCTATCATCAACTGAGGCGAATCTACAATTAGAGAAGTTTATATCTTTGAAGCAAGGGGACATGACAGTGAGGGAGTATGTGAATCAGTTTAACCAGCTTGCTCGATTCGGTTTGGACATGGTTAATACTCCCCAGAAGAAGGCTTTACGCTTTGCACGAGGGTTGAATGAGCCATTACAAGGTTTAGCCCTATCTCATATACCCATGGGGGCCACTTTTGAAGGCCTAGTAGACATGGCATTGCTTCAAGGAGACGATAAGAATGGCAAGAAGAAGTCAAGGCTAATGAGACTCAAGCCAAGAAGACAGACTCCAAGTGGGGAGGAAATCAGAGCAATCAGAGCAGTCAAAACAACAAGAACAACAAGGGCAACAAGGCCAAGGCAAAGGACCCAAGAAAATGCAACTACTGTGGGATTGTTGGGCACATAGCCAAGGATTGCAGAAAGAAGAAGAGGAAGCAGGGCGAATGCTTTCATTGTGGGGAGACTGGACACTTTAGCAAGGATTGCCCCCAAGAAGCAAGGACAAGGGCAGAATCAGCGTGCAGGACCTTCAAGAGGGCAAGTGCATGCTCTCAACGCTGCTCCAGTTCAGGACCGAGGTAGTATTTCTGTAGAAAGTCTTGTTTATATTTCTGATTATCCTGTTCGCACCTTATTTGATTCTGGCGCATCGCATAGTTTTATTTCTTCTGACATTGTTGAAAGTTTGCACCTAAGTACTAGTCTAGTTGAGGATCCCGTTAGTGTTTCAAATCCAATTGGGTGTTCCGCCCATCTATCTATGATTTGTGTGGATTTGAATATTTCTATCTTGACCGTAGAATTCACGTGTAATGATTATGTTCTCGGGTTCACGGGATACGGGTTGATCTTGGGCATGGATTGGTTGTCCAATTATGGAGCCATTCTCGATTGTGAACATAGGGTGGTGAGGCTCATGACTCGCCTCGGTAATGCCATAGAAATTTCTTGTAACCCTAGAGGTCCCGTCATGTTATGTTATCTTGAATCTCTTGACTCGTCCATCGATGATCTGCAATCTGTAAGGGTGGTCCGAGACTATCCGGATGTCTTTGAAGAAGTTAAGGGGTTACCCCCTAAACGGGAGATAGATTTTCGCATTTATCTAGTCGATAATGCCAAGCCAGTATCATTGACCGTTAGGCACATGGCCCCACGAGAAAGAAGAGAGCTCAGTAAGCAAACCAAGGAGCTGCTTGAGAAGAATTTTATTAGGCGAAGCATTTCTGAATGGGGTGCTCCGGTGGTATTCGCTACTAAGGCGGATGGTTCGCTTCGTCTATGTGTTGATTATCGAGAGTTGAACAAGTTGACAAAGAAGAATAGGCACCCGTTACCCAGGATTGATGATCTCTTTGACCAGCTGGTCGGTGCTTCTGTTTTCTCTCAGCTCGATCTAGCCACCGGATTCCATCAGCTTAGGGTAGCTAAGGATAGTATCGATAAGACTGCGTTTAGGACTCCATATGGATTCTTTGAATGGCTTGTCATGCCATTCGGGTTGACTAATGCACCCGCCTACTTCGTAGACTTGATGCGTAGGGTGTTCAGGGAGTTCCTTAACAAGTTCGTGGTTGTCTTCGTGGATGATATTCTAATCTTCTCAAAGGACGAGGAAGAACATGCCAGACATCTCAAGGAAGTGATGGATACGCTTAGAGCACATCAGTTGAAAGCCAAGTTCTCCAAATGTCATTTTTGGAGAATGGAAGTTCGGTTTCTTGGACATATAGTTTCTAAGCAAGGTATAGCGGTGGATCCCGCGAAAGTGATTGTGGTTCAAGACTGGAAGACTCCTAGGAATGCAACTGAAGTAAGAAGCTTTCTCGGTCTGGCGGGCTACTATAGGAAGTTCATTAGGGACTTCGCTAAGATTTCGGCCCCTCTTACTAAGTTGACAAAGAAGAACTTAGTCTTTGCATGGGACTTAGAGTGTGAGCTTGCTTTTCAAAGGCTCAAGAGAGCCCTTACCACAGCTCCAGTTTTGGCATTACCCGATGGCGGTAAGATGTTTACCGTGTACACCGATGCATGTGGTACGAGGTTAGGTGCTGTTCTAATGCAAGAGGGAAGAGTGATATGTTATGGGGGTAGGCAACTTAAAATTCATGAGAAGAACTATCCCACTCATGATTTGGAGTTGGCGGCGATCGTCTTTGCACTCAAATCCTGGCGCCACTATCTTCTAGGCGAAAGGTTTGAGTTGTATACTGATCACAAGTCACTCAAGTACCTCTTCTCGCAGAAAGATTTGAATTTAAGGCAACAGAGGTGGATGGAATTCTTGGCATCATATGACTTCGAGATAGCTTATACCCCTGGCATGGGTAATGTCGTGGCAGACGCACTAAGCAGAAGAAGGTTGACTTTGAGTCCCTTGTTTATTGAGATGAAGAACTTAGAATTCTTGGCAACCTTTGATTTCACGACGGCTTTGAGTCGATGACAGGTTCGTTAGCATCCCTTGAGCTTAGACCCACACTTCTCGATCAGGTTGGGGCTTCGCAGAAGGAAGATCCACAGATAGTTGAAGTTATGGACAAACTGATTCGTGGTGAGACGTCTAGTCACCTTGCTAGATATACTATTGATGATAAAGGTTGGCTAAGGCGTGATGGAAGGCTATGCGTTCCACAAGTAGGAGACTTGGTGCATAAAGTTCTTGAAGAAGCACATCACTCGAAGATGACTATACATCCAGGAGGAGATAAGATGTATAGAGATATGAAGCGCATTTTCTTTTGGCCCGGAATGAAAAGAGATGTGGCAGAGTATGTTTCAAAGTGCATGGTGTGCCAACAAGTGAAAGCCGAGTCAAAGAAACCAGGTGGGCTATTACATCCATTGGAGGTACCGCAATGGAAGTGGGAGAGTATTTCTATGGATTTTGTGGATGGATTGCCTAGGTCAAGAAAAGGGAACACGAGCATATGGGTCATAGTTGATAGACTTACGAAGAGTGCTCATTTCATTCCTGTAAAGAGCAAGAGGACCGCATCATGGCTAGCATCTATTTATCTCCGAGAGATAGTGCGGTTGCATGGAGTTCCTTCTAGCATAGTTAGCGATCGTGACCCAATCTTCACTAGCCAATTCTGGAATAGTTTGCAAGAAGCGATGGGTACGCGATTGAATCTGAGTACAGCCTATCACCCCTAGACGGATGGCCAAACCGAAAGGGTGAATAGAGTGCTAGAAGATCTTTTGAGGCTTTGTGTTCTTGACTTTGGTGGTACTTGGGAAGACCACCTTCCTCTTGTAGAGTTTGCTTATAATAATAGCTATCAAGCTTGCATAGGGATGGCACCATTTGAAGCTTTGTATGGGAGGCCGTGTAGGTCACCATCTTGTTGGTGGGAGACAACAAATAGCCCTATACTTGGGCCCGATATGATACGGGACACATCCGAAAAAGTTGAATTGGTGAGAAGACGGATGAAAGCGGCCAAAGATAGACAGAAATCCTATGCTGACAAGCGAAGGGCAGATTTGGAATTCGAAGTAGGAGACAGGGTTTTCGTGAAGGTTTCTCCTTTGCGTAATGTGGTACGCTTTGGAGCAGTGGGGAAGCTGGCACCAAGGTTCGTAGGACCCTTCCCTATAATAGAGAGAAATGGAAAGACGGCCTATAAGGTGGAATTGCCCGAAAAGCTAGCCGGAGTGCATAATGTCTTTCATGTCTCGCATCTCCGAAAGTGCCTACATGAGTCCGCTGAGGTGGTTGAACCAAGCATTCTTGAAGACATTGAGGTAGAGAAAGAGGCAACCTTGAGAAGAGCTCTGATTCGTATTTTGGGAACAGAGATCAAGAAGTTAAGGAATCGAGAAGTCAAGTTGGTGAAAGTTCAGTGGAGTGAAGCCGATGAATACGCAACTTGGGAAACCGAGGAGAAGATGCATGGGCTTTATCCATTCCTTTTTGAGGGTACATTCTTAATTTCCTCTCCTAAGTAGCATATCTTTCTTTTTGCTATCCGTGTTTATCCTGTTTATCTTGTTATCTCGTTAACCTGGTCATGAGAACCTTAGGTAGAAACCCTTTGGATGAAACATGTATTTGAAACATGTTATGCTTGATGGTTGCAAGTGGTTGCAAGTGTTTGCACGTGGATACTCGTGGATGCATGATACACATTAGGCACTAAGATCGGCTCACACACTTTCATGTTGCATATGCATGAGTGCTTATACTTATTCATGGATGAAACTTGTTATGCTATCACGTGGATGTTGCATATGGATGAATGTTATGTGCACTCATGTAGAGATTATAAATTATATTAGGAATTTGCATACATATGGACTCATTTCACTAACATGATTTGCGTTAAGGGGGTTTACTGAATCAGTAACCTCCTGATTTTCGCATTAGATAAGTACATATACACACACCTTTGCATATGATCATACAGCATTTAGAATCCTTAAGGACAATGACTGCACGTGGATGATGTTTTGAGTAGATGGATGATGGATGGTAGGATACGTTCTTCCTGACTTGGAGATTTCGGGGACGAAATCCTTTAAGGAGGGGAGAATGTAACAACCCGTATTTTTGAATAACATGTTATAACATAAATCAAGGCAGAATTAAATTCTAAAATCTGAATCAAGGGAAACGGGCTGTGCCATTGCGTTCGTCTCGGAAAAATACGCGAAATAGAGTCCGAGTTTTCGAAAAACGGAGTCCGTATGACCAAGTTATGGCCCAATGAAGTTTTCAGAAAATTTTAAGCCCGAAAATAGTTCAAATTCGAATTCATATTCGAATTTCAGCCAAATAGGATGGGCGGGAATTTTCCCGCCCCAGGCAGGGTCGACATAGGGGTCGACACCAGTGTCGACTCCCCCCCCCCAATGGGTCGACACCTATGTCGACCCATGGGTCGACACCCATGTGGACCCAGGGGTCGACCCCCCCGGTCGGACCAGTTTTTCTGGTGCACCATTTGTGACGTGTTTGAGTCTGCTCTGGAAGCTTCTGACGAGATTTGACGGACCTGATGTGTTTTAGGGTTAATCCTATGGTCTAAACTAACCTAATCACCTATAAAAAGGCCCCTAGACCTAGCCTAAACCCTCATTAATCATTCCTACAACTAAACTATGTCAAAATGTTTCTCAATCATGGCCTCCATCTTCTTCATGAAAGCATGAGTGTCTCAAATCAATCTATGTCATAAAAGAGCCATCTTTCTTAAGTAAAAGAGCCTCCTTTCTTTGTCTTTGGGGTTATTACTTCTTGTTTCAAGGCGTTTAAGTGGAGCTTATTATTTTCTTTGCGGATTTTGCTTGTGGCTTCGTCTCAATCTTTATATATATTGATCTAGATCGCATAACCGCTCATTGTAAGCCCTATACTACTCTTAGATTCTAACTATGAAGTTAAATGTGATATGTTGCAAGTTGAGTTTGGGCCTAAGTATGATATATGCTTTGATCTTATCATGTTATGCATGAATATATTCTATGCATGCTTGAAAACCTATCACCTTGACCTTGTGGGCTAAAAGCTATAAGCTTTATGTTGAAATGTTGCATTATACAACATGAGAACTCTCATAACCTTTATGATAACTAGCATATAATGTTATATGCGAACTTCTAGCCATCATCCTATGTCATTCATAATCATGTTTCACCTATTTGCTTAAGTTGATATTATGCATGTTTTGAGGCCTATGATGTAATATGCAAGCTTATGAACCTATTTATGCCTTATATGCCACCATGTTTAACTTGTGGCCAACCTTATTACCTTATGCCCTTTTTGTCATGCTTTTGCCAAGTTCCCTCTTTTGATCTATGTTATGTTATGCGAAACGCACATGCGATGGGAATGCGTTGGGTTTGGGTAATGACATGAAAACATGGTTTTAAAATATGACATAAACATTGACTTGTGATTATGTTTGTAAACATAATGGTGGACATGACACTTAGAAAATATGAGTGTGGCCAACTCGAGGTTGGATTGAGTTTGTAGCATAAATCTACCCGGAACCGACCAGCTTAACTAGTGGCTACAAGCAATAGGACCCAATGTGAGTAGTTGGTCATGTTGCACTAGAAACCCGAGGTTAGACCAAGTTGTGGTGTAAAGCTACCCGGACCCGCCCGGCTTAACTAGTAACCGCAACAAAGTCTAATGTGAGAGGTTGGGTGCATTAAAATAATGAATTCCACATGATAGGGTTAAGTCATGGACCACTTGAATACTTAACCAATTAAACATGATGGGTTGACGAGGTTAAGTCATGAACCTTGGGTACACTTAACCAACTTGATACTTGATTGGGTAGGGTTAACCACATTTAACCCGCTAGAAACCCTAGTTACGTGGTCCTTTTCACCAGTAACCCTCTTGATTGTATCATGATACCCTAGGGACTAGGCTAGGGTGGGGCACGATTACTGGGTTGACATGAAAGCGACCAAAACGACGGCTGAGTAGGTGCGCCGGTGTAGGTTCAGGCGGACTATGGTCGTGCACATGGTCCGGAGTTGAAAAAGCAGACACGGGCACCCGTAGGTTTAGACTGTGCGTGCTTGATCTGTGTCCGTGGTTGGCACCCTAGGGCTTGATACACCCTAGGGTGGACCTAGCACAGTTTGACTACACTTCGTGATTGGGCTGTATGACACCGACACTTGACGAGTTAGGCTTATAGGGAGCCGATCGACTAGACCGAGTAGTTGGACCTTGATTTAGGTCATCTCATGGATTTGGGCCAACATTGGGCTAAGGGATCATTTCTTGTTTATACTTGACATGGATTGGAATACTAGTACACACCTGGTGCAACTTAACTTTGTGTATGCGATGCCACACTTGATCTATCTTGTTAACTTTTCACCATGCCAGTTATCACCCTACATCTCATCTCCGTTTTACATGTTCAGTTAACTTTATTAGTTTTTATACTAATAGTAGATAGGACTTACCAGTCTTTTTGACTGACCCGTTTTCTTTCGCCTCTTTTCTTCCGTTCCCCCCCCCCCCTCCCAGGTTTGCAGGGTGGGAACACTGTTACTTAGCTGGATCTTTTGCTGCTTTTCTGGATAGCTCACGTATGGTTTGAGCATGCTATGGCCTTATGCTACTTTGGGGATAGTTACTTTATATTTCTTTTTCAGTTTTTAGTTTATGTTCTAGACTTTGTTTTATGGGAAAATAATGAACAAGTACTTTGATGTAACTTGACTATGGTTTTGAAATGCTAGTTTTATCCACTGCTTTATTTACTCTGTTTTACTTATATGTTCTGTCTTGTGATATCTGCATGCATGTTTACCTTGTTTAACGCCCCTCCAAAGCTAGTGTACTTGCAAGAGTGGCATTGGCAGAGGTGGGGTGTTACAATATTGCTTCAAGAAAACAAACTCAATAACCTCAAAATGCAAAGATCACTATGGAAATCCACCTAAATGGGAAGAAATGCTATTTCAGATTATTGTGTAGTATTTCTTCATAAAGATAAATAATGGATTGATAAAGATGATGCTATGGACTTACATCAATCCATGTAAGGTACTAGTTTAAAATGTGGATTTAAGAAATGAACATATAGCATAAATCTATATGGATATTAAAGTTTGAAATTTCCCTCTAACTTAAGTGATAAGATCATTGGTTATGAATAACTATTCAAAACCAAAAGGGATCAAGTGGGTAATATTCAATTTTATAAGGCACTTTATCGAAAGCACTATTATTAAAAGGAAATTTTATTTTCTTTTAAGAATGTTTTATTTTGGACTTAGTAAACGATTCTGAATCGATCGCTTTGGAGCTTACTACATTTTGTACTTTTGAGCATTATCTGATGGAGATTAAAGTTATGTTTCTCAATGGAGATATTGGTGAAACTACTTAAGAAACTCATTTATGGATTAGTCTTTTGTATTTGGGATTCAAATAAACCATTATTGTTCATGGGGTGATATTTGGATTATTACAAAAGAATTAGGAAGATAAATGCTTAAAAGATTTGGTATGTAAACTGCGATTCAGTTTTTTTTTCTTTTACCAAACAGATAAATGCTACCATCCTTGAAACTGAAGAAATGCAAAAGATTTTTCATGCATTTGCAGTGTGAATTCTAATGCATACTAATGTATATACACATATGGATATGCGTGTATTATTTGGCAGATACTTTACTGATATTAAGTGGATCAATGATTTAGTAGCCAAAATGGTTATGATATATATGATATATCTTTAAAAGACAAAATAAAAGATTATATGCTCATAGATAAAAGATCGGATCGGGTAGAGATCATAAAGAATTACGATCCGGATATTTTGGATGTCATTACTGTAAAAGATCCACTTCTAGCAATGATAATATATTTTATGGGTGAAACTATATAAGGGAAAAGTGTCATTTAGGCACTTATAGTTTTCGCCATTTTGAAAATATCGTCTTTGGTTAATTATAAGACATCCAAATATGGAAAATAATAATGAAATTTTGTCACAAGACTCCAGTTATAGATAAAGAATTGAAAGACCAAGTAATATTGTGACAGTAAAGAATATATTATTTTCCAATAAGGGAAGAGTGCAAAATATATTGTAATTCATAGAGCACACTTAGACAAACTCCATTATGGCGGATCCGCTTACCAAAAGACTATCACCTAAGGTCTTTCATGAGCATATAGCTCAATTGGTCTAACTTTTATGTAAGGATATTTTGGTTCAGGGGGAGTTTGTATTTGGTATTGTCGTATGACTCACTGCTCTATGTTTCGGTTACAGATATATGTAAATCAAGTTCTTTTTCTGATCAGAAATAAAGTAATGAAGTTTTCTTTGCACTCAGGTTGTTTAAATATTAAACGTTATGATCTCATTAAAGAAGGACCAGTTGGAAATAGACATGTATATATCACATTTCATGTCATTTCCATGCTACGCATCCATGATTGATCTATGTCATTTGACTGTATTGATATATGTGACCATTGATGGGTTTAGTTACGATAAATGTAACGAATGCCGCTTTGATCCTTTGTCAATACAATTAATGGACGAGATTGTTTTAGATACACCATATGTTATAAATAGCAAATTTTGGAGCTCATAAAGTTAAACACATTTTAAGGTTATTTCATATGCGGCCCAGGGGGAGATTGTTGGAATATTTCGACAATTGGGTCACATATGTAAAATAAAATGTGTTGTGCTATTTTGGTGTAAAGCCTAATTAAAGTGATCTAATTTTCGATTAGAATTAATAGGCTTAAAGTTTAAGTTATCATGGGCCTAATGTGTAGATACCGGGGCATTTTATAATTTGTTGAAGGGCCGAATTACAAAATGCCAACTTCATAAATAAAGGGTTACGGTCCCCGAATCACACAAGCCTTAGCAACTCTCTAACCTCTTCTACGGAGAGCTGATTTCAGATCTAGGGTTTGTGTCAATTTGGAAGACCAAACCTAATTCATCTTCTCGTTTAACAACCGACTACGGATTCAGGTATTGCACTGATTAAATACAGATTCAGGTACGCTTCCGCTAATCAAGTTATTTATTTTCTGATTTGTTCTCAATTAAATCAATATGGTTACATATTTGGATCTAGGGTTTCACGATTGGATATTGTTAAAGTATATTGAAATCCTAACAACAGATGGTGCACTTACTCCCGCCATAAACAATTTACTTGATGCTACACTTGATTTCTACTTTTCGTATGTATATTCTCACTGCTGTCTGGTTTCACACACACACACACACACAGAAAGAGACACAGACACACACACACAGAGACATAGAGAGACACACACAGACACACACACAAAATATATATAGTGTATATATGTATTTTGCATGCTCATTAAACTTATACATGTGTGCTGCCTAGTTATTGAAACCTGGTCATTGCCTTGCTAAGTTGATAAAAAAAAGACATACTGAATCCCAAATTTTCATTCAATTAAAACAGAGATGTGCATTTCACTCTTGCACTAATTTTGTGTGCACCTGCATATAGGTTATCTTATTCTTTACCTGTAAGATGGTCTTGTATTTTCGCGCCTACGAGTTGTAGCCAGCCTTGAGTCTTAGGTGTAATGAGATGTTTCATTGATTTCTGCTATATCATATTCCTTGCATTACTTATTTTGCCTGACTGCTCTATCAGGCTCGGTGGATACTTTGGCATGACCAATAGATAGGTGTACGCATTTATGTCTCTATTTCATATGTACTTACTTTCTTGAAATTTGATATACTTTTTAAGTGACTCACTCTGTCCCTAGTGGATTTGATTTTGTCCAAAGAATTTAGGCAGTTCACATGGATTTGTTAAACTCGGATGTGATAATTTGGGATTATCTATTATATTTTAGTACTTTATCGAAATTGGCTTACTTGAATCAAGTTAATCCCGACTCGAGGGTTTTATGTTTTTTCATGGAACACTCGGGTCAAACTCGGGTGTTGTAGATCTAAAGACTGTAGCTATCGAAGTTAGAGAGTGGGGAAGACACGCTTGCTTTGGGGTTCATCAAAACTATAAAGTTGTATATTTAAATTTTATGTATAAAGTCTTGTGTTGTATATTAAAAATATTGTATAAACTCTGATCTATTAATAAAATTCCGTTTGTGAGATACTGTGTTATTTATCTTGATGTGTGATTATGTGTGTTGTTTTCTGTTTTAAAGTCAATAAGAAATAACAATCCGTCTTAATGAACGTTTTAAGTTGGTTTAATTACCGATTCAAAACAGTCAAAAAAGCGGGTCGTTACATTCTTCACAGTGAATTATCCTCATAAGTCATAATCGAAGTACCTGTTTAGAGTATGGGTTGGTCATACAGTTAATTTGAAGGTGGCTCTTTGCCTGACCGGGTAAGCCTTCACTATAAGATATTACAAGAGTGGTTAAAACGAACTTATGTTGTAGTTAGAAAGAGATAATATTCATATTGTGAATGACATCCGTTGTCAGCAAAAGGAATATATATATATATATATACTCAATATTACTTCTCAGTTTCATATAAATTTGAACAAAGTAACCTGCTTCAGCATATATTATGTAACTTAATTTTTCTGTACTCACTGAGCATTAACAGCTTATCAATTTGCGGTTACTTCTATAGTGTTACAATAATGATTTCACTTAAGTTTTGTGATTAAGTTTATAATATATCATATGATAGTGCACAAACTAAAAGAATAACTTTAGTAAACAAGATGAAATGCTCTCTATACATAATGAACTAGCCTCAACCCTTGTGTGAGTGGCTAAGCTTGATGTAACACCCCGAATTTCAGTTAATGCTAAAATTAACTAATTTCAGAATAAATAATCTCAGATGTGAGAATTGGGGGAAACGGGCTGCGTCATTGCATTCGTCTCGGAAAAATACGCAAAATAGAGTCCGAAATTTTGTAAATCGGAGTCCGTATGGCCCAGTTATGGCCCAATGAAGTTTGCAGAAAATTCAAAGTTCAAAACAGATTTAAAATTCAGGTTTAAATTTCGAAATTGGAGCCAATGGGCGCAGGAGGGAAAAATTCCCGCCTACCTACCCAAGTCGACAGCCCTGTCGACTGGGCAGTCGACTTGGCTAGGACCAAGTCGACAGCCCTGTCGACTTGGGTGTCGACAGGGGGTGCTCGGCCAGTTTAACCTGGTGCACCATTTTAGGGTTTGGCTGTGTTTTGGGCTATTCTCTAGAAGCTTCCGAGATCTGATGGTCCTAATCTAATTTAGGGTTAATCTAATGGCCTAAAACACTTGCCTAATCTATAAATACACCCTAACACTACCCTAATTCATACTAAAAATAGATTCGAGGGCCTCATGCCGTCAAATCAAAACTAGAAGGAGCCTCCACCAAATTTGAGAGGAAGTTGGCATCTCATATCAACTCTAATCAAGTTCTAATCCACTCTAGCAACTTAATCTTCCTCATTGGAGTGCTAATTAGTTATTTGTGAGTTCCTATGCCTTTAGCAAGCAATTGCTAAACTAATTAGGATAGGATATTAGGAGGCTATGGATGTAAATGAGGATCTATGCATGTTGTGGTTGTCATATGTTATAAGTTCATATGCAAGTTTGTTTCTTTTTATGATATGACATGTTATGCAAGTTCATATGCAAGTTTATATGCAAGTTCATATGCAAGTTTGTCTCTTTTTATGATATGCATAACATATGCAAGGTTGCCTCTATGTATGACATGATATGCAAGTTCATATGCAAGTTTATATGCAAGTTCATATGCAAGTTTGTCTCTTTTTATGATATGCATAACATATGCAAGGTTGCCTCTATGTATGACATGTTATGCAAGCTCATATGCAAGTTTATATGCAAGTTCATATGCAAGTTTATATGCAAGCTCATATGCAAGTTTATATGCAAGTTCATATGCAAGTTTATACGCAAGTTCATATGCAAGTTTTATGCAAGTTCATATGCAAGTTTATATGCAAGTTCATATGCAAGTTTGGGTTAATGATTTATGCTAGTTGGGTTTAATGTTATGATGCAAGTTGACACCTTTTAAACCCATGTAAATGCCAACGTTGTGCTAAGATTGAACCCATTACATTTATAATGAAACTCCCCATTGATATGACATGTCATGAGAACGAATTACGTGGGAAACGATGGGGTTAATATGCATGTTAATAGAAATGTGTAAAGTTGGTATGCTTAAGCATAACATAAAATGAATGGACATAATTGGGAATTTACCTATTAAGTTAGGTCTACCCATATTATGGAGTTGGGAATTTACCTATTAAGTTAGGTCTACCCATACTATGGAATTGGGAATTTACCTATTGAGTTAGGTCTACCCATATTCTTAAAAATGTATAATTAATTAGGGATAATTAATACAAATTATGGGGGTGATTAATTAGGTGTGATTAATCAACTAAGACACGAGGTTGGACCCTTTTGTAGCGGAAGTCTGCCCGGAACCGACCGGCAATCCAGCAGCTACAAATGATTGGCCCAATGTGAGAGGTCTTAGTCATAAATTAAATACGTGATTAAAGTAAAGACACGAGGTTAGACCCTTTTTATGACGGAAGTCTGCCCGGACCCAACCGGCATATCCAGCAGTCATAAAAGATGGTCTAATGTGAGAGGTCTTTATGAGGTCATGATCTTAATTAATTAAGAAATACTTAACCATATTAGCATGTAGAGGGACATGAGGGGTTAAGTGGGTGCCTTGGGTGGCACATGGAAATCTAGTGGTTGCCTTGGGTGGCAATAGAAAATACGATTAGAATACTTAACCAAAGTGGAACATGTAATTAAAACATGATTAAAGGGTTAAGTGGTATACACTAGAAATGACAAGCTTAGGTGGGTAGCTTGTGGGGGCCCATTTCAACCAATATCCCAAACGTATCTTTGTGGGCTCGACCCAAGTCGAGGACGGGACACACATATTGGGCTTGACTATAAGAGGCCAAAACGGGGTAGCGGTGGCAACGCAAGTCCAACGGGTTTCATATGCGTGTGTGGACCCGGGCTGGTAGGTAAGACGTTGTTGCATCGTGTAGATATAAGCCGTGCACCATTTGTTGTATCGGGTTGCCACTATGGGGAGTGATACACCCCATTGTGGGGCCAGCACAGGTATCTACGGTAGGGAGCCGATCGCTTGGGAGTAGTGGGTACACCTAGTGGAGATAGGGGCAGGCGGCACCTATGTAGTCAGCTAGGGGTACACGAAACTACTGGGTAAATTTACTAAGTCCTTAGGAGGGATCAACCTTTAAGTAGGAAATGACTGGTGTGGTGCAGTGTAGTAATTATCCTTGGGTGGGTAAATGCGTCTTTATCGTTATCTTAGTTCATTCTAAGTCTGATTGGCTACTGAGTGTAGTCATTTATCCCCAGTCACACCGTACCAAGTTATATCATACCCTAATTACTTTAATGATTGCATTGTTAAAGTTATAGGACTCGCTCAGACTTATGTCTGACCCCGTTGTTTTATCTTTTTTTCCCAACCCTCAGGTCCTCAGAGTGGGCCCAACACGAGTGGGCTTTGATCAGGCTGCTTTTATTACTCTCTTGGAGCTTGGACCCTAGATGTAGAGCTCAGCTTACCCTTTTCTCTTATGGCTATCCGTTCATGTATTGGGATTATGTATTTTTATTTATCAGGATGGATATTTTGTACTTGACTCTTATTATGGTTTTGTGATGTAACCAAACATGTTTTACTTTCCGCTGCAATGAAATGATGTTTTAAATTTTCAAGTATTACTTATATCTATCTTGCTGTAATTTCTCTGTTCTATATTCACTTAAAATACTACACCGATGTTATGGCATTCCCTTAGCGAGTGATCATAGCGGGAGTGGGGTGTTACACGTGGTATCAGAGCAAAGGTTACCGGAACAGATAAAAATTTTAGAAAACTATTTTTCTAAAAACATTTTTGGAAGAGATATTTTCAAGAACATGTCTTTAAAGAGAAAAGTTTTTGAAAGAAAAGCATAATCCCCAATAGCCATATCTTTATCTTTCGAATTCTCCGTTTTGAATCTTTCCTTTTTCGTTTCAGCATGGCTGAGGATCTTAACTTTCCGGAGGGTGTGACGATACCAGTATGATATAGGAGATTGATGGAGGCTAGGGCCACCACTGCGGGTCCAGCAAATGTTCCTCCACCAACCGTAGCACCCGATCTTCCTCCTCCCCCTCCTCCTCGCACAGATACTTTTGCTAAGACTTGCAAGGAATTTAAAGCTATGGGAGGGAAACCTTTTCAAGGATCAGAAACTTTTGTGGAGGCTAGAGATTGGCTTAAGGAGGTGGAAGAGTTGATAGATATCTTTGAGATGGAAGAAGGAAAGAAATTCAAGTTAGCTGCTTGGTTAATGAAGGGAAAGGCCTCATTCTGGTGGGAGGTCACTAATGGAGAACGCCCCGTTGACTCTTGGGCGGATTTTAGGCAAAGATTTGTGGCAAAGTTTCTCTCAAGGGCGGAGGAAAACTTGTATATGGAAAGATTCTTGACTCTAAAGCAAGGAAATCTCTCAGTGAAGGAATATGTCAACAAGTTTAATCAATTGGCAAGGTTTGGCCTAGACATGGTGAATACACCGGAGAAGAAGGCTTTGAGGTTCGTGAAAGGCTTGAATGAACCGATGCATGGGTTGGCTATGACTCATATCCCTATGGGGGCCACCTTTGAGAAGCTAGTTGACATGGCACTCATGCATGAAGAAGAGAAGGGTCCCAATGCTAATAAGGCACCCGAGAAGAAGGGAGATCAAAAGAGACCTCAGCAACAATAGCAAAACAAAGGTGGGAAAGGCAATGGTGGCAAGGGAAAGAAGAAGTGCTTCAATTGCGGGATTCCAGGCCACATGAGCAAAGATTGTCGAAAGAAGAAGAAGACTGGATGCTATAACTGTGGCGAAGCAGGGCATCTAGTGAAGGATTGCCCTAAGAAGGGGCAAAGGACGGGATCTACCTCAGGAGGACAGGTGCAAGCTCTTATGGCACCGGGTCAGGCTAGGGGGCAAGTACAGGCTCTCACGGTTCCACCGATTCAGGAAAGAGGTAGAACTATTTCCGTTGAAAGTCTGGTTTTTCTATTTGATCATCCTGTCCGTACATTGTTTGATTCTGGCGCATCGCATTCGTTTATCTCATCATCATTAGTTGAGTCACTACACTTAGACACCAGTCTGGTAGATGATCCCTTGGTTGTTTCAAACCCAATTGGGGGCTCCACTTATTTGTCCATGATATGTTTGGGTTTGAAGATTTCTATACTTAGCATTGAGTTTAGATGTGATGCTTTTGTTTTGGGCTTCACGGGCTATGGGTTGATTTTGGGCATGGACTGGTTATCCAGTAATGGTGTCGTTCTAGATTGCGAAAGGAGAATTGTTAGGCTCATGACCCGCTTGGGTAACACTCTCGAGATCTCTTGCAATCCCATGGATTCTGTTATGCTAAGTTATCTTGAATCGCTTGACGCTTCAGTCGAGAGTTTGCAATCTGTTAGAGTGGTCCGGGAATACTCAGATGTGTTTGAGGAGGTGAAGGGCTTACCTTCGAAGCGGGAGATTGACTTCCGAATATATCTGGTGGATAATGCTAAACCTGTATCTTTACCAGTGCGCCACATGGCTCCTCGTGAGAGGAGGGAACTCCATAAGCAAGTAGGGGAGTTGCTTGAGAAGGGGTTCATAAGACGAAGTATATCGGAGTGGGGTGCTCCAGTAGTTTTTGCTACGAAGGCGGATGGGTCCCTCAGACTTTGTGTAGACTATAGAGAACTCAACAAGCTCACAAAGAAGAATAGACACCCATTGCAGAGGATTGATGATCTTTTCGATCAGTTGGTTGGCGCTTCAGTATTTTCTCAGTTGGACTTAGCCACGGGGTTTCATCAGTTGAGGGTGGCTGAGGATAGCATAGACAAGACTGCCTTTAGGACTCCGGATGGTTTCTATGAGTGGCTGGTGATGCCATTTGGTTTGACGAACGCCCCTGCATACTTTGTTGATTTGATGAGTAGGGTGTTCAGGGAGTTCCTTAATAAGTTCGTGGTGGTCCTTGTGGATGATATCTTGGTATTTTCTAAGAGTGAAGAAGAGCATGCCCTACATCTTGGGGAGGTGTTGGAGACTCTTCGAGCACATAGCCTTAAGGCTAAATTCTCTAAATGTCACTTCTGGAGGAAGGAAGTGCGGTTCTTGGGGCACGTGGTCTCCAAGGAAGGGATAGCTGTGGATCCCGCGAAGGTAGTATCAATTCAAGATTGGAAGGTTCCGAAGAATGCTACCGAAGTAAGAAGTTTCTTAGGGTTGGCGGGTTACTATAGGAAGTTTATCAAAGACTTCGCGAAGATATCAGCCCCATTAACCCGCTTAACGAAGAAGAATCTTGTTTTCACATGGGACGTAGATTGTGATGATGCGTTCCGACGGTTAAAAAGAGCTTTAACCACTGCTCCAGTTTTAGTGTTGCCAGATGGGAATAAGCCATTTGTTGTCTATACCGATGCTTGTGGGACAGGACTGAGCGCAGTCTTAATGCAAGAGGGAAGGGTAATAGCCTATGGTGGAAGGCAGTTGAGGGCGCATGAGAAAAATTACCCTACCCATGATTTAGAGTTGGCCGCTATTGTTTTTGCACTTAAGATTTGGCGCCATTATCTTCTTGGTGAGAGATTCGAATTGTTCACTGACCACAAATCATTGAAGTACTTGCTTTCTCAGAAGGATTTGAATTTGAGACAGCAAAGGTGGATGGAGTTCTTAGCATCCTATGATTTCGAGATAGCGTATACCCCTGGCAAGGGTAATGTGGTGGCGGACGCCTTGAACAGAAAAAGGTTGTCCTTGAGTCCATTGTTTGTGGAACAACAAAGCTTGGAATTTATCTCGATGTTTGATTTCAGACCTTCCATTGACTATATACCCGGTTTGCTAGCATCCTTGGAGGTCAGACCTACTCTTTTGGGGCGAATTGGAGAAGCACAGAGGGATGACCCACAGTTGGTTGAGTTGGTAGAGAAGCTCATAAGGGGGGAGTCGTCCAGCCATTTGAGTAGGTACACCCTAGACGATAGTGGGTGCTTGCGTAGAGATGGTAGACTTTGTGTACCGCAAGACGAGGGTTTGAGGAAGGCTATTCTTGATGATGCACACCGTTCTAGGATGACCATTCATCCCGGTGGGGACAAGATGTACCAAGACATGAAGCGGGTTTTCTTCTGGGCCGGTATGAAGAAAGATGTGGCCGAGTATGTCGCTCGATGCTTGGTCTGCCAACAGGTGAAAGCGGAGCAAAAGAAACCAGGTGGGTTGCTTCACCCATTGGAAGTTCCGCAATGGAAGTGGGATAGCGTCTCGATGGATTTTATTGACGGGTTACCCAGATCGAGAAAGGGTAATACCGGAATTTGGGTTGTGGTAGACAGACTTACTAAAAGAGCCCATTTCATACCTGTGAAGAGCAAGAGGACTGCTCCATGGCTAGCTTCAGTATATCTTCGAGAGATAGTTCGATTGCATGGGGTACCCTCTAGCATAGTGAGTGATCGAGATCCTATCTTCACTAGCGAGTTCTGGAAAAGTTTGCAAGAAGCAGTGGGGACTCAATTATGTCTGAGCACCGCATATCATCCTCAGACGGACGACCAGACTGAGAGGGTGAATCGTGTCCTAGAAGACCTTTTGAGGCTTTGTATCTTAGATTTTGGAGGTACATGGGAAGAGCATCTTCCATTGGTGGAGTTCGCATATAATAACAGCTTTCAGTCCAGTATTGGTATGGCTCCTTTCGAAGCTCTTTATGGAAGGCCTTGTCGATCACCTATATGTTGGTGGGAATCTACGGATAAGATCTTGCTTGGGCCTGATACGGTTAGGGAGACTTCTGAGAAGATTGACTTGATTCGAAGAAGGATGAAAGCAGCACAAGATAGGCAAAAATCTTATGCGGACAAGAGGAGGACGGATCTTGAGTTTGAAGTAGGGGACATGGTCTTTGTCAAAGTGTCTCCGTTACGAAATGTGGTTCGCTTTGGATCTGTTGGGAAGTTAGCACCAAGGTTCGTAGGGCCGTTTCCTATTAAGGAAAGGATTGGACGGATGGCATATAGAGTGGAGTTGCTCGACAGACTTAGTGGTGTACATGATGTATTCCATGTGTCACATTTGAGGAAGTGCCTACATGAGACCGCAGAGGTGGTAGAGCCGAACTTGCTTAGAGAAGTGGAAGTAGAGCGTGATGCGACTATTCGACGAGCTCCTACCAGCATCCTTGGGTCAGAGACTAGGAAAATGAGGAATCGAGAGGTTCAACTAGTCAAAGTACAATGGGGAGAAGATGAGGGCAACGCTACTTGGGAGACGGAAGCGAAGATGCGTTCATTATACCCATTCCTTTTTGAGGGTATGTCTTTTAACTTCTCCTTTATCGTTTGTCTAGTACTTATCTTATCTTTAGTATGTCCTCTCGTTAGTACTTTTGACCTTTAGATAGGGTAAACCTATGGTTGAAACATGTGTTTGAGACATGTTATGGTTGATGGATGCATGTGGATGCAAGTGTTTGCTAGTGGTTGCTCGTGGATGCATATACACACACTCTAGGCACTAGATCGGCTCAGTCACTTCATATTGCATATTGCATATAATTGTGTGTAGGTAGCTATATTTATGGATGTATAATGATTGTGTTATCATATGGATGATGCATTTTGGTGAATGTTTGTGCACTCATGTAGATATTGTATGTGTCGATAAGGTTCTCTCGCATACATAATGGATGCATGGCACTATCATGGTTTGCATATGTTCATACATTAGATAGGGAACATATACACACACTTTTTGCATATGCTCATACATCATTAGAAATTGTTTTAAGGACAATGGATGCCCGTGTTTGATGGATTGAGTAGATGGTTGTTTGGATGGTAGGATATGCATTCTCCTTAGCTTAGAGATTTCGGGGACGAAATCCTTTAAGGAAGGGAGAATGTAACACCCCGAATTTCAGTTAATGCTAAAATTCACTAATTTCAGAATAAATAATCTCAGATGTGAGAATTGGGGGAAACGGGCTGCGTCATTGCGTTCGTCTCGGAAAAATACGCAAAATAGAGTCCGAAATTTTGTAAATCGGAGTCCGTATGGCCCAGTTATGGCCCAATGAAGTTTGCAGAAAATTCAAAGTTCAAAACAAATTTAAAATTCAGGTTTAAATTTCGAAATTGGAGCCATTGGGCGCAGGAGGGAAAAATTCCCGCCTACCTACCCAAGTCGACAGCCCTGTCGACTGGGCAGTCGACTTGGCTAGGACCAAGTCGACAGCCCTGTCGACTTGGGTGTCGACAGGGGGTGCTCGGCCAGTTTAACCTGGTGCACCATTTTAGGGTTTGGCTGTGTTTTGGGCTATTCTCTAGAAGCTTCCGAGATCTGATGGTCCTAATCTAATTTAGGGTTAATCTAATGGCCTAAAACACTTGCCTAATCTATAAATACACCCTAACACTACCCTAATTCATACTAAAAATAGATTCGAGGGCCTCATGCCGTCAAATCAAAACTAGAAGGAGCCTCTACCAAATTTGAGAGGAAGTTGGCATCTCAAATCAACTCTAATCAAGTTCTAATCCACTCTAGCAACTTAATCTTCCTCATTGGAGTGCTAATTAGTTATTTGTGAGTTCCTATGCCTTTAGCAAGCAATTGCTAAACTAATTAGGATAGGATATTAGGAGGCTATGGATGTAAATGAGGATCTATGCGTGTTGTGGTTGTCATATGTTATAAGTTCATATGCAAGTTTGTTTCTTTTTATGATATGACATGTTATGCAAGTTCATATGCAAGTTTATATGCAAGTTCATATGCAAGTTTGTCTCTTTTTATGATATGCATAACATATGCAAGGTTGCCTCTATGTATGACATGATATGCAAGTTCATATGCAAGTTTATATGCAAGTTCATATGCAAGTTTGTCTCTTTTTATGATATGCATAACATATGCAAGGTTGCCTCTATGTATGACATGTTATGCAAGCTCATATGCAAGTTTATATGCAAGTTCATATGCAAGTTTATATGCAAGCTCATATGCAAGTTTATATGCAAGTTCATATGCAAGTTTATATGCAAGTTCATATGCAAGTTTTATGCAAGTTCATATGCAAGTTTATATGCAAGTTCATATGCAAGTTTGGGTTAATGATTTATGCTAGTTGGGTTTAATGTTATGATGCAAGTTGACACCTTTTAAACCCATGTAAATGCCAACGTTGTGCTAAGATTGTACCCATTACATTTATAATGAAACTCACCATTGATATGACATGTCATGAGAACGAATTACGTGGGAAACGATGGGGTTAATATGCATGTTAATAGAAATGTGTAAAGTTGGTATGCTTAAGCATAACATAAAATGAATGGACATAATTGGGAATTTACCTATTAAGTAAGGTCTACCCATATTATGGAGTTGGGAATTTACCTATTAAGTTAGGTCTACCCATACTATGGAATTGGGAATTTACCTATTGAGTTAGGTCTACCCATATTCTTAAAAATGTGTAATTAATTAGGGATAATTAATACAAATTATGGGGGTAATTAATTAGGTGTGATTAATCAACTAAGACACGAGGTTGGACCCTTTTGAAGCGGAAGTCTGCCCGGAACCGACCGGCAATCCAGCAACTACAAATGATTGGCCCAATGTGAGAGGTCTTAGTCATAAATTAAATACGTGATTAAAGTAAAGACACGAGGTTAGACCCTTTTTATGACGGAAGTCTGCCCGGACCCAACCGGCATATCCAGCAGTCATAAAAGATGGTCTAATGTGAGAGGTCTTTATGAGGTCATGATCTTAATTAATTAATTAAGAAACACTTAACCATATTAGCATGTAGAGGGACATGAGGGGTTAAGTGGGTGCCTTGGGTGGCACGTGGAAATCTAGTGGTTGCCTTGGGTGGCAATAGAAAATACGATTAGAATACTTAACCAAAGTGGAACATGTAATTAAAACATGATTAAAGGGTTAAGTGGTATACACTAGAAATGACAAGCTTAGGTGGGTAGCTTGTGGGGGCCCATTTCAACCAATATCCCAAACGTATCTCTGTGGGCTCGACCCAAGTCGAGGACGGGACACGCATATTGGGCTTGACTATAAGAGGCCAAAACGGGGTAGCGGTGGCAACGCGAGTCCAACGGGTTTCATATGCGTGTGTGGACTCGGGCTGGTAGGTAAGACGTTGTTGCATCGTGTAGATATAAGCCGTGCACCATTTGTTGTATCGGGTTGCCACTATGCGGAGTGATACACCCCATTGTGGGGCCAGCACGGGTATCTACGGTAGGGAGCCGATCGCTTGGGAGTAGTGGGTACACCTAGTGGAGATAGGGGCAGGCGGCACCTATGTAGTCAGCTAGGGGTACACGAAACTACTGGGTAAATTTACTAAGTCCTTAGGAGGGATCAACCTTTAAGTAGGAAATGACTGGTGTGGTGCAGTGTAGTAATTATCCTTGGGTGGGTAAATGCGTCTTTATCGTTATCTTAGTTCATTCTAAGTCTGATTGGCTACTGAGTGTAGTCATTTATCCCCAGTCACACCGTACCAAGTTATATCATACCCTAATTACTTTAATGATTGCATTGTTAAAGTTATAGGACTCGCTCAGACTTATGTCTGACCCCGTTGTTTTATCTTTTTTCCCAACCCTCAGGTTCTTAGAGTGGGCCCAGCACGAGTGGGCTTTGATCAGGCTGCTTTTATTACTCTCTTGGAGCTTGGACCCTAGATGTAGAGCTCAGCTTACCCTTTTCTCTTATGGCTATCAGTTCATGTATTGGGAATATGTATTTTTATTTATCAGGATGGATATTTTGTACTTGACTCTTATTATGGTTTTGTGATGTAACCAAACATGTTTTACTTTCCGCTGCAATGAAATGATGTTTTAAATTTTCAAGTATTACTTATATCTGTCTTGCTGTAATTTCTCTGTTCTATATTCACTTAAAATACTCCACCGATGTTATGGCATTCCCTTAGCGAGTGACCATAGCGGGAGTGGGTTGTTACACTTGACACCAACCTCGCCTTTGAAAAAGCTACCTTAGCTTTTGCAAATGCCAAGGCATAAGAAGTTTCCAAAATGCTTCATGAGAAGGTTCAAAAGGTCAAGAATGATGCTAAGGCTGCGGCAGGGGTTCTGACTTCAAAAAAGCATGAGATGGGAGTTAGAGACGAGAATAGGCTAAGGTCATAGAATAGTTGGTAGCGGTAAAGGAGAAAACTGACCTAGAGAGAGGAAGGGCTGGAAACTTTAGTTCCCAAGTAACTTACAATTTTTTCGCAAAATTTAAGTGTGAATTTGTAAAAGAGGCTAAGTTTACTTCACAAAGGATGATTCCGTTGCCCAATCAGTTTACAACTTTTGCCAAGGAAAATGGGATAATGAGGAAATAAGGATGTAAGATGATAATGCTAAAGAACTGAACTAATAACCAATTGAGCGAGAGGTGGTTGAGGTCGATTCCACAGCCAGCTGGGAAGAAATAAGAGAATGTTGCATACAAGGCTAATCCAAATTTTTGGATACAAGTTTAATTTTGGATCTCCTCTGTCTTCTTTTGTGCAGAATTGTAGAATTTATCTTATCATGTAATGAAAACATAATACGTTTTCTTATTGTTTTATTTAGTCTTCTAGAACGAATTTGTTTATCGTGGCTAGGTTTGAAAAATAAACTTTAGACTACCTTGGTTAGATCACCATGAATTTAAGAAGACGCCAAAAAGAATTATATGAGGCTTTTGCAAAGCTTGAGGATGAGACTCAGGGATTAGATACAAAGATAGATCAAGTTGTTCTAGAGAAGGAGGCGCTAAGTCGCTTTGTGATGTACTAATGGCCTAAGAAAACAAGTATGCTTTTATTAGTAGTTTATTTACAACCGTGGATATTACTTTTGGTTGAGCTTAGCACTTCATGCTAAGACAAGTTTTATTTGTTTATTGCATTCTGTTTGGATCTAGAAAATATCCCTTAAAGAGGCCATTTATTGAATTATTAAAAGATAGTTTAAACACGTTTTAAATGCATTCAAATACCCTTTTTTTACAACGTATGCATTTGGTTTAACTCAATTTTTTATTTGCATGCAGGAATTTGCAAGAAAGACTGAAGTTTATCATCTTAAATTCTAGGTATCGTCGAGTGGGTAATTTTGGTTTTTTTATGTATTTTTTCAAAGGGAAATATGTATTCGTATTGTTAATATTGTGGACTATATTATTTTTTAGTGATTATTGTATTAAATATTGAATGTTAAACCATTATTTTGCATGGAGGAACACTATAATTGATATATATATATATATATTTGGTTTAATCGTTACGCTTAATTTGTTTGTAATTTTATTTTATTTTAAATGATTGTAAAAATGATGTATATGTATAGTTATATTAATATTTTGTTTTAAAATTTCGACAATTAACGAGAGGTTTCGTGCAAAAGATCATCATTTTACACCGGTTGTTTTTAATAATAAAAAATCGGTACTAAATTTCTATCTTTGCACCAGTTGTTTTTAACAACCAAAAACCGGTGCTATATTTCTATCTTTTGCACCGGTTGTTGAAAACAACCAACAGAAAAAATAAGCAATTTTGAAGTAGGAAAGCATTTTCTGCACTGGTTTTGTTAAAAACTGGTGCAAAAAATCATCTTTTTGCATCCTCTACATTTACACCGGTTGTAGAACCGGTGCAACAGGGGGTAAACAACCGCTGCAAATGAACTGTTTTTTTGAAGTGCTAAGATATCACAATGTTCACGTTTGATGATGTACCATAGTCTTTAATAACTAAAACTGATACTTCCACATCGATCCAGGCCACTAAAGGCCTTGGTTATGTCAGTTATCATATTGTAAAGCTATAATAAATCATTGAATGTTATGGTATATTAGAAATATTCAAAAAGGGTCAATTCACAAGCATAAATCATGAGGGAAGAATCATTGATCTGCTTGATGATTCTCCTTTTGATGTGCTTGTGCTTGAATCTTTTATATATGAGATTAATTGATAACTCCTTGTTGAACCAGTTTGATCACATTATGATTATAGAATCGAGAATAAATATGATTTCGAGCTATCATTTTATTTATCATGAGTATATTACAATTGATGAGAAAATTCCTCAATTTGATTTAGGGTTACAATATTTGACTTTACAGAAAAGGTTGAGGAGTCAGGAAAAAGTCCCCCAAAATGTGATCCCTAGGATGTTATTTATAGAAGATTCGGGCCCTTTCTGTAGCAATCATATAGGAACGTCCCCTTTTACATCAACCACTTGTGCAATAGTATCGACACCAAGCTTGTTGGTGTCGATAGCGTTCTTTTGCTCCCAACAGCCCTATGCTTCCCCTTCATGAATTTGGTTTTGGTCTCATACTTCCAGCTTATATATTTGGGGTCGATTAAATATCTTCCTATTCTTTGTATTTGGTATCGCCTCCAACAACACAAGTTCTCCGTATTGGGTTCCGTCTTTGTGCTTAGTGTACTAACTTTCGGTATTGACTTCATGCTTCAACCACGTTTCTCTTGGTATCAGCTGTAACAACCCGGAAAATCCGAACCAATTTAAATTTTTTATTTTGGCAATTTTGATGAATTTTGAATATTTAAAATGAATTATTTTAAATAATAAAGATGAGAAATTTATTTTGAATAGAATTAGAATGTATATATTTATTTGAATCGATTTTAGAATATAAATATTTATTTTAATTATAAAAGGAATTGGAAATGGCGCGGTTGTTTGAAAAAATTCGATTTCAAATTTCAAATGAATGTACAGGATTCAAAATAAACCGGATTTAAGCGAAACCAAAAATATTATAATCTATTTGAAAATATCTTTCCAACGAATTTGAAAAATCAAAATTTCATATCGGGAATAAAAAGTTATGCCCAGTTGAAAATTCAGAATAGTCACTATGGAATTATGGCCCTTAAAAATGGAAATTTTGCAAACGACCTCTGTTTTCAAAGAAACCACTTTTGTTGGATCCGGGATGTCAAGTTATTGATAGATTCCAAAATTCATAATTTTTGGGGTCAATATGTGAGCGTGGCAAAAGAAAACGTGTTTTGTTAGTTTCAGTCAAATTTAGTCGACTGGAAAATGACCATTTTTCAAACGACCTCCAAATTTGACAAAATTAGTTTTGTTAGGACTGTATCGTCAACACAAAGCTAGAAATAATTTTTCTGTAATTTTTGGAGTCAGTATGTGGCTCCGGTAAATTAAAATGTATGTTAAAATGCAATATATTGATTTATATTTTAATTTAAAGAAAAACTGATCGAAACAATCGAACTAGCTTACGGGACATATCCCATTACGTTCGAAATGGGGGTAATTAGCTAGGGGTGATAGTCGTTGGGTTCGATTTAGAGTTCGAATGAAAAATTAACTTTTTGGAAATAAATTATATTAAAAAATATATATTATTATACTTGGTCAACCCTCCCTCTCTCTCTTCTCTTCCATCGTGAAAAAAAGAAAAAAAAGAAAGAAACGCACGCTCCCTCCACCGCCCCACCTAGCACCGCCGCCCCTCCTCCTTCTGCCCTTCTCCTCCTCCTCCTCCTCTCCTCTCTCCCCCACTTTCTCTCTTCAAATTTGCAAACCCTAAGCCCTAAATTGCAAACCACCATCACCGGGGGCCCCTCCAGCGCCACCACCAGCACCCTTCTGCCGCCCACTCAGGCCTGCGCTGTCGCCCCTTAGCCCTTAGCTGCAGCCATGGGCCCCACCACCTCAAAAATCACATTTTTCACAAATTCCCGTTTTTTCATCTAACCCCTTGTCACTATTTCGCCAATAACTCCCAAACCGTACATTTCTGGCCAAAATTCCACAATACCAAAATCAAAGAGCACGATTTTCTCTTCGATTTGGTATATGAAAGTCCTATATTGGATTGCGGAGCTATCCGAAAAACACATCCAAAGTCTGATATCCAAATACTATCTTTTCGCGATTTCCGGCGAAATGGCACATTTATGGAAGAAAGGCCACTATGCGAAAGTTCGGAATGGCGCGTTTAAGCTAAAAAAAAGATGGTGTGAAGATTGGAGCTCGTTTGCAAATTCTGGAAGCAGAACAACAAATCCGCGCGATAGAAAATATGCGAGTTTTCTCCATTTTAAAGCTTCTATGGGTTTTGACGTATGAAGTATGTAAAGTTATGATTTTTATTTATATAAAGTTATGATTTTTATTTATATAAAGTTATGATTTTTAATTACATGAAGTTATGATTTTTAATTATGTAAAAATATCATTTTTGGTTAGTTAAAAATAGGATTTTTATCGTAGGAAGGAAATATTTTTAGCAAGATTAAAATATGATTTTTTACTGGGGTATGGCATGGAAATGATTTTAGAAAGATAAAAATATGATTTTTAGCCTATGTATGCTATTTGTAAAATAGACAAGTTATGACATAATTATTCGATAGTTAAAAATATGATTTTTAACTTATGCATGTTATTTACAAAATAGACATGCGGGATTCCTGGAGAATTTAAGATTAACAATCAAAGATTGACGGAGTGGAAACCCAATGTGAGAATTTCTTACTATAAAATTTATTTTCTAGTTAGAAATATATATTATGATGCAGACGGTGCTTAGCAGCACCAGACACCCGTCGTCCACAGACCATGGACGACTTGTTTGTTGGTTTGATTGTGTTGTAAAAATTGATTGTGGAATAAAATATTTTATTGTTAAAAAAATAATTTTTAACGTATATGAATAAAATAAATATTCATGAACAAATTGGACGATTTGTTTATGTACACACATTTAACTGATATGCATTGGGACGATAAATTTTACACATCGCCCAACTGCACAAATAAAATTCATTATTTGTTGATTGAAACCCCACACGAGTATTGGGATGATACTGGACATACACTAACCCTAATATTTAGTTGTATGTCAATCGATTGGTTGACAGACTGTTATAAGCGTTAAATATTTATATTTGATGCTTATGCAGTGTAGAATGCACTCTGGATGATGGTTGACTGTGTTGGATTGTTGTTGTGTACATATGTTGTATGAAATCCATATAATCATATTATATGGTAATTGACTGTGTCTGATTCTAGTTTAGAAGGAATGAAAATTTTGAAATAACGAGTATTTTAAAATAATATTCAGTAAAAGATCAAAATCTGATTTTGATGTCCGATTTGGGATGGACACGAAAATATTTAAATATATAAAGCCGTGTTGCTATTTTGGACATGAACGATATTTATATCGATTTTATCCATTTATATAGTGAATATCGGAAAGGAATTAATTTCAAAATATAATGTTTTGAAAATACTATCATTTATATATCGATGATATGGAATATTCAATTTTTATTTGAAATTTAATATGAAGTTGAAATCGTTTTGAAAACGAATTTAAAACGATTTATAAAATACGTTTTAAATGGAAATCGATGAAATGTATATAATATATATATAATGGCCTGAATAGAACGCGCCACGACAGTTCGTGAATTTCGACCATTGACTTCGAACGGACGTTATGGGAGATCCGACCGTCGGATTCTCCAAAAACCGGAACCGTTGGGTTCGTATCGAAAATAGCTTTCTAAGAATATGAGAGATTTGAAATCTAACGATTGGATTTGGAATTATATCCAAATCAAATTTGGAAAAAGGTCGCTGTAAATGCAGTTCGATGACCGTTTATGGAAATCGACTGTACGGGCCTTGGTAAAATTATTAAAAATATCAGTAATTAGTGTAAAATCATAAGAAATGATTTGGAAAGAATTGGGATGAAAAATTCCATATTTAAAAAAATAAAAATAGATTTTTATCGAAATGAACTAGTTATTAACTAGAATTATAATCCATTATTTTTAAATAAGTAAATTGAATTTGAAATGGTTTTAAAAATAACCAGGATTTCCAATATATGAATTGGAATGGATTTGAATCGAAATTGTCTTCGGAATATTTCGATGTTGGATTTCGAGATTATACAGATATTGTTATGGAAATTTGAAAGATATATTTATATCGTTATTTCCAATACGATATTTGTTGGTTGTAGTATTTGACATTGAATATAAGCCGATATATTTTCTACTCAGAGCCTTGATTTGATATCAATTGGGGTTTTGGGCTTGTCGTGAATGGTGTCTTCAGTAACACTGTTCTTGAACCCCACGTGAAGAGGATAAATCTTTTGATTTAGACTGTTAGAGTTTCCAATTATATTTAATAATTGGAATAAAGTGGAATGTGAATTGGGTTTATCGTGAACTGTGTTTTTAACGACATTCATTCTTTAACCCAATTTACAGTGAAATGTGATTTGGAATTTATAATTCTTTTGTTAAGATTTAAAGGTGATTTTTCAAAGTAAAGTTTTCCAATTTAACATATCAAATTGGAATTGAATGGAATTCGATTTGGTAATAATCGAAGTGAGCTTCTATGGAGGAAGACTGTTAATATATATGGAATTTAAAAGGCTTTGCCGTTATTCCATTTATATTATCGGTTGGATATGGAAGTTCGTATCGATTATATATATTGATCTGTTTTCCTGAAGATTCCATTGCTAATGGAATGTGATCCTGGGTTTATCGTGAGCTGTGTTTTAAATGACATTAGTTCTTTAACCTAGTTAAAGATAAGATTTATTTCTTAACTTTGAATAATCATTAAGTAATGATTTTTGGAAATTAAAACTGAATTAGAGTTGTAATGAATCTTTAAATAGATTGAAAGGTGAATTTGATAACTAAAATTATCAAATTCAAGAAATGATCGAGAATGGAGTATCACCAGTTTTGCTCCAGGCGATAGTTAAATCTTTAATTAGATTTGAATGTGAAATGGTAATTGAATTTATGAATAACACCGTGGTGTTAGATATGAAGTATTACCAGTTTTGCTTCATGGGATGAATAGGTTGGGATTGGGAAATTAAACAAATGATTACTTCGGTAAGGTTCGCTAATCCCGACTAGTTTGGATAAACCACAATTTGGTTTGAATTAAAATCCAAAAGAAGACTAAAGAATAAATTTAAAGAATTTATCTTTGATAAAATTAATGGGAACCTTTCCCAAAGTATAAGAATATTTGAATAAAGGAATATTCTTTGTTGGAATGACGCGTATATACGTGAGGTATTTAGAAAGACTAGGTTTATCCCGTTCTGAATAACTGATTCGACGATGTGTCGAGGATGAAGACGGTAGTTGAAGAGCGGAGGTCTTCACATCGTTTGGATGATTACCAATGTCTTGATTGGGCTGTACACCCATAACAAGGTAATAAGTGGTGATAGTCCAGACGTACTTGGAGATTGACCGGATATGCGAGGGCCTCTCTCCTGTATTGGACATATGAGACGAGGAATAAGGTGCCTCTAGTTTCGTTCAGACCCAGAACGAATTTGGAAATGGATGTGTGCCTGACATCGGATTTCATTCTATGTGATTGATAATTAATTCTCCACATTTATAAACATCGTTTATAAATTTACTTGTTTTATATATTCAAACAAGTTCAATTTCGAAATCTATTTAAAAATCAAACTATTATTTTTGGAACATTCTATTTATTTTAACTTATCTATATATAACATAGAATCTATTTTAATATTAAATTTAACTTCTATTTATTAAAATCCTTATATTTTTCTAAACATATTTTATTTAAATAAATTCAAATTAATTATCAATCGTTCAGACCCAGAACCACTTATTACCTTGTCTTGTCTAGAAAAATATAAGTATTTTATTAAATAGAAGTTAAATTTAATATTAAATAGATTCTATGTTATATATAGATAAGTTAAAATAAATAGAATGTTCCAAAAATAAGATTTTTATTTTTGAATAGATTTCGAAATGGAACTTGTTTGAATATATAAAACAAGTAAATTTATAAACGATGTTTATAAATGTGGAGAATTAATTATCAAGAAATGCTTTTAGCTGGTGGTCACTTAGAGTTTTCCAAACTTCTCCCAAATGCTGGGCATGCTCTTTTTCACTCTTGGAGAAGATCAAAATATCATCAATGAAGACTACGTCGAATTTGTTTAGGAACTCCCAATACACCCTACTCATCAAATCAACAAAATAGGCGGGTGCATTTGTCAACCTAAAAGGCATAAATAGCCATTCAAAGAAACCGTCTAGAGTTCTAAAAGCAGTCTTATCTATGTTGTACTCAGCCACCCTCAATTGATGGAACCCCGTAGCCAAGTCCAACTGAGAAAATACCGATGCACCAACAAGCTGATCAAATAAATCATCAATCCTCGGAAGCAGGTGCCTATTCTTCTTGGTGAGCTTATTTAATTCTCTATAGTCAACACACAAACGAAGAGAACCATCCGCTTTAGTTGCGAATACTACTGGAGCACCCCACTCAGATATGCTTCGTCTGATAAAGCCTTTTTCAAGTAGCTCCCCTACTTGCTTACTCAGCTCCCTCCTTTCTCTTGGAGCCATATGGCGCACTGGTAATGCAACTGGCTTTGCATTGTCCACCAGATATATGCGGAAGTCGATCTCATGCCTTGGAGGTAAACCCTGTAACTCATCAAAAACATCGGGATAATCTCGAACCACTGGAACAGATTGCAAATCATCTATGGATGCATCTAGATACTCTAGGAAGCTAAGCATAACAGGCCCTTGAGGGTCACAAGAAACTTCAAGGGCCTTCCCATGACAAGTCAGGAGTCTAAAACCCTCCTCTCACAATCCTGAATGGCCCCATACGTGGTAATCCAATCCATTCCTAGAATCAACCCATAGCCCATAAACCCAAGCACATACGCATCACATTCAAACTCGACGCCTAACACAGATATTTTCAAACCCTGACAAATCATCGATAAATGAGCCAAACCACTGATGGGGTTTGAAATAACGACGGGATCTACTACCATACTAGTAATTAAGTGCAGAGATTCAACCACAGAACTATATATAAACGAGTGTGAAGCACCAGAATCAAAAAGTGTTCTAACTGGATGGTTTGAAAGAGAAACTAAACTTTCTACGAAAATTTTTCTACCTCTTTCAGGAGCACTGATCGCGAGAGCATGCACCTGCCCTCCAGAAGTCCATGCTCTTTGCCCTTGTCCCTGCGATCCCTGTTTCTTCGGGCACTCTTTAGAGAAGTGTCCGACCTCTTTGCAATTGAAGCAACTGGCCTTCCTTTTTCTACAATCTTTGATCAAGTGACCCTCCTTTACATAATTGTGACATTTTCTCTTATCCTTGCCTTTGTCATCTTGCCCCCCTTTCTTTTGTTGTGGCTGCTGTTGCTCCCCTTTCTTGGGCCACACCTTCTTATTCTGCGATGTCCCCTCAGTCTTTGCTTCCTTCTTCTCTCCCTTGTCCTCCTCATGCATTAGGGCCATATCTACAAGCTTTTCAAAAGTGGCCCCCATTGGAATATGGGACATGGCTAAACCATGTAGAGGCTCATTCAGCCCTTTAACAAACCGCAAAGCCCTTTTGTGTGGTGTGTCTACCAACTCTAACCCAAACCTTGCCAGCTGGTTGAACTTGTTCACATACTCCTTCACTGTCAAATTTCCTTGTTTAAGAGTTAAGAACCTCTCCATCTGTATGCTTCTCTCCGCTTGGGAAAGAAATTTCATTTTGAACCTCTATCTAAAGTCTTCCCAAGTTTCTACCGAACGTCCAACTTGATTGACTTCCCACTAAAATGAGGCTTCGTCCTTTAACAGCCAAGCAACTAATTGAATTTTCCTTCAGTTCTCCACTTCAAAGATTACGAATAAGTCCTCTATATCCTTAAGCCAATTCTGAGCTTCTACGAATGTCTCGTTCCCATGGAATGGCCTTTCTCCCATAGCCCGGAAGTCTTTGCAGATCTTGGTAAAGTTATCAGCTCTTGGAGGAGGAGGAGGAGGGATGACTGGTGCAGCTGGGGGAGGAATGTTTTCTTGGCCTTTGGCAGGCGCCGTGGCCTCCAAATACCTACGGAACCATACGGGTATTGTGGCGTCCTCTGGGATATTAGGGATGTTTTGTTCCCCAGACATGCTGAAAAAGGGAAAAGGAAGAAATTTAGATAAAGAACAGAAGGATACTACATATGGCTTTTTGGGGAATGTTTTTCAAAACAGACTTTTCTTTTTGAAAATCCTTTTCTTTTAAAACCTTTTTGAAAATAATTTTCAAAAACTTTTATCTAATCTGGTAACCTTCAGCTCTGATACAAGTGTAACACCCCACGTCCATTAATGTCACTCACTAAGGGAATGCATTAAGTTTCGTGAAGCGCTATAGGTAAACAAACACAGAATAATTACAAGACAGATATAAATAAGGTAGCAGCGGAAAATTTAAACTTTTATTTCAAACATAAGTCATAATACCGTGGTCCACAATTTCATAAGTCACAAAAACCATTGTAATAAAATAACTTCTGTCTTGCACCATCAGAGTACATAAGTAAATAAAAAGAATCATTCCCCAATTAAAAGAGTTAAGCCACGGAAGAGACAAGAACTTGAGCCATACTTCCGAAGTAGCTCCTAGCAAGATGATATCTGATTCCTGATTAAGTCTGAGTGCTTCCTCCCTAAGAACCTTGGGGGGAGGGGTAGCGGAAGAAAGAAGGAGAAACAACAGGGTCATACATAAAGTCTAGCGAGTCTAGTTATTTTTAGCCAGTAGATAAATAAAAGCAACATGATAGGCATATAAAGTGGATAAGAGAGATCACTACATAAATGGAGGGTGTGATAAGGTAAGCAAGATAAGGTGTTTGTGCCTCACTAATGATTACTCTGCATTATTACTAGTATAAATGAAATGAGATGATCCCTTCCACTATGAGTTGGTAGGCTTAGGTCATAAGTCCAAGTATATCCTAACCGCTGCCCTAATCGATCGGCTCCCTACCCTGTAGATATCCCATGCTGGCCCCACAGTAAGAGGTATCACTTCTTAAAGTGGCAAATCATGGTGTGCACAACCATATCTATTGGTGTCACGGTCGTCTTAGCCTCCTCTGCCCAACCCATGCACGCACATGTCCCCGGTCAGTTTGCGCCACCCACACCATCCGTCTCGTTTGGATCTCTTACAATCAATCAGTAAGCGTGCCCCTTCTCCGCCTAGTACGGAGTTCTTTACTTGATACCAACTCCGGGTTACTGACTGAAATGGGTCCCACACAATATGATACAAGCTCTCCCCCTTGTCTTGTATCCCCACTAGGTTATCCACTGACTATGTATACCCTTAGGTGTCTTTAATTACATAGCCCTATACCAGTTATGCTTACACTAAAGGTGTCTTTAATTACATAACTTCATTACATTATCTATCGGTTATGTATACCACTAGGTGTCTTTAATTACATAACCTTATTACATTATCTACCGGTTATGTAGACCACTAGGTGTCTTTAATTACATAACCTTATTAGGTTAAGTTCGTGGGCCTATATGTAAATATTACCCACTCCCTCTAATTTACTTAACCCACCCACTACCCATCCAACTTCACTTAACCCTAATTTAAGTTCATAGTCATACAATCTTTACGGATTAAATTAGGTTAAGTAATCCAATTCTTTACCATGTCCATTTATGGTTTTATAATGGGCTAGACCTCCACATTAGGCCTACAACATGTGGATGTTGGATATGCCGGTCGGATCCGGGTAGTCTTATTCCACAATTGGGCCTAACCTCGTGTTTTAGCCCGATTCGTATTTGCTTACTTAGACCTCCCACATTAGGTTCAACATTAGTTGTTACTGGATATGTCGGTCGAGTCCGGGCAGACTTCCACCACTAATGTAACCTAACCTCGTGTCATAAGTAAAATTTACAATTCCTAATTGTAAATTACTAAACATTCCAAATTAATCCAAATCTACCTATGTCATTATAGGTAACTATTTCTATGTTTTCCCCGTTTGAATTACATGTTCCATTTCATATAAATATTACATAAATTAGGCCAATTATAATCACTTTTTCCCTGTTTCCTCTCAAACGTATTTGTACGTATTTTAGCGGCATCTTAGCTATAAAGCAGCCTAGCTACAACAATGAAAAGGGAATATGACAAAGGTGACAGTTTCAACATATCTTGTCATAAACATAAACATAAACTGGTATGATAACAAGGTGAATGGTCATGTAATCATCATGGAAAGATAGGCATAAAAGTGATAAACTTGTAGCAACTACGATGTCAACGCAACATAATGAGATCTAAATTAACCATAAGGTGTCCAATTATTCAGATCTAGCATAGTTAGGGTGACATAGTAACATGTTTAGATCTAAAGATGGATTCACATGTCAAGTTTACAACATATCTCAATGGATCTCAATATGATAGGTGAAAGGTGATTGACATAAGGATCTAGATCTAAGCAATATTATAAATGTCTAAATTAATAGATGTACATCCACCATAACATGGTTACAAGTCAAGATCCATATAAGGAACATAATCGAATAACCACAATTTTATTAGATCTAGGAAAATAAATCTGTCATGACATAGTATAGGATTTCACATTAACATAGAATCATACTTTACAACATATCCAATTCATAGTCTTTCAAAATATACTTCTATTTATCTAAACCTAAAAACAACTAGAACTCACAGCGTTAGGTTTAGAGAACTGAGGAAGAATGGATCTAGAATTTCTAAATTGGATTTGTAGAATATGTTGTTGTAGAAAACAGTTCAGTTCGCACTCCAGCAGCATATGGCCTTCATGACTACCAATGAAGAAAATATGAGAAATATGACACGTATATATAGCTGCCAGACCCCCTGAAACCGAGTGTCACGTCATCCCTATGGGTGTCGACAACCCTATGGGTGGGTCGACCCCTAGGTCGGCACCCTATGGGTGGGTCGACCCCTAGGTCGGCACCCTTCTAGGGGGGTCGACCCCCTGGAGCGGGAATTTTGCCGCTCAGAGGAATTTTTTGAATTTGAGTCCTCTGGATAGAATTCTAACTCATCTCTGACTCACCTCTGACTCACGCGTATATGTAAAATATTTCTATGCGTATGCAAACTTAAAACCCTCATAACTTCTTCATACGGTGTCCGTTTTACGCAAACCAAATGTCTATCTTGGCCAGAATTTCAAGACGGATGCAATGTGCAGTCCGTTTCCTCTAATTCTGAATATTAAATTAATTATTATTTAATTAATTTTCTTTAATGTCGTTAAAAATTCGGGGTGTTACACTGAAGCTCAAATACCTCCCGAAAAGCTACTACATCAGCAAGCTCATCTCAAGCTCAAAGATGCCCCAATTGAGCGGGATTCTCACTTTGGAGGCTATAATCAGTGCCATAAAAGCGGCCTAAAGCCAAGCATCCGAGACCAAAGAGAAAAGCGGCTGACAAAGGCTCTTGTAGGCCCAATAGCCCAATAGCAAAGAGGCCTCGAATTATGTATAAATAAGACCCATAGGTCTCATTTTAGGGACGAATTTTCACTTTCTCAATCTTGTTCTTTTTTCTTCAAGGAACAAACCCTAATTTCCAAATCGGATCGGGGATTTCTTCAACTCTTGTAATATACCTACAATTTATGAACGAAGAAGTCCAACGCTTAAACATTTCATGATTTGATAATCATATTGTTCCATTTATGGTGGAATAGGGAGTTAACACTAACCTTTCATATGAACGAGTTGTTCACGATACCCTCATAGAGAGGAAAGGCTTTGTGGAAACCCAAAGCTTTTCCCCTCTTTACCTCGAGGGTTGGCAGCGTGAACCGACCCTCTCATAATGAGCCTAATGTTACTCAAATCTGGTAAAGAGGTTGATTGTAGGCTTATGCTTTATCACTGACACAACCAAAGCCCTTTGGGCTGGGTTGATGTGAAAGGATCGTTTAAGTTAATAATCATTTCAAGTACCCTTACCTTCCGAATATCGAGAAGCATTAGCATGTTTTCCTCTCATCATAATGTATATCATTTTACCCATGATTTAAGGGGTAAATGACTACGCGAGGCTTCAGTGGTACTAAGTTAAGTAAATCCTTCTTCAAGGTGCTCTGGAACTCGATAATTTTGTAAGTGTGATATTCACCCCTTAAGTGAAGAATAACTAATCTTTAGAATGGAAATTATGGCACTTACGAAATGATTGATTTAGCTAAGGAACACTGACCCTAAATTTCCCTTCAGTAATCTTATATCGTGGTCGCATAAATTTTCCTAAATATATGTTCCATGTAACTCATTCCGGGTGTTGACGGAAAATATCGTTAACATTTTAGTGCTAGAAAGAGATTGGAAGAGTGAAATAAGGAACCTGCTCCTAATGCAACCCTTGAAGGAAACATGAACTTAACGCTTAATCTGAATAATAATGAAAGAGGAGACACATCCAGTCCAACACAATCACCAAAATCAAAACACCATGGAAGACAATGTCGTAAGAATTATAGCCTTAGAGAAGCAACTGCAAGAAATGCAAGCTCTGATGAATGCTGCTCAAACGCAAAAGTCTTCAAGACTCACCAAATCTAGTCAAAGCAAGACAAATGAATCTCCAAAAAGAAAGGCTCCCATCTAGCACTCCGAAGAAAAAGAAAAGCTCAAGGTGACTCCCTCTAAGAAGAAGAAGTCACATTTGACAGGAATAGACCTTCAAGGAAATCAGTATGAACAAGAATAATTCGGGAGCTCCACTTCCAAAGGTTATGATCCCAAGAGAATACACTATGACAACACAAAAGCTTATCTTAAAGACATTGCTCAGAAGACCATTAAAGACTTGTTAAGAAGCAAGGGGAAGAGAACCCAAGATGACAGGGTTAATGACAACGAAAGATTTTTCTCCTTTTTTTGATGAAATTGTGAACACCATAATACCATCTAGGGTGAAGGTTCGCACCATCAAATATTTTAGGACAACTGATCCTGATGATCATCTAATGGCCTTCGAGAGCTAGATGGATTTCTATAATTCTTCAAGAGCTGTTAGATGTCATCTCTTCCCAATGACCCTTCAGGGAGCAGCCGCAAAGTGGTATAGTCAGTACAGAGAAAACACCATTTATTCGTGAAACAGTTCTCCTATGAATTTTCAGTGCAGTTCTGCATCTGCAAAGATCTGACGGTTGATTACACGATCATTTCTAACATCAAACAGAGACAAGGGGAGAGTCTAGGAGATTACTTGAAAAGGTTCAACATCGAGGCATTAAGGGCCAAAGATATGGACGACCGTGACAAATTGATAGCTTTGCATTTAGGGTTAATCGAAAACACCCCATTCTAAAAGAATTATACAACCATGGTTGTAAAGACTTACAAGACTTTCACTTCCAAGCTGACAAGTTTATTCGCATGGACAAATTATACTTCACAAAGAGAAAGTTCGAGCCTTGAGGGGAAGGAGGAAGGTCGAACTTCGGACGAAAGCTTACATACAGAAATCAAAAGAGAAAAGATTTAATACCAACTCGGTTGCTCTAAACAAGCCCATCTCGTTTTTGTATGCTGTTGCGAAAGAAAGGGTTTGTAACATCCCCATCTCGTTCAAGGCTAAGAATTGCCCCGAACCTTATTTCGGTGGTAAGTATTGCGAATTTCACAAGACCAACAAGCATAAGACTGACGAATGCAAGGCATTGGATGGGATTATTTAGAAACTAATCTATGAGGGACACTTAAAGGAATTTGTTTTAAATAAGACAACATCTGCTCAGCATACAAATGGACAACAAAAGGTTTTAGCAAATGAAATAGAAGCTACTATGGAAGAAGGCAACCTCGACTTGGGTCCTCCTATAAATCGAATCAATGTGATCCATGGAGGGCCACACCCTGCCGGAAACTGTCCGAGAGCCAGAAATCAATACCAGAAGGAAGATATGGAAAGAATATTCTGCATTCGGGAAGAACATCATTGAAGAATGCACGTTATGCCCTCAAGATGCATAACTTAGTGGTTTCTCCAGAAGAGATAAAGAAAGGGGCCGCCACCCGCATAATGATCCCCTTATGATAACAACACAAATCAGACTCTCTATCGTCTCCAAAATCCTTATGCACACTGGGAGTTCCGTCAATGTCATCTTCAAGCATGCTTTCGATCAAATGGGAATTTCCGAGAAGAAACTGGAGTCAAGCAACGGACCGATGTTCGGCTTCAATAACAAGGGATCAACTCCGGTAGGGCAGATCAACCTTCTGGTTCAACTAGGGTTGTCTCCGCTCCATAAAATCTTTGAAACTCTCTTTGTAGTGATTGATCAACCATCTTATTACAATGCCTTCTTTGGACGACCAACTCTGGAGGAGATGGATGCTTTTGTCTCCTCCAAGTAACTTACGTTAAAATTCTTAACTAAGCAGGGATGGGTACCCTCAGGGGAGAACAGTTCAGCTCTCGCGAATTATATTTTGTAACAATTTACAAATACAAAAGGGAGTGTTCTTCATACTTTGATTTTTCTACTGTTTTTATTCCTTCGGATAAGGGATTCTTACATCCCACATTCGAAGCCAAGATAAAAACTGATCAGCTAACAAGCGTGCAAATGGTAGGTACACTTTTTTGAAAAGAAAGAGGAAGAGAGCCGATGATGTAAACTTGAATGAAAAAGGAGAGACAACATAATAGAGACCATGGAAGAGGTAAATGTCGATTCCATGGAAGAAAGCCGATGATGTAAACTTGTTAGGGATTTAGATTCTCGGGGGGCTATTGAAAGAATGAAACTAATAGAAAACATGGAAGAGGTAAATGTTGATTCAAAGGATAAGGAAAAAGTTGTCAGCATAGGGAAAACGCTGGCAGAGGCCCTTAAAAGCAACCTAAGTTGGTTCCTGCAACTCAACAAAGATGTCTTCGCTTGGACCCATTCAGACATGTCGGGATCAACCCCTCTATTATGAGTCATGCCTTAAACATTGATCCTTCAGTAATCCCGGTTCGCCAAAAGAAGAGACAATATAATAGAAACCGATCTGAGGCCCTAAAAGAGGAAGTCAAAAGGTTGGAGACTAACGGGTTTATCCGAGAAGTTCTTTACCCCAAGTGGTTAGCCAACCCTGTGCTAGTAAAGAAGTCCAATGGGAAGTGGACATGTGTTGACTACACGGATTTAAACAAGGCTTTCCCAAAGGATTGATATCCCTTTCCATGGATAGACCAGTTGGTCAATGCAACAAGTGGTCATAAGATATTGTCCCTTATGGATGCTTACTTAGGGTATAACCAAATTCCAATGCATAAACCCAATGAAAAGCATCCAAGCTTTATCACTGATTAGGAACATTTTGCTATAAAGTAATGCCCTTTGGGTTGAAAAATGCGGGAGCGACATACCAAAGGCTAGTAAATAGAATGTTTCAAGAACAAATCGGGCGCAATATGGAAGTGTATGTGGATGATATGCTAGTAAAATCCATTGAAGCAGAAAACCATTTGAAAAACTTAGAAGAAATGTTCGATGTCCTAAGAAGTTACCAAATGAAGTTAAACCCACAGAAATATTCTTTTGAAGTTCAATCTGGAAAGTTCCTAAGGGGATGTAGTAAGTGAGCAAGGGATTGAAGCTAGCCCTGACCAAATCCAAGCCATAAGAGACATGGAAGAACCTAGGACAAGCAAAGAAGTCATGAGCTTAAACAGGAAGGTAGCAACCCTCAGTAGGTTCATTTCAAAAGTCATTGACAAATGTGTTCCTTTTTTCGATGTTATAAATAAAAAGAAGAATTTCGAATGGAATGAAGAATGTAAGAAGGCTTTTCAAGAATTGAAAGTTTATATGGGAACTCCTCCGATTTTATCTAGCCCCCAAAAAGGAGAAGATCTATACCTATATATGGTTGTTTCAGAATATGCGGCAAGATCGGTCCTTATAAGAGAAAGTAATGGGACTCAACACCCAATTTAATATGTTAGCATAAGGATAAAGGACGAGGAAACCTGATACCCAGTAATGGAAAAACTAGCATATTGCCCAGTACTCACCACATGAAAGCTTAGAGGGTACTTCCAAGCTCATCCCGTTAAAGTTTTAACTAGCTTTCCGCTTAAACAAGTGTTTAGTAAGCCAGAGACTTTTGGGAGGTTAGTCAAATGGGGAGTTGAACTTAGCCAATACGAGATTGAGTTTCTCTCTCGAGCTGCAATTAAAGGACAAGCTCTCGTTGACTTCGTGAACGAATGCACAAGTTTCATTATAGAGCAATCAGTTAAAGAGAATGACTTAAAGGCCAAGTGGCAACTTTTTGTAGATAGAGCTTCAAACGAACATGGAGCAAAGGAAGGTTATATCATAATTACCCCTGACGGACACTGCTTGCACTACACCATGAAGTTAGGATTCCCGACAACTAACATAAATAAGACTAATTATAGCGTAAGAAATCGTATTAGTATAACTATATTTTTCTAGTTCATTTTATATTATAAAAATACAAATATAAAATGCATTAATTTAATTCTTAATCCATTTCCACTTTTTTTTCAATCAAAACAAAAAAAAGTGGAATGTTATGAGTCAATGATGGCTGGATTGAATCTGGCACTATAGTTGAAGATACCTCGAATAGAAATCTTTAGTGATTCACAACTAATAGTAAACCAAATAAAGAAAAACTATCAAACTAAGGATGCACGGCTAACCCTATATGCGAAAAGGATATTAAAGATGCTTCCCCGGTTTGAGGATTTTTCAATTCATTAAATACCCCGCGGAGAGAATACTCAAGCAGATTCATTGGCCAAATTAGCAAGCACCCGGAGGGCCCTCGAAGCTCGAGTAATTCCCATGGGTTACCAAGAAAGACCTAGTATCGAGCATGAAGAATCAGAAACGTGGAAACAATTATTAGTCCTAACTAGATCCCAAGCCTTAATAAAGGGGGACGAAGGGAACAAAGAAGGAAACACCAATGTGGAACCTCCCTCAACGGAAACGAATTGCTATCATGAAAATACGTGGATGACTCCCATGGTAGATTACCTCCTAAACGAAATTTTACCCCTCGATAAGCATGATGCAAGGAGGATAAAACTCCGGGCTCCTACATTTATGATTATGGATAATATACTCTTTAAAAGGGACATTCACTTCCTAACATAAGATGTGTAAGCTCCAAAGATTAGTTTAACCTGTTAAGAGAGGCTCATGAAGGATTGTGTGGAGACCATTCCAATGGAATTAAGCTAGCCAAAAGGGTTATGCGACAAGGCTATTATTGGCCATAGATGGTTAATCAAGCAATTGAATATGTCAAAAGGTGTCAAAGGTACTCTAAAGTGCCTCGGCTTCCCCCTAGCAAGCTAACCACTATCTCAATCCCCTGACCATTCAACGTGTGGGGGAATAGATCTAATTGGACCCTTACTAATCTCCAAAGTTAGAGCTAAGTATGCCGTAATGGCCATCGACTACTTTAAGTGGGTGGAGGCAGAACCCCTTCCAACAATCGCATCTAAAAAGGTGTTGAGATTCGTAATAAAGAATATTGTTACCTGCTTTGGAATCCCACACAAGATCATATCAGACAATGGAACACAATTCGAGAGCGAAGAATTTACTCGGTTTTGTGAGAAGAATGGAATTATCAAAAGTTTTTCCTTGGTAGCCCATCCTAAATCTAACGGAGCTGTCGAAGCCTCCAACAAAACCATAAAGACAATCCTTAAAAAGTGCCTAAACCAGGCCAAAGGAAATTAGGCCAAAGAGTTACCCTTAGTGCTTTGGGCATATAAAACCTCTGCCAAAACAACAACGGGACATACCCCTTTTTCCTTGACATACGGATGCGAAGCCATGCTTCCGGTTGAGGTCGAAATTCAATCGCATAGAAGGATAACATATGCGTTTAATCCCAATCATGAGCTAAGAAAAGAATCCTTAGACCTAATATAGGGATTAAGAGATGAGGTTGCAATCAAAACAGCTGAATATCAAAGGAGGATCACGAAATACTACAACACAAAGGTCAAGACCATAACCTTCGCAAAAGGAGAATTAGTTTTACAGAGAGTGATGGCTAACACAAAGAACCCAGCAGATGGCCCTCTCGATCCAAATTGGGAAGGACCCTTGATCTTCCATCAAGCAGTTATACCGAGAACATATCGACTGTGCAGACCCAAACTGATCTCGTTCCGAGTACATGGAACTCAGAACATTTAGGACCATACTTCTCAATGATAAAGGAGTAAGGGAAAAGGCTTTAATCCAAAGAAGATCATGTAACCAAGGGCACAGAAAACCCTTTCAAAACTTAAAGATACCCAAAAGGGGTCAAACCACGAATGGATCAAATCCCTTGTCATCACCAAAAAGGTCAGGGCAAGGCATCCCCCAGAGGGGGTGGTGTGTTAATCTTTTTCCATGCCCAAATAAGAGGGGGCTGGGTCAAAGCATGAAAAGCATAAGCCTCCATTTCACACCAGAAATGGTTGTGGCGGTGCATCTAAAATTAGCATGCCCTGCATCTGCTCGTAGAAGAGTACGCCCTACCTCTGCTAGAACTAAGCATGTCCTACCTCTGCTCACAGAAGAGCACATCTTACCTCTACTTATGTTCTGCGTCTCGCAGAAGGGAACGCCAAACCCTATCATCGCCCATGATGGTCAGGATAGGGCACCCTTGGAGGGTGTGTGTGTAAGCCTCTATCAGTACCCACAATGGTCAGTATAGAGCATCAAAAGAATAAACCTTAGTTTTTTTGTCTACAGTGGCCTCATCTAAGTTTCTAAGACCTTATCATCACCTACGATGGTCAGGATAAGGCGCCTCCTAAAGGGAGGTTGGGTAAGTCCTTGGGCCCTGTTAGTGGATAAGCCAGCCAAGCGCACCGGACGCACAGGCCCAGAGAGTGGCCAACAAAGAACATACATCCTCTGCTTTGACATCAAAAGCCCAGAGAGTGGCCCTATGTGACGGCCCGCCCCGCACCAGCCTGCATTTCCTCCAAAAGTGCGTTGTACACATGCCCGACTAGCACAAGACGGTCGTCATAAGAAAGGAAAGAAGGGAATGAACTAATCAAAGAACCTGTAGAATGTCTCACAGCGCATGGAATAAAATATAATAATAACATACTTGACATAAAACAGGGGAGACAGTGCATAAGCTGATAACTAATAATCAATGTCAACATCAGAGCAGCGGAAATCCAAATACAGCTTATTACAACTTTCCAAATTTACTGTCTCTAACAAAAGAAAACTAAAGTAGAAGATGCACTACTAATGCCCAAGCAGTGATCTTCAACAACACAGGGAGAATACTATGTATATGTATTACGTGGAAGCCTCATGCTCGTCTCCGGATCATCTACCCGTGCATCACCAGCTAACCTGTCTCTAGTCTGCTCGTGTGAGCACCCAGAGTAATAAGAGGAGACATAAAACTCTGGGTCAGACATAAAGCCTGGTATGAGCGATAAGCATCTAAACAGAGTAATAACAGGTATACTAAACCATACCTGAACCTGGACCTGCAACCAAAGAGTTAGTACCACATACCGTACAGTACTCTAAGGTGCCATAATAAATAGTGTAAGAATATGGGGGTGGGGTGAGCATGTCATAATGATAGCAAACAAATCAACCATAGCAACCATCCTCACATCTCTCACTCAGTGCGTAAAGCATACGACATCTACCACCTTGGAACACTAGACAAATTGAGGTAACGACGAATCCCGACTTGTAGAAACCCTGCTATGACCAAGCTAAACATATGGAGTCATGACCAAACATTTCAATGACTCACTTCATTGGTTGTAGCCCTTGGTTCTACCGATGCCATAATGGCCCTGAATCCGCCTTCGTACCTCCTACCATAGTGGTTCAAAGCTATAGACGTCGATAACTCCTTGGCACGCGTCCCGCAGCAAAGCCCAATCATGAAGCCCACTCATTGGTTCCCAGCTGGATCCTGAGTCAAAGCTCCTCATTTGGACTTCCTTTGCATCTCGGGTTTTGATCGAATTGGAGTGGGTCTTCAAAAGAGTTGTCGTGCAGTAGCAGCCCTAGAATACGGTTCGGTTCGGTCCTCCTTCCTTGTCATCTTTCCATTCGGTTCGGGTCGGGTATTCCACTTCAGGTCGGGTCGGTGTCCTCCTCCGGGTCGGGTCGGGTGTCCTCCTCCGGGTCGGGTCGGGTGTCCTTCCTTCCAGTGCTCCGATCCGCTCCCTTATTTCTTCACGTATTCCGATCCGATCCCTCCTTGCCATCTGATCCGCGTGGCCTTCCCTCTTGCTAGTTCTCCCAAATGTTTACTTCCGATCCGAGCCCTGCGTCTCCAAGTCGATCCGATCTGGCCTCCAATTATCCTTCCGATCTGATCCCCTTATCCACTCCAACTCTAAGCAAACGACCTTCCTTCTTGCCAAGCCTCCTATGTGCCAAACTCCGGTTCGGGTCGGGTTTCTTGCCCAGTTCACATATCCGATCCGAGCCCCCATCCGATCCGATCCGAAGCCCTGCACAACTTTCTGCGACTTTTCCAGCAACTTGTTTACGCCGTTCGACGACGTTTTTGACAAATCTAACTATTCTAATCAATCACAATTCATGTCAAATAGTCATAACAACATGTAAGAACAACCACAAACACCTAACAACAATTCAAATGAACCAAAATGGATCAAAAGTGGCTAAAACCTCACATTTTCCTATAATCCCTCTTAATCATGTTTAAGCATACGATTAGCAAAACACATCGAAATTAACCCAAATTTCTAACAGAGCCTTAAAACATTATTTTAGAATTTTAAGAATTTTTCCAGAATTTATTTACGTATAAATTCGCTAATCTTCACTAATTACCCTTAATCACCGTAATTAGTGCAAAAACTATGCAAATCACTCACCTTGGCCACAAATGAAACACCAAATCTGAAATACTCTCTGTTTGGGTCGAATTCCTATGTATAGCAGCAGCTCCAACCTTGCTTTGTTGCTATTTGGCCTTGCTTTGATGTAGTTTAGGCTTAATCTTCACTAAAATGTGTTTTGGGGGTGGTTTTAGAGGATGGAAGCCATTACTAAGGTCTCAAGGAGGTTTGTGGCGGCTCAAAACTGAAATGAAAGTGATAACCTAACCCTAATCAGTCCTCCTATACCTCTAAACCCGAAATTCCCCTCTGGGCCTAGCTGCTAATCACCCGGTTAAGCCTAATTAAGCTGTTTTTCACCATCTGAAACTTGTTTCAGCCATATCTCCCAAACGGTGAGTCCGTTTGACTAATGTGACCACTCTACGGAAAGAGAAACCATCATCCGGAGCCAATGAAAGTGGTTTCAGGTCAAAATTCCTTTCCAGTCAAAAGTTATGGCCAAAACAGTGCCAACTAGGGGTAAAATGGTCATTTAAAAATCGGGAAAAATCATGAACATAGGAAACGACCACAATAGTCGTCTCCCAAAGTTACATGACCATACGACTTCGTATGTGAAAGAAATAAATATCCTACGATCCTATGATGCGTAGAATACGGGTCGTTACACTCTCCCCCCCTTAAGAAATTTCGTCCCCGAAATTCCTTAACCCAAAACATTCAAAGGATCCCGCATGCCTAACAACCACGTACAACAATCAAACATGCAAAACAAGCAAACAAGCCTATCCTAGCATGCGGAAAACTAAATCGAAGTCAAAATCTTACCAGGCAAAGAGTTCTGGGTGTGTCTTCCTAATGTCCTCCTCTGTCTCCCAAGTACAATCACTCTCGTCCTCGCTCCACTGTACCTTGACTAGCTTCACCGCCTTCCTTCGAAGTTGCTTCATGTCGTGCTCGACAATACGGGCCGGCTTGCGGTTCCCAACCGCCTCGGGTTCTACTTCGAAGTCCTCCAACTGATCAGGTGAAATAGTCATATCTGAGTCGTGAACGAACTTCCTTAGTTGGGAAACATGAAATACGTTATGAACTCCCGCCATCTTCTCCGGTAAGTCAATTCTATATGCCAAATTCCCGACTAGTTCAAGAACAGGGAATGGGCCAACAAATCTTGGTGCCAACTTGCCTCTCCTGCCAAATCGTACTACGCTCTTCAACGGAGAAATCTTGACAAACACCAAGTCGCCAACGGAGAATTTTAAGTCTCTTCTCCTCTTATCAGCATAACTCTTCTGCCTATCTTGGGCAGCCTTCATTCGTCGTTGAATGGTCTTGATTTTATCTGAAGTTTCCCTCACCACATCTGGTCCAAGCATAAACTTCTCGCCAGTCTCTATCCAACATGATGGTGAGTTGCATGGTCTTCCGTACAAAGCTTCAAACGGAGCCATACCGATACTGGATTGGTAGCTATTATTATATGCAAACTCTACTAGATGTAAATGGTCATCCCATGATCCACCAAAATCCAATGTACATGCTCTCAAGAGATCTTCCAAAATACGGTTCACCCTCTCCGTCTGACCGTCGGTCTGAGGATGATATGCGGTACTGAGATGTAACTCTGACCCTAGAGCCTCTTGTAAGCTCTTCCAAAACCCACTAGTGAACAACGGGTCTCGGTCGCTCACAATGCTTTTAGGTACTCCATGAAATCTCACTACCCACTTCATATACAATTCTGCTAACTTAGCTGCCGTTCTGGTCGATTTGACTGGTATAAACCTTGCACTTTTAGTCAGTCGATCTACAATTACCCAAATGCTGTCATATCCCGATCTAGTCCTTGGTAAACCATCGATGAAATCCATCGAGACTTGCTCCCATTTCCATTCGGGAATTTCTAATGGCTGTAACAATCCACTAGGCTTCTTTTGCTCGGCTTTAACTAGCTGGAAATTCATGCATTTGGATATAAACTTCCCAACGTCTCTTTTCATTCCTTCCCAGTAGTAAGTCTGTTTCATGTCTCTATACATCTTATTACCACCGGGGTGTATAGTCAGCTTTGAATGATGACATTCTTTAAGCACTTCATCTCTCAATCCATTGACATTGGGTACAACAAGCTTTCCATTCTTTCTAAGCCATCCATCTCGATCAAGCCCATACTTGTTCATCTCCTCATCGATACCCATCTCTAACTTGGAGATGATTTCCAATAGGTTAGGATCGTCCCTCTGACTAGTGCCGATCCGCTCAATCAAAGTGGGTCTGATCGTCAAACTTGCTAACATTTCTGGATCCAATTCGCACTTTGGTCTGAAATCAAAACCCGCGATATACTCCAGTTGCTTCCATTCAAGGAACATAGCCCCTAGGTTGGCATGTCTTCTACTCAATGCATCAGCCACCGCATTGCCCTTTCCCGGTGTATATGCGATGTCAAAATCATAGGAAGCTAAGAACTCTAGCCATCTCTGCTGACGGAGATTCAGATCTTTCTGAGAGAAGAGATACTTTAACGACTTATGATCGGTAAACAGCTCAAATCTTTCTCCCAAGAGATAGTGTCTCCACATCTTTAACGCGAACACGATCGCTGCCAATTCTAAATCATGGGTAGGGTATCTTCTCTCGTGCGGTTTCAATTGTCGACTTGCATAAGCTACAACCCTACCGCCTTGCATCAATACAGCACCCAGTCCGGTACCACAGGCATCCGTGTATACCGTCATCTCTTCATCCCCCTTAGGAATGACTAACACTGGTGCGCTTGTCAACTTGTCCTTTAGATTCTTAAATGCATTCTCGCACCTTTCATCCCAGACAAAAGCTTGATTCTTCTTGGTCAACTGGGTCAATGGTGCTGCTAACTTGGAGAAACCTTGGATAAACTTACGATAATATCCCGCTAACCCCAAGAAACTTCTTACATCTGTTGCATTCTTGGGCGTAGGCCAATCCTGTACTGTAGCCACCTTTGTCGGGTCCACGGCAATACCATTCTCTGATACAACATGGCCCAAGAACCTCACTTCCCTCTTCCAGAAGTGACACTTCGAAAACTTTGCTTTCAATTGGTGTTTTCTCAACACCTCCATCACTATTCTTAAATGTCCCTTGTGTTCTTCCTCTGTCCTTGAGTAGACCAAAATATCATCAACGAACACAAGGACAAACTTATTCAACTGATCTTTGAATACCCTATTCATAAGATCCACAAAATATGCTGGGGCATTGGTCAGCCCAAATGGCATGACCAACCACTCATAAAACCCAGACGGCGTCCGAAATGCCGTTTTAGCTATACTCTCAGCTTCCACTCTAAGCTGATGAAAACCTGTCGCGAGATCCAACTGAGAAAATACTCTCGCGCCACTCAACTGATCGAACAAATCATCTATCCGCGGTAGAGGATACTTGTTCTTCCTCGTCACTTTATTCAACTCGCGGTAGTCTACACACAAACGAAGGGAACCATCCGCCTTGGTAGCAAACACAACTGGTGCACCCCATTCAGAAACACTCCTTCTGATAAATCCCTTCTTCAAAAGATCGCTGACTTGCACCTCGAGCTCTCGCTGCTCTCTTGGTGCCATACGACGAAGTGGCATCACTATAGGCCTGGCATCCTTTACCAAATCAACACGAAACTCAATCTCTCGGTGTGGTGGAAGTCCGGTCACTTCTTCGAAAACATCCGGATACTGGCCAACCACGGGCAAACCTGACAACTCACTATGCGGAATGTCGAGGGAGTTTAGAAAACTAGCCAATACCCCCTCACTGGGTAGACCACCAAACACTATCCTCCGCCCATCATCCGCTCTAGCTGTCACCAAAAAGCCCTCACAGTCTACCACCACCCCGTACCTTCGGAGCCAATCTACTCCCAAAATAATGCCAAACCCAGTAAAGCCCAAAACAAAGCAATCACAAACAAACATGCATCCATGACTCGATAAGACCACATTACGACAAATCATGCTAAGGCTAGTCGAACCACCAATCGGGTTCGTCACTACTAAAGGTCTATCGACAATCTCGGGCTCCAATCCCAACCTATCTACCAGGTCACTAGATATGAAAGAACTGGAAGCTTCGGTATCAAACAAAACTCTAACAGGAACATCATAAACCGAAAGCTTACCTTGAATGACGACATTCTTTCCCTTCTCCGCCGCTGTTGGGGCATTCGACGAAGAAGGAATAGCATTAAGAGCATAGGCTTTCACCATTTGCTTTTCCTTAGGGGGCTGTGGACACTTGTCCTTGTGATGTCCCATTTGGCCACAGTTGAAGCACTTCCTATCCGCTGGCTTGGCCCGACAATTACTAGCATAATGGCCCTTCTTACCACAGCTGAAGCACTCCACATCTTGCTTATTCTTTTTCTTCTGGCCATCCTTAGCTTGGTTCTGCTTTCTCTTATTCTGGGAACCACCCTTGCCTCCACCACTTGCTTGTGGTTTTGGCTCTTCTGCAGATGCAACCTCAGTCTTCGACTTAGGGTAGAGACTTTCTGATCTTAATGCTTTCCCCACAATCGATTCAAACGTCTCATCGATGTGGTTAATAAGTTTTTCCCCCAAGTACTGATCCAAACCAGTTATGAATTTCTCATTCTTTTTCTCGGCAGTATCAATAAGAGATAACCCATATTTTGACAAAGTGTCAAATTCAGCAATATACTCCGAGACAGCTCTGCCATTCTGCTTGAGCTCCAAGAACTTCTTAAACAGCATTGACTTCTAAGCAGCTGGAATGAACTTCTCACTCAAGCGAGCTTTAAACTGCTCCCAAGTAATCTGATCTTCGGGAGTAGCTTCCTTTATAGCATTCCACCAATTCATTGCCCGCCCTTGCAGCTGACGGGACGCTAGCTTTCTTTTCATCGCATCCTCGATACCCAAATCCTCGAAGATACGTTCGCAACTATCCAACCAATCTTGAACATCCGTGGCCGACTCCGTTCCGTGGAACGGCTTTCCACCAAGGCTAGTATAATCCTTATTCAACTTGGCGAAGTCGACTCTTGGCGCCTGCACTATTGGACCACCACCATTTCCACCATTGGGAGCTGTCCTCTGCACATCTCTAAGCATCTCTCTCATGAGGTCAGTAAACATCGTCCTCATGTCAGCAGCATTCCCATTATTGGCTCCCCTACCGGTACCTCTAAAATATCGGCTCATCGTCAATCTGAAAAAGGAAATGATTAACGACTCCATAGTGGTGCTAGTGCAGTACGACTTCATCCTTATACTACTAATAGTATATATATATATAGCTTTTGAAAACCAAAATAATCACAAATACGCTCTCTCGTATACGTATATTATCTCTCCCTGATAACCTCCCTAGGTTAACTACGCAGCCTAGAGCTCTGATACCAAGTGTGACGGCCCGCCCCGCACCAGCCTGCATTTCCTCCAAAAGTGCGCTGTACACATGCCCGACTAGCACAAGACGGTCGTCATAAGAAAGGAAAGAAGGGAATGAACTAATCAAAGAACCTGTAGAATGTCTCACAGCGCATGGAATAAAATATAATAATAACATACTTGACATAAAACAGGGGAGACAGTGCATAAGATGATAACTAATAATCAATGTCAACATCAGAGCAGCGGAAATCCAAATACAGCTTATTACAACTTTCCAAATTTACTGTCTCTAACAAAAGAAAACTAAAGTAGAAGATGCACTACTAATGCCCAAGCAGTGATCTTCAACAACACAGGGAGAATACTATGTATATGTATTACGTGGAAGCCTCCTGCTCGTCTCCGGATCATCTACCCGTGCATCACCAGCTAATCTGTCTCTAGTCTGCTCGTGTGAGCACCCAGAGTAATAAGAGGAGACATAAAACTCTGGGTCAGACATAAAGCCTGGTATGAGCGATAAGCATCTAAACAAAGTAATAACAGGTATACTAAACCATACCTGAACCTGGACCTGCAACCAAAGAGTTAGTACCACATACCGTACAGTACTCTAAGGTGCCATAATAAATAGTGTAAGAATATGGGGGTGGGGTGAGCATGTCATAATGATAGCAAACAAATCAACCATAGCAACCATCCTCACATCTCTCACTCAGTGCGTAAAGCATACGACATCTACCACCTTGGAACACTAGACAAATTGAGGTAACGACGAATCCCGACTTGTAGAAACCCTGCTATGACCAAGCTAAACATATGGAGTCATGACCAAACATTTCAATGACTCACTTCATTGGTTGTAGCCCTTGGTTCTACCGATGCCATAATGGCCCTGAATCCGCCTTCGTACCTCCTACCATAGTGGTTCAAAGCTATAGACGTCGATAACTCCTTGGCACGCGTCCCACAGCAAAGCCCAATCATGAAGCCCACTCATTGGTTCCCAGCTGGATCCTGAGTCAAAGCTCCTCATTTGGACTTCCTTTGCATCTCGGGTTTTGATCGAATTGGAGTGGGTCTTCAAAAGAGTTGTCGTGCAGTAGCATCCCTAGAATACGGTTCGGTTCGGTCCTCCTTCCTTGTCATCTTTCCATTCAGTTCGGGTCGGGTATTCCACTTCAGGTCGGGTCGGTGTCCTCCTCCGGGTCGGGTCGGGTGTCCTCCTCCGGGTCGGGTCGGGTGTCCTTCCTTCCAGTGCTCCGATCCGCTCCCTTATTTCTTCACGTATTCCGATCCGATCCCTCCTTGCCATCTGATCCGCGTGGCCTTCCCTCTTGCTAGTTCTCCCAAATGTTTACTTCCGATCCGAGCCCTGCGTCTCCAAGTCGATCCGATCTGGCCTCCAATTATCCTTCCGATCCGATCCTTTTATCCACTCCAACTCTAAGCAAACGGCCTTCCTTCTTGCCAAGCCTCCTATGTGCCAAACTCCGGTTCGGGTCGGGTTTCTTGCCCAGTTCACATATCCGATCCGAGCCCCCATCCGATCCGATCCGAAGCCCTGCACAACTTTCTGCGACTTTTCCAGCAACTTGTTTACGCCGTTCGACGACGTTTTTGACAAATCTAACTATTCTAATCAATCGCAATTCATGTCAAATAGTCATAACAACATGTAAGAACAACCACAAACACATAACAACAATTCAAATGAACCAAAATGGATCAAAAGTGGCTAAAACCTCACATTTTCCTATAATCCCTCTTAATCATGTTTAAGCATACGATTAGCAAAACACATCGAAATTAACCCAAATTTCTAACAGAGCCTTAAAACATTATTTTAGAATTTTAAGAATTTTTCCAGAATTTATTTACGTATAAATTCGCTAATCTTCACTAATTACCCTTAATCACCGTAATTAGTGCAAAAACTATGCAAATCACTCACCTTGGCCACAAATGAAACACCAAATCTGAAATACTCTCTGTTTGGGTCGAATTACTATGTATAGCAGCAGCTCCAACCTTGCTTTGTTGCTATTTGGCCTTGCTTTGATGTAGTTTAGGCTTAATCTTCACTAAAATGTGTTTTGGGGTGGTTTTAGAGGATGGAAGCCATTACTAAGGTCTCAAGGAGGTTTGTGGCGGCTCAAAACTGAAATGAAAGTGATAACCTAAACCTAATCAGTCCTCCTATACCTCTAAACCCGAAATTCCCCTCTGGGCCGAGCTGCTAATCACCCGGTTAAGCCCAATTAAGCTGTTTTTCACCATCTGAAACTTGTTTCAGCCATATCTTGCAAACGGTGAGTCCGTTTGACTAATGTGACCACTCTACGGAAAGAGAAACCATCATCCGGAGCCAATGGAAGTGGTTTCAGGTCAAAATTCCTTTCCAGTCAAAAGTTATGGCCAAAACAGTGCCAACTAGGGGTAAAATGGTCATTTAAAAATCGGGAAAAATCATGAACATAGGAAACGACCACAATAGTCGTCTCCCAAAGTTACATGACCATACGACTTCGTATGTGAAAGAAATAAATATCCTACGATCCTATGATGCGTAGAATACGGGTCGTTACACTCTAGAAGCACGTACAACCTCTGCTTCACAAATAGAATCCAAGGGGATACCAAAACATTAACAATGGAAGGGGGATTCCCGATCTTCAATCTTTAATTACCTGAACAAGGGTGGTTCAGGTCTTCTACATTAATACCCGAATCTAGGTTGGTTCGGCTTTTCACAAATACCAAAAGAGGATTGTCGGTCTTCAGTCTTTAATTACCTGAACAAGGGTGGTTTAGGTCTTATACATTATTACCCAAATCTGGGTTGATTTGGCTTTCTGCAAAATACCGGAAGGGGATGCTCGACCTTCAATCTTTGATTACGTGTAGAAGGGATGGTTCAGATCGTCTATATTAGTGTAATGGCCCGCAAATCCATACTATCTGAGTTGACTAAATACACTACACGTCCAACCCAAGTTGCACAGAAATACGAATCATTATTTATAAAGAAGAAAAAGGTAGACGAAGAACAAAAATAGCACAGAATCTCACATCGCAGTGGAACAAAATATAATATATGAACTTTTGAAATACAAAATTTAACCGTGTAACATACAACAATCATAGTACAACACTTAAATCATAGCAGAAATAATGATAACTACATAATACAGAAAACTCATGCTCCAAGCTCCTCCAAGTATATGTAAGCACATGAGCTACTTGACTGCCCGTACAAATTTGGGCACCGAAGAGCTCAGGGTAAAACAAAATAAAATAAACTCTGGGTCAGTCATGGGACTGGTCTGAGTAAATAATTTAAAACAGTTTAAGGAAATAAACGATATCTCATAAGACCATGTCGTATAACACGGGACGGGTTTTTCCCTTATGAGAATCCAAAACACTTGATTTAACATTCAAAATCCCTTTGAAAGAAACGATAATCTTTATATCAAAACTCTTTTGACATTAATAGTGTCTAAATCAAATAAATAATAATCTAGTGGAATGTTTGCATCTCACGCTCCACATGTATAATATACAATAAAAACCGCGAGCACTTATTGTGTAATGAATTTCCAACTATGACAAGGTATGGAACCACCTTCCGATAATGTATCTCTTGAGGGGGATACACTAGGTTTAATAAGGACATCTTGTAACCTGGCCACACATGACCGACCACTCATTTCTCTTGAGTGTATCGAATGTATATCACCAACAGTTGGGATCAGCAACAGTTTCCCCGAATGGGACATCATCGAATAGAATAAAGAAGGAAATAAATTTTCTCTAGATAGGTGATAATACACCCTAATTGGGAGCTACCCACTTAGCCATGCTACCTGCCCGATTTTTATCATTTTCCATTTGTTAAGGCCTAAGGTTACAATTACTTACAATTCATTGATAACACAATCACTTTGAATGCCACATTGTCAGTTCCGTTGATTATTCATTGATTTGCACAAATATAAATATGGATATTATGCTAAGCGAATAAATTATCCACCACCATACACATATTTGTACAGACCAACATATGTGATCACTGGAAATATTCTGTCAGACATTCGTCCATACAACTTCGTTCTGGGATTGAACGATATCGAAGGCACGATTTCCATCTTAGGCAATTTCTACCTAGGATTAATAGAAAAAGCCCTTGCACTTTACTCTGTCTTCGATTATCTTCGTATAATCTAATTCGCAATGCTATTGCTAATACAGAGTGGTTCTCGGGTAATAATCCAACTGGTCTCTCCATATTGACAACGATATTGGAAAATACTTCGATAGTCAGTTATTTAACTATCGAAGAAAAACAAACACTCATTCAAAGCATCAAACAAATCACTGGGGCTTTTAATTAATATTTCTTAATTAAATCACTTCTTCATTTCCTTACCAATATTTGTTAACCAAATTATTTCAATAATCATCTTGGCCTCTTATGCTATTTGTAAAACAATTCCATATATCGCTTTCTTTTATTTTTTATACTTAGAAAATATATTCTATTTATTATTAAAAAACATTCCAATTACTTCTTCCTTTCACGACCATTCATCTCTATACTTAGGAAATATTTATTATTACATTTCCAAAATTCCATTTACTTGGGTTAAAACAAATGTTGTGTAAAACATCGTTACAGCAACCCAATATATTGCATTCAGCTAAATCTCTTTCAAACATTGATCTTCGAGATTGAATCTTGCTATTTATCAGTCAAAAATGAAATCAATCAAGTTGGGGGTATAGCTACCTCTCAGACCTTGACTGAATAATATTCTTAACTTTAAAACAGACAAGGCTGCTTGCCTCGAAAAATCAACACCATAAAAACCAATTGTTCATTTTAAAAACGTGTGTACGTTTCTCTTTCTATTTTTACCATATTTAATTATAGATTTCCTTTTTGTTTATAATATTCTATTTTAAGTACGTTTCGTTATCGAATTCTATATATATGTATATATATATAATGATTTCTAGTTATCAAAATTTCTTAAAAATATTCTAACTCATTAAATTTTTGGAAAATTTCGTAAGCACCTATGACACCCTATGTCTGTTAATTTCGTAAGCACCTATAACTGTGGAATTAAAACTTTATTAAATAGAGAAGCTTCGTAGTCTAAACCCAATTACATAATAAGTCTGGAATACTGGAAACTCATTACATCAACATAAAAGTTTTATCTTATACCAAAATCATCATCAAAAAGTACATTAATACATAAAAAGAGCATAATCCCCAAAATATGGCCATAGTAGAGAAGATAGGGAATCAACTAGTATATATAAGCAGCTCCAAATAGAATGAAAGAAGAATCCTAATCAAGCATGAGAATTCCCACCCTGAGAACCTGCAGGGTAATGGAAGAGAGAGAAAAGGAAACAAAATGGGTCAGACATAAAGTCTGGCGAGTCCAGTTACTTTTAGCATATAAATAAGTAAAAGCATCATGACAGACATATAAGCTAAATGAATAAAATAACTATATACAAGGCAGGTATGATAGGATAAGCTGGTAAACAGAACAAAATATATTACACTTCTCGAGTATTTTTCTCTGCACCAATACTAGCATAATAAGAACAAGATGATTCCCACTAGAACTAGATGGTAGACTTAGGTGTACTTCTGGTAACGAGTTTTACCCCAACAAGAATAATAGATAGCCCCACAGGAATAACAAGTATTACACCTAACAAGAATAATAGGCTCCCTAATAAGAAAGACTAGATGTACCCTAATCACTACCTCATTCGATCGGCTCCCTACTCCGTAGATACCCATGCTGGCCCCACAGTAAGATGTATCACTTCCTAAAGTGGCAACCCCGTTATTTCCAAGATGCACAACTATATCTACTGATGTCACAATGTCTTATTTTCCCAAGCAAGCAGACCCATGCTCGCACCTAACCCCAATGGAACGCGCCGTCAACACAATTCACACAAGTGACCTCTTATAATCAGCTCAGTAAGCATTCCCCGACCCCGACTTAGTTCAGAGAACTCGCTCGATACCTAGATGGGTTACTGACTGAAATAGATTCCACACAACAGATGATACAAGCTTCCCTCCTAGGCTTGCATCCCCACTACTAGGATTTTAACAGGTTGCTTAACAGTTTAACAGGGTTGCATAACCCCACATGTAAAACAGGTTAAGTTTGTTGGGTATATGTATATATATAAATCAACCCCACAGATTTAACAAGATTAACTTAACCCCCTTGATTCAAACAAGTTTACTTAACCCCTAATCAATTTACAGGTTCAGGTAAACCCCCTCATAGATTTAAATAGGTTAAGCGTTATAGATTAACAAGTTATCCATTTATGGTTGTTAATGGACTAGACCTCTCACATTAAGTCTACTACTTGTGGATGGTGGTTATGCCGGGCGGTTCCGGGCAAACTTCTACCACAAGTCGGGCTTAACCTCGTGTCTTATCATCATTAATTGTACATTTATGCACTCAAATCCGCACATTAGATTAACCACTTGTGGTCGCTGGATTTGCCAGGCGGTTCTGGGCAGACTTTTACCACAAGTGTAATCTTACCTAGTGTCTAAGTGTGGTTACAGTATCAAATTACTGTAGTTTTTAGGCATATCCATTCTCAGCCAATTATTCATGTTCGTTACAAGTTATTCCCCAAAATCCCAATACAAGTTATCCCTAAAATTCCCAATACAAGTTACAATACACTTTATGCCCCAATATTCCCAATACAAGTTATGTCCCAATTTTTACGTTCCCCGTTGTTCTCAAATTTGCTTGTTTGCATATTTCAGTAGTATGCCTAGGCTTGGCTATAAAAATAAAAAAGGAAGGAGAAAGGGAAGAGGACAAGAATATGCATAATTATTAAACATGCATATGATGATAAAATTTATCAAGATAAGCATAAAATAACAGAATTGGGCATATGAGAATTATAGAACTGGTGTACAAGTAATGGTAGATCTGATATGATTCAACTTATTAATAGGCATAGACTTAGATCCAATTCCTAAACAAGCCAAGATAACTTTTAAATTTCTATATATAAAAACAACATAAACTCACTGTGATTGGATCTAAAGAACAGAGAATTAATCATAGATGACGTAGCACAAATCTATGAATTCGTATAACTTGTTATTGAAGAAGAATAGGCTATTTTACTCTTAGTTGGGGTAGCACCTCATTGTCGGCATTGATTTAGATGAATAAAACAATGGATTAAGGTCCTTTATATAGCCATCATCTAGTGAACCAGGACACACAGCAGGTCCAGATTCGTCCGAGGGGTCGACATGGCGGTTGACAAGGGTGTCACACCCCTGTTGTGGGGTCGACACCCTTAGGGCATGGGGTCGACCCTTAACAGGCCGAATTCCTGCACCTTCCCGCCTCTGGTTTTTGAATTATTTTGAATTCTGGATATTCTATATATATATAAATGTCTTATATGTATATAAACTTCAAACCTTAATATTTTCTTCATATGATGTCCGTTTTACGCAAACTCGGAGTCTATCTTAGGCAGAATTCTGAGACGAACGTAATGGCGTAGTCTATTTTACTTTGTTCTCAATATTTAATTAAGTATTCTTTAATTTTTCTTAAAGTGTCTTTCAAAATTTCGAGATGTTTCATCACCTCCTTTGTACCAGTCAATAGCTCAAACTCCAACTCGCCTCTCTATGCCCTTTCCGTTCAAAAAGAAAATCAAAAAGGCAAGTGGCTTGCCGATTTGGCGCATAAAATCTAATATGGAATTAAAATGTATACCTTTTTGTCGGGCACTTGAATTGTAATCTTCATACACTTCATTCCAATCGTGCTTAACATATATCTAACCATTTTTAATTTATTCCAACTCAATCCGATCATTTTTAACTCAATTCGCTAATTTATTCTTTAATTAGCTTTTTTGCATGTTCCACTATTTCATTGAACATTTCACATTCATATATATTTTAAATTGCTTATAAACCAATCAAATTCCTTTTTTTATTCAAGTTTCATATTCGATTTCGAATATAAATTCACCAGTTCAATTTACTTAACCAAAACCCAATTTCGTATTTAAAACTCGATTAACCAATTATTCTTCAAATTTGTTAATCCTATTGAATAATTAAAAATCTATTTTTTGTTTCAAAAACCAGTACACTTACTCCACTTGGGTTCATAATTATTTTATATCTTAAGTCTAGATTTTTCTAATGGAAATTCAGATTTTATTAGTTCAAATTCCTTTTATTAGTGTAAATAAATCGTTATAGTTTTAAAATGGTTATGGCGCTATTTTTATGAAAATTCGATTTTGACATAACTCAAAATCTATACGATGAAATCAAGATTTTTCTCTTCCATTAGAAAACTATTATTCAATCGGTGCTGACAATTCTGGTTTCAAAGAATTTCGACTTAAATTTAGTTCTGTATACTCAATTAAAGTTCGAAACGCCAATTTACAAACTACCGTGCCGCGACGAGTTAATTTTAATCATATTTAAATAAAAATGTTAAACTTCGTTTATTTTAAATTTCTACCTCGTTCTTGTATATATATATTTTAATATATATAAATCCAGTTTCCAAATCCAACTTAATATTTCGATTATTCCTAATCATTGATTTTTTCATTACTCGGTTATAGTTTTATTTATAACTCAATCTACTATACTAAATTCCAATTCCCTTTATAAATAAATTATTTATAAAATTCATTATAATTGAATTTTAATTATAAATTCTTAGATTTATCTCAATTCTGTTTATATTTCAAATTCTGGAATAAAAACCGTCGTTCCCTTTTTGAAATGATTTCAAATTTCTATTTTTAAATTCATACTTGAATTTAAAGATTCAAATTATCTCTTGATAATTAATTCACTACATTTATAAACATTGTTTATAAATTTACTTGTTTTATATATTAAAACAAGTTCCATTTCGATATCTATTTAAAGCCACAATCTTATTTTCGAATATTCTATTTATTATAACTTATATATATATATATGTATATATATAACATAGAATCTATTTTAATATTTTAATTATAAATCTTCTTTCCTAATTTATACAATTACAATATCCTTTCTAGATATAATTTATTTTATAAATCTAGTATAATCTAATTTAATTATCCAATTAAATTTACATTCCAAGCATCAGAATATATTTCATCGTTTTCTATTTAAAACGATTCCCAATTCTTATTTTAAATTCACATTTGAATTTAAATTTCCCAATTATCTAATGATAATTATCCATTTCATTTATAAACACTGTTTATAGATTCATCCCAATTCCCTGTATTATCCAATGAAAATTATTCCATTTTATTTATAAACATCGTTTATAAATTCACTACTTGTTTTTATTATTCAAAACAATTATCAACCACATGTTTTCTAACACATCATATATGATAATATATATGAAAACAAACAGGTAATAATATTTTTAAGGAATCCAGTTGGATCCCTCCAACCTGTTTTTCCTGCATCCATAGACGTTAACCAACATAAATAATACCCATCCTGCTTCAAGACAGGATATCGCGGTATAGAAGGTCATCCACTATCATATTGTAGGGCGCATAGGGATACTATGGGCATTCGCTAATGGTACTATGTGAAATATCCAACCACAATATATATATATATATATATATATATATATATATATATATATATATATATATAGCCACAACCACCAAGCCTAAATAACTAACATAATTAAAATAGCTACAATAATTTTTAAACGTAACCAGACAATCAACAGATATTTTTAGTGATAAAAATAATTTTTAATATAAAATCCAAGTGAGATTTACTCACCGTGACTTTATTTGCCGAATATCAAATACCTTTCGATTTAGATTATATCCTGGTTAATTCTGATTGACTCTAAATGTGTTACTTCATGCTTTATCACCCTTGTATAAATTAAGTATTTTGTATTATAATTTTTTAGATAATATAAAATTAAATGAATAAATTAGAAATTTCTTACCTTAACCTATCTCCTTAAAACAACATTTTTTTAATTTCCCCCACTGCAAATGCCATTCACTACCGCGCTCTTCCCACCTTCATCCCACTGCTCCATCACAATACCATAACTGGAAGCACCGAGCTCCTTCATTTTTTGAGCTCTCAAAGTCCAACAATACCCTAGTCAACTCAAGCTCCCAAATTCAATCGCAGACTTCTTCTATAATGCACTACTATAGGGAGAAAATGTCAACAGTTTTGTGTCCAAAACCTAATCCTTCAATTAACAGTCCCTTCCCAGAAAGCCATCATCGACCGTTCTTCACCATCCTAATTCCCACGTTGAACTTGAGTGCCCTGGTGTACGCGCTCTCTTGCTTTATGGTGTTCTACTCCTTCATCTTGCCATCCGCAACTCAACCCCAAATCCCCGAAGTTCATCAGAGAGTTCGAACGACACCACGTCGCTTCCATAATCAACTTCGACGAGCTTCAGGGGCTCCACAAAACCAAATCCCGACTTCCAATCACGAACTCGATTTTGATTTGAACTTGTTTAGGAATTTAAAATGAAGAGGCGACTTCAAATTCACGCTATAACTCTCAGTTGAAATTAAAATTCATACGAGTTTATCAGATCAAAACTTCGATTAATCTATGGAAATTTTCGATTTCATGGATTAATGAGAGGAGCGGTTTCTAACTCGTTCGATTTATGCCAGAAAGAGGGATGCGATTTGTTTAAGTAGTAAAAAGAGAAGCCAACTTGAAATTGTTTTAAATAATGGAAAGGTTGACCATTTTTATTTGGTCTGCCTGGAAATGAATTCAAAAGAGAGAATAAGGGAAAGTCGTCGTGATTTTATAAAGATGAAGAATACTTTGGAACAAAGAAATATGTCTGCGTAAGGTACCTAACTAGGTATAGGCTAAGTACATAGAATATTAAATTTGATTTGATTATACATCAATACAATTTTATTTTGATTTAACCATGATTTGAGTTCGAGCTTATCCAATAAATTTTATAATAATATATTTCACGGTTGCGAACTCCTATTTGAGTGCAACAACTGCCATTTCTAGCATTATACCACTATTTCTGAACACACTAGGACATGTTTTGAAGCCCAATTCGGTCATATGGAGAAGATATCAATTTAAATTGATATATAAATTAAAAAGAACTAATTTCTTGATAATATATTATCATTATTATCGTTTTAATTCAAATAGAATTTATAATGATCATCTGAATTATTTTGATTCAGCTCTAACTCAAAATTAAATTATACTTTGTTTTCGTATAATGATTATTAAACATACTCAAAATTTAATCCTATTTGATTATTTAATTAACAAACTCAACGTAAAACCCATTTATATTATCACTCAACATTTAAAAAAAAAATTAAATGTTCAAAATAAATCAACTAAAAATCTGGGTCGTTACAATTAATACCCAAATCTGGGTTGATTCGGCTCTTCACAAATATAAGAAGGGGATTTTTGGTCTTCAATCTTTAAGTTACCCAAGTAAGGGTTAGTTCAGGGCTACTATCAAAATAGGAAATCGATCATCGGCTTTCAGTCTCTAACGGTCAAGAAAGAGCTAGCAAAAAAACAATGCCTTGTAGATTTCATTATGAAATTCAGCGTTGAAAACAACTCACAAATCAGTGGAAAGGAGTCTAAGAAGAAAAGTTTGACTTGGAAAGTCGAAAACACCCCTTCACTAGGAGAGGCAAATGTTACTACCAAAATTAACTTCAAAACAAGCTGACGGTGAAGGGGTATCTGAAGAATGCAGACACAAACAAATCCTCCAAAAGCGAAAAGTTGAATAATAGAAAGAGCCGAAAGCAAGAAGGATTGATCTAAAAGCAGCATAAACCGACACCTTCCAAGGAGAAAGGAGCTCAAAGTATATAAAATGAAAACAACGCTTATCCTGCATGATCTATCCGACAGGGTCTACTTGGCAGGGAGTTATGTAGAAAAAGTCACCTAAGTTAGAAACTAAGAAAAAGGAAGACAAGAGCTCCACTAATTAAAACCTGAGAGGGCTATCAGAATTAACCCGCTTAATATCGATACATCAGGAGGCGAAGGCATCAAAATCATCAAGCCAAAAAAGTACATGGATATTATCTGGAACAAACATCTAAAACATCTACTACATAAATGCCGAAAGGTTATATTAATAGACAACAGCCACATCACCAGGAGTTACCTTCCGTGCAACACCCCGAAAATTTAATATTAATGTTAACGAATTGAAGAATACTTAATTGTAAATGTGAGAATTAAGGGAAACGGGTTACGCCATTGTGTTCGTCTCGGAATTTTGGTTGAGATAGAGTCCGAGTTTGCGAAAAACGGATAGCTTAAGAAGAAGATATGGACGAACGAAGTTTGGCAGAAAAACAGAAACAGGCTAGAATGCACTGGCGCACTTGGGAAGTGCGCCAGAACAAAATTGCACTGGCGCACTTGGGAAGTGCGCCCATGCAAAGTTGCACTAGCGCACTTGGGAAGTGCGCCCATGTCGGGCAGAAAAACTGCACAGATTTCTGAGGCTCTGATTCGAACAGTGAGTCAGTGCTGAGTCATTTCTGACTAGTTGCCGAGTCATTAGGGTTCCTGGATAGTTCTAATCTAGACTGAATGGTTGTGGTTAGTTCTAGGTTGATCGGATGGCCTATATTAATCTAATTACTCTATAAAAACACATATAGACTCAAACCCTAAACCTAATCAAAAATTAGATCAATGGTCGTCATACTGTCTCTTCAAAACCTAGAGTAGCCGCCACCAACTAGAAGCAAAGTAAAGCAACTCAATTCTATTCAAATCAAAGTCTAATCTTAACAACTAAATTGTCAACATCAAGGGAACGCTAATCAATTACAGAATTCAGATCTTAGAACTCAAGACCTCTTTTCTGTGATTTCTAGTCACTTTTAGGTTTAAAATGGATAAAAGTGAATTGTGGTAGACTATGATTTGGGTATATGTTGTTTGTAGTTATGCAAGTTTATTGTTGTTGTGGATCATGAAATTATACAAGTTTATTGTTGTTGTGGATCATGAAATTATACAAGTTTATTGTTGTGGTGAATCATGAAATTATGCAAGTGAAATTCATAAACCTATGCAAGTTACCTATGCAAGTTATTATGTTGCGAATTCATGAATCCATGCAAGTTGTTATCATAAACCTATGCAAGTTGTTATGAGATCATGCGAGTCACTTATGCAAGTTATTATGATTGAGAACTCATGAACCTATGCAAGTTATTATTCATAAACCTGTGCAAGTTGTTATGTTATGCAAGTTTGTTATGTTGTGAATCATGAACCTATGCAAATCACCTATGCAAGTTGTTATATTGTGAATCATGAACCTATGCGAGCTGTTAATTATGTTGTTAATTCATGAACCTATGCAAGTTGTTATGTTGAAAATCATGAACCTATGCAAGTTGTTATGTTGCAAAATCATGAATCTATGCAAGTTGTTAATTATGTGGTGAATCATAATTATATGCGAAGTTATCATGTCATTTTCCCTAGTTGTCATGCTTATGCCAAAAATTGTACTGAAACAATCACCTTGTCATTCCCTTTATTTTATTATTATGGCTAGGCTACTTTGTAGCCTTGATAACGCCAAAATGCACGCGGTTACGCTAGTTAAGAAACGGGGAAAAAGGGAAATTTGTAATAGGCATAATTTATATAGTGATTATGTAAATTGGACACATGATTCTAGTAGGGAAACATATAAATAATTACCTATTATGACACAGGTAAAGTTGAGTAAAAATGGTATAATTTGAATATGACCATTTATGGATAGGAAATTCAAATTGTTAATAAAATAGGTATTGACACCTATAAAAAGGAAAGGATTAATTAATTAACTTAATTAATCATAAGAGGAATGTTTAAGTAATTAAAGTCTAAGAATTTAATTAACACTTATGACACGAGGTTAGGTTACATTAGTGGTGGAAGTATGCCCGAACCCGGCCGGCATATCCAGCAGCCACTAATGTTGAACCTAATGTGAGAGGTCTAAGTGTGTGAATACGACTCGGGCTAAGACACGAGGTTAGACCCAACTGTGAAATAAGACTGCCTGGACCCGACCGGCATATCCAGCATCCACATGTTGTAGGCCTAATGTGGGAGGTCTAGCCCAATATAACCATAATTGGACATGGTAATAAGAAAAGACTACTTAACCTAACTTAATGCATGTGGATTGTATGATGATAGACATAAGTTAGGGTTAAGTAAAATGAGTTGGATTGTGGGTGGGTTAAGTATAACTGATGGGAAGGTGGGTAATATTAATATATATAGGCCCACAAACTTAACCATTAAATAAATAGGATTAAATCAGTGGGACGGTTAAGTACAACTGAAGGGTAGGCGTGTAATATTAATATATATAGGCCCACAAACTTAACCGGCTAAAAAGGGTTATGTAATTAAAGATACCTAATGGTATATATAACCGGGGCAAAATAGTAAAGTTATGTATTAAAGACACCCTTTGGGGTACTCATAACTAATGGGAATAGATAGAGTTATGTATTAAAGACACCTATAGGTAAGCATAACCGATAGGTAGATTAAGGGTTATGTATTAAAGACACATATAGGTACGCATAACTGATTGAGGGCTATGTAATTAAAGACACCTTAGGGTATACATAGTCAGTAGAAAAACTAGTGGGGACACAAGACATAGGGGTGAGCTTGTATCATGTTATGTGGGACCCATTTCAGTCAGTAACCCGGAGGGGTATCAAAGTAAAGAACTCCGTACTAGCGGAGAAGGGGCACGCTTACTGATTGATTGTAAGAGATCCAAAACGAGACGGATGGTGTGGGCGGCGCAAATCGACCGGGGACATGTGCGTCCATGGGCCGGGCAGAGGGGAATAAGACGACCGTAAGACCAGTAGGTGTAACTATGCACACCTTGGGTTGCCACTTTAGAGAAGTGATACCCCCTAGTTGTGGAACCAGCACAGGGTATCTACAGAGTAGGGAGCCGATCGATTAGGATAGTGGTTAGGGTATACCCGGACGCATGCACTAAGTCTACCAATTTATAGTAGGAGGGTAGTGGGTACGACTAGTTGACATAGGAGCAGGCGGCACCTATGACAGAAACTAGGAATACATGAAACTACCACCATCGTTATCGTTATTATGGTTAGCAGAAGGGATCATCCCATCTTGATTTTACTAGTAATAGTGCAGACTAGTTTGCAGTGAAGCATGCATACATCTTACCTTATTTGTCCTGTCATACCTGCCATCTGTACCATGAATCCTCATATCCACTTTGTATGCCTATCATTTTTACCTTTATTTATTTACTGGCTAAAAGTTACTGGACTCACCAGACCTAGTTTGTTTCGCCTCTTTTCTTCTGTTCCCCCCCCTCCCTGGTTCTCAGGGAGGAAACACCCAGGTTTAGTCAGGATTTGGATATCATCTTCTAGGAGCTACTTTTGAAGTATGGCTCGAGTCTCTATCTCTTATATGGCTTTCTCTTTAATCTGGGGAATGATGTTTTTCTTTTAAATACCTATGTACTCTAATAATGTAAGACAGAAGTGTTTTTTTGTAAGGGTTTTATGACTCATGGTATTATGTAACAAAGTATTTTGGTGATTTAATAAAGCTGTTTATTTTCCGTTGCAAAATTTTTATATCTGTCTTGTGATATTCTGTGTCTGTTTACCAAAAACGCTCCACTGAAGTTAAGGCATTCCCTTTGTGAGTGAACTTAATGGAGGTGGGGTGTTACATTCCGGAAGACCAGAATATTTCGAAAGCTCCACCAAAAGGTATGCCGAAACCCTAGAAGGGATACATGCTATCCCTTCTAGTCCACTTGGTACAGACCCCAACAATGGTTCGAACCGATAGCTATCTACAAACATCATGAGGGCAAGCTCCTCTAAGCATTCATGAGAAAAACCAAAAGTCTACATCCGGAGGTGTATAACCGAAAGCATACAGCCGGAAGCTCAAATACCTCCCAGAAAGCTACTACATCAGCAAGCTTATCTCAAGCTCAAAGAAGTCCCAATTGACCGGGATTCTCACTTTGGAGGCTATAATCAGCGCCACAAAAGTGGCTGAAAGCCAAGCATCTGAGATCAAAGTGAAAAGCGGTTGACAAAGGCTCTTGCAGGCCCAATAGCCCAACGGCATAAGGGGCCCCAAATTCTTTATAAATAAGACCCCAGGGGTCTCAATTTGGGGACGATTTTTCACTTTCTCAATCTTCTTCAATTTTCTTCAAGGAACAAACCCTAATTTTCAAATCAGATTAGGGATTTCTTCAACTCTTGTAATATATCTACAATATTTGAACGAAGAAGTCCGAGGCTTAAACATTTCGTGATTTGATAATCATATTGTGCCATTTATGGTGGAACACGGAGTTAACACTAACCTTTCATATGAAAGGGTTGTTCATGATACCCTCGTAGAGAGGAAAGGCTTTGTGGATACCCGAAGCTTTTCCACTCTTTACCTCGAGGGTTGGCAACATAAACCGACCCTCTCATAATGACCCTAATGTTACTCAACTCTGGAAAAGAGGTTGATTTTAGGCTTATGGCTTGATCACTGACACAACCAAAGCTCTTCGGGTTGGCTCGATGTGGAAGCATCGTTTAAGTTAATAAGCATTGCAAGTACCCTTACCTTCCGGATATCAGGAAGCATTAGGATGTTTTCCTCTCATCACAATGTATATCATTTTACCCATGATTTAAGGGGTAACTGATTACGCAAGGCTTCAGTGGTACCAAGTTAATTAAATCCTTCTTCAAGGTGATTTGGAACTCCATAATTGTGTAAGTGTGATATTCACCCCTTGAGGGAAGAATAACTAGTCTTGGGAATGGAGATTCTGGCACTTAAGAAACAGTTGATTTAGCTAAGGAACACTAACCCCAGATTCCCTTCATTAATCTTAGAACATGGCCACACAAATTTGCCTAAATATATGTTCCATATAACTCATTCTGGGTGTTGACGAAATATATCGTTAACAGCAGCGCTTCTGGAATGTTATTATATATTCTGTTTCAATTCTGCATCATTCTGATGTGAAAAAGTAAGTAAAACTTCAAAACAGCCTTTCACAACGCTTCTGGAATGCTATTATATGTCCTGGTTCAATTCTGGCACTCCCTGGCACTTGGCACTGTCATTTGGTACTCTGGCACTTGGTACTGTAAAATAGTGTAAATCCCCAGCGCGCACCCTGCAACATTACTAATTTTACCATGTACAGCCCGTTTGGTACTCTGGCACTTGGTACTTTGGCATTTAGCACGATCCATAGCATATTGCATGATCCATGCTATGAAAACACCTAGATCGAAGGAAATTGCGTGATCAATAACATTTCACATGACCCATGTTATGAAAACTGCCAGATCCAAGGAAATTGCATGATCCATAGCATTTCTCACGACCCATGCTATGAAAACTGCAATACTAAGGAAATTACACGATCCATAGCATTTCACGTGATCCATGCTATGAAAACACCCAGATCCATAAAAAATTGCCCAATCCATAGCATTTCGCCTGATTCATGCTATGAAAATACCCAGATCCATCTCAAACACCCCCGGTCAATCTCGAATAGCACTGATCAATCTCAAACACCACCGATCAAGCTCAAACATCACCAATCAATAAATCAACCATCAACAAACCACATCAAAACAACAATCATTCAAACAATGATTTTCATTACAATAACATAGAAAACTTACCGATTTAAGTTGTTAATTAGATCGTATGGTGATTTGAGTTAAAAACCATACTTACATCGATTTTTTCTATGCAAAAACAACTTGAAACGGTGAATTTGAGATAAAACAACCCATATACTTTATTCAATCCATGCGAGAGATTCATATCACTCACCAAATCTTCAATCTAACTCAAAATCATTAAAATATGAATTCGAACAACGAAGATCTATCTTTAAACCTCTCGATTTGATGCGATCTATCTTCGTTTGATGTAGATCTAGCCCCCTTTGATGTAGATCTTTGATTCACTTATCTAAATCTGGAATTTTAATGGTAGATAGGTGTATTTGTTTGACAAGGAACAATCACAAGCCCAACCAAATGAGAGAATGAAGAAAGTAACTCCCTCTCCATACCTCTAACCCCCTATTTATAGCCTCCCACAGCCCACTAACGGGCATCTCCAAATCAGCCCATTAAGGCCCTAAAAACCTGAGCAACAAACTATGAAACCTTAAAACAGTGATTCCTCCCAAACCGCTGAGTCAAATCTTTAATGTGACCACTCTACGAAAAGGGAATCATTTCCATTCCAATGGCACAGGTCTCAACATCTAATTCGATCCCAGTAAAAAGTTATGCCCTGTACAAGACTGACAATGGCAAAATAGCCACAAACAAAATTGGTGAAAATCATGGACATGTCTCACATCCCAATAAGCAACAACTAAAATATGAGAATGATCCAACCCATATGGAATAAAATAAAAATGTTTTACAATCCTCCGATATGTAAAATGCGGGATGTTACATTCTCCTCCTTTTAGGAATTTCGCCCACAAAATTACTTGCAGACACAAGCAAGAAAAACAATCCTACATGCCTATCATCCATGAGTAGCCAATTCTATCACCAAAACTAGCAGCCATCAAGCTATGCATCGATAGCCTTATTCTAGCATGCATAATTCTAGAAACAACCACAATAGTAGAAGTTACAATGATGTAAGGTTACACGACATCAATGGGCCATACCGATGAAGAGTTCTAGATGGGTCTCCTTCATACTCTCTTCAGTCTCCCACGTACAATCATCGCCATCCTCACTCCATTGTATCTTGACTAGCTTAATCGTTTTTCTCCCAAGTTGTTTCTTGTCATTCCCTACAACATGAAGCGACATACAAGGTCTCGTAACTTCGGCTTCAAATTCAAGGTGTTCATACTACTCTGGAGATACCACCACGTTCGAATCATGCACGAACTTCCGTAGAAATGACACATGGAAAACATTATGCACACTTGACATCTTCTTGAGTAACTCCAATCTATACGCGAGCTTTCCAATCTGCTCGACTATCGGAAACGATCCAACAAATCATGGACCCAACTTTCCTTTGTTCCCAAACCGAACCACATGCTTCAACAGAAAAATCTTTACAAAAACCATACCGCCTACATCGAATTCCAAATCTTTTCGATGCTTATCAGCATAACTCTTTTGACGATCTTGGGCTGCTTTCATTCATTGTCGAATGATCACAGTACAACCAACGTCTCACTTATCATCTCTGGCCCAAGTATCAACTTATCTCCATTCTAACAAACATGTCGGAGAAATACACGGTCTACCATACAACGCCTCGTATGGTGTGATCCCAATGCTCGACTAGTAGCTATTATTATACGCAAACTCCACTAGATGTAAATGGTCTTCCCACAATCCTCCGAAGTCTAATATACAAACCCTCAGTAGATCTTCCAAAACTCGATTAACTCTCTTAGTTTGACCATCAGTCTGGGGATGATAAGTCATACTCAAACACAACTTGGTTCCCAAAGCTTCTTGCAAACTCTTCCAAATCCCACTTGTGAATAATGGATCCCGATCACTTACTATGTTTTTCAGGATACCATGGAATCGAACTATCCATTTTTTATAAAGCTCAGCCAACTTTGATGTTGTCCTAGTCGTTCTGACAGGAATGAACCTTGCACTTTTGGTCAAATGATTCACGATGACCCAAATTCCTTCATTTCCTACCTTTATCCTAGGTAGTCCATCGATAAAATCCATCGATACTTGTTCCCACTTCCATATAGAAACTTCTAATGTCTACAGCAACCCACTCGGCTTCTTTTGCTCAGCTTTCACCAACTGGCAATTCAATAAATTTTCCAATATCTCGCTTCATCCCTTCCCAGTATTAATCTCGCTTCATGTCCTAATACATCTTATTACCACCAGGATGAATCGTCAACATTGAGTGATGACATTCCCACAGAACCTCATCTCTCAATCCTTCGATAACAAGAACAACTAGTCGTCCTTGCTTTCGAAGCCATCACTCTTGATCAACCTTGAGCTCTTTATTCTCTAGTTCCAGCTTCTAGATAAACTCGACAAGCTTTGCATCTTGCTTTTGGCTCTCGCCAATCCTCTCGATAAGAGCAAGTATTATTGCTAAGCATGCCAACATTTCAGGTTCCAACTCACAACTTAGCCTAAAATCAAACCTTGCCAAAAACTCGAGGCTCTTCCATTCTGAAAGCATTGCTCCTAATCTTGCATGCCTTCAACTCAACGCATCTGCAGCTATGTTACTTTTTCATAGAGTATAGGCTATACCAAAATCATGTGATGCTAGAAACATAGTAATCACTCACCTTAGCCATTCCGAATTTTATAAATATTTTTCCAGAATTTTATCATGTTTAAATTCGCTAATTAACACTAATCACTCCTAATTAGCCATAATTAGTGCAGAACTAAGCAAATCACTCACCTTAGCCAAAAATAACTAAGATCTGAAATATCTCTCTGATTTGATGCGAATTTCAACGCCAAACAGCAGCTCCCTTGTTGATTTGGTGAAGATCTTCCTCGATTAGGGGTTGCTAAGCCAAATCCTTAACCTAAAGGTGATTTGGAGGTGATTTAGAGGTTGGAGGCCATTTTTAGGGATCCTTGGTGATAAGTGGAGGCTAGAAAACTGAAATGGAATGATTCTCCATCTCATTTCAGCCCTCCCATAACCCTAATCCCGAAATTGGTTATGGGCCTACTCACTAATCACCCGATTTGGCCCTGTTAAGCAGTTTTTCACCCTCCAAACCTTGTTTCAGCCATATCTCCCAAACGGTAAGTCCGTTTGGCTAATGTGACCACTCTACGGAAAGAGAAACCATTATTCGAATCCAATGGAAGTGGTTTCAGGTCAAAATTCCTTTCTAATCAAAAGTTATGGCCAAAACAGTACCAACTAGGGGCAAAATGGTCATTTAAAAATCGACAAAAATCATGAACATGGGAAATGACTCTAATAGATGTTTCCCAAAGTTACATGACCATACAACTTCATACGGGAAAGAAATAAATATTCTACGATCCTATGATGTGTAGAATACGGGTCATTACACTCTCTCCCCTTAAGAAATTTCGCCCCCGAAATTCCCTAATCCAAACATACACAAAGGTCCCGCATGCCTATCAATCATAAAACAACAATCAAACATGCAAAACAAGCTAAACAAGTCTATCCTAGCATGCAGAAAACTAAATCGCAAAGTAAATCTTACCAGGCAAAGAGTTTTGGATAAGCCTTCCTAATGCTCTCCTCTGTCTCCCAAGTACAATCATTCCCGTTCTCGCCCCACTGAACCTTGACTAGCTTCACCGCCTTCCTTCGATGTTGCTTCGTATCGTGCCCCACAATACGAATCGGCTTGCGGCTCCCAACCGCCTCGAGTTCTACTTCGAAGTCCTTTAACTGATCAGGTGAGATAGTCACATCTGAGTCGTGAACGAACTTCCTTAGTTGGGAAACATGAAATACATTGTGAACTCCCGCCATCTTCTCTGGTAAGTTAACTCTATACGCCAAATTCCCGACTAATTCAAGAACGGGGAATGGCCCAACAAATCTTGGTGCCAACTTGCCTCTCCTGCCAAACCGAATCACGCTCTTCAACAGAGAGATCTTGACGAACACCAAGTCACCAACGGAGAATTTCAAGTCTCTTCTCCTTTTATCGGCATAGCTCTTCTGCCTATCCTGAGCAGCTTTCATTCGTTGCTGAATGACCTTAATCTTATCCGACGTTTCTCTCACCACATCTGGTCCAAGCACAAACTTCTCGCCTGTCTCTATCCAACATGATGGTGAGTTGCACGGTCTTCCGTACAAAGCTTCATATGGGGCCATACCGATACTGGATTGGTAGCTATTATTATATGCAAACTCTACTAGATGCCAATGGTCATCCTATGATCCACCAAAATCCAATATACAAGCTCTCAAGAGATCTTCTAATATACGATTCACCCTCTCCGTCTGACCGTTGGTCTGAGGATGATATGCGATACTGAGATGTAATCTTGACCCTAGAGCCTCTTGTAAGCTCTTCCAAAACCCACTAGTGAACAACGGGTCTCGGTCACTCACAATGCTTTTGGGTACTCCATGAAATCTCACTACCCACTTCATATACAATTCTGCCAACTTGGCTGCCGTTCTGGTCGATTTGACTGGTATAAATCTTGCGCTTTTAGTCAATCGATCCACAATTACCCAAATGCTATCATATCCCGATCTAGTCCTTGGTAAGCCATCGATGAAATCCGTCGAGACTTGCTCCCATTTCCATTCGGGAATTTCTAATGGTTGCAACAACCCACTAGGCTTCTTTTGCTCGGCTTTAACTAGCTGGCAATTCATGCACTTGGATATAAACTTCCCAACGTCTCTTTTCATCCCTTCCCAGTAGTAGGTCTGCTTCATATCTCGATACATCTTATTACCACTGGGATGTATAGTTAGTTTTGAGTGATGACATTCTCTAAGCACTTCATCTCTCAAACCATTCACGTTGGGTACAATTAATCTTCCATTCTTTCGAAGCCATCCATCTCGATCAAGCCCATACACATTCATCTCCTCATCAATACCCATCTCTAACTTGGAGATGATTTCTAATAGATTAGGATCGTCCCTCTGGCTAGAACCAATCCGCTCTATCAAAGTGGGTCTGATCATCAAACTAGCTAGCATAACTGGATCTAACTCGCACTTTGGTCTAAAATCAAACCCCGCGATATACTCCAGTTGCTTCCATTCAAGAAACATTGCCCCTAAGCTGGCATGTCTCCTACTCAAGGCATCGGCTACCGCATTACCTTTCCCCGGTGTATACGCGATATCAAAATCATACGAAGCCAAGAACTCTAACCATCTCTGCTGACGGAGATTCAGATCTTTCTGAGAGAAGAGATACTTTAACGATTTATGATCGGTAAACAACTCGAATCTTTCTCCCAAGAGATAATGTCTCCACATCTTCAGCGCAAACACGATCGCTGCTAATTCCAAATCATGGGTAGGATACTTCTTCTCATGCGGCTTTAGCTGTCGACTAGCATAAGATACAACCCTACCTCCTTGCATCAATACTGCACCCAGTCCGGTACCACAAGCATCTGTGTATACCGTCATCTCTTCATTCCCTTTAGGAATGACTAACACTGGCGCACGCGTCAACCTCTCCTTTAGACTTTTGAAGGCATCCTCACACACTCTGTCCCAGACGAAGGACTGATTCTTCTTAGTCAACTGAGTCAACGGTGCTGCAATCTTGGAAAAGTCCTGGATAAACTTACGATAATATCCAGCTAATCCCAAGAAACTTCTTACATCTGTTGCATTCTTGGGTGTAGGCCAATCCTGTACCGTAGCCACCTTCGCAGGGTCCACGGCAATACCACTCTTTGAAACAACATGACCCAAGAATCTTACTTCCTTTCTCCAAAAATGAAACTTAGAGAATTTCGCTTTCAATTGGTGTTTCCTCAACACCTCCATCACTATCCTCAAGTGTCCCTTGTGTTCCTCTTCTGTCCTTGAGTAAACAAGGATATCATCCACGAACACAAGAACAAACTTATTCAACTGATCTCTGAATACTCGATTCATAAGATCCACAAAGTAGGCTGGTGCGTTGGTCAACCCAAACGGCATAACCAACCACTCATAAAATCCAGACGGCGTCCTAAATACCGTTTTCGGAACACTCTCATCTGCTACTCGAAGCTGATGAAATCCTGTCGCGAGGTCCAACTGGGAGAACAATCTAGCTCCTTCCAGCTGATCAAACAAATCATCTATCCGCGGTAGAGGATACTTATTCTTCCTCGTCACCTTATTCAACTCGCGATAGTTCACACACAAACGAAGGGAACCATCTGCCTTAGTGGCAAACACAACTGGTGCTCCCCACTCGGAGACACTCCTTCTAATAAATCCCTTCTTCAAAAGATTGCTGACTTGCACCCCGAGCTCTCGCTGCTCCCTTGGTGCCATACGACGAAGTGGCATCACTATAGGTCTGGCATCTTTCACTAAATCAATATGGAACTCAATCTCTCGGTGTGGTGGAAGCCCGGTCACCTCCTCAAAGACATCCGGATACTGGCCAACCACGGGCACATCTGACAACTCATCCTGCGGGATGTCGAGGGAATTTACAAAACTAGCCATAACCCCATCACTAGGTAGACTACCAAACACTACCCTCCGCCCATCATCCGCCCTCACTGTCACCAAAAAGCCCTCACAGTCTACCACCACCCCGTATCTTTGGAGCCAATCGACTCCCAATATAATGCCATACCCAGTAAAGCCCAAAACAAAGCAACCACAAACAAACATACATCCATGACTCGATAAGACCAAATTCCTGCAAATCATACTAAGGCTAGTCGAACCACCAATCGGGTTCGTCACTATCAATGGTCTATCGACTATCTCGGGTTCCAGTCCCAACCTACCTACCAGGTCACTAGATATGAAGGAACGGGAAGCCCCAGTATCAAATAAAACTCGAACTGGTATATCATAAATAGAAAGCATACCTTGAATAACAACATTCTTTCCTTTCTCCGCCGCAGTTGGGGCATTCGACGAAGAAGGAACATCATCAATAGCATATGCTTTCACAATCTGCTTCTCCTTAAGAGGTTGCGGACACTTATCCTTCTGATGTCCCACTTGACCACAGTTGTAGCACTTCCTTTCCGCTGGCTTGGCCCGACATTCCTTAGCATAATGGCCCTTCTTTCCACAGCTGAAGCACTCAACATCCTTCTTGCTCTTTTTCTGGCCACCCTTAGATTGGTCCTGCTTCCTCTTATTCTGAGAGTTATTCTTGCCTCCACCGCCTGCTTGCGGCTTTGGCCCTTCTGCAGATGCAGCCTCAGTCTTTGACTTAGGGTAAAGACTCTCTGATCTCAAAGCCTTCCCCATAATCGATTCAAAAGTCTCATCGATGTGGTTAATGAGCCTCTCCCCCAAGTACCCATCCAGACCAGTAATGAACTTCTCATTCTTCTTTTCGGGAATATCGATAAGAGACAGTCCATACTTTGACAAAGTGTCGAACTCAGCAATATAATCAGAAACTGCCCTTCCGTTCTGCTTGAGTTCCAAGAACCTCTTAAACAACACTGACTTCTGGGCAGTTGGGATAAACTTCTCGCTAAAGCGAGCCTTGAACTGATCCCAAGTAACTTGATCTTCTGGAGTAGCTGTTCTAATAGCATTCCACCAATTCATCGCTCGCCCTTGCAGCTGACGAGACGCTAGCCTTCTCTTCATCGCATCCTCGAGACCCAAGTCGTCAAAGATACGGTCACAGCTATCCATCCAGTCCTGAACATCCGTGGCCGACTCCGTCCCGTGGAACGGCTTCCCACCAAGATTGGTGTAATCTTTGCACAACTTGGCAAAATCGACCCTAGGCGCCTGCACTACTGGGCCAACACCAACTCCGGGATTGGGAATTTCCCCTTGCACTTCTCTGAGCATGTCTCTCATGAGGTTAGTAAACATAGCCCTCATGTCAGCGGCATTCCCTTGGTTGGTCCCTCTACCAGCACCTCTCGTCTCTCGGCTCATCGTTAATCTGTAAAAAGGGAAACGATTAACGACCCCATAGTGGTGCTAGTGCAGTGCGACTTCATCTTTATACTACTAATAGTATATACATACATAGCTTTTGAAAACCAAAGTAATCACAAATACGCGCTCTCATATACGTACTATCTCTCCCTAGTGTCTTTCCCTAGGTTAACTACGCAACCTAGAGCTCTGATACCAAGTGTGACGGCCCGCCCCGCACCAACCGACATTTACTCCAAAAGTGCGCTGTACACATGTCCAGTTGGCACGGAACGGGTCACCAGAAAGAAAAGGAAGAAGGAAATGAACATGCAAGGATCCTGTAGAATGTCTCACAGCGCATAGAACAAAATATAATAATAACATACTTGACATAAAACAGGAGAGACAGTGCATAAGCTGAAAATCAGAACTAAACATCAAAGCAGCGGAAATTTAGAATACAGCTTATTACAACTTTCAAACTGTCTCAAAGCAAAGTAAGATAAATGAGGTACACTACTAATGCCCTAGTAGCGACCATCAACGACACAGGGAGAATGTGTATATATATATATATATATCATACGTGGAAGCCTCCTGCCCGCCTCCGAATCAGCTACTCGCGCATCACCAGCTAACCTGTCTCTAGTCTGCTCGTGTGAGCACCCAGAGTAATAAGAGGAGACATAAAACTCTGGGTCAGACATAAAGCCTGGTATGAGCGATAAGCATCTAAAGTGAACAATAACAGGTAGACTAAAACATACCTGAACCTGGACCTGCAACCAAAGAGTTAGCACTACATACTGTACAACACTCTAAGGTATCATATCGAACAGTGTAAAGATACGGAGGTGGGGGAGGTGTGCATGTCATAATGATGGCAAACAATCAAGCATAGCATCCATCCTCACATCTCTCACTCAGTGCGTAAAGCATACGATATTCACCACTTCGATCACCCAACATTCCTTGCTACGATCACTTTGCCCCATGAAGTCATAAATGGCTTCACTGCACTGATAACGTAGCCACTAATTCCTCGCTATGTCCAATTGCCCCCATGGAGTTATTCACCCCATCTGCGCTGGCTCATAGCCTTACCAATCCTTACTATGTCCACTTGCCCCATGGAGTTATTCACCCCATCTGCGCTGGCTCATAGTCTTACTACGCATCACCTTGCCCCTCAGGTCATAATGACCCTACTGCACTGATAACGTAGTCTTGCTACCATCACCTTGCCCCTCAGGTCATAATGACCCTACTGCACTGATAAGTAGCCCATCATTCCTTTTAGTGGTGAATCGAAGTTATGGACGTCGACAACTCCTTAGCACACGTCCCGCAGCAAAGCCCAACCATGAAGTGAGCTCATTGGTTCCCAACTGGATCCTGAGCTCTAACTTCCCATATTTGACTACCTTTGCATCTCGGGTTATTGGTCATCACAATTGAATCGAATCGGATCAACCTTTACATTTTTCATCGGATCGGATCGGCCTTAGTTACTCGGATCGGGTCGTGGTCCTCCAGCTCGTGGCTCCTCTTCCTGGTTCAGATCGGTGTCACCACGTCGGGTCGGATTGGGTAGCTTCATCCGGGTCGGGTCGTATCTTCTGATCGGGTCGGATCGTCTCGCCCTAGTACCATCGACTCGTGGACTCCCCACCCTCTTCTGGTTCGGATCGGGAATACTTGTTGGTTCGGATCGTGCTCCTACTACCGGATCGTGCCACCTTACTTAAGTCGTGACCAACTCCTTCAAACGGATCGTGACGCCCATGCTGGAACGGATCGAGTCGCGCTTCCCCCCACCGATCCGATCCGGATTCTGGGTCATTTCCTGCATGTTTCCTATGACTGTTTTTACGCCATTCGACGACGTTTTTGACCAAACTAACACTTCTAAACAATCACAAAGCATACCATACAGTCATAGCAACATGCATAATCAACCCCAAACATCAAAACATCAACATAATAGGTTAAAATGGATCAAACATACCCATAACCCCATATTTTCCCCTAAGCATATTTAGGTGAAACTAATGATAGGATTAGCAAATCTTAACCAAATTAACCCAAATTCATATCAGAGGCCTAAATCATCATTCCGAATTTTATAAATATTTTTCCAGAATTTTATCATGTTTAAATTCGCTAATTAACACTAATTACTCCTAATTAGCCATAATTAGTGCAAAACTAAGCAAATCACTCACCTTAGCCACAAAATAACTAAGATATGAAATATCTCTCTGATTTGATGCGAATTTCAACGCCAAACAACAGCTCCCTTGTTGATTTGGTGAAGATCTTCCTCGATTAGGGGTTGCTAAGCCAAATCCTTAACCTAAAGGTGATTTGGAGGTGATTTAGAGGTTGGAGGCCATTTTTAGGGATCCTTGGTGATAAGTGGAGGCTAGAAAACTGAAATGGAATGATTCTCCATCTCATTTCAGCCCTCCCATAACCCTAATCCCGAAATGGGTTATGGGCCTACTCACTAATCACCCGATTTGGCCCTGTTAAGCAGTTTTTCACCCTCCAAACCTTGTTTCAGCCATATCTCCCAAACGGTAAGTCCGTTTGGCTAATGTGACCACTCTACGGAAAGAGAAACCATCATTCGAATCCAATGGAAGTGGTTTCAGGTCAAAATTCCTTTCCAATCAAAAGTTATGGCCAAAACAGTACCAACTAGGGGCAAAATGGTCATTTAAAAATCGGCAAAAATCATGAACATGGGAAATGACTCTAATAGATGTTTCCCAAAGTTACATGACCATACAACTTAATACGGGAAAGAAATAAATATTCTACGATCCTATGATGTGTAGAATACGGGTCATTACAATTTCATTGTTAATTACAACAATTCCATCAGAATACAAGAATATACAGAGTATAAATGAATATTATACATCAAAAAATATCAGAGATTACAATAATTTACATAGCAGCGGAAAAACGATACAAAACACAACTAGAAGTACTACACGGATATAGAGCTTTCCGAGTATCGTTCCAGCTGTAAATCAGGATCCTGTGAATATAAATCTGCAAAACCAAAACTACTAGCTGCCCATGTAGAAAATAGTGGCACCCAGAGTTTAGGTTAAAACAATAAACTCCAGGTTAGTCATGGGACTGGTGTGAGAACTAAAACAGTTATTAATCTATATTTTAAAGTTGGGTAAATCAAGGGACCACGCCGTATAACATGGAACGGGTTTCCTCCCAAGATTACCAGTGCATAAAACAAACAGCACAATGCTAAATAAAGAAAAATGAAGCTATTATAAGACCCAGGCCCCATCACACAATGCAACGCAAGCCGGAGGATAGGGTTTTTACCTTATAATAGCCAAGAATGCTTGATACGTTTAAAATAAATCATTTGATACTATTATAAGTGCATAGTGTATAAAACAACTTCAAATCATAAGTATCAATCATAGACGGCATAAGCGCCCCATCCCACTATGTCGCCATACTAGGATTACAACTAAAATCGAAACGTCACGTATTGGAAGTTGGATTTCCATTTGTGAACCAAGGCAAAAGATAGTCCTCACCGACTTCGAGACTCTCTAGCCCGAGCCTCAGGGTCAGAGCGCATCGACCCTTGGATCGTCAGGGCCGGTCCACCGATGTGGATTAAAATTCTTGAACACTGCGTTTCCCCGCCCTTTGGGGCGTAAATGAGCCAACAAATGACTCCATCGGCTTCACATAGTCACCGATATATCCGAGGCGCCTCGCAATAGCAACAACCACATAATTCAAACTCGTCAGGGCGTGTAAAACCACTGACGCCACTTCTAACTAGAAAGAAACGCATGTCCTCCCTGAGGTCATCTCCCGTTTTTGGTTCACAACCAGGGTGTGAGGCTCGCGGATCAACGCTACACAAAGGCCGTGCTTTGATCATCAACCACAAGACTTTGCTTTTCAACATAAGCCTTGATCATTTGCCACTTAGGCATGCCACATAGGCAATTCACTCAATGCGTTTGATATCCATAAGTATATAACCCCTGAGCTCGTGCATCTTAGAGAAGGGCGTTAAGAAAGAGAATAAATTCTCCACCGCCAAACAGATATATATTTAATAGAAATCAATCACACAGAATAAAATCCAATGTCAGACACACAGTCCATTTACAAGTCCGTTCTGGGTTTGAACGAAACCAGGGGCACCTAGTACCCCGCATATCCATCGATCTCCAAGTACGTCTGGATGATCACCAACTGATTCCCTCCTCTTGGGTGTACGACCCAATCAAGATCATCAGTAATTATCCAAACGACGTGAAGACCTCCGGTCTTCAACCACCGTCTTCATCTTCGACTTATCATCGTATCAGTTATTCAGAATGGGATAAACCCGGTCTTTCCGAATAACTCGCGTATATAATAAACAAGTGTTACACAAACACAACATATGCCTCATTCCAATTCATCAGTCACTAACCGTAAATTTGCCAGAGAATAATTCCCCAAATATTAACCCCGAAGGCCGAAACCAACATCAGATCAATACCCAGGAAACCATTCATCTTAGCCAACCTACAGTTAGTTTCTAAATTTCACATTCTTAGGGAAAGGTTCCCATTAATTTTATCAAAGATAAATTCTTTTAAATTTATTCTTTAATCTTCTTTTGAATATCAATTCAAACTAGTCGGAATTAACGAACCACACCGAAGTAATCATTTATTTTATTTCCCAATCCCAACCTATTCATCCCATGAAGTAAAACTGGTCATACTTCATATCTAACACCACGGTGTTATCGGTAAATTCAATTACCATTTCACGTTCAAATCCAACTAAAGATTTAACTATCGCCTGGAGCAAAACTGGTGATACTCGATTCTCGATCATTTCAATCTAATTAAAGATTCATTAAAACTCCACTTAGTTTTAATCTTTAACGGGGTTAAAGAACCGATGTCATTTTAAAACACGGTTCACGATAACCCCAAAATAATATCACATTTCAATCAGTCCCTAACCGTGAATTAGCAAGTGAGCAGTTCCCTAAATATTAACCTCGAAGGCCGAAGCCAACATCAGATCAATACCCAAGAAACCATTTAACTTAACTAATCTCCAGTTAGTTTCTGATTTTCTTAACTCCGTTGGGTCTAAGAACAGTATTATTGAAGATATTGTTCATGACAACCCAAAATCATATTCCATTAATTATCGGGTTAAAGAACAAGTGTTATTTAAAACACTGATCACGATAAACCCAAAAATCAATACCAATTCAATTCCAATTAAATATCGTTTAATTGGTACACTTCATTAAATCTAAATAAAAGATTTAATCTTTTTCTCAACTGGGCTTAAGAACAGTGTTAATGAAGACACCATTCACGACAAACCCAAATCACGTTTGAAATTAAATACAAGGCTCTGAATAGAAAATATACCGGCGTATATTCAATATCAAATTCTACGACCAACAAATATCGTATTGGAAATAACGACATTAATATATCTTTCAAATTCCCATAACAATATCTGTATCATCACGAAATCCAACATCGAAATTTTTCGAAGACAATTTCGATTCATATCCATTACAATTCAATTATTGGAAATTCTGGTTACTTTTAAAACCATTTCAAATCCAATCTATTTATTTTAAAAATAAATAGAATTATAATTCTAGTTCAAAACTAGTTCATTTTGATAAAAATCTATTTTTATCTTTTCAAATATGGAGTTTTTCTTCCCAATTCTTCCCAAATCATTTCTTATGATTTTACACAAATTATTGATATTTTTAATAATTTTATTAAGGCCCATACAGTCGATTTCCACCAACGGCCATCGAACTGCACTTGCAACGACCTTTTTCAAATTTGATTTGGACATAATTCCAAATCCAAGCGTTAGATTTCTAATTTCTAATATTCATTAGAAAACTTTTTTCGATACGAACCCAACGATTCCGGTTTTAGGAGAATCTGAAGGTCGGATCTCCCGCAATATCCATTCGAAGTCAATGGTCGAAATTCACGAACTACCGCAGCGCGTTCTGTAACACCCCACCTCTGCCAGGGTAACTCTTGCAAGCACACTAGATTTGGAGGGGCGTTTAAACAAGGTAAACATGCATGCAGATATCACAAGATAGAACATATAAGTAAAACAGAGTAGTAAAGTAGCAGATAAAACTAGCATTTCAAAACCATAGTCAAGTTACAATAAATTGCTTGGTCATTATTTTCCAACAAACAAAGTCTAGAGAAAAGCATAAACTGAAAAACTGAAATACATAAAGTACTATCCCCAAAGTGAAGTGATAAACCATAGCTAGCTCAATATCCAAAACCGTACATGAGCAAATCCAGTAAGCAAGCTATAAAGATCCAAGCTAAGCTCCAATGTTTCCACCCTGAGGACCTGGGGTGGGGGGTGGGGGGGGTGAAACGGAAGAAAAGAGGCGAAAGAAAACAAGTCAGTCAAAAAGACTGGTAACCCCTAACTACTATCAGTCCATGAACTAGTAAAGTTAACTGGCATGAGAAGCTGAGATGAACATAAGGATAACAACATACTGGCATGATGATTAACTAACAAGATAGATAAAGGTGTCATCGCATAATCAAGGTTAAGTTTTGCACCACGGGTGTACTAGCATTCTAACATGTCAAGTAAAAACAAGAGTTGATCCCTTGGCCCAAGCTTGGCCCAATATCATGAGGTGACCTAAATCAAGGTCCAACTACACGGTCTAGTTGATCGGCTCCCTATAAGCCTAACTCGTCAAGTGTCGGTGTCATACGGCCCAAACATGAAATGTAGTTAAACTGCGCTAGGTCCACCCTAGGGTGTATCAAGCCCTAGGGTGTCAACCTCGGACACGAATCATGGATGCACAGTCTAGATCTACTGGTACCCGTGCCTGATTTTCCAACTCCGGACTATGTGCACGACTATAGTCCGCCTGGACCCACACCGGCGTACCCACTCAGCCGTCGTTTTGGTAGCTTACATGTCAGCCCAGTAATCGTGCCCCACCCTAGCCTAGTCCCTAGGGTACCATGATACTATCAAGAGGGTTACTGCTGAAAAGGACCACGCAACTAGGGTTTCTTAACGGGTTAAATGTGGTTAATAAATTGGTTAAGTGTACCCAAGGTTCATGACTTAACCCCGATTAACCCATCAAGCCCAAATTGATTAAGTATTAAGTGGACCATGACTTAACCCTAATCAGGAGGCATTAATTAACTTAATGTGCTTTAACCTCTTACATTAGACCTTGTTGTGGTTACTAGTTAAGTCGGGCGGGTCCGGGTAGCTTTACACCACAACTTGGTCTAACCTCGGGTTCGAGCACAACATGACCAACTTCTCACATTGGGTCATATTGTTTGTAGCCACTAGTTAAGCCGGGCGGGTCCGGGTAGTTTTATGCTACAAACTCAACCCAATCTCCAGTTGGCCACACTTATATTTTCTAAGTGTCATGTCCATTATGTTTCCAATACATAATTACAAGCTAACATATCACGTCATGTTATAAAAACCATGTTCATGTCATAATGTTACCCAACCCCAACGTAATCCCATCGTTTACATAATCGCAACAACGCATAAAGGATAAAATAGGGAACTTGGCATAATCATGACAAAAAGGTGTTGAAGCCACAAGTTTAACATGGTGGCATATGAAATGTACATATGTTCATATACTTGCATATTGCATTATTAGGCTTCAAAAGTATGCATAAAACCAAACTTAGCATATAAGTGATACATGGTGATAAATGACATGTAGAAGTTGCTAGAAGTTCGCATTTAGCCTCACATGCAAGTTATCATAAGGGATATGATAACTTCCATGTTGCCAAAATGCAACCTTTAATATAAAGCTTGAAGCTTTAAGCTCACAATCTCAAGTTTAACTTGCATAACATGATAACATGTGTATAATGATCAACCCAAACTTGCATAACATAGCAACATGTGTCATACATAATGATTGAACCAACTTGCATAACATAATGATCAACCAAACTTGCATATCATAATGATCAACCCAAACTTGCATCATTCATTTAACTTTATGGTTCAAAAAGAAAGTAGAAAAGGGCTTACAATGCTATGAAGACAGAAATGAATATTTATTATAAAGATTGAGACGAAGCCCCTTATGCAATCACCAAAAAAAACCAAATATAAAAGCTCCAAATGATAAAATCCTTGAGCTAAATAAAAACCCTTGCTTTGTAATAGAAATGTTGCAACTTGACTTGAATGCAAACTAAGAACACTCATACAAGCTTGAAAACACTTGTATGAACTCAAAATCTCTCATATAAATAAACTTAGAAATTTTAGCATGAGAGTGGAGGCCATGAGAGGAACAATTTTGGCATAGTTTAGTTGTAGAGTTGAATAATGATGATTTAGGCTAGGCTTAGGGGTCTTTTTATAGAAGATTAGGATAGTATTAGCCATAGGATTAACCCTAGATCCAATCCGAGCCATCAAATTACGTCACAAGCCTCCAAAACAGGTCCAAACAGCCAAAATAGGTGCACCAGGCCGACCTGGCCGACCAGGGAGGTCGACCCCCAGGTCGACTCTAGTGTCGACCTGGTTGGGGGGGAGGTCGACCCTAGTGTAGACCCCCCTGTCGATCTGTCTGGGCGGGAGTTTTCCCACCCAGTCTGTTTTGGCTGAATTTGAATTCTAAATTCAAATTTGAACTGTTTTTGAACTTGTAATTTTCTGAAAACTTTGACGGGCCATAACTTGGTCATACGGACTCCGATTTTCGAAAACTCGGACTCCATTTCGCGTATTTTTCCGAGACGAACGCAATGGCACAGCCCGTTTCCCTTGATTCAGATTTTACAGTTTAATTCTCCCTTTATTTATGTTATAACATGTTATTCAAAAATACGGGTTGTTACATTCTCCCCTCCTTAAAGGATTTCGTCCCCGAAATCTCCAATTTAGGAAGACCGTATCCTACCATCCATCATCCATCTACTCAAAACATCATCCACGTGCAGTCATTGTCCTTAAAGGATTCTAAATGCTATATGAACATATGCAAAAAGGTGTGTGTATATGTACTTATCTAATGCAAAAATCAGGTGGTTACTGATTCAGTAAACCTCCTTAATGCAAAGTATGTTAGTGAAATGAGTCCATATGTATGCAAATTCCTAACATAACTTATAGTCTCTACATGAGTGCACATAACATTCATCCATATGCAACATCCACGTGATAGCATAACAAGTTTCATCCATGAATAAGTATAAGCACTCATGCATATGCAACATGAAAGTGTGTGAGCCGATCTTAGTGCCTAATGTGTATCATGCATCCACGAGTATCCACGTGCAAACACTTGCAACCACTTGCAACCATCAAGCATAACATGTTTCAAATACATGTTTCATCCAAAGGGTTTCTACCTAAGGTTCTCATGACAAGGTTAACGAGATAATAAGATAAACAGGATAAACACGGATAGCAAAAAGAAAGATATGCTACTTAGGAGAGGAAATTGAGAATGTACCCTCAAAAAGGAATGGATAAAGCCCACGCATCTTCTCCTCGGTTTCCCAAGTTGCATCTTCATCGGCTTCACTCCACTGAACTTTCACCAATTTGACTTCCCGATTCCTTAGTTTCTTGATCTCTGTTCCCAAGATACGAATCGGAGCTCTCCTCAAGGTTGCCTCTTTCTCTACCTCAATGTCTTCAAGAATGCTTGGTTCAACCACCTCAGCGGACTCATGTAGGCACTTTCGGAGATGCGAGACATGAAAGGCATTATGCACTCCGGCTAGCTTCTCGGGCAATTCCACCTTATAGGCCATCTTTCCAATTCTCTCTATGATAGGGAAGGGTCCTACGAACCTTGGTGCCAGCTTCCCAACTGCTCCAAAACGTACCACATTACGCAAAGGAGAAACCTTCACGAAAACCATGTCTCCCACTTCGAATTCCAAATCTGCCCTTCGCTCGTCAGCATAGGATTTCTGTCTGTCTTAGGCCGCCTTCATCCGTCTTCGAATCAACTATACCCTCTCGGATGTATCCCTAATCATATCGGGCCCAAGTATAAGCTCATCTGTCGTCTCCCACCAACAAGTTGGTGACTTGCACGGCCTTCCATACAAAGCTTCAAATGGTGTCATCCCTATGCTGGCTTGATAGCTATTATTATAAGCAAACTCTACAAGAGGAAGGTGTTCTTCCCAAGTGCCACCGAAGTCGAGAACACAAAGCCTCGAGAGATCTTCTATCACTCTATTCACCCTTTCGGTTTGGCCATCCGTCTAGGGGTGATTGGCTGTACTCAGATTAAATCGCGTGCCCATCGCTTCTTGCAAACTGTTCCAGAACTGGCTAGTGAAAATCGGGTCACGATCGCTAACTATGCTAGAAGGAACTTCAGGCAACTGTACTATCTCTCGAAGATAAATAGATGCTAGCCATGATGCGACCCTTTTTCTTTTTACTGGAATGAAGTGAGCACTCTTCGTAAGTCTGTCAACTATGACCCATATGCTCGTGTTCCCTCTCCTTGACTTAGGCAATCCATCCACAAAATCCTTAGAAATACTCTCCCACTTCCATTGCGGGACCTCCAATGGATGTAATAGCCCACCTGGTTTCTTTGACTCGGCTTTCACTTGTTGGCACACCATGCACTTTGAAACATATTCTCCACATCCCTCTTCATTCCGGCCCAAAAGAAAATGCGCTTCATATCTCTATACATCTTATCTCCTCCCGGATGTATAGTCATCTTCGAGTGATGTGCTTCTTCAAGAACTTTATGCACCAAGTCTCCTACTTGTGGAACGCATAGCCTTCCATCATGCCTTAGCCAACCCTTGTCATCAATAGTATATCTAGCAAGGTGACTAGTTGTCTCACCACGAATCAACTTGTCCATGACCTCGACTATTTGTGGATCTTCCTTCTGCGAAGCCCCAACTTGATCAAGAAGTGTGGATCTAAGCTCAAGGGATGCTAATGAACCCGTCATCGACTCAACAGTCGTCGTGAAATCAAAGGTTGCCAAGAATTCTAAGTTCTTCATCTCAATGAACAAGGGGCTCAAAGTCAACCTCCTTCTGCTTAGTGCATCTGCCACAACATTACCCTTGCCAAGGGTATAAGCTATCTCGAAGTCATAAGATGCCAAGAATTCCATCCAACTTTGCTGCCTTAGATTCAGATCTTTTTGCGAGAAGAGGTACTTGAGTGACTTGTGATCAGTATACAACTCAAACCTTTCGCCTAGAAGATAGTGGCGCCAGGATTTGAGTGCAAAGACGATCGCTGCTAACTCCAAATCATGAGTGGGATAGTTCTTCTCATGAACTTTAAGTTGCCTACCCCCATAACATATCACTCTTCCCTCTTGCATCAGAACAGCCCCTAACCCCGTGCCACATGCATCTGTGTACACGGTAAACATCTTACCACTATCGGGTAATGCCAAAACTGGAGCTGAGGTAAGGGCTCTTTTGAGATTTTGAAAAGCAAGCTCACACTCCAAGTCCCATGCAAAGACTAAGTTCTTCTTCGTCAACTTAGTAAGAGGGGCCGAAATCTTAGCGAAGTCCCTGATGAACTTCCAATAGTAGCCCGCCAGACCGAGAAAGCTTCTTACTTCGGTTGCATTCCTTGGAGTCTTCCAGTCTTGAACCACAACCACTTTCGCGGGATCCACCGCTATGCCTTGCTTAGAAACTATATGTCCAAGAAACCGAACTTTCCTTCTCCAAAAATGACATTTGGAGAACTTGGCTTTCAACTGATGCGCTCTAAGCGTATCCATCACTTCCTTGAGATGTCTGGCATGTTCTTCCTCGTCCTTTGAGAAGATCAGAATATCATCCACGAAGATAACAACAAACTTGTTAAGGAACTCCCTGAACACCCTACTCATCAAGTCTACGAAGTAGGCGGGTGCATTAGTCAATCCGAATGGCATGACAAGCCATTCAAAGAATCCTTCTGGAGTCCTAAACGCAGTTTTATCAATGCTATCCTCAGCTACTCTAAGCTGATGGAATCCGGTGGCTAGATCGAGCTGAGAGAAAACAGAAGCACCAACCAGCTGGTCAAAGAGATCATCAATCCTCGGTAAAGGGTGCCTATTCTTCTTTGTCAGCTTGTTCAACTCTCGATAATCAACACATAGACGAAGCGAACCATCCGCCTTAGTAGCGAATACCACCGGAGCACCCCATTCAGAAATGCTTCGCCTAATAAAATTCTTCTCAAGCAACTCCTTGATTTGCTTACTGAGCTCCCTTCTTTCACGTGGGGCCATGTGCCTAACGGGCAATGATACTGGCTTGGCATTATCGACTAGATAAATGCGGAAATCTATCTCTCGTTTAGGGGGTAACCCCCTAACTTCTTCAAAGACATCAGGATAGTCTCGGACCACCCTTACAGATTGCAGATCATCGATGGACGAGTCAAGAGATTCAAGATAACATAACATGATGGGACCTCTAGTGTTACAAGAAATTTCTAGGGTATTACCGAGGCGAGTCATGAGCCTCACCACCCTATGCTCACAATCGAGGATGGCTCCATAACTGGACAACCAATCCATGCCCAAGATCAACCCGTATCCCGTGAATCCGAGAACATAAGCATCACATGTGAATTCTACGGTCAAGATAGAAATCTTCAAATCCACACAAATCATAGATAGATGGGCGGAACCCCCAATTGGATTTGACACACTGACGGGATCCTCAACTAGACTAGTACTTAGGTGCAAACTTTCAACAAGATCAGAAGAAATAAAACTATGCGATGCGCCAGAATCAAATAAGGTGCGAACAGGATAATCAGAAATATAAACAAGACTTTCGACAGAAATACTACCTCGGTCCTGAGCTGGAGCAGTGCTAAGAGCATGCACTTGCCCTCCAGAAGGTCCTGCACGCTGATTCTACCCTTGCTTCTTGGGGCAATCCTTGCTAAAATGTCCGGTCTCTCCACAATGAAAGCATTCGCCCAACTTCCTCTTCTTCTTCCTACAGTCTTTAGCTATGTGCCCAACAATCCCACAGTAGTTGCATTTTCTTGGGCCCCTTGCCTTGGCCTTGTTGCCCTTATTGTTCTTGTTGTTCTGATTGCTCTGATTTCCTCCCCACTTGTAGTCTGTCTTCTTGGCTTGAGTCTCATTAGGCTTGACTTCTTTCTTGCCATGCTTATCGACTCCTTGAAGCAATGCCATGTCCACTAGGCCTTCAAAAGTGGCCCCCATGGGTATATGAGATAGGGCTAAACCTTGTAATGGCTCGTTCAACCCTCGTGCAAAGCGTAAAGCCTTCTTCTGGGGAGTATTAACCATGTCCAAACCGAATCGGGCGAGCTTGTTAAACTCATTCACATACTCCCTCACTGTCATGTCCCCTTGCTTCAAAGATATAAACTTCTCCAATTGCAGATTTTCCTCAGCTGATGAAACTTAAGCCCACACCTCGTCCTAAAGTCGGCCCAAGTCTCTATAGGTCTAGTAGCATTGGTGACCTCCCACCAATAAGCAGCTTCTTCTTTTAATAGCCATGCTGCTAATAAAATCTTTCTATGGTCTTCCACATCAAAGATAGCGAAAAGACCTTCGGTTTCTTCCAACCAATTTCGTGCCTCCACAAAAGTCTCTGTCCCTATGAAATTCTTGCCACCCATCGCCTTAAAGTCCTTGCAAACTTTTGCGAAATCCGCTTGTGGATTCTGAGGAGGGGTAGGAGGAACCTCAGTTACGGTGGGGGCAGTTGCTGGGCCCGCATCGTTGGCCCTAGCTTCCAAGTACCTCCGGAACCATCCGGGAATGGTCACTCCCTCGGGAAGGTTAAGATCGGCCATACTGAAAAAAGAAAAAGATAGATTCAGAACGAAGAAACGAAGGATAGTGCTAATGGCTTTTGGGGAATAGCCTTTTAAAATAACTAGACTTTTCTTGGAAAATACTTAATTAGTTTTGAAAATAGTTTTTCAAAAGGTAAGTTTTAAAAACACTTTTGCTCAAATCTCGTAAACCTTATGCTCTGATACCAAATGTAACACCCCACCTCTGTCAGGGTAACTCTTGCAAGCACACTAGCTTTGGAGGGGCGTTTAAACAAGGTAAACATGCATGCAGATATCACAAGACAGAACATATAAGTAAAACAGAGTAGTAAAGCAGCGGATAAAACTAGCATTTCAAAACCATAGTCAAGTTACAATAAAGTGCTTGGTCATTATTTTCCAACAAACAATGTCTAGAGAAAAGCATAAACTGAAAAACTGAAATACATAAAGTACTATCCCCAAAGTGAAGTGATAAACCATAGCTAGCTCAATGTCCAAAACCGTACATGAGCAAATCCAGTAAGCAAGCTATAAAGATCCAAGCTAAGCTCCAAGGTTTCCACCCTGAGGACATGGGGGGGGGGAACGGAAGAAAAGAGGCGAAAGAAAACAAGTCAGTCAAAAAGACTGGTAAGCCCTAACTACTATCAGTCCATGAACTAGTAAAGTTAACTGCATGAGAATCTGAGATGAACATAAGGATAACAACATACTGGCATGATGATTAACTAACAAGATAGATAAAGGTGTCATCGCATAATCAAGGTTAAGTTTTGCACCACGGGTGTACTAGCATTCTAACATGTCAAGTAAAAACAAGAGTTGATCCCTTGGCCCAAGCTTGGCCCAATATCATGAGGTGACCTAAATCAAGGTCCAACTACACGGTCTAGTTGATCGGCTCCCTATAAGCCTAACTCGTCAAGTGTCGGTGTCATACGGCCCAAACATGAAATGTAGTTAAACTGCGCTAGGTCCACCCTAGGGTGTATCAAGCCCTAGGGTGTATCAAGCCCTAGGGTGTCAACATCGGACACAAATCAAGGATGCACAGTCTAGATCTACTGGTACCCGTGCCTGATTTTCTAACTCCGGACTATGTGCACGACCATAGTCTGCCTGGACCCACACCAGCGTACCCACTCAGCCGTCGTTTTGGTCGCTTACATGTCAGCATAGTAATAGTGCCCCACCCTAGCCTAGTCCCTAGGGTATCATGATACTATCAAGAGGGTTACTGCTGAAAAGGACCATGCAACTAGGGTTTCTTAACGGGTTAAATGTGGTTAACCCGATCCAAACGTGGATTAAATTGGTTAAGTGTACCCAAGGTTCATGACTTAACCCCGATTAACCCATCAAGCCCAAATTGGTTAAGTATTAAGTGGACTATGACTTAACCCTAATCAGGAGGCATTAATTAACTTAATGTGCTTTAACCTCTCACATTAGACCTTTTTGTGGTTACTAGTTAAGCCAGGCGGGTCCGGGTAGCTTTACACCACAACTTGGTCTAACCTCAGGTTCGAGCACAAAATGACCAACTTCTCACATTGGGTCCTATTGTTTGTAGCCACTAGTTAAGCCGGGCGGGTCCGGGTAGTTTTATGCTACAAACTCAACCCAACCTCCAGTTGGCCACACTTATATTTTCTAAGTGTCATGTCCATTATGTTTCCAAAACATAATTACAAGCTAACATATCACGTCATGTTATAAAAACCATGTTCATGTCATAATGTTACCCAACCCCAACGTTATCCCATCGTTTACATAATCGCAACAACGCATAAAGGATAAAATAGGGAACTTGGCATAATCATGACAAAAAGGTGTTGAAGCCACAAGTTTAACATGGTGGCATATGAAATGTACATATGTTCATATACTTGCATATTGCATTATTAGGCTTCAAAAGTATGCATAAAACCAAACTTAGCATATAAGTGATACATGGTGATAAATGACATGTAGAAGTTGCTAGAAGTTCGCATTTAGCCTCACATGCAAGTTATCATAAGGGATATGATAACTTCCATGTTGCCAAAATGCAACCTTTAATATAAAGCTTGAAGCTTTAAGCTCACAATCTCAAGTTTAACTTGCATAACATGATAACATGTGTATAATGATCAACCCAAACTTGCATAACATAGCAACATGTGTCATACATAATGATTGAACCAACTTGCATAACATAATGATCAACCAAACTTGCATATCATAATGATCAACCCAAACTTGCATCATTCATTTAACTTTATGGTTCAAAAAGAAAGTAGAAAAGGGCTTACAATGCTATGAAGACACAAATGAATATTTATTATAAAGATTGAGACGAAGCCCCTTATGCAATCACCAAAAAAAACCAAATATGAAATCTCCAAATGATAAAATCCTTGAGCCAAATAAAAACCCTTGCTTTGTAATAGAAATGTTGCAACTTGACTTGAATGCAAACTAAGAACACTCATACAAGCTTGAAAACACTTGTATGAACTCAAAATCTCTCATATAAATAAACTTAGAAATTTTAGCATGAGAGTGGAGGCCATGAGAGGAACAATTTTGGCATAGTTTAGTTGTAGAGTTGAATAATGATGATTTAGGCTAGGCTTAGGGGTCTTTTTATAGAAGATTAGGATAGTATTAGCCATAGGATTAACCCTAGATCCAATCCGAGCCATCAAATTACGTCACAAGCCTCCAAAACAGGTCCAAACAACCAAAATAGGTGCACCAGGCTGACCTGGCCGACCAGGGAGGTCGACCCCTAGGTCGACTCTAGTGTCGACCTGGTTGAGGGGGAGGTCGACCCTAGTGTCGACCCCCCTATCGACCTGTCTGGGCGGGAGTTTTCCCGCCCAGTCTGTTTTGGCTGAATTTGAATTCTAAATTCAAATTTGAACTGTTTTTGAACTTGTAATTTTCTGAATACTTTGACGGGCCATAACTTGGTCATACGGACTCCGATTTTTGAAAACTCGGACTCTATTTCGCGTATTTTTCCGAGAAAAACGCAATGGCACAGCCCGTTTCCCTTGATTCAGATTTTACAGTTTCATTCTGCCTTGATTTATGTTATAACATGTTATTCAAAAATACGGGTTGTTACATTCTCCCCTCCTTAAAGGATTTCGTCCCCGAAATCTCCAAGTTAGGAAGACCGTATCCTACCATCCATCATCCATCTACTCAAAACATCATCCACGTGCAGTCATTGTCCTTAAAGGATTCTAAATGCTATATGAACATATGCAAAAAGGTGTGTGTATATGTACTTATCTAATGCAAAAATCAGGTGGTTACTGATTCAGTAAACCTCCTTAATGCAAAGTATGTTAGTGAAATGAGTCCATATGTATGCAAATTCCTAACATAACTTATAGTCTCTACATGAGTGCACATAACATTCATCCATATGCAACATCCACGTGATAGCATAACAAGTTTTATCCATGAATAAGTATAAGCACTCATGCATATGCAACATGAAAGTGTGTGAGCCGATCTTAGTGCCTAATGTGTATCATGCATCCACGAGTATCCACGTGCAAACACTTGCAACCACTTGCAACCATCAAGCATAACATGTTTCAAATACATGTTTCATCCAAAGGGTTTCTACCTAAGGTTCTCATGACAAGGTTAACGAGATAATAAGATAAACAGGATAAACACGGATAGCAAAAAGAAAGATATGCTACTTAGGAGAGGAAATTGAGAATGTACCCTCAAAAAGGAATGGATAAAGCCCACGCATCTTCTCCTCGGTTTCCCAAGTTGCATCTTCATCGGCTTCATTCCACTGAACTTTCTCCAATTTGACTTCCCGATTCCTTAGTTTCTTGATCTCTGTTCCCAAGATACGAATCGGAGCTCTCCTCAAGGTTGCCTCTTACTCTACCTCAATGTCTTCAAGAATGCTTGGTTCAACCACCTCAGCGGACTCATGTAGGCACTTTCGGAGATGCGAGACATGAAAGACATTATGCACTCCGGCTAGCTTCTCGGGCAATTCCACCTTATAGGCCATCTTTCCAATTCTCTCTATGATAGGGAAGGGTCCTACGAACCTTGGTGCCAGCTTCCCAACTGCTCCAAAACGTACCACATTACGCAAAGGAGAAACCTTCACGAAAACCATGTCTCCCACTTCGAATTCCAAATCTGCCCTTCGCTTGTCAGCATAGGATTTCTGTCTGTCTTAGGCCGCCTTCATCCGTCTTCGAATCAACTCTACCCTCTCGGATGTATCCCTAATCATATCGGGCCCAAGAATAAGCTCATCTGTCGTCTCCCACCAACAAGTTGGTGACTTGCACGGCCTTCCATACAAAGCTTCAAACGGTGCCATCCCTATGCTGGCTTGATAGCTATTATTATAAGCAAACTCTACAAGAGGAAGGTGGTCTTCCCAAGTACCACCGAAGTCGAGAACACAAAGCCTCGAGAGATCTTCTAGCACTCTATTCACCCTTTCGGTTTGGCCATCCGTCTGGGGGTGATAGGCTGTACTCAGATTCAATCGCGTGCCCATTGCTTCTTGCAAACTGTTCCAGAACTGGCTAGTGAAAATCGGGTCACGATCGCTAACTATGCCAGAAGGAACTCCATGCAACCGTACTATCTCTCGAAGATAAATAGATGCTAGCCATGATGCGGTCCTTTTTCTTTTTACTGGAATGAAGTGAGCACTCTTCGTAAGTCTGTCAACTATGACCCATATGCTCGTGTTCCCTCTCCTTGACTTAGGCAATCCATCCACAAAATCCATAGAAATACTCTCCCACTTCCATTGCGGGACCTCCAATGGATGTAATAGCCCACCTGGTTTCTTTGACTCAGCTTTCACTTGTTGGCACACCATGCACTTTGAAACATATTCTGCCACATCCCTCTTCATTCCGGCCCAAAAGAAAATGTGCTTCATATCTCTATACATCTTATCTCCTCCCGGATGTATAGTCATCTTCGAGTGATGTGCTTCTTCAAGAACTTTATGCACCAAGTCTCCTACTTGTGGAATGCATAGCCTTCCATCACGCCTTAGCCAACCCTTGTCATCAATAGTATATCTAGCAAGGTGACTAGATGTCTCACCACGAATCAACTTGTCCATGACCACGACTATCTGTGGATCTTCCTTCTGCGAAGCCCCAACTTGATCAAGAAGTGTGGGTCTAAGCTCAAGGGATGCTAATGAAAACGTCATCGACTCAACAGTCGTCGTGAAATCAAAGGTTGCCAAGAATTCTAAGTTCTTCACCTCAATGAACAAGGGGCTCAAAGTCAAACTCCTTCTGCTTAGTGCATCTGCCACAACATTACCCTTGCCAGGGGTATAAGCTATCTCGAAGTCATAAGAATCCAAGAATTCCATCCACCTTTGCTGCCTTAGATTCAGATCTTTTTGCGAGAACAGGTACTTGAGTGATTTGTGATCAGTATACAACTCAAACCTTTCGCCTAGAAGATAGTGGCGCCAGGATTTGAGTGCAAAGACGATCGCTGCTAACTCCAAATCATGAGTGGGATAGTTCTTCTCATGAACTTTAAGTTGCCTACCCCCATAACATATCACTCTTCCCTCTTGCATCAGAACAGCCTCTAACCCCGTGCCACATGCATCTGTGTACACGGTAAACATCTTACCACTATCGGGTAATGCCAAAACTGGAGCTGAGGTAAGGGCTCTTTTGAGCTTTTGAAAAGCAAGCTCACACTCCAAGTCCCATGCAAAGACTAAGTTCTTCTTCGTCAACTTAGTAAGAGGGGCCGAAATCTTAGCGAAGTCCCTGATGAACTTCCTATAGTAGCCCGCCAGACCGAGAAAGCTTCATACTTCGGTTGCATTCCTAGGAGTCTTCCAGTCTTGAACCACAACCACTTTCGCGGGATCCACCGCTATGCCTTGCTTAGAAACTATATGTCCAAGAAACCGAACTTCCCTTCTCTAAAAATGACATTTGGAGAACTTGGCTTTCAACTGATGCGCTCTAAGCGTATCTATCACTTCCTTGAGATGTCTGGCATGTTCTTCCTCGTCCTTTGAGAAGATCAGAATATCATCCACGAAGACAACAACAAACTTGTTAAGGAACTCCCGGAACACCCTACTCATCAAGTCTACGAAGTAGGCGGGTGCATTAGTCAATCCGAATGGCATGACAAGCCATTCAAAGAATCCATCTGGAGTCCTAAACGCAGTTTTATCAATGCTATCCTCAGCTACTCTAAGCTGATGGAATCCGGTGGCTAGATCGAGCTGAGAGAAAACAGAAGCACCAACCAGCTGGTCAAAGAGATCATCAATCCTCGGTAAAGGGTGCCTATTCTTCTTTGTCAGCTTGTTCAACTCTCGATAATCAACACATAGACGAAGCGAACCATCCGCCTTAGTAGTGAATACCACCGGAGCACCCCATTCAGAAATGCTTCGCCTAATAAAATTCTTCTCAAGCAACTCCTTGATTTGCTTACTGAGCTCCCTTCTTTCACGTGGGGCCATGTGCCTAACGGGCAATGATACTGGCTTGGCATTATCGACTAGATAAATGCGGAAATCTATCTCTCGTTTAGGGGGTAACCCCTTAACTTCTTCAAAGACATCAGGATAGTCTCGGACCACCCTTACAGAATGCAGATCATCGATGGACGAGTCAAGAGATTCAAGATAACATAACATGACGGGACCTCTAGGGTTACAAGAAATTTCTAGGGTATTACCGAGGCGAGTCATGAGCCTCACCACCCTATGCTCACAATCGAGGATGACTCCATAACTGGACAACCAATCCATGCCCAAGATCAACCCGTATCACGTGAATCCGAGAACATAATCATCACATGTGAATTCTACGGTCAAGATAGAAATCTTCAAATCCACACAAATCATAGATAGATGGGCGGAACCCCCAATTGGATTTGACACACTGACGGGATCCTCAACTAGACTAGTACTTAGGTGCAAACTTTCAACAAGATCAGAAGAAATAAAACTATGCGATGCGCTAGAATCAAATAAGGTGCGAACAGGATAATTAGAAATATAAACAAGACTTTCGACAGAAATACTACCTCGGTCCTGAGCTGGAGCAGTGCTGAGAGCATGCACTTGCCCTCCAGAAGGCCCTGCACGCGGATTCTGCCCTTGCTTCTTGGGGGCAATCCTTGCTAAAATGTCCCGTCTCTCCACAATGAAAGCATTCGCCCAACTTCCTCTTCTTCTTCCTACAGTCTTTAGCTATGTGCCCAACAATCCCACAGTAGTTGCATTTTCTTGGGCCCCTTGCCTTGGCCTTGTTGCCCTTATTGTTCTTGTTGTTCTGATTGCTCTGATTTCCTCCCCACTTGGAGTCTGTCTTCTTGGCTTGAGTCTCATTAGGCTTGACTTCTTTCTTGCCATGCTTATCGACTCCTTGAAGCAATGCCATGTCCACTAGGCCTTCAAAAGTGGCCCCCATGGGTATATGAGATAGGGCTAAACCTTGTAATGGCTCGTTCAACCCTCGTGCAAAGCGTAAAGCCTTCTTCTGGGGAGTATTAACCATGTCCAAACCGAATCGGGCGAGCTTGTTAAACTCATTCACATACTCCCTCACTGTCATGTCCCCTTGCTTCAAAGATATAAACTTCTCCAATTGCAGATTTTCCTCAGCTGATGATAGAAACTTAAGCCCAAACCTCGTCCTAAAGTCGGCCCAAGTCTCTATAGGTCTAGTAGCATTGGTGACCTCCCACCAATAAGCAGCTTCTTCTTTTAATAGCCATGCTGCTAATAAAATCTTTCTATGGTCTTCCACATCAAAGATAGCGAAAAGATCTTCGGTTTCTTCCAACCAATTTCGTGCCTCCACAAAAGTCTCTGTCCCTATGAAATTCTTGCCACCCATCGCCTTAAAGTCCTTGCAAACTTTTGCGAAATCCGCTTGTGGATTCTGAGGAGGGGTAGGAGGAACCTCAGTTACGGTGGGGGTAGTTGCTGGGCCCGCATCGTTGGCCCTAGCTTCCAAGTACCTCCGGAACCATCCGGGAATGGTCACTCCCTCGGGAAGGTTAAGATCGGCCATACTGAAAAAAGAAAAAGATAGATTCAGAACGAAGAAACGAAGGATAGTGCTAATGGCTTTTGGGGAATAGCCTTTTAAAATAACTAGACTTTTCTTGGAAAATACTTAATTAGTTTTGAAAATAGTTTTTCAAAAGGTAAGTTTTAAAAACACTTTTGCTCAAATCTCGTAAACCTTATGCTCTGATACCAAATGTAACACCCCACCTCTGTCAGGGTAACTCTTGCAAGCACACTAGCTTTGGAGGGGCGTTTAAACAAGGTAAACATGCATGCAGATATCACAAGGCAGAACATATAAGTAAAACAGAGTAGTAAAGCAGCGGATAAAACTAGCATTTCAAAACCATAGTCAAGTTACAATAAAGTGCTTGGTCATTATTTTCCAACAAACAATGTCTAGAGAAAAGCATAAACTGAAAAACTAAAATACATAAAGTACTATCCCCAAAGTGAAGTGATAAACCATAGCTAGCTCAATGTCCAAAACCGTACATGAGCAAATCCAGTAAGCAAGCTATAAAGATCCAAGCTAAGCTCCAATGTTTCCACCCTGAGGACATGGGGGGGGGGGAAACGGAAGAAAAGAGGCGAAAGAAAACAAGTCAGTCAAAAAGACTGGTAAGCCCTAACTACTATCAGTCCATGAACTAGTAAAGTTAACTGGCATGAGAATCTGAGATGAACATAAGGATAACAACATACTGGCATGATGATTAACTAACAAGATAGATAAAGGTGTCATCGCATAATCAAGGTTAAGTTTTGCACCACGGGTGTACTAGCATTCTAACATGTCAAGTAAAAACAAGAGTTGATCCCTTGGCCCAAGCTTGGCCCAATATCATGAGGTGACCTAAATCAAGGTCCAACTACACGGTCTAGTTGATCGGCTCCCTATAAGCCTAACTCGTCAAGTGTCGGTGTCATACGGCCCAAACATGAAATGTAGTTAAACTGCGCTAGGTCCACCCTAGGGTGTATCAAGCCCTAGGGTGTATCAAGCCCTAGGGTGTCAACATTGGACACAAATCAAGGTTGCACAGTCTAGATCTACTGGTACCCGTGCCTGATTTTCTAACTCCGGACTATGTGCACGACCATAGTCTGCCTGGACCCACACCGGCGTACCCACTCAGCCGTCGTTTTGGTCGCTTACATGTCAGCATAGTAATAGTGCCCCACCCTAGCCTAGTCCCTAGGGTATCATGATACTATCAAGAGGGTTACTGCTGAAAAGGACCATGCAACTAGGGTTTCTTAACGGGTTAAATGTGGTTAACCCGATCCAAACGTGGATTAAATTGGTTAAGTGTACCCAAGGTTCATGACTTAACCCCGATTAACCCATCAAGCCCAAATTGGTTAAGTATTAAGTGGACTATGACTTAACCCTAATCAGGAGGCATTAATTAACTTAATGTGCTTTAACCTCTCATATTAGACCTTTTTGTGGTTACTAGTTAAGCCGGGCGGGTCCGGGTAGCTTTACACCACAACTTGGTCTAACCTCAGGTTCGAGCACAAAATGACCAACTTCTCACATTGGGTCCTATTGTTTGTAGCCACTAGTTAAGCCGGGCGGGTCCGGGTAGTTTTATGCTACAAACTCAACCCAACCTCCAGTTGGCCACACTTATATTTTCTAAGTATCATGTCCATTATGTTTCCAAAACATAATTACAAGCTAACATATCACGTCATGTTATAAAAACCATGTTCATGTCATAATGTTACCCAACCCCAACGTTATCCCATCGTTTACATAATCGCAACAACGCATAAAGGATAAAATAGGGAACTTGGCATAATCATGACAAAAAGGTGTTGAAGCCACAAGTTTAACATGGTGGCATATGAAATGTACATATGTTCATATACTTGCATATTGCATTATTAGGCTTCAAAAGTATGCATAAAACCAAACTTAGCATATAAGTGATACATGGTGATAAATGACATGTAGAAGTTGCTAGAAGTTCGCATTTAGCCTCACATGCAAGTTATCATAAGGGATATGATAACTTCCATGTTGCCAAAATGCAACCTTTAATATAAAGCTTGAAGCTTTAAGCTCACAATCTCAAGTTTAACTTGCATAACATGATAACATGTGTATAATGATCAACCCAAACTTGCATAATATAGCAACATGTGTCATACATAATGATTGAACGAACTTGCATAACATAATGATCAACCAAACTTGCATATCATAATGATCAACCCAAACTTGCATCATTCATTTAACTTTATGGTTCAAAAAGAAAGTAGAAAAGGGCTTACAATGCTATGAAGACACAAATGAATATTTATTATAAAGATTGAGACGAAGCCCCTTATGCAATCACCAAAAAAAACCAAATATGAAATCTCCAAATGATAAAATCCTTGAGCCAAATAAAAACCCTTGCTTTGTAATAGAAATGTTGCAACTTGACTTGAATGCAAACTAAGAACACTCATACAAGCTTGAAAACACTTGTATGAACTCAAAATCTCTCATATAAATAAACTTAGAAATTTTAGCATGAGAGTGGAGGCCATGAGAGGAACAATTTTGGCATAGTTTAGTTGTAGAGTTGAATAATGATGATTTAGGCTAGGCTTAGGGGTCTTTTTATAGAAGATTAGGATAGTATTAGCCATAGGATTAACCCTAGATCCAATCCGAGCCATCAAATTACGTCACAAGCCTCCAAAACAGGTCCAAACAACCAAAATAGGTGCACCAGGCTGACCTAGCCGACCAGGGAGGTCGACCCCCAGGTCGACCCCTAGGTCGACTCTAGTGTCGACCTGGTTGAGGGGGAGGTCGACCCTAGTGTCGACCCCCCTATCGACCTGTCTGGGCGGGAGTTTTCCCGCCCAGTCTGTTTTGGCTGAATTTGAATTCTAAATTCAAATTTGAACTGTTTTTGAACTTGTAATTTTCTGAATACTTTGACGGGCCATAACTTGGTCATACGGACTCCGATTTTTGAAAACTCGGACTCTATTTCGCGTATTTTTCCGAGAAAAACGCAATGGCACAGCCCGTTTCCCTTGATTCAGATTTTACAGTTTCATTCTGCCTTGATTTATGTTATAACATGTTATTCAAAAATACGGGTTGTTACATTCTCCCCTCCTTAAAGGATTTCGTCCCCGAAATCTCCAAGTTAGGAAGACCGTATCCTACCATCCATCATCCATCTACTCAAAACATCATCCACGTGCAGTCATTGTCCTTAAAGGATTCTAAATGCTATATGAACATATGCAAAAAGGTGTGTGTATATGTACTTATCTAATGCAAAAATCAGGTGGTTACTGATTCAGTAAACCTCCTTAATGCAAAGTATGTTAGTGAAATGAGTCCATATGTATGCAAATTCCTAACATAACTTATAGTCTCTACATGAGTGCACATAACATTCATCCATATGCAACATCCACGTGATAGCATAACAAGTTTTATCCATGAATAAGTATAAGCACTCATGCATATGCAACATGAAAGTGTGTGAGCCGATCTTAGTGCCTAATGTGTATCATGCATCCACGAGTATCCACGTGCAAACACTTGCAACCACTTGCAACCATCAAGCATAACATGTTTCAAATACATGTTTCATCCAAAGGGTTTCTACCTAAGGTTCTCATGACAAGGTTAACGAGATAATAAGATAAACAGGATAAACACGGATAGCAAAAAGAAAGATATGCTACTTAGGAGAGGAAATTGAGAATGTACCCTCAAAAAGGAATGGATAAAGCCCACGCATCTTCTCCTCGGTTTCCCAAGTTGCATCTTCATCGGCTTCATTCCACTGAACTTTCTCCAATTTGACTTCCCGATTCCTTAGTTTCTTGATCTCTGTTCCCAAGATACGAATCGGAGCTCTCCTCAAGGTTGCCTCTTACTCTACCTCAATGTCTTCAAGAATGCTTGGTTCAACCACCTCAGCGGACTCATGTAGGCACTTTCGGAGATGCGAGACATGAAAGACATTATGCACTCCGGCTAGCTTCTCGGGCAATTCCACCTTATAGGCCATCTTTCCAATTCTCTCTATGATAGGGAAGGGTCCTACGAACCTTGGTGCCAGCTTCCCAACTGCTCCAAAACGTACCACATTACGCAAAGGAGAAACCTTCACGAAAACCATGTCTCCCACTTCGAATTCCAAATCTGCCCTTCGCTTGTCAGCATAGGATTTCTGTCTGTCTTAGGCCGCCTTCATCCGTCTTCGAATCAACTCTACCCTCTCGGATGTATCCCTAATCATATCGGGCCCAAGTATAAGCTCATCTGTCGTCTCCCACCAACAAGTTGGTGACTTGCACGGCCTTCCATACAAAGCTTCAAACGGTGCCATCCCTATGCTGGCTTGATAGCTATTATTATAAGCAAACTCTACAAGAGGAAGGTGGTCTTCCCAAGTACCACCGAAGTCGAGAACACAAAGCCTCGAGAGATCTTCTAGCACTCTATTCACCCTTTCGGTTTGGCCATCCGTCTGGGGGTGATAGGCTGTACTCAGATTCAATCGCGTGCCCATTGCTTCTTGCAAACTGTTCCAGAACAGGCTAGTGAAAATCGGGTCACGATCGCTAACTATGCCAGAAGGAACTCCATGCAACCGTACTATCTCTCGAAGATAAATAGATGCTAGCCATGATGCGGTCCTTTTTCTTTTTACTGGAATGAAGTGAGCACTCTTCGTATGTCTGTCAACTATGACCCATATGCTCGTGTTCCCTCTCCTTGACTTAGGCAATCCATCCACAAAATCCATAGAAATACTCTCCCACTTCCATTGCGGGACCTCCAATGGATGTAATAGCCCACCTGGTTTCTTTGACTCAGCTTTCACTTGTTGGCACACCATGCACTTTGAAACATATTCTGCCACATCCCTCTTCATTCCGGCCCAAAAGAAAATGCGCTTCATATCTCTATACATCTTATCTCCTCCCGGATGTATAGTCATCTTCGAGTGATGTGCTTCTTCAAGAACTTTATGCACCAAGTCTCCTACTTGTGGAATGCATAGCCTTCCATCACGCCTTAGCCAACCCTTGTCATCAATAGTATATCTAGCAAGGTGACTAGATGTCTCACCACGAATTAACTTGTCCATGACCTCGACTATCTGTGGATCTTCCTTCTGCGAAGCCCCAACTTGATCAAGAAGTGTGGGTCTAAGCTCAAGGGATGCTAATGAAAACGTTATCGACTCAACAGTCGTCGTGAAATCAAAGGTTGCCAAGAATTCTAAGTTCTTCACCTCAATGAACAAGGGGCTCAAAGTCAAACTCCTTCTGCTTAGTGCATCTGCCACAACATTAACCTTGCCAGGGGTATAAGCTATCTCGAAGTCATAAGAATCCAAGAATTCCATCCACCTTTGCTGCCTTAGATTCAGATCTTTTTGCGAGAACAGGTACTTGAGTGATTTGTGATCAGTATACAACTCAAACCTTTCGCCTAGAAGATAGTGGCGCCAGGATTTGAGTGCAAAGACGATCGCTGCTAACTCCAAATTATGAGTGGGATAGTTCTTCTCATGAACTTTAAGTTGCCTACCCCCATAACATATCACTCTTCCCTCTTGCATCAGAACAGCCCCTAACCCCGTGCCACATGCATCTGTGTACACGGTAAACATCTTACCACTATCGGGTAATGCCAAAACTGGAGCTGAGGTAAGGGCTCTTTTGAGCTTTTTAAAAGCAAGCTCACACTCCAAGTCCCATGCAAAGACTAAGTTCTTCTTCGTCAACTTAGTAAGAGGGGCCGAAATCTTAGCGAAGTCCCTGATGAACTTCCTATAGTAGCCCGCCAGACCGATAAAGCTTCATACTTCGGTTGCATTCCTAGGAGTCTTCCAGTCTTGAACCACAACCACTTTCGCGGGATCCACCGCTATGCCTTGCTTAGAAACTATATGTCCAAGAAACCGAACTTCCCTTCTCTAAAAATGACATTTGGAGAACTTGGCTTTCAACTGATGCGCTCTAAGCGTATCCATCACTTCCTTGAGATGTCTGGCATGTTCTTCCTCGTCCTTTGAGAAGATCAGAATATCATCCACGAAGACAACAACAAACTTGTTAAGGAACTCCCGGAACACCCTACTCATCAAGTCTACGAAGTAGGCGGGTGCATTAGTCAATCCGAATGGCATGACAAGCCATTCAAAGAATCCATCTGGAGTCCTAAACGCAGTTTTATCAATGCTATCCTCAGCTACTCTAAGCTGATGGAATCCGGTGGCTAGATCGAGCTGAGAGAAAACAGAAGCACCAACCAGCTGGTCAAAGAGATCATCAATCCTCGGTAAAGGGTGCCTATTCTTCTTTGTCAGCTTGTTCAACTCTCGATAATCAACACATAGACGAAGCGAACCATCCGCCTTAGTAGTGAATACCACCGGAGCACCCCATTCAGAAATGCTTCGCCTAATAAAATTCTTCTCAAGCAACTCCTTGATTTGCTTACTGAGCTCCCTTCTTTCACGTGGGGCCATGTGCCTAACGGGCAATGATACTGGCTTGGCATTATCGACTAGATAAATGCGGAAATCTATCTCTCGTTTAGGGGGTAACCCCTTAACTTCTTCAAAGACATCAGGATAGTCTCGGACCACCCTTACAGAATGTAGATCATCGATGGACGAGTCAAGAGATTCAAGATAACATAACATGACGGGACCTCTAGGGTTACAAGAAATTTCTAGGGTATTACCGAGGCGAGTCATGAGCCTCACCACCCTATGCTCACAATCGAGGATGACTCCATAACTGGACAACCAATCCATGCCCAAGATCAACCCGTATCACGTGAATCCGAGAACATAAGCATCACATGTGAATTCTACGGTCAAGATAGAAATCTTCAAATCCACACAAATCATAGATAGATGGGCGGAACCCCCAATTGGATTTGACACACTGACGGGATCCTCAACTAGACTAGTACTTAGGTGCAAACTTTCAACAAGATCAGAAGAAATAAAACTATGCGATGCGCTAGAATCAAATAAGGTGCGAACAGGATAATCAGAAATATAAACAAGACTTTCGACAGAAATACTACCTCGGTCCTGAGCTGGAGCAGTGCTGAGAGCATGCACTTGCCCTCCAGAAGGCCCTGCACGCTGATTCTGCCCTTGCTTCTTGGGGGCAATCCTTGCTAAAATGTCCCGTCTCTCCACAATGAAAGCATTCGCCCAACTTCCTTTTCTTCTTCCTACAGTCTTTAGCTATGTGCCCAACAATCCCACAGTAGTTGCATTTTCTTGGGTCCCTTGCCTTGGCCTTGTTTCCCTTGTTGTTCTTGTTGTTCTGATTGCTCTGATTTCCTCTCCACTTGGAGTCTGTCTTCTTGGCTTGAGTCTCATTAGGCTTGACTTCTTTCTTGCCATGCTTATCGACTCCTTGAAGCAATGCCATGTCCACTAGGCCTTCAAAAGTGGCCCCCATGGGTATATGAGATAGGGCTAAACCTTGTAATGGCTCGTTCAACCCTCGTGCAAAGCGTAAAGCCTTCTTCTGGGGAGTATTAACCGTGTCCAAACCGAATCGGGCGAGCTTGTTAAACTCATTCACATACTCCCTCACTGTCATGTCCCCTTGCTTCAAAGATATAAACTTCTCCAATTGCAGATTTGCCTCAGCTGATGACAGTAACTTAAGCCCAAACCTCGTCCTAAAGTCGGCCCAAGTCTCTATAGGTCTAGTAGCATTGGTGACCTCCCACCAATAAGAAGCTTCTTCTTTTAATAGCCATGTTGCTAATAAAATCTTTCTATGGTCTTCCACATCAAAGATAGCGAAAAGATCTTCGGTTTCTTTCAACCAATTTCGTGCCTCCACAAAAGTCTCTGTCCCTATGAAATTCTTGCCACCCATCGCCTTAAAGTCCTTGCAAACTTTTGCGAAATCCGCTTGTGGATTCTGAAGAGGGGAAGGAGGAACCTCAGTTACGGTGGGGGTAGTTGCTGGGCCCGCATCGTTGGCCCTAGCTTCCAAGTACCTCCGGAACCATCCGGGAATGGTCACTCCCTCGGGAAGGTTAAGATCGGCCATACTGAAAAAAGAAAAAGATAGATTCAGAACGAAGAAACGAAGGATAGTGCTAATGGCTTTTGGGGAATAGCCTTTTATAATAACTAGACTTTTCTTGGAAAATACTTAATTAGTTTTGAAAATAGTTTTTCAAAAGGTAAGTTTTAAAAACACTTTTGCTCAAATCTCGTAAACCTTATGCTCTGATACCAAATGTAACACCCCACCTCTGCCAGGGTAACTCTTGCAAGCACACTAGCTTTGGAGGGGCGTTTAAACAAGGTAAACATGCATGCAGATATCACAAGACAGAACATATAAGTAAAACAGAGTAGTAAAGCAGCGGATAAAACTAGCATTTCAAAACCATAGTCAAGTTACAATAAAGTGCTTGGTCATTATTTTCCAACAAACAAAGTCTAGAGCAAAGAATAAACTGAAAAACTGAAATACATAAAGTATTATCCCCAAAGTGAAGTGATAAACCATAGCTAGCTCAATGTCCAAAACCGTACATGAGCAAATCCAGTAAGCAAGCTATAAAGATCCAAGCTAAGCTCCAATGTTTCCACCCTGAGGACATGGGGGGGAACGGAAGAAAAGAGGTTGTCAGTCAAAAAGATTGGTAAGCCCTAACTACTATCAGTCCATGAACTAGTAAAGTTAACTGGCACGAGAAGATGAGATGAACATAAGGATAACAACATACTGGCATGATGATTAACTAACAAGATAGATAAAGGTGTCATCGCATAATCAAGGTTAAGTTTTGCACCACGGGTGTACTAGCATTCTAACATGTCAAGTAAAAACAAGAGTTGATCCCTTGGCCCAAGCTTGGCCCAATATCATGAGGTGACCTAAATCAAGGTCCAACTACACGGTCTAGTTGATCGGCTCCCTATAAGCCTAACTCGTCAAGTGTCGGTGTCATACGGCCCAAACATGAAATGTAGTTAAACTGCGCTAGGTCCACCCTAGGGTGTATCAAGCCCTAGGGTTTCAACCTCGGACACAAATCAAGGATGCACAGTCTAGATCTACTGGTACCCGTGCCTGATTTTCCAACTCCGGACTATGTGCACGACCATAGTCCGCCTGGACCCACACAGGCGTACCCACTCAGCCGTCGTTTTGGTCGCTTACATGTCAGCCCAGTAATCGTGCCCCACCCTAGCCTAGTCCCCAGGGTACCATGATACTATCAAGAGGGTTACTGCTGAAAAGGACCACGCAACTAGGGTTTCTTAACGGGTTAAATGTGGTTAACCTGATCCAAACGTGGATTAAATTGGTTAAGTGTACCCAAGGTTCATGACTTAACCCCGATTAACCCATCAAGCCCAAATTGGTTAAGTATTAAGTGGACCATGACTTAACCCTAATCAGGAGGCATTAATTAACTTAATGTGCTTTAACCTCTCACATTAGACCTTGTTGTGGTTACTAGTTAAGCCGGGCGGGTCCGGGTAGCTTTACACCACAACTTGGTCTAACCTCGGGTTCGAGCACAACATGACCAACTTCTCACATTGGGTCCTATTGTTTGTAGCCACTAGTTAAGCCGGGCGGGTCCGGGTAGTTTTATGCTACAAACTCAACCCAACCTCCAGTTGGCCACACTTATATTTTCTAAGTGTCATGTCCATTATGTTTCCAAAACATAATTACAAGCTAACATATCACGTCATGTCATAAAAACCATGTTCATGTCATAATGTTACCCAACCCCAACGTAATCCCATCGTTTACATAATCGCAACAACGCATAAAGGATAAAATAGGGAACTTGGCATAATCATGACAAAAAGGTGTTGAAGCCACAAGTTTAACATGGTGGCATATGAAATGTACATATGTTCATATACTTGCATATTGCATTATTAGGCTTCAAAAGTATGCATAAAACCAAACTTAGCATATAAGTGATACATGGTGATAAATGACATGCAGAAGTTGCTAGAAGTTCGCATTTAGCCTCACATGCAAGTTATCATAAGTAATATGATAACTTCCATGTTGCCAAAATGCAACCTTTAATGTAAAGCTTTAAGCTCACAATCTCAAGTTTAACTTGCATAACATGATAACATGTGTATAATGATCAACCCAAACTTGCATAACATAGCAACATGTGTCATACATAATGATTGAACGAACTTGCATAACATAATGATCAACCAAACTTGCATATCATAATGATCAACCCAAACTTGCATCATTCATTTAACTTTATGGTTCAAAAAGAAAGTAGAAAAGGGCTTACAATGCTATGAAGACACAAATGAATATTTATTATAAAGATTAAGACGAAGCCCCTTATGCAATCACCAAAAAAAAACCAAATATGAAAGCTCCAAATGATAAAATCCTTGAGCCAAATAAAAATCCTTTCTTTGTAATAGAAATGTTGCAACTTGACTTGAATGCAAACTAAGAACACTCATACAAGCTTGAAAACACTTGTATGAACTCAAAATCTCTCATATAAATAAACTTAGAAATTTTAGCATGAGAGTGGAGGCCATGAGAGGAACAATTTTGGCATAGTTTAGTTGTAGAGTTGAATAATGATGATTTAGGCTAGGCTTAGGGGTCTTTTTATAGAAGATTAGGATAGTGTTAGCCATAGGATTAACCCTAGATCCAATCCGAGCCATCAAATTACGTCACAAGCCTCCAAAACAGGTCCAAACAGCCAAAATAGGTGCACCAGGCCGACCTGGCCGACCAGGGAGGTCGACCCCCAGGTCGACTCTAGTGTCGACCTGTTTGGGGGGGAGGTCGACCCTAGTGTCGACCCCCCTGTCGACCTGTCTGGGCAGGAGTTTTCCCGCCCAGTCTGTTTTGGCTGAATTTGAATTCTAAATTCAAATTTGAACTGTTTTTGAACTTGTAATTTTCTGAAAACTTTGACGGGCCATAACTTGGTCATACGGACTCCGATTTTTGAAAACTCGGACTCTATTTCGCGTATTTTTCCGAGACGAACGCAATGGCACAGCCCGTTTCCCTTGATTCAGATTTTATAGTTTAATTCTGCCTTGATTTATGTTATAACATGTTATTCAAAAATACGGGTTGTTACACGTTCTATTCAGGCCACTATATTATATATATAATATATATAATATATACTTTGTTGATTTCCTTTTAAAACATATTTTATAAATCGTTTTAAATTCGTTTTTGAAACGATTTCAACTTCATTTTCAAATTCAAATCAAGTTTGAATTTTTCACTATAAATTCATTTCAAATTGATTTCAATTCAAATTGATTTCTAATTCAATTTCAGTTCGTTTTCAATTCAATTCAATTTCAATTCTAATTCATTTCTATTCAATTTCAATTCAAATTCATTTCTATTCAATTTCAATTCGAATTCATTTCTATTCAATTTCAATTCGAATTCATTTCTATTCAATTTCAATTCGAATTCAATTCTATTCAATTTCAATTCGAATTCGTTTCTATTCAATTTCAATTCCAATTCATTTCTTTTCAAAATATCAGATTTTGAAATCACTTTCATATTCATTATAAAATGAATAAAATCGATATAAACATCGTTCACGTCAAAATGGCGTCAATCTAATCAACACGGCTTCATATATTTCTATTTTCAAATATTCTATTTCAAATATTTCTTTTTCAAATATTTCTATTCAAATATTTTATTCAAATAGTTCTCTTCAAATATTCTATTTCAAAACTGGAATGAGGCCCAATCAATTACCATAGATTTTATTTCTATGGACTTCCATACAACGCATGTATATATCAACAACGACAAATAATCAACCATCATCCAAAGTGCATTCTACACTGTATAAGCATCAAATATAAATATTCAATGCTTATAACAGTCTGTCAATCAATCGATTGACATACAACTAATTATTGGGATTAGTGTATGTCATCTATCATCCCAATACCCGTGTGGGGTTTCAAACAATCAAACACATATTTTATTTGTGCAGTTGGACGATGTGTAAAATTTATCGTCCCAATCAATATCAGCCAAATGTGTGTGTATAAACAAATCGTTCGATTTGTTTATATTTATTTCATTTTAAATACACGTTAAAAATTCTATTTTTAACTATAAAATATTTTTTTCCACTATAAAATATTTTATTTCATTTCACATCACATCACACAATCAACTACACATCAAAATCAAACAAACAAGCATACAAGCTGTCCATGGTCTGTGGACGACGGGTGTCGGGTGCTACTAAACACCGTCTGCATCCTAGTATATATTTCAACTAGAAATAAAATTAAAAAGTGAGAAGTTCTCACCGAATAGCTAAACCAAACACCATGACTCTTCATATGTAGAAGTCATCGTTGTTCTCGCCTTTTGTCACTTTCATTGCCCGTAGGCACTACATATATAAAAATCACATTTTTACTTCGTTATTCAATATATAAAAATCGAATTTTTACTTTGCCATACAATATATAAAAATCGAATTTTTACTATCATCGCCATAAAAATCACTTTTCTATTTCAACGTATATATAATAAAAATCAGATTTTTATTTCGCTACATATACAAAGATCGTATTTTTATATTCTTACTTATATAAAAACTATATTTCTAACTTACTACTTGAATAAAAATTATATTTTTAGCCTTCCAATCATATAAAAATTATATTTTGAACCTTCATATCTTATAAAAATTATATTTTGAACCTTCCTATCTTATAAAAATTATATTTTGAACCTTCCTATCTTATAAAAATTAAAATTTAAACCTTCCTATCTTATAAAAATTATATTTTGAACCTTCCTATCTTATAATATTTTCAATGGTTTAAAATAAAATCGGATCTATATATAATAAATAATAAAAATGAGTAAATAGGACTTACTGTATATATTTTTTTCAGCGAGGAGGGGGGTTCTTGGCGTCGGAATTAGTAAGTGGAGGGGAAAGCAGGGATGACCGGCGGCTCTGACAGGGGGGCGCGCTCGGTCTTCGATCCACGGGGAGGGGGGTTTTGCGGTGGGTTCAGGGGAAGGGCGCGAGGTGGAGAAGGAGAGGGGGAGGAGGAAGGAAGAAGAAGGGCGGCGGCAGGGGTGATGAACGGCGGTGGAGGAGGCGAGGTGGGTGGTGGCTGGTAGGCGACACGATTTGTTGTTTTTTCTTCTTTTTCACTTTGAAAACTGACGGGAAGATAAGGAGAAAAAGGGGAAGAGAGAATAGAGGAGTTGACTAAGTTTATAAATATATATTTAATTTAATTAAACCCCATAAAGTTACTTTTTCATTTAAACTCGAAATCAAACCCACCGACTGTTGCCCCTAGCTAATTACCCCCATCCCGAACACAATGGGATATGTATCGTAAGCTGATTCGATCGTTTCGATATGTTTTCGTCAAAATTAAAATATAACTCTATATATTCTATTTTAAACGTACATTTCAATTTACCGGGGTCACATACGGACTCTAAAAATTCCTGAAAAATATTTTCTAACTTCATATTGGCGATACGGTCCTAACAAAACTAGTTTTGTCGAATTCTGAGACCGTTTGAAAAATAGCCATTTTCCAGTCGATTAAAATCAACTGAAACTGGTCAAACGCGTTTTCCTTCGCCACGCTCACATATTGATTCGAAAAATTACGAAAATTGAAACCAAGCAATAACTTGACATCACGGATCCAACAAAAGTGGTCTCGTTGAAATCCGAGGTCGTTTGCAAAATTCCCATTTTTAAGGGCTTGAATACCATAGCGACTATTCAGAATTTTCAACGGGACATATCTTTTGATCCTTGCTATGAAATTTTGATTCTTCGGTTCGTTGGAAAGACATTCTCAAATAGATTCTAATATTTTTGGTTTCACAAAAATTCGGTTTATTTTGCTCCCGGTACATTCATTTGAAATTTGAAATCGAATTATCGAACTACCGCACCATTTTCAATTCCTTTTATAATTTAAAATAAATATTTATATTCTAACGACGATCTATATAATATATACGTTCGAAGTCTATTCAAAATAAATTTCTCGTTGATATTATTAAAATAATTCAATTTAAATAATCAAAATTCACTAAAATTGCCAAAATAAAATTTTTAAATTGGCCCAGATTTCTGGTTTATAACAACAAATATTTATTTATAATTATAAAAGGAATTGAAAATGGCGCGGTAGTTAGAAAATTCGATTTCAAAGTTCAAATGAATGTGCAGGATTCAAAATAAACCGGATTTTGGCAAAACCAAAAATATTAGAATCTGTTAGAGAATATCTTTCCAACAAATCCGAAAAATTGAAATTTCATAGCGGGGATTAAAAGTTATGCCCAGTTGAAATTTCAGAATAGTTGCTATGGAATTCTGGCCCTTAAAAATGGAAATTTTGCAAACGACCTCGGTTTTCGACGAAACCACTTTTGTTGGATCAGTGATGTCAAGTTATTGCTAGGTTTCAAAATTCATAATTTTTCGAATCAATATGTGAGTGTGGCGAAGTAAAACGTGTTTGAACGGTTTCAGTCAATTTCGATCGACCAGATAATGGCCACTTTTCAAACGATCTCAGAATTTGACAAAACTAGTTTTGTTAGGACCGTATCATCAATACAAAGCTAGAAAATATATTTCGGGAACTTTTCGAGTTTGTTTGTAACCCCAGTAAATTGAAATGTGCGTTAAAATTCAATATATAGATTTAAATTTAAATAAAAACTGATCGAAACGATCGAACCAGCTTACGATACATATCCCATTGTGTTCCGAATTGGGGTAATTAGCTATGGACGACAGGCGGTGGGTCTCGTTTCGAGGTCAAAATAAAAAGGTACCTTTTTGAAATTAAATTAAATTAAAAAAAACCTCTCTCTCCCTTTCCCCTTTATCTCAGGTCAACACCCCCCGTTCTTCAAAAAAATCAATTCAGAGAAAAAAAACATCGCGCCCTAACACGATGGCCACTTCCATTGTGTTCGGAATGGGGGTAATTAGCTGTAGACGGCAGGTGGTGGGTCTCGTTTCGAGGTCAAAATAAAAATGTACCTTTTTGAAATTAAATTAAATTAAAAAACCTCTCTCTCCCTTCCCCCTTTATCTTAGGTCAACACCCCCCCCCTCCGTTCTTAAAAAAAAATCAATTTAGAGAAAAAAAACCATCGCGCCCAAGCGATGGCCACTTCCACCGCCGCCAAGGCGGGCGCAACCGCTTCCGACCCCCCCATCTCCTTCCCTCTCCCCTCTTCTTCTCTTCGACCTCCACCTCCTCCGCCTTCTTCCCGATTTCCCCCTCACCCCTGACACGTGCGAACCCCTCACACCCATTAGGCCTTGCCATCACCCGCCACCTCCGGCAACACCCTCCACCGCAACCCCCTAAGCCCAAATCCGACAGTGTCCCCTTCTCCATTAAAAAGAAATGAGTTTCTACAATAAGAAGGTGCGTTTTATTTCTGTTTTTAATTGAGATATTAGCGTAAATAAAAATCAGTTTTATTTCTATGTATTAACGAGGAAAATTTTGAACTTTATATATAATTTGAGAACAAAGGTCGGATTTTTATATAGCTAATCACAAAGAAAAGGTCAGATTTTTATATGGTTAATCACATAGAAAAGGTCGGATTTTTATATAGTTAATCACATAGAAAAGGTCAGATTTTTATATAATTAATCACATAGAAAAGGTCGGATCTTTATATAGCTAATGAAATAAAAATACGATTTTTTAACTATGTGAAGATATGATTTTTATCTAGGTGGAGTTGAACTAAAAAAATGTAGTCTTCATATATATAGTAGCGTTTTAAAAATATGTTTTTTATATAGTAGAGGTTATAAAATTATGATTTTTATAAGTTAGAGAATATAAAAATATGATTTTTATATATGTAGCATAATAAAAATGTAATTTTTGTTATATGAGAAGTGAAATAAAAATATAATCTTGATATAGGAAGTTGCATTGTTAAAAATGTAATTTTTAACATATATCGCGTGAAACAGATCTCGTTGGAGACACGATGAAGATTTCCTGCATATGAAGAGTCACGGTGAGTTGGTTTAGCTAGTAGGTGAGAACTCCTCACTTTTAATATGTTTTCTAGTTAAAATATATACTAGGATGCAGACGGTGCTTAGCAGCACCCGACACCGGTTGTCCACAGACCATGGACGACTTGTGTGATTGTTTGTGTTGTGAAAATTGACTGTTGGTTGTGAAATAAAATATATATTCATGTGTTGAAATAAAATATATATTCATGTGTTGAAATAAAATATATATTCATGTATTGAAATAAAATATATATTCATGTGTTGAAATAAAATATGTATTCATTTACAAATCGAACGATTTGTTTATATACACCGATTTGACTGATACTGATTGGGACGATAAATTTTACACATCGCTCAACTGCACAAATTAAATCTGTGTTTGATTGTTTGAAACCCCACACGGGTGTTGGGATGAGATTGGACATACACTAATCCCAATAATTAGCTGTATGTCGATCGATTGATTAACAGGCTGTTATAAGCGTTGAAAATTTATATTTGATGCTTATACGGTGTAGAATGCACTCTGGATAATGGTTGATTATTTATCGTTGCTATTATATACATGTGTTGTAGGGAATCCATATAATTAACGTTATATGGTAATTGATTGGGCCTCATTCCAATTTGGAAAATAAGGAATATTATAAAAATAAATTCATGTGTTGAATAATATAAATTCATGTGTTGAATAGAAAAAATTCATGTGCTGAATAAAATAAATTCATGTGTCGAATAGAATAAATTCATGTGTTGAATAATATAAATTCATGTGTTGAACAGAATAAATTCTTGTGTTGAATAATATAAATTCATGTGTTGAATAGAATAAATTCATGTGTTGAATAATATAAATTCATGTGTTGAATAGAATAAATTCATGTGTTGAATAATATAAATTCATGTGTTGAATAGAAATAAATTCATGTGTTGAATAGAAATAAATTCATGTTTTGAATAGAAATAAATTCATGTGTCGAATAGAATAAAAATTCATGTGTTGAGTAGAATAAAAATTCATGTGTTGAATAATATAAATTCATGTGTGGAATAATATAAATTCATGTGTTGAATAGAAATAAATTCATGTGTTGAATAGAAATAAATTCATGTGTTGAATAAAATAAAAATTCATGCGTTGAATAGAATAAAAATTAATGTGTTGAATAATATAAATTCATGTGTTGAATATAATAAATATTCATGTGTTGAATAAAATAAACATTCATGTGTTGAATAGATTAAACATTCATGTGTTGAATAAAAAGCCGTGTTGATTAGATTGACGCCATTTTGACGTGAATGATATTTATATCGATTTTATTCATTTTTATAATTAATATAGAAAAGAAAGTGATTTCAAAATATAACGTTTTGAAAATATTATCATTTGTATATCGATGATGTGGAATATTCAATTTTGATTAGAAATTGAATATGAAGTTGAAATCGTTTCAAAATCGAATTTAAAACGATTTATAAAATACGTTTTGAAAGGAAATCGACGAAATTTAATATATATATATATATATATATATATTATATATAATGGCCTGAATAGAATGCGCCGCACCGTGGCAGTTCGCGAATTTCGACCATTTACTTCGAATGGACGTTACGGGAGATCTGACCATCGGATTCTCCTAAAACCGGAACCGTTGGGTTCGTATCGAAAAGAGCTTTCTAAGACTTTTAGAGATCAAAAATCTAACGGCTGGATTTGGAATTATGTCTAGATCAAATTTGGAAAAGGTCGCTGTAAGTGCAGTTCGATGGCCGTTGATGGAATTCGACTGTACGGGCCTTGATAAAATTATTAAAAATAGTAAATATTTGTGTAAAATCATAAGAAATGACTTGTGAAGAATTGAGATGAAAAATTCCAAATTTGAAAAGATAAAAATAGATTTTTATCGAAATGAACTAGTTTTGAACTAGAATAATAATTTATTTATTTTTAAATAAATAAATTGGATTTGAAAGGGTTTTAAAAGTAACCAGAATTTCCAATAATCGAATTGGAATGGGTTTGAATCGAGATTGTCTTTGGAATATTTCGATGTTGGATTTCATGATTATACAGATATTTTTATGGAAATTTGGAAGATATATTTATATCGTTATTTCCAATACGATATTTGTTGGTCGTAGAATTTGATATTGAATATAAGCCGATATATTTTCTATTCAGAGCCTTGTATTTAATATCAATGTGATTTGGGTTTGTCGTGAATGGTGTCTTTATAACACTGTTCTTAAACCCAGTTGAGAAAAAGGTTAAATCTTTTTATTTAGATTTAATGAAATGTACCAATTAAATGGTATTTAATTGGAAATGAATAGAATGTGATTTTGGGTTTATCGTGAACCGTGTTTTAAATGACATTGGTTCTTTAACCCAGTTAAAGACAGGATATGGTTTCCCAAGTTAAACAATCATTGATATGATTTTTGGGCAGATTAAAACTAAGTGGAGTTTTAATGAATCTTTAATTATATTGAAATGATCGAGAATGAAGTATCAACAGTTTTGCTCCAAGCGATAGTTAAATCTTTAATTAGATTTGAACGTGAAATGGTAATTGAATTTACCGATAACACCATGGTGTTAGATATGAAGTATGACCAATTTTACTTCATGGGATGAATAGGTTGGGATTGGGAAATAAAATAAATGATTACTGCGGTGTGGTTCGCTAATCCCGACTAGTTTGAATTGATAGTCAAAGGAAGATTAAAGAATAAATTTAAAGAATTTATCTTTGATAAAATTAATGGGAACCTTTCCCAAAGTCTAAGAATATTTGAATAAAAGAATATTCTGAATTGGAATGAGGCATATGTTGTGTTTGTGTAACACTTATTTATTATATACGCGCGTTATTCAGAAAGACCGGGTTTATCCCATTCTGAATAACTGATTCGACATGGGGTCGAGGATGAAGACGGTGGTTGAAGACCGGAGGTCTTCACATAATTTGGGTGATTACTGATGATCTTGATTGGGATGTACACCCAAGAGGAGGGAATCAGTTGGTGATCGTACAGACGTACTTGGAGATCGATGGATATGCGAGGTACAAAGTGCCTCCGGTTTTGTTCAAAACCAGAACAAATTGTAAATGGACCGTATGTCTGACATTGGATTTTATTCTGTGTGATTGATTTCTATTAAATATATATCTGTTTGGCGGAGGAGAATTTATTCTCTTGCTTAACGCCCTTCTCTGGGACATACGAGCTCAGGGGTTATATATTAATGGATATCAATCGCATGGAGTGAATTGCCTGTGTGGCATGCCTAAGTGGCATGCCTAAGTGGAAAATGATCAAGGCTTTTGTTGTAAAGCAGAGTCTTATGGTTGATGATCAAAGCACGACCTATGTGGCATAGCTTGGTGTAGCGTTGATTCGCAAGCCTCACATCCCGGTGTGAACCAGAAACGGGAGAAGGATCCAGGGAGGGCATGCGTTTCTTTCTAGCTAGGGTGGTGTCAGAGACCTACCAGCCCTGACATTTATATTATTTTCACCTGTGTGGTTGTTGCTGTTGCGAGGCGCCTCGGATATATCAGTGACTATGTGGAGCCGATGGAGCCATTGGGCTCATTTACGCCCCAAAGGGCGGGGAAACGCAGTGTTCAGGCATTTTAATCCACATCGGTGGACCGACCCTGTGGCTCGTAAGGCTTGACAGAGTAATTGCCTGAGGCTCGGGCTAGAGAGTCTCGAATTCGGTAGAGGACTATCTTTTGCCTCGGTTCACAGATGGAAACCCAACTTCCAATACGTGACTTTGCGGTTTTGATTATATACCTATATATGGCGACATAGTGGTATGGAGCACTTATGTCGTTTATGATTGATAATTATGATTGAAATTGTTTTGATACTATACACTTATAGTAATAATAAAACGTGAAATTTAGCGTATCAAGCATTCTTTGGCGATTATAAGGTAAAAAACCCTATCCTTCGGCTTGTGTTGCATTGTGTGATGGGACCAGGGTCTTATAATAGCTTCATTGTTCTTTATTTAGCATTGCGCTGTTGTATTATGCATTGGTATTCTTGGGAGGAAACCCGTTCTGTGTTATACGGCGTGGTCCCTTGATTTATTTAACTTTAAAATAAAGATTAATAACTGTTTTAGTTCTCACACCAGTCACATGACTGAACTGGAGTTTATTGTTTTAACCTAAACTCTAGGTTCCCCTATTTCCGCACGGGCAGCTAGTAGTTTTGGTTTTGCAGATTTATATTCACAGGAACCTGGTTTACAGTTGGAATGATATGCGGAAAGCTCTTTATCCGTATATCTCTTTCAGTTGTGTTTTGTATTGTTTTTCTGCTGCGATGTATTTAAATGTAATTTAAATCTCTGATATTTTCTGTGTAATATTTATTCATGCTCTGTATATTCTTGTATTCTGATGTAATTGTTGTTATAAACAATGAAATGTTCTTCTATTTGTGTTCCGATGTGGCTTGTCCTCAATTCAATCCGTGCTTTCCTTACCGGGGAAGTTCGGGTCGTAACAGCTTGGTATCAGAGTGTTGGTTTACAGAGCTCGGAGAACAAGGCACATTAGAACCAAACGAAAGAATTCATCAGAAATTGGATTAGTAATATCCAATGAGAATGACTCGTTATAGATGGGATCAGTAGTATCCTAGAACGAGTGTAAAGAGTGATATTTTGAAAATAAAATTGAAAACAAATTTTGTTTTGAAAATTTAAATCACTTATTCATATTTGATTATTTATTTTATATTGAATTTAGACAATCCAGTATATAAAGATTTTGCATATACGCCTTGCAAACGTGTATTCGAAGTTTTAATATACTAGATAGATATAGAATCACACTCTAGTCGCCTGTGGATGTTCTGATGGTGGTTCGAAACATCATCAGAATTTATTTTCGAGTGACGAAGGTGGGATTTCTATATATTTCCAATTGACTGGTGTGAGAACCAAAATTAGATAGGGCTTATTGTTGTGATTTGGCATCAAAAATGTGATTTTGACTATGTATCAAAGTTATGAATTTAAAAAGATAATCAACTAACTGATTGCTGATTGTGTTGTTTGATTACTGGATGATTTATTAAATTTGATCCTTTAGCCAAATTGAACCAAATAGTGATTTGTATTGAAAATTTGTCGCATTTGCATACATATACATGTACTTACATTGAACAGGTCATAGCAAGGAGGCTAGAGCAGAAGAATAAAATTGTTTGCCCGACAAATAGGTACATGTTTATTAATTTATTGGGTTTTGGATGATTTTATGAGCCGATTGGCTAGCCGCTTGGTTGTTTCTTTTTCTTTTTGGATTGATGAGGGCTATGGGAGGCTATTTGAAATATCCCAAAATCCCCGGTGCAGGGGAGATTATGGCGCATTTTTTCGAAAATTTAAGGTGTTAGCCAAATTTTTGAAAAATTTGAAAAGTTCTTAGAAACTGAAAAGTTGAAGAACTTAAGCCGTAATGAAAATAATGAAAGTTGAGTTGATTTGTTAAACAAATTTCGGCTTCGTTCCTTTTCAGGGACGAAAAGTTTAAGTGCGAGAGATTGTAATAACCCAGAAATCTGAGCCAATTTAAAATTTTTATTTTGGCAATTTTAGCGAATTTTGAATATTAAAAATGATATATTTTAAATAATTACGACAAGAAATTTATTTTGAATAGAATTAGAACGTATATATTTATATAGATCGACGTTAGAATATAAATATTTATTTATAATTATAAAAGGAATTGAAAATGGTGCGGTAGTTTGAAAATTCGATTTCAAAGTTCAAATGAATGTGCAGGATTCAAAATATTCCGGATTTTGGCGAAACCAAAAATATTAGAATCTGTTAGAGAATATCTTTCCAACGAATCCAAAAAATTGAAATTTCATAGCGGAGATAAAAAGTTAAGCCCAGTTGAAATTTCAGAATAGTCGCTATGGAATTCTGGCCCTTAAAAATGGAAATTTTGCAAACGACCTCGGTTTTCGACGAAACCACTTTTGTTAGATCCATGATATCAAGTGATTGCTAGGTTTTAAATTCATATTTTTTCGAATCAATATGTGAGCGTGGCGAAGTAAAACGTGTTTGAACGGATTTAGTCAATTTCGATCGACCAGAAAATGGCCACTTTTCAAACGGTCTCAGAATTTGACAAAACTAGTTTTGTTAGGACAGTATCGTCAATACTAAGCTAGAAAATATTTTTTGGGAACTTTTTGAGTTAGTATGTGACCCCAGTAAATTGAAATGTGCGTTCAAATTCAATATATAGATTTAAATTTAAACAAAAACTGATCGAAATGATCGAACCAGCTTACGATACATATCCCATTGTGTTCCGAATTGGGGTAATTAGCTATGGACGACAGGCGGTGGGTCTCGTTTCGAGGTCAAAATAAAAAGGTACCTTTTTGAAATTAAATTAAATTAAAAAAAACCTCTCTCTCCCTTTCCCCTTTATCTCAGGTCAACACCCCCCGTTCTTCAAAAAAATCAATTCAGAGAAAAAAAAAACATCGCGCCCTAACATGATGGCCACTTCCACTGCCGCCAAGGCGGGCGCAACCGCCTCCGACCCCTCCATCTCCTTCCCTCTCCCCTCTTCTTCTCCTCACCTCCACCTCCTCCGCCTTCTTCCCGATTTCCCCCTCCCCCTGACGCGTGCAAACCCCTCACACCCCCTTGGCCTCGCCACCACCCGCCACCTCCGGCAACACCCTCCACCGCAACCCCCTGAGCCCAAATCCGACGGTGTCCCCTTCTCCATTAAAAAGAAATGAGTTTCTACAATAAAAAGGTGCGTTTTATTTCTGTTTTTATTTAATATAATTAGAGTAAATAAAAATCAGTTTTATTTCTATGTATTAGCGAGGAAAAATTTGAACTTTATATATAATTTGAGAACAAAGGTCGGATTTTTATATAGTTGATCACATCGAACAGGTCGGATTTTTATATAGTTAATCACATAGAAAATGTCGGATTTTTATATAGTTAATCACATAGAAAAGGTCGGATTTTTATATAATTAATCACATAGATAAGGTCGGATCTTTATATAGCTAATGAAATAAAAATACGATTTTTTAACTATGTGAAGATATGATTTTTATCTAGGTGGAGTTGAACTAAAAAAATGTTATCTTCATATATATAGTAGCATTTTAAAAATATGATTTTTATATAGTAGAGATTGTAAAAATATAATTTTTATAAGTTAGAGAATATAAAAATATGATTTTTATATATGTAGCATAATAAAAATATAATTTTTATCATATGAGAAGTGAAATAAAAATATAATCTTGATATAGGAAGTAGCGTTGTTAAAAATATAATTTTTAACATATACCGCATGAAACAGATCTCGTTGGAGACACGATGAAGATTTCCTGCATATGAAGAGTCGCGGTGAATTGGTTTAGCTAGTAGGTGAGAACTCCTCACTTTTAATATGTTTTCTAGTTAAAATATATATTAGGATGCAGACAGTGCTTAGCAGCACCCGACACCGGTTGTCCATAGACCATGGACAACTTGTGTGATTGTTTGTGTTGTGAAAATTGACTGTTGGTTGTGAAATAAAATATATATTCATGTGTTGAAATAAAATATATATTCATGTGTTGAAATAAAATATATATTCATGTGTTGAAATAAAATATATATTCATTTACAAATCGAACGATTTGTTTATGCACACCGATTTGACTGATATTGATTAGGACGATAAATTTTACACATTGCCCAACTGCATAAATTAAATCTGTGTTTGATTGTTTGAAACCCCACATGGGTGTTGGGATGAGATTGGACATACACTAATCCCAATAATTAGTTGTATGCCGATCGATTGATTGACAGGTTGTTATAAGCGTTGAATATTTATATTTGATGCTTATACAGTGTAGAATGCACTCTGGATGATGGTTGATGATTTATCGTTACTATTATATACATGTGTTGTAGGGAATCCATATAATTAACGTTATATGGTAATTGATTGGGCCTCATTCCAATTTGGAAAATAAGGAATATTATAAAAATAAATTCATGTGTTGAATAATATAAATTCATGTGTTGAATAGAAAAAATTCATGTGTTGAATAATATAAATTCATGTGTTGAATAATATAAATTCATTTGTTGAATAGAATAAATTCATGTGTTGAATAATATAAATTCATGTGTTGAATAGAATAAATTCATGTGTTGAATAATATAAATTCATGTGTTGAATAGAATAAATTCATGTGTTGAATAATATAAATTCATGTGTTGAATAGAAATAAATTCATGTGCTGAATAGAATAAAAATTCATGTGTTGAATAGAATAAAAATTCATGTGTTGAATAATATAAATTCATGTGTTGGATAATATAAATTCATGTGTTGAATAGAAATAAATTAATGTGTTGAATAGAAATAAATTCATGTGTTGAATAGAAACAAATTCATGTGTTGAATAGAATATAAATTCATTTGTTGAATAGAATAAAAATTCATGTGTTGAATAATATAAATTCATGTGTTGAATAGAATAAATATTCATATGTTGAATAGAATAAATATTCATGTGTTGAATAGAATAAACATTCATGTGTTGAATAAAAGCCGTGTTGATTAGATTGACGCCATTTTGAGGTGAACGATATTTATATCGATTTTATTCATTTTTATAATGAATATAGAAAAGAAAGTGATTTCAAAATATATTGTTTTGAAAATATTATCATTTGTATATCGATGATGTGGAATATTCAATTTTGATTAGAAATTGAATATGAAGTTGAAATCGTTTCGAAAACGAATTTAAAACGATTTATAAAATATGTTTTGAAAGGAAATCGACGAAATATATATTATATATATAATGGCCTGAATAGAACGCGCCGCGCCGCGGCAGTTCGCGAATTTCGACCATTGACTTTGAATGGACGTTACGGGAGATCCGACCGTCGGATTCTCCTAAAACCGGAACCGTTGGGTTCGTATCGAAAAGAGCTTTCTAACGAATATTAGAGATTTGAAATCTAGCAGTTAGATTTGGAATTATCTCCAGATCAAATTTGGAAAAGGTCGTTGTAAGTGCAGTTCGATGGCAGTTGTTGGAATTCGACTGTACGGGCCTTGATAAAATTATTAAAAATAGCAATAACTTGTGTAAAATCATAAGAAATGATTTGTGAAGAATTGAGATGAAAAATTCCAAATTTGAAAAGATAAAAATAGATTTTTATCGAAATGAACTAGTTTTGAACTAGAATAATAATTTATTTATTTTTAAATAAATAAATTGGATTTGAAAGGTTTTTAAAAGTAACCAGAATTTCCAGTAATCGAATTGGAATGGGTTTGAATCGAGATTGTCTTTGGAATATTTCGATGTTGGATTTCGTGATTATACAGTTATTGTTATGGAAATTTTAAAGATATATTTATATCTTTATTTCCAATACGATATTTGTTGGTCATAGAATTTGATATTGAATATAAGCCGATATATTTTCTATTTAGAGCCTTGTATTTAATATCAAATGTGATTTGGGTTTGTCGTGAATGGTGTCTTCATTAACACTGTTCTTAAACCCAGTTGAGAAAAAGATTAAATCTTTTTATTTAGATTTAATAAGGTGTACCAATTAAATGGTATTTAATTGGAATTGAATAGAATGTGATTTTGGGTTTATCGTGAACCGTGTTTTAAATGACATTGGTTCTTTAACCTAATTAAAGATAGGATATGGTTTCCTAAGTTAAACAGTCATTGATATGATTTTTGGGCAGAATAAAACTAAGTGGAGTTTTAATGAATCTTTAATTAGATTGAAATGATCGAGAATGGAGTATCACCAGTTTTGCTCCAGGCGATAGTTAAATCTTTAATTAAATTTGAACGTGAAATGGTAATTGAACTTACTGATAACACTGTGGTGTTAGATATGAAGTATGACCAATTTTACTTCATGGGATGAATAGGTTGGGATTGGGAAATAAAATAAATGATTACTGCGGTGTGGTTCGCTAATCCCGACTAGTTTGAATTGATAGTCAAAGGAAGATTAAAGAATAAATTTAAAGAATTTATCTTTGATAAAATTAATGGGAACCTTTCCCAAAGTATAAGAATATTTGAATAAAAGAATATTCTTAATTGGAATGAGGCATATGTTGTGTTTGTGTAACACTTGTTTATTATATACGCGAGTTATTCAGAAAGACCGGGTTTATCCCATTCTGAATAACTGATTTGACGTGGTGTCGAGGATGAAGACGGTGGTTGAAGACCGGAGGTCTTCACATCGTTTGGGTGATTACTAATGATCTTGATTGGGCTGTACACCCAAGAGGAGGGAATCAGTTGGTGATCGTCCAGACGTACTTGGAGATCGATGGATATGTAAGGTACAAAGTGCCTCCGGTTTCGTTCAGACCCAGAACGAACTTGTAAATGGGCCGTGTGTCTGACATTGGATTTTATTCTGTGTGATTTATTTCTATTAAATATATATCTGTTTGGTGGCGGAGAATTTATTCTCTTGCTTAACGCTCTTCTCTGAGACGTACGAGCTTAGGGATTATATATTGATGGACATCAATCGCATGGAGTGAATTGCCTGTGTGGCATACCTAAGTGGCAAATGATCAAGGCTTTTGTTGAAAAGCAGAATCTTGTGGTTGATGATCAAAGCACGGCCTGTGTGGCATAGCTTTGTGTAGCGTTGATTCGCGAGCCTCACATCTCGGTGTGAACCAGAAACGGAAGAAGGATCCAGGGAGGGCATGCGATTCTTTCTAGCTAGGGTGGTGTCAGTGACCTACCAACCCTGACATTTATATTATTTTCACCTGTGTGGTTGTTGCTGTTACGAGGCGCCTCGGTTATATTGGTGACTATGTGGAGTCGATGGAGCCATTGCGCTCATTTACGCCCCCAAAGGGCGGGGAAACGCAGTGTTCAGGCATTTTAATCCACATCGGTGGACCGACCCTGTGGCTCCTAAGGCTTGACAGAGTACTTTCCTGAGGCTCTGGCTAGAGAGTATCGAATTCGGTAGAGGACTATCTTTTGCCTTGGTTCACAGATGGAAACCCAACTTCCAATACGTGACTTTGCGGTTTTGATTGTATACCTATATATGGCGACATAGTGGTATGGGGCACTTATGTTGTAACAACCCGGAATTTGGGGCCAATTTAAAAATTTTATTTTAGAAATTTTAAGGGATTTTAAATATTTGAAATAAATTATTTTAAATAATAATGACTAGAAATTTATTTTGATCGAAATTAATACGAATATATTTAATTTAATTATAAAAGGGAATTAGAAATAGCACGGTAGTTTGAAAAGTCAAATTAGAACTTTGACTGACTGTACAGGATGCAGAATAAATCGGATTTTGGTGAAACCAAAAATATTAGAATCTATTTAAAAATATCTTTCCAACGAATCCGAAAAATCGAAATTTCATAGCGGGAATCAAAAGTTATGACCAGTTGAAATTTCAGAATAGTCGCTATAGAATTTCTATATTAAAAATGGCCATTTTCCAAACGGTCTCGGAATTCGACGAAATTTGTTTTGCTTGGATCGTATCATCAAAATAAAGCCATAAATAATTTTTCTGGATTTTTTTGAGTTTCGTATGTGGCCCCGGTAAAATTAGAAAGTACGTTCGTATTTAATATTAAAGATTTATTTTAAAAATAAAAGAAACATGTTGTAAACTTCAGAATTAGTCTTCGGCACTAGCACCATTGCATTCAGAAGACGTCAAAACCTGTTGTTCGATAGTCGTTGGGCTCCGTTTGGAGATCGGACGGAAAAACCATAATTTTGAAAAAAAATAGGAAATACCCTAAAATACGCGTATAAATATGCGTTACAGTACATCCTCTTCCCCGTTTCTTTCAAGCCGCCCCCTTCTTACCTTCTCTCCTCCTTTTCTCCTAATCCATGGAGAATTAGACCACACCGCAGTTACACTTTTTGAAGTACTTCGAACGCTCTTCCATCTCAGACAAACCCCGCCCGTCCTCGTGCCCCGAAGCTCTCGGAATCCGCCGCCGAAGGTCGGCCGTTCGAGCCTTTCCCGCCGCCGCCAGGTGCGATCGCACCCCCAACTCCGGCCGGCGTTCAGGCATCCTTCCCCCTCTCCAATCTCCAACAAACCGCTCCTCCAACCATTGATCCAAACTCGAGTTATTTTGATTCTAAGTTTTGAACAAAACTGAAAAAGAAAGGTATGAACATTTCAGATTTTGCGACGCTTTTATTTGTTACAGCAACAGTTGTGAAAAGTAATTGTTAATTAAAAATTGATAATTATTTCATACGATCTCCGAATCCAAAAATTTCAGATCCTGTGAATCGTGACAGCAAATACTTCAACTTAGAACTGATTGGAACAAATTTCTGGACCTTTTTGAATTTTAGATCTGACTGAAAAGCGAGGTGAGATTCTATTTTAAATAATTAAATCTAGTTAATTATTATTCTATGGTTATTTAAATCAGTTGAATTACAAATATATTAGATCTGCGACGTGATAAGATTATTGATGTTGTTTTGTTTGATTTGTCATGTTTTGGTTTAGATATATGGTTGTGTATATGGATCTGTATAGATATAATAATTATCATCATGTTGTATAAAAATTGGATTAAGTTGAATTTGTAATCCAATTAAAGATACCATCTTGCCTAAGAATCGGATGAGATTAGAATTTTAAATCCATTCGAAATATTGTGTGTGTTGTGATTCTTTTATTAACATGGTGTCGTCAAAGATTATCATTTGGGTATAGTTGTTGAATTAAAATAACTTGTCCCTTCCAAACAGATTATTAGATTCTCATGCTCATTATATGATATTTAATTGTAAGTCAAAAAAAAACATTTTTATATTGAAATAAAAAGGCGATATTTTTACATTGTAAATAAAAAGGTGATATCTTTACATTGTAAATAAAAAGGCGATATTTTTACATTGTAAATAAAAAGGCAATATTTTTACATTGTAAATAAAAAGGCGATATTTTTACATTGTAAATAAAAAGGTGATATTTTTACATTGTAAATAAAAAGGGCGATATTTTTACATTGTAAATAAAAAGGTGATATTTTTACATTGTACATAAAAAGGCGATATTTTTACATTGTTAATAAAAAGGTGATATTTTTACATTGTGAATAAAAAGATGATATTTCTACATTGTAGATTAAAAGATAAGATTTTTGCAATGGAAACAAAAAGACTAGATTTTTGCTTTGTAAATAAAATTTTAGTTTTAAATGGAATTAAAGAATAAGACTTTACCATTGCAATAAAAATTACATTTTCAATGTAATTAATATGGATAAGAATTCACTGTTTATGAAATTACATTTTTAATGTAATTAAAAAGTGAAATTGGACAATGTAGACAAAATTACATTTTCAATGTAATTCATAAGGATTAGAATTCACTGTTTATGAAATTACATTTTTAGTATAATTAAAAAGAGAAATTGGACAATGTAGACAAAATTACATTTTCAATGTGATTCATAAAGATAAAAAATTTCACCGTTAATGTAATTACATTTTCATGTAATTAAAAAGTATGATTTTATATTGTAAAGTAAAAAGGAAAATTTACACTGTAAATTAAAGGTACATTTTTATTATGAAACTTAAGAGTAGAATTTACATTGTAAATTAAAAATTACATTTTTATATATAATCAAAGGATGAGAATTTACTCTGTAAAGGAAATTACATTTTTAATGTAATTAGAAGAAGAATTTGCATTGAAAATAAAATTTACAGTTTTATATGTAATGAAAGAATAAGAATTTGCATAGCCAATAAAATTACATTTTTATGTGTAATTAAAGTATAAAATTTACATTGTAAATTAAAAAGTAGAATTTGACGTTGTAAATAAAATTACATTTTTAATGTAATTTGTAAAGATAAAATTTTCCACCGCTATGTTAATTACATTCTTATGTAATTAAAAAGACGAATTGGGCATTGGAATTAAAATTACATTTTTATGTAATTTAAAAAGGGTAAGAATTTACATGTAATTAAAAAGAATAATTTTGCATTGGAATGTAAATTACATTTTTGTATGGTAAATTAAAAGATAGAAAATTTTACATGGAATGCTAATTACACTTTTAATGTAATTACAGAGAGGATCTTACAGTGTAATTGAAAGAATGGAATTTACATTTTTAATGTAACTAAAAGAATAAAGAATGGAATTTAAATTTTTAATGTAAATAAAAGAATAAAGAATAGAATTTACATTTTTAATGTAAATAAAGGAATAAAAGAATGTTTTTAAAATGTTGAAATATTGTCTTCATTTTAAATGAATTAAAATAGAATGGAGATCGGTAGTTGTTTAGCTCGTGATTAAATCAAACGACGTTATTATGGTTAAACGATATAAATATAATTAAAATTAAATTAATCGAGCGCAGTAGCTCGCATTTTGAAAGTGTACCTTTAAACGACTATACCAAAAGATCCGACCATCGGATTTTCCCAAAACTGGAACCATTAGGACCGTCTTGGGAAGATTTCTAACTATATAAACTACGTTAAGATCCAACGGTTAGATTTTGAGAAATGTGTAAATCAAAATTTGTTGAAAACAGCGCCAGGGTCGCTCCTTTGACCCGAAGCGTCGTTAATTAAGGATTTAATTAATTTAAGTAATTAAGGTAAGAATTAATCGTTATAAAATAATACTACGACATGAAATGGGTTTTCTCAAATTATATATGCGAGAATTATTTGGAAAGTCCGAGTTAATCTCATTCCAAATAATCAGACGACGTTAAGAATTGAAGTTGAAGACGGCGAATGAAGACTGTAATCTTCCATCGAATGGCCAACGGTCAAGATCCTGAATAGACTTGCTCCCAATTCAAGTGTCGGGGTAATTGCCCAAGCGTACGTGTTGATTTCACGGATATGCGGGTACCTCCTTCCCGTACTGGACAAACGGGACGAGGTATCTCCAGTTTCGTTCAGATCCAGAACGGGCTTATAAATGGAATGTGTGTCCGACATTGTGCTCCTTTATATTGTATTTATTAATTTTCTGTCGAATGTATGAATGATTGGTGGTGGAGAATTCATTCTCTTGCTTAACACCCTTTTATATATTTTGGCAAAAGATTGATAGTATGATATGGATCGACAGTGTGGCATACCAAGATGCAATGATCAAGGTTTCTTGTTGAAAAGCAGAGCCTTGTGCTTGACGATCAAAGCACAGCTTGAATAAGCATAACTTTGTGTATTTCGTAGCTTCACGAACCTCACAACCCAGTTGAGTCTAAAACGGGAGAAGGGAACGCAGGGAGAGTAGCACGTTTCTTTCTAGCTAGAAATGATGTTTGGGCTTTTAAATGGCCCGACGTTTTATTTATGTGAATGATGGAACGAGGCGCCTCGGATATTAGGTCCTATAGGACCGGAAAACATGCGTTCAGGAATTGCTAATCCTCAAAATCGTATGTGTGGACCGGCCCTGCAGCTTTCCAAGGATTCAATGCGGGGGATCCTGAGACATTAGCTAGAGTGTCTCGAATCGGTAAGGAGCTCCTCCCTAGCCTTGACTCATGATGGAAACCAAATTCCAAATAAGACCCTATGAATTTGATTGTACTAATAATACGGAGGCATAATAGTATGGGGTACTATGCTTCCTAGGATTGATACATTTATTTTGAAATGTTTTTATATACACTAATGTTAATAGTTGAGTCGTATTTATCGTATTTAGCATGTTTAATCATCATAAGGTAAAACTCTATCCTCTGGTTTGCGTTACATTGTGTGATGGGACTTGAGTCTTATGGTGATTCCATTTTTCCAAAAGCATTGCGTTGTTTTACGTTTTACTTATTTATTTGTTCAATCACCTTAAATTATGCACGACAATCCATTGGAATAAACCCGTTCCGCATTAGCGGCGTGGTCTTTGGATTTGCCTTATTACTAGTAGTTAAATTAGTTAAGAATTCTCACACCAGTCCCATGACTGACTCGTAGTTTGTTTTCACCTTTTGCAAACTCGGGTGCCCTCTTTTCCATACGAGCAACCAAGTAACAGGTCTAGCTTTCTTTGGAGTTTCTATCTCGGAGCTACTTATCTATCTTGGAGTGCTTATTTGGAGGTGCTTATGTTGGACCACGAAGACTATCTATCATTTATCTTTCGTTGCTTTTTATCTTTAGACTTTGAGACACCCAGACTTATTTTATTTCCAGTCGTTCTATTTTGAAGTTGGAACTTATTTCCTTTTGCGGAAACTTGATGTAATAATTTGGTACTCTGTGACTGTTGGATTCTGTGTTTGATGACATTCATATTCCACTGCTATGATGTTGTTATTCTATAGTTTTCCTTTGCTATGTTGTATATGTGATCTGTATTGTTATATTTATGTTGTATTCAAATGATCAGCCCTTACTTTCATTTCGTGGAAGTTTGGGGTTATCACAGTTGGTATCAGAGCTTTGGTTAAACATAGCTTTGGAATATAACATGCTTATAATAATTCGTTTACATAGAATCACAATATTCTATGGCGAACATTTCATGAGAATACATAATAGTCAGTCATTTATCGCCATCCTTTTATCTTTATCATTTCTTAAAATCACCATTACAGTTGTTCTGACTCTTTCCTGGATCGTATAGAACAAACTAAAAATGAGTACTGCTGCCGCTAGAGCCGTTAGAGCTAGAGCGAGGAGGCAAAATGTTGCTGAAACTGAGGAGGCCACAGTTCAACAGCCACCACCACCACCACCGCTGCCCTTTGACTTGGATAAGGTAGCGAAGAAGTTCAAGAATTTAGGTGGAGTTCCATTCACTGGTACTGAGACCGTGACACAGGCTCAAGCATGGCTTAAGAATTGTGAGAAGATATTTGGAGGGATAGGGCTAGATGATCAAAGAAAGAGATTTACGGCTTCATGGCTGCTCCAAGGCGAAGCACATAATTGGTGGGAATTGGTCAATATAGGAGGTGATGAAGAAAATGTGACTTGGACCAGGTTTAAAGAGTTGTTCAATGAAAAATATGTTCCAAGGCAAGAAGTGGAAAGGCTGCATGACGAGTTCTCTAACTTGAAGCAAGGCGACAAAACTATCTCTGAGTACGTAATAAGATTTGAAGACCTCTCTTGTTATGCCGCAGAACTGATTCAGGACGACTTCCAAAAGAATAAGAGGTTTATTAATGGGCTTGCAAGGAAGTACACTGACAGGGTTACTGCTCACATTGACCTTTCTTTCAATAAGATGATCGAGTTTGCTTGTCGCTATGAGGAGAACGACAAAAGGGTTTCACAACAAGATAGAGAAAGGAGCTTGGCCAACAACAATAATAAGAGGAAGCAAGCCGAAAAGAAGAATGAAGGAAGCAGTTCTGGAGCTGCTAAAACCCATGATAAGACAATGGTGCAATGCTACAACTGCTAGAAGTTTGGACACTACAGCAAGGACTGCAAAAATCCAAAGAAGGCCAGAAGTGATGACATTAAAGAATGTTATAACTGCCAAAAAAAGGGTTATATCAAGCCTAATTGTCCACTGTTGAGAGGAGCTCAGATTGCACATGTGCACGAGGGGGCAAGTGCACCATCTTCTTCCGCACCTACTTCTTCTGAAGGAGCGGGTAAGCCTGATGTTTTAGGTGGTACTATTTCTGTTAAAAACATTCCTGTTACTGCTTTGTTTGATACGGGTGACTCAAGGAGCTTTATTTCTAGCAACACGGTCAAGAAATTGAAATTAAAACAAAGAAGCCTTAAAGGGCCAATTAATGTTCATAATCCTGTAGGAGGTTCTAACGTCCTTGATTTATATTGTAGGGTGCCTATTTCCTACTCTTACTTTCAGTTCCCTTTTGACTTGACTATCATGAATTTTTCCGAGTTTGACATCATCCTTGGTCTTGATTGGCTAACAAAATATGATGTTGAAGTGCTATGCTCAGAAAGAGTAGTGAAGGCGAAAACAGGATTCGAAAATACTATTGCTATACCTTGCCATGGTTCAAAATCTGACAGAAAGGCATTTTTGTCTTCTCTTGAGATCACTCCCATTCTTTTAGAAAATATTCCTATGGTCAAAAATTATGCGGATGTATTTGAAGAAGTAGACAATTTACCGCCGCGAAGAGAAATTGATTTCAGGATTGATCTTGTTCCAAATGCGAGGCCTGTAGTCCATGCTATCCGAAGGACGACCCCTAAAGAAAAAGAAGAGTTGAAAGCCCAAACTAAGAAGCTCTTATGGAAGGGACTCATCTGGCCTAGTTTTTCCAATTGGGGTGCAGCTGTGGTGTTTGTCCCCAAGTCTGACGGTACTCTAAGGCTCTGTGTAGATTACCGCGACCTTAATAAGCAAACATTAAAGAACAAATACCCCTTGCCTCGCATAGATGATTTAATGGACCAACTAAATGGAGCCAAGTTGTTTTCTAAGATGGACCTAGCCACAGGTTTCCATCAACTTCGCATAGCCAAAGAATGCATACCTTTGACAGCCTTCAGAGGTCCTGACATATTCTACGAATGGCTGGTAATGTTGTTCGGCCTATGCAATGCTCCAGCCTACTTTGTTGACTTGATGAATAGAGTCTTCCGGGATGTTTTAAACAAATTCTTCCTAGTCTTCATTGATGATATCTTAATCTATTCTAAAACTAAGGAGGAGCATGAAGGACATTTAAGGGAAGTATTGGAGATTCTGCGAAGAAATGTTCTAAAAGCGAAATTTTCCAAATGCACATTTTGGCAAGAGGAGGTAAAATTCTTGGGCCATGTTGTGTCAAAAGAAGGAATTGCTATTGACCCAAGTAAAATTGCCGCCATTCGAGATTGGAAGCAGCCCAGTACACCCAATGAAGTAAGAAGCTTCCTAGGATTGGCTGGATATTATAGGAAATTCGTCAAAGACTTCTCCAAACTGTTTGTCCCATTAACAAAGCTCACCAAGAAGCAAACCAAGTTCAATTGGACATCGGATTGTGAGGAGGCCTTCCAAAAGCTAAAGGTGAGTTTGACCACTGCTCCCGTACTAACCATCATCGATGGCAACCAAGATTTAAAAGTATACACCGATGCTTCTCAAAGTGGTGGTCTTGGCGCGGTACTGATGCAAAGAGACAAAGTTGTTGCTTATGCAAGTCGTTAATTAAAGCCGCATGAGAAAAATTATCGTGTCCATGACTTGGAGTTGTTGGCCGTAGTCTTTTCTTTAAAAATTTGGAGACATTATCTTTTGGGCGAAAAATTTGAATTATTCACAGAACATCAATCTTTGAAATATCTCTTCGATCAAAAGGATTTGAATTTAAGGCAGCAACAGTGGCTAGAATTTCTGGCGGCATACGATCTTGACATCTTATATACGCCGGGAAAAGCCAATGTTATGGCGGACGCACTTAGTAGAAAGAATGTCATTGTCCAAGCCTCATCATTACCCCTTCTTTGATTGATAAAATTTCTTCTCTTCATAAAAATGATGTTTTTATTAGAAAGATGATTGAAAGAATTCAAGAAGGTGAAAACACGAACTTTCAAATAGATGGAAAGGGAGTTCTTAGATTGTAAGGGCGAATTTGTGTCCCAAGTATCCCAGAGCTCACAAGGGAAGTTTTAGATGAAGGTCACAAATCAAAGCTTAGCATCCATTCAGGCGTGAGCAAGATGTATCAAGATCTTAAGCGCATGTTTTGGTGGAAAGCTATGAAGAGAGATATATCCATTTATGTGAGTAGATGTCCTACATGCCAACAAGTAAAGAGCGATCAACAAAAGCTTGCGGGATTGTTGCAACCATTCGAGGTTCCAGGTAGGAAGTGGGACCAAAGATGGTTTGCCTCGTACTAGGAAAGGAAATGACAGCATATGGGTGATCGCGGATCGCTTCACCAAGACCGCTCATTTCATACCTGTCAAGTCCACTAGAACTGCTCAAAGTATGGCGCGAATTTATTGCAAAGAAATCGTCAGGCTACATGGGTAATAAAACGAAATCTATCCTTTTCCTCATTATCTGAATGAAAATTTTCATTTTCTAATTAAATACTAAAAGAATAATCTTTTGTTTTAAACAGAGTTCCTAGTAGCATTGTTAGCGACTGTGGTCCTATCTTTGCTAGCAAATTTTGGGAAGCATTCCAAAATGAGTTGGGAACGAAGTTAAATCTTAGTACTGCATATCACCCTCAGACAGATGGCCAAACTGAGAGGGTGAATCGCATTCTTGAGGATTTATTGCGAGCTTGCATACTCGATTTTGGAGGTTCTGGGGAGGATCACTTGCATTTAGCTGAATTCTCATATAATAATAGCTATCAAGCAAGTTTGAAAATGTCTCCATTTGAAGCCTTATATGGTAGGCCATGTAGATCTCCAGCATGTTGGGTTGAAAAAGGGAATCATCTAGTATTGGGTCCAGACATGGTCCGAGAAGCTTCAGACAAAGTTAACTATATTAAGAAGCGATTATTGGCCGCCCAAAGTAGACAAAAGAGCTATGCGGATGTAAGGAGAAGAGAGTTGGCTTTTGAAGTAGGTGACTATGTCTATTTGAAAGTTGCTCCAATGCGAGGTGTAATTCGTTTTGGAAAAACAGGAAAATTAGCACCTAAATTCATCGGGCCCTTTCCTATTCTTGAAAAAATTGGTACCCTAGCTTACATAATTTAGATGCCCGACTGGTTGACTGGGTTGCACGATGTATTCCATGTATCTCAACTACGAAGGAATATCCATGATCCGGATCTGGTTGTGGAAGAAGCAGCACAGCAGGATTTGGAGATTACCCCAAGCCTTGCAGTGAGAAGGGAGCCACTGAAAACTATTGGCAAAGAGACTAGAGAACTGAGAAATAAAAGAATCAACCTAGTCAAAGTGCAATGGAGCGGCGATCCTAGAGACTGCACTTGGGAAACTGAGGAGAGCATCAAACAGGCATATCCCAATTGCAGAGTAGATATCTCCGATTAGATTTTGTTTGGAAGTACGCTTAAGATATTTTGCATTCTTTGTATTGGTTCCTACTCTTCTATTTTTTCCTTTTCCTTTTCGGGGACGAAAAGTTCTTAAGCGGGGGAGATTGTAACAACCCGAAATTCAGGGTCAATTAAAAAATTTTATTTTAGAAATTTTAAGGGATTTTAAATACTTGAAATAAATTATTTTAAATAATAACGACTAGAAATTTATTTTAATCGAAGTTAATACGAATATATTTAATTTAATTATAAAAGGGAATTAGAAATAGCACGGTAGTTTGAAAAGTCAAATCTGAACTTTGACTAACTGTACAGGATGCAGAATAAATCGGATTTTGGTGAAACCAAAAATATTATAATCTATTTAAAAATATATTTCCAACGAATCTGAAAAATCGAAATTTCATAGCGGGAATCAAAAGTTATGACCAGTTGAAATTTCAGAATAGTCGCTATAGAATTTCTATATTAAAAATGGCCATTTTCCAAACGGTCTCGGAATTCGACGAAATTTGTTTTGCTAGGATCGTATCATCAAAACAAAGCCATAAATAATTTTTATGGATTTTTCTGAGTTTCGTATGTGGCCCCGGTAAAATTAGAAAGTACGTTCGTATTTAATATTAAAGATTTATTTTAAAAATAAAAGAAACATGCTGTAAACTTCAGAATTAGTCTTCGGCACTAGCACCATTGCATTCATAAGACGTCAAAACCTATTGTTCGACAGTCGTTGGGCTCCGTTTGGAGATCGGACGGAAAAACCCTAATTTTGAAAAAAAAATAGGAAATACCCTAAAATACGCGTATAAATACGCGCTACAGTACATCGTCTTCCCCGTTTCTTTCAAGCCGCCCCCTTCTTACCTTCTCTCTCCTTTTATCCTAATCCTTGGAGAATTAGACCACACCGCAGTTACACTATTTGAAGTACTTTGAACGCTCTTCCATCTCAGACAAACCCCGCCCGTCCCCGTGCCCCGAAGCTCCCAGAATCCGCCGCCGAAGGTCGGCCGTTCGAGCCCCTCCCGCCGCCGCCAGGTGCGATCGCACCCCCCAACTCCGGCCGGCGTTCAGGCATCCTTCCCCCTCTACAATCTCCAACAAACCGCTCCTCCAACCATTGATCCAATCTCGAGTTATTTTGATTCTAAGTTTCGAACCTATTGTTCGATAGTTGTTGGGCTCCGTTTGGAGATTGGACGGAAAAATCCTAATTTTGAAAAAATGAAGAAGGAAATACCCTAAAATACGCGTATAAATACGCGCTATAGTACATCGTCTTCCCCGTTTCTTTCAAGCCGCTCCCTTCTTACCTTCTCTCCTCCTTTTCTCCTAATCCATGGAGAATTAGACCATACCGCAGTTTACAGTTTTTGAAGTACTTCGAACGCTCTTCCATCTCAGACAAACCTCGCCCGTCCTCGTGCCCCGAAGTTCTCGGAATCAACCGTCGAAGGTCGGCCGTTCGAGCCCCTCCCGCCGCCGCCAGGGGCCATCGCACCCCCCAACTCCGGTCGGGGTTCAGGCGCCCCTCCCCCTCTCCAATCTCCAACACACCGCTCCTCCAACCATTGATCCAATCTCGAGTTATTTTGATTCTAAGTTTCGAACAAAACTGAAAAAGAAAGGTATGAACATTTCTGATTTTGCGACGCTTTTATCTGTTACAGCAACAGTTGTGAAAAGTAATTGTTAATTAAAAATTGATAATTAATTCATACGATTTCCGAATCCAAAAATTTCAGATCCGTGTGAATCGCGACAGCAAATACTTCAACTTAGAACTGATTGGAACAAATTTCTTGACCTTTTTGAATTCTAGATCTGACTTAAAAGCAAGGTGAGATTCTATTTTAAATAATTAAATCTAGTTAATTATTATTCTATAGTTATTTAAATCAGTTGAATTATAAATATATTAGATCTGTGACGTGATAAGATTATTGATGTTGTTTTGTTTGATTTGTCATGTTTTGGTTTAGATCTATGGTTGTGCATATGGATCTGTATAAATCTAATAATTATCATCATGTTGTATAAAAATTGGATTAAGCTGAATTTGTAATCCAATTAAAGATTCCATCTTGCCTAAGAATCAAATGAGATTAGAATTTTAAATCCATTCGAAATATCGTGTGTGTTGTGATTCTTTTATTGACATGGTGTCATCAAAGATTATCATTTGGGTATAGTTGTTGAATTAAAATAATTTGTCCTTTCCAAACAGATTATTAGATTCTCATGCTTATTATATGATATTTAATTGTAAGTAAAAAAACAATTTTATTTTGAAATAAAAAGGAGATATTTTTACATTGTAAATAAAAAGGTGATATTTTTACATTGTAAATAAAAAGGCGATATTTTTACATTGTAAATAAAAAGGTGATATTTTTACAATGTAAATAAAAAGGCAATATTTTTAAATTGTTAATAAAAAGGTGATATTTTTACATTATGAATAAAAAGATGATATTTTTACATTGTAGATTAAAAGATAAGATTTTTGCAATGGAAATAAAAAGACTAGATTTTTGCATTGTAAATAAAATTACAGTTTTAAATGGAATTAAAGAATAAGACTATACCCTTGCAATAAAAATTACATTTTCAATGTAATCCATAAGGATAAGAATTCACTGTTTATGAAATTACATTTTAATGTAATTAAAAAAAGAAATTGGACAATGTAGACAAAATTACATTTTCAATGTAATTCATAAGGATAAGAATTCACTGTTTATAAAATACATTTTTAATGTAATTAAAAAGAGAAATTGGAAAATGTAGACAAAATTACATTTTCAATGTGATTCATAAGGATAAAAAATTTCACCGTTAATGTGATTACATTTTCATGTAATTAAAAAGTATGATTTTATATTGTAAATTAAAAAGGAAAATTTACACTATAAATTAAAGGTACATTTTTATTATGAAACTTAAGAGTAGAATTTACATTGTAAGTTAAAATTTACATTTTTATATATAATCAAAGGATGAGAATTTACTTTGTAAAGGAAATTACATTTTTAATGTAATTAGAAGAAGAATTTGCATTGAAAATAAAATTTACATTTTTATATGTAATGAAAGAATAAGAATTTGCATAGCCATTGAAATTACATTTTTATGTGTAATTAAAGTATAAAATTTACATTGCAAATTAAAAAGTAGAATTTGACGTGGAATTAAAATTACATTTTAATGTAATTTATGAAGATAAAATTTTCCACCGCTATGTTAATTACATTCTTATCTAATTAAAAAGAAGAATTGGGCATTGGAATTAAAATTACATTTTTATGTATTTTAATAAGGGTAAGAATTTACATGTAATTAAAAAGAATAATTTTGCATTGGAATGTAAATTACATTTTTGTATGGTAAATTAAAAGATAGAAAATTTTACATGGAATGTTAATTACACTTTTAATGTAATTACAGAGAGGATCTTACAGTGTAATTGAAAGAATGGAATTTACATTTTTAATGTAAATAAAAGAATAAAGAATGGAATTTACATTTTTAATGTAAATAAAAGAATAAAGAATGGAATTTACATTTTTAATGTAAACAAAGGAATAAAAGAATGTTTTTAAAATGTTGAAATATTGTCTTCATTTTAAATGAATTAAAATTGAATGGAGATCGGTAGTTGTTTAGCTCGTGGTTAAATCAAACGACGTTATTATGGTTAAACGATATAAATATAATTAAAATTAAACGAATAGAGCATGGTAGTTCGCATTTTGAAATTGTACCTTTAAATGACTATACCAAAAGATCCGACCGTCGGATTTTCCCAAAACTGGAACCGTTAGGACCGTCTTGGGAAGATCTTTCTAACGATATAAACTACGTTAAGATCCAACGGTTAATTTTGAGAAATGTGTAAATCATAATTTGTTGAAAACAGCGCCAGGGTCGCTCCTTTGACTCGAAGCGTCATTAATTAAGGATTTAATTATTTTAAATAATTAAGGTAAGAATTAATCGTTATAAAATATTATAACGACATGAAATGGGTTTTCTCAAATTATATATGTGAGAATTATTTGGAAAGTCTGAGTTAATCTCATTCCAAATAATCAGACGACGTTAAGAATTGAAGTTGAAGACGGCGAATGAAGACCGTAAATCTTCCATCGAATGGACAACAATCAAGTTCCTAAATTGATTTTCTCCCAATTCAAGGGTCAGGGTAATTGCCCAAACGTACGTGTTGATTTCATGGATATGCGGGTACCTCCTTCTCGTACTAGACATATGGGACGAGGTATCTCCAGTTTCGTTCAGACCCAGAATGGGCTTATAAATGGAATACGTGTCCGACATTGTGCTCCTTTATATTGTATTTATTAATTTTCTGCCGAATGTATGAATGATTGGTGGCGGAGAATTCATTCTCTTGCTTAACACCCTTTTATATATTTTGGCAAAAGATTGATAGTATGATATGGATCGATAGTGTGGCATACCAAGATGCAATGATCAAGGTTTCTTGTTGAAAAGAAGAACCTTGTGGTGACGATCAAAGCACAACTTGAATAAGTATAGCTTTGCGTATTTCGTAGCTTCACGAACTTCACAACCCGGTTGAGTCTAAAACGGGATAAGGGAACGCAGGGAGAGCAGCACGTTTCTTTCCAGCTAGAAATGATGTTTGAGCTTTTACACGGCCCGACATTTTATTTATGTGGATGATGGAACAAGGCGCCTCGGATATTAGGTCCTATAGGATCGGGAAACGTGTATTCAGGAATTGCCAATCCGCAAAATCGTATGTGCGGACCGGCCCTGCAGCTTTCCAAGGATTCAATGCGGGGGATCCTGGGACATTAGCTTGAGTGTTTCGAATCGGTAAGGAGCTCCTCCCTAGCCTTGACTCATGATGGAAACCAAATTCCAAATACGACCCTACAAATTTTATTATATTACTAGTATGGAGGCATAGTAGTATGAGGTACTATGCTTCCTAGGATTGATACATTTATTTTGAAATTTTTTTATATACATTAATGATAATAGTAGATTCGTATTTATCGTATTTAGCATGTTTAATCATCATAAGGTAAAACTCTATCCTCTGGTTTGCGTTGCATTGTGTGATGCGACTTGAGTCTTATGGTGAGTCAATTTTTCCAAAAGCATTGCGTTGTTTTACGTTTCACTTATTTATTTGTTCAATCACCTTAAATTATGCATGATAATCCATTGGAATAAACCCGTTCCGCATTAGCGGCGTGATATTTGGATTTGCCTTATTACTAGTAGTTAAATTAGTTAAAAATTCTCACACCAATCCCATACTGACTCGTAGTTTGTTTTCACCTTTTTCAAACTCAGGTGCCCTCTTTTCCACATGGGTAGCCAAGTAACAGGTCTAGCTTTCTTTGGAGTTGTTATCTTGGAGCTGCTTATCTATCTTGGAGTAATTATTTGGAGGTGCTTATGTTGGACCACGAAGACTATCTATCATTTATCTTTCATTTCTTTTTATCTTTAGACTTTGAGATACCCAGAATTATTTTATTTCCATTTGTTCTATTTTGAAGTTGGAACTTATTTCCTTTTGTGGAAACTTAATGTAATAATTTGGTACTCTCTGACTGTAGGATTCTGTGTTTGATGACATTCACATTCCGCTGCTATGATGTTGCTATTCTATAGTTTTCCTTTGCTATGTTGTATCTGTGATCTGTATTGTTATATTTATGTTGTATTCCAAATGATCATCCCTTACTTTCATTCCTTGGAAGTTTGGGGTCATCACATATGTCGTCTATGATTGATACTTATGATTGAAATTGTTTTGATATTATGCACTTATTGTAATAATAAAACATGAAATTTAGCGTATCAAGCATTCTTTGGTTATTATAAGGTAAAAACCTTATCCTCCGGCTTGTGTTGCATTGTGTGATGGGACCTGGGTCTTATAATAGCTTCATTGTTCTTTATTTAGCATTGCGCTGTTGTTTTATGCACTGGTATTCTTGGGAGGAAACCCGTTCCGTGTTATATGGCGTGGTCCCTTGATTTACCTAACTTTAAAATAAAGATTAATAATTGTTTTAGTTCTCACACCAGTCACATGACTGACCTGGAGTTTATTGTTTTAACCTAAACTCTGGGTGCCCCTATTTTCCGCATGGGCAGCTAGTAGTTTTGGTTTTGCAGATTTATATTCACAGGAACCTGGTTTACAGCTGGAATGATATTCAGAAAGCTTTGTATCCGTATATCTCTTTCAGTTGTGTTTTGTATTGTTTTTCCACTACGATGTATTTAAATGTAATTTAAATCTATGATATTTTCTATGTAATATTTATTCATACTCTGTATATTCTTGTATTATGATGTAATTGTTGTAATAAACAATGAAATGTTCTTCTGTTTGTGTTCCGATGTGGCTTGTCCTCAATTCAATCCGTGCTTTCCTTACCGGGGAAGTTCGGGTCATAACATCGCATCCCCACAAGCAACATATTAAAATATGATAACGATCCAACCCTCGGGGAATAAAATAAAAATATTTTATGATCCTCCGATACGTAAAATGCGGATTGTCACATTAGATGTTTTCTAAGTAAAATGGAGTAAAGCTATTTGTATTAACATTAAACATAAAAAAGATAAAATTTTAAAAGATATTTTGATTTTAAATAAAAAGTGAAGAAAGTAGAATTCTAGATATTGCTGAAAAGAATGTAATTTCTACTTAATAAAATTCTTTCATAAGAAGAAATTATGTGGAAGTAAAGATTTAGGGTTAATTAGATGGAAGAGGAGGACAAAAACACCAAATTCTTTATTAAAATTGCTAATGGTAGGAAAAGGTGCAATGCTATTAAATTTAAACATAGTTAATAATTCTGAAACTTTTAAGCAAGAACATCATATCAAAAAATTTAATAATTACTATAGAGGTATTTTGGCAGATCTAATAATCATAAAATTAAGGTTAATTGGACTTTATTTTATAATGAGAATAATAAAGTTGATTAAAATGGTTTAGATAACCCTTTTACTTAATTTGAGATTTTGAAAGCAATAAAAGATATGCCAATGGACAAAGACCTTTGCTTGACAGATTTCTTGTTTCTTTTTATATTAATTTTTGGGATGCTTTGAAAGAAGATTTAATTAAAAAATAATAGTGAATTTTGTGAGGATAAATTACAATTAGGTAGATTCCATTTTGTTAATGTTGTTTTCACAAGAAAATTGGAGCTAACCTGTTAAAATTTTTAGACCTATTTCCTTATTAAATTGTTCAATTAAAATGGTTTCTAAAGTTTTATCTAATGATTAAGTTCAAAAATGGATGACCTAACTGGTGATTCATAAACCGCTTCTATCAAAGAAAGAAATATTACCAATAGTATTGTGGTTGTTTAAGAATATATTAATTTTTGTTTTAAGAACAATGTGTCATATGATATTCTTAAGCTTGATTTTACTAAAGCTTTTAACCCTAAAGATTGGTACTTTTTTAAGGACCTTCTATTGGTTAGAGGTTCTAGTGTTAGGTGGATTAATTGGATTGGTTCTCTTCTAAAAGCTAGCAACTCTTGTATCCCAGTAAATTACATTCCTGGTGGTAAAATTTAGTCGGAATGTGGTTTAAAACAAGGAGATTGTTAAATTTGGTGATACAAAATCACAAATAGCGCAAACAAATATGTAAAGGAAAGTAATCACATATTTTTTGCATAAATTGATGGATTGTATTTGCATGAGATAGAAAGGGAATAAATGCAAGGATTATTTTCTTTCATCTTTGCTAATGTAGGGAATTAGTGATTTACTTCATATGTTTGCGCCATTTGTTACCTCTGCAATTTAGCTCCATTATTTCTTACCGTATGTTATTAATTTGATTGATGACTCACATAGATTTCACTGGCTATATATTTAGGGTAGACATCATTGTAAACCTATCTTGACATTCAGTCAGTGATCCCCAATTAGAGTATCTCTTCAATCAAGGAATTAGGGTTGAGAGAAGTTATTCCTATTTAGTGCTGACAGAAGTAGTTATGTAAACTGTTATCTTGTACTCTCTTGTATCCATCTCTTATGTGGAATAAAATCTCTCTACTTTTGGGATGAATGTACATTATCTTCTTGATAATAGTGGAACCAGTATAAATACTGTGTGTTTATTTTCTTCTTCATAGTTATTTACTATTTGTTTGGTGTAATAGAATAATTATTGCTAGATTGATTGATACTCAGTTGGAAAATCTAGATCCTGTTTTTTGTTTTTCTGCATTTGTGCAACCATTTGCACAACAGGTTGTTATCAGAGCAATTTATGCAATTATTTGCACAACAGAGATCCTTTATCTCCTTTACTTTTTAATGTTGTTACTGATATGTTTTCAAAATTAGTAAACTGGCCGTTAGGAATGAAGTGTGAGATGTTGTTGGTAGAGATGTCACTAGTGACGGTATCTCTATTCTATAATTTGTTAATGACGCTATAACTTTCATCTCCCATTTATGTAAATATATCAAAGCTCTGAAATTTATCTTATACAGTCTTGTCTTGAGCTTCTTTTTGGTTTAAAAAATAATTTTGATAAAAGTTCAATTTTAGGGTTAAGTGATATATGTAATTGTGAAACTCAAGTCGGTAGTAACTTTAAACTGTAGTTTTATGAAATTTCCCATTGATTACCTTGCTTTTATAATTAGACCTCAAAATCTTAGGCATGATGACTAGAATATTATTATTGATAAAATTAATAGTGGATTGTCAAATTGGAGTGTATACTTTTATCAAGATTGAATAGAGTAGGGTTAGTTAATTCTATCTCATCAGCTCTACCCATTTACCGGATGTCTTTTTATCATTTTCCAAAATGAGTTATTCATAAACAAATAAGATTAAGAGGGATTTTTTGATGTGGTGATAATTCTTTTTCTTGTTTCAAATGTTTGGTAAACTAGGATATTGTTTGTAAACCTAAAAATGAAGCTGGTTTACGCATCATTAATTTGTATAATTTATATATTTCTTCATTAGGTGAATGGGTTTAGAAATTAAACAATTGTAAATTACTATGTTAAGGAAAGAATTAATTTCTAATCCATGGCATAGTGACACTTATAATTTAAATCTTTGTACTACTAGTAATACTTGTAATATTTCTCATTTGTGGAAACCTGTTATGATTAATTTTGATATGTGTGTGTGTGTTAGGTATTAATACGATTGTTCATTTTGGTAATAATATCACTTTTCAGGAAGATTTGTGGATTTCTGCTATTCCCTTGAGAATAGAATTTAAAGAATGACATTTGAAAGTTTAAAAAGGTTTTAATATCTGATATTTATAGTCATAGTTACATTTTTCCTTGAATTTTAGTTTTAACCATATTCTTGAACGTTTTACTCTTAGGAAATTTGCTTGATTATATTCTAAACTAGATTTATATAATAGTGATAATGAGAAACACTGATATATTTGGTGTTGGGATAATAGTAGATCTTTCACTTCTCATTCATTTTATAATTTTTTAAATTATGGGTGTGTTTTTAAAGTTTGGATTATCCTTGGAAAGCCAGTAGTACTCCCGAAACTAAATTTCATATATATGGCTTTTTTTACTTGGTGAACTTAATACTATTGAATTTAAAAAAAACAAAAGTATTGTTATTATTAAAAAATATTATTTTTGTAATAATAATTTGGAAGATGTTTCTCACTTATATTTTAATTTTAATATTACTAAGTATATTTTATCTAATATTTTCAATCTATTTAATTTTGATTTTAATTTTTACCATTTTGATTGAGATTTTTATTGAAATCATTATAAATTTCATCACAATCTTAATAATAGATATTCAATTGATTTAATTTTCTTAATTATTTGTTACTTTATTTGGTATGAGAGGAATCAATGTAATTTCATAATTGTAGTTTGCATTTAGACAATTTGATTTATAGAATATTTCTTTTTTGCTTTCAATTGGATTTTGAATTCTAGTTATAAGCTCAATAATTTTTCTAATTAAAAAAATTTAATTATTAAATCTTGTATTGGTATATTTAGGCATAATTGTAATACTAGCAATCTTATCATTGTTTTATCAGTTTTTAATATATTTAATTTATCAGTCACATTTTTTTCATTCCCTTATCTTTCTTTTCTTTCCTAGTCGTGCGTTGTTAATCAGTTTTATGTTGAGTTGTAATCTATTCAATTTTTGTGTGTGATTGTTAGGTCGGTATATGTCTCTTCCAATGTTTGACGTTTATCGTTCTCTCTATTCTTTTGGATGTCATGTTATTGTTATTCTAGTCCCTATTTTTCCTTCTTATATATGTAAGTATGTATGTATTTATGTATGTATCATGTGTGTATGTGTGTGTATATACAGTGAGTTCTGACAGTTTTGTGAGTTAACTTTTTTGCAGTTGCACGTTTTAGGATAGTGTATTTTTCATTTTTGTTCCTTGTATTTTGGTTTTTTTTCTATAGAAAAGGTTTTATATTACATGAACTCTAGATTCATAGGTTTGAGTGATATTTCCTATTTTTGTTTTATTATTATTCACCAAGGAGAGGGGGTTGCTAACAGATAGGCTTGTTGATAGGTCTTTTTTAAGTGTGAATTAAAATTGCATGAGTGCTCTCCTCCATGTGAGGATCGCTCATTTCTCTCAAAAAAAGGAAAACAGTGTGTATTTATGTGTTTGTGTGTGTGTCATGTAATATGCTAAGCTTCACATACAACTTGAAATAATAAATATGTTTTCCATGTACAATGTAGATTTGAAAAAAAAAATGTTTTTTGTGTTCAATATGAATTATAAGTGTTCAAAATAATTTTTATGTTTTTATATATTAATATTGTTAATGATCTAGATCAGTAAATACATACATAGTATAAATGTTTCTAAAATTCAATTTTATAATATATAAAATTCATTCATCATGTCAGGAGCCTTAAGAAAAATCTCAGTTTTTTAAATTTATATTAATATTTTTAACAATTAAATTTGGTTTTGAACCTACGACCCATTAACCGATAAAAAATATCATTGTAATTTCGAAAATTTGAGAATTTTTTCTAGGCTCCAAAATATGCCTAAACACCTCAAAAATTATTTCATAATTTTACAACTTAATTTTATAATTTTAAAGATTAATTTGATTTTGAGTCTGATATAAATTATCTATTTAAAAGTATTACTTTAACCAAGAAAATTTTAGACATTTTCCTAAGCCCAAAAATGTGTTTCTAGTTTTCTAAAAATTTAAAATTTATGTCTTTATCATATAATTATTTTATGATAATTTATTATGGCTGAATTTTTTTCAATTTAATATAATATATATATGTATTAAATATTAAAAACTTTGTAATGTTAAGATCTAGCATGTTTCTAACCGCTAATTGTAAATGAAAGGTTTAATTTAATTATTTATTAAATATATATATATATCTTTATTGTTATTTATGGTTCAATATGTTTTTACATAAACAGATAAATATTTTTTATTATATTTTGATAATAAAAGATTTTTAATAGTAAGGCTAGCTGGATTGTGGCCTGCCACTTTTATCTCTTTAAATAAACATGTGTTCTACACATGCATAGAACAACTATGCTAGAAAAAATAGTATCCAAGGCGCTTCACATAAATGCAAACACAAAAGTGTGGCTAAAATACCGCAACTGCTAAAGTGACCTAAACTATCCCTCTTCAGTAGAGAAGGAACTACTAGAGTCATTAGCCGAACCAACTACACTAATTCTATCAGAAAATATCAATGCAAGGTTAGTAACAAGGCATAGATTTGTATTACGAACGATGAGAGACATATCCCATGTAGCATCATCGAACAATGTCTTATTTACCTCACCTAACCCACCTTCCTTGATTAGCTCAATACTATCACCCTTGGCTTGGTAAATTAGTTTCCTAAAATCATCATCACCACTAGAAATACACTTAAAATACATGGCATCACGAGGAAAGTATCTCATAACAGACATCCTATGAAGCTAAGAACGATCCCAAATCACAAAAAAATACCATCCTTAGAGGTTTCCACACCAACATCATCTAGAACAGATTATTGGATATGAGGTGTGACAATAAGGGGAAGGATGTTTGGAAGCGACTTCGTGACTGAAGGTCATGGAAAGGAGATTTGCTCAACGGGGACAGGAATAGAAGATTTCCTTGCATAGGATTTCTGTAAATAGTCAAAAGATTGCAAGAGGAGAAAATATCGGGTCTACAACCATGCCTATCTCTTACCTTTGCCATTTAATCAACAACCACTGTTTCAGATTTCAGAAATATCGCCTGAGATCCCGTTTTGGGCTCCTCTCAAAACAACAAACTTACTGTAAATCTTGTTTCAAATATATCGCACGAGATATTGCAATATCGCATGAGATATTGTAATATCGAACGATATATCAACTGAGACGAGATACTAGGATATCGTCCAAGAAATTTTGGTTTTTCTAATTTAAATTTAAATTTTTTACTAAACCAGGACAATAATTAAGAAACTTTAATTTAACCATGATAATCTCCTGGTATTTATATCTTGCATGTTAAATAACGATATCTTACATTTATATATGTTCTACAATGCTTATGGTTTTCATGTTCATATTTTTTTTACAGTATGTTACATATGAAATTATGCATTTAATGTTCTATTTAAGTTGAAATTTTTAATGTTTTGGATCCTTTTTATGTTTTATGTCTAATAATAATTCAAATTCATGGGTTATATGTTGTAAGCACTAACCTACTTGCATTGTGTTATTTCTTATTTTTAGCATAGTACGATTTAGTTTATGCATATTCCTCAAAATTAAGAATATTGAAGTAATTTGAAATCCAAGCTTAAGTTACTATATTTACAATATCATTCATAAAAATTATTGGGTAAGAATATTTTATATATCATATCATATACCCCGAGATTGTTGAGATATGAGCTTTCAGACCCGAGATGGAAATCCGAGACGAACCACCGAGTTAGGCTCATCTCATCTGAGATCACCCACGATACGAAATCAAGACTTTAAAATCTCTAAGACGAAACGTGATCGATATTCGAGATATAATACATTATCAACACCAACTCTTACTTTGATCATATCTGGAAGAGATTTGTCAGGGGTTATTTCAATCAAAGCTCTGCCATAAAACTATTCATCTCTATCAAAGCTCTGGCATAGAAAAATTTATCTCTAGCTACAGTGTTTGCATTAAAGCACTTTAATTTTCTAATTTAACTTGATAGTCAATTCAGACCAATCAAAGATTGCATAACAGAGGGATGTGGGAGAAGTAAGTTCAAATCGAAATTGAAAGTACCTATTTAATATCTCTATCAATGGTTAGGAACCACGGAGTGTTGATAAACCATATCTTCATTATAATAAATGGCCCCACAACGAGCACTCGAAGACGCACTTTTGAAAGAGAAATTTTCAAGAAAAACATCGCCATATCCAAATGAACTTATTGACTACCTTTAATTTACCACATCTTGCAACGATGTTTCTTAACTACCGAATACAAGGAGAGTTTGCAGAAAGAAACCAAATAAAAAACCATGGCTTGAATCACCTTGGATGGGACATCAGAATTCCTTTATTCACTACATAATCAAATTCGTATGGCTCATAATATCCCATATGTAACACCCCGTATTTTCTATGAACATTAAAGTAACGAATTAAAGAATACTTCATTTTAAAAGTGGAAATTAGGGAGACAGGTTTCGCCATTGTTTTCGTATCGGAATTCTGCTTGGAATAGAGTCCGAGTTTGCGTGAATCAGACTCTGTAAGAAGAAATTATGTAGTTCAGAAGATTTCAAGTTTAAATGGAAATTAAATATAAATAATAATTAAATCAAAAAGCAGTTTGAATTTTAAAATTCCGAGAATCAGCTGGGTAGGAAAATTCCCGCCCAAAGGGATCAACTCCCCCCGGGGGGTCGACATAGGTGTCGACCCCCCAAGAGGGGTGTCGACTGGGTTGTCGACCCCCCTGTAGGGGTCGACACCCTTGGCCAGATCTGGGCTGTTTTGTCCAATGACGTTTTTCTGAGTCATTAGGGCATATGTGGTGAGTTCTGGTTGGCTCTGTTTGGTCTGGATGGCTCTGTTTGGTCTGGATGGCTCTGATTACTCCTAGGTTGATCTAACGGCTCTCATTAATCTAAGCTTCTAATAAACAACCCCAACCCTCAACCCTAAAACCACATAACCTTGCTCTCTGGAGCCGTCAGGCTGTCCATAGCCAGACTAGCGTAGCATCCATTTTTCTAGAAATCAAGTTAGAAAGCCCCTAATCGAGTCCAAACTAAAAAAATCAATAGTCTACATCAAAGGGTAACTTTTCAGTTTCAGAAATTAGATCCCAGAAAACAAGATTTGTTCTTTTGTTTGTAAGTTCAGTTAATCTTTAGATTTGAACAAATAAAAGTCATGACTTGTAATGAAGCGAAATTAGAACTATGCCTAGTTGTAAGATAATCGTATTCTGATTCATTCTGAAATTACCTACGCATACATGACTATTGTGATTGATACAACTTATCAATGTTGTATATTAATTTGGTGATGAACCTATCCTGTTGTATATAAATTTGTTGATCCTTTTATGATATGTTATATACAAGACCATAAGTTAACTAATGTTCATATATGCTTATATGTCTAGATCTACATGCTTAGATGTTTAGATCTATGTTGATTTGATCCAACTCAAATGCAAATTCACATTTACATGCTTAATTAAATTTGTGTGGTGCTATGCCAAATTTATATCACACATGCTTAGTTAATATATATTGTTTTATGTCGTTGGAATGTTACATGTCCCTTTGTTTTTCCCTTTTGTTTATGAGTTAGGCTAATTTGCGAGCCTAATGTTTTATGTAATCTATGCGAACGAATAACGGGGGATACGTTGGGAAAAATAATAAATTACATGTTATTGGCATAGGTTGGCTCATAATCATGTAAATGATTAATGGCATGAAATGGTATAATTTGCATACCTAGGAATCATGGACAAAATTTAGAGGGTAAATGGGACATGACTTGAGTTGACAACATTGGTGGATAATTTACATATAAACATAAATGGTAAATATGTAAATTAATTAAAAGATGAATATGACTAACACGAGGTTAGATTGAGTTACGGTGTAAAACTGCCCAGATCCGGCCGGCACATCCAGCAACCGTAACAATACAGATCTAATGTGAGAGGTTAGCGCATTAAGCCCAAAAACCGAGGTTAGATTGAGTTGCGGTGTAAGACTACCCGGAACCGCCCGGCACATCCAGTGATCGCAACAATATAGATCTAATGTGAGAGGTTGGTGCTTTAATGAATGAATTAAAGCTAAGAAACAGACATGCTAAGAACGGTAGGGTTAAGTTAATTAAGGCAACACTTAACCAATACAACATGTTAACTAAACTGATGGGTGGGGGTTAGGTTAAATCGAGAACACTTGACCATTTTAACATGTTGATTAGGAAACCCTAGAAACGGGGACCCATTTCAGTAGTAACCCACATAGATGTATCATGGTACCCTGAACTAGGCAGGGAGGGGCACGATTACTGGGCTGATTATAAGTGGTCAAAATAACGGCGGGTGGTGCAGCAGTGTAGGTTCCGATGGAGTGTGGGCATGCACGTACTTTGGCATGGACAAATCAGGCACTGGGCATTAGTAGTATACACTGTGCATCTTGAATTTGTATCGGGTTGCCACCATAGGAATTGGTACACCCCATGATGGGACCAGCATAGGTATCTACAATCAAGCGGGGCCGAATGACACAAGTCATAAATGCATGCGAGTAGAAGCCGATCAATAAAGGGGATCATTTTATCATGAACACATGGTGCTAGTTGAAACACTTGTTAGTAGGTGCAGAGAAATAGAAATAAGTGCGATAGTATATTCAGTTTATCTTGCCTTATTTATTGTTATCTTATTTCTAGGGTATTGTCCTAGGTTCAGTTTATCCATGTCATGATCCTTTTTCCTGTTTACATGCTAAATAATCACTGGACTTACTAGATTTATGTCTGACCCGTTTTCTTTCTCCTTCTTTTCTTCCGTCCTCTCCCCCCCCCCCCCCCGCCACAGGTCCGTAGGGAGGGAATACTTCAGCTTAGTGCAGACCTTTTCAAGATTGAAGAGAGTAGATGAATTGCTTGGATTCTCTTTTCTTGGGCTATGGCTGTGGTTACACTTTTATTGGGGATTTATGCTGCTTTACTTCTGTTTCATGCTTCTTTATGTACTTGGAGATTTAAATCAAGACAGATGTTTTATTGTAATAATTTAGAAGTTGGGTTTTGAGACAATGCTTGTAATGTTTTAACTGAACCACGTTATTTAATAAATAATTTCAGTTTTCCGCTGTTTATATGTATGTCTTGTAAATTATCTATGTCTTTCACCTAAAATGCTTCACTAAAGTTAATGCATTCCCTTTGTGAGTGACCTTGATGGAGGAGGGTTGTTTACACCATATTACAAGGGCAATTTTCATAAAATGAAGGCCATTTGTGCACATTAGGAGCACATGGATCAGCATGAGAATGGTCCACCTGCTTAGTGCAAGATGATCTACCAAAAATTGAGCGAGCATAAATGCTACCATGCATGGAAGCAACATTTGCTAAATAGTTATTTGAAGGAATGGCATTCTGATTCTATTCGACAAGAATTGCCAAACCCACATTAATTCCCACTATAGTAGATGTACTGTAAGAAAATCACTATTGTTGATAATTTGTTGTAGTATTTTATTGAGGATGATGATTTTGATACAGATGTTTTTCTGGAATTTAAAGCAAAATGATTTCGATATTACAAATGAAAGATACAACAGTTTATATATACATAGGAAATAAAGCAAACAGGCTTTAGTGTGCTTTGCCACTTAATACAAATGGGCTTCGGTTTTGATAAAGGAATCAACGGTAAAATAATGGACGGTTGAGATGCATCCATGTAATACATAAGAGATATAACATAGCCGCAATCCTTTATTCTGCATATTTTATTTTCCCTCTTTAATCGAAGCTAGGGTTAGGGTTTTAATAGTGAACCTAGTGGCGATTAACAACTTTCTCCATAGATTTGTCCATGTAATAGAAGAAATTAGCTTTATTTCTTCTCTTGCAATTCTTATCATCTTCAGATTGCTCGATTCTCGTTGAATCGGAGTGATGAAATTCATTATTTGAGTTTACAACAAGGTTTTTGCTAATTTCTTCACTCTTTTGAGTTCTTTTATGATGGCAGGGCTTCAATTTGCTTTCGCTGTGTTTGATTTGAGAGTTTCTATCGTGAATCTTCATGACTCTCAACTCATTCTTGAACTTTGTGAAGTCTGGGTATGACAGAGGCTTTGTCAGAGTATCTGCACGCTGGTAAGTTGAAGATACATCTCCGACATCCAAACTTCCTTTAACAACTTGTTCTCTAACAAAGTATAAGTCGATCTCTATATGCTTGGCTTTGGAATGTAGAATAGGATTAGCTGACATATACACAACACTTTGATTTTCACTCCATAATATTGACTTGTCTATTTTGATATTGAGCTCTGTAAGTAGAGATTTTAACTACATCATTTCAGCAGTAGCAATACTTCTATATTCTGCTTTTGAACTGGATCTAGATATTGCAGACTATTTTCTTGAACATCGTGAAACAATTTTATCTCCAATATCCTGTAGCTGATTTCCTATCATCTTGATCCGATGCTCAATCTGCATCAGCAAAACCAGCGATATAGAAATTGTTGCTAGCTTTTATGTGTAGACCATAGTCTAGTGTAGCTTTTAAATATCTGAGAATCCTCTGAACAACTTTCCAATGTGTATCAAGTGGTTCCTGTATAAATTGAAACACTTTGTTAACACTGTATGCTATATCAGGTCTAGTTATTGTTGTGTACTGTAAAGCACCAACTATACTTCTATATTGTTTTGAATAATATATGGATTCTCCCCTGTGTTTAGACAAGTGTTAACAGTTAATCATTGGAGTTGGTTGCCCTTTATCTTTATCCATTTGAGCCTTTGTTAGTAGTTTAGATATATACTTTCTTTGTGATAGAATGATATCTATTGATGAACTTTTGATCTTCTCTATTCCGAAGAAATAGCTGAGTAATCCCATATCTTTGATTGAGAACTGTTTGTCCAAGTAGCTTACAAGATTATTGATCTTTGTGTTATCATATCCTGTTACAATAAGATTATCAACATATATTAGTGTGTGTATATATAATTGAACAACCATTAAACTTTGTGAATAAAGAGTTATCTGATTTGGTATACTCGGTGTGGTTTTAAACCTATCAAACCAAACTCGGGGAGCTTGCTTAAGACTATAGATTGCCTTTTTGACTTGCACACATATTTTGGTTGCTGAATAAATCCTTCAGCTTATTCCATGTATACATCTTCTTGTAGTATTCCATTAAGGAAAGCATTATTAACATGTAGTTGTCTCAGTTGCCATTTGTAGGTTATTGCAATTGAAACAACAACCCTAACGGTTGATGGCTTTACTACCGAAGAACAAATTTCCTCGTATCAAAGTCATGTTGTTGTGAAAATCCTTTGGAAACCAACCTTGCTTTATACTTGTCAATAGACCCATCATGCTTTTTTTTCTTCTGTAAATCCATTTACACCTGACAGTATTTTTGTCTTTTGGAGGTCCAACTAATTCCCATGTTTTATTTTGTATGTGAGCTTGGTACTCAGTAACCATAGCTTTCTTCTGGTTGATATCATCTTTAGCCTGGTCAAAACAGGTTGGTTCTTACTGAATTGTAGCAGCACGATATGTTTTGGGTTAGAAAATACCACTCTTTGATCTAATAATCATTGGATGTGTTGGTGCAACTTGAGGTTGAAGTTGATTCTCAACTTCGGTATCATCTGAGTTATTATTTTGATCTTCATTTTGATGATCACTAAGACTTTCTCCTTGACTTTGTAATGTAGGTGATTCATTAAATTGACTAGGTGGTTGAACAGTATCATCATTAAGTGATGTTGTACTGTCACATGTCTTACTGGTTTCACCTGCACTGGTTAGCTCAGAATACATAGGTAATGGTGGTATTGAAACTGTAACAATCCGCATTCTACGCATCCGAGGATCATAGAATATTTATTTCTTTCTTATATGAAGTCGTATGGTCATGTGCCTTTAGGAAACGACCATTGTGGTCATTTCCCCTGTTCATGATTTTTGCCGATTTTTAAATGACCGTTTTTGCCCCTAGTTGATCTTGTTTCAGCCATAATTTTTGATTGAAAGGAGTTTTGACCTGAAACCACTTCCATTGGCTCCAGAAGATGGTTTACCATTCCGTAGAGTGGTCAAATGTGGAAAACGGACTTACCGTTTGGGAGATATGGCTGAAATAAGATTTGGAAGGTGAAAAACTGCATAACCGGGCCAAATAGGGTGATTAGTGAATGGGCCCATATCCCATTTCGGGATTAGGGTTATGAGGATGCTGAAAAGAGTTAGGGTTTCATTCCATTTCAATTTTCTAGCCTCCACTTACCTCTTAGAAACCCTAAAAAAGGCTTCCAACCTCAAAATCACCTCCAAACCACTTTCTAATTAAGGATTAAGCTTAGCGACATCAAATCAAGGGAGATCTTCACCAAATCAAGAATAGAGCTGCTTTTTAGCATTAGTATTCGCTCCATATCAGATATTTATTTCAGATCTAAGGTTTATTTGTGGCTAAGGTGAGTGATTTGCATAGTCCCTCACTAATTATGGTTAATTAAGGGTAATTAGTGTTGATTAGCGAATTTATACACTAATAAAATCTGGAAAAATACTTATAAATTCTTAAATGATGTTTTAGACCACTGATATGAACTTGGGTTAATTTGGTTAAGTTTTTCTAATCTTATCATTAATTATGCTTGAACATGTTTAAGGGAAATATGGGGTTTTGGCTATGTTTGATCCATTTTAACCTATCATATTTATGTTTTTGGTGTTTAAGGTCACTTCTACTTGTTGCTATGACTGTATGGTATGCTTTGTGATTGATTAGAATAGTTAGAATAGTCGAAAACGCCGTCGAATGGCGTAAAACACTCACTGGCAAAGTTGCAGGAAAATGGTGCAGGCTTTCGGATCGGATCAGGGGAATGGGCTCGGACCGGATAGTGGACTGGGCAAGGGATCACCGAACTGAACCGAGGCTTGGAGCAAGGGGAAGTATGGCAAAAAGGAAGGCCACAATGGTTGAACTGGGATCAGATCGAGCTAAAGAAGGGGGAATCAGATCGACTGAAGGGAAGAGAAGGGGATCGGAACGGAAGAGGAAGGGGAAGTGGATTGGATCGGAGATCAGGAACCCGAACCGAACCGATGCACTACGAAGGGACTTGGAGGCCATGATCCGACCCAGAGCTCTTGAAAGGGACCGATCCGAACCAACAGAGAAGAAGAGTTGAGGATCCGAACCGATCCAGTGATGGCCAAAAACCCGAGATGCAAAGGTAGTCCAAATGGAAGTTAGGGCCCAGGATCCAGTTGGGAACCAATGAGTTCACTCCATGATTGGACTTTGCTGCGGGACGTGAGCTAAGGAGTTGTTGAAGTTCATAACTTCGATTCACCACTGAAAAGGAATGATGGGCTACGTATCAGTGCAGTAGAGTCACCATGACTCGAGGGGCAAAGTGATCGTAGTAAGACTATGAGCCAGTGCAGTGAAGCCATTGTGACTCCATGGGGCAGAGGGACATAGTAAAGGATTAGTAAGGCTATGAGCCAGTGCAGTGGGGTGTGTACGACTCCATGGGGCAAAGTGGACATAGCGAAGGATTAGTGGCTATGTATCAGTGCAGTGAAGCCGTTGTGACTTCATGGGGCAGAGTGATCATAGCAAAGTATTGGGTGATTGAAGCAGTGGATATCGTATACTTTGTGCACTGAGTGAGAGATGTGAGGATGGTTGCTATGCTTGATTGTTTGCCATCATTATGACATGCACACCCCCACCCCGTATTCCTTACAACATTTGTTATGGCAACCAAGAGTGTTGTACAGTATGTAGTGCTAACTCTTTGGTTGCAGGTCCAGGTTCAGGTATGGTTTAGTATACCTGTTATTATTCTGTTTAGCTGCTTATCTCTCATACTAGACTTTTTGTCTAACCCAAAGTTTTATATTTCTTCTTATTACTCATGGTGCTCTCACGAGCAGACTAGAGACAAGTTAGCTGGTGATGCGCAAGTAGCGGATTCGGAGGCGAGAAGGAGGCTTCCACGTATGATATATATAGATATCCTCCCTCTGTCATTGCTGATCACTACTTTGGGCATTAGTAGTGTACCTTTCTTGTTTAGCTTTTTGAGACAGTTTTTAAAAGTTGTAATAATGTTGGCTTCGGATCATAAGCTGTACTTTGGATTTTCCGCTGCTATGGTAGTTTGTTTCAACTTATACACTGTCTCACCTGTTTTATGTCAAGTATTTTGTTCCATGCGCTGTGAGACATTCTACAGGTTCTTTGTTGATTCTTCGTCTTCTTCCTTTCCTTCTGAAGATCGTCCCATGCTAACTGGACATGTGTACAGCGCACTTTTGGATGAAATGTCGGTTGGTGTGGGGCAGGCCGTCACATTTGGTATCAGAGCTCTAGGTTGCGTAGTTAACCTAGGAAAAGACACTAGGGAGAGATAATACGTATATGAGAGCGCGTATTTGTGATTACTTTGGTTTTCAAAAGTTATATATATGTATATACTATTAATAGTATAAGGATGAAGTTGTACTGCACTAGCACCACTATGGGGATAGTTAATCATTTTCTCTTTATAGATTGAACGATGAGTCGAGATACGAGGGGTGTTGGTAGAGGGACCAATAATGGGAATGCTCCTGCCATAAGAACGATGTTCACTGACTTCATGAGAGAGATGCTTAGGGATGTTCACGGAGCAGTTCCCAATCCCGGTAATGGTGGTGGTCCAGTGGTGCACACGCCTAGGGCCGATTTCGCCAAGCTGTATAAGGATTACACTGACCTTGGTGGGAAGCCATTCTATGGAATGGAGTCGGCCACGGATGTTCAGGACTGGTTGGATAGCTGTGATCGTATCTTCGACGACTTGGGTATCGAGGATGCGATGAAGAGAAGGCTAGCGTCTCGTCAGCTGCAAGGGCGAGCGATGAATTGGTGGAATGCTACTAGGACATCCACTCTGGAAGATCAAGTTACTTGGGATCGGTTTAAGGCTCGCTTTAGCGACAAGTTTATCCCAGCTGCTCAGAAGTCAAAATCGTTTAGGAAGTTCTTGGAGCTTAAGCAGAATGGTAGGGCAGTCTCGGACTATATTGCTGAGTTTGACACTTTGTCGAAGTATGGATTATCCCTTATCGATACTCTTGAGAAGAAGAATGAGAAGTTCATTACTGGTCTAGATGGATACTTGGGGGAAAGGCTTATTAACCACATCGATGAGACGTTTGAATCGATTGTTGGGAAAGCTTTGAGATCAGAGAGTCTTTATCCTAAGTCGAAGACCGATGTTGCATCTGTAGAAGGGCTGAAGCCGCAAGCAGGTGGTGGAGGCAAGAATAACACTCAGAACAAAAGGAAGCAGAACCAAACTAAGGATGGCCAGAAAAAGAGCAAGAAAGATGTTGAGTGCTTCAGCTGTGATAAGAAGGGCCATTATGCCAAAGAACGTCGGGCCAAGCCAGCGCATAGGAAGTGCTACAACTGTGGCCATGTGGGACATCATAAGGATAAATGTCCACAACCTCTTAAGAAGAAGCAGATTGTGAAAGCATATGCTATCGGTGCTATTCCTTCTTCGTCGAATGCCCCAACTGCGGCGGAGAAAGGAAAGAATGTCGTCATTCAAGGTATGCTTTCTATTTTTGATGTACCTGTTTGAGTTTTGTTTAATACTGGGGCTTCCCGTTCCTTCATATCTAGTGACCTATTAGATAGGTTGGGACTGGAACCTGAGATAGTCGATAGAACATTGGTTGTGACGAACCCAATTGGTAGTTCGACTAACCTTAGTATGATTTTCCGAAATTTGGTCTTATCGAGTCATGGATATATGTTTGTTTGTGATTGCTTTGTTTTTGGCTTTACTGAGTATGGCATTATATTGGGGGTCGATTGGTTCCAAAGATACGAGGTGGTGGTAGACTGTGAGAGCTTTTTGGTGATAGTTAGGGCGGATGATGGGCAGAGGGTAGTGTTTGGTAGTCTACCTAGTGATGGGGTAATGGCTAGTTTTATAAATTCCCTCGACATCCCGCATGATGAGTTGTCAGATGTGCCCATGGTTGGCCAGTATCCGGATGTCTTCGAGGAAGTGACCGGACTTCCACCACACCGAGAGAATGTGTTCCGTATTGATTTAGTGAAAGATGCCAGACCTGTAGTGATGCCACTTCGTCGTATGGAACCAAGGGAGCAGCGAGAGCTCGGGGTGCAAGTGAGCGATCTTTTGAAGAAGGGGTTTATTAGAAGAAGTGTCTCCGAATGGGGAGCACCAGTTGTATTTGCCACTAAGGAAGATGGTTCCCTTCATTTGTGTGTGGACTATCGCGAGTTGAATAAGGTAACGAGGAAGAATAAGTATCCTCTACCGCGGATAGATGATTTGTTTGATCAACTGGAAGGAGCAAGAGTGTTCTCCCAATTGGACATCACGACAGGGTTTCATTCAGCTCCAAGTAGTAGCTGATAGTATAGCCAAAACGGCATTTCGGACGCCGTCTGGATTTTATGAGTGGTTGGTCATGCCATTTGGGTTGACCAATGCACTAGCATACTTCGTGGATCTTATGAATAGGGTATTTAGAGATCAGCTGAATAAGTTTGTTCTTGTGTTCGTAGACGACATCCTTGTTTACTCGAGGACAGAGGAGGAACACAAGGAACATTTGAGGATAGTGTTGGAGGTGTTGAGAAAACATCAATTGAAAGCGAATTTTTCTAAGTGTCACTTCTGGAGGAGGGAAGTAAGATTCTTGGGCCATGTTGTTTTAGAGAATGGTATTGCCGTGGACCCTGCGAAGGTGGCTACGGTACAGGATTGGTCTACGTCCAAGAATGCAACAGACGTAAGAAGCTTTTTGGGGTTAGCTGGATATTATCGTAAGTTTATCCAGGACTTCTCCAAGATAGCGGCACCGTTGACTCAGTTGACTAAGAAGAATCAAGCCTTCGTCTGGGACGGAGTGTGTGAGAATGCATTCAAGAGTCTAAAAGAAAAGTTGACGCGTGCGTCAGTGTTAGTCATTCCAAAAGGGAATGAAGAGATGACGATATACACGGATGCTTGTGGTACCGGACTAGGTGTTGTATTGATGCAAGGAGGTAGGGTTGTAGCTTATGCTAGTTGGCAACTAAAGCCGCATGAGAAAAGGTATCCTACCCATGATTTGGAACTGGCAGCGATCGTGTTCGCGTTGAAGACGTGGAGGCATTATCTCTTGGGAGATAGATTTGAGTTGTTTACCGATCATAAGTCGTTAAAGTATCCCTTCTCTCAGAAGGATCTGAATCTCCATCAACAGAGATGGTTAGAGTTCTTGGCTTCGTATGATTTTGATATCGCATATACACCTGGGAAAGGTAATGCGGTAGCCGATGCCTTAAGTAGGAGACATGCCAGTTTAGGGGCTATGTTTCTTGAATGGTAGCAACTGGAGTATATCACAGGGTATGATTTCAGACCAAAGTGCGAATTGGATCCGGAGATGTTAGCTAGTTTGACGATCAGACCCACTTTGATTGAGCGGATTGGTTCCAGTCAGAGGGACGATCCTAATCTATTGGAAATCATCTCCAAGTTAGAGATGAATATCGACTATGAGGAGATGAATTTGTATGGGCTTGATTGAGAAGGATGGCTTCGAAAGAATGGAAGACTAGTTGTACCCAACGTGAATGGTTTGGGAGATGAAGTGCTTAGGGAATGTCACTACTCAAAACTGACAATACACCCCGGTGGTGATAAGATGTATCGAGACATGAAGCAGACTTACTACTGGGAAGGGATGAAAAGAGACTTGGGAAGTTTATATCCAAGTGCATGAATTGCCAGCTAGTTAAAGCCGAGCAAAAGAAGCCTAGTGGTTTGTTGCAACCATTAGAAATTCCTAAATGGAAATGGGAGCAAGTCTCGATGGATTTCATTGATGGTTTACCAAGAATTAAATCGGGACATGATAGCATTTGGGTAATTGTGGATCGATTGACCAAGAGTGCAAGATTTATACCAGTCAAATCGACCAGAAAGACAGCTAAGTTAGCCGAGCTGTATATGAAGTGGGTAGTGAGATTTCATGGAGTACCTAAAAGCATTGTGAGTGACTGAGACCCGTTGTTTACTAGTTGGTTTTTGAAGAGCTTACAAGAGGCTCTAGGGTCGGAATTATATCTCAGTACCGCGTATCATCCTCAAACCGACGGTCAGACAAAGAGGGTGAATCGTATATTGGAAGATCTCTTGAGGGCTTGTATATTGGATTTTGGTGGATCATAGGATAACCATTTACATCCAGTAGAGTTTGCATATAATAATAGCTACCAATCCAGTATCGGTATGGCTCCATATGAAGCTTTGTACGGAAGACCGTGCAACTCACCATCATGTTGGATAGAGACCGGTGAGAAATTTGTGCTTGGACCAGATGTGGTGAGGAAAACTTCAGATAAGATTAAAATCATTCAACAACGGATGAAGGCTGCCCAGGATAGGCAGAAGATGTATGCTGATAAAAGGAGAAGAGACTTAAAATTCTCCGTTGGTGACTCTGTGTTTGTCAAGATTTCTCCATTGAAGAGCGTGTTACGATTTGACAGGAGAGGCAAGTTGGCACCAAGATTTGTTGGCCCATTCCCAGTTCTTGAACAATTTGAGAATTTGGCATATAGAGTTGACTTACCCGAGAAGATGGCAGGAGTTCACAACGTATTTCATGTTTCCCAGCTAAGGAAGTTCGTGCACGACCCAGATATGACTATTTCACCTGATCAGTTACAGGACTTCGAAGTGGAACCCGAGGCGGTTGGGAACCGCAAGCCGATTCGTATTGTCGAGCACGATACGAAACAACTTCGAAGGAAGGCGGTGAAGCTAGTCAAGGTTCAGTGGGGCGAGAACGAGAATGACCGTACTTGGGAGACAGAGGAAAGCATTAGGAAGACGTATCCAGAACTCTTCGCCTGGTAAGATTTACTTTACAGTTTAGTTATTCAGCATGCTAGGTTAGACTTGTTTTGCTTGTTTTGCATGTTTGATTGTTGTTTTATGGCTGATAGGCATGCGGGACCCTTTGTGAGTTTTGGTTAGGGAATTTCGGCGGCAAAATTTCTTAAGTGGGGAAGAATGTAACAACCCGCATTCTACGCATCGAAGGATCGTAGAATATTTATTTCTTTCTCATATGAAGTCGTAAGGTCATGTGGCTTTAGGAAACGACCATTGGGGTCATTTCCCCTGTTCATGATTTTTGTCGATTTTTAAATGACCGTTTTGCCCCTAGCTGATCTTGTTTCGGCCATAACTTTTGATTGGAAAGGAATTTTGACCTGAAACCACATCTATTGGCACCGAATGATGGTTTACCTTTCCTTAGATTGGTCACATGTGGAAAACGGACTTACCGTTTGGGAGATATGGCTAAAATAAAGTTTGTAAGGTGAAATACTGCTTAACCGGGCCAAATAGGGTGATTAGTGAGTGGGTCCATAACCCATTTCGGGATTAGGGTTATGAGGAGGCTGAAAAGAGTTAGGGTTTCATTCCATTTTAGTTTTCTAGCCTCCACTTACCTCTTAGAAACCCTAAAAATGGCATCTAACCTCTAAATCACCTCCAAACCACTTTCTAATTAAGGATTAAATTTAACAACATCAAATCAAGGGAGATCTTCACCAAATCAAGATTATAACTGCTGTTTAGCATTAGTTTTTGCGCCATATTAGAGATTTATTTCAGATCTAAGGTTTATTTGTGGCTAAGGTGAGTGATTTGCATAGTTCCTCACTAATTATGGTTAATTAAGGGTAATTAGTGTTGATTAGCGAATTTATACACTAATAAAATCTGGAAAAATACTTATAAATTCTTAAATGATGTTTTAGACCACTGATATGAACTTGGGTTAATTTGGTTAAGTTTTGCTAATCCTATCAATAATTATGCTTGAACATGTTTAAGGGAAAATATGGGATTTTGGCTATGTTTGATCCACTTTAACCTATCATATTTATGTTTTGGTGTTTGAGGTCACTTCTACTTGTTGCTATGACTGTATGGTATGCTTTGTGATTGATTAGAATAGTTAGAATGGTCGAAAACGCCATCGAATGGCGTAAAACACTCGCTGGGAAAGTTGCAGGAAAATGGTGCAGGCTTTCGGTTCGGATCGGGGGAATGGGCTCGGACCGGATAGTGGACTGGGCAAGGGATAACCGAACCGAACCGAGGCTTGGCATAAGGGAAAGTATGGAAAAAAGGAAGGCCACAATTGTTGAACTGGGATCAGATCGAGCTAAAGAAGGGGGAATCAGATCGACTGAAGGGAAGAGAAGGGGATCGGAACGGAAGAGGAAGGGGAAGTGGATCGGATCGGAGATCAGGAACCCGAACCGAACCGATGCACTACGAAGGGACTTGGAGGCCATGATCCGACCCAGAGCTCTTGAAAGGGACCGATCCGAACCAACAGAGAAGAAGAGTTGAGGATCCGAACCGATCCAGTGATGGCCAAAAACCCGAGATGCAAAGGTAGTCCAAATGGAAGTTAGGGCCTAGGATCCAGTTGGGAACCAATGAGTTCACTCCTTGATTGGACTTTGCTGCGGGACGTGAGCTAAGGAGTTGTTGACGTTCATAACTTCGATTCACCACTAAAAAGGAATGATGGGCTACGTATCAGTGCAGTAGAGTCACCATGACTCGAGGGGCAAAGTGATCGTAGTAAGACTATGAGCCAGTGCAGTGGAGCCATTGTGACTCCATGGGGCAGAGTTTACATACTAAAGGATTATTAAGGCTATGAGCCAGTGCAATGGGGGTGTGTACGACTCCATGGGGCAAAGTGGACATAGCGAAGGATTAGTGGTTATGTATCAGTGCAGTGAAGCCGTTGTGACTTCATGGGGCAGAGTGATCATAGCAAAGTATTGGGTGATCGAAGTGGTGGATATTGTTTACTTTACGTACCGAGTGAGAGATGTGAAGATGGTTGATATGCTTGATTGTTTGCCATCATTATGACATGCACACCCCCACCCCGTATTCCTTACACCATTTGTTATGGCACCCTAGAGTGTTGTACAGTATGTAGTGTAACTCTTTGGCTGCAGGTCCAGGTTCAGGTATGGTTTAGTATACCTGTTATTGTTCTGTTTAGCTACTTATCGCTCATACCAGACTTTTTGTTTGACCCAGAGTTTTATGTCTCTTCTTATTACTCTGGGTGCTCTCACAATCAGACTAGAGACAGGTTAGCTGGTGATGCGCGAGTAGCGGATTCGGAGGCGAGAAGGAGGCTTCCACGTATGATATATATATATATATCCTCCCGGTGTCGTTGCTGGTCACTACTTTGGGCATTAGTAGTGTACCTTTCTTGTTTAGCTTTTTGAGATAGTTTTTAAAAGTTGTAATAATGTTGCCTTTGGATCATAAGCTGTACTTTGGATTTTCCGCTGCTATGGTAGTTTGTTTCAGCTTATACACTATCTCACCTGTTTTATGTCAAGTATGTTGTTATTATATTTTGTTCCATGCGCTGTGAGACATTCTAAAGGTTCTTTGTTGATTCTTCGTCTTCTTCCTTTCCTTCTGATGACCATCCCGTGCTAACTGGACATGTGTACAACGCACTTTTGGAGGAAATGTCGGTTGGTGCGGGGCGGGCCGTCATATTTGGTATCAGAGCTCTAGGTTGCGTAGTTAACCTAGGGAAAGACACTAGGGAGAGATAATACGTATATGAGAGCGCGTATTTGTGATTACTTCGGTTTTCAAAAATTATATATATGTATATACTATTAGTAGTATAAGGATGAAGTCGTACTACACTAGCACCACTATGTAGATAATTAATCATTTTCTCTTTACAGATTGAACGATGAGTCGAATACGAGGGGTGCTGGTAGAGGGACCAATAATGGGAATGCTCCTGACATAAGGACGATGCTCATTGACTTCATGAGAGAGATGCTTAGGGATGTTCAGGGAGTAGTTCCCAATCCCGATAATGGTGGTGGTCCAATAATGCAGGCGCCTAGGGCCGATTTCGCCAAGCTGTCTAAGGATTACACTAACCTTGGTGGGAAGCCGTTCCACGGAACGGAGTCGGCCACATATGTTCAGGATTGGTTGGATAGCTGTGATCGTATCTTCGATGACTTGGGTATCGAGGATGCGATGAAGAGAAAGCTAGCTTCTCGTCAGCTGCAAGGGCGAGCGATGAATTAGTGGAATTCTATTAGGACAGTCACTCCAGAGGATCAGTTTACTTGGGATCAGTTTAAGGCTCGCTTTAGCGACAAGTTTATCCCAGCTACTCAGAAGTTAGAATTGCTTAGGAAGTTCTTGGAGCTTAAGCAGAATGGTAGGGCAGTCTCGGACTATATTACTGAGTTCGACACTTTGTCGAAGTATGGATTATCCCTTATCGATACTCCTGAGAAGAAGAATGAGAAGTTCATTACTGGTCTAGACGGATACTTGGGGGAAAGGCTTATTAACCACATCGATGAGATGTTTGAATCGATAGTTGGGAAAGCTTTGAGATAAGAGAGTCTTTACCCTAAGTCGAAGACTGAGGTTGCATCTGTAGAAGGGCTGAAGCTGCAAGCAGGCGGTGGAGGCAAGAATAACACTCAGAACAAAAGGAAGCAGAACCAAACTAAGGATGGCCAGAAAAAGAGCAAGAAAGATGTTGAGTGCTTCAGCTGTGGTAAGAAGGGCCATTATGCCAAAGAATGTCGGGCCAAGCCAGCGGATAGGAAGTGCTACAACTGTGGCCATATGGGACATCATAAGGATAAATGTCCACAACCTCTTAAGGAGAAGCAAATTGTGAAAGCATATGCTATCGGTGCTATTCCTTCTTCGTCGAATGCCCCAACTGCAGCGGAGAAAGGAAAGAATGTCATCATTCAAGGTATGCTTTCTATTTTTGATGTACCTGTTCGAGTTTTGTTTGATACTGGGGCTTCCCGTTCCTTCATATCTAGTGACCTAGTAGATAGGTTGGGACTGGAACCCGAGATAGTCGATAGACCGTTGGTTGTGACGAACCCGATTGGTGGTTCGACTAACCTTAGTATGATTTGCCGAAATTTGGTCTTATCGAGTCATGGATGTATGTTTGTTTGTGATTGCTTTGTTTTGGGCTTTACTGGGTTTGGCATTATATTGGGGGTCGATTGGCTCCAAAGATACGGGGTAGTAGTAGACTGTGAGGGCTTTTTGGTGACAGATAGACGGATGATGGGCGGAGGGTAGTGTTTGGTAGTCTACCTTGTGATGGGGTAATGGCTAGTTTTATAAATTCCCTCGACATCCCGCATGATGTGTTGTCAGATGGACCCGACTCCTAGGATGTGAAGTATCCTCACGAAACGACCCATAGGAACGTGAAGCACCCTCATAACCCGATCGTGAGGAAGATGACGAACCCTCACACCTCGACCGTGAGGAAGATGGTGAATCCTCACACCCCAACCATAAGGAATAGGGCAAACCCTAGGAGGGCTACCATGAGGAAGGGGGCGAACCTTAGGATGGCGAGCCATAAACCGCACCAGGAAGGAAAGGGGATCACGACCCGGACTGGAGAATCATGAACCAGATAAGGATAGGGTCCACAAGCCGCACGTTTACCACGAACCCGAAATGAGAATGGAAGAAAAGTTAATCATGAACCATGCCAGGAGGGTGATCGCAAGCCGTGTGGACCACGAACCGAAGCCAAGGGGGTGACATGAGTCGAAGCTTGACCCAAACCACGAACCGAGGAAGCTGATCACGAACCAAAGCTTTGAAGCATCACGAGTCGATATGGAGGATCATGAACTGAACTGAAGTGTCACGTGACAGGATAATGACCAAAACCCGAGATGCAAAGGTAGTCCAAATGAAAGGTTATTACTCAGGATCCCAAAGGGGATCAATGACTTAACTTCATGAGTTGGACTTGGCTACGGGACGTGTGCAAAGGGGTTATCGATATCCATAACTTTAGTTCACCACTGAGAGACAGATTAGTGGCTATGGATCAGTGCAATGGGGTCATTGTGACTCCATGGAGCAAAGTGATCGTACCAGAGGATTGGGTGATGAGTGGTGGATATCGTATGCTTTACGCACTGAGTGAGAGATGTGAAGATGATTGCTATGTTTAATGTTTGCTATCACCATATCATGCACACCCCATATTACATTTACACTTTATGTTAGTGTTACCTTAGATTACTGTACATCTTGTTGTGCTAACTCTTTGGTTGTAGGTCCAGGTTCAGGTATGTTTGGATTATACTGGTTATTTTTCTGTTTTGTTTCTTATCGCTCATACCAGACTTTTGTCTGACCCAGAGTTTTTTGTCTCTTCTTATTACTCTGGGTGCTCCTGAATGAGCAGACTAGTGACAGGTGGTAATGCGCGAGTAGCTGTCTGGAGATGAGCAGGAGGCTTTCACATATGATATACATATATACTCCCTGTGTTGTAGCTGGTCACTGCTATGGCATTAGTAGTGTACCTTTCCTTTCTTTTGCTTTAGAGACAGAAATTTGAAGTTGTTGTAATGATGTTGGATCATAAGCTGTGTTATGGATTTCGCTGCTATGATGATTTAGTTTTCAGCTTATGCACTGTCATGCCTATTTTATGTTAGAGTTATGTTGTTATTATATTTTATTCCATGCGCTGTGAGAGATACTACAGGTTCCTTGTTAGTTCATAGTTTCAAATTCCTTTCTTTTCTTTTCTTTTCTTTTCTTTCAACGACCGTCCTGTGCTAGTTGGACACCAGTACAGTGCATTTCGAAGGAAATGTCGGCTGGTTCGAGGCAGGCTGTCACATTTGGTATCAGAGCTCTAGGTTGCATAGGTAACCTTGGGGAAGACATCAGGGAAAGATAGTATACGTATATGAGAGCGCATATTTGTGATATATTGGTTTTCAAAAGCTATATATATACACTATTAGTATATGTAAGGATGAAGTCGCACTGCATTGGCACCGCTATGGAGATGGTTAATCATTTCTCTTTAAAGATTTGACGATGAGCCGATATATGAGGAGTACGGATTCAGGGGATAATAATAGGAATGTCCCTGATATGAGGACGATGTTCACTACTTTCATGCGAGAGATGCTTAGGGATGCTCGGGGAGCAGTTCCTATTGCTGCTAACGGTGGTGGTACAGTAGTGTAGGCGCTAGGGCAGATTTCACCAAGGTTAACGAGGATTATACTAGTCTTGGCGGGAAGCCGTTCCACGGAACGGAGTCGGCTACGGATGTTCAAGATTGGTTGGATAGTTGTGAGCGCATCTTTGAGGACTTAGGAATTGATGATCCCAAGAAGAGAAAGTTAGCATCGCGTTAGCTTCAAGGATGGGCTATGAATTGGTGGAATGCTATTAAAGCAGCTACTCCTAAAGATTAAGTTACTTGGAATAAGTTTATGACTCGTTTCAACGAAAAGTTCATTCCAGCTGCTCACAATTCTGAATTGTTTAGGAAATTTTTGGAGATTCAGCAGAATGGTAGGACAGTCTCGAAATATATTACTGAGTTTGATACTTTATCGAAGTACGGATTATCTCTTATCGACACTGCCGAGAAGAATAATGTGAAGTTCATAACCGGCTTAGATGAGTACTTAGGGGAAAGATTGATAAACCACATCGACGAGACGTTCGAGTCTATAGTGGGGAAAGCATTGAGATCGGAGAGTCTTTACCCTTAGTCAAAGGCCGATGTTGCTATTGCATCTGTAGAGGAACCAAAGCCGCAAGCAAGCGGTAGAGGTAAGAAGGAGTCTCAGAATAAGAGAAAATAGGATCAGACCAAGGGTGGTCAGAAAAAGAAGGACAAGAAAGATAAAGAGTGCTTTAGTTATGGCAAGAAGGGCCACTATGCTAGAGATTGTCAGGAAAAGCCCGGGGAAAGAAATTGCTTCAATTGCGGCCAAGCGGGACATCATAAGGATAAATGTCCACAACCCCCTAAAGAAAAGCAGATTGTGAGAGCATATGGTATCAACGTTGTTCCTTCTTCGTCAAATACCCCAACTGCGGTGGAGAAGGGAAAGGGCATCATTATTCGATGTATGCTTTCTATTTATGATGTTTCTGTTCTAGTTTTGTTGATAGCGAGGCATCCCATTCCTTCATATCTAATGACCTGGTAGATAAGTTGGGATTGGAACCTGAGATAGTCGATAGACCTTTAGTTGTGACGAATCCGATAGGTGGTTCGACTAGTCTTCGCATGATTTGTTGTAGTGTGGTCTTATCGAGTTATGGATGCATGTTTGCTTGTGATTGCTTAGTTGTTTTGCTAGTATCATCTCACGTTGATTGTCTAAATTCGGAGGAAATGTTCCATGAGTGCTTGTCTGATATTGGTTTTGGCCTTTGGGGCTTGTGCTTAGGGAATGTCGAGTTCGACTAGGATGGTTTGCGTGAGATATAAGTAGTTGTTATGATTTCCATTGAATGATATCTCAGCTTACTTGAGGAGTGATGTGCAGTCGTGGCATGATAAGACTGTTCAATGGTATGGACTGCCCCGAGTTGGATTCGATAGGGCTAAGAGATGACTCGAGTGGGACTTGAGGAAGCTACAAGGTAATGGATTGTTTAGGACCCTATGTTGATGTTCTCTTTGGTTCAAGAATGGTAGAACTTCGAAGGAATAAAATGTGCTCGTTGATCGTGGAGATGCAACGAGGGCTAGGACGATTCAAGTTGGACTTAAACTCGTAAAAGAAAAATGGTGGTTCTTTGATCTTGGAGATGCAACGAATAGAGAGACAACTCATGTTGGACTTGAGATTTGTCAGTAATGGATACTCGAGACTGGGTCTGAGTATGTGGGTAGCTCTGCTAATGAGAGTACTAAGAAATCGTCGATACTTAGAGTGTTCTAGGTGGACTCGAAGCAGAGGTATCTGGGGACGCCCATTACCTTGGATCCGTTGGATGTGATCTAGTTATCCTTGGAGGATAAAAGTACGTTGGACGTATGGTAGTCCATATGGAGGCGGGGCTTCCATTAGCATTGGGATTGGTTGGACTAGTCAAGTAGGCATCGACGTATGTATGGAGGCGGGGCTTCCATTAGCCTTGGGATTAGTTAGACCAGTGAGGTAGGTATCAACGTATTTATGGCTTTAGCAGTTGTTTGATAGGACATGTTTGGTGGATACTATGGTTGCTATGTTTGTTCCTATTTTTTTTCTCTTGAGTAGACTATCACCTGTAGGATTCTGGTAATAGAGAATGAAGAGATGATGGCATACACGGATGCATGTGCTATCGGACTAGGTGTGATAGTTGATGCATTGAATAGGAGACATGACAGGTTAGATGCTATGTTTGTTGAATGGAAGCAACTAGAGTATATTATGGGATATGATCTCAGACGTAAGTATGGATTGGATCCAGAAATGATAGCAAGTTAGACGATCAGACCGACTTTGATTGCGGATTGGTTCCAGTCAAAGGAACGATCCTAACCTATTGGAAATCATCTCCAAGGTAGAAATGGTTATCGATAGCAAGGAGATAAGCAAGTATGGACTTGATAGAGAAGGATGGCTTTGAAAGAATGGGAGACTGGTTGTACCCAATGTTAATGGATTGAGAGATGAAGTACATGAATTCCCAGTTAGTTAAAAATGAGCAGAAGGAGCCTAGTGGTTGTTACAACCGTTGGAAATTCTCGAATGGAAATGGGAACAAGTCTGAATGGATTTCATCGACGGTTTACCAAGGACTAGATTGGATCATGGTAGTATTTGGGTGAATCGTGTATTAGAGGATCTCTTGAGGGCTTGTATATTAGATTTTGGTGGGTCATGGGATGACCACTTGCGTCTAGTTGAGCGTTCATATGATTGAATCTTTGTATGGAAGACCATGCAACTCACCATCATGTTGGTTAGAAAGCGGTGAGAAATTTATGCTTGGGCCAGATATGATAAGATAAATCTTAGATAAGGTCAATGTTATCCAACAGCAAATGAAGGTTGCTCAAGATAGGCAGAAGAGTTATGCTGATTAAAGGAGAAGAGATTTAAAATTCTCCACTGGCGACTTGGTGTTTGTCAAGATTTCTCCAATAAAGAGCGCGACTCGATTTGGCAGGAGAGTCAAGTTAACACCAAGATTTATTGGTCCATTCCCAGTTCTCGAGCAAGTTGGCAATTTGGCATATAAAGTTGAGTTGCCAGACATGATGGCGAGAGTTCATAACGTGTTTCATGTTTCCCAGTTAAGGAAGTTCGTGCACGATCCCGGTATGACTATTTCACTGGATTAGTTGGATGAGATCGAAGTAGAACCTGAGGCGGTTGGGAACCACAAGCCGATCCATATTTTCGAGAGTGATACGAAGCAACTTCGAAGGAAGGCGGTGAAATTGGTCAAGGTTCAGTGGGGCAAGAATAAGAGTGACTGTACATGGGAAACAGAGGAGAGCATAAGGGAATCACATCCAAAACTCTTTGCCTAGTAAGAATTTAATAGTGATAGTTTCTTCCCTTGTTTGTAAACCGCATGCTAGCATAGGCTTGATGTGCTTGTTATTTATGTTTGATTGTTGTGAATGACTGATAGGCATGCGAAACACCCTTGTATGTTTTTAGTTATGGAATTTCGGGGGCAAAATTTCTTAAGGGGGAGGGGAGAGTGTAATGACCCGCATAATTCTACGTATCGAAGGACCGTAGCATATTAATTTCTTTTTCATATGAGGTTGTATGGTCGTGTAACTTTGGGGAACGACTATTGGGGTCATTTTCCATGTTCACAATTTTTGCCGATTTTTAATTGACCATTTTTCCCTTGGCAATGGGAAGGAGTTTTGACCTAAAACCACTTCCATTGAAATCGAATGATGGTTTACCTTTCCGTAGAGTGGTCACATTGATCAAACGGACTTACCGTTTAGGAGATATGGCTTAAATAAGATTTGGAAGGTGAAAAACAGCTTAATCATGCCTAATTAGAGTGATTAACAGCTAGGCCCATAATCCATTTTGGGATTAGGGTTATGGGGAGGCTGATAGGGTTTGGGAAATCATTTCTAATCGGTTTTCTAGTCGCCACTTACATCTCTTGAACCCTAGCCATGGCCTCCACCTTCTAAAATCATCCCAAATCGCTTTCTAATCGAGGATTAAGCTAGGCTACATCAAATCAAGGCAAATCAACACCAAATCAGAGTTGTAGCTGGTGTGTTTCATAGGAATTCGACCCAAACAGTAGAAAAGTTTCAGATCTAAGATTATTTGAGGCTAAGGTGAGTGATTTGCATTGTTGTTCACTAATTACGGCTAATTAGGGGTGATTAGTGTTAATTAATGAAATTATGCATGTTAAAATTCTGGAAAAATATTTAGAAATTCTTAAACATTATTTTATGCCTTTGTTAGAAATTTGGGTTAATTTGGACATGTTTTGTTAATCGTAAGGTTAAATCTTGATTAAGAGGATTAAGGGGAAAATCATAGTTTTGGGTATGTTTGATCCATATTTGCATGTTAAATTGCTGTTTTGGTGTTTGTGGTCGATTATATATGTTGCTATTACTGTTTGGAATGATTTTTGATTGCAAATAAAAGTTAGGTTGGTCAAAAATGCCGTCATAAGGCGTAAATTGCTTGTTGGAAAAAGTTATAGGAAATTGGTCATTCCCGTTCGTGAAGCACCTGTCCCTCACGACATGACCCCTAGGATCGTGCAACACCTTCACACCCCGAACGCTAGGATCGTGCAGTACCCTCATACCCAGACCCCTAGGATCGTGCAGCACCCTCACATCCCGACTCCTAGGATATGGCGAAGCTTGACCCAAACCACGAACAGAGGAAGCTGATCACAAACCAAAGCTTTGGAGCATCACGAGTCGATATGGCGGATCACGAACTGAACTGAAGAGTCACGTGATGGGATAATGACCAATACCCGATATGCAAAGGTTGTCCAAATGAGAGGTTGTTACTCAGGATCCCAAAGGGGATCAACGAGTTAACTTCATGAGTTGGACTTTGCTGCGGAACGTGTGCAAAGGGGTTATCGATATCCATAACTTTAGTTCACCACTGAGAGACGGATTAGTGGCTATGGATCAGTGCAATGGGGTCATTGTGACTCCATGGAGCAAAGTAATCATAGAAAAGGATTGGGTTATCGTGTGGTGGATATCGTATGCATTATGCACTGAGTGAGAGATGTGAGGATGATTACTATGTTTGATGTTTGCTATCACCATATCATGCATACCCCATATTACTTTTATACTTTATGTTAGCGTTACCTTATATTACTATACATCTTGCTGTGCTAACTCTTTGGTTGCAGGTCCAGGTTCAAGTATGATTGAACTATACCTGTTATTGTTCTGTTTTGTTGCTTATCCCTCATACCAGACTTTTGTCTGACCCAGAGTTTTATGTCTCTTCTTATTATTCTGGGTGCTCCTAAACGAGCAGACTAGAGACAGGTTAGGTGGTAATGCCTGAGTAGCTGTCTGGAGATGAGCAGGAGGCTTCCACGTATGATATGCATATATACTCCCTGTGTTGTAGCTGGTCACTGCTTGGGCATTAGTAGTGTACCTTTTCTTTCTTTTGCTTTAGAGATAGAAATTTGAAGTTGTAGTAATGATGTTGGATCATAAGTCGTGTTATGGATTCCGTTGCTGTGATGATTTAGTTTTCATCTTATGCACTGTCTCACCTGTTTTATGTCAGAGTTATGTTGTTATTATATTTTATTCCATGCGCTGTGAGAGATACTACAGGTTCCTTGTTAGTTCATAGTTTCAAATTCCTTTCTTCTCTTTTCTTTTCTTTCGACGACCGTCCCGTGCTAGTTGGACATCGGTACGGCGCACTTCGAAGGAAATGTCGGCTGGTTCGGGGCGGGTCGTCACACTACCATTATCATCTAAACACTTGTACCTTTTTTGACCTTATGAATAGACTATAAATGTACAAGGTTTAGATATATATTCAAACTTGTATTTGTTATAAGGTCTAAGATGTGGATAACACAAACATCCCAAAGTTTTTAAAAACTTGTAATCAGGTTTAACATTATATAATTTTTCATGTTGACTTGTTCCTTTAAGCACTTTAGTTGGCAATTTGTTTATCAAGTAAACTGCAATACTAAAGGAATTTAGCCAAAAATTTAATGGCATTTTTGCTCGTGCTAATAATGTTATCCTGATTCAACAACATCTCAATGTTTTCTTTTAACAAGCCCATTTTTCTCAAAGTATAAGGACAAGTTGTTCTATGAACAATTCCCTTTTTAAGAAAATAATTCTTCAAAGTTTTGTACTCAGTACCCCAATCAAACTGATTTTTTTTTACTTGACGTTCAGTCTGTTTTTCCACTTGTGTGATAAAATGTACAACAATATTATAAGTATCAGACTTGGATTTTAGAAAATATATTCAAGTATATCTACTGTAAGCATCAACAAAAGAGATATAATATCTATATCCGTGATCTGAATTTATTAGGGCAGGTCCCCATAAGTCAGTAGCAATTAACTATAGTGGTTTAGAATATTTAGAGGTATAATCAATAAATGGTAATTTATGACTCTTTCCCATTTGACAACATGTGCATATGAAGAATATTAACACTATCAAACTTTATATCGCATTCAGTAAGAATTTGTCTAACAATACTTGTACTTGGATGACCAAGTTTATTGTGCCATATATCAAAATATTGCTTTCATTATCTATATCATTCTCACTGAGAATGCAGTTCACTTTTCTTGATTCTATTTTTTTGCAGTTGGATTGTTTGAACACATATAGTCCCTTCACTTCATTGCCCTACAACAAAACAGTCTTAGTTAGTATATCTTTGACTAAACAGTAATTAGGGAAAATTCAAAATATACTTGATTATCCTTTGCAAATTGTGATACACTCAATAAATTCTTTTTAATATCTGGAACTCTCAAGAGATTATTTAGAAGTAAATGTTTGTTTCCACTTATATAGCCACTATCTTTATGAGTAATATGTATAGACTTACCATTCCCCATGCACACTAATTGATTACCTATGTACTCCTTACATCCAAGATTTAACTTGTCTAAATTGCTTGTTAGATGAGTTGTAGCACCTGAATCAGGGTACCAAAATTATCGTCATTGATATGATCAGCACATGCTATTTCATTTTGATTGCTTGATTTAGACCTTGTTTGCACATTTTGATCATTCTAAAATTGAGCAACATTAGAATTTTGATTGTTATTCTTTTGATTATTGCTGTCTTGATTGGAATTGGAAGTGTAACTTTGATTGAATCTAAAATAGCACTTAAATGCAGAATGACCACTTTTTTCATGAGTCTGACATTTGGGTCAACTATTATTAGAATTTCTTCCTCTTCCTCTTGATCTATTACTGAAACCATCTATCTGAACTGGTTGAGTGGATCTTTGATCTTTCTTTTTATAACTATTTGCATAGTTAACTGATACATTAGACTCTTGACGGCTTCTACTCTCAATTATTGCTTCATGTGATAGTAGTATAGAATGCACCTCATCCATAGCTGGTGTAATTTTCTGAGAAGAAATGGTTTCCACTGCTTCATGCTCATTTCGAAGACCATTAAGAACAATTAACACTTGTTAAGACTCAGGCATCTTTTGGCCTGCAACTTCTAATTGATCATACAGAGTCTTAAACCTTTGATAGGTAATCCCTCATACTGTCAAATTTTTTTTTGATGTTGTGAAGTTGCCTTCTAAAATGCATAATCTTGGCTTGATCCTGTGAATTAAAGTTCTTTTCAACACATGACCAAATTTCTTGAGCATATTTACACCAAATAACACTTGACATAAGATTGTTGCTTGTAGATGAAAGCAACCATGCACTGACTAACCTATCTTGTCTATGATATTTGACAAACTCTTCTTTACTTACAACTTTGTTTTCTTGATCTGTTGCAAATTTTGAAGGTATGTCAATGGTACCATAAATGTACCCTTCCAAAGCATATCCTTGTATGGCTGTTTCTATCTGAAATTTCAATGGTAGATAATTGCTTTCATCTAACTTAACTATAACGAATTGACTTTGTGGGCTTATTGCACATTTAACAAGCTACTCAACAGATGCAGCCAAAGTTGATGACTGATTTTGGGCTAATTGATTATCTGATGCAGTTGATCCTAGTGTTGGAGTTGAGTCTCTCATTATGCAGAAAATTGATTAGAATATTAAAAACCAGATAAGAGGCAGAATAAAAAAAATGAGGAGATACCACTTTCTTGATGCCGAAAGTCTATGATCTCCACTTCAGGTAATTGCAACTTGATGCTTATCAAGTGATGAAATAATTCTGATGAATGGCATAGGTATGTCAATTTATTGAACTAATTTCTTGATTTTTTTGGTGGCAGAATTTGGTATTCTCTTAAAATTTTTTCTTTAGGCTAGAAAAATGATTTAGATCTATTGCAGCCAGTTGTTAAACTTGGCGAGGCACTAATCTAAATCAAAGACAATTCTCAAATAATGAGTCAACAACTCAAATGAGAGGTTAAACCCCAATGATGAAAACTCTCCGATGGGTTTAAAAAATGAAAACCTTTATATATTGGATCGATGAAAGACTGATGTTCTTAAGCACTCAACTCTGATACCATATAAGAAAATCACTACAATTGATAAATTGTTGTAGTATTTTATTGAGGATGATGATTTTGATACAAATGTCTTTCTGGAATTGAAAGCAAAATGATTTTGATATTACAAATGAAATATACAACAGTTTGTATATACAGAGGAAATAAAGCAAATAGGCTTTAGTGGACTTTGCCACTTATTAATACAAATGGGTTTCGACTACGATTTTGATAAAGGAATCAACAGTAAAATGATGGATGGTTGAGATGCATCCATGTAATTCATAAGAGATATATCATAGCTGCAATCCTTTATTCTGCATCTTTTACTTTGTATCCACACCAACAGTAAAATTAACCCAAAGAGAAGCAACAAACAAAGTAGCAAGTAAGGGGAAAAGAGTATCACCTTCGGATGGAGAGGAACTGGATACCGGGCGCGGAGTAGTAGAGGTAAAAGTGTTAATCTCAGCCAATAGGGTATAAAGTGGGTGAGCAACAACACTGATGACAACATTATCCAAATTTGGAAGCGTTGGAGGTTCGATGTCAAAAACCTGCCCAATGGAAATTGGTAAAAGGGCAGTCTTAAGAGTAGTACTTGGCGAGGAGGTAGCAGCAAGTTGAACTGCAGTATTGACAGTCTAGACACATGGCACGATGTAGAGGTTAGCAGCGTAGTAAATGAGAAAAGACGATCAAAGCTAGTGGCAGATCTAACTTCCATATTTGATGTTAGCAATGAAGATTTTTTTCTATCGCGTGACATAAAAGGGAGGGAAACCAGGCAAAGGAGGGAAGCATATGATAGATGGAGTTGATTGGCAGAGAGGAGGAGGGCGAAGCAGATGAGTGAAATTGCATAGTATTGGACTCCATGGAAGGAATCATAACTCGCCGTTATTTAATCAGTTTTTGATGGCATATAAATTTTCAAAGACAATTTTATACAAACATAAATATATAATTCTAAAAAATAATCATATGAAATACATATTTGTATGTTTACGCTCATATTTACCTAACATACACTACATATATAATGTGCTAATGTGTTTGTTGTCATGCGTATCCCGATATCTATATACAAGCATGTTATACTCCATACTGATTGCATTCTTATGCATGCACATGGGTATATATGTGTACACATATGTATATGATACGTATATTTGTATACATAATATATAAGTAAAACCAAAACTAAACAAATTTCAAACTACTCTTTGTAAATTTAAATAAAATTCTTGATTTTTATTTAACAAAATTAAGAGAAGTTCTAAATGAATATAGACGTCATATTTCCATTAAATACTAGAAGTGGATTTTTTTTGTATTCACCTATTTCTTCCGCTGTGGGCCCAGTTCCTTTGTTGATGTCAACAATTATTGATGATTTCTTTCAAACAAAATTGTGACCATTGCGTAATCGTGGTTATCACTACTAGTCTAACTGACGATTTCAAATCACTGAGTATATTATTTATGATATTTTAAAAGCTAATTTATTATACAGTGATTTATTTAATTATCATCAATTTTTAATGATGTTTTGGAATCCATAAATATTTATTTAAAAAGTTAATTAATTCTTCTATTAAGAATGTTTAATGAATAATTAATTGTTATTTTAGCTGATATATGTTTTAAAATTATAATTATTATTTATGATCATGTTTTCAAATTTAATGATCATTTGTTGACCAAATTTAGGAAATTAATAATTATTATGTAGTTATGTTTTTAGAGGCTCTTTAATTATTTTATTTTTATGTTTTAAAGTTAGTTCATTATTTTATTAATAAGGTTTAATTTTTAGTTAAAGACTCAATAATAGATGTTTTAAATTAACTTTATTTTTATCTATGATGGTTTAAAGATAACAAATTATCTTATCAAATTGTTTATATTACCAAGTTGCTTTACAAAGAATTACACGTTATAAGGAATTTTGATTATAAAGGAAATATTTATTTGATATTTTAACTTATGGGCTTAATAAATCATGTTTTGGAGATAAATGTGTTTTGGACCAAACTAAAACGATTTGAAAATAAGGAACTTTTCTTTAACATCGTGTGAATGTACTCATACCATTGAGAAGGCTTATGAATATTTCTTTTTTTGAAAGCAAAAATGTGTGATCTTCTAAAAAGAAGAGAGCGCACGTGCACGCATACACGCACACAGATACAGACACACACACACACACACATACGCGCGCACACACACACATACACACACACACACACACACACACACATATATATATATATATATATATATATATATATATATATATATATAAGCGACAATAACCGTCAACATGCCTGGCAGGTAACCAATAGTAAACAACCAAATTAGACTATGACTATAAGTATAGGAGGTAAATGGATGAGCTCCAGAAAAACCACTGCCCATCATACTTTAAAATTGAGTTCCGACAAGGCCACCACTATATAGTGAAGAATATCTACTCTTAAATAATACAATAGTCACTCCCAAAAAATACATATAAACAGTACAACATAATAAAAGAAAGGACTCTACAGAACTGATATCCAATAAGCTCCTCAACAAAAATCCACCGACTTGTATCCTGAAATAAGACTAAACAAAAAGTAAGTCAACAACACACACACACACACACACATATATATATATATACATATATATGTGAACAAAATAACAACATAGGGTAGAAAGAGACAACTATATTGACCACTAAATTGGATATCAATGACAAATACAAATTCTATTATAACTAAAATGTTTAGCAATCCAAATAAACAAATTCAAATTATTTCCACTACCGCTCACGTACGGCTCCGTGAGAAGGTGGACATAAATGGCCTTGTTGTACCTCACTCCCGTCTTCATTAACGAGATATCTAACATAGGATCCCTAATCATCTTATATATAATAAGTGTTAGACATCAAATCTAAACAAAATTAAACAATCTTAATAATTAATTTATCTATGGTAATAGCATTAGGATGAAACATTCTCCAATTTCTATCAAACCAACTAAACTAACATATAATAGTTACTAAAGTATCAAGTATATATCTATATTTAAAACTAAAATCGAATATAATTCTTTTATAGTAATAGCATTAGAATAAAACATATACTAATTTCTATCAATCAAACTAAACCAACATATAACACTTACTAAGCTATTAAGTACATATCTATATTTAAAATTAAAATCAAATCTAAAAAAAATTCCAGTAAAAATCACAATTTAAATTATGAGAAAAATAAAAAAATTCTTAAAGCCATATTTAAAATATAGAAAGTTTTAATAAGAAAAAAATAATCAACATTTTCATCAAAAATACTACAAAAACAACATTTAGAATCAAATATAATATTTTTCTTTCTTAATTGCTTTACAGTACTTAGTTTCTTATGAATTATCAGCCACATATGAAATTTAACTTTAGGCGGAGCATTAGCCTTCCATATAAACTTGAATCTGCTATATCATTGAGATAAGTATATGGAAATATTTTCAAGTTTATAAAGAGATTTATTTAATAAAAGATTAATTAATCGAGGCTTTGTGATTACCATAGGAAATCAGTTTAATGTATATTTTCTTATTCATTTTTTCTAAATTGTTAACTAATCAACTATCAACCTTTGGCCTAAAAGAGAAATTATTCTTAATTTTAGCTGTATCGATTTTATTCCCTACTTAACACTAAAGGATGAAATCAAGAAATATCTAGGAGAAACATGAGAATAATATTGTATAGTTACTAACGGTGGCATTATACTATATTTTTAAACTCGTGACTCTTCGAGGGCACAAGGAAATCTGTCCACTTAAATAGTTAGGGGGTGATCCTAACTCTTGTGTATTATGTGATTGTTTCCAAAACAACCAAAGTTGCTATCATTGAAAAATCAATCATTTGTTTTGCGGAGGACCAAGATAAGGGGGTGTACTCATAGAAGATGACTCGAACTATAACCACCCCTAATAAATATAAACGTGTTCTATAAAGGAGAATTGATATTATTTTGGATGTTGGAATCATATAAGATTCAAAGACTCATTACGCTATGGGAATCCATATGTGGTTACAAGATATTTTGGATATGGGAGATTGTGTGATTCTAAAACTGGTTAGGACATGGGAATCCATGTCGGTTATTGGGATCTTTCTTTCAATATAGCACATGAACTAGAATGTTAACGACCCGGATTTTGAGTCGTTTAATTTTGAACTGTTAATATTATTTCAAATGTTGAGTCGATAATATAAATTAATTTTTATATCAAGTTAATAACCGAAAACGATTGAATTTCGAATATATCAAATTTTCATAAAACAACAAATTGTTGAATTCAAAATTAAAATAGAATCGAAATGGTTCTAATGATCAATATAAGTTTCATCTAAATATAATCGACAATAGTAATTTATTATAGATGAGTTTGATTGTTTGAAATTAAATTAAATTTTAATCAATTTTGTTTAACTTGCAAAAATACCCATTTTCAAACGACCTCGGATTCAATGAAAATAATTCTATAAAACCAATAATAGAAAATTATTCCTCAATTTCAAATTTCGTGTCAATCGAAGTTGTTATGTGAGCATGCGCAATTTAAACACATATCAACTAATAGTTTACGATTTAAATGGCATTTCATTTTTGAACGGTATCAGAATTCGACCGAAATAAGTTTCATTGGGTTCAGAACATCAAACTATACCAGGATGTCAATTTTAATTGCGACTGAATTTTGTATGTGATCATATGAATTAAATACGTAAAACGAGAAGTACACGTATTGTAACGACCCAAGGATTTTCGGCCCTGAAAATCGACATAAATACCTTTACCACTCATGTCGACCCTCCAATCACCGAAAACACTGGATAGTCATTAGAAAGAAATTAGTGGGTGAGATAAGGAAGAAAGAAATATAAGAATAGAAGAAGAAGAAGAAACACCACAATACAAAATCAGAGTCTCACATCGCAGCGGAACAAAATATAATACAGAAATAAATCTTTACTGAGAGCTTTAAAAATACTTACAATATCAGAGTACATCACACAACGGGACAGTTATAATAACCTGTTCCCATATACAACTCACAGTGGAATAGTAGCTATATAATATCATACGTCTGAACATCTCCAGCTCGTCTCTGGACTTAACAGCATTCGATAACCTGAACCTGTTACACCCCGGGCTAACCCGAGCATTTACAAAACACGGGTCAGTCTGGTGAACCAGAGTGAGAAAAAAAATCGCATAGTATTAAGGGTATCACACAACTTGATTTTAAAGTTAAAATCCTTTCGAAAGAAAAAGATAATCGTAAGGCCAAATCCACACATTAATACGGACGGTTTTTAGCTTACGATAACCCAAAACATTTTTGAAACCAATATCTTTTCTGATATTATAATAATGTCTAAATAAAAGTAATTATCTATCTAGCGGAGCGCTTGCATCTCACGCTCCACATATATAGTATACAATCAAAACCGCAAGCGCTTATTGGAGATTGGATTCCGACTATGACGAGGTATGGGACCACCTGCCGATAGTGTATCTCTAGAGGCGAATATACTAGGTTCAACAAGAACATCTTGCAACCCGGCCCACACATGATCGACCACTCATTTCGCTTGAGTGTATCGAATGTATATCACCAACGGTTGGGATCAACAACCGTTTCCCGAAAAGGGACAGCATCCAAATATAGATTTGAGAAGCAAATAGGAATTTCTCTAGATATGTGATTATACACCCTAGCGGGAGCAACCCACATAGCCATGATGCCTACCCGATTTCTGTCATTTCCCGGTTGGTGAGGCTTGAGGTTTAGATTAACTTGTGAACATCTGGTCATCATTCACTTTGAATACCACATCGTCATATCCGTCAGATATCACTAATTGATGTCCACAAAAAAATACTCTAGCTGGAGGCTAAGAGAATGGAAATTCTCCGCCACCAACTATAGCACGTTTGGAGAAATTAACATACGTGACCCTTTGGAAATACTCTGTCAGACATACAAGCCATCCAGGAACAAGATAAATCGAAGGGACTCTCCTACTACATCCAATGTATGAATCACCCCATGGATCAGTAGCGAGTAGTCCTTGCAACCCGTAGAATCCAACCACGATAGAATCACAGCTTATCTCTGCTTGCCAGGAAGAGAATATTAGTGGTTCTTATGTTTATGAAAATCCACGGTCTTCAATGCTTCATCTCGATCATCTTCTGATACATTCACATATTTGTTAGCCGGAATGGGTTACGAATATAAATTCGATCCCGGTCTTTCCATACTAGCAATCGTATTGGATAGATTTGATAGTCGGTGATTTAACTATCAAAATATATAGTGATTCAATCATGACGATCCAATGAGTTCACTGGCTCAGTATTCAGCACCACTTGGCCTTTTTAATTTAAAACAACTAGTTCACTTCTGTTTAATTAAAACTTTTAATTCTTTTAATATTTAAAAACATTATTTTTTTCTTATATACTAATGTTCTCAAAACAAATTTTATTACTTAGTAAAATAACCATATTAAATTTCCACTTAATTATCCTTTCAAATACACTTATAACATCATTTTTTATTATTTAAACTTGAGGAATCCCTTTAGCTTATTATTCGTAAACGACATTACGTAATATCGTTTATTCCCTTCTTGAACCATAACTAATATTAATTTGTATAAACTAAAACTCAACTTTACCTTTCTGTCTTACTAATTTCCTTTGCTTTGGATCTCCCGTTATACATTCTCTAAATTTTCACCAAACGTTGCATTATTTCACTAATGGAAATAATGAACTATCACTAACCTCTTTTACGATTACCAACTAATATCATCTTCAGATTATCCTGATGTTGTTCAAGTTGGGGTATTTTAATTACCTCTCAGACCTTGAGCTACAACGTTCATATCTTCAGATAAATATAAGTTGTAATCAAAACCCAATATTCCATTCCAATCTCAAAACCAATTCCATTTAACTCTGATTTGGTTATACAACTCTACGGCTCATTTCTTTACCCAAATTCATTTTTACCAATCTCCTTTCAAATATATTCAACCATTCCATGTTTTGGAAATCTTATTTCAGTTTTTTTTCCTTTTTACTTGATCTCGTTGTTAAGTAACTTTAATGCAAGATTAACACTTTAACACTTTAAACCCTATTTATATAACTCTGGTTTATCTTAAACCCTTTATCTTAATTTCCTTCGACTTAATTCAAATAATTAAGTAACATTTATTTCAAGCTACTGTATTTGCTTGAAATTCCCTTTTTAACTTTTTTATAAAGATCTGGGTTTTAAATATAAAACCCGTTCATAAAACTTCTCTCACCATTCCACTGGATTCCATTTCAACCTTGATTAGTTGTGAAAAGTAATTTTCTAAATTCTTATTAATTAAAATAATAATTTTCCTCAATCATTAACTACTTCAATAGTTAATTTATTTATTTACTAAAATAAATAGTAAACCCTTTATAAAGATCTTATTTAAAGTTAAAAACAATATTCTTTAATTATTTCATTTCGCAAAATCAAAACAAACTAATCTAACAGTCGATTCCAGTTAAAACGGTCGATTTTGTCAACTCAAAACTCGATTATCTCGTTAGTCGATTCCAATTAGTTCTCACTTTAAATTAATTAAAAATATAATTTATTTACGTAATTCCATTAATTTTTTTCTTTACAAAACAATTATCAAAGTTTAACCATTCGATTTATCCTCGTTCTTATAAATTTGATTAACATCAGAATTGACTTTATAAATCAATTAATAATAAATCAAAGTCTTAAATAAATAAAAATACTTATTTAATTCCCTTTTATACTTTTATTCAAAATAATATATTTCAAAATCTAACTCCAGTTATAAAATAAATTTTATAACTTCATCGCTATCGACTCACCTGACGGTGAATCAATATTTATAAAAGATTGATTTTATAGGCCATACGCTGCCAAATACTCAACAAATACCATCTATTGGTTTAAATAAAACAAATTGTTGAATATTCAGTGAATAATCAACAATTGAATAATTCACCCCATTAGATCAGTTCATATGTGATAATATGAAAATAAATAATGTATTTGAGGGATCCGGTTGGGCCCCTTCAACCTGTTCTTCCCTGAAATCACAACGGTTATCTCAAATCAGATCATTTCTGTTCCATTACACTGAAATGAATAACAACCATTTAACATTAACCAATTCACAAGCAATTCAAATAATTCAAACAATTTTAGCACGTTTATTTTATAAACGTGACCACTAAGGTAAGTTACCTTTATTGGAATCAATCGTTAAAAATAACGATTTGGTATTTCACTGAAATTAAACACAGTTTAATTTCATTGGTTAAATCAACAAATAATATATAACTAGCAAACAGTCAACCATAACAAACAAAGCACACAAAATAAAATCCCAATTTATATAAAATATAAATGGGAAAACTGAGTGAGTTTAACTCACCTTGATTTCCGTTGTCGCTAAAGCGGTTCGATTCCTAGTTAAATTAAACTAGCGTTTAATTTAACTAAAACTTCCAGTAATCTCTAATTCTGTCCCAATTAGTTCAAAAATTATGAAACTTGGCAACACAGTCTCAGCGTAGCTTGTTACATCTAATTCTGGTCACATATGAGCATGTTATAATTATTAGAAGACTACATAAATTAATTTAACTAATTATTTCACTAATCATTTTTTTAAATAATTAGTATAAAATAATTACGTTTCATAATTTGTTTCAGCATCTATTTATCTCATGAACTGCTCACTGCTTCGTTCCATGGTCCTATTCATATATGAAAAAGTTAACCACATATTTGTCTATACTATTTTAATTTAACACTACTTTAATAACTAATCAAATTCTTTAATCAATAGTTTAGTAGATTAATTACATTAGTTAGGTCATCCCTTTTTCCGTTCAGAAATGCCACACCATATGCCTGCAATCCCAGGGTTTAGTTGTAAACACTATTAGTTTAATACGATTTAACGTAAAATTAATTAAACCTTAACTAAGGTTTTACCAAACTAATTACATTTAAACTTGCATTTTGCTGATCGGTTTTCCTCCCAGGACCGTCTGTGTCCTCTTTGTTTCCATTCCAAGCACCTGAATCCTGCCATACGCGAGTTAAACAATTATTGGTTGGCTATTCAAATTAATATTTGGGTCCCTTAATTCAAAGTTAATACCCGTAATTACTTAGATTTTGGCAAAAATAGCCCGTACTACTTTGCTCCAACTGTTGTCCTTCATTAGAAAACCTGCTTTGCTCATCGATGAATACTCCCCTACGCCGCACTTGTATCGACGGCCGGAAATCCATCGCGGACCACCAAATCGAGCGGCCCACCTTCACCTCCCTCCGGCCTCAACCCCGTCCCCTACGGCGCCCTCGTTGACCAGTAAAAACCCCAAAACTGCCGCCACTTCCGAATCCAATTCCGGTCAGATCGTGGCTCAAGGGAAAAAATCACCACCGTTGGATATAACGAGCTCGTTGAGCTCTAGAATATTGTGGTTAGAAAGTTCGTTGATTGATTAGAGTATTGATAGTTTTTAAGGGAATTAAGTTGGGTATTTCTCAGCCTTTGAGAATGTTAAAGGCGGCTGTAAAAGGCCTTTGACCATGCAAAAGACATTTGACCGGAAACGTTTAGGGTTTGTGGCTATTTATAGCAAGGGTTTTGATTAAAAACATTAGTTTATTATTTTTTGAAACTTAGGCATAAAGTAACCCGCAAATCCTACTTCATACAATTTCTGTTTACTGATAAAAAACTAATCCTAGCATAGAAAAATATTCCGGACCCAATAGGACAAGTTTCGTCGAATTCCGACATCGTTTGAAAAAAAATTCCTTTATAAAACCAGAAATAAACACGCGTTTAAATTTTCCACGATCGCTAGATAAATCCAATCAACTTGAAACTTTGAAATCCTATAATAATTTGTTGATATGAACCCAATGGCACCAGTTTCGTCGCATTCTGAGACCGTTTCCCCGGTAAGCTATTTTTATCGCGCACCGCAATGCCCTTCTGAACACCAAATTAGCCGGTCTTCAAAAATAACAAACTATATACCTATCCTGACTCTAATTGACAATACGAACTCAACAGAACTGATTTCTTGGCTTAATTCGATCGTCTTTTCAAGTTACACTCAAATATCTCTCTATTACATTAATTACACACTGTAGAAATTTAACGGGCGTTTACGGTTGCCGTGGTCACATACAACATCGGTTTGCCACGCAATTTGATTTTCTGACAATAATTTGATGATATGGTTCCAATGAAACTAATTTCATCAAAAACAGAGTTCGTTTGCAAAATAGCCAATTAAAGGCCGATAACGATTTCCATAGCGATTATTTCAAAATTTTATTTCACCATAACTAACAGTCTACAACACAAAATCTGTATTTTTCTCTTTCATGTGAAAAATATCATCAACACGACTCCAACATTTCTTGTTTCATAGAAATCCGACTTATATTAGACTCTGTATATTCAGTTGAAGTTCAAAACTCCATATTACGAAATGCCGCGCCATTTCGAGCTCGATTTATATTATAAATAAAATTAACATTAAAACTTCGTTTTAATAAACGAATTAAATATTAAAATCCATTAATATTCTAAATATAATATTTAAAATAATAAATTAAATTAAATATTTGACCACCAAAATATGGGACATTACATTCTTCCCCCCTTAAAATAATTTCGTCCTCGAAATTGCTAAGGTAGAAAACAAACCCTATTAGCTATGTTAAAAATTATTCATTTACTTCTTAACTTCAGTTTCCACTGAACTAATTTATTTTAATTAAAATATTAATTTAGTCCTACTAACGAAAAATTTCAAAAATTCCGAAAAATTTCGCCAGCGCCTTAAATTTCCGAAAAAATTCGCCAGCTCCTCCTTTGTATAGCTCAATCGGTACAACCACAACTCGCCTTTCTAGGCCTTCTCCAATCCAAAAGAAAATGAAACAGCCAAGCGGCTTGCCAAATAGGCTCAAAAATCACCAAACCCATATAAAAATAAACGTGTACCTTTTTGTCGGCCATATCATTATATCCTTCCTGCCTGCTACCGTGTCTGCATATACAAATGCATTCCCAAACAAAATTCCAATTTTATCCTCAAAACCAAATCCATTACGCATCCAAGCCAAATCGCATTCTTAACTCAATTTCCATCCGCTATCAATTTCAACTCTTAACTTACTAGTCCAACACCATTTCAGATTCCTGTCTCACAACTCAAAATCCGATTCTACTTGATATATTATATCCCGATTCAATTTCGAGTTAATTGGTTTCAATTCAATTCATATTTGCTTTCCCAAATTTCCTATTTAATTTTGTCTTTGTTCAAACAATTTCCCTGGAAGTTTTTAAATAGTTTAGCTTTTAAAAAAAAAATCAAATAATCCTTTTCAGGATTCAAAACAACTTGTTTTTCTCAAAGCAATTCAAAACAAGATTTTTGGTAGTAATCCGTCACTTAGAACTCGAAATGAACACTGATGATGTGGCCAGCATCATCAGAGTTATTCCCCAGCTATCGAAGTGAGTTCAATACTATATCACTTATCAAAACCATATTTAAACATTTTCATTTTGAAATCTATTTCAAAATACTAAACACAATGGTCGTAAAACAAATTAAAATCTCCCAGGATTTTAAAATTCTCATATATTCAATCCAAGTTCATTTACAACCACCTTTCCTACTTTTAGGAATTTTAATTCCAATTCTGATTTTTATTTCAGATTTAATTTATTTGATTCCATATATTATATCCATATGAATTCTGATTGGTTATTTTCATAACCATTTCACTTTTCTTATAATCTCATTCGATTATAATAACAAACAGCACATTCAATATATTATAATATTTCCAATATATATATTTTCTTTATATAAAAATATAATTTGGGTAAATTATTTCAATTACTCTCTTTCAAAACATACTGTGTCGGTTTATCGTACTTGAGTGTTTAGAAACCCCTATCGATACAGTGGATCAAACTGATCGACTAGGACTCATAACCAACTCAACTAATAAATCTCCATAATATAAAACAATTTTTATAAAGTCTACAAGTACGTTCACTCGTGTATATATATATATATATATATATATATATATATATATTCAACTCAATTTAGGGTATTGCTAACCCCATCTCTACTAAGTCATGCGACAGAGCCAAGGTGATCACTTAACCTTCAGCTTTAATACCACTGTAACGACCCAAGGATTTTCGGCCCCGAAAGTCGACATAAATACCTTTACCGTAACTCATGCCGACCCTCCAAACACTGGATAGTTATTAGAAAGAAATTAGAGGGTGAGATAAGAAAGAAATATAAGAATAGAAGAAGAAGAAGAAGAAACCCCACAATACAGAATCAGAGTCTCACATCGCAGCAAAAAAAATATAATACAGAAATAAATCTTTACTGAGAGCTTTAAAAATACTTACAATATCAGAGTACATCATACAACAGGACAGTTACAATAACCTATTCCTATATACAACACATAGCGTTATAGTAGCTATATAATATCATACGTAAGAACATCTCCAACTCGTCTCTGGACTTCACAACATTCGATAATCTGAACCTGTACACCCCGGGCTAACCCGAGCATTTACAAAACACCGGGTCAGTCTGGTGAACCAGAGTAAGAAAAAAACTCGCACAGTATTAAGGGTATCACACAAATTGATTTTAAATTTAAAATCCTTTCGAAAGAAAAAGATAATCGTAAGACCAAATCCACACATAAATACAGACGGTTTTTAACTTACGATAACCCAAAAAATTTTTGAAACCAATATCTTTTCTGATATTATAATAATGTCTAAATACAAGTAATTATCATTCTAGCGGAACGCTTGCATCTCACGCTCCACATATATAGTATACAATCAAAACCGCAGGCGCTTATTGGAGATTGGATTCCGACTATGACAAGGTATGGGACCACCTGCCGATAGTGTATCTCTAGAGGAGAATACACTGGGTTCAACAAGAACATCTTGCAACCCAGCCTACACATGACCGACCACTCATTTCGCTTGAGTGTATCGAATGTATATCACCAACGATTGGGATCAGCAACCGTTTCCCGAAAAGGGACAGCATCGAAATATAGATTTGAGAAGCAAATAGGAATTTCTCTAGATAGGTGATTATACACCCTAATGGGAGCGACCCACATAGCCATGCTGCCTACCCGATTTCTGTCATTTCCCGGTTAGTGAGGCTTAAGGTTAAAATTAACTTCTGAACATCTGATCATCATTCACTTTGAATGCCACATCGTCAGATCCGTCAGATATCACTAATTGACGTCCACAAAAAATACTCTAGCTTGAGGCTAAGAGAACGGCAATTCTCCACAAACAACTATAGTAAGTTTGGAGAAATCAACATACGTGACCCTTTGGAAATACTCTGTCAGACATCCGTCCATACAAGTCATCCAGGAACAGGATGAATCGAAGGGACTCTCCTACTGCATCCAATGTAGGAATCACCCTATGGATCAGTAGTGAGTTGTCATTGCAACCCGTAGAATCCAACCACGACAGAATCACAACTTATCTCTGCTTGATAGACAAAGAATATTAGTGGTTCTTCCGTTTATGAAAATCCACGGTCTTAAATGCTCCATCTCGATCATCTTCTGATATCTTCACGTATTAGTTGGTCGGAATGGTTTTCGAATATAAATTCGATCCCGGTCTTTCCATACCAGCAATCGTATTGGATAGATTTGATATTCGGTGATTTAACTATCAAAATATACAGTGATTCAATCATGACGATCCAATGAGTTCACTGGTTCAGTATTCAGCACCACTTGGCCTTTTTAATTTAAAACAACTAGTTCACTTCTGTTTAATTAAAACTTCTAATTCTTTTAATATTTAAAAACACCACATTTGATTCTTATATACTAATGTTCTCAAAACCAATTTTAATACTTAGTAAAATAACCATATTAAATTTCCACTTAATTACCCTTTCAAAAACACTTGTTACATCATTCTTTATTATTTAAAGTTGAGGAATCCCTTCAGCTTATTATTCGTAAATGACGTTACGTAATATCGTTTATTCCCTTCTTGAACCATAATTAATATTTATTTGTATAAACTAAAATTCAACTTTACCTTTCTGTCTTACTAATTTCCTTTGCTTTGGATCTCTCGTTATACATTCTCTAAATTTTCACCAAACGTTGCATTATTTCACTTATGGAAATAATGAACTATCACTAACCTCTTTTACGATTACCAACTAATATCATCTTCAGATAATCCTGATGTTGTTCAAGTTGGGGTATTTTAATTACCTTTCAGACCTTGATCAACAACGTTCATATCTTCAGATAAATATAAGTTGTAATCAAAACCCAATATTCCATTCCAATCTCAAAACCAATTCCATTTAACTCAGATTTGGTTATACAACCCTACGACTCATTTCTTTACCCAAATTCACTTTTACCAATCTCCTTTCAAATCTATTCAACCATTCCATGTTTTGGAAATCTTATTTCAATTTTTTCCTTTTTACTTGATCTCATTATTAAGTAACATTAATGCAAGATTAACGCTTTAACACTTTAAACCCTATTTATATAACTCTGGTTTATCTTAAACCCTTTATCTTAATTTCCTTTGACTTAATTCAAATAAGTAAGTAACATTTATTTCAAGCTACTGTATTGGCTTGAAATTCCCTTTTTAACTTTGTTATAAAGATTTGGGTTTTAAATATAAAACCCGTTCATAAAACTTCTCTTACCATTCCACTGGATTCCATTTCAACCTCGATTACTTTTGAAAAGTTATTTTCTAAACTCTTATTAATTAAAATAATAATTTTCTTTAATCATTAACTACTTCAGTGGTTAATTTCTTTATTTACTAAAATAAATAGTACATCCTTTGTAAAGACCTTATTTAAAGTTAAAAACAATATTCCTTAACTATTTCATTTCGGAAAATCGAAACAAACTAATCTAATAGTCGATTTCAGTTAAAACGGTCGATTTTGTCAACTCAAAACTCGATTATCTCGTTAATCGATTCCAATTAGTTCTCACTTTAAATTAATTAAAAATATAATTTATTTACATAATTCCATTAATTGTTTTCTTTACAAAACAATTATCAAAGTTTAACCATTCGATTTATTCTCATTCTTATAAATCTGATTAACATCAGAATTGACTTTATCAATCAATTAATAATAAATCAAAGACTTAAATAAATAAATAAACTTGTTTAATTCCCTTTTATACTTTTATTCAAAATAATATATTTCAAAATCTAACTCCAGTTATAAAATAAATTTTATAACTTCATCTCTATCGACTCACCTGACAGTGAATCAATATTTATAAACGATTGATTTTATAGGCCATACGCTGCCAAATACTCAACAAATACCATCTATTGGTTTAAACAAAACATATTGTTGAATATTCAGTCAATAATCAACAATCAAATAATTCACCCCATCAGATCAGTTTATATGTGATAATATGAAAATAAATAATGTATTTGAGGGATCCGGTTGGGTCCCTCCAACCTGTTCTTCCCTGAAATCACAACGGTTATCTCAAATCAGATCATTTCTGTTCCATTCAACTGAAATGAATAATGACCATTTAACATCAACCAATTCACAAGCAATTCAAACAATTCAAACAATTTTAGCACGTTGATTTTATAAACGTGACCAACAAGGTAAGTTACCTTTATTGGAATCAATCGTTAAAAATAACGATTTGGTATTTCACTGAAATTAAACACGGTTTAATTTCATTGGTTAAATCGACAAATAATGTATAACTAGCAAACAGTCAACCATAGCAAACAGAGCACACAAAATGAAAACCCAATTTATATAAAATATAAATGGGAAAACTGAGTGAGTTTAACTCACCTTAATTTCCGTTGTCGCTAAAGCGGTTCAATTCCTAGTTAATTTAAACTAGCGTTTAATTTAACTAAAACTTCCTGTAGTCTCTAATTCTGTCCCAATTAGTTCCAAAATATGAATCTTGGCAATACGGTCTCAAGTAGCTTGTTACGTCCAATTCTAATCACATATGAGCATGTTATAATTATTAGAAGACTACATAAATTAATTTAACTAATTATTTCCCTAATCATTTTTTAAATAATTAGTACAAACTAATTACGTTTTATAATTTGTTTCAGCATCTATTTCTCTCGTGAACTACTCACTGCTTCGTTCCATGGTCTCGTTCATGTATGAAAAAGTTAACCATATATTTGTCTGTACTATTTGAATTTAACACTACTTCAATAACTAATCAAATTCTTTAATCAATAGTTTAGTAGATTAATTACATTAGTTAGGTCATCCCTTTTCCTTGCTACACGTCTGTTCAGAAATGCCACACCATATGGCTGCAATCCCAGGTTTTAGTTGTAAACACTATCAGTTTAATATGATTTAACGTAAAACTAATTAAACCTTAACTAGGGTTTTACCAAACTAATTACATTTAAACTTGTATTCTGCTGATTAGTTTTCCTCCCAGGACCGTCTTGGCGAAAACAGCCCGTACCACCTGCTCCAACTTTTGCCCTTCGTTAAACAACCTGCTTTTCTCATCGATGAATACTCCCATGCGTCGCACCTGTATCGACCACCGGAAATCCATCGCGGACCACCAAATCGAGCGGCCCAACTTCACCTCCCTCCGGCCTTAGCTCTGTCCCTTACGGCGCCCTCGTTGACCAGTAAAAATCCCAAAACTGCCGCCACTTCCGAATCCAATTCTGGTCAGATCGTGGCTCAAGGGAAAAATCACCACCGTTGGATATAACAAGCTCGTTGAGCTCTAGAATATTGTGGTTAGAAAGTTCGTTGATTGATTAGAGTATTGATAGTTTTTAAGGGAAATAAGTTGGGAATTTCTCAGCCTTTGAGAATGTTGAAGGCGGCTGTAAAAGGCCTTTGACCATGCGAAAGACATTTGACAGGAAACGTTTAGGGTTTGTGGCTATTTATAGCAAGGGTTTTGATTAAAAACATTAGTTTATTATTTTGTGAAACTTAGGCATAAAGTAACACGCAAATCCAACTTCATACAATTTCTATTTACTGATAGAAAAACTAATCCTAGCATAGAAAAATATTCTGGACCCAATAGGATAAGTTTCGTCGAATTCCGACATCATTTGAAAAAAATTCCTTTATAAAACCAGAAATAAACACGCGTTTAAATTTTCCACGATCACTAGATAAATCCAACCAACTTAAAACTTTGAAATCCTACAATAATTTGTTGATACGAACCCAACGACACCAGTTTCGTCGTATTCTGAGACTGTTTCCCCGGTAGGCTATTTTTATCACGCACCGCAATGCCCTTCTGAACACCAAATTAGCCGGTCTCCAAAAATATCAAACTATATACCTATCCTGACTCTAATTGACGATAAGAACTCAACGGAACTGATTTCTTGGCTTAATTCGATCGTCTGTTCAAGTTAGACTCAAATATCTCTCTGTTACATTAGTTACGCACTGTAGAAATTTAACGGGTGTTTACGGTTGCCGTGGTCACATACAACATTGGTTTGCCACGCAATTTGATTTTCTGACAATAATTTGACGATACGGTTCCAATGAAACTAATTTCATCAAAAACAGAGTTCGTTTGCAAAATGGCCATTTTAAAGGCCGATAACGATTTCCATAGCGATTATTTCAAAATTTTATTTCACCATAACTAACAGTCTACAACACAAAATCTGTATTTTTCTCTTTCATGTGAAAATTATCATCAACACGACTCCAATGTTTATTGTTTCACAGAATTCCGACTTATATCGGACTCTGTATATTCAGTTAAAGTTCAAAACTCCATATTACGAACTACCGCGCCATTTCGAGCTCGATTTATATTATAAATAAAATTAACGTTAAAACTTTGTTTTAATAAACGAATTAAATATTAAAATCCATTAATATTCCAAATATAATAGTTAAAATAATAAATTAAATTAAATATTTGACCACCAAAATGTGGTACATTACACGTATATATTATATTATTAAAAATAAATCGAAATCTATTCAATTTTTTATCGAAATCTCATCAGCTGCCTAAAATCCTATCTCGAGCCACCCTCATTTTCATACCCAAAACTGACATATTTTTGTAACCACGCAGACCTATTATTCCTTTTATTTAAACAAGCTGATACCCCCATTCTCTTCTTCTTTCCGTAATAGAAAAAACGAGGTCCCTCCTATAATTCTTCAATTCAAAACCAGATGATCTTCGAAAACAAATAAAAAATCAAAACGAAGCCTTCATCCAGCAAGCCGAAAATGAAGCCTTCATCCAGAAGAATTTGTGACCTTCAAAATTCTCAAAAAAATCTGGATTTTATTCTAAAAATGGAATATGAGTTTCTTTGGGCTCATATGAATATATGCTTCGATTAGAAGAGGTTTTGACTGGGTGCAATATGGGTTTAAGGGGAAGCAGCTTATTGTCGTGAGCACTAAGAAGCTAGGGCTACATCTTGGTGGAAAGGGAGTGAATGATTGGTTGTTTGGATCGCAGATTTGGGTTCAGGAGATGGGATAACAAATCGGGTAGACGCAAGGTGGAGCTCAGTTCCATTTTCTGATATGCGTCATTCTACTGTAGCTTAAGGGAAGCTTCGCGATTATCAAAGGAGGGCAACCAGTTGGATATCGAGGTGGTATTTGGGTAGAGATTCCTGCAGCGAGGTGTTTTGGTGATGTTGGTGAAGCTGGTAAATGGCCGAGGTGAGGAGGGATGACGGTCAAGGAACGTTGTCAAGGATTGGAAAATAGGACGGTTTCCTGAAGCTTTGGTTGGGGAAGATTATTAAGTGGATTGAGGTAAAAATTAATTTAATAATTGAAGTTGCTAATGACGTATTAATTAGTTTAAAAACTTGTAACATCCATATTTATCTCATACGATGTCAAAATTGTACAAAACGAGATGCATTCGACTTGTATCAGCGATAGCTACACAATAAAACTGGACTGTTTGGATTTGGAGCCAATGGGGATTTTTAATTAAATTAAACATATGTTTAATTTAATTAAAAATCGATCGTTATTTGGCAATCAAAAATCAATATGATTAAACTCACTATCGCTGGTTTGTTGATAATTTATTATAAACGATTTTTTATTTATTATATTTTTTATATGTTGTTTGTTGGTTGTTTAGATGGATTGATAAATTATTGATCAATTGTGACTATTATATATATATAAGTTATATTTAAGGTTAATGGTTGGATATTCTAGCGCTTTTTAGCAGATGAGACCTTATGCGCCCCGCATAATAGCGGATAACCTTCTATACCGCGATATACCGCCTCGATGCGGGATTGGTCCATATTTGTGTTTCCTAACATCTGTGGATATATATATATATATATATATATATATATATGGTGATATATAATGTGTTAGATATTTTGTGATTGATTTTGTTGTGTTCAGTGTTTAAATAGCACAGGCCCTAAAATACATTCGAACGAAAGGAAAAAGAATTTGAGTTCTAAAAGGAAAATTTATTTTTCCAAAATAGAAATTGAACTTTGAATGGGCTAAAATAATAACTTGTTTTAATAATAAAAACAAGTAGCTTAATTTGTAAACAGTCTTTATAACGAAGTGAATTAATTATCATTGGATAATTTGGGAATGTAAGTTCAAGTGTGAATTTAAAGAAAAAAATGGGAATCGTTTTGAAAAGGGAACGATGAGATTTGTTCTGATGTTCTGAATATGAATTGAATTGAAATAAATCCGTAGGAATTTATAATTGGAATTCGGCTATATCGAATTTTATAAAAATAATTTATGTTCAGAAAGATATTTAAATTTAATTTGGAAAAGCTATAATTTAAATTTAATTTTTTTAAGAAGTTAAGCATTTCCAGTATTTAAAATATGAAATTAGATTCTATGATAATATATATATGTAAGTTTTATAATTATAATTTTTTTTTTAAATCGAATTATTAAATGAGGAAGTTTTGTAGAAGTAAAATAAATATAAAGTTTATGGCTTTGGAAAGCATTTAAAGAAGAGATATTGAATAGTTAAGCAAAGTGCAAGAAAATGATTTGGGTTGATTAGTTGAGAATAAAAGAGTATAATCGATTAGAAATGGTAAAAGGAAATTAAATCGAGCTTCGATGACATTCCAGGAAATCATGAAATATTTCCTAACTAAAATTCAAATAATGATTTGAATAACATTTTAATTATTTTGCTAAGCATCGAAAAGGAATTTTAGAAATATATTTGAAGTACAAACAAATGGACTCCAAAAAGAAAATGGTTTAAATAGGATATGGTTTTAATTTATTTAATAAATGAAGTTTAAACATATAAATCTAAATTTAATTAAAATGAGCTCGCAGCGGCAAGGTAGTTTGTAGTATGTTTCGAACTTCAATTGAGTATACATAACTCAATGTAAATCAGATTTCTATGAAACAAGAATCATTCGGACCTGATGAATAATAATTTTCTAATGGAAGAAAAAAATCTTGATTTTGTCTTATAGATTTTAAGTTATGTCAAAATCAGAATTCCAAAAAAATCGTAGTATAATCGTTTATAAAACATAACAATTTACTTAATAAAATAAAAGGATTTTAAGCGAATAGAACTTAAATTTTCCATTAATAAAATACAGATTTGAGTTCTAAAATAAATATAAAATCAAGTGGAGTAAATGAACTGATTTTTGAAACAAAAATCAAAATTTTAATTATTGAATGAAGTTAACTAATTAGAAAAGTATTTTTGGATCAAACTAAACTTTACTTGTAAACTGAATTTGTGAATTTAAATTCGAAATCGAATATGAAACTTGAGTTAAAAATGGAATTCAACTAGTTTATGAGTGAATTAAAATATATTTGAACGTGATATGTTCAAACTAATAGTGGACTAAGTGAAAGAGCTAATTAGAAAATTAATTAGTTAATGAAAAGCGATTAAATTAAAAGTGTTGAATTGATTCGAAAGAAATTGGGAATGTTTGAATATATGTTAAACAGGTATGGAATGAAGTGGGTGAAGAAAATTAATTGAATGCTCGAAAAAGTTACGTATTTAATGAGTATAAGAATTTTATGAGCCTTTTAGGCAAGCCTCTTGGCTTTTTGATTTTCTTTTTGAATGGAAAGAGCCTAAAGAGGCGGTTTGTAGTTGTACTGATTGAGCCGTCCAAAGGAAATGCTGGCGAAATTTGTAAGATCCCAAATTTTTAGCGATTATATAATTAATTTATTTAATCATTTAAATGGTGATTTAGAGATTTAAATGACTTGAATTCAATTAGTTTGAGTATTGAATTAAATAATAAAATTAGCGTCGCGTTCAGAATATCGATGTTAATATTTACTAACATCTTTACTAATACTAGATTAAGGCCCGTGCATCGCACACGGGCAGATGCTGCAACAAAAAATCACTCAGTGATCTTTCCCTAACTAAACAGTATAATATACACTGTTTCAAAGATTTAGCTGAAAATAAATCTGACCAAATGCTTTAAAAATCATGACTGCGTAAATTATCTTAAAGCAAGTACCACTACATCATATTCAAATCTTTCCAAATCCTAACCGATATCTTTACATATCAGCACATGATCAAACGTCTTAACGCAGAACTAAAATATTGTCTGTCCTTTGTTCAACACTTCTGAATTCAAAGAATACGGCTAGCCAATCCTCTCTTTTTTCTTTCTCTGAAAGCTGTTTTCATACTAAAGAAAAATAAATTGTCTACTTCAGCAGTGTGCTCTTTACGGTTTGTAAACCATGCCTGCGAAGTAACTTCAACGTCGTGCCCACCTAGCCATTTGTAACCGTGTTCCTCAAGCTAACCCATTCCGTGCTTGCCAAATCACTTCTTTAAATACTGATGATACTGATGACCGCATTTTCCTTCTCCCAACAAAAGAAATAAAAACAGAATCCACCTTCTAAATAAATAAACTGCAACTTAAAAAAAAATAGATTAAATCTAACAAAAATATACAAATTCTAAAATAAATATATACAAATTCGATTCGAGATTTTCCACAATCTAATATCCATTTTCTGGGGATTGGGTACCTATTTGTTCGCTGTCGCGAATGGCTCATTTTAAAGCTTCTTGATAGGAACAATGATCGATGTATTCAGCGTGCTGCTGTGCAAAACATCGCGCTGTTATTTTATATGCGAGCTCCATCAAAGGGGAGTGTTCGGGTATAGTTTGTGATGAGGAGGAGAACAATGGCATCGGTGTTGGTTCGATGCAGTGAAGAGAGAGAAAGGTCGAGGAAAAGATACGACCATGATTTGTGTTCTGCTTTTGCCAGAAGGTGCAAGTCAAAGGAGACCTCGATTGATTGAGAAGGTGATGGGAAGGAATCCAGGATGATAAGGAGTGAACGTTATTTCGGTTTCGGAGTACATGAGGTGGAGAGGTAGTACCGATGGACTCAAATTAGTCAATGGATGTGTATAAAAGTTGGGTTGCTGTGTTTAATAATGGAAAGCATAGAAAGTTTTTGTTTGTAATGGATATTTGTTCGATAGCAGTAATGTTTTAATGGAGAAGTGGAAAGTAAAACGTGGGTAGATTTTCTAGGAAGGTCTGGACGTTTTAATGGGTATGGTTTATGGTAGGAAGGAGTTGCATTGCTGAGGTGTTGTGAAGAGCAGGAATGTTTTGTTGAGCAGGGATTAGTGAAGGGAAAATTGGGTTGTTTGCTGTGTGAAGAGCAAGAGTGGTAGTTGAGGAGTGGAGACGGTGTTAGAGGGGGTTGTGACAGTTGGAAGCTCATAAGAGGAAGCGTAGTGGGGTTTTGGAGTAGTTCGGTGGTTTGGTTTCTTATTGGAAGTAGCAGATTTATTTTGGGAAGTTATGAATTGCGTTTTGGTTAAGGTAGTCGTGAGGTGCTCTATAGAAGAGGGTTTTGGTGAGGAGTTTGTGGCTTACGATGGTTGAATTTGTAAATGGTGGACGGAGAAATGTTGATTTTTCCTCGGAAGAATGGGCTCGAATTTGTGAAGATGAGTATTTTTTTTCGTTGTTAAGAGGATCTGGTAGGCGTTGAGTGGATCAGTGTGGAGGTCTGGGCATTTCACAGTCTAGTGATGGTGAAGTAAAGGTGGATTTGTGGTGTTCGATGTTGGGCATAAATGGAGGAGAGTCGAAAAGAACCTGGAGCCGGGGTCTGTCTTTTACAACGAAGAAGAAGGATTATGGGTATGGACGTGATCAGCAAAGGTTAATATGGTAATTAAAATAATAATCAAGTTTAACGGGAAATTAGTTTATCTTAATTAATGTATAAAATTTAAAACGCTATAACTTTTGTACACTTATACAAAATTGAACGCAACCGACTCCATTGGAACCGTAATGATGGAATCTACATTTTGGTACTGATGTGGCTGAAAACAAGAGCTACTGGAATTTTTTGATAAAATCAAACATCTGTTTGATTTTAAAACGAAACATAAGCCAAATCGTGAACTGCGAAACAAGGTGAGTAAACTAACTTATTCTGCCTCGTTTATATTTTTATATAAACGATTTTTAAATTTATTTATAATAATTTTATACTGTGTGATGAATATTTGGATGAATGGTTAACAAAATTGGTTGAAATGGTTGATATAGTTATATCGTTCTGTTTAATATGAGATTTCGTATTGATGTTGATTAACATCTGTGGATGCAGGGAAACAGGTTGGAGGGATCCAACTGGATCCTCATCTATTGTGATATACATTGTGATATATGATCAATGATTGATTTTGTAATGTTTGAATTACCCTGGCCCTAGAAATTTTGGTATTTAAATAACGTAAAATATTTTTAGATGTAGAGAAGGGATTTGGGATTTTAAAAATGAATTTATTTTCAAAATAGAAATTAGATTTCAAATGAACTAGAAATAGGAACTTGTTAAAGTAGATTAAACAGGAAATTGATTATAACAATGTTTATAATTTAAACACATGTTCATCATAGGATAAATTAAAATATTAAGTCAATTTGATTTTTTATAATTAAAGTGGAAATTAGTTGACACCGATATTGGAAGTGGAATTTAAACGCAGTAATTGTAGAAAAGATTTGAGTTGGGATTAATGAATTCAAATGGGAATTTGAGTAAAAAGGGAAATGAGAAATCGGTTTCACAAGAAAACGATGGGTTTTATTCCAAAGTTTAGAATAAAAAATGAAACTAGATAAAATCCAAGGGATTTTTATTTTGACTATGTTAGATCTTATCTAAAGGATTTATTTCAGAAAAAGATATTTAAAATTTTATCTAGTGTGAATCTATAAAATATGTCAAGAAACTAATATTTCAATATTTATAGCTATGTAAATAGGATTACATGTTTTTGAGATAAATTTTATATTATTTAAAACTAAGATTTATAAATGAGAAGGGGATTCTAAGAATCAAATAAGCTGATTTCGGAAGAATGGAATGTAAAGCTAGTAAATACGTTTAAAAGGGAATTTGAATTGTTTTATAAATAGAATGATGTCAGTAGTTGTCTTTATAAACAAAATTTTTAAATGGAGTAGAATATGAAATGGGTTTATCGAAAATTGAGATTTGGATCTAGAATGATATTGCAAAGTAAATACGTAATCAAAGTTTTAATTTACTTTATACCTTCGTTGTCAATACGGAGAGAACGGGATCAGACTTAATATATGAAAACCACTTCGTAATTGCATAAGCAATACGAATCAACTTATGCTGAAGATATATGAAGACAAAGTTAAGTCCAAGGGCTGTTCTATCTATCCTAGGTGGAAATTGCCCAAGATGGATTAATAGAATGGTCCCTTCGGTTTGTCTAGTCCCAAGACAACATATATGGACGAATGTCTGACGACGTGACATTCAAAGTAAATGGTGGCTAGATGTTCTAAAAAATAATCGTGACCTCAAGCTTCATCAACCAGGAAATGACGGAAATCGGTCAGGCAGCATGGCCATGTGGGTCATTCCCATTAGGGGTATTATCACCTGACATAGAGAAATTTCATTTGATTCTTATTCTATTCTATGTTGTATGCTTTCGGTAACAGCTGTTGATCACAATCGTTGGTGATAATATGCTTGATACACTCAAGTTAAATAAGTGGTCAGCCACGTGTAGGCCGGGTTGCAAGACGTTCTTGTTGAACCCAGTGTATTCCCCTCTAAAGATACACTATCGGAAAGTGGTTCCATACCTTGTCATATTGGAAATCCAGTCTCCATTAAGCGCCCTGCGGTTTTTGATATTATATTATATATAAAGCGTGAGCTGCAAGCGTTCCACTAGATTCTACTTATTTGTTGTAGACACTATAATAATATCCCCAGATTTTGATATCAAAAATATTTTTGGTTATCGTAAGGTAAAAACCATATGTGTTTATGTGTGGATTGGTCTTACGATTATTATTTCTTTCGAAATGATTTTTGAAAGTTAAACCAATGGTTGGAGTTTACTCACACCAGTCCCATGACTGACCCAGAGTTTATTTTGTTTGTTTTCCCTAAACTCTTGGGTGCCCAAATTTGTACGGGCAGCCATGTAGTCAGGATTTATAGATTCACTTGGAGGAGCTTGAAGCAGGAGGCATCGCTAGTTAGCTATAGACTATCATATTTTCTGCTATGTACTATGTTTGTATCTGGAAACATGTATTTATAACTGTTCCAGAAATGGATTTTGTGCTCTGATGATGGTATGTATATACAGTTTTCAAAATTATATCTCAAAAGTTACGTTATATAATATATTTTAATCGTTCCGCTATGAGATTTGTGTTCTTCGTTTTCTTCTATTCTAACTTCTCTTTCTTTCTTTTTCTCATCCTTTAACTTTTTTCTAATAATGAATTGTATTTCTGTGCAATTTGAGTTGGACGTGTGGTGTTATTAGTCGACTCAAAGGGTACGGAAATTCGAGCCATTACATTTGGTATCAGAGCTGAAGGTTGAGTAGTAACCTTGGCTCTGTGGCGTGATTCAATAGAGATGGGGTTAGAAATACCTTATATTAAATTTGAGTGTGTCTGTGTATATATATATATATATATATATATATATATATATATATAACCGCGTATTTGTAGATTTGATATGAAATTGTTTTATATTGTGTTGACTTGTTTGTTGAGTGGTTTATGAATTCTGGTCGATACAGGATGTACAACTGTATCGATAAGTGTTTCTAAACTCTCGAACAAAGCAATTCGATGCAGTATTGTTTTAAAATGGGTAAATAAAATAATTTTGCCCAAAAATTATTTTGATATAAAAGGAATAATTTCTGAAATGAATTGGTTGATTGTTATTACAATCAAATGGAATTATGAAATATTGAAATGTTTATATAATTGGTATACGGATAATGTATACAAATGAGATAAACCAAGATTAAGTTCAAACCCGAATTGGAATTTAAATTTCGAGTGTTTATAAAATATTTTTTGAAATATTATAAAGTAATATAACATTAATTTAAAGTACTTTTGAGTAAGAATGGTTTAAATGGAATTTTAAGGGGATTAAGCACTGAAATCACTTCAGTGGCGAGAAAATAATTCTGACAATGGATTGCGACATTATCGGTATTCATTTTCAAGTTTCTAAGTGATGGATTGCTACCATAGTAATTTGGGAATGAAAATTTTGTTTGAAAAGGACAAGATGTTTTAGAAATTTAAAAGTTTTAAATTGAGTTGATTTTAAATATATGTATATAAATATATAGGATTTCAAACTAATTTGAAATAAAACCCAGAAATTTGAATTCTGAAATTAAAATTTAACTTGTATAAGTTGAATCGATTGAAATGGTAAAAATGTATCAAATGAATTGAAATTTAACTTAAGTTAAACCAAATTGGATTGGATTAAAAATAATTCTGAATGGAATTAAATAAAGAGAAATGTTGAGATTCAAAATATTAATATGAATTCGATTAATGAATAAGCAAGTTGAATATATATTGGATGTTGTTAATTGATATTAAATTGTGATAAATTTGAATTCAAGTATAATAAGTGGACTGAGTTAAATTGGAATCAGATTTGAATTGATAGAATGGAAGTGAACTAATCAGAAGTTGATAGAGAGTTAAAAACTGGAAGTTGGATTGATTTGAAATCAACTGGAAATAGATATATGTATGCTGAGAAAATATTGAATGGAAGCAAATGCAAGAGATAAAATTATGCCCAACAAAAAGGTACATGTTTACAATACTACTTGGGTTTGATGGTTTTATGAGCCTATGGGGCAAGCTGTTTAGCTTTTTTATTTTCTTTTTGATTGGAGGAGGCCTAGAAAAGCGAGCTGTGGTTGTACCAATTGAGTCGTGCAAAGGAGATGCTGGCGAAACTTTCCGTAAATTTAAAGAGTTAGAAAATTTTAAAGAAATTTTTGATAATTTAAAATCGAGTTGTTAATTATAATTGAAATAATAAAACCAGAATTAGTTAATAAAATTTCAAGTGGAATAATGAAATTGATAAAGGGATTTAAAATTAATTGGAATGAGTGTGGATATGCAGAAGAGCATATGGATTGAAGATAAGAAAGTGATGATGTAATGACCAAAAATGGTGGACATATCATTTGGAAAGAAATATGAATGGTCGAGCATTGGTATGAGAATTCGGAGGTCAGCTATGGACTAGGTTGTGAAGATATGGAATATAAGAATTCGACTAAGTAGGTTATGAGGAGTTAGAGTTATAGCATTTTTACTACTTAGCAATTTCGAGGACGAAATTATTTTAAGGGCGAAGGAATGTAACATCCCGAATTTTTAGCGATCATATAGTTAATTTATTTAATTATTTAAATGGTGATTTAGTGATTTAGATGACTTGAATTCAATCAGTTTGAATATTCAATTAAATAATAAAATTAGCATCGCGTTTAGAATGTCGGTGTCAATATTTACTAACATCCTTACTAATACTAGATTAAGGACCGTGCATCGCACATGGGTAGATGCTGCAACAAAAAATCACTCATTGATCTTTTCCTAGCTAAACAGTATAATATACACTGTTTCAAAGATTTAGCTGAAAATAAATCTGACCAAATGCTTTAGAAATTATGACTGCGTAAATTATCTTAAAGCAAATCCAACTACATCATATTCGGATCTTTCCAAATCCTAACCGATATCTTTACAAATCTGCACATGATCAAACGTCTTAACACAGAATTAAAATATTGTATGTCCTTTGTTCAACACTTCTGAATTCAAAGAATATGGCTAATCAATCCTCTCTTTTTGCTTTCTCTGAAATATGTTTTCATACTAAATAAAAATAAAAATAAATTGTCTACTTCAGCAGCGTGCTCTTTACGGTTTGTAGACTGTGCCTGCGAAGTAGCTTCAATGCCGTGCCCACCAAGCCATTTGTAACCGTGTTCCTCGAGCTAACCCATTTCTTGCTTGCCAAACCACATCTTCTTTAAATACTGATGATATTGATGACTGCATTTTCCTTCTCCCAACAAAAGAATTAAAAACAAAATCCACCTTCAAAATATATATACCACAACTTCATAAAAAATAGATTAAATCAAACAAAAATATACAAATTCCAAAATAAATATATACAGATTCGATTCAAGATTTTCCATAACCTAATATCCAATTTCTGGGGATCGAATACCTGTTTGTTTGCTACCGCAAATGGCTCATTTTAAAGCTTCTCGATAGGAAAAATGACCGATGTCTTTAGGGTGCTGTTGTGCGAAACATCACACTGTTATTTTAGATGCGACCTCCATTAAAGGGGGTTGGTCGGGTATAGTTTGTGATAAGGAGGAGAACAATGGAATCGGTGTCGGTTCGATGCAGCGAAGTGAGAGAAAGCGAAGAAAAGATACGGCCATTATTTGTGTTGTGCTTTTGCCGGGAGGCGCAAGTCAAAGGAGACCTCGGTTGATTGAGATGGTGATGGGAAAGAAGCAAGGATGATAAGGAGTGAACGTTATTTCAGTTTTGGAGTACATGAAGTGGAGAGGTAGTACCGATGGACTCAAACAAGTCAATGGATGTGTATAAAAGTTGGGTTGCTGTGTTGAATAATGGAAAGCATAGAAAGTTTTGGTTTGTAGTGGATATTTGTTCGATAGCAGCAATGTTTAAATGGAGAAGTGGAAAGTAAAACGTGGGTAGTTTTGCTAGGAAGGTCTGGACGTTTTAATGGGTATGGTTTATGGTAGGAAGGAGTTGCATTGCTGAGGTGTTGTGAAGAGCAGGAATGTTTTGTTGAGCGGGGATTAGTGAAGGGAAAATTGGATTGTTTGCTGTGTGAAGAGTAAGAGCGGTAGTTGAGGAGTGGCGATGGTGTTAGAGGGGGTTGCGACAGTTGGGAGCTCATAAGAGGAAGCGAAGTGGGGTTTTGGAGTAGTTCGGTGGTTTGGTTTCTTATTGGAAGTAGCGGATTTATTTTGGGACGTTATGAATTGCGTTTTGGTTAAGGTAGTCGTGAGGTGCTCTATAGAAGAGGGTTTTGGTGAGGAGTTCGTGGCTTACGGTGGTTGAATTTATAAAAGGTGGAGGAAGCGATGTTGAGTTTTCCTCGGAAGAATGGGTTCGAATTTGTGAAGGCAATAAGAATGTTTTTTTTTCATTGTTAAGATAACCTGGTGGGCATTGAGTGGATCAGTGTGGAGTTCTGCGCATTGCGCAGTCTGGTGCTGGTGAAGTAAAGGTGGATTTGTGGTGTTCGATGCTGGGCGAAATGGAGGAGAGTGGAAAGGAACCTAAAGTTGGGGTCTGTCTTTTACAACGAAGAAGAAGGACTACGGGTATGGACGTGATTAGCAAAGGTTAATATGGTAATTAAGATAATAATCAAGTTTAACGGGAAATTAGTTTATCTTAATTAATGTATAAAATTTAAAACGCTATAACTTTTGTATACTTATACAGAGTTGAATGCGATTGACTCCGTTGGAACCGTAACGATGAAATCTACATTTTGGTACTGATGTGGTTGAAAACAAGAGCTACTAGAATTTTGTGATAAAATTAAACATCTGTTTGATTTTAAAATGAAACAGAAGCAGAATCATGAACAACAAAACAAGGTGAGTAAACTCACTAATTCAGGCTCATTTATATTTTTATATAAACGAGTTTTAAATTTATTTATAGTAATTTTATACTGTGTGATGATTGTTTGGATGAATGGTTGATAAAATTAGTTGAAATGGTTGATATAGTTATATCGTTGATCAATTATTAATTTTGTTTAATATGAGATTTCATATTGATGTTGATTAACAACTGTGGATGCAGGGAAACAGTTTGGAGGGATCCAACTGGATCCTCAATATTTTATTTACTATGTTTTATCTATTGTGACATACATTGTGATATATGATCAATGATTGATTTTGTTATGTTGGAGTTACACCGGCCCTAGAAATTTTGGTATTTGAATACCGTAAAATATTTTCAAATGTAGAGAAGGGATTAGGGATTTTAAAACGGAATTTATTTTCAAAATAGAAATTAGATTTCAAATGAACTGGAAATAGGAACTTGTTTAAGTAGATTAAACAAGAAGTTGATTATAACAATATTTATAATTAAAATACATGTTTATCATAGGATAAATTAAAATATAAATTCAAGTTGATTTTATATAATTAAAGTGGAAATTAGTTGACACCGATATTGGAAGTGGAATTTAAACGCAGTAATTGTAGAAGAGATTTGAGTCGGGATCAATGAATTCAAATGGGAATTTGAGTAAAAAAAGAAATGAGAAACGATTTCACAAGAAAACGATGGGTTTTATTCCGAAGTTGGGAATAAAAAATGAAACTAGATAAAATCCAAGGGATTTTTATTTCAACTATGTCAGATCTTATCTAAAAGATTTATTTGAGAAAAAGATATTTAAAATTTTATCTAGTGTGAATCTATAAAATATGTCAAGAAACTAATATTTCAATATTTATAGCATTGTAAATAGGATTACATGTTTTTAAGAAAATTTTTATATTGTTTTAAAATTAAGATTTGTAAACAAGAAGGGGATTCTAAGAATCAAATAAGCTAATTTTAGAAGAATGGAATGTAAAGCTAGTAAATATGTTTAAAAGGGAATTTGAATTGTTTTATAACAGAATGATGTTAGTAGTTGTCTTTAGAAACAGAATTTTTAAATGGAGTAGAATATGAATGGGTTTATCGATAACTGAGATTTGGATCTAGAAGGATATTGCAAAGTAAAATCTAGTTGATTTGATAAAACGAATCTAGATTCCTATTAAGGAACAATATTCATATTTGGAGTTGTATAACGATTTGATAGCAATTATTTTGTAAATGGAAATAATTATAAGGGAACTTGGTTCAACCTGAAATGGCAGATCATCCCAAAGTTTGAAATATAAATCGAATACAGATTATTTGAGAGAGAATTGTTTATTGGAATTCGATTATATCGAATTTAGGGAAGTAGCTCTTTTTACTTCCCATCTGAATCAAAGTTCATTATTTAATTATTTATTTACTTATTAATTTTATTGAAAATTAATAAGTATAAGTTATATTTGCAAACAGTGATTATAACGCTATCGTTTTAATAAATATTTTATAAATCTAAACAGCAATTATAACGCTGTTGTTATAACAAATGCTTTTATAAATCTAAACAGCGATTTTAGTGTTGTCGTTATAATAAATGTTTTGTAAATCTAAACAGCGGTTTTAATGCTGCCGTTATAATAAATGTTTCAAAAATCATTGGAAACAACAATTATAACACTACTGATATAATCAATCTTTTTCCGCAAAAGAAGTGTTTTCTTAGATTGAACCCGAGTGTCACGTAAGTGATATTTTGTTTGAAGTTGTGATCTTTGACTATTTCAAAATTGAGATTGTTGTTCAATTAAGGTCTGAGAGGTAATTATACCCCAACTTGATTAACTTCATGATTGATAGAGGAATGGTTATGGTTCGATAGTGAAGATTGGTTAGCAATATGGTTAGTTAATAAATGATTAATGGTTTGAATTATAATAACGATGTTTTATAACATCGTGTTGATTTAAAGGATTTTGAAATGTTTTCCCAGATAAAATGAGGTATATTTTCTACGCATAGGAAATGAAATGAATTGGTCAACGAGGAATTAAGAAATGGAATATGGAAATATTTTCCGATATTAATAAGGTATATTTTCCGAATATAGAAAATATGGATTCGTTAATATTTTGAAATGTTTTCTAACTGGAATAAGAGATATTTTCTCGAATAATGAAATTACGACGTTGGAAATGTTTTTTCCAAGAATCGATAGAGAAAATAGAACATTGAAAGGATATGAAAGATGAAAAAAATGAGAATTAAAAATGATAATATAATAAGGAATTGTTTTAAAAAGGGGCCAGTATTGTTTGATGGTTGATCGATAAAATTTCCATTTGGAAATAGGATCGTTGGTTGTATGGATGTTTCATTTGATAGTTAAATCACCGGTATCAAAGTTTTAATTTACTTTATACCTCCGTTGTCAATACGGAGAGACCGGGATCAGATCTAATATCTGAAAACCACTCCGTATTGGCATAAGCGTTACGAATCAACTTATGCTGAAGATATATGAAGACGGAGTTAAGTGCAAGGGTTGTTCTATCAATCCTAGGTGGAAATTGCCTAAGATGGATTAATAGAATGGTCCCTTCAGTTTGTCCAGTCCCAGGACAACATATATGGACGAATGTCTGACGACGTGACATTCAAAGTAAATAGTGGTAAGATATTCTGAAAAATAACCGTGACCTCAAGCCTCATCAACCGGGAAATGGCGGAAATCAGGCAGGCAGCATGGCCATGTGGGTCATTCCCATTAGGGGTATTATCACCTAATCTAGAGAAATTTCATTTGATTCTTATTATATTCGTTGTTGTATGCTTTCGATAACGGTTGTTGATCACAACCGTTGGTGATAATATGCTCGATAAACTCAAGTTAAATGAGTGGTCAGCCATGTGTGGGCCGGGTTGCAAGACGTTCTCGTTGAACCCAGTGTATTCCCCTCTAGAGATACACTATCGGAAGGTGTTCCATACCTTGTCATGTTGGAAATCCAATCTCCAATAAACGCCTTGCGGTTTTTGATTTTATATTATATATGGAGCGTGAGATGCAAGCGTTCCACTAGATTCTATTTATTTGTTGTAGACACTATTATAATATCACCAGATTTTGATATCAAGAATATTTTTGGTTATCGTAAGGTAAAAACCATCCGTGTTTATGTGTGGACCGGTCTTACGATTATCATTTCTTTCGAAAGGATTTTTGAAAGTTAAACCAATGGTTGGAGTTTGCTCACACCAGTCCCATGACTGACCCAGAGTTTATTTTGTTTGTTTTCCCTAAACTCTTGGGTGCCCAAATTTGGACGGGCAGTCAAGTAGTCAAGATTTACATATTAACTTAGAGGAGCTAGAAGTAGGAGGCATCACCAGTTAGCTATAGACTATCATATTTTCCTCTATGTACTATGTTTGCGTCTAGAAACAGGTGTTTATAACTGTTCCAAAAATAGCTGTTGTGCTCTGATGATGGTATGTAAATACAGTTTTCAAATTTGTATTTCAAAAGTTATGTTATATAATATATTTTATTCGTTCTGCTATGAGATTTATGTTCTCCGTTTTCTTCTATTCTAACTTCTCTTTCTTTCTTTTTCTCATCCTCTAACTTCTTTCTAATAATGGTTCGTATTTCTGTGCAATTTGAGTTGGACGTGTGGTGTTATTAGTTAACTCAAAGGGTATGGAAATTCGGGCCATTACAAAAAATTTCGAAAATTTGAAGAGTTATAAACTTTTGAGAAAAATTGATAATTTAAAAATCTATTTATTGATTGCGAATGGAATTAGAACCCAAATCGGTTAATAAAATTTAAAGAAAAGTGATGAAATGGATTTCTATTGGTTTGAAACCAATTTTTTATAAATGTGTTTGGAATATAATATATTCTAACTATTGGAAATAAATGGTTCCGTGAAAGAGATAAGTGAACGAAATGTTTTCCAACGATAATAAGAAATATTTTCTAAGTGTAGAAAATAAGTATCTTGTGAAATATGGAAATGTTTTCCAAGTATAGTGAGAATCTAAGCGGGATTGAAAAATTTCTCAGTAAGGAGACTTGATAATGAATATTGGGAATAATTTAATGAATGAAATATTAATTGAAAAGGGCTTACGATTATTTGATGCAAATCAATAGTATTTCCTTTTGAAAATAAGGTATTCGGATGAATGTTTGTTTCTTCAATTGTTAAATAACCGACCATCGGAATTTTGGCCAATTAAATGTAATTGTTGTCAATATGGAGAGACCGGTTGGATTTATTATCTAAAATCACTTTGTATTGGCATATGGGTTGCGGATCAAATTATTATGAAGATAATCGAAGACGGAGTTAAGTGCAAGGGATTTTCTGTTAATCCTAGGTAGAAATTGCCTAAGATGGATTAATGGAGATAGTGCCTTCAGTTTCGTTCAATCCCAGACTGAACTTGTATGGACGAATGTCTAATAGAGTATTTCCAATGATTACGTAAGTTGGTTTTTACAAATATACCGAGTATGGTAGCGAAGAAGGTATCTTCTTTTAATTTAACACCCAGAGTGTATTTGTGAAAATCAATCGGTAATTGGCAGATCTGACAATGTGGCATTCAAAGTTTGAATGTCATTTCTAAAAGTTAATTGTAGCCTTAAGCCTCATCAACCGAAAATATGACAAAAATCGGGCAGGTAATTAGGGTGTATTATCACCTGATATAGAGAAAACTAATTTGTTTCTTCTTTTATCGTTGTCGTATGCCTTCAGTAATAGTTGTTGTTCACAACCGTTGGTGATAATACATTCGATACACTCAAGGGAAATGAGTGGCTGGTCATATGTGGCCGGGTTGAAAGATATTCTTGTTAAACCCAATGTATTCCTATCTAGAGATACACTATCAGAAGGCAGTTCCATAACTTGTCATAGTTGGTAATCCATTCTCCGATAAGCGCCTGCGGTTTTTGATTTTATACTATGTATGTGGAGCGTGAGATGCAAGAGTTCCGCTAGAAATCTATTTATTTGAGTTAAACACGATTATAATATCAGAATAGTTTTGATACAAAGAATGTTTTGGGTTATCGTAAGGTAAAAACCATCCATGTTTACGTATGAATCGGCCTTACGATTGTCTTTTCTTTAGAAAGGATTTTCAAAGTAAATCAAGCAATTGAGGTTTACTTACACCAGTCTTATGACTGAACTAGAGTTTATTTGTTTTATTTTACCATATAACTCTTGGGTGCCCAAATTTGTATGGGCAGTCAAGTAGTATAGGTGTTTATAGATACCCTCGAAGGAGTTTGCAGCAAAAGGCTACAGCGTTAGATATCTACTTTTATCTCTGCTGTGATGTGTTGGGGATGATATGTATATATGGTACATAATTCTGTATTTAAAAGCTTTTATATATTCTATATTTTATTTCACTATGATGTGAGATTCTATGTTGTTATTTATGTTCTTTTTTTATCTTTTTCTTATTTACCCATTTTTGTGCAATTTGGGTTGGACGTGTTGTAACACCCCGTAATTCTGTTAATATTAATATTCACAAATTAAAGAATAACTAATCTCAGACATGAGAATTGTGGGAAACGGGTTGCACCATTGTGTTCGTCTCGGAATTCTGGTTGAAATAGAGTCCGAGTTTGCGTGATTTGGACTTCGTATGAAGAAGTTATGGCCATCGGAAATTTCAGAAAATTCAAAACAGATTTCATAAAAATTAAATTTCAAATTCGGAGTCAAAACAGGCTAGGCGGGAAAATTCCCGTCCAGCACCCCAGATCGACTGGGTAGTCGACCCCCCCTCCCAGGTCGACTGGGGAGTCGACCTGGGTGTCGACCTGTCCAGGCGGCTAGGGTTTTGACTGAGCCCAATCTTGAGCTGCTGATGTGTCTTTAGGGCTGAGTTGGCAAATTAAACGGTTCAGTTTAGTTTTGAGTTGATCTGACGGTCTAAATAAACCCTAAACTCTATAAATACCTAGGTAGTCTCTCATTCTAATTCACATGAAAAATAGAATAGCCATCGTCATACCGCCGCCATGGAACTCAGTGTAGCCGCCGCCAACTAAGAAGGAAGAAAAGCTAATCAAATTCTAAATTCTACTCAACTCTAAAGCAAATCAAGACTCTCTTTTCTTCTCTAATTGTGAGTACGATGATCTTAACAAGATTATTATTAAATTAATTAGATTAAGTTATGAATGGGTTATGAGTAGACGATGTGAATTGTCATATATGTTGATGTAAACCTTATACTATCATGTATGTTATAAATCCTATGCTATGTGGTGATGATATCCTATATGTTGTAAATCATGCTATGATGATGTTATGTATGTTGAGAGTTTCTATGCTAAGTTGTGATGAATCATACATGTTAAAAAGTCATGATGTTACTATCTATGCTAATTAGTTCATGTTAATCAAATCATAATATTGATATTATTTGGGTTATGTTGATCTATATGACAAATCACATATGCAAGTCTAGATTGATTTAGTAAAGTTTATGAACATATGCCATGACATCTATTTAGATTTAGAATTATGCTATGACATATGTGAATTCTATGTATTAGACGCTAGTTCACACCGCCATTGTGTTGCATAAAACCCCATATGCAAGTTTATACATAAATTTGGGTTATGATCATATCATGTAAATTGTGACATTTAACAAGTTGACACCTTTAGATCCTTAACACGTGTAGTTTATGCAAGTTTCACCCCTATTATGATTGGATTATTTTATTTGTCTATATGTTGTGATAATTTATCTTTGTGCTATGAGTTAGACTATTCGAGTCTAACATATGTTCTGCGTTGAATAAGCGAACGTATAACGTGGGGTAGGGGTAATATTAAGGATTTAATATTAAGAAGTTGGGGTGCAATTGATATGATTTTGCATGCCATGAATGGATGGCCATAATTGAGTCAATTATGGGCATCATTAAAATTGGAGTTAATTAATAATTTGAACAGGGAATTATTAAAACTGGGGTAAAAGATTATAAGTGATAATCAATGCTTAGGACACGAGGTTGGACTCGTTTATGACGTAAACCTACCCGGACCCGCCCGGCAAATCCAGTGGTCACAAATGTCAGCCCAATGTGAGAGGTCCTAGGTCCAAACTAAAGCATAACAGTTGTAAAGACACGAGGTTAGACTCTTTTATGGTGTAAGACTGCCCGGAGCCGCCCGGCAAATCCAGCTGCCATAAATGCCAGTCTAATATGAGAGGTCTTTATGAGGTTATGGCCTGAATGAATTAAGAAATACTTAACCAGATAAACATGTAAGGTAGGACATGGGGGTAAAGTAGGTGCCTTGGGTGGCATGAGGAATCTAGTGGGTGCCCTTGGTGGCATGTGAAATACGATTAGTAAGACTTAACCAAACACACATGTAAATGAACATGACTAAGAGGGTTAAGTGGGATATACTATTGGTGACAAGCTTAGGTGGGTAGCTTGTGGGGGCCCATTTCAACCAGTATCCCAAATGTATCTTTGTGGGCTCGACCCAAGTCGAGGACGGGACACGCATGCTGGGTTTGACTATAACAGGCCAAAACGGGGAGCGGTGGCAACGCAAGTCCAACGGGTTTCATATGCGTGTGTGGACCCGGGCTGGTAGGTAAGACGTTGTTGCATCGTGTAGGTATAAGCCGTGCATTCTCAAGTTGTATCGGGTTGCCACTTTAGGGGAGTGATACACCCCACTGTGGGGCCAGCACGGGTATCTACGAGTAGGGAGCCGATCGCAAGTGGGTAGTGGGGTACACCTAGTGGAGATAGGGGCAGATGGCACCTATGTAGTCAGCTAAGGGTACGTAAGGCTATTTATATAGTTTCTGTGTGAAGCAAGTGGGATCAACCTTTAGGGTGACTGGTGCGGTGCAGTGTAGCAATTGTTCGTTAGTAATTAGGTGTGCCTTTAACGTTATCTTTAACGTTACCTTTAACGTTATCTTAAACGTTATCTTTATCTGCTCTTCCATACCTAATAGTTCATAGACATTTACTTGTCTTCCAGCTTATGCCTTAGTCTGGTTATTTTGATAGTAGTATTGTTAGAATTATCATACTCGCCAGACTTTATGTCTGAGCCCCTCCATTTCTATCCTTTTTCCCCCTCCAGGTCCTCAGGTTGGACCCAGCTCTAGTGGAGTTTGATTGGATTGCTTCATCTCTCTTTGGAAAGCTTGGACCGCTGAAGTAAAGTCCAGCTTGTTATCTTCTTTAATGGCTATTTGTGTAATGAGGTTATGTATTTTGTTTTATGAAGATGGATATTGTACTTGACTCTGATTTATGGTTTTATGATGTAACAAACCTGTTTAATTTCCGCTGCAATAAAATGAAGTTTTAGATTTCCAAGTACTACTTATTATCTGTCTTGTTGTAATTTTTCTGTTCTATATTCACTTAAAACCTCCATGGAAGTTAATGCATTCCCTTTGTGAGTGACATTAATGGACGTGGGGTGTTACACATGGTATCAGAGCTTAAGGTTACCAGAACAGATAATTTTTTTAGAAAAACTATTTTTCTAAAGTATTTTTGGAAGAAGTGCTTTCAAAAAATGTTTTAATGAGTAATTTGAAGAGGAAAGTTTTTTTAAGAAAAACATAATCCCCAACAGCCATATATCTTTATCTTTCGGATTCTCCATTTTGAATCTTTCCTTTTTCGTTTCAGCATGGCTGAAGATCTTAACCTTCCGGATGGTGTAACGATACCAGGATGGTATAGGAGGCTATTAGAGGCTAGGGCCGCCGCAGGTCCAGCCAATGTTCCTCCACCACCAGTTGCACCCATTCCTCCTCCTACTCGCGTAGATACTTTTGTAAAGACGTGCAAGGAATTTAAGGCTATGGGTGGAAAACCTTTTCAAGGGTCAGAAACGTTTGTGGAAGCTAGAGATTGGCTTAGGGAGGTGGAAGAATTGCTAGAAATCTTTGAAGTAGAAGAGGGGAGGAAAGTCAAATTAGCAGCTTGGTTAATGAAGGGAGAGACCTCGTTTTGGTGGGAGGTCACTAATGGGGAGCGTCCTGTTGATTCTTGGGCAGACTTCAGGCGTAGGTTTGTGGCAAAGTTTCTCTCAAGAGCAGAAGAGAATCTATATATGGAAAGGTTCTTGACATTAAAGCAAGGAAGCTCATCAGTGAAAGAATATTTCAACAAATTTAATCAGTTAGCAAGGTTTAGCTTGGACTTAGTGAACACGCCGGAGAAGAAGGCTCTGAGGTTCGTTAATGGATTGAATGAACCGTTGCAAGGGTTGGCTATGACCCACATCCCTATGGGGGCCACCTTTGAGAAGCTAGTAGACATGGCACTCATGCACGAGGAGAAATTCGCTAAAGATGATAAGGCACCCGAGAAGAAAGGGGACCAGAAGAAACTACAACAGCAAAACAAGAAGGGTGGTAAAGATAATAATGGCAAAGGAAAGAATAAATGCTTTAAGTGTGGGACACCAGGCCATCTCAGCAAGGATTGCCAAAAGAAAAAGAAGACTGGATGTTTCCACTGTGGCGAAGCGGGACATCTAGTGAAGGACTGCCCAAAGAAGGGGCAGAGGGAAGGAGCTACCTCGGGAGGACAGGTGCATGCTCTTATGGCGCCAGGGCAGGCAAGGGGACAAGTTCAGGCTCTCGCGGTCCCACCGCTGCAAGAACGAGGTAGAACCATTTCTGTTGAAAGCTTAGTTTTTCTGTTTGATCATCCTGTCTGTACTTTATTCGATTCGGGCGCATCGCATTCGTTTATCTCTACATCATTTGTTGAATCACTACACTTAAACACTAGTTTAGTAGAGGATCCCTTAGTTGTTTCGAATCCAATTGGGGGCTCAGCTTATTTGTCCATGATGTGTTTGGATTTGAAAATTTCCATACTTAGCGTTGAATTTAGATGTGATGCTTACGTTTTGGGCTTCACGGGCTATGGGCTAATTTTAGGAATGGATTGGTTATCCAGAAATGGGGTCGTTCTTGATTGTGAAAGGAGAGTAGTTAGGCTCATGACTCGCCTTGGCAACACTCTCGAAATCTTTTGTAATCCCATAGATTCCGTTATGCTAGGTTATTTAGAATCACTTGATGCGTCTGAGGAAAATCTACAATCTGTTAGAGTGGTCCGAGAATACTCGGATGTGTTTGAGGAGGTGAAGGGCTTGCCTCCGAAACGGGAGATAGATTTTCGAATATATCTTGTGGATAATGCAAAACTAGTATCTTTGCCAGTACGCCACATGGCTCCACGTGAAAGGAGGGAACTCGATAAGCAAGTGAAGGAGTTGCTTGAGAAGGGGTTCATAAGATGTAGTATATCGGAGTGGGGTGCTCCAGTAGTATTTGCCACGAAGGCGGATGGGTCCCTTAGACTTTGTGTGGACTATAGAGAACTTAATAAGCTTACTAAGAAGAACAGACACCCACTGCCAAGGATTGACGATCTCTTCGATCAGTTAGTGGGCGCCTCAGTGTTTTCGCAGTTGGACTTAGCCACTGGTTTCCATCAGTTGAGAGTGGCTGAGGATAGCATAGACAAGACTGCCTTTAGGACTCCGGACGGTTTCTATGAATGGCTAGTGATGCCCTTCGGTTTGACAAACGCCCCCGCATACTTTGTTCATTTGATGAGTAGGGTGTTTAGGGAGTACCTTAACAAATTCATGGTAGTCTTTGTAGACGACATCCTGATCTTTTCTAAGGATGAAGAAGAGCATGCTCTACATCTTAGGGAAGTGTTGGAGACCCTACGAGCGCATAATCTTAAAGCCAAATTTTCTAAGTGTCACTTCTGGAGGAAGGAAGTACGATTCATAGGGCACGTGGTTTCCAAGGAAGGGATAGCTGTGGATCCCGCGAAGGTGGTGGCGATCCAAGATTGGAAGGTCCCTAAAAATGCTACCGAAGTGAGAAGTTTCTTGGGGTTGGCTGGCTACTATAGGAAGTTTATCAAAGACTTCGCAAAGATATCAGCTCCATTGACACGCTTGACGAAGAAGAACCTAGTTTTCACATGGGACGTAGATTGTGATGATGCGTTCCAACGGTTGAAGAGAGCTTTGACCTCAGCCCCAGTCTTAGTGCTGCCAGATGGGAGTAAGTCATTTACCGTTTATACTGACGCTCGTGGGACAGGATTAGGCGCAGTCTTAATGCAAGAGGGAAGGGTAATAGCCTATGGTGGAAGGCAGTTGAGAGCGCATGAGAAAAATTACACTACACATAACCTAGAGTTGGCCGCTATTATTTTCGCGCTTAAGTCTTGGCGTCATTATCTTCTTGGCGAGAGATTCGAATTATTCACTGACCACAAATCGCTAAAATACTTATTCTCTCAGAAGGACTTGAACTTAAGGCAGCAAAGGTGGATGGAGTTCTTAGCATCCTACGACTTCGAGATAGCATATACCCCTGGCAAGGGTAACGTGGTGGCAGATGCCATAAGTAGAAAAAGATTATCCTTAAGTCCTTTGTTTGTTGAGCAGCGAAGCTTAGAATTCATTTCGATGTTTGACTTTAGACCTTCCATTGACTTTGTACCCGGTTTGCTAGCATCCTTGGAGGTCAGACCTACGCTTTTGGGACGGATTGGCGAGGCACAGCGAGACGACCCACAGTTGGTTGAGTTAGTAGGAAAGCTCAAAAGAGGGGAGTCATCAAGTCATCTCCGTAGGTATACCCTGGATGATAAGGGTTGGTTACGTAGGGACGGTAGACTTTGTGTACCAAAAGACGATGACCTAAGGAAGACCATTCTTGATGATGCACATCGTTCGAAGATGACCATTCATCCCAGTGGGGACAATATGTACAAAGACATGAAGCGAGTTTTCTTTTGGGTCGGTATGAAGAGGGACGTGGCCGAGTATGTCGGTAGATGCTTGGTGTTCCAACAAGTAAAAGCGGAGCAAAAGAAACCCGGTGGGTTGCTTCACCCATTGGAGGTTCCACTATGGAAATGGGAAAGCGTCTTGATGGATTTTGTGGATGGATTACCAAGATCAAGGAAGGGTAATATGGGAATTTGGTTTATAGTAGATAGACTTACTAAGAGTGCCCATTTTATTCCCATGAAGAGTAAGAGGACTGCTCCATGGTTAGCTTCTGTATACGTTCGAGAGATAGTTCGTTTGCACGGTGTTCCTTCTAGCATAGTGAGCGACTGCGATCCTATTTTCACTAGCGAATTTTGGAGAAGCTTACAAGAGGCGGTAGGGACTCAGTTATGTTTGAGCACCGCATATCATCCACAGACGGACGGCCAAACCGAGACGGTGAATTGCATTCTAGAGGATCTTTTGAGGCTATGTATCCTAGACTTTGGGGGTACATGGGAAGAGCATCTTCCATTGGTAGAGTTCGCGTATAATAATAGCTTTCAGTCCAGCATTGGCATGGCACCTTTAGAAGCTCTTTATGGACGACCTTGTCGTTCACCTACACGTTGGTGGGAATCTACGGATAACTTGGGCCCGATATGATTAGGGAGACTTCGGAGATGATCGACTTGATTCGAAGGAGGATGAAAGCAGCGCAAGATAGGCAGAAATCTTATGCGGATAAGAGGAGGACAGATCTTGAGTTTGATGTTGGGGACATGGTCTTCATCAAAGTGTCTCCATTACGGAACGTCGTTCGCTTTGGGTCCGTTGGGAAATTAGCACCAAGGTTCGTAGGGCCATTTCTTATTAAGGAGAAGATTGGACAGATGGCGTATAGAGTGGAGTTGCCTGAGAGACTTAGTGGTGTACACGACGTATTCCATGTGTCACATTTGAGGAAGTGCTTGCACGAAACCGCGGAGGTGGTAGAGCCGAGCTTGATTAGAGAGGTGAAGATAGAGCGTGATGCGACGATTCGACGAGCTCCTACGCGCATTCTTGGGTTAGAGATTAAGAAGCTGAGAAATCGAAAGGTCAGTCTAGTCAAAGTGCAATGGGGAGATGATGAGAGCAAAGCTACTTGGGAGACGGAAGAGAAGATGCGTTCGTTGTACCCTTTTCTTTTCGAGGATATGTCTTTTAATTTCTCCTTTATCGCTTAGCTTGTACTTATCTTACCTTTAGAGTATCCTCTCGCTAGTATCTTTGACCTTTAGTTAGGATAACCCTATGGATGAAACATGTGTTTGAGACATTGTAATAACCCGGAAATTCTGAACCAGTTTAAAATTTTTATTTTGGCAATTTTAGCGAATTTTGAATATTTAAAATAGATTATTTTAAATAATATCGACGAAAATTTATTTGGAATATATTTAGAACGTATATATTATATACGTCGTCGTTAGAATATAAATAATTATATATAATTATAAAAGGAATTGAAAATGGCGCGGTAGTTCGATAATTTGATTTCAAACTTCAATTGAATGTATCGGGTGCAAAACAAACCGGATTTTAGTGAAACCAAAAATAATAGGATCTAGTTGAAAATATCTTTCCAACGAATCTGAAAAATCGAAATTTCATAGCGGGAATCAAAAGTTATGCCCAGTTGAAAATTCAGAATAGTCGCTATGCAAATTATACATGGCCCAAAAAGTCAAATTTTGCATATGGATGAATTTGGACTCGAAACCACTTCCATTGAGTTTAAAATGCCATTTAGAACTCCGAAAAGTATAAGCTTCAATATATTCTGATATCCGGAATAGTGGCTATGGGCTGGAGTTGTTCGGTTAACAATACATAGCCCTTAAAAAGTGAAATTTTGCATACGAGCTCAGAATTCGACGAGATAAATTTTTATGGATTCATAATGATAAATTATTGTTATGTTCCAAAGGGCGCGTCGAACGGAGCCAGTATGCGGCCGTGCGAGCTAAAACAGTACAGGGTAAAACGAGCAGTCATTTTACAAAGGAACATTATTGATACGACCTCAGAATTCGATATCGTTTTTTTTTCTAGATTCGTATCGTCTAATAATGGTTAAATCTAAGAGTGCTTTATTTTTTTGAGTTAGCATGTGAGCGTGCGAAAAGAAAAGGTGCGCCAAAATAGCATTTTTAGAGCTTATCTGAGCATTTTCGTGATTTTTTTTGAACGGTCAAACGAACTCGGAATTCGACGAAACTTGTTTCGTTGGACTCGTCTTCACGTCTACTATCTCGTGTCCGAAATCCACGGCGATTGGAGATCGTCAGCATTCAGGCGATACGCGAGAAACTAGCATATAAACACTTTTACTTACTTTTCTTCTTCACTTTCTTCCTCTTCCTCTTTTTACATTTTTCCTCTTTAATGGCCACCGCTCCCAAACCGCCGCTGCCCCTCCTCCCACCACCACCGCCGCACCACCTCAGGCCGCCGCACCCCCTCCTCCTCTTCCCCTCCTCCTCCTCTTCCTCCTCCTCCCTCTCCTCTCACCATTTGCAAACCCTAAGCCCCAAATCACCAACCACCACCACCGCGGCCACCACGGGACCCACCGCCACCACCAGCACCCTCCCCCACGTCCATTAGGCCGGCGCCCCCCCTCAGTCCACCTAAGTCCGGCCGTGGGCCCCCCTCCTCCAAAAACTCATTTTCACCAAAATTCTCGTTTTGCACAAAACATCCCGGACTGTTTTTGCCTATATCTCTCAAACGGTGCATTTTTGGCCAAAGTTCCTCTAGACCAAAGTTGTAGAGCACAAAATTCTCTTCGATTTGGCTATATGGAAGTCATGTTTTGGAGTTCGGAGCTACTCGGAAAACGCGTGCGAAGTCTGCTGTTCAAAAGCTGAAAAAATCGTGTACTTTTGCGAATTCTGGCGAATTGGAGCATTTTTGGCAAAAAGACTCTTAGGCGAATCCGGAATGGCGCGTTTAAGTTAGAAAAAAAGATGGTGTGAAGATTGAAGCTCGTTTGCAAATTCTGGAACCAGAATAGCGAATCCGGGCGTTAGAAAAAAATGTGAGTTTTCTCCGTTTTAAAGCTTCTACAGTTTTTGACATATGAAGTAAATAAAAATATGACTTTTATATTATAGAGAGAATAAAAATCCGATTTTTAACTTATAGAAGATATAAAGATAAGATTTTTATATAATGTAGATATTAAAAATATGATTTTTATATAGTAGAGATAATAAAAATACGATTTTTATATTATATAGATAGTAAAGATTAGATCTTTACTATATGAACAGCGGTATAAAAATAGAATTTTTATCTATATAGTAGTAGAATAAAAATGTGATTTTTATATACATAGCAACAATATAAAAATGTGATTTTTATATATGTAGTGACTACGGGCAGTGAAATTGGCAAAAAGGCGAGCACGACGAAGATTTCTACATAAGAAGAGTCATGGCGGTTGGTTTAGCTAGTCGGTGAGAACTCCTCACTTTGAATTTTCTTTTCTAGTTATAAATATATATACTAGGATGTAGACGGTGTTTAGTAGCACCCGACACCATTGTCCACAGACCATGGACTTGTTTGCTTGGTTGTGTAGTTGGTTAGATTATTTGATCTAAATTTGGTTGTTTGGTGAATTGAAATTGGTTTGATTGATATGTGTATGGCGTGGGCCATTACTAGACCGGGGATAAGGCTAGGCCTTGTCCCGTTTCTAGTATTGTGTCGTTATGCCGCCGAAATTTTCTAAAATAAGATAGAAAAATAAAGATATCATTTTATTTATTAAATGAACCGAATAGAATATTCATAGGTTGGAAAAAGAATATTTTAGTCGTTAAAAATTATATTTTTAACGTGAACGTGAATAAATAAATATTCATTTACAAACCGGACAGTTTGTTTATGTACACCTATTTGAAGGATATTGATTGGGATGATAAATTTTACATATCGCCCAACTGCACAAATAAAATCTATGTTTGATTGTTTGAAACCCCACACGGGTATTGGGATAAAATACGGCATACACTAATCCCAATAATTAGTTGTATGTCGATCGATTGATTGACAGGCTGTTATAAGCATTAGATATCTATATTTGATGCTTATACAGTGTAGTGCACTTTGGATGATGATTGATTATGTATCATTGCTATTATATACATTTGTTGTATGGAATCCATATAATTAACTTTATATGGTAATTGATTGGACCTCATTCCAATTTAGAAAATAAAGAATATTATAAAATAAAGGTTCATGTGTTGACAGTACTCATTCATTGAGATTAGTCATGTGTTGAACGAAATATTTTAACAATAAAATTTACATCTTTATTGTTATAAAATAAAGGTTCATGTGTTGACAGTACTCATCCGTTGAGATTAGTCATGTGTTGAACGAAATATTTTAACGATAAAATTTACATCTTTATCATATACAAAATTAGAAACTAACTGGAAAATAGATAAGATGAGTGGTCTCCTGGATATTGATCTGATGTTGGTTTCGGCCTTCGGGGTTAATATTTAGGGAATCGTTCTCTTACTAATTTACGGTTGGAGTCTGATTTAAATCAAACGATAGATACCATAATTTTTATAAAATATATTAAATAACAAAAATAGTCACACATGGACAGTAATCATTCGTTGAGATTAGTCATGTGTTGACAAAAATATAGATTCATTTGTTGAATAGAATAACGGAATTATTGAAATATATAAAGCCATGTTGATTAGAGATGCACTATTTTGACGCGAACGATATTTATATCGATTATATTCGTTTTTATACAATTGAATTGAATATATAACGAATTCGAATTGAATATATAACGAATTCGAATTAAATTGATATATAACGAATTCGAATTGAATTGAATATATAACGAATTCGAATTAAATTGAATATAAAACAAATTCGAATTGAATTGAAAACGAATAGAAATAGAATAAAAATCGATTTGAAATGAATTCGAATGGATTTGAATTTGAAATGAAGGTTGAAATTGTTTTAGAAACAAATTTGAAACTATTTATAAAATTCGTTTTAAATAGTAATCGACGAAATATATATTATATATATTATACATATAATATAATGGCCTGAATAGAAGGCGCCGCGCCGCGGCAATTCGCGAATTTCAACCATTGACTTCGAATGGATATTACGGGAGATCCGACCGTCGGATTCTCGTAAAACCGGAACCGTTGGGTTCGTATCGAAAAGAGTTTTCTAATGAATATTAGAAATTCAAAATCTAACGGTTGGATTTGGAGATACGTCCAAATCAAATTTGGAAAAGGTCGCTGTAAGTGCAGTTCGATGGCCGTTGATGGAAATCGACTGTACGGGCCTTGATAAAATTATAAAAAATAGTAATAATTTGTGTAAAATCATAAGAAATGATTTAGGGAAAATTGGGATGAAAAACTCCATATTTGAAAAGATAAAAATAGATTTTTATCGAAATGAACTAGTTTTGAACTAAAATTAAAACCCATTTATTTTTAAATAAATAAATTGGATTTGAAATGGGTTTTAAACAGAATTGATTTGTGGGTTTATCGTGAAGGGTGTTTTAAATAACACTTGTTCTTTAACCCGATAATAAATAGAATGTGATTTGGGTTTATCGTGAACTGTGTTTTAAATGACATTAATTTTTTAACCCAGTAAAGGGAGTTTTAATGAATCTGAATTAGATTGAAATGTGAATTGATAATGAAAATTATCAAATTTGGAAAGTGAGCGAGAATGGAGTATCACCAGTTTTGCTCCAAAGCGATAGTTAAATCTTTAATTAGATTTGAACGTGAAATGGTAATTAATTTTACCAATAACACCGTGGTATTAGATATGGAGTATTACCAGTTTTGCTTCATGGGATGAATAGGTTGGGATTGGGAAATAAAATAAATAATTACTTCGGTGTGGTTCGCTAACCTCGACTAGTTTGGAAAACCATAATTTGGTTTGATATGACAGCCAAAGGAAGATTAAAGAATAAATTTAAAGAATTTATCTTTGATAAAATTAATGGGAACCTTTCCCTAAGAATGTGAAATTTAGAAACTAGCTGTAGGTTAGTTAAGAAGAATGGTTTCCTGGGTATTGATCTGATGTTGGTTTCGGCCTTCGGGGTTAATATTTGGGGAATTGCTCTCTTACTGATTTAAGGTTAGTGACTAATGAATTGGAATGAGGTGTATGTTGTGTTTGTGTAACATTTGTTTTTAATATACGCGGGTTGTTCGGAAAGGCCGGGTCTATACCCATTTTGAATAACCGATTCGACGATAAGTCGAAGATGATGACGGTGGTCGAAGACCGGAAGTCTTCAAATCGTTTGGATAATTACTGGTGATCCTGATTGGGCTGTACACCTAAGAGGATGGAAATAGTTGGTGGTCATCCAGACGTACTTGGAGATCGATGGATATGCGAGGAAAGTGCCTCCGGTTTCGTTCAGACCCAGAACGAACTTGTAAATGGATTGTGTGTCTGACATTGGACTTTATTCTATGTTGATTGATCTCTATTAAATATACATGTGTTTGGCGGCGGAGAATTTATTCTCTTGCTTAACGCCCTTCTCTGAGACGTACGAGCTTAGAGGTTATATATCGATGGATATCAATCGCATGGCATGAATTGCCTGTGTGGCACCTGAGTTGCATGGATCAAGGCTTCAGTTGAAAAGAAAAGTCTTGTGGTTGATGATCGAAGCATGGCCTTTGGGGCAAAGCTTTTTGTATAATGTGAATTCGCGAGCCTCACACCTCGGTATGAGTTAAAAACGGGATAAGGACTGCAGGGAGAGCACGACGTTTCTTTCTAGCTTTGGTGGTGTCAGTGACTTACCAGCCCTGACATTTATATACTTTTCACCTATGTGGTTGTTGGATGAGGCGCCTCGATTTTAGGTCTGTAAGGACCGGGAAACGTGTGTTCTGGAATACTAATCCTCAAACGTAAGAGAGGACCGACCCTGAAGCATCCTGGGGTTACCCAGAGTGTGTAGTCCTGAGGCATTTGCTAGAGTGTTTCGAAGCGGAGAGGAGCTTGCCCTTGCCTCGACTCATGACGGAAATCCAATTTCCAATACGAGATATTTCAGCTTTATTTGTAGTGCCTAGTATGGCGACATAGTAGCATGGGATGCTATGCCGTCTATAATTTATATTTATGATTGAAATTGTTTTGACACTATACACTTATTATAGTATCAAATGATTTGTTTTAAATGTACCAAGCATGTTTAGCTATTATAAGGGAAAACCCTATCCTCCGGCTTGCGTTGCATTGTGTGATGGGACCTGGGTCTTATAATAGCTTCATTTTTCGAAAAAGCATTGCGCTGTCTTTTCTATGCACTGGTATTCTTGGGAGGAAACTCATTCCGTGTTATACAGCGTGGTCCCTTGAATTAACCTATTTTAAAGTAAAGTTTTAAATAACTGTTTTAGTTCTCACACCAGACACATGACTGACCTGGAGTTTATTGTTTTAAACTAAACTCTGGGTGCCCTTATTTTCGACACGGGCAACTAGTAGTTTTGGTTTTGCAGATTTATATTCACAGGATCCTGATTTACAACTGGGACGATGCTCGGAAAGCTCTGTATCCGTGTATCACTTTCAGTTGTGTTTTGTATATTTTTCCGCTGCTATGTAATTTATTGTAATCTCTGATATTTACCGAATGTAATTTATTCAATTATACTCTGTATATTCTTGTATCTGATCGAATTGTTGTAATAGCAATGAAATGTTCTTCCGTCTGCGTTCATTTGTGTGTTGTTCTCAAAGTATCCGCTCTTTCCTTCACGGGGAAGTAACGGGTCCTTTCATCTGGTATCAGAGCTTTGGTTTACAGAGCTCGAGAACAAGACACATTAGAACCATACGAAAGAATTCATCAGATATTGGGTTAGTAATATCCAATTAGAATGACTCGTTAGAGATATGATCAGTAGTATCCTAGAAAGGGTGTGAAGAGTATATTTTTCAAATTAAAACCAATTTTTGTTTTGAAAATTTAAATCAATTCTACGTATTTGAATATTTATTTATTTTGAATTTGGACAATCCGCTATATAAAGATTTTGCATATACGCGTCATGAACGTATATTCGAAGTTTTAATATACCGGATAGATATAGAACCGCACTCTAGTCGCCCGGACATGATTCTGATGATGGCGCGCCATCACCAGTATTTATTTTCGTGTTTCGAAGGTGTGATATCTATATATTTCCATTATACTGGTGAGAACCAAAACTTATATAGATAGATTTATTGTTGTGAATTGGCATCAAAAACAAGATTTTCAGTATATGTATCAAAATTATGAATTTGAAACTCTAATTCACTAATTGATTGATGTTTGTGTTGTTTGTTTAGTTGTTTGATAATTTTTGAACCATTATGCCTAATTGAACCAAATTTTGAACTGTATTGAAAATTGGTCGCATTTGCTTGCATATACATATACTTACATTGAACAGGTCATAGCATGGAGGTTAGAGCAGAGAATAAAATTTCTTTGCCCGACAAATAGGTACATGTTTACTATAATTTACTGTTTTGTTTGGGTGATGATGATTTTATGAGCCGATTGGCTAGCCGCTTGGCGTTTTCTTTTTCTTTTTGAGATCAGAAGGCCTGTATGGCAATTTCGGGATTTTCCCGTGGCTCCCGGTGCAGGGGAGGTTATGGCGAAATTTTTCGAAAGTTTAGGGTGTTAGCCAAATTTTTGAAAAATTGGAAAAGTTCTTAGAAACTGAAAAGTTGAATAATTTAAGCCGTAATCAAAATACTGGAAGTTGAGTTGAACTGTTAAACAACTTTCGGCTTCGTTCCTTTTCGGGGACGAAAAGTTTTAAGTGGGGGAGATTGTAATAACCCGGAAATTCTGAACCAGTTTAAAAATTTTATTTTGGCAATTTTAGCGAATTTTGAATATTTAAAATAGATTATTTTAAATAATATCGACGAAAATTTATTTGGAATATATTTAGAACGTATATATTATATACGTCGTCGTTAGAATATAAATAATTATATATAATTATAAAAGGAATTGAAAATGGCGCGGTAGTTCGATAATTCGATTTCAAACTTCAATTGAATGTATCGGGTGCAAAACAAACCGGATTTTAGTGAAACCAAAAATAATAGGATCTAGTTGAAAATATCTTTCCAACGAATCTGAAAAATCGAAATTTCATAGTGGGAATCAAAAGTTATGCCCAGTTGAAAATTCAGAAAAGTCGCTATGCAAATTATACATGGCCCAAAAAGTCAAATTTTGCATATGGATGAATTTGGACTCGAAACCACTTCCATTGAGCTCAAAATGTCGTTTAGAACTCCGAAAAGTATAAGCTTCGATATATTCCGATATCCGGAATAGTGGCTATGGGCTGGAGTTGTTCGGTTAACAATACATAGCCCTTAAAAAGTGAAATTTTGCATACGAGTTCAGAATTCGACGAGATAAATTTTTATGGATTCATAATGACAAATTATTGTTATGTTCCAAAGGGAGCGTCGAACGGAGCCAGTATGCGGCCGTGCGAGCTAAAACAATACAGGGTAAAACGAGTAGTCATTTTACAAAGGAACATTATTGATACGACCTCAGAATTCGATTTTGTTTTTTTTTCTGGATTCGTATCGTCTAATAATGGTTAAATCCAAGAGGGCTTGATTTTTTGAGTTAGCATGTGAGCGTGTGAGAAGAAAAGGTGCGCCAAAATAGCATTTTTAGAGCTTATCTGAGCATTTTCATAATTTTTTTTGAATGGTCAAACGAACTCGGAATTCGACGAAACTTGTTTCCTTGGACTCGTCTTCACGTCTACTATCTCGTGTCCGAAATCTGCGGCGATTGGAGATCGTTAGCGTTCAGGCGATACGCGAGAAACTAGCATATAAACACTTTTACTTCCTTTTCTTCTTCACTTTCTTCCTCTACCTCTTTTTGCAATTTTCCTCTTTAATGGCCACCGCTCCCAAACCGCCGCTGCCCCTCCTCCCACCGCCACCGCCGCACCACCTCAGGCCGCCGCATCTCCTCTTCCCCTCCTCCTCCTCTTCCTCCTCCTCTCTCTCCTCTCTCCATTTGCAAACCCTAAGCCCCAAATCACCAACCACCACCACCGCGGCCACCACGTGCCCCACCGCCACCACCAGCACCCTCCCCCACGTCCATCAGGCCGGCGCCCCCCCTCAGTCCACCCAAGTCCGGCCGTGGGCCCCCCTCCTCCAAAAACTCATTTTCACCAAAATTCCCGTTTTGCATAAAACACCCCGGACTGTTTTGGCCTATATCTCTCAAACGGTGCGTTTTTGACCAAAGTCCCTCTAGACCAAAGTTGTATAGCACGAAATTCTCTTCGATTTGGCTATATGGAAGTCATGTTTTGGAGTTCGGAGCTACTCGGAGAACGCGTGCGAAGTCTGCTGTTCAAAAGCTGAAAAAATCGTGTACTTTTGCGAATTCTGGCGAATTGGAGCATTTTTGCAAAAAGTCTCTTAGGCGAAAGTTGTCCGGAATGACGCGTTTAAGCTAGGTTAAAAGATGGTGTGAAGATTGAAGCTCGTTTGCAAATTCTGGAACCAGAACAGCGAATCCGGGCGTTAAAAAAAATGTGAGTTTTCTCTGTTTTAAAGCTTCTACAGTTTTTGACATATGAAGTAAATAAAAATATGATTTTTATATTATAGAGAGAATAAAAATCCGATTTTTAACTTATAGAAGATATAAAGATAAGATTTTTATATAATGTAGATATTAAAAATATGATTTTTATATAGTAGAGATAATAAAAATACGATTTTTATATTATATAGATAGTAAAGATTAGATCTTTACTATATGAACAGCGGTATAAAAATAGAGTTTTTATCTATATAGTAGTAGAATAAAAATGTGATTTTTATATACATAGCAACAATATAAAAATGTGATTTTTATATATGTAGTGACTACGGGCAGTGAAATTGGCAAAAAGGCGAGCACGACGAAGATTTCTACATAAGAAGAGTCGTGGCGGTTGGTTTAGCTAGTCGGTGAGAATTTCTCACTTTGAATTTTCTTTTCTAGTTATAAATATATATACTAGGATGCAGACGGTGTTTAGTAGCACCCGACACCATTGTCCACAGACCATGGACTTGTTTGCTTGGTTGTGTAGTTGGTTAGATTATTTGATCTAAATTTGGTTGTTTGGTGAATTGAAATTGGTTTGATTGATATGTGTATGGCGTGGGCCATTACTAGACCGGGGATAAGGCTAGGCCTTGTCCCGTTTCTAGTATTGTGCCGTTATGCCGCCGAAATTTTCTAAAATAAGATAGAAAAATAAAGATATCATTTTTTTTATTAAATGAACCGAATAGAATATTCATAGGTTGGAAAAAGAATATTTTTAGTCGTTATGTCGATCGATTGATTGACAGGCTGTTATAAGCGTTAGATATCTATATTTGATGCTTATACAGTGTAGTGCACTTTGGATGATGGTTGATTATGTATCGTTGCTATTATATACATTTGTTGTATGGAATCCATATAATTAACTTTATATGGTAATTGATTGGACCTCATTCCAATTTAGAAAATAAAGGTTCATGTGTTGACAGTACTCATTCGTTGAGATTAGTCATGTGTTGAACGAAATATTTTAACAATAAAATTTACATCTTTATTATTATAAAATAAAGGTTCATGTGTTGACAGTACTCATCCGTTGAGATTAGTCATGTGTTGAACGAAATATTTTAACGATAAAATTTACATCTTTATCATATATAAAATTAGAAACTAACTGGAAAATAGATAAGATGAGTGGTCTCCTGGATATTGATCTGATGTTGGTTTCGGCCTTCGGGGTTAATATTTAGGGAATCGTTCTCTTACTAATTTACGGTTGGAGTCTGATTTAAATCAAACGATAGATACCATAATTTTTATAAAATATATTAAATAACAAAAATAGTCACAAGTGGACAGTAATCATTCGTTGAGATTAGTCATGTGTTGACAAAAATATAGATTCATTTGTTGAATAGAATAACGGAATTATTGAAATATATAAAGCCGTGTTGATTAGAGATGCGCTATTTTGATGCGAACGATATTTATATCGATTATATTCGTTTTTATATAATTGAATTGAATATATAACGAATTCGAATTGAATTGAATATATAACGAATTCGAAATTGAATTGAATATATAACGAATTCGAATTGAATTGAATATATAACGAATTCGAATTAAATTGAATATAAAACGAATTCGAATTGAATTGAAAATGAATTGAAATAGAATAAAAATCGATTTGAAATGAATTCGAATGGATTTGAATTTGAAATGAAGGTTGAAATTGTTTTAGAAACAAATTTGAAACTATTTATAAAATTCGTTTTAAATAGTAATCGATGAAAAATATATTATATATATAATATAATGGCCTGAATAGAACGCACCGCGCCGCGGCAGTTCGCGAATTTCGACCATTGACTTCGAATGGATATTACGGGAGATCCGACCATCGGATTCTCCTAAAACCGGAACCGTTGGGTTCATATCGAAAAGAGTTTTCTAACGAATATTAGAAATTCAAAATCTAACGGTTGGATTTCGAGATACGTCCAAATCAAATTTGGAAAAGGTCGCTGTAAGTGCAGTTCGATGGCCGTTGATGGAAATCGACTGTACGGGCCTTGATAAAATTATTAAAAATAGTAATAATTTGTGTAAAATCATAAGAAATGATTTGGGAAAAATTCGAATGAAAAACTCGATATTTGAAAAGATAAAAATAAATTTTTATCGAAATGAACTAGTTTTGAACTAAAATTAAAACCCATTTATTTTTAAATAAATAAATTGGATTTGAAATAGGTTTTAAACAGAATTGATTTGTGGATTTATCATGAAGGGTGTTTTAAATAACACTTGTTCTTTAACCCGATAATAAATAGAATGTGATTTGGGTTTATCGTGAACTGTGTTTTAAATGACATTAATTCTTTAACCCAGTAAAGGGAGTTTTAATGAATCTGCAATTAGATTGAAATGTGAATTGATAATGAAAATTATCAAATTTGGAAAGTGAGCGAGAATGGAGTATCACCAGTTTTGCTCCAAAGCGATAGATAAATCTTTAATTAGATTTGAACGTGAAATGGTAATTAATTTTACCAATAACACCATGGTATTAGATATGGAGTATTACCAGTTTTGCTTCATGGGATGAATAGGTTGGGATTGGGAAATAAAATAAATATTACTTCGGTGTGGTTCGCTAATCTCGACTAGTTTGGAAAACCATAATTTGGTTTGATATGACACCCAAAGGAAGATTAAAGAATAAATTTAAAGAATTTATCTTTGATAAAATTAATGGGAACCTTTCCCTAAGAATGTGAAATTTAGAAACTAGCTGTAGGTTAGTTAAGAAGAATGGTTTCCTGGGTATTGATCTGATGTTGGTTTCAGCCTTCGGGGTTAATATTTGGGGAATTGCTCTCTTACTGATTTACGGTTAGTGACTAATGAATTGGAATGAGGCATATGTTGTGTTTGTGTAATATTTGTTTTTAATATACGCGGGTTGTTCGAAAAGGCCGGGTTTATACCCATTCTGAATAACCGATTCGACGATAAGTCGAAGATGATGACAGTGGTCGAAGACCGGAAGTCTTCACATCGTTTGGATAATTACTGGTGATCCTGATTGGGCTGTACACCCAAGAGGATGGAAATAGTTTGTGGTCATCCAGACGTACTTGGAGATCGATGGATATGCGAGGAAAGTGCCTCCGGTTTCGTTCAAACCCAGAACGAATTGTAAATGGATTGTGTGTCTGACATTGGACTTTATTCTGTGTTGATTGATCTCTATTAAAATACATCTGTTTGGCGGCGGAGAATTTATTCTCTTTTTTAACGCCCTTCTCTGAGACGTACGAGCTTAGAGGTTATATATCGATAGATATCAATCGCATGGCATGAATTGCCTGTGTGGCACGCTGAGTTGCATGGATCAAGGCTTCTGTTGAAAAGCAAAGTCTTGTGGTTGATGATCGAAGCACGGCCTTTGAGTCTTAGCTTTGTGTATAACGTGAATTCGCGAGCCTCACACCTCGGTATGAGTTAAAAACGGGATAAGGATTGCAGGGAGAGCACGACGTTTCTTTCTAGCTTTGGTGGTGTCAGTGACTTACCAGCCCTGACTGTGACGGCAAGGAATTTCGCTCGGTCCGAACCAGTCGCTAAAACCGATCCAGGCCGTTCGAAACGCCCTATCGTTGAGAACACGACAAAATAGAACGCATACAGAAGAACATTTCATTGTATATTACAACAATGCATCAGATTACAAGAATATACAGAGTATGAACAAATGAATATTACACAGAAATATCAGAGATTTAAATTACATTTAACTACATAGCAGCGGAAAATAATACAATACACAACTAGAAGGAGATATACGGATACAAAGCTTTCCGGATATCGTTCCAGCTGTAAACCAGGATCCTGTGAATATAAATCTGCAAAACCAAAACTACTAGCTGCCCGTGTCAAAATAAGGGCACCCAGAGTTTAGGTTAAAACAATAAACTCCAGGTCAGTCATGTGACTGGTGTGAGAACTAAAACAGTTAATCTTTATTTTCAAAGTTAGGTAAATCAAGGGACCACGCCGTATAACACGGAACGGGTTTCCTCCCAAGAATACCAGTGCATAAAACCAACAGCGCAATGCTAAATAAAGAAAAATGAAGCTGTTATAAGACCCAGGTCCCATCACACAATGCAACGCAGCCGAGGATAGGGTTTTCCCTTATAACAGCCAAAGAATGCTTGATACGGTTAAAACAAATCATTTGATACTATTATAAGTGCATAGTGTATAAAACAACTTCAAATCATAAGTATCAATCATAGGCGGCATGAGCGCCCCATCCCACTATGTCGCCATATATAGGATTACAACTAAAACCGCAAATGTCACGTATTTGGAAATTGGATTTCCTTCTATGAACCGAGGCCAGGGATCGTCCTTACCGTCTTCGAGACAATCTAGCCCATGTCTCCGGAACAGCCGCAACTGCCCCTTGGAGCGACAGGGCCGGTCCACACGGAGTGGATTATAGTGCCTGAACAATACGTCTCTCCGCCCTATGGGGCGTAAATGAGCCAACGAATGACTCCATCGGTTCGAGAACGACCGATCAATCCGAGGCGCCTCGCAACAGCAACAACCACATAAGTCAAACTCGTCAGGGCGTGTAAAACCACTGACGCCACTTCTAGCTAGAAAGAAACGCATGCCCTCCCTGAGGTCCTCTCCCGTTTTTGGTTCATACCGGGTGTGAAACTCGCGAAGTAAACGTTACACAAAGCTACGCCACAAAGGCCGTGCTTTGATCATCACCACAAGACTTTGCTTTTCAACAGAAGCCTTGATCATTTGCATCTTAGCATGCCACACAGGCAAACCATCCTATGCAACCGATATCAGTCACACAGAATGAAATCCGATGTCAGACACACAGTCCATTTACAAGTCCGTTCTGGGTCTGAACGAAACCGGAGGCACCTAGTATCCCGCATATCCATCGATCTCCAAGTACGTCTGGACGATCACTAACTGTTTCCATCTTCTTGGGTGTACAGCCCAATCAAGATCATCAGTTATCACCCAAACGACGTGAAGACCTCCGGTCTTCGACCATCGTCTTCATCTTCGACTTATCGTCGTATCAGTTATTCAGAATGGGATAAACCCGGTCTTTCCGAATAACTCGCGTATATATTATAAAAGTGTTACACAAACACAACATACGCCTCATTCCAACTCATTAGTCATTAACCGTAAATTAATCAAGAGAATAATTCCCCAAATATTAACCCCGAAGGCCGAAACCAACATCAGATCAATATCCAGAAAACCATTCTACTTAGCTAACCGACAGTTAGTTTCTAAATTTCACGTTCAAATCTAATTAAAGATTTAACTATCGCCTGGAGCAAAACTGGTGATACTCCATTCTCGATCTTTTCAATCTAATTAAAGATTCATTAAAACTTCACTTAGTTTTAATCTGTGACTGGGTTAAAGAATCAGTGTCATTTAAAACACGGTTCACGATAAACCCAAAGTCACATCCCATTAATTATCGGGTTAAAGAACAAGTGTTATTTAAAACACTGTTCACGATAAACCCAAAAATCAATATCCATTCAATTCCAATTAAATATTATTTAATTGGTACACTTCATTAAATCTAAATAAAAAGATTTAATCTTTTCTCAACTGGGTTCAAGAACAGTGTTAGTGAAGACACCATTCACGATAAACCCAAATCACATTTGATATTAAATACAAGGCTCTGAATAGAAAATATCCCGGCTTATATTCAATATCAAATTCTACGATTAACAAATGTCGTATTGGAAATAACGATATAAATATATATCTTTCAAATTTCCATAACAACATCTGTATAATCACGAATTCCAACATCGAAATATTCCGAAGACAATTTCGATTCAAATCCACTCCAATGCAATCATTGGAAATTTTGGTTATTTTTAAAACCCTTTTCGAATTCAATTTATTTATTTAAAAATAAATAGAATTATAATTCTAGTTCAAAACTAGTTCAATTCGATAAAAATCTATTTTTATCTTTTCAAATATGGAGTTTTTCATCCCCATTCTTCCCAAATCATTTCTTATGATTTTACACAAATTATTACTATTTTTAATAATTTTATCAAGGCCTGTACAGTCGATTTCCAACAATGGCCATCGAACTGCACTTACAGCGACCTTTTTCGAATTTGATTTGGACGTATCTCCAAATCCAACCGTTAGATTTCAAATTTCTAATATTCGTTAGAAAGCTCTTTTCGATACGAACCCAACGGTTCCGGTTTTAGGAGAATCCGACGGTCGGATCTCCCGTAATGTCCGTTTGAAATAAATGGTCGAAATTCGCGAACTGCCGCGGCGCGGCGCGTTCTATTCAGGCCATTATATTATATATATAATATATATTTCGTCGATTCCTATTTAAAACGAATTATATAAATAGTTTTGAATTCGTTTCAAAAACATTTTTCAACTTCCATTTCAATTCAAATCAAAATTGAATTTTTCTTTATAAATTCGTTTTAAAATCCATTTCTATTCAATTCAAATTTCAATTCAATTTGAATTCATTTCACTCCGCTTTCAATTCAATTTGAATTCGTTTTCAATTCAATTCATTTCGAAATCGTTTTCAATTCAATTCATTTCGAAATCGTTTTCAATTCAATTCATTTCGAAATCGTTTTCAATTCAATTCATTTCGAAATCGTTTTCAATTCAATTCATTTCGAAATCGTTTTCAATTCAATTCATTTCGAAATCGTTTTCAATTCAATTCATTTCGAAATCGTTTTCAATTCAATTCATTTCGAAATCGTTTTCAATTCAATTCATTTTGAAATCGTTTTCAATTCAATTCATTTCGAAATCGTTTTCAATTCAATTCATTTCGAAATCGTTTTCAATTCAATTCATTTCGAAATCGTTTTCAATTCAATTCATTTTGAAATCGTTTTCAATTCAATTCATTTCGAAATCGTTTTCAATTCAATTCATTTCGAAATCGTTTTCAATTCAATTCATTTCGAAATCGTTTTCAATTCAATTCATTTCGAAATCGTTTTCAATTCAATTCATTTCGAAATCGTTTTCAATTCAATTCATTTCGAAATCGTTTTCAATTCAATTCATTTCGAAATCGTTTTCAATTCAATTCATTTCGAAATCGTTTTCAATTCAATTCATTTTGAAATCGTTTTCAATTCAATTCATTTCGAAATCGTTTTCAATTCAATTCATTTCGAAATTGTTTTCAATTCAATTCATTTCGAAAACGTTTTCAATTCAATTCATTTCGAAATCGTTTTCAATTCAATTCATTTCAAAATATTCGATTTCGAAATCACTTTTCAATATTCATTTTAAAATGAATAAAATCGATATAAATATCGTTCACGTCAAAATGGCGTCAATCTAATCAACACGGCTTCATAAATTTCTATTTTCAAAATAGTTGTTATTATCAAAATATTTCGTTCAACACATGACCAATCTCAATGAATGAGTACTGTCAACACATGAACTTTTATTTTATAATATTATTTATTTTTCAAATTGGAATGAGGCCTAATCAATTACCATATAAAGTTAATTATATGGATTTTCATACAACACATGTATATCATAGCATTGAAAAATAATCAACCATCAACCAAAGTGCACTACACTGTATAAGCATCACATATAGATATCTAACGCTTATAACAGCCTGTCAATCAATCGATCGACATATTCAATCAATCAGGATGAGTGAACTTCAAATTTCATCCCAACACCCGTGTGGGGTTTCAAACAATCACACACATATTTTATTTGTGCAGTTGAGCGACGTGTAAAATTTATCGTCTCACTCAATGTCCTTCAAATAGGTGTACATAAACAAACCGTCCGGTTTGTAAATGAATATTTATTTATTTACATTCACGTTAAAAATTATATTTTTAACGACAAAACATTTTATTTCAACATATGAATTTCTATTCAATTCATTCTTTAAATAAAATGATATTTTTATTTTTCTAACATATTTTAGAAAATTTCGGCGGCATAACGGCACGATACTAGAAACGGGACGAGGCCTAGCCTTATCCCCGGTCTGGTGAAGGCCCACGCCATTCACACATCAATCAAATCAATTCGTTATGTAAACCACAAAATTTGGAGTAAGAGTCTAACCTAGCCTTACTCCTTCGCCTTATAACGGCGCACGTCTAATCCTAACCAATTTATCGATTCGATTTTTCACACCACAAACCACATTCAAACCAATATCGCAATCAATCACCAAACAGTCAAACAAACAAGTCCATGGTCTGTGGACGATTGTGTCGGGTGCTACTAAGCACCGTCTGCATCCTAGTATATATATATATAACTAGAAAACAAAAAAAAAAGTGAAAGGTGAGAAATTCTCATATTATAGCTATCCTAGCTCCACGGCACTTCATTTGCAAAAGTCTTCGTCGTTTCGCCTTTTTTCACTTCGCTGCTCGCTTTCACTACATAGATAAAAATTGAATTTTTTTTACTATGTTATTCAATATATAAAGATCGAATTTTTAGTTCACTATTCAATATATAAAAATCGCATTTTTTTTTCACTATTCAATATACAAAAATCGAATTTTTATTTGTAACGCCATTTTCAATATAAAGATTATATTTTTTTTTTCCTTTTCTATAACATAAAAATTATATTTTTATTATCTATAACTATAAATAAAAATCGTTTCTTTATCTACCAAAAATCAAGTCTTTTTATATTTAAAAATATAATCTTTTCTAAACTAAAGACCAAATCCTTTTCATATCAAATATCGAACCTTTTTCATAGTAAAGATCAAATCTTTTCTTTTACTTTTTAAGTTTAAATCTTTTCTATTTTAAAGTTTCAAATCTTCTTCCCTTTGAAATTTTAAAATAAAAATCAGTTTTCAAACTTTTCAAAAATCAGTTTTTAACTTTAAAATGAAAATCAGTTTTAACTTTATCAAAAATCAGTTTTTTTTTTCTTCTTAATCAAAAATCAAATTTTACTTAAATCAAAAATCAGTTTTTACTTAAATCAAAAATCAGTTTTTTTTTATATTATTTAAAAAAAATCCAGTTTTTAAATTTTTAAATCGGTTTTATTAATCCCTGTAAATAAAATAAATAAATAAAATAAAAATAAACTTACAAAGAGGGGGCGGGGTGCTCGCCGCGGTGGCGCAGGGCCCAAGCGGTGGCGGTGGAAGTTGGTGCAGGCGGAGAGAAGGGGGCGGTGGCGACGAGGCACGGTGGCCAGTGGATCGAGGCGGTGCGGCATCTGGGGGGGTTGCTCTTTGAGACAGCTGCGGTGGTGGTGATGGCGAAGGGCGGAGGCGGAAGATGAGGGGAGGAGGAAGAAGCCTCGACGGCGGCTTCGATTTTTTTCTCTTTTTTTTTTTTTTTTTTTTCAGTGAACCCGATTGGATCTGAAGAAGAGGAGAGAGAAGAGGGAAAAGGGGAGGGGGGTTTTAATGTAAAAGTTTTTATATTTTATTTTATTTATTAATTAATTTTTTCTCCTTTTAAGTTGCTTTTTAAATCGAACTGCAAATCGGACCCAACGACTGTCGCCCCTAGCCAATTGCCCCCATTCCGGACGCTATGGGATAAGTATCGCAAGCTGATTTGATCGTTACAACCAGTTTCTATTGAATTTACATTTAAATCTATATATTCTATTTTAAACATACATTTCAATTTACCGGGGTCACATACTAACTAGAAAAATTCCCGAAAAATATTTTCTAGCTTCGTATTAACGATACGGTCCTAACAAAACTAGTTTCGTCGAATTCTGAGATCGTTTGAAAAATGGCCAATTTCCAGTCGGTTAAAATCAACTGAAACCGGTCAAACGCGTTTTCCTTTGCCACGCTCACATATTGATTCGAAAAATTATGAAATTTGGAATCTAGCAATAACTTCACATCCCGGACCCAACAAAACTGGTTTCGTCGAAATCCGAGGTCGTTTGCAAAATTGCTATTTTTAAGGGCCTTATATATATAAAAATATATATAAATTCCACAGCGACTATTTCTAATTTTAAACTGGACATATCTTATCATTTCTAAAATGAAATCTCAGTTTGTTAACTTCGTTACAAAGATATAGTTATATAGATTCAAATATTTCTTGTTTCGTTCAATTCTGACTTATATTGAATTCTGTATATTCATTTGAAATTAGAAATCGAATTTTCGAACTACCGCGCCATTTTCAATTCCTTTTATAATTATATATAATTATTATATATTCTAACGACGACGCGTATAATATATACGATCGAATTCTATTCAAAATAAATTTTTCGTCGATATTATTTAAAATAATTCATTTTAAATAATCAAAATTCGCTAAAATTGCCAAAATAAAAATTTTAAACTGGCCCAGATTTTCTGGGTTGTTACACTGACATTTATATACTTTTCACCTATGTGGTTGTTGGATGGGGCGCCTCGATTTTAGGTCTGTAAGGACCGGGAAACGTGTGTTCTGGAATACTAATCCTCAAACGTAAGAGAGGACCGACCCTGAAGCATCCAGGGGTTACCCAGAGTGTGTAGTCCTGAGACATTTGCTAGAGTGTCTCGAAGCGGAGAGGAGCTTGCCCCTTGCCTCGACTCATGACGGAAACCCAATTTCCAATACGAGATATTTCGGCTTTATTTGTAGAGCCTAGTATGACGACATAGTAGCATGGGATGCTATGCCGTCTATGATTTATATTTATGATTGAAATTGTTTTGACACTATACACTTATTATAGTATCAAATGATTTGTTTTAAACGTACCAAGCATGTTTGGCTATTATAAGGGAAAACCCTATCCTCTGGCTTGCGTTGCATTGTGTGATGGGACCTGGGTCTTATAATAGCTTCATTTTTCGAAAAAGCATTGCGCTATCTTTTCTATGCACTGGTATTCTTGGGAGGAAACCCATTCCGTGTTATACGGCGTGGTCCCTTGAATTACCCTCTTTTAAAGTAAAGTTTTAAATAACTGTTTTAGTTCTCACACCAGTCACATGACTGACCTGGAGTTTATTGTTTTAACCTAAACTCTGGGTGCCCTTATTTTCGACACGGGCAGCTAGTAGTTTTGGTTTTGCAGATTTATATTCACAGGACCCTGATTTACAGCTGGGACGATGCTCAGAAAGCTCTGTATCCGTGTATCACTTTCAGTTGTGTTTTGTATATTTTTCCAATGCTATGTAATTTATTGTAATCTCTGATATTTATCGAATGTAATTTATTCAATTATACTCTGTATATTCTTGTATCTGATGGAATTGTTGTAATAGCAATGAAATGTTCTTCCGTCTACGTTCATTTGTGTGTTGTTCTCAAAATATCCGCTCTTTCCTTCACGGGGAAGTAACGGGTCCTTTCAAACATGTTATGTATGATGGATGCAAAGTGGATGCAAATGTTTGCTAGTGGTTTCTTGTGGACGCATATACACACACTATTAGGCACTAGATCGGCTCAGTCACTTCATACTGCATATTGCATATAAATGGCTGTATTTAGTAAAATGGATGTATAACGGTTGTGCTATCATATGGATGCTGCATTCAGATGATGATTGTGCACGCATGTAGAGATAATACGTAGCATTAAGGAACTTTTGCATACATAATGGACGCATGGCACTATCATGGTTTGCATTAAGGAGGTCAACTGAATCAGTGGACCGCCCGATTTTGCATTAGATATGGACATACACACACACTATGCATTTAAACATGAAAGCATTAGAATTCTATAAGGACAATGGATGCCTGTGTTTGATGGTTGAGTAGATGGAAGAGTGGATGTTAGGATATACATTCTTCTTAACTTGAAGATTTCGGGGACAAAATCCTTTAAGGAGGGGAGAATGTAACACCCCGTAATTCTGTTAATATTAATATTCACAAATTAAAGAATAACTAATCTCAGACGTGAGAATTGTGGGAAACGGGTTGCGCCATTGTGTTCGTCTCGGAATTCTGGTTGAAATAGAGTCCGAGTTTGCGTGATTTGGACTTCGTATGAAGAAGTTATGGCCATCGGAAGTTTCAGAAAATTCAAAACAAATTTCAGAAAATTTAAATTTCAAATTCGGAGTCAAAACAGGCTAGGCGGAAAATTCCCGCCCAGCACCCCAGGTCGACTGGGTAGTCGACCTCCCCCCCCCCCCCCCAGGTCGACTGGGGAGTCGACCTGGGTGTCGACCTGTCCAGGCGGCTAGGGTTTTGACTGAGCCCAATCTTGAGCTGCTGATGTGTCTTTAGGGCTGAGTTGGCAAATTAAACGGTTCAGTTTAGTTTTGAGTTGATCTGACGGTCTAAATAAACCCTAAACTCTATAAATACCTAGGTAGTTTCTCATCCTAATTCACATGAAAAATAGAATAGCCATCGTCATACCGCCACAATGGAACTCAGTATAGCCGCCGCCAACTAAGAAGGAAGAAAAGCTAATCAAATTCTAAATTCTACTCAACTCTAAAGCAAATCAAGACTCTCTTTTCTTCTCTAATTGTGAGTATGATGATCTGAACAAGATTATTATTAAATTAATTAGATTAAGTTATGAATGGGTTATGAGTAGATGATGTGAATTGTCATATATGTTGTTGTAAACCTTATACTATCATGTATGTTATAAATCCTATGCTATGTGGTGATGATATCCTATATGTTGTAAATCATGCTATGATGATGTTATGTATGTTGAGAGTTTCTATGCTAAGTTGTGATGAATCATACATGTTAAAAAGCCATGATGTTACTATCTACGATAATTAGTTCATGTTAATCAAATCATAATATTGATATTATTTGGGCTATGTTGATCTATATGACAAATCACATATGCAAGTCCAGATTGATTTAGTAAAGTTTATGAACATATGCCATGACATCTATTTTGATTTAGAATTATGCTATGACATATGCGAATTCTATGTATTAGAAGCTAGTTCACACCGCCATTATGTTGCATAAAACCCCATATGCAAGTTTATACATAAATTTGGGTTAGATCATATCATGTAAATTGTGACATTCAACAAGTTGACACCTTTAGATCCTTAACATGTGTAGTTTATGCAAGTTTCACCCCTATTATGATTGGATTATTTTATTTGTCTATATGTTGTGATAATTTATCTTTGTGCTATGAGTTAGACTATTCGAGTCTAACATATGTTCTGCATTGAATAAGCGAACGTAAACGTGGGGTAGGGGTAATATTAAGGATTTAATATTAAGAAGTTGGGGTGCAATTGATATGATTTTGCATGCCATGAATGGATGGCCATAATTGAGTCAATTATGGGCATCATTAAAATTGAAGTTAATTAATAATTTGAATAGGGAATTATTAAAACTGGGGTAAAAGATTATAAGTGATAATCAATGCTTAGGACACGAGGTTGGACTCGTTTGTGACGTAAACCTGCCCGGACCCGCCCGGCAAATCCAGTGGTCACAAATGTCAGCCCAATGTGAGAGGTCCTAGGTCCAAACTAAAGCATAACAGTTGTAAAGACACGAGGTTAGACTCTTTTATGGTGTAAGACTGCCCGGACCCGCCCGGCAAATCCAGCTGCCATAAATGCCAGTCTAATGTGAGAGGTCTTTATGATGTTATGGCCTGAATGAATTAAGAAATACTTAACCAGATAAACATGTAAGGTGGGACATGGGGGTTAAGTAGGTGCCTTGGGTGTCATGAGGAATCTAGTGGGTGCCCTTAATGGCATGTGAAATACGATTAGTAAGACTTAACCAAACACACATGTAAATGAACATGACTAAGAGGGTTAAGTGGGATATACTAATGGTGACAAGCTTAGGTGGGTAGCTTGGGGGCCCATTTCAACCAGTATCCCAAACGTATCTTTGTGGGCTCGACCCAAGTCGAGGACGGGACACGCATGCTGGGTTTGACTATAAGAGGCCAAAACGGGGAGCGGTGGCAACGCAAGTCCAACGGGTTTCATATGCGTGTGTGGACCCGGGCTGGTAGGTAAGACATTGTTGCATCGTGTAGGTATAAGCCATGCATTCTCAAGTTGTATCGGGTTGCCACTTTAGGGGAGTGATACACCCCACTGAGGGGCCAGTACGGGTATCTACGAGTAGGGAGCCGATCACAAGTGGGTAGTGGGGTACACCTAGTGGAGATAGGGGCAGACGACACCTATGTAGTCAGCTAAGGGTACGTAAGGCTATTTATATAGTTTCTGTGTGAAGCAAGTGGGATCAACTTTTAGGGTGATTGGTGCGGTGCAGTGTAGCAATTGTTCGTTAGTAATTAGGTGTGCCTTTAACGTTATCTTTAACGTTATCTTTAACGTTACCTTTAACCTTATCTTAAAAGTTATCTTTATCTGCTCTTCCATACCTAATAGTTCATAGACATTTACTTGTCTTCCAGCTTATGCCTTAGTCTAGTTATTTTGATAGTAGTTGTGACGACCGCCCATAACCCACCCACTAAACAAGAGGAATAATGCGCTGAAAGGCGTGCCAGGCTGCTATGGACGATCATCATAGTAAGTGAACACATCGAAACCTGTCGTAGAACTCACAGCGCAAGGATAAAATATAATAGAACATATACAACAGGAGATAGTAATGAGGTATCATATAGCAAACTTTTGAAACTCTTTCAACATCCAGAAAGATTATCCAACTGATATCCAAGTTTGTACATAAGACCCCACTACAACTCTCAAGCAACTCAAACAGCGGAAACAGAAATACTAGATAGAATAAATCTGGTACGCCAGCCTCCTGCTCGTCATCGCTCAGCTTCCTCGTATCACTAAGCTCCATTACCTGTAACCTGCTACTTAGTCTGCCCATCCACAACCGGATGAACAGCCCAAGGTAATAAGAGGAGACATAAAACCTTGAGTCAGACAATAGTCTTAGTGAGCGATAATACAGCTAACAAACTTCAACAAGAAAGTATATGAGAATGGGTAAATGAACAACTTATCCACCCACATCACCAGAGAAGAACTCAACCTTATCTTCCCCACATCGGACAGTGATAGCCTTTACACCAAGCATTTCAACCATTAATCCATAGGAACCAGAACAACCATTCATCCATGGAAAACAGAAACAACCAACAATAGCAATCATGGCATCGAGATTATATATATCTCACGTAGATCATCCTAGTCGAATTCGACATCCCTTGAATACAAGCGCCAGAGGCCGAAACCAATATCAGACAAGCACTCAAGGAACATCTACTTCGATGTTGGATAACCCACGTGGGATGGCACATGCAAAACATCCAGCATACATGACAGACTCTGGCTATCACCGCCAATCTTGCTTCGAAACCACCATTATCGTATGACGGCCAACCTTGCCATATGTCAAGGGCTAATGATAACCCCAGTTCTAGCATGAACTCCATATGCCCAACCTTGGCAATGTCCAACCTTGACACTAGGCCTCTCCCCGAGACCCAAGGTACTCGACCAGCAACCTTCCAGTCTTTTGGGCCTTTCAACGATACCCATCGTACCCCTGCTTTGAGCCTGCTAGAACTTACGACAATGATGACCTCTCAGCCTTCGCATCTCTAATCGTCCAACCTTGACGATGTTTCATAGCTCAAGCAACCTTCTTGAGCAGTCATTATCCACCAACTCACGACCTTTGAGTTGTCTCCGCATTCGTTGTTCCACCTTGATCAACGAACACATTCATCACTTCGAGCCTTCCTACTTGAACCACCTCGAAGTTACGTCATCACCAGAAGTGTCCGATCAGAAATTTCCACTAGAATTGCCGACCAGACCCATTCTGGACCGACCAGGCCTCTTCCGGTACTTCTGGACCAATCAGACCCTCTGGACCGACCAGACCTCCCTCTGCTCCTCCTGGACCGACCAAGACCCTCCTGAGCCGACCCGACTCCCTCCTCAGCCTTCTGGACCGATCAAACCGACCAGCTCCAAGACCCAGTCAAAACCGACCAGAATTGCTCCAGAATGACCAGTCAAAAACCGACCAGCCTTGCTCCAGAACGACCCGCCTCCATGCAGCTTTGGATCGACTCGACCTCCTTGTAGCTTTGGATCGACTCGACCTCCTTGGGACCAACCAGTTTTGGATCGACCCCATCAAGACCGACCAGATTTTTGCTCCACCTAACCGACCAGCTCCTTCAGAGTGACCAGGATTTGCTTCCAGTAAAAACCAACCAGAGTGCCACCATCTGAAATCGACCAGAATTGCTCCAGAACGACCAGTCAAAACCGACCCCGATGCCTCCATTCCAACCAACCAACTCCCTGACTTGCTCCCCAAGCCATAACGTGACAGACCACCTCAGTCCAGACCCTTCTGAACCGACCAGAGCCATCAGACCACCTCAACCGACCCGACTAGCTCCAAAACTGACCAGAAACCTGCACAGCTCCATTTCGATTTCGATTTCGACCAAAACTTCGCCAAACGACGAATCCGACGAAACCGGCTCATCCAATTCATCCAAACGCAACCACAAACATGTTATGCAACCAACAATATCATCAATCTAACAATTTCCATCAAAACACATAAATTTCCCAAAACATGATAAGTGAATCATATGAACATAAAAACGGATCTAACTTGCATAATCTTGAGAAAAATCATAAAATTAACCATTTAAATTATCTAGATCAGATCCTAAGGTGATTCATATATAAAATGGACTTGGCATGGTGTGGATCTAAGGAAAAATACCATGGAAATGATGAAATTAACAACATAAGACCCATATACTTGCATGCATCCGAATGAGAGATGTAAATCACTCACCAATTCTTCAAATCGATGCAAAAACAATGAAAAAGCAATCCGGACAGCGAACACTTCGAATCAAACTCCTCAATCCGATGAATTCTCCCTTGAAACGATGTAGATTTAGCCTCTTATGGTGTAGATCTTCGATTTCCCTCCTTGGATTTTGGAATTTTAATGGTGGAAAGATGTTAGAGGGAGAAGGAGATCAAAGCTTCCCCATAAGAGAATGGAAAATGCCACCCTTTCCCCATACCCCTTACCCCCTATTTATAGTCTCCACCCACCCTCTAATGGGCCTTCTCCAAATCAGCCCATTAGCCTTCCAAAACCTGAACAACGAACTGAACAACCTTAAAACAGTGATTTCTCCCAAACCGCTGAACCAAATCCTTAATGTAACCACTCTACGGAAAGAGAATCATCAATTCCTTTCCAATGGCACAGGTCTCATCCTCTGATTCGACCTGAGTCAAAAGTTATTCCCTATACAAGACTGACAGGGGCAAAATCGTCACAAACAAAATCGGTAAAATTTATGGACATGTCTCACATCCCCATAAGCAACATACTAAAAGATGAGAATGATCCAACCCTCAGGGAATAAAATAAAATTATTTTATGATCTTCCGATACATAAAATGCGGGCTGTTACATTCTCCCCTCCTTAAGAATTTCGCCCCCGAAATTACAAGCAAACACAAGCAACCACAACAATTCCGCATGTTTATCATCCATGTGAAGCCAATTCTATCATCCAAACTAGCAACCATCAAGCCATGCATCCATAGCCTTATCCTAGCACGCGGAATTCTACCACACAACAACAAGATACAACGACACAACGAAGATACGATATCAAAGGGTCCTACCGATGAAGAGTTCTGGATGAGTCGCCCTCATGCTCTCTTCCGTCTCCTATGTACAATCGTCGCCATCTTCACTCCATTGTACCTTGACTAGCTTAACCGTCTTCCTCCTAAGCTGTTTCGTATCATTTCCCGCAACACGAAGTGGCCTACGAGGTTTCGCAACTGCGGTCTCGACTTCTAAATCTTCATACTGTTCTGGAGATACCACCACATTCGAGTCGTGCAAAAACTTCTGTAGAAATGACACATGGAAAACATTATGCATACTCGACATCTTCTCGGGTAACTCCAACCTATATGTGAGCTTTCCTATTCGCTCGACTATCGGAAATGGTCCAACAAACCTAGGAGCCAACTTCCCTTTACTTCCGAATCGAACCATATGCTTTAACGGTGAAATCTTCACAAAAACCATATCACCTACGTCGAATTCTAAATCCTTACGACGCTTATTGGCGTAACTCTTTTGACGATCTTGGGCCGCTTTCATTCGTTGCCGAACAATTTTGATACAACCCGAGGTTTCTCTAATCATCTCGGGCCCAAGTACCAACTTATCTCCAGTTTCTAACCAACAAGCTGGAGAATTGCACGGCCTTCCATACAACGCCTCGTATGGTGCCATCCCAATACTCGACTGGTAGCTATTATTATATGCAAACTCAACCAGATGCAGATGGTCTTCCCATGATCCTCCGAAGTCTATCACACAAGCCCTCAGGAGATCTTCTAAAACTCGGTTGACTCTCTCGGCCTGACCATCAGTTTGGGGATGGTATGCCGTACTTAAGCACAACTCGGTTCCCAAAGATTCTTGCAAACTTTTCTAAAATCCACTCGTGAACAATGGATCCCGGTCACTTACTATACTCTTTGGGACACCAAGGAATCGAACTATCCATTTCACATAAAGCTCAGCCAATTTTGATGCTGTCCTAGTCGACTTGACAGGAATAAATCTCGCACTTTTTGTCAAATGATCCACAATGACCCAAATCCCTTCATTCCCTACCCTAGTTCTACGTAGTCCATCGATAAAATCCATCGATATCTGCTCCCACTTCCATGTAGGAACCCCTAATGGCTGAAGTAAACCACTCGGCTTCTTCTGTTCAGCTTTCACTAACTGACAGTTCATACACTTGGAAATGAATTTTCCAATATCTCTTTTCATCCCTTCCCAGTAGTAGACTCGCTTCATGTCCTGATACATTTTATTACCACCGGGATGAATCGTTAGCTTCGAGTGATGACATTCTCTCAGAACCTCATCCCTCAATCCGTCGACATCAGGAACAACTAATCGTCCTTGCTTTCGAAGCCATCCTTCTCGGTCAACCTCGAACTCCTTATCCTCTGGTTTCAGTTTCTGAATGGACTCGACAAGCTTCGCATCTTTCTTTTGGCCCTCGCCAATCCTTTCGATAAGAGTAGTCCTTATCGACAAGCTTGCCAATATTTCAGGTTCCAACTCACACCTTGGCCTGAAATCGAACCTTGCCAAATACTCGAGGCCCTTCCATTCCGAAAACATCGCTCCCAAACTTGCGTGTCTTCGACTCAATGCATCTGGAACTGCATTGCCTTTGCCAGGAGTATAGGCTATCCCAAAATCATACGATGCCAGAAACTCTAACCATCGTTGCTGCCGAAGATTCAAATCCTTTTGGGAGAAAAGATACTTCAACGACTTGTGATCCGTAAACAACTCGAATCGTACTCCCAACAGGTAATGTCTCCACATCTTTAGAGCAAACACAATTGCTGCCAACTCCAAATCATGAGTTGGATAGTTTCTCTCATGTGGCTTTAGCTGTCGACTTGCGTAAGCCACTACTTTATCCTTCTGCATTAGCACTGCTCCAAGTCCAGTACCACATGCATCAGTATATACCACCATCTCTTCATTCCCACTTGGAATGGTCAACACAGGTGCACTCGTCAATCTCTCCTTCAAGATTTCGAACGCTTGTTCACACTTCGCATCCCATGCGAACACTTGGTTCTTCTTCGTCAATCCTGTTAATGGTGCAGCCATCTTAGAGAAATCCTTGATAAACCTTCGGTAATAACCAGCCAATCCAAGGAAACTCCGAACATCCGTTGCATTCTTAGGTCTATCCCAGTCCTAGATTGCTGCAACTTTAGCGGGGTCAACCGCTATACCTTTTCCAGAAACAACATGACCTAAGAACCTCACTTCATCCTTTCAGAAGTGACACTTAGCTTTAAGCTGATGCTTTCGCAAGATCTCTAACACAACTCTCAAGTGCGTCTTATGTTCTTCCACATTTCTGGAGTACCAGTATATCATCCACGAACACAAGCACGAACTTATTCAACTGATCTCTGAACACTCTATTCATAAGATCCACAAAATACGCTGGCGCGTTACTCAACCCGAATGGCATCACCAACCACTCGAAAAATCCGGACGGTGTCCTAAAAGCAGTCTTTGGCACACTATCCTTAGCTACTCTCAACTGGTGAAATCCCGTTACCAAATCCATCTGAGAAAACACTTTGGCTTTGTGAAGCTGATCGAACAAGTCATCAACCCTTGGCAACAGATACTTGTTCTTCTTAGTCACCTTGTTCAGCTCACGATAGTCCACACACAACCTTAACGAGCCATCTGCTTTAGTTGCAAACACGATTGGTGCACCCCACTCAGAAACACTCCTCCGAATGAAACCTTTTCCCGAAAGGTCACGAACTTGCACCTCTAACTCTCGCTGTTCCCTAGGCGCCATCCGCCTAAGGGGCATAACAATTGGTCTAGCACCTTCGACCAAATCGATCCTAAACTCGATCTCACGATGCGGCGGCAACCCTTTGACCTCGTCAAAGACATCCACATACTCATTAGCGATCAGCACTGATGATAGGTCTTCCTGTGGAATCCCAAGCGAATATAGATAACTCACGAAGACCTCGTCTTCGCGCTTACATCTAATCAACACCTTTCGCCCTTCCACATCCCCGACCCTCACCTCTAGCTTCTCGCAATTCATCCTTGCCGCATATCTCTTGAGCCAATCCATGCCCAAGATGATCCCATACCCAGCGAAGTTAAGAACAAAGCAATCACATATAAAAGAGCAACCATGACTCGATAATACTAGACCACGGCAAATCATGCACAAACTGGACGAACCCCCAACTGGATTAGTAACGATCAATGGTCTATCACAAATCTCGGGTTCCAAACCCAAGCGACACACAAGCTCATTGCAGATGAATGAATGTGATGCTCCAGTATCAAATAACACTCGAACTGAAACACCGTTAACGGAAAAAGTACCTTGCACCATGACACCCTTTCCCTTTTCCTCTGTAGTAGGAGCTCTTGAAGAAGATGGCACAGCATCCAAAGCATATGCCTTAACAATCTGCTTACCCTTAGCTGATTCCGGACAATCTTTCCTCTCATGCCCAGGCTTTCCACACTTGAAGCACTTCTTCTCAGCTTTGGGATTCTTGCACTCATTTGAATAATGACCCTTCTGTTGGCAGTTAAAACAAACCACCTCACCCTTGGGTTTCTTTTGGTCATCCTTTCCTTTCTCTTCATTGCATCTTCAATACCCAAGTCTCCAAAGATTCGGACACATGAATCCATCCACCTCTGAACCTCTTCAGCTGGTTCAGTTCCCTTGAATGGTTTCCCTCCTAGAGATATACAGTCCTTGCACATCTTTGCAAAATCTATTCTAGGAACTCGCACCCCTACATCTACCGTGGCCGCCACTGGAGCGGGTACCCTTCGCATAATTGCTTCTGCCATGGCTTCAAACATGGCCAGGTAACCTGGCTCACCACCATTTCCCCCTCCAGTATTAGCTCTCCTAGCAGCGTGCCTTGATGGTCGTCTACTCATTCTAAATCGGAAATTTAGAATAGTTAGCCACTTCCAAGAAAACTGCTAAAAGAATACAACCGCTACTACTATATATGCTAATATATATAGTAACATCCAACTGAAATCTACAAATACGTCCCTCATACGCAATTACGTCTTTGAACTTTGGCCAAAATCGTTGACCAGAGCTCTGATACCAAATGTGACGACCGCCCATAACCCCCGCACTAAACAAGAGGAATAATGCGCTGAAAGGCGTGCCAGGCTGCTATGGACGATCATCATAGTAAGTGAACACATCGAAACCTGTCGTAGAACTCACAGCGCAAGGATAAAATATAATAGAACATATACAACAGGTGATAGTAATGAGGTATCATATAGCAAACTTTTGAAACTCTTTCAACATCCAGAAAGATTATCCAACTGATATCCAAGTTTGTACATAAGACCCCACTACAACTCTCATGCAACTCAAACAGCGGAAACAGAAATACTAGATAGAATAAATCTGGTACGCCAGCCTCCTGCTCGTCATCGCTCAGCTTCCTCGTATCACTAAGCTCCATTACCTGTAACTTGCTACTTAGTCTGCCCAACCACAACCGGATGAACAGCCCAAGGTAATAAGAGGAGACATAAAACCTTGAGTCAGACAATAGTCTTAGTGAGCGATAATACAGCTAACAAACTTCAACAAGAAAGTATATGAGAATGGGTAAATGAACAACTTATCTACCCACATCACCAGAGAAGAACTCAACCTTATCTTCCCCACATCGGACAGTGATAGCCTTTACACCAAGCATTTCAACCATTAATCCATAGGAACCAGAACAACCATTCATCCATGGAAAACAGAAACAACCAACAATAGCAATCATGGCATCGAGATTATATATATCTCACGTAGATCATCCTAGTCGAATTCGACATCCCTTGAATACAAGCCCCAGAGGCCGAAACCAATATCAGACAAGCACTCAAGGAACATCTACTTCGATGTTGGATAACCCACGTGGGATGGCACATGCAAAACATCCAGCATACATGACAGACTCTGGCTATCACCGCCAATCTTGCTTCGAAACCACCATTATCGTATGACAGCCAACCTTGCCATATGTCAAGGGCTAATGATAACCCCAGTTCTAGCATGAACTCCATATGCCCAACCTTGGCAATGTCCAACCTTGACACTAGGCCTCTCCCCGAGACCCAAGGTACTCGACCAGCAACCTTCCAGTCTTTTGGGCCTTTCAACGATACCCATCGTACCCCTGCTTTGAGCCTGCTAGAACTTACGACAATGATGACCTCTCAGCCTTCGCATCTCTAATCGTCCAACCTTGACGATGTTTCATAGCTCAAGCAACCTTCTCGAGCAGTCATTATCCACCAACTCACGACCTTTGAGTTGTCTCCGCATTCGTTGTTCCACCTTGATCAACGAACACATTCATCACTTCGAGCCTTCCTACTTGAACCACCTCGAAGTTACGTCATCACCAGAAGTGTCCGATCAGATATTTCCACTAGAAATGCCGACCAGACCCATTCTGGACCGACCAGGCCTCTTCCGGTACTTCTGGACCAATCAGACCCTCTGGACCGACCAGACCTCCCTCTGCTCCTCCTGGACCGACCAGGACCCTCCTGAGCCGACCCGACTCCCTCCTCAGCCTTCTGGACCGATCAAACCGACCAGCTCCAAGACCCAGTCAAAACCGACCAGAATTGCTCCAGAACGACCAGTCGAAAACCGACCAGCCTTGCTCCAGAACGACCCGCCTCCATGCAGCTTTGAATCGACTCGACCTCCTTGCAGCTTTGGATCGACTCGACCTCCTTGGGACCGACCAGTTTTGGATCGACCCCGTCAAGACCGACCAGATTTTTGCTCCACCTGACCGACCAGCTCCTTCAGAGTGACCAGGATTTGCTTCCAGTAAAAACCAACCAGAGTGCCACCATCTGAAATCGACCAGAATTGCTCCAGAACGACCAGTCAAAACCGACCCCGATGCCTCCATTCCAACCAACCAGCTCCCTGACTTGCTCCCCAAGCCATAACGTGACAGACCACCTCAGTCCAGACCCTTCTGAACCGACCAGAGCCATCAGACCGCCTCAACCGACCCGACTAGCTCCAAAACCGACCAGAAACCTGCACAGCTCCATTTCGATTTCGATTTCGACCAAAACTTCGCCAAACGACGAATCCGACGAAACCGGCTCATCCAATTCATCCAAACGCAACCACAAACATGTTATGCAACCAACAATATCATCAATCTAACAATTTTCATCAAAACACATAAATTTCCCAAAACATGATAAGTGAATCATATGAACATAAAAACGGATCTAACTTGCATAATCTTGAGAAAAATCATAAAATTAACCATTTAAATTATCTAGATCAGATCCTAAGTTGATTCATATATAAAATGGACTTGGCATGATGTGGATCTAAGGAAAAATACCATGGAAATGATGAAATTAACAACATAAGACCCATATACTTGCATGCATCCGAATGAGAGATGTAAATCACTCACCAATTCTTCAAATCGATGCAAAAATAATGAAAAAGCAATCCGGACAGCGAACACTTCGAATCAAACTCTTCAATCCGATGAATTCGCCCTTGATGTAGATTTAGCCTCTTATGGTGTAGATCTTCGATTTCCCTCCTTGGATTTTGGAATTTTAATGGTGGAAAGATGTTAGAGGGAGAAGGAGATCAAAGCCTCCCCATAAGAGAATGGAAAATGCCAACCTTTCCCCATACCCCTTACCCCCTATTTATAGTCTCCACATACCCTCTAATGGGCCTTCTCCAAATCAGCCCATTAGCCTTCCAAAACCTGAACAACCAACTGAAAAACCTAAAAACAGCGATTTCTCCCAAACCGCTGAACCAAATCCTTAATGTAACCACTCTACGGAAAGAGAATCATCAATTCCTTTCCAATGGCACAGGTCTCATCCTCTGATTCGACCTGAGTCAAAAGTTATGCCCTGTACAAGACTGACAGGGGCAAAATGGTCACAAACAAAATCGGTAAAATTTATGGACATGTCTCACATCCCCATAAGCAACATACTAAAAGATGAGAATGATCCAACCCTCAGGGAATAAAATAAAATTATTTTATGATCTTCCGATACATAAAATGCGGGCTGTTACAGTAGTATTGTTAAAATTATCATACTCGCCAGACTTTATGTCTGACCTCCTCCATTTCTATCCTTTTTCCCCCTCCAGGTCCTCAGGTTGGACCTAGCTCTAGTGGAGTTTGATTGGATTGCTTCATCTCTCTTTGGAAAGCTTGGACCGCTGAAGTAAATTCCAGCTTGTTATCTTCTTTAATGGCTATTTGTGTAATGGGGTTATGTATTTTGTTTTATGAAGATGGATATTGTACTTGACTCTGATTTATGGTTTTATGATGTAACAAACCTGTTTAATTTCCGCTGCAATAAAATGAAGTTTTAGATTTCCAAGTACTACTTATTATCTGTCTTGTTGTAATTTTTCTGTTCTATATTCACTTAAAACCTCCATGGAAGTTAATGCATTCCCTTTGTGAGTGACATTAATGGACGTGGGGTGTTACACATGTGGTGTATTTAGATAACTTAAAGTGTATGGATTTGCGGGTTATTGCAGTTGGTACCAGAGCTTAGGTTGAGCGAATATCTAGGTGTAACAACCTGGAAAATGAGAACCAATTTAAATTTTTTATTTTGGCTAATTTAATGGATTTTGAACATTTAAAATGATTTATTTTAAATAATTACGACTAAAAATTTATTTTGAATAGAATTAGAACGTATAAATTTATTTAAATCGAAGTTAGAATATAAATATTTATTTTAATTATAAAAGGAATTGGAAATGGTGCGGTAGTTTGAAAATTCGATTTTAAATTTCAAATGAAGGTACAGGATTCAAAATAACCCATATTTTCGTAAGACCATAAATATTTGAATCTATTTGAAAATATCTTTCCAACGAATGTGAAAAATCCAGATTTCGTTACGTGAATAAAAAGTTATGTCCAGTTGAAAATTCAGAATAGTTGCTATGGAATTTAATATAATATATGGCCTTTAAAAATAGCCATTTTGGCAAACGACCTCCATTTTCGACGAAACAACTTTTCTTGGATCCGGAATGTCAAATTATTGCTAGATTCCAATTTTCATAATTTTTAGAACTAATATGTGAGTGTGGTGAATTTAAACATATTTGGTCAATTCAGTTTGAATTTAATCGACTGGAAAATGACTGTTTTTCAAACGGTCTCCAAATTCGACGAAATTAGCTTTGTTAGGAGCGTATCGTCAAAACGTAGCAGTATTTATTTTTCTAGAATTTTTGGAGTTAGTATGTGGCCCCAGTAAATTAAAATGTACATTGAAATCAATTTTGTACGTTAATTTAATTTATACTTTAATTTTGATAAAAACTGATTGTAACAGCCGAATCGGCTTGCGGAGCATATCCCATTATGTTCAGAATGGGGATATTTGGCTAGGGGCGAACAGCCGTTGGGTTCGATTTGGAGTTTGGATTAAAAAGTAACTTTTTTTGGAAATTTAATTTAATTTAATATATTATTATATAAGTCAAACCCTTTCCCTCTTTCTCTCTCTCACCCTCATTCACTAATTAAAAGAAGAAGAAAACCCAACGATGATCCTTCACTCCAGCCACCGCGTCGCTGGCCCCGTCCACCGCCGCGTCGATCCGCCCCCTCCTCCTCCGATCACCCCTCCCCCCGGACTATCCTATCTCCCTCCGACGTCAGAACCCCAAAACCTTCCTCCACCAAAATCGAGCCGTCGCTAGCCCTTCCACTACCACCTCCTCGACTCCAGAGCACAACACCCCCTCTCCATTTCAATTCACAGCACCCCCTCTCCATATTCCAACTGTAATTTTTTTATTATTTTTATCTTTACTTATTTTAGTTTAATTTAATTTAAATATTGTAATAGTGAATATGTGATTTTTATATATACCATTTTAGAATAAAAACATGATTTTTATATCAATCATTTTAGAATAAAAATATGTATTTTATTATATAAAAACTGCTATAAAGATTCGATTTTTATATGAATAACAGTGAACTAAAAATACGATTTTTAGTTATGTAAAAATATAATTTTTAGTGGATAAAAATATGGTTTTTATTGTATGAACATCATGAATGAAGTAGTCATATTATGGAATTATTTTTAGGATGATAAAAATTTGACTTTTATATTTTTGACAACATAATAAAAATATGATTTTTATTTATATGAATAGCGAATAAAGATGTGATTTTTATTTATATGAATAGCATACAAAGATATGATTTTTATATATATTGTGGTTGTATAAAATTGGATTTTTATTATCTAGATAGCTATATAAAAATATGATTTTTATATGTACAATAGTGTTATAAAAATATAATTTTTATAATGAAGTAGCGGTATAAAAATGTGATTTTTATATATGAAGTGGCGGTAAAAATATGATTTTTATATGAATGGTATGAACGTAAAAATATGATTTTTATTTAAATAACTTTGTTTTAAAAATGTAATTTTTAAATATAAATGTCGTGGATTAAAAATATGATTTTTAATATATAAACATCATATTAAAAATGTGATTTTTACTATGAATAGCGTGAAAAAGGTTTATGGGGGAATTTCGGGAAAATCCAAACTGTTCAGAAATTCAGAAATAAAACTGGCGAATTGGATCCTAAAGGTGAGAACTTCTCACTCTAATTTATTTTCAAGTTAAATATATATACTAGGATACAGACGGTGCTTAGTAGCACCCGACACCTTTGTCTGAAACCGTGTTTGTTTGGTGGTTTGGTTGATTGGTTTGTTTGTTTGAATTTGGTTTGGGAAGTGAAAGGAATTGATTAGAACTGGTATGTGTACGGCGAGAGCCAGTATTAGGCGAGGGATAAGGCTAGACCTTATTCTGGTTCTGGTATCGCGCCGTTATGCTGCCGAAATTTTCTAAATATGTTAGAACAGTAAAAATATCATTTTTATTGTATAAATGAACTGTATAAAATATTCATGTGTTTAAATAAATATTTTATCATTAAAAATATAATTTTTAACGAGTATATGAAGAAAATAAATATTCATTTACAAATCGGACGATTTGTTTATGTACACATATTTGACTGATATTGATTGGGACGATATGTTTTGCACATCGCCCAGCTGCACAAATAAAATCTGTGTGTGTTGATTGAAACCCCACACAGGTATTGGGATAATATTTGACGTACACTAATCCCAATTGTTTAGTTATATGTCAATCGATTGGTTGACAGACTGTTGTAAGCGTTAATTATTTACATTTAATGCTTACGCAGCTGTGTAATGCACTCTGGATGATGGTTGACTATGTTTGATTATTGTTAGGTACACGTGTGTATGAAATCCATATAAATAAAATTATATGGTAATTGGCTGTGTCTGATTCCAATTCGAAAAGAACGAATATTTTAAATTAACGAATTTTAAAATGACAAATAATGAATATTTTAAAATAACTAATATTTTAAAATAATATTCAGTAATGGATCAAAATATGATTTTGATGTCCAATTTGGGATGGACACGAAAATATTGAAATATATGAAGCCGTGTTGATTATATTAACGCCATTTTGACATGACGATACTTATGTCAATTTTATTCATTTTTATAATGAATATCGAAAAGGAAATGATTTCAAAATCTGATATTTCGAAAATATTATCATTTATATATTATAATGATAAGCAAAATTCAATTTTGATTTAAAATTGAAAATGAAGTTAGAATCATTTTAAAACGTATTTATAAAATACATTTTAAATGGAAATCGACAAAATATATATATATACATATATATATATATATATATATATATATTTATTTAATGGCCTGAAAAAAGCCGCGTCGCGGTAGTTCGCGAATTTCGACCATTGACTTCGAATGGTCATTACGGGAGATTCGACCATCGGATTCTCATAAAACCAGAACCGTTCGGTTCGTATCATAAAGAGCTTTCCAATGAATACAAGAAATTTGAAATCTAACGGATGGATTTGGAATTATGTCCAAATCAAATTTGGAAAAGGTCGTTGTAAGTGCAGTTCGATGACCGTTTATGGAAATCGACTGAAAAGGCCTTAATAAAATTATTAAAAATATTGATAATTTGTGTAAAATCATAATACAAGATTTGGAAAGAATTTTGGATGAAAAATTCCACGTCTGTAAAGATAAAAATATATTTTTATCAAAATGAACTAGTTATTAACTAGATTTTAAATCCAATAATTTTTAAATAAAATAAGTTGGATTTGTCGATGGTTTTGAAATAACCAGAATTTCCAATAAATGAATTGGAATGGATTTGAATCGAAATTATCCTCGCAAATTCCGTGATTATACGGATATTGTGGAGGAACTTGGATGATATATATATATATATATATATATATATATATCGTTATTCCCTATACGATATTTGCTGATTTCAGAATTTGATATTGAATATAAGCCGATATAATTTCTATTCAGAGCCTTGTATTTAATATTGAATTGGATTTGGGTTTGTCGTGAATGGTGTCTCCATTAACACTGTTCTTAAACGCAGTTGAAAAAAATCTTTTAATTAAGATTTAGTGAAGCTTTCCAATAAATTAATATTTAATTGGAATTGAATAAAAGATTTGGATTTTGGGTTTGTCGTGAATGATATCTTAGATAACACTGTTCTTAGATCCCATGTGAGAGGAATAATTCTTTTAAATAAGATTATGAGAGTTTCCAGTTATATTTAGTAACTGGAATAAAATGGAATGTGAATCAGGTTTATTGTGTATTGTGTTTTTAACGACATTCATTCTTTTACCCGATTTACAGTGAAAGGTGATATGGAATTTATAAATCTTTTTATTAAGATTTAATGGAATTTCCAAAGTAAAGTTTTCCAATCTAATATATTAAATTAGAATTAAATGGAATTCGATTTGATAATAATCAAAGTGAGCTTCTCTGGAGGAAGACTGATAATATATATGGAATTTAAAAGGATTTTTCGTTATTCCATTTATATTATTAATCAGATACGGAAATTGATATTGATTATATATTAATCTTTTTTCCGTGAAGATTCCATAATTAATGGAATGTGATTTGGGTTTATCATGAACTGTGTTTTAAATGACATTAGTTCTTTGACCCAGTTAAAGACCTGATTACATGTCTAACATTGTATTTTGAATTGTATGGTTGATCTCTGCTAAATATATATATGTTTTGTAGTGGAGAATTTATTCTCTTGCTTAACACCCTTCTCTGAGATGTACGAGCTCAGAGGTTATATATAGTCAAAAATCAATAGTACGGTGTAAATTGTCGATACAACATGTTTGTGTTTCCAAAATTAAATAATCATTAATATTGATTTTTGGGAAGATTAAAACCAAGTGGAGTTTTAATGAATCTTTAATTAGATTGAAATGTGAATTGATAATTTAAATTGTCAAATTAGATTAAAACCAAGTGGAATTTTGCCCCATGGGATGAATATGTTGGGATTGGGATAATAAAACAAATGATTACTTCGGTGAGGTGCGCTAATCCCAACTAGTTTGGATGAACCTTAATTTGGATTGAATTAATATCCAAAGAAAAAATAAAGAACAAATTTAAAGGATTTATCTTTGATAAAATTAATGGGAACCTTTCCCAAAGGATATGAATATCTAAATAAAAGAATATTCTGGATTGTAATGAGGCATATGTTGTGTTTTTATAGCACTTGTTTATAATATACGCGAGTTATTCGGAAAGGCCGGGTTTATGCCCATTCTGAATAACTGATTCGACGATAAGTCGATGATGAAGACGGTGGTTGAAGACCGGAGGTCTTCACATCGTTTGGATGATTACTAATGTCTTGATTGGGATGTACACCCAAGACGAGGTAATAAGTGGTGATCGTCTAGACCTACTTGGAGATCGTCTGGATATGCGAGGACCTCTCTCCTATATTGGACATATGGGATGATGAATAAGGTGCCTCCGGTTTCGTTCAGACCCAGAACGAACTTGTAAATGGATGTGTGTCTGACATTGGATTTCATTCTGCGTTGATTGGTTTCTATTAAATATTTATCCGTTTGGTGCCAGAGAATTTATTCTCTTGCTTAACACCCTTCTCTGAGACGTACGAGCTCAGAGGTTATATATCGATAGGCATCAGTAGCATGGCGTGAATTGCCTATGTGGCATGCTGAGATGCAAATGATCAAGGCTTCTGCTGAAAAGTGGAGTCTTGTGGTTGATGATCAAAGCATGGCTTCAATATAATATAGCTTTGTGTATAACATATATTCGTGAGCCTCACACCTCGGTATGTGTCAAAAATGGGATAATGGACTACAGGGAGAACACGACTTTTTTTCTAGCTATGGGTGATGTCATGGTATGGAGCCCAGATATTTATTATATTTTTACCTATGCAGTTGTTGGATAGCGAGGCGCCTCAGATATATCGGTTACTACAGAGCCGATGGATAGGTCCGATAGGACCGGGAAACATGTGTTCCGGAATAATTAATCCTCAAATGTAAGAGAGGACCGACCCTGAAGCATCTAGGGGTTTCCCAGAGTTTGCAGTCCTGAGGCATTTACTAGAGTGTCGAAGCGGTTAGGAGTGCATCCCTTGCCTAGACTCATGACGGAAATCCAATTTCCAATACGTTATATTTCGGTTTTAATTGTAGAACTAGTATGGCGACATGATAGATGGTACCCATGCCGCCTATGATTGATACATTTATATCTGAAGTTGTTTTATACACTATGCACTTATAATAGTATCAAATGATTTGTTTTAAACGTACCAAGCATGTTTGGCTATTATAAGGGAAAACCCTATCCTCCGGCTTGCGTTGCATTGTGTGATGGGACCTGGGTCTTATAGTAGCTTCGTTTTTTCAAAAAACATTGCGTTGTTTATTTTATGCACAGGTATTCTTGGGAGGAAACCCGTTCCGTGTTATATGGCGTGGTCCCTTGATTTACTTTTGAAGTAAAAGATTTAATAATTGTTTTTAGTTCTCACACTAGTCACATGACTGACCTGGAGTTTATTGTTTTAACCTAAACTCTGGGTGCCCCTATTTTCCACATGGTTAGCTAGTAGTTAGGTTTTTGCAGATATTATATTCACAGGATTCTGGTTTATAACTGGAACTATACTTGGAAAGCTCTGTGTCTGTGTATTTCTTTCATTTGTGTTATGTATTGATTTTCCGCTGCTTTATAATTTGAATCTCTGATATTCAACAAATATATATTATTTATTCATACTCTCTTATATTTTTGTGCTCTGATATAATTGTTGTAGTAAGCCATGAAATGTTCTTCTGTTTGTTTTCTTATTTTTCGTGTTCTAAACTCAATCCGGGCTTTCCCATAAGGGCGAGTTTGGGTCGTTTCATTTTGGTATCAAAGCTTTGGTTACAGAGCTTGAGAACAAGACACATTAGAACCAAACGAAAGAAATCATCAGAGATTGGATTAGTAATATCCAATGAGAATGACTCGTTAGAGATAGGATCAATGGTATCCTAGAACGAGTGAGAAGAGTAGTGTTTTTAAAATAAAAATGAAAAAAAACTTTGTTTCGAAGATTTAAACCATTTTATACGTATTTGAATATTTATTTTATATTGAATTTGGATGATCGAGTATATAAAGATTTTGCACATACACCTTGCAGACATAGATTTGAAGTTTTAATATACTGGATAGATATAGAATCACACTCTAGTAGCTTGGAGATGATTCTGATAATGACCATGGCATCATCAGAGTTTATGTTCGAGCTTCGAAAATGGAATTTCTATATATTTCCAATTGAATGATGTAAGAACCAAAACTAGATAAGATTTATTATTTGTGAATTGGCATCAAAAATACGATTTTTGTATATATATAAAAGCTATGTGTTTGAAACGATAATCAACTAATTGATTGCTGATTGTGTTGTCTGATTATTGGTTTGATTAATTAAATTTTTTAACCATTAAGCCAAATTGAATCAAATATTGAACTGACTCGAAAATTGATTGCAATTGCATATATGAACATGGGCATATAATGAACTAGTCATAGAAAGGTGGCTAAGAAGAGGAATAAAATTGTATGCCCAACAAATAGGTACATGTTTACTATATTTCTTGGGTTTGGATGATTTTATGAGCCGACTGGCTAGCCGCTTGGCTTTTTCTTTTTCTTTTTGGATGATGAGGGCCCTGCATGGCTAGTTGCGGTTTTAAATGTCTCCCGTACAAAGGAGGTTATGGCGAATTTTTTCAAAAATTTAGCGTGTTAGCCAAATTTTTGAAGAATAGAAAAATCTTAAAAACCGAAAAGTTGAAGAATGAAAGCCAAACTGAAAGTTGAGTTGGTTAGTTAAACAACTATCAGCTCTGTTCCTTTTCGAGGACGAAAAGATTTAAGTGGGGGAGACTGTAACTGTAACGACCCGGGTTTACACGATCCTGGATATCGGCATACAACACTATGTTGACTATTCAAGCATTGGAAATACCAGAAAGTCCATGAAAGAAATTAGAGGGTGAGAATAGATAAGATAGAAACTTAGAATGGAAGAAGAAGAACATACAACACCAGAGTAACACAAATCTCACAGCGGAACGAACAACATATAATAAATAGCATATCCTTGAAATAAAATCAGTATATGTATAGAGTAATATTATCAGAGTACAACACTTACAACATAGCGGAAATAACTATAGCCAAATAATCCTGAAGCCTCCTGCTCCAAGATCTCCAAGTATATCTGTAAAATCCAGACTACTTGACTGCCCGTACAAAATTCGGCACCCAAGAGTTTAGGGAAAACAAAACAAACTCTGGGTCAGTCATGGGACTGGTGTGAGTAAAACAATTTAAAACACTTTGGGAAATAACGATATCTCATAAGACCACACCGTATAACAAAACGGGTTTCTCCCTTATGAGACTTTAAATCAATTTGATTTAACTTCCAAATCATTTTGAAAGAACAATGATCTTTTATATCAAAACTCATTGGTATTATAGTAGTGTCTATCAACCACAGTATAATAATCATCTTGCAGAATGCTTTCATCTCACGTTCCATATATATAGTGTACAATCAAAACCGCGAGCACTTATTGGGTAACGGATTTCCAACTATGACAAGTATGGAACAACCTTCCGATAGTGTACCTCTAGAGAGGAATACACTGGGTTCAACAAGAACATCTTGCAACCCGGCCACACATGACCGACCACTCATTTCGCTTGAGTGTATCAAATGTATATCACCAACGGTTGGGATCAACAACCGTTTCCCGAATGGGACAACATCGACAATAGATTATAGAATGAAATGGATATCTCTAGATAGGTGATAATACACCCTACTTGGCAGCCAACCACTTAGCCATGCTGCCTTCCCGATTTTTGTCATTTCTCAGTTGTGAGGCTAGAGGCCACGCTTATCTCTGACAGATCACACATTTATTCACTTTGAATGTCACATCGTCATACCCGCCAAATCACAAATTGATTTCCCCAAAAATACCACGGGTATACAGCTAAGAGAAATGAATTCCTCCGCTGCCAAACGTAAATACGTTTGAAGAGATCAACTTACGCGATCCATTAAATATACTCTGTCATACATTCTTCCATGCGGGTCGTCCTAGGACGGGACAAACCGAAGGCACTATTATGTAAACAGGACAACCCTTACATAACTCTGTCTTCGATTATCTTCATCATATTTGATCGCAACGCTAACGCTCATACAGAGTGGTTTATAGATTATGAATCTGATCCCAGTCTCTCTGTATTGACGACGGAAAAATGGTCAAAATTTCGATAGTCGGTAAGTTAACTATCGAAGAAAAACATGTGTGCAAACAACGGTCGTATTTCCAAATGGAGATCTTACCGATCAATCATCATTGAACATTTATCTATTTAGTTCATTAATTTAATCCTTTTCCATTTCGTACTTCCATATATTCAACATTTCTTATTTTCTAAATTTAGAGAATATACGTTATAAATCATTGGAAAACATTTCCATCTCTTTTTCACGTATCACTGTCATTCCAGTATTCTTTATCATCAAACATTTCATTTTCTATGATTAGAAAATTTCTCTGGTTATATTTGGAAAATGTTCCAAAACTCATTCATTTTCTATTCGATTAACTAACACTCGACTAACTCTAACTCGATTAACTAAAACTCGACTAACTCTAACTCGATTATCTCTTATTCGAATAACTCTATTCGACCAACTAATATTCAATTAACTCATTTCGATTAACTCCTTTTGATTAACACTTTTAATTCTATTCAAATAAACTATATTCGATTAACTCCTTTAATTCTATTCGAATAAACTATATTCGATTAACTCCTTTAATTCTATTAGAATAAACTATATTCGATTAACTCCTTTAATTCTATTCGAATAAACTATATTCGATTAACTCCTTTCTCAAGTTACCAATATTCGATTAACTCCTTTCTCGAATAACCAATATTCGATTAACTCCTTTCTCGGATAATAATATTTGATTAACTCCTTTCTCGAATAACCAATATTCGATTCACTCATTTTTCGAATAACCAATATTCGATTAACTCCTTTCTCGAATAACAATATTCGATTAACTCCTTTCTCAAATAACCAATATTCGATTAACTCCTTTCTCGAATAACCAATATTCGATTAAACTATATTCGACTAACTCGATTTGATTACAAATACTTCCTTTTCTATTTGTTTATACAAATATTTCCTTTTTCATTGGTTTTACAAATATTCCCTTTTCTATTTGTTTATTTAACAAATATATATTTCCTTTTCCATTCTATTTATTTAACAAATAAATATTTCCTTTTCAATCCTGTTTATTTAATAAATAAATATTTCCTTTTCAATCCTATTTATTTGTGTTTTACAATTATTTCCTTTTTAATTCTATTTATAAATGTTTTACAAAGGTTTCCTTTTCAATTCTATTTGTAAATGTTTTACAAAGATTTCCTTTTATAACTTTATTTATTTTCTGAATAAATATTCTTTTATCTTTATTTATTTTCTAAATAAATATTTCTTTTCCTATTTGTTTCACAAATATTTTCCTTTTATATTTGTTTCACAAATATTTTCCTTTTATATTTGTTTCACAAATATTTTCCTTTTTATAACTATCCTTTGATTTTACAATTATTTTCTTTTATAAAATCCTTTTTCTTTTATATATAAAATCCACTGATTTTATATAAATAATTCATTTTCAGAATACACTTTGAAAATCCCCTTTTGTACATCCCGGTATTTCTTACGGTATCTAAAATACCGTATAACTATGATCAATATCATCCAAACACACACAATCAACAACAGATTATATATCACATCATATATTTCAATGTATGAAAATAGTAAGATAAATGTTGAGAAATCCAGTTGGATTCCTCCGACCTGTTTCCCTGCATCCATAGATGTTACACAATACAATTAACATCAATTTCATTTCAATATGAAATATTCTGCTAAACAGAATCAATTTATATATATACATACATATATATATATATATATAACCAATTACTTAGCAGTTCAACCAAACAGTCAATACACAGCAATATATCATCATACATCAGTTCTAAATATACGTTATAAAAATATGAACTGATAGAGTTAGTGAGTTTTACTCACTTTGGCAGTTCATCGTTATATAACGATAAACTGTTGTTTGATTCAGATCAAACAATTTATTTCACCATAAATTCAAACGAGCTCCAATCCACTCCCATTCATTTCCAGTGTGTAGTCGTCGTCCCTACGATTCCAACGGATCCTGTTTTGTTGCATTCTGATATGGTATGACAAAGTTATTCAATTAACAACTTTCAATACTATATTTTAAATAAAATAGTTAGTTTAATTTCAACTTGGGCTTTACCACTCAATTATGGCCCATATCACCATCCAACCCGCGAATACCCCTTTCTTCCCCATTGGATTCCTTTCTGCCGCAAATCCTCATTCCTCTATTCTCCTCGAACTAAAAACACCCTTTTCTTCTACCATGTTTTGAAACGTTTTATCCTACTTGTCTTCTTCAACAACTTATACTGACCAATTTAAAACCGCACACAACACTGACCTGCTTCCTACATTCACCATCGATTTTAACCTGGACACAACCGAACCTCATCTCCAAGTACACACACGCATAGTCTCCACCAACATACCAATGGCCGCTACCCTTACTCGATCCAAACTCCTTATTCCTTTCATAAATTCCAAAACATAAACCACCTTACTTCATCTCTCCAATGCCTCCATCCACCTGTACACAAAACTGCACTCTCGCATTATCCTTCCTGGAATGCAAATATAACCCTCCTCACTGCTACAGTGCGAACCCATCCCCAAACTCTCGGTAAATATGCCCTTCTCGAGCAATATATGTGAACCAGCCTACTATTGATAACACACAGCGATTGTGGCACTCCATGTTGACCTAGATAGGAGAATGTAGAGTAACACAAGACAAAGCCTAAGATTGAAGCTTTTTAATTTATACGTTTTTATTTGATTTCTTTTGGATCTATGAAGTTGCGTTTTGTGTTGATGGGGAGTAAAATACAGTGGCTCCTCATTTTGACTGTGGTGGAAATGTAGTTAGGGTTAGCAAAGGTAAGGGTATTATATGGGATGGTTTTATTATTTTTTTATTTGAATTTTATATTAACTTATAATCAACTGCATTTTTTAATTGTCCTTTAAAATTCCTGCAATCAGACATGACATCCAAAAATCATGAAACTGGACATGCAGCTATAGTTCAACATTACAGACCCAAAAAACTGGTTTCGTCGAATTTCGACTCCGTCTGCTCACACAGTGTATTTTTAATCGTCAAAATAGTGACTGTTTTTCACATAAAAATCCGTACGGCCACACACTGACTCTAAAAATCACGAAAATTGAAATCTGACAATAATTTAATATTGCGGATCCAACAAAATTAGTTTCGTCGAAAACGGAGGTCGTTTGCAGAACTGGATATTTTTAAAGCTCTAAATAACCCATTTAAATATATAAATATATTTAAAAATAATTAAATTAAATATTTATAAATAAATTTTATCGTATATATCCACACTAGAATATCATACAACTCCAATTGGATTTATAACTTGATATTTCAAAATTCGCAGTTATATCGATATTCGATTTATATTTAAAATCCATTTAAAAATATAAATATATATTTATAAATTTCAAAGGAATTCCATAGCGACTTTTCTATAATTTGATTTGGACATAAATCAAAATCTACACAGTGAAATCCCGATGTTTCTCTTCCACTAGAAAAATATACTTCACCAGCTCTGAAAGTTTTTTATTTCACAGAAATCCGATTTAAAACGGACCCTGTATATTCAATTGAAGTTCGAATCGCCAAATTACGAACTGCAGCGCCATGTCAAGCTCGATTTTAATTATAATATAATTATACGTTCAAACTGTCATTCAAATAATATGTTCGTTATTCTAATTCAAATTCTAAACTGAATTATATATTTTGAATTGCCCAATTCACACCGTATTGCCATTTCAGCTAATTCTGATTATTTCAGAATTTAATATATTATTCTATTATTATATTAATTAAATATTATTTAATTAAACGGCCATTTAATTCTTTAAATCACTATATAAATAATTAAATAAATTATTTATTATACTGCAAATATACGGGACATTACATTCTTCCCCCCTTAAAATAATTTCGTCCTCGAAATTGCTAAGGTAGAAACAACTCTATTAACTGGGTTAACATTATTTGTTTACTTATCAACTTCAATTTCAAATGAACAAATAAAATTCAGTTAAAATATTAATTCATTCCTATTAATGAAAATTTTCAAAAATCCTGAAAATTTTCTAACACCTTAACTTTTCGAAATATTTCGCCAGCACCTCCTTTGTATGGCTCAATCGGTACAACTACAACTCGCATCTCTGGGCCTTCTCCAACCCAAAAGAAAATCAAGCAGCCAAGCGGCTTGCCAAATCCGCTTAAAAATCTCATGCTTATACCAAATTTAAACTTGAACCTTTTTGTCGGGCGTATCCACTCTATCACTTCCATATGCTATCAACTCAACATATATCCATGTTATCCTAATCAAACTCCTAATCGGTTTTTTTATCTTCAAACCGAATAATTTGCTTATACCCAAGTCGAATTCCATCTCAAATTCCTATCTCCCAATACAATTGTATTCGATACCATTCTAAACCAACCCAATTCGAATTACCACTTAACAGGCATTATTTCAATTCCAATTTGCTTTCGCAAATTTTCTTTATATTTGTTTTTATTTCAAACAATCTTTATCTGGGAGTTTCAAATAGCTTAGCCTTTCCAGAAATCAAATATCCTTTTCTGGAATTTCAATACAACTTGTTTTTCTCAAAACAATTCAAAAACAAAATCTTTGGTAGTAATTCGTCACTTACAACTCGAAAATGAACACCGATGATGTCATGATCATCATTGGAATCTATTTTCCAGCTATCGAAGTGAGTTCAATACTATACCATTTTCAAAACCATTTCTACACACTTCCATTTTGAAATCAATTCAAAATATCGTTTGCAATGCTTTAAACAATTTAAAATCTCCCAGGATTTTAAATTTCTCATATATTCAATCCAAATCCATCTACAACACTTTCAAATTCCCAGAGTTTTAATTTCAATCCTGGTTTAAATTCAGATTTAATCCATTTTGATTTCATATATTACACTTATGAGAATTCTGATTGGTTGTATACATAACTGTTCAATTATAATCTTACTCGATTATAATAACAACCAATATATCCAATATATTATAATTCCAATATATATATTTTCTCTATATCGAAATATACTTTGGGTAAAATTATTTTCATTTACCCTCTTTTCAAAACATATCGTGTCGGTTCATCGTATTCGAGTGTTTATAAACTTCTACCGATAGAGTGGATCAAACTGATCGACCAGAACCCATAAACAACTCAACCAACAAATCTCCACAATATAAAACAATTTTTATATCAATAAAAAATACGTTCACTCGTATATATACACTCAACTTAATCTAGGGTATTACTAACCCCATCTCTACTGAGTCACGCCACAGAGCCAAGGTAATTACTTAACCTTAAGCTCTGATACCACTGTAACGACCCGGGTTTCCGCGATCCTGGATATCGGCATACAACACTATGTCGACTATTCAAGCATTGGAAATACCGGATGGTCCATGAAAGAAATTAGAGGGTGAGAATAGATAAGATAGAAACTTAGAATATAAGAAGAAGAAGAACATACAACATCAGAGTAACACGAATCTCACAACGGAACGAACAACATTTAATAGATAACATATCCTTGAAATAAAATCAGTATATGTATACAGTAACATTATCAGAGTACAACACTTACAACACAGCGGAAATAACTATAGCTATATAATCCTGAAGCCTCCTACTCCAAGCTCTCCAAGTATGTCTGTAAAATCCTGACTACTTGATTGCCCGTACAAAATTGGGCACCCAAGAGTTTAGGGAAAACAAAACAAAACAAACTCTGGGTTAGTCATGGGATTGGTGTGAGTAAAACAATTTAAAACAGTTTGGGAAATAACGATATCTCATAAGACCACGCCGTATAACGGAATGGGTTTTTCCCTTATGAGAATCCAAGTCAATTTGATTTAACTTTCAAATCAGTTTGAAAGAACAATGATCTTTTATATAAAAACTCATTGATATTATAATAGTGTCTATCAACCACAATATAATAATCATCTTGCAGAACGCTTTCATCTCACGTTCCACATATATAGCATACAATCAAAACTGCGAGCACCCATTGGGTAACGTATTTCCAACTATGACAAGGTATGGAACCACCTTTTGATAGTGTACCTCTAGAGAGGAATACACTGGGTTCAACAAGAACATCTTGCAACCCGGCCACACATGACCGACCACTCATTTCGCTTGAGTTTATCAAATGTATATCACCAACGGTTGGGATCAGCAACCGTTTCCCGAATGGGACAACATCGATAATATATTATAGAATGAAATGAATATCTCTAGATAGGTGATAATACACCCTACTTGGCAGCCAACCACTTAGCTATGCTACCTGCCCGATTTTTGTCATTTCCCGGTTGTGAGGCTAGAGGCCACGCTTATCTCTGACAGATCACACATTTATTCACTTTGATTGTCACATCGTCATACCCACCAAATCACAAATTGATTTCCCAAAAAATAAAACGGGTATATAGCTAAGAGAAACGAATTCCTCCATCACAAAATGTAAATACATTTGAAGAGATCAACTTACGCGATCCATTAAATATACTCTGTCATACATTCTTCCATACGGGTCATCCTAGGACTGGACAAACCTAAGGCACTATTCTATAAACAAGACAGCCTTGCATAACTCCGTCTTCGATTATCTTCATTACCCACACAGAGTGGTTTACAGATAATGAATCTGATCCCGGTCTCTCCGTATTGACGATGGAAAAATGGTCAAAAACTTCGATAGTCGGTGAGTTAACTATCGAAGAAAAACACGTGTGCAAACAACGGTCGTATTTCCAAATGTAAATCTTACCGATCAATCATCATTGAACATTTATCTCTTTAGTTCATTAATTTATTCCTTTTCCATCTCCTACTTCCATATATTCAACATTTCTTATTTTCTAAATTTAGAGAATATACGTTATAAATCATTGGAAAACATTTCCATCTCTTTTTAACGTATCACTGTCATTCCAGTATTCTTTATCATTAAACATTTCATTTTCTATGATTAGAAAATATCTCTGGTTATATTTGGAAAATGTTTCAAAACTCATTCATTTGATTTAACCCGATGTTTAAATAAAACATCGCTATGCCAACTCAAACCATTATACTCGTTAACTAAACTCACTTAACCAATCTTCACTATCGAACCTTAACCATTTCTTAGTTAAAACTGAAGCCAATCAAGTTGAGGTATAACTACCTCTCAGACCTTAACTGAACAACATTTCTAACTTCGATACAGACAAGGTTCACCTTTAAACCTTTAACAAACTTCCTTACGTAACTCTCTTTCGAATAAATCTCTATTCGATAACTCTTTCCTTCGAATAATCTATATTCGATAATCTCTCTTCGAATAGCCATATTCGATTAACTCTATTCCATTAACACTATTCGTTTAACTCTATTCGATTAACTCTATTCTATTAACTCTATTGGATTAACTCTATTGACTAACCCTATCAATTAACTCCTATCAATTTACTCCTTTCGAATAAACTATATTCGATTAACTCCTTTCGAATAACTAATATTCGATAACTCCTTTCAAATAACTAATATTCGATAACTCCTTTCGAATAAACTAATATTTGATAACTCCTTTCGAATAACTAATGTTCGATTAACTACTTTCAAATAACTAATATTCGTTAACTCCTGTCGAATAGCTATATTCGATAATCTCTCTTCGAAAAACTCTTATTCGATTAATTCTCTTTCGAATAACTCTATTCGATAAATTCTTATCTTTGATTAATCAATACTCGACGAACTCTATTTGATTAACTAACACTCGACTAACTCTAACTCGATTAACTAACACTCGACTAACTCTAACTCGATTAACCCTTATTCGAATAAATCTATTCGACTAACTAATATTCGATTAACTCATTTCGATTAACTCCTTTTGATTAACTCTTTTAATTCTATTCGAATAAACTATATTCGATTAAATCCTTTAATTCTGTGCGAATAAACTATATTCTATTAACTCCTTTAATTCTATTCGAATAAACTATATTCGATTAACTCCTTTCTCGAATAACCAATATTCGATTAACTCCTTTCTCGAATAACCAATATTCGATTAACTCCTTTCTCGAATAACCAATATTCGATTAACTCCTTTTTCAAATAACCAATATTCGATTAACTCCTTTCTCGAATAACAATATTCGATTAACTCCTTTCTCGAATAACCAATATTTGATTAACTCCTTTCTCGAATAACCAATATTCGATTAAACTATATTCGACTAACGCTATTTGATTACAAATACTTCCTTTTCTATTTGTTTATACAAATATTTCCTTTTCCATTGGTTTTACAAATATTCCCTTTTCTATTTGTTTATTTAACAAATATATATTTCCTTTTCCATTTTATTTATTTAACAAATAAATATTTCCTTTTCAATCCTATTTATTTAACAAATAAATGTTTCCTTTTCAATCCTATTTATTTGTGTTTTACAATTATTTCCTTTTTAATTCTATTTGTAAACGTTTTACAAAGGTTTCCTTTTCAATTCTATTTGTAATGTTTTACAAAGGTTTCCTTTTCAATTCTATTTGTAAATGTTTTACAAAGATTTCCTTTTATAACTTTATTTATTTTCTAAAGAAATATTCCTTTTATCTTTATTTATTTTCTAAATAAATATTTCTTTTCCTATTTGTTTCACAAATATTTTCCTTTTATATATGTTTCACAAATATTTTCCTTTTTATAATTTTCCTTTGATTTTATAATTATTTTCTTTTATAAAATCCTTTTTCTTTTATATATAAAATCCATCGATTTTATATAAATAATTCATTTTCAAAATACACTTTGAAAATCCCCTTTTCTACATCCCAGTATTTCTTACAATATCTAAAATACCATATAACCATGATCAATATCATCCAAACACACATAATTAACAACAGATTATATATCACATCATATATTTCAATATCTGGAAACAGTAAAATAAATGTTGAGGAATCCAGTTGGATTCCTCCGTCCTGATTACCTGCATCCACAGATGTTACACAATATAATTAACATCATTTTCATTTCACTATGAAATATTCTGCTAAACAGAATCAATTTATATATATATATATATATGTATACCCAAATCTATAATTTCAACCAATTATTTAGCAGTTCAACCAAACAGTCAATACACAACAATCAATCGTCATTCATCAGTTCTAAATATATGTTATAAAAATATGAACTGATAGAGTTGGTGTGTTTTACTTACTTTGGCAGTTCATCGTTAAATAATGATAAACTGTTGTTTGATTCAGATCAAACAATTTATTTCGCCATAAATTCTAACGAGCTCCAATCCACTCCCCGTCAGTTCCAGTGTGTAGTCGTCGTCCCTACGATCCCAACCGATCCTGTTTTGTTGCATTCTGGTATGGTATGACAAAGCTATTCAATTTACAACTTTTAATACTATATTTTAAATAAAATAATTAGTTTAATTTCAACTTGGGCTCTACCACTCAATTCCGGCCCGTATCACCATCCAACCCGCTAATACCCCTTTCTTCCCTGTTGGATTCCTTTCTGCCGCAAATCCTCATTCCTCTACTCTCCACAAACTAAAAACACCCTTTTCTTCTGCCATGTTTTGAAACGTTTTCTCCTACTTGTCTTCTTCAACAACTTTTACTGTCCAATTTAAAACCGCACGCAACACTGACCTGCTTCCTACATTCACCATCGATTTCAACCTGGACACAACCGAACCTCATCTCCAAGTACACACACGCACAGTCTCCACCAACATAACCATGGCCGCTTTCCTTACACGATCAAAACTCCTTATTCCCTTCATAAATTCCAAAACAGAAACCACCTTACTTCATCTCTCTAATGCCTCCTTCCACTGTACACAAAACTGCACTCTCGCATTATCCTTCCTATAACGCAAATACAGCCCTCCTCACTGCTACAGTGCAAAGTGCGAACCCATCCCCAAACTCTAAGTAAACATGCCCTTCTCGAGAAATATATGCGAACTGGCCTACTATTGATAACACACAGCAATCGTGGCACTCCATGTTGACCCAGATCGAAACCCTAGGATTTGCTGTTGATTTTCGATCCTTAAAAGGACTGCATCGCACACTCCAAACAGATAGGAGAATGTAGAGTAACACAAGACAAAGCCAAAGATTGAAGCTTTCTAATTTATACGTGTTTATTTGATTTTTTTTGGATCTATGAAGTTGCGTTTTGTGTTGATGAGGAGAAAAATACAGCGGCTCCTCATTTTGACTGTGGAGGAAATGTAGTTAGGGTTAGGAAAGGTAAAGGTATTATATAGGATGGTTTTATTATTTTTTATTCGAATTTTATATTAACTTATAATCAACTACATTTTTTATTTGTCCTTTAAAATTCCTGTAATCACACATGACATCCAAAAATCATGAAACAAGACATGCAACTACAGTTCGACATTACGAACCCAAGAAACTAGTTTCGTCGAATTCCGACACCGTCTGCTCACACATCATATTTTTAATCATCAAAATATTGACTGTTTTTCACATTAAAAATCTGTACGGCCACACATTGACTCTAAAAATCACGAAAATTGAAATCTAACAATAATTTAATATTGCAAATCCAACAAACTTAGTTTCATCGAAAACAAAGTCGTTTGCAAAACTGGATATTTTTAAAGCTCTAAATAACCCATTTAAATATATAAATATATTTAAAAATAATTAAATTAAATATTTATAAATAAATTTTATCGTATATATCCACACTAGAATATCATACAACTCCAATTTAATGGATTTTGAATATTTAAAATGATTTATTTTAAATAATTACAACTAGAAATTTATTTTGAATAGAATTAGAACATATAAATTTATTTAAATCAAAGTTAGAATATAAATATTTATTTTAATTATAAAAGGAAATGGAAATGGCGCGGTAATTTGAAAATTCGATTTCAAATTTCAAATGAATGTATAAGATTCAAAATAAACCGGATTTTAGTAAAACCAGAAATATTTGAATTTGTTTAAAAATATCTTTCCAACGAATGTGAAAAATCGAAATTTCATATCGGGAATGAAAAGTTATGTCCAGTTGAAAATTCAGAATAATTGCTATGGAATTTAATATAATATATGGCCTTTAAAAATAGCCATTTTGGCAAACGACCTCCATTTTCGACGAAACCACTTTTGTTGGATCCGAAATTTTAAATTATTGCTAGATTCCAATTTTCATAACTTTTGGAACTAATATGTGAGTGTGGTGAATTTATACGTGTTTGGTCAATTCAGTTTGAATTTAATCAACTGGAAAATGATTGTTTTTCAAACGGTCTCCAAATTCGATAAAATTAGCTTTGTAAGGACCGTATCTTCAAAACATAGCCGGATTTATTTTTCTGGAATTTTTGGAGTCAGTATGTGGCCCTAGTAAATTAAAATGTACATTGAAATCAATTTTGAACGTTATACTAATTTATATTTTAATTTTGATAAAAACTGATCGTAACAGCCAAATTGGCTTGCGGGGCATGTCCCATTATGTCCGGAATGGGGTTATTTAGCTAGGGGCGACAGTCGTTGGGTTCGATTTGGAGTTCAAATTAAAAAGTAACTTTTTTTGGAAATTCAATTTAATTAAGTATATTATTATATAAGTCAAACCCTTTCCCTCTTTCTCTCTCTCACCCTCGTTCACGAATTAAAAGAAGAAAAAAACCCGACGACGATCCTTCGCTCCAACCACCGTACCGCTGGCCCCGTCCGTCGCCGTGTCGATCCGCCCCTTCCTCCTCCGATCACCCCCCCCCCCCCCCCCCGGCGGCTATCCTCCCTCCCTCCGACGTCAGAACCCCCAAACCTTCCTCCGCCCAAATCAAGCCGCTGCTGGCCCCTTCCACCACCACCTCCTCGACTCCAGAGCACAACACCCCCCTCCCCCACCATTTCAATTCACATCACCCCTTCTCCATATTCCAACTGTAATATTTTTATTTATTTTTATCTTTACTTATTTTAGTTTAATTTAATTTAAATATTATAATAGTGAATATGTGATATATACCATTTCAGAATAAAAACATGATTTTTATATCTATCATTTTAGAATAAAAATTTGATTTTTATTATATAAGTAGCATAATAAAAATATGATTTTTATTATATAAGAAGCACTATACAGATTCGATTTTTATATGTATAATAGTGAACTAAAAATACGATTTTTAGTTATGTAAAAATATAATTTTTAGTGGATAAAAATATGATTTTTATCGTATGAATGTCATGAATGAAGTAGTCATATTATGGAATTATTTTTAGGAAGATAAAATTTTGATTTTTATATTTATGACAACATAATAAAAATATGATTTTTATTTATATGAATAGCGAATAAGGATGTGATTTTTATTTATATAAATAGCATATAAAGATATGATTTATATATATAATGTGGCGGTATAAAAATAGGATTTTTATGTGTACTATAGCGTTATAAAAATATAATTTTTATAATGAAGTAGCGGTATAAAAATATGATTTTTAAATGAATGGTATGAATGTAAAAATATGATTTTTATTTAAATAACTTCGTTTTAAAAATGTGATTTTTAAATATAAATATTATGGATTAATAATATGATTTTTAATGTATAAACATCATATTAAAAATGTGATTTTTACTATGAACAGCGTGAAAAAGGATTGCGGGGGAATTTCGGGAAAATCCAAACTGTTCAAAAATTCAGAAATAAAAGTGGCGGAGTGGATCCTAAAGGTGAGAACTTCTCACTCTAACTTTATTTTCTAGTTAAATATATATACTCGGATGCAGACGGTGCTTAATATCACCCGACACCTTTGTAAGAAACCGTGTTTGTTTGGTGGTTTGGTTGATTATTTTATTTGTTTGAATTTGGTTTGGGAATTGAAAGGAATTGATTAAAATCGGTATGTATATGGCGCGAGCCAGTATTAGGCGAGGGATAAGGCTAGACTTTATTCCGGTTCTAGTATCGCGTTGTTATGCTGCCGAAATTTTCTAAATATGTTAGAACAATAATAATATCATTTTTATTGTATAAATGAACTCTATAAAATATTCATGTGTTTAAATAAATATTTATCGTTAAAAATATAATTTTTAACGAGTATATGAATGAAAATAAATATTCATTTACCAATCGGACGATTTGTTTATGTACACACATTTGACTGATATTGATTGAGACGATATATTTTACACATCGCCCAACTGCACAAATAAAATCTGTGTGTGTTGATTGAAAACCCACACATGTATTATGATGATATTTGACATACACTAATCCAAATTATTTATTTGTATGTCAATCAATTGGTTGACAGACTATTGTATATGTTATTTATTTATATTTAATGCTTACGCAGTTGTGTAATGCACTTTGGATGATGGTTGACTGTGTTTGATTATTGCTAGGTGCACGTGTGTATGAAATCCATATAAATTAAATTATATGGTAATTGACTTTGTTTGATTCCAAATCGGAACGAACGAATATTTTAAATTAATGAATATTTTAAAATAACAAAAAGTAATATTTTAAAATAACTTTAATTTTAAAATAATATTCAGTAATGGTTCAAAACATGATTTTGATGTCCTATTTGGGATGGTCACAAAAATATTGAAAATATATGAAGCCGTGTTGATTAGATTAACGCCATTTTGACATGAACGATGTTTTTATCGATTTTATTAATTTTTATAATGAATATTGAAAAGGAAATGATTTCAAAATCTGATATTTTGAAAATATTATCATTTATATATTATAACGATAAGGAAAATTCAATTTTGATTTAAAATTGAAAATGAAGTTAGAATCGTTTTAAAATGAATTTATAAAATACGTTTTAAATGGAAATCGACAAAATATATAATATATATTTAATGGCCTGAATAGAACGCGCCGCGCCACGGCAGTTCGCGAATTTCGACCATTGACTTCGAATGGACATTATGGGAGATCCAACCGTCGGATTCTCCTAAAACCGGAACCGTTGGGTTTGTATCGAAAAGAGCCTTCGAATGAATACAAGAAATTTGAAATCTAACGGTTGAATTTGGAATCATGTCCAAATAAAATTTAGAAAAGGTCGCTGTAAGTGCAGTTTGATGATCGTTTATGGAAATCGACTGAAAGGACCTTAATAAAATTATTAAAAATATTGGTAATTTGTGTAAAATCATAATAAATGATTTGGAAATAATTTGGATGAAAAATTCCACATTTCTAAAGATAAAAATATATTTATATCAAAATGAACTAGTTATTAACTAGATTTTAAATCCAATTATTTTTAAATTAAATAAGTTGGATTTGTGAATGGTTTTGAAATAACCAGAATTTCCAATATATGAATTGGAATGGATTTGAATTGAAATTATCTTTGGAATATTTCGATATTGGATTCCATGATTATACAAATATTATGGAGTAATTCAGAAGATATATATATACACATCATTATTCCCAATACGATATTTGTTGATTTCAAAATTTGGTATTGAATATAAGCTGATATAATTTCTATTCAGAGTCTTATATTTAATATTGAATTGGATTTTGGGTTTGTCGTGAATGGTGTCTTCATTAACACTGTTCTTAAACCCAGTTGAAAAAAATCTTTTAATTAAGATTTAGTGAAGTTTTCCAATAAATTAATATTTAATTGGAATTGAATAAAAGAATTGGATTTTGGGTTTGTCGTGAATGGTGTCTTAAATAACAATGTTCTTAAACACCGTGTGAGAGGAATAAATCTTTTAAATAAGTTTATTAGAGTTTCCAGTTATATTTAGTAACTGGAATAAAATGGAATGTGAATCGGGTTTATTGTGAATTGTGTTTTTAATGACATTCGTTCTTTAACCCGATTTACAGTGAAAGGTGATTTGGAATTTATAAATCTTTCTATTAAGATTTAATGGAATTTCCAAAGTAAAGTTTTCCAATCTAATATATTAAACTGGAATTGAATGGAATTCGATTTGATAATAATCGAAGTGAGGTTCTGTGGTGGAAGACTAATAATATATATGGAATTTAAAACGCTTAGTCGCTATTCCATTTATATTATTAGTCAGATGCATAAATTGATATCGATTATATATTGATCTTTTTTCTGCGAAGATTCCATAATTAATAGAATGTGATTTGGGTTTATCGTGAACTGTGTTTTAAATGACATTAGTTCTTTAACCCAGTTACAGACATGATTACATGTCTAACACTGTATTTCGAATTGTATGGTTGATCTCTGCTAAATATATATCTGTTTGGTGGCGGAGAATTTATTCTCTTGCCTAACACCCTTCTGTGAGATGTACGAGCTCAGAGGTTATATATAGGCAGAAATCAATAGTACGATGTAGATTGTCGATGCGGCATGTTTGTGTTTCCAAAGTTAAATAATCATTAATATTGATTTTTGGGAAGATTAAAACCAAGTGGAGTACCACCAGTTTAACTCTAGGCGATAGTTAAATCTTTAATTAGATTTGATCGTGAAATGGTAATTAATTTTATCGAGAACACTGTGCTGTTAGATATGAAGTATTACCAGTTTTTCTCCATGGGATGAATAGTTCGAGATTGGGATAATAAAACAAATGATTGCTTCGGTAAGGTGCGCTAATCCCGACTAGTTTGGATAAACCTGAATTTGGTTTGAATTAATATCCAAATGAAGATTAAAGAATAAATTTAAAGGATTTATCTTTGATAAAATTAATGGGAACCTTTCCAAAAGGATATGAATATTTAAATAAAAGAATATTCTAGATTGGAATGAGGTGTATGTTGTGTTTATATAGCACTTGTTTACAGTATACGCGGGTTATTCGGAAAGGCCGGGTTTATGCCCATTCTGAATAACTAATTCGACGATGAAGAAGGTGGTTGAAGACCAGAGGTCTTCACATCGTTTGGTTGATTACTAATGTCTTTGTTGGGGTATACCAAGACGAGGTAATAAGTGGTGATCGTCCAGACGTACTTGGAGATCGACTGGATATGCGAGGACCTCTCTCCTATATTGGACATACGGGACGAGGAATAAGGTGCCTTCGGTTTCGTTCAGACCCAGAACGAACTTGTAAATGGATGTGTGTCTGACATTGGATTTTATTTTGTGTTGATTGATTTCTATTAAATATATATCAATTTGGTGGCGTAGAATTTATTCTCTTGCTTAACATCCTTCTTTAAGACGTACAAGCTCAGAGGTTATATATCGATAGGCATCAGTCGCATGGCGTGAAATTCCTGTGTGGCATGCTGAGATGCAAATGATCAAGGCTTCTGTTGAAAAGCAGAGTCTCGTGGTTGACGATCAAAGCACAGCTTTAATACAGCATAGCTTTGTGTATAGCGTTATTTGTGAGCCTCACACCACGGTATGAGTCAAAAATGAGATAAGGGACTACAGCGAGAACACGACGTTTCTTTCTAGCTATGGATGGTGTCATGGTAAGGAGCCTTGACATTTATTATATTTTTACCTATGTGGTTGTTGTATAGCGAGGCTCCTCAGATATATCGTTTACTACGGAGCCGATGTATAGGTCCGATAGGACCGAGAAACGTGTGTTTAGGAATAATTAATCCTCAAACATAAGAGAGGACTGACACTGAAGCATCCAGGGGTTTCCCAGAGTGTGCAGTCCTAAGGCATTTGATAGAGTGTCTCGAAGTGGTTAGGAGTACATTCCTTGCCTAGACTCATGATAGAAATCCAATTTCCAATACGTGACATTTCAGTTTTAATTGTAGAACTAGTATGACAACATGATAGATGGTACCTATGCCGCCTATGATTGATACATTTATATTTGAAGTTGTTTTATACACTATGCTCTTATAATAGTATCAAATGATTTGTTTTAAACGTACCAAGCATGCTTGGCTATTATAAGGGAAACCCCTATCCTCCAGCTTGCGTTGCATTGTGTGATGGGACCTGGGTCTTATAATAGCTTCATTTTTCCAAAAAGCGTTGTGTTGTTTATTTTATGCACTGTTATTCTTGGGAGGAAACCTGTTCCGTGTTATACGGCGTGGTCCCTTGATTTACTTTTGAAGTAAAAGATTCAATAACTGTTTTTAGTTCTCATACCAGTCACATAACTGACCTGGAGTTTATTGTTTTAACCTAAACTCTGGGTGCCCCTATTTTCCACATGGGCAGCTAGTAGTTGGGTTTTTGCAGATATTATATTCAAAGGATCCTGGTTTACAACTGAAACTATACTCAGAAAGCTCTGTATCCGTGTATTTCTTTCAGTTGTGTTATGTATTGATTTTCTGCTGCTTTATAATTTGAATCTCTGATATTTAATAAATTTATATTATTTATTCATATTCTGTTATATTCTTGTACTCTGCTGTAATTGTTGAAATAAGCAATGAAATGTTCTTCTGTTTGTTTTCTGATTTGTCGTGTTCTCAACTCAATCCGGGCTTTCCCGTAAGGGCGGGTTTGGGTAGTTTAACTAGGCTTGGGATTTACTCATTAGAAATTGGGTCAGTAGTACCCTAGAATTAGTTGAGTGTATATATATGAGAACACGTACATGTTAGTTGATATAAAATTTGTTTTATATTGTATTAGCATATCTATTAAGTGGCTTATGAATTCTGGTCGAATTGTGGAATGCCATGACATCGATAAGAGTTTCTAAACGCTTTAACAGAAATTCTACATGATATTGTTTTAAAGTGGGTAAATGGGATAATTTTACCCAAAATTCTATTTTGATATAAAAGCCATATTTTTTTCTAATTATTATAATATATGGATGTGTTGGTTGTTATTATAATCAAATGAGATTATAAAATTGGAATTGATACATATAAAATTTGCATAAGGATAATATATACAAATGAGATGAAATAAAATTGGATTCAAACTAGAATTTGGAGTTTAAAGTCTGGGAGGTTGGAAATATAATTTCTAAAGTATATTAAAAGAGTATAACTTTATTTTAGAGGGATTTTAGAATAAATATCATTTTAGGTGAAATTTTAGAGTGATAAAGAATTGAACTCACTTCAGTAGCTGGAAAATAATTCTAATAGTGACTGCAACATCATCAGTGTTCATTTTCGAGTTTCTAAGTGATAGATTACTACCATAATAAAAATTTCTAATGAAAATTTATTTTAGAAGACAAGTTATTTTGGAAAATTCAAATGTTTTGAATTTGAGATGGTTAAAGATATATATATATATATATATATATATATATATGTGTGTGTGTGTGTGTGTGTGTGTGTGTGATTCCTAAAGGATTTGAAATAGAAACCTGAGAATCTGATTCTGGAATTTAAATTTAACTTAAGCAAGTTAATTGGATTGAAACGGATAAATTGATTTGGAATAAAATTAAAACGTAGACATAAATATATTTTATCAACCAAATGATACCAAATATGCATAGAAATTTTTTCGTTTATTGTAAATGAAGTGAATAAATTGATTTAGAATCAATTTTAATGAATTTGAATGCTTATGAATGGAATATGAATTGAATGTAAATATATTGATTGTAATCATTTGAATAAGATGAATATCAGCATATATGGTATACAATATGAATGAAATGAGGTATTGTAACACCCCACGTCCATTAATGTCACTCACGAAGGGAATGCCTTAACTTCCATGGATGTTATAAGTGAATATAGAACAGAAAAATTACAACAAGACAGATAGTAAATAGTACTTGGAAATCTAAAACTTCATTTTATTGCAGCGGAAATTAAACATGTTTGTTACATCATAAAACCATAGATTATAACCAAGTACAATATCCATCTTCATAAAAACAAAATACATAATCCCATTACATAAATAGCCATTAAAAAGATAACAAGCTGGACTTTACTTCAACGGTCCAAGCTTTCCAAAGAGAGATGAAGCAATTCAATCAAACTCCACTAGAGTTGGGCCCAACCTGAGGACCTGGAGGGGGAAAAAGGATAGAAATAGAGGGGGTCAGACATAAAGTCTGGCGAGTATGATAATTCTAACAATACTATTATCAAAATAACTAGACTAAGGCATAAGATGGAAGACAAGTAAATGTCTATGAACTCTTAGGAAGATAAAGATAGCGTTTAAGATAACGTTAAAGATAACGGTAAAGGCACACCTAATTACTAACGAATGATTACTACACTGCACCGCACATTACTACACTGCACCACACCAGTCACCCTATTGTTTGATCCCACTTGCTTCACACAGAAACTTTATAAATAGCCTTACGTACCCCTAGCTGACTACATAGGTGTCGTCTGCCCCTATCTCCACTAGGGGTACCCCACTACCCACTTTCGATCGGCTCCCTACTCGTAGATACCCGTGCTGGCCCCACAGTGGGGTGTATCACTCCCCTAAAGTGGCAACCCGATACAACTTGAGAATGCACGGCTTATACCTACACGATGCAACAACGTCTTATCTACCAGCCCAGGTCCACACACACATATGAAACCTGTTGGACTTGCGTTGCCACCGCTCCCCGTTTTGGCCTCTTACAGTCGAACCCAGCATGCGTGTCCCGTCCTCGACTTGGGTCGAGTCCACAAAGATATGTTTGGGATACTGGTCGAAATGGGCCCCCACAAGCTACCCACCTAAGCTTGTCACTAGTATATCCCACTTAACCCTCTTAGTCATGTTCATTTACATGTGTGTTTGGTTAAGTCTTACTAATCGTATTTCACATGCCACTAAGGGCACCCCCTAGATTCCTCATGCCACCCAAGGCACCTACTTAACCCCCATGTCCCACCTTACATGTTTATCTGGTTAAGTATTTCTTAATTCATTCAGGCCATAACCTCATAAATACCTCTCACATTAGACTGGCATTTATGGCAGCTGGATTTGCCGGGCGGGTCCGGGCAGTCTTACACCATAAAAGAGTCTAACCTCGTGTCTTTACAACCGTTATGCTTTAGTTTAGGCCTAGGACCTCTCACATTGGGCTGACATTTGTGACCACTGGATTTGCCGGGCGGGTCCGGGCAGGTTTACGTCACAAACGAGTCCAACCTCGTGTCCTAAGCAATGATTAACACTTAAAATCTTTTACCCCAGTTTTAATAATTCCCTATTCAAATTGTTAATTAAGTCAACTTTTAATGATGTCCATAATTGACTCAATTATGGCCATCCACTTATGGCATGCAAAATCATATCAATTGCACCCCAACTTTTTAATATTAAATCCTTAATATTACCCCTACCCCACGTTTATACGTTCGCTTATTCAACGCATAATATAGGCTAGACTTGTATAGTCTAACACCTAGCACAAAGATAAATTATCACAACATATAGACAATTAAAATAAATCTAATCATAATAGGGGTGAAACTTGCATAAACTACACATGTTAAGGATCAAAAGGTGTCAACTTGTTAAATGTCTCAATCTACATGATATGATCATAGCCCAAATCTATACATAAACTTGCATATGGGGTTTTTAGGCAACATAATGATGGTGTGAACTAGCATAGGATATCACATATGTCATAGCATAATTCTAGATGTCATAATAGATGTCTTGGCATATGTTCATAACTTTTCTAATCAATCTAACTTGCATATGTGACTTGTAATATAGATCAACAACCCAAACATGATGATTTAATTAATATGAACTAACTAGCATAGATGGTAACATCATGGCCTTTTTAACATGTATGATTCATCACAACTTAGCATAGAAACTTTCAACATACATAACATCATCATAGCATGATTTACAACATATAAGATATCATCATCACATAACATTGGATTTACAATATACATGATAGCAAAAGGGGTTTACAACAACATATATGATAATTCACATCATCTACTCATAATCCATTCATAACTCAACCTAATTAAAATGATAATAATCTTGTTAAGATCATCATACTTACAATTTAGAGAAGAAAAGAGAGAGTTTTGCTTTGCTTTAGGGTTGAGAGAATTAGAATTGAATTAGCTTTTCTTCCTTCTTAGTTGGCGGCGGCTCCGTTGATTTCCATGGCGACGGTAACTACTCTATTTTAATTAGGTTTAGGGTTAGCATTAAGATGTATTTATAGGTGTAGGAAGTTATTTAGGACCATTAGATTAACCCTGAACCATGAGAACCAATGAAATGCAAAATCTGCATTTGAGCGAATCGGCCCACGGGTTGACAGCCAAACACCCTGGATTAACCCCTAGTCGACCCAGCGGGGCTTGGGTTGACCTCAAAAATGGGCCGGTTCGGTTATTCCCCCTCCCAATTCGTTGTTTTGAACTTTTTCGCATATTTATTTATTTAATTTTTAATTTATATATATATATATATATCAATATATATATATTTCTCTGCGCAACCCATTTCACTTAATTCTTTTCTAAAAATTAAGTATACTTTAATTTGTGAATTTTAATGTTGTAAAATTACGGGGTGTTACATTCTCCCCTCCTTAAAGGATTTCGTCCCCGAAATCTCCAAGTCAAGAAGAATGTATATCCTACCATCTAATCGTCCATCTACTCAACCATCAAACACCAGCATCCATTGTCCTTAAAATACTTCTAATGCTTTAATGTTTATATGAACAGTGTGTGTATATGTCCATATCTAATGCAAAATTAGGCGGTCTACTGATTCAGTCGACCTCCTTAGTGCAATTCATGATAGTGCCATGCGTCCAATATGTATGCAAAAGATTCCTAATGATACATATTAATTCTATATGCGTGCACAACCATCCACCCGAATGCAGCAACTATATGATAATACAACCATTATACATCCATTTTACTAAATACATCCATATATATATGCAATATGCAATATGAAGTGACTGAGCCGATCTGGTGCCTAATAGTGTGTGTATATGCATCCACGAGCAACCACTAGCAAACACTTGCATCCACTTTGCATCCACCATACATAACATGTCTCAAACACATGTTTCAACCATAGGATTATCCTAACTAAAGGTCAAAGATACTAGCGAGAGGATATACTAAAGATAAGATAAGTACAAGCTAAGCGATAAAGGAGAAATTAAAGGACATACCCTCAAAAAGAAAAGGGTATCGTGAACGCATCTTCTCTTCCATCTCCCAAGTAGCGTTGCTCTCATCATCTCCCCATTGCACTTTGACTAGTCTGACCTCTCGATTCCTCAACCTCTTGATCTCCGACCCAAGAATGCGCGTAAGAGCTCGTCGAATTATCGCATCACGCTCTATCTCCACCTCTCTAAGAAAGCTCGGCTCTACCACTTCCGCGGTCTCGTGCAAGCACTTCCTCAAATGTGACACATGGAATACGTCATGTACACCACTAAGTCTCTCGGGCAACTCCACTCTATACGCCATCTATCCAATTTTCTCCTTAATAGGAAACGACCCTACAAACCTTGGTGCTAATTTCCCAACGGACCCAAAGCGAACAATGTTCCGTAATGGAGACACTTTGACAAAGACCATGTCCCCAACTTCAAACTCGAGATCTGTCCTCCTCTTATCCGCATAAGATTTCTGCCTATCCCGTGCTGCTTTCATCCTCCTTCGAATCAAGTCGATCTTCTTCGAAGTCTCCCTAATCATATCGGGCCCAAGTAAGATCTTATCCGTAGATTCCCACCAACATGTAGGTGAACGACAAGGTCATCCATAAAGAGCTTCGAATGGTGCCATACCAATGATGGACTGAAAGCTGTTATTATATGCGAACTCCACCAATGGAAGATGCTCTTCCCACGTACCGCCAAAGTCTAGGATACATAGCCTCAACAGATCCTCTAGAATGCGATTCACCCTCTCGGTCTGGACGTCCGTCTGAGGATGATATGCGGTGCCCAAACATAACTGAGTCCCTACCGCCTCTTGTAAGCTTCTCCAAAATTTGCTAGTGAAAATAGGATCGCGGTCGCTCACTATGCTAGAAGGAACACCGTGCAAACGAACTATTTCTTGAACATATACGGAGGCTAGCCACGGAGCAGTCCTCTTACTCTTTACGGGATTGGAATGGGCGCTTTTAGTAAGTCTATAACTATAACCCAAATTCCCATATTACCCTTCCTTGATCGCGGTAACCCATCCACAAAATCCATCGAGACACTTTCCCACTTCCATAGTGGAACCTCCAATGGGTGATGCAACCCACCGGGTTTCTTTTGCTCTGCTTTTACTTGTTGGCACACCAAGCATCTAGCGACATACTCGGCCACGTCTTTCTTCATGCTGGCCCAAAAGTAAACTCTCTTCGTGTCTTTGTACATCTTGTCCCCGCCGGGATGAATGGTCATCTTCGAATGATGTGCTTCGTCAAGAATAGTCTTCCTTAGGTCATCGTCTTCTGGTACACAAAGTCTACCGTCCCTACGTAACCAACCCTTATCGTCTAGGGTATACCTACGGAGATGGCTTGATGACTCCCCTCCTTTGAGTTTTTCTACTAACTCAACCAACTGCGGGTCGTCTCGTTGTGCCTCGCAAATCCGTCCCAAAAGCGTAGGTCTGACCTCCAAGGATGCTAGCAAACCGGGTACGAAGTCAACGGAAGATCTAAAGTCAAACATCGAAATGAATTCTAAACTTTGCCGCTCAACAAACAAAGGACTTAAGGATAATCTTTTTCTACTTAAGGCATCGACCACCACGTTACCCTCGCCAGGGGTATATGCTATCTCAAAATCGTAGGACGCTAAGAACTCCATCCACCTTTGCTGCCTTAAGTTCAAGTCCTTTTGAGAGAATAAGTATTTTAAAGATTTGTGGTCAGTGAATAGTTCGAATTTCTCGCCAAGAAGATAATGACATCAAGACTTAAGCGCAGAAACAATAGCGGCCAATTCTAGGTCATGTGTAGGATAATTTTTCTCATGCGCTCTCAACTGCCTTCCACCATAGGCTATTACCCTACCCTCTTGCATTAAGACTGCGCCTAGTCCTGTCCCACAAGCATCAGTATAAACGGTAAACGGCTTACTCCCGTCTGGCAATACTAAGACTGGGGCTGAAGTCAAAGCTCTCTTCAAACGTTGGAACGCATCATCACAATCTACGTCCCATATGAAAACTAGGTTCTTCTTCGTCAAGCGTGTCAATGGAGCTGATATCTTTGCGAAGTCTTTGATAAACTTCCTATAGTAGCCAGCCAACCCCAAGAAACTTCTCACTTCGGTAGCATTTTTAGGAACCTTCCAATCTTGGATGGCCACCACCTTCGCGGGATCTACAGCTATCCCTTCTTTGGAAACCACGTGCCCCAAGAACCGTACTTCCTTCCTCCAGAAGTGACACTTAGAAAATTTAGCCTTAAGGCTATGCGCTCGTAGGGTCTCAAACACTTCCCTAAGATGTAGGGCATGCTCTTCTTCATCCTTAGAAAAGATCAAGATGTCATCTACAAAGACTACCACGAATTTGTTAAGGTACTCCTTAAACACCCTACTCATCAAATCAACAAAGTATGCGGGGGCGTTTGTCAAACCGAAGGGCATCACTAGCCATTCATAGAAACCGTCCGGAGTCCTAAAGGCAATGTTGTCAATGCTATCCTCAGCCACTCTCAACTGATGGAAACCAGTGGCTAAGTCCAACTGCGAAAACACTGAGGCGCCAACTAACTGATCGAAGAGATCGTCAATCCTCGGCAGTGGGTGTCTGTTCTTCTTAGTAAGTTTATTAAGTTCTCTATAGTCCACACACAGTCTAAGGGACCCATCCGCCTTCGTGGCAAATACTACTGGAGCACCCCACTCCGATATACTTCGTCTTATGAACCCCTTCTCAAGCAACTCCTTCACTTGCTTATCGAGTTCCCTCCTTTCACGTGGAGCCATGTGGCGTACTAGCAAATATACTGGTTTCGCATTATCCACAAGATATATTCGAAAATCTATCTCCCGCTTCGGAGGCAAGCCCTTCACCTCCTCAAACACATCCGAATATTCTCGGACCACTCTAACAGATCGTAGATTTTCCTCAGACGCGTCAAGCGATTCTAGATAACTTAGCATAACCGAATTTATGGGATTACAGAAGATTTCGAGAGTGTTTCCAAAGAGAATCACGAGCCTAACTACTCTCCTTTCACAATCAAGAACGGCCCCATTTCTGGAAAACCAATCCATTCCTAAAATTAGCCCATAGCCCGTGAAGCCCAACACATAAGCATCACATCTAAATTCAATGCTAAGTATGGAAATTTTCAAATCCAAACACATCATAAACAAATAAGCTGAGCCCCCAATTGGATTCGAAACAACTAAGGTGAAACACCCCACCACCGTTAGGGTCACTCTCAAAGGGAATGCCCTAATTTTGGTGGAGGTTTATAAGTATAAGTCACAGATATACAAGATAGATATAAGAACACATATTTGTAAACAGCGGAAAATCAACAAACTTTTATTTCATAAAAGCAAATACGTGTTACAACAACATCACCATAATTGTCTTACATCTTTTTCCAAAACATAACATAACACTTTCATAATCTGTCTTGATTACATTATTTAAAGAAGCATAAATAAAACATAGATAAACTGCAAAAGCCCCATAGAGTTTGTCCAAAGCCATAGTTTCAAAGGAAAAGGTCCAAGCAATACATTTCTCTTCTTCAAGCTGGATGTTAAGGCTCGTCAAGCTGCAGTGTTCCCTCCCTGTGGACCTGGGGGGGGGGAAACGGAAGAAAAGAAGACGATAGAAAAGTAGAGTCATACATAAAGCCTGAGTAAGTCTAGTACTATTCTGTCTATGAATAAAGAACTGGGTATGATAAGTATAAACAAGAAGTGGGAAAGCACTATAACTTGGTTAAGTTGTCTAGGGTCGAATATACTATCGTACCCCCTGTAAATCTCTGAACCCATATAAACTAGTTTTCCAACTGGCACCCCATAATCAGGGTGGTGTGATCCATTCTATGATGATCGGCTCCTACTCGCATAGTTACATGTGTCTTACGGCCCCCGATGTTGTAGTTACCTATGCTGGTCCCACCATGGGGTGTATCAAGTCCCATGGCGGCGGCCCGACACAACCTTAGAGTGCAGAGGTATGCTACTGGTGCCCAGTGCCTTATTTTTCTGCGCCGGAGTGTGTGCACGCCCGCACCCCGTTAGAACCTACACTGCTACACCACCGCCGTCGATTTGACCTCTTACAATTAGCCCAGTAATCGTGCCCCACCCTGCCTAGTTTCAGGGTATCCTGATACACCTTCTAGGGTTACTGCTGAAAAGGGTCCCCCGTTACTAGGTTTTCTATCTCTAGCCAACATGCTAAGTTGGTTAAGTGTTTCCTAACCTAACCCCCACCAGTCCGTTTAATTTAGCATGTTCCATTTTGATTAAGTCTTTAGTTCACTTAATCCTAACAATCCTGACTCAGCCTTAATTGTCTTATTAAGGCCCTGACCTCTCACATTAGACAGGTATTGTTGTGGCTGCCTGTTGCCGGTTGGTTCCGGGCAGTCTTACGCCACAACTCAGTCTAACATCGGGTCCTTATTGGGCTCCATGTTTAACCTCCCACATTGGATAGGTATTGTTGTGACTACTGGACAGCCGGGCGGTTCCGGGCAGGTTTACATCACAACTCAATCCAACCTCGGGTTAAACACATCGTATGTTCTATATTTACATATTTTGTCTTTCTTCTTTATTTTCTTATATGTAAATATTTGCGGCCCATTATTAAGTTAATGGTGTAAAGGTTACATTAATCATGGGCCCAACCCATACCTGAATTTGGGCCCTTCTATTTTATTTTTTCATTCATTAGTAATTTTAACCCAACGTTATTTTCCCCTGTTTAACTCGTCCGTTTAATATATATATATATTGGGCTTAGCCTTTTAAAGCCCAACTTAGCCATGCGAAAAGGGGAGGCTTAAAGCGTGATTACATACACAAAGAGGGGAAAGTGAGCGCATGAACTTGCAATATGACGTTGGAAATACAAAATAGAAACTGGTGTACTTGCATAGTAGTGACATATACTTTGGTCATAAAGCATAGGTGACATGAATCAAAGCATGTGAACTTGTAGTTGGGATAAGAATCTAAATTGGGTATCATTATTGACACATAGTCATAACTGCAACATGAACCTATATTTTTATTTAGGCATAATGTCAAACATAAGCATGGCATAAATATTTCTAATGTAAGCATGGCATAATGTCAAACATAAGCATGGCATAATGTCAAACATAAGCATGGCATAAGTATAGTTAAATTTGTTCACATAACCATGGCATAAATATTTCTAACATGAAATCATGATTTTTACTTTAGTCATGCAAACTTGCAAAAAGGGATTTTTGAATCTAACCTACATATGACATCATATAATATAGACTTAACATGGATTTCAATTGTGCAAAATATCAATCATAGCCTAGTCATATCCATAAGTTTGCAAATAGGTTTTCTAGTACAAAAGCATGACTTAATACATGATGCCCAATTTTCAACATAATTTCATATGGATTATGATAACCCAAACCTATTCCAATTACTTCACAAAAATGATGTTTGTATAAAAATACACATTATGATGGCATAATAGCAAAACCCCAAACTTGTATGAATTTCAATTAATCAACTACATACATGTAGCTTCAACATGGATTACATAATTTGCGAATATTCCAAACATATACTTGCATAGAACTACCGCATGTAGTTCTTTATAATGAATAACATAATTCCCAAATCGATAAGAATCATAGTAACGCACAAATTATGAATTATTTATTACCACAACCAAGTATACAAACCAACACAGTTATTTGTTTATACCAAAGTAATACTCTACTTACAATGGTGCGGCGAATTCTCTAATTTAGGGATTTGAAGATGCGGTTTGATTTGATTGAGTTGCTTTATGCCTTAGAATTTGCCTCCTAATCCTCTCTCCAATTGGCGGCTACCCCTAGTCGTTCCTCAGCAACATGGCGGCTTTGTTCTTATTTTTGAATGAATAGATTAGGGTTAGTCTAGGGTTGTTTTTATAGGGGAAATGAACTGATTAGGACCATTGATGTTGCCTGGATTGATCGTAGCCATTCATCCTAAGGAGAGACCAATTAGAGCTTGCCACCTAGCCCTAATGACAAAGCAAGCTTCTGAAAATCGGCCAAACACAGACCTAGCCAGCCGGGGCTAGACCAGACCTGGCCAGCAGGTCATTTTTGACCTGGGCGCACTTGGCAGGTGCGCCAGGTCAAAAATGTACTGGCGCACTTCACAAGTGCGCCAGTGCATTTTTGTTCTGGCATACTTCCCAAGTGCGCCAGTGCATTCTGACCCTTCTCCGGTTTTTCGCTCAACTTCGTTCGTCCATATCTTCTTCATACGATATCCATTTTACGCAAACTCAGACTCTATTTCGCGTATTTTTCCGAGACGAACGCAATGGCGTATCCCGTTTCCCTTAGTTCTTTGATTTCAAATTAATTATACTTTAATTTGTGAATTTCACAGTTATAGAATACACGGGGTGTTACATTCTCCCCCACTTAAAAGGATTTCGTCCCCGAAATCTTCAAGTTAGGAGGAATGTATATCCTAACATCCAATCATCCATCTACTCATCCACCAAACACGAGCATCCATTGTCCTTAAAAGACTTCTAATGCTTCATGATCATATGCGAGGTGTGTGTGTACATGAACTTATCTAATGCAAAATCAGGCGGTCTACTGATTCAGTTGACCTCCTTAATGCGAATTATGTAAGTGCCATGAATCCATTATGTATGCAAATTTTCCTATTCTTGATTCTACATGAGTGCACAATCATTCAATACAAATGCAGCATCCATATAACAACACATTATAGTTCAACCATATACGAATGCAAACATATATGCATATGCAATATGAAGTGACTGAGCCGATCTAAAACCTAGATTGTATGTGTATATGCAACCACGAGCAACCACTAGCAATCATTTGCAACCACTTGCAACCATCATCCATAACATGTTTCAACTACATGTTTCCATCCAAAGGGTTTCTACCTAAAAGATAAGGTCGAGGAAATATACCTAAAAAGATAGATAAAAGCGCAACTTAAGGAAAAGGAAAGATCAAAGATGTACCCTTGAACAGAAAAGGGTAGGCAGTGCGTATTCTAGCTTCAGTTTCCCAAGTCGCGTCTCCCTCGGCGTCGCTCCACTGAACTTTGACGAGCTTGCCTTCACGGTTGCGTAGCTTCTTCACTTCCGTTCCTAATATGCGGGTTGGAACTTTCCTTATGGTTGCTTCGCGTTCCACTTCGGCCTCTTCGAGGATATTTGGCTCTACCACTTTAGCAGACTCATGTAGACATTTTCGGAGATGTGAAACGTGAAAAACGTTGTGGACTCCAGCCAACTTCTCGGGTAGCTCTAATCTATAGGCCATTTTCCCAATTTTCTCGATGATAGGGAATGGCCCTACCTAAAGGTAAAGTCGAATGATAGAAGCAAGTAAAAACTTTGTGCCCATTAGGTAATGTCAAAACTGGAGATCTATGCCACATATATACTGATTAGGAGAAGAACTCTCTAAGCATCAGCCCCGAAGACCGAAATCAACATCAGACTGACACCCAAAGAATTACTCAACCCAACCACTATATATGATTCTAGGAAACTAAGCACGATGGACTCCTTTTAGGTCACAAGGGAGTCCCTTCCTAAGACCCACCCGTATCCTATAAAACCCAAAAAGTTTAGTCAAACCAACGAACACCCTCGAGCCCCAACATGTGTTACTAACAGATGAGTCATACTCCCTATGGGGTTTGCGACAGAAATTGGATTGAGAATGGGACCGAGAGGATAAACAGAAAAGATAGCATTCAAGGATATACACTTAAGAAGAGATATGATGCATGAATCTAGTCTTCAATCTTCTAAGTCGCATTCCCTTGAGCTTAACTCCATTATGCTTTGTCCGTCTTTAACTTCACAATTTCGTAGCTTCTTAATTCTTGTTTCCAAAATATGAGTTGGAACCTATTTCACTGCTGCCTCTCGTCCCTCTTTCACTTATTCTCCTTCTAGTATACTTGGCTCAAGCCTAACTGCGTACTCATGGTTCCATGCAAGCTCTCCAAAATTCACTAGTGAATCTTGGATCTTGTTCACTTACTAGAAGGTATTCCACACAGATGAATTATCTCTTGAAAATAAACAAATGTCAACTATGTTGCTAAATGAACTTACTAAGGTGATTCTTTACGACTCATGCATAAGTGAAATGAACCTTCTGCCTTAGTGGCGAACACTACTGGAGCACCCCATTCTGAAATGCTCCTTCTAATGAACCCCTTTTCTAGAAGCTCTTTAATCTGTTTACTGAGCTCTTTCCTTTCTCGTGGAGCCATGTGTCTAACGGGCAACGCAACGGGCTTTGCATTATCTACAAGATATATGCGGAAGTCTATTTCCCGCTTCGGAGGCAAGCCCTTCACCTCTTCGAAGACATCCGGATATTCCCGGACCACTCTAACTGATTGCAAATTTTCAACAGAGGCATCTAGCGATTCAAGATAACTAAGCATAACCGCATACGAGGGATTACAAGAAATTTCCAAAGTATTACCGAGCTGGGTTAGGAGCCTAACAACCCTTTTCTCACAATCAAGGATGGCCCCATTACTGGATAGCCAATCCATACCCAAGATCAAACCATAACCCGAAAAGCCCAAAACAAAGGCACTACATTGAAATTCTACACTTAGAATAGAAATTTTCAATCCCACACAGATCATAGACAAATGAGCTGGGCCCCCAATTGGGTTTGAAACAATTAAGGGGTCCTCTACCATACTAGTTTTTAGGTGCAGAGATTCTACTAGAGCAGACGAGATAAAGGAGTGTGATGCGCCAGAATCAAATAAAGTGCGAATGGGGTGATCATAAAGATAAACTACGCTTTCTACAGAAGTATTTATACCTCGCTGTTGCAGAGGTGGCGCTTCCAGCACATGAACCTGTGCCCCTGGGGTGGATCCAGCCCTCTGCCCCTGTCCTCGTTTCTTTGGGCAATCCTTAGCCCTGTGGCCCGTCTCACCGCAAGAAAAGCACCCACCATTCTCCTTGGCCTTCTTTTTCCGGCAGTCCTTTACTAAATGCCCCACTTTGCCACAGAAATTACACTTCCTCTTCTCTTTGTTGCCCTTCCCGCCCTTCTTAAAGTCTGTCTTCTTAGGCGGCAAACCCTCTTTCTTCCCTTGAGAGCTTTCTGCCTTTGTCTCCTTCTTGCCCTTATCCTCTTCATTCAGCAATGCCATTTGCACCAATCTTTCATACGTGGCTCCCATGGGTATATGGGTCATGGCCAAACTGTGTAATGGCTCATTCAACCCTTTGACGAAACGGAGAGCCTTCTTGTGCGGGGTGTTGACTAGGTCAAGCCCAAACCTAGCCAGCTCATCGAACTGATTCACATACTCTCTGACTGTCTTGTCCCCTTGCTTAAGAAATAAGAATTTTTCCAACTGCAAACTTCTTTCCGCATCTGAGAGAAATTTAGCCTCAAACCTTGCCCTAAAGTCCTCCCATGTCTCCACTGGTCTTTCAGCATTAGTGACTTCCCACCAGTAGGAAGCCTCGCCCTTCAATAGCCACAATGCCAGTTGTACTTTTTGTCTATCTTCTACCTCAAAGATGATGAATAGGTCCTCAGTTTCTTTCAGCCAATTTCTAGCTGCCACGAAGGACTCAGTTCCATGGAAATCCCTTCCTCCCATAGCTTTAAAATCTTTACATATTTTAGCAAAAGTGTTTCCCCGAGGAGGAGGTGGAGGAAAAGGTGCCGCTGCAGCTGGATGATTTCCTGCAGCTGGGGGAGGAGGAACGGTAGGACCTGGCTGAGTGGCTCTTGCTTCTAAGAACCGTCTAAACCAACCAGGTATTGGCACCCCTTCTGGCAAGTTAAGATCCTCGGACATGCTGAAACAAAAAGAATAGATTCAAAACGAAGGATACGAGATAGTACCTATGGCTTTGGGGAGTGGACTTTGCCTTTTAAAATAAAATAATACTTTTCTTTTAAAAATGCTTCTTTAAATTTACTTTTTGAAAATAATTTTTCAAAACTTTTTATCTTATCTGGTAAACCTATGCTCTGATACCAAGTGAAACACCCCACCACCGTTAGGGTCACTCTCAAAGGGAATGCACTAATTTTGGTGGAGGTTTATAAGTATAAGTCACAGATATACAAGATAGATATAAGAACACATATTTGTAAACAGCGGAAAATCAACAAACTTTTATTTCATAAAAGCAAATACGTGTTACAACAACATCACCATAATTGTCTTACATCTTTTTCCAAAACATAACATAACACTTTCATAATCTGTCTTGATTACATTATTTAAAGAAGCATAAATAAAACATAGATAAACTACAAAAGCCCCATAGAGTTTGTCCAAAGCCATAGTTTCAAAGGAAAAGGTCCAAGCAATACATTTCTCTTCTTCAAGCTGGATGTTAAGGCTGGTCAAGCTGCAGTGTTCCCTCCCTATGGACCTGGGGGGGGGGGGGGGACGGAAGAAAAGAAGACGAAAGAAAAGTAGAGTCAGACATAAAGCCTGAGTAAGTCTAGTACTATTCTGTCTATGAATAAAGAACTGGGTATGATAAGTATAAACAAGAAGTGGGAAAGCACTATAACTTGGTTAAGTTGTCTAGGGTCGAATATACTATCGTACCCCTTGTAAATCTTTGAACCCATATAAACTAGTTTTCCAACTGGCACCCCATAATCAGGGTGGTGTGATCCATTCTATGATGATCGGCTCCTACTCGCATAGTTACATGTGTCTTACGGCCCCCGATGTTGTAGTTACCTATGCTGGTCCCACCATGGGGTGTATCAAGTCCCATGGCGGCGGCCCGACACAACCTTAGAGTGCAGAGGTATGCTACTGGTGCCCAGTGCCTTATTTTTCTGCGCCGGAGTGTGTGCACGCCCGCACCCCGTTAGAACCTACACTGTTACACCACCGCCGTCGATTTGACCTCTTACAATCAGCCCAGTAATCGTGCCCCACCCTGCCTAGTTTCAGGGTATCCTGATACACCTTCTAGGGTTACTGCTGAAAAGGGTCCCCCGTTACTAGGTTTTCTATCTCTAGCCAACATGCTAAGTTGGTTAAGTGTTTCCTAACCTAACCCCCACCAGTCCGTTTAATTTAGCATGTTCCATTTTGATTAAGTCTTTAGTTCACTTAATCCTAACAATCCTGACTCAGCCTTAATTGTCTTATTAAGGCCCTGACCTCTCACATTAGACAGGTATTGTTGTGGCTGCCTGTTGCCGGTTGGTTCCGGGCAGTCTTACGCCACAACTCAGTCTAACCTCGGGTCCTTATTGGGCTCCATGTTTAACCTCCCACATTGGATAGGTATTGTTGTGACTACTGGACAGCCGGGCGGTTCCGGGCAGGTTTACATCACAACTCAATCCAACCTCGGGTTAAACACATCGTATGTTCTATATTTACATATTTTTTCTTTCTTCTTTATTTTCTTATATGTAAATATTTGCGGCCCATTATTAAGTTAATGGTGTAAAGGTTACACCAATCATGGGCCCAACCCATACCTGAATTTGGGCCCTTCTATTTTATATTTTCATTCATTAGTAATTTTAACCCAACGTTATTTTCCCCCGTTTAACTCGTCCGTTTAATATATATATATTGGGCTTAGCCTTTTAAAGCCCAACTTAGCCATGCGAAAAGGGGAGGCTTAAAGCGTGATTACATACACAAAGAGGGGAAAGTGAGCGCATGAACTTGCAATATGACGTTGGAAATACAAAATAGAAACTGGTGTACTTGCATAGTAGTGACATATACTTTGGTCATAAAGCATAGGTGACATGAATCAAAGCATGTGAACTTGTAGTTGGGATAAGAATCTAAATTGGGTATCATTATTGACACATAGTCATAACTGCAACATGAACCTATATTTTTATTTAGGCATAATGTCAAACATAAGCATGGCATAAATATTTCTAATGTAAGCATGGCATAATGTCAAACATAAGCATGGCATAATGTCAAACATAAGCATGGCATAAGTATAGTTAAATTTGTTCACATAACCATGGCATAAATATTTCTAACATGAAATCATGATTTTTACTTTAGTCATGCAAACTTGCAAAAAGGGATTTTTGAATCTAACCTACATATGACATCATATAATATAGACTTAACATGGATTTCAATTGTGCAAAATATCAATCATAGCCTAGTCATATCCATAAGTTTGCAAATAGGTTTTCTAGTACAAAAGCATGACTTAATACATGATGCCCAATTTTCAACATAATTTCATATGGATTATGATAACCCAAACCTATTCCAATTACTTCACAAAAATGATGTTTGTATAAAAATACACATTATGATGGCATAATAGCAAAACCCCAAACTTGTATGAATTTCAATTAATCAACTACATACATGTAGCTTCAACATGGATTACATAATTTGCGAATATTCCAAACGTATACTTGCATAGAACTACCGCATGTAGTTCTTTATAATGAATAACATAATTCCCAAATCGATAAGAATCATAGTAACGCACAAATTATGAATTATTTATTACCACAACCAAGTATACAAACCAACACAGTTATTTGTTTATACCAAAGTAATACTCTACTTACAATGGTGCGGCGAATTCTCTAATTTAGGGATTTGAAGATGCGGTTTGATTTGATTGAGTTGCTTTATGCCTTAGAATTTGCCTCCTAATCCTCTCTCCAATTGGCGGCTACCCCTAGTCGTTCCTCAGCAACATGGCGGCTTTGTTCTTATTTTTGAATGAATAGATTAGGGTTAGTCTAGGGTTGTTTTTATAGGGGAAATGAACTGATTAGGACCATTGATGTTGCCTGGATTGATCGTAGCCATTCATCCTAAGGAGAGACCAATTAGAGCTTGCCACCTAGCCCTAATGACAAAGCAAGCTTCTGAAAATCGGCCAAACACAGACCTGGCCAGCCAGGGCTAGACCAGACCTGGCCAGCAGGTCATTTTTGACCTGGGCGCACTTGGCAGGTGCGCCAGGTCAAAAATGTACTGGCGCACTTCACAAGTGCGCCAGTGCATTTTTGTTCTGGCGCACTTCCCAAGTGCGCCAGTGCATTCTGACCCTTCTCCGGTTTTTCGCCCAACTTCGTTCGTCCATATCTTCCTCATACGATATCCGTTTTACGCAAACTCAGACTCTATTTCGCGTATTTTTCCGAGACGAACGCAATGGCGTATCCCGTTTCCCTTAGTTCTTTGATTTCAAATTAATTATACTTTAATTTGTGAATTTCACAGTTATAGAATACACGGGGTGTTACATAAGGGATCCTCTACTAAGCTGGTGTTTAAGTGCAGTGATTCAACTAATGATGTAGAGATAAACGAATGTGATGCGCCCGAATCGAATAAGGTACGGACATGATGATCAAACAGAAAAACTAAGCTTTCAACAGAAATGGTTCTACCTCGTTCTTGCAGCTGTGGGACCACGAGAGTCTGAACTTGTCCCTTTGCCTACCCTAGTGCCATAAGAGTCTGCACCTGTCCTCCCGAGGTAGCTCCTGCCCTCTGCCCCTTCTTTGGGCAGTCCTTCACCAAATGTCCCACGCCGCCACAATGAAAACAGCCTGTCTTCTTTTTCTTTCGGCAATCCTTACTGAGATGGCCTGGGGTCCCACAGTTAAAGCACTTCTTCTTCCCCTTGCCATTATTGTCTTTTCCACCCTTCTTGTTTTGCTGTTGTGGTTTCTTCTGATCCCCCTTCTTCTCGGGTGCCTTATCAGCTTTAGCGCTTTTCTCCTCATGCATGAGCGCCATTTCTACTAACTTCTCAAAGGTGGCCCCCATCGGGATGTGGGTCATAGCCAACCCTTGCAATGGTTCATTCAAGCCATTCACGAACCTTAGAGCCTTCTTCTCCGGCGTGTTTACTAAGTCCAAGCCAAACCTTGCTAACTGATTAAATTTATTGACATATTCTTTCACTGATGAGCTTCCTTGCTTCAATGTCAAGAACCTTTCCGTATATAGATTTTCTTCCGCACTTGAGAGAAACTTCGCCTCGAATCTACGTCTGAAATCCGCTCAATAGTCAACAGGATGCTCCCCATTAGTGACCTCCCACCAAAACGAGGCCTCTCCCTTCATCAACCAAGCTGCTAAACGAACTCTCCTTCCTTCTTCTACTTCAAAGATTTCTAGCAATTCTTCCACCTCCTTAAGCCAATCTCTAGCTTCCATAAACGTTTCTAACCCTTGAAATGGTTTTCCATCCATAGCCTTGAATTCCTTGCACGTCTTTGCAAAAGTATCTACGCGAGGAGGAGGAGGAACGGGTGCAACTGGTGGTGGAGGAACATTGGTTGGACCTGCAGCGGCCTTAGCCTCCAATAGCCTCCTATACCATCCTGGTATCGTTACACCGTCGGGTAGATTAAGATCTTCAGCCATGCTGAAACGAAAAAGGAAAGACTCAAAATGGAGAATTCGAAAGATAAAGATATGTGGCTATTGGGGATTATGTTTTTCTTAAAAACTTTTCTCTTTAAATTTCTCATTAAAACATGTTTTTGAAAACACTTCTTCCAAAAATAACTATTTTTCTAAAGTATTTTTATCTGTTCTGGTAACCTTAAGCTCTAATACCACGTGTAACACCCCACGTCCATTAATGTCACTCACGAAGGGAATGCATTAACTTCCATGGAGGTTATAAGTGAATATAAAACAGAAAAATTACAACAAGATAGATAGTAAATAGTACTTGGAAATCTAAAACTTCGTTTTATTGCAGCGGAAATTAAACATGTTTGTTACATCATAAAACCATAGATTATAACCAAGTACAATATCCATCTTCATAAAAAAAATACATAACCCCATTACATAAATAGCCATTAGAAAGATAACAAGCTGGACTTTACTTCAACGGCCCAAGCTTTCCAAAGAGAGATGAAGCAATTCAATCAAACTCCACTAGAGCTGGGCCCAACCTGAGGACCTGGAGGGGGAAAAAGGATAGAAATAGAGGGGGTCAGACATAAAGTCTGGCGAGTATGATAATTCTAACAATACTATTATCAAAATAACTAGACTAAGGCATAAGCTGGAAGACAAGTAAATGTCTATGAACTCTTAGGAAGATAAAGATAGCGTTTAAGATAACGTTAAAGATAACGGTAAAGGCACACCTAATTACTAACGAATGATTACTACACTGCACCGCACATTACTACACTGCACCACACCAGTCACCCTATTGTTTGATCCCACTTACTTCACACAGAAACTTTATAAATAGCCTTACGTACCCCTAGCTGACTACATAGGTGTCGTCTGCCTCTATCTCCACTAGGTGTACCCCACTACCCACTTTCGATCGGCTCCCTACTCGTAGATACCCGTGCTGGCCTCACAGTGGGGTGTATCACTCCCCTAAAGTGGCAACCCGATACAACTTGAGAATGCACGGCTTATACCTACACGATGCAACAACGTCTTATCTACCAGCCCGGGTCCACACACGCATATGAAACCCGTTGGACTTGCATTGCCACCGCTCCCCGTTTTGGCCTCTTACAGTCGAACCCAGCATGCGTGTCCCGTCCTCGACTTGGGTCGAGCCCACAAAGATACGTTTGGGATACTGGTCGAAATGGGCCCCCACAAGCTACCCACCTAAGCTTGTCACTAGTATATCCCACTTAACCCTCTTAGTCATGTTCATTTACATGTGCGTTTGGTTAAGTCTTACTAATCGTATTTCACATGCCAATAAGGGCACCCCCTAGATTCCTCATGCCACCCAAGGCACCTACTTAACCCCCATGTCCCACCTTACATGTTTATCTGGTTAAGTATTTCTTAATTCATTCAGGCCATAACCTCATAAAGACCTCTCACATTAGACTGGCATTTATGGCAGCTGGATTTATCGAGCGGGTCCGGGCAGTCTTACACCATAAAAGAGTCTAACCTCGTGTCTTTACAACCGTTATGCTTTAGTTTAGCCCTAGGACCTCTCATATTGGGCTGACATTTGTGACCACTGGATTTGCCGGGCGGGTCCGGGCAGGTTTACGTCACAAACGAGTTCAACCTCGTGTCCTAAGCATAGATTAACACTTAAAATCTTTTACCCCAGTTTTAATAATTCCCTATTCAAATTATTAATTAAGTCAACTTTTAATGATGTCCATAATTGACTCAATTATGGCCATCCACTTATGGCATGCAAAATCATATCAATTGCACCCCAACTTTTTAATATTAAATCCTTAATATTACCCCTACCCTACGTTTATACGTTCGCTTATTCAACGCATAATATAGGCTAGACTTGTATAGTCTAACACCTAGCACAAAGATAAATTATCACAACATATAGACAATTAAAATAAATCTAATCATAATAGGTGTGAAACTTGCATAAACTACACATGTTAAGGATCAAAAGGTGTCAACTTGTTAAATGTCTCAATTTACATGATATGATCATAGCCCAAATCTATACATAAACTTGCATATGGGGTTTTTAGGCAACATAATGATGGTGTGAACTAGCATAGGATATCACATATGTCATATCATAATTCTAGATGTCATAATAGATGTCTTGGCATATGTTCATAACTTTTCTAATCAATCTAACTTGCATATGTGACTTGTCATATAGATCAACATAACCCAAACATGATGATTTAATTAATATGAACTAACTAGCATAGATGGTAACATCATGGCCTTTTTAACATGTATGAGTCATCACAACTTAGCATAGAAACTTTCAACATACATAACATCATCATAGCATGATTTACAACATATAAGATATCATCATCACATAACATTGGATTTACAATATACATGATAGCAAAAGGGGTTTACAACAACATATATGATAATTCACATCATCTACTCATAATCCATTCATAACTCAACCTAATTAAAATGATAATAATCTTGTTAAGATCATCATACTCACAATTTAGAGAAGAAAAGAGAGAGCTTTTTTTTGCTTTAGGGTTGAGAGAATTAGAATTGAATTAGCTTTTCTTCCTTCTTAGTTGGCGGCGGCTCCATTGATTTCCATGGCGACGGTAGCTACTCTATTTTAATTAGGTTTAGGGTTAGCATTAAGATGTATTTATAGGTGTAGGAAGTTATTTAGGACCATTAGATTAACCCTGAACCATGAGAACCAATCAAATGCAAAATCTGCATTGAGCGAATCGGCCCATGGGTTGACAGCCAAACACCCTGGATTAACCCTTAGTCGACCCAGCAAAGCTCGGGTCGACCTCAAAAATGGGCCGGTTCGGTTATTCCCCCTCCCAATTCGTTGTTTTGAACTTTTTCGCATATTTATTTATTTAATTTTTAATTTATATATATATATCAATATATATATATATATATTTCTCTGCGCAACCCATTTCACATAATTCTTTTCTAAAAATTAAGTATACTTTAATTTGTGAATTTTAATGTTATAAAATTACGGGTTGTTACAGGTATAAACTAAATATTGGAACTTGTATTAGCATGTATGTGCTAAATATACATAATATGTCATGATTGTGTGGAATCCATGTGTTTAACTATTTAAGATGAATGAAAGTTATTGAAACTTCATATTTAATAGATTATGGGTTTAAATTGAGTAAGTACTAGTACATGGAGCTGCCTGGCTTGATTTTGGTTGCGTAGATTGTGTATATACTAAGCATGCTCGCTTAAAATAATGCTTATATAAGGTACACCTACGCAATAATAATAAATTAGGTTATGTGAATTGTTTTCTGACCGTGCAAGTCGATGTATACATTTTTTTAACATTTTTGGTATATTGCTAAAGCTCCTCCGTACAGAGGAGAATCTTATGAAATTTTCCAAAATTTTAGGGATTTAGATTTTTTTTCAAAAAATTTGTAAGCTAAAAGAGGTGGTCTTCAAAGTGGGTTCAATTTGAACGATTTTAAAATTGGAATGGGAAATTAATGGTTTGCCTCAAAACTAAAAGTTGTAGAAGTATGAAATGTTTGAGTTTCAACTAAGAGAGTTTTTGAAAAGTTAACGCGTTTGTAGCATTTTTTTCCTACCTTAATAATTTTGCAGACGAAATTCTTTTAAGGAGGAGGAATGTAACGACCCGATTTTGAGTCGATTAATTTTGATTAATTAATATTGTTTTAAATGTTGAGTTGATAATATAAATGGATTTTTATATCTAGTTTATCAATTGAATATCGAAAATTGATTTAATTTTTAATATATTGAATTTCCATATACGAAAACAACAAATAATTGAATTTGAAGGTTAAAATGAATCGAAACGATTCTAATGATAAATATAAATTCTATTTGAATATAATCAATAATAATAATTTATTATCGATGAGTTTGATTGTTTGAAATTAAATTATATTTTAATCGATTTAATTTAACTCGTAGAAATAAACATTTTTCAAATGACCTCGGATTTTAATGAAACTAATTTTATAAAATCCATTATAGTTAATTATTCCTAGATTTCAAATTTTGTGCCAATCGGAGTTGTTATGTGAGTATGCGCAACTTAAATGTGCATCGACTAACGAATTTAAGATTACAAACAACATTTTATTTTCAAGCGGTATCGGAATTCGACGAAATCAGTTTCATTGGGCTCAAAACATCAAACTATACTAAAATGTCAATTTTCATCACAATTGGATTTCGTATGTGATCGTACGAATTAAATACATAAAACGAGAAGTACGCGTATGTATTATATTGTTAAAATCAAATCGAAATCTATTCGGATTTTTTTCAAAATCTCATAGCCGCCTAAAATCCTATCTCGTGCCACTCCTATTTTCGTACCCAACGCCGGCCTACTTTCCAACCCATGCAGACCTATTCTTCCTTATATTAAAACAAGTCAATATCCCGTTCTCTTTTCATTCCTTAACAGACCCAAAAAAAAAAACGAAGTCGCTCCTATAATTCTTTAATTCAAAACCAACCGATCTTCGAAAACAAAGAGAAAAAGAAAATCAAAACGAAGCCTTCATTCAACATGCCTAAATCGAAGCCTTCATTTTCCTATTAGCGAATGACAACCGCCACCAAAACAGGAAGAATTCGTGATCTTCAAAAATTTCAAGCGAATCCGAATTTAATCCTAAAGATGGTAAACGAGTTCTTTGGGATCGCATGAATATATGAGTCGATTTAGAGGGGTTTTGACTAGGTGCTAAATGGGTTTAAGTGGAAGCAGCTCACTATCGTGAGCACTAAGAAGCTAGGGCTCAATATAGATGGAAAGGGAGTGAATGATTGGTTGTTTTGACTGCTGATTTGGGTTCGGGAGATGGGATAATAACTCAAGTAGACGCTAGGTGGAGCTCGGTTTCGTTTTCTGATTTGCAACATTCTACTATAGTTTAAGGGAAGCTCCACGGTTGTCAAGGAAGGGCGACGAGTTGGATATCGAGGTGGTATTCGGGTAGAGATCTCTGCGGTGGGTTATTTGGTAATGTCGGTGAAGCTGATAAATGGCCGAGGTAAGGAGGGATGACGGTCAAGGAACGTGGTCAAGGACTGAAAGAAGGGGATGGGTTCCTAAAGCTTTGGTTGAGGAAGTTGATTAAGGTAAAATAAATTTAATAATTAATGTTGCTAATGAAGTATTAATTAGTTTAAAAACTTGTAACACCCATATTTATCTCATATGATGTCAGTATTATACAAAATGAGATGCATTGGACTTGTATCAACGATAGCGAGCTGAATTGGTTGGATTTGGAGCCAATGGTGATTTTAATCAAATTGAACGCTTGTTTAATTTAATTGAAAATCGATCATTGTTCGACAACTAAAAATTAATGTGAGTAAACTCACTATCTCTGGTTCGTTTATAATTTATTATAAACGAAATTTTATTTAGTATAATTTTTATATTCTGTTTATTGGCAGTTTTGATGCATTGATAACTTATTGATCAATTGTGGCTATATATATATTAGTTATAATTAAGGTTCTTAGTTGGATATTCCCGCACTTTTTATTAGATGAGACCCTGCGTGCCTCGCATAATAGCGGATGGCATTCTATACCATGATATCCCGCCTAGAAGCGGGATCGGTATTTATTTGTGCTGGCTAACATCTGTGGATCTAACATTCTCCCCCTTTTTGATGAAGACAACTATACGACTAGTGTTAAACCTCCCCCTGGATTGGATCCACATATTATCTCCCCCTTTGGCATTATCAAAAAGCATATGTGAAAGTAATAATGCAAACATACTAAACATCACATAGCATCAAACACACAAAAATCATATAGTTTTAATGCAAACCAATTATTCAAATAGTAGCATGAACGTAGATAAATAAAATTCATAGACGACTAAGAGATAAGATTAGGAACTGGTGAAATATCCCTATAGATTAGAGGCTTGATCTTCATATTATTGCCAGTAAGATTCGTCATTGTAGCAACATTTTCTTAAATAGATAAACCTTGAAAAGCATGATATCCATGGTGAGGAGGCTCTTCTGATGGCCACGAGCTTTCATCCCCTTCTCCCTCTTCAATTTGTATATCAATCCCAGGTGCATGATGTTCGGGTGAGGCACCTTGACCACTTGTTCCTGGAGGAAGTTCTCGCAATGTAGGCTGTGATGGAGGTGGAGTGGGGAGGCAGAAGAGTATCTAGAAGATGAACCTCCTCGTGCTTTTCCAAGAGTGGTCACAACCTTATTTAAAGTCTTTTCAACTTTAGTCATTCTAGTAGAGAAAGGATGTTCAAGACGTGTGACCTTCTTTCTAACACTTTTTGGTTAATATAAAGAATTTGCTGATTTTGTAGAGTAACATTATGAACAATTTCACCAGATTCCACAATAATTCGAGCTTCTTGTATGTCCGGGTCAGAATAATACTCAGCCTGTTTCGTAGGTAGTTCATGTCTTTGTCATCGTCATTGTTGTTGTAGTTGTTTTTCTTGTTGTATAGGTGCTTGTAAATGATGTTGTTGTTCTCTCCATTGTTCAAACGAAATAATTTATAGGGGTTTTTTTGGTAGGTGCATCAATGAAGCAAGACAGATCCCACTATTTTGAATATCCACTTTTGATATTTCGACAGGTACAGAGTAATCTCTTGTAATCGAAATATACGCATAAGTTAAGCTGCATTTGGAATCATGTTTATTGTAGGGGGTCCAAAAACTCTTTATTTTATCAAATATATACTTAGACCAATTAACGCCAGTATGCCTGAAAATAGCATAAAGTGCCTTATGGTTGTAAAGGCCCGCAAATTCGTACCCTTTAAGTCGACTAATATTACACACGTCCAACCCAAAGTGCAGGAATATACAAATCTTTAATAGAAAGAAAATTAGAGGATGATAAAATAAAGAAATATTAGAATAGAAGAATAAGGAGAAGAACCAACATTACACAGAGTCTAACATCGCAGCGGAATAAAATACAATATAGAAATAAATCTTTATTGAGAGCTTGAAAAATACTTACAATCATCAGAGTACATTAATACCGCTAGACAATTATAACAACCTGTCCTTATATACATCTCATAATGGAATAAATACTAGATAATACCATACGTTTAGACTTCTCCAGCTCATTTCTGGACTTTACAGCATCCGATAATCTGAACCTGTAAAACTCGGTCTGACCCGAGCATTGCAAACGCCACGGATCAGTCTAGTGAACCAGCATGAGAAAACTCACTAAGTTTTATTAGTAACATTCAACTTGATTTTAAAGTCAATAATCTTTTCGAAGAAAAGGATAACCTAAGACTAGTCCTCACATAAACATTGACGGTTTTTACCTTACGATAACCCAAAACATTTTTTATATCAAAATCCAGTGATATTATAATAATGTCTATCAAATAAATAACCATCTAGCATAACGCTTGCATCTCACGCTCTACATATATAGTCTATAATCAAAAACCGTAGGGCGCTTATTGGAGCTTGGATTCCGACTATGACAAGGTATGGAACCACCTTTCGATCAGCATACTCTAGAGATGACACACTGGGGTTCAACAAGAACATCTTGCAACCCGACCACACATGACCGACCACTCATTTAGCTTAAGTGTACCGAATGTATTATCATCAACGATATGGATCAGCAACCATTACCGAAAGCTGCAGAAGCGACAAATTAAGAAGCAGAAAGGAATTTCTCTAGATGGTGATAATATATCCTGCTTAAGTGCGACCCAACTAGCCATATTATATGCCTGATTTTTTTCATTTCCTAGTTGATGAGGCTTGAGGCTACGATTACCTTCCTTTTTAGATAAATACATCAAAACTTTGAATGCCATATTGTCAAATCCATCAAATCACAAACTGACGTCCTCAAAAATGAACTGGTTACGTTTGAAGAAATCAATGTATGTGATTATGGAAATTCTCCGTTAGACACTCGTTTATACAAGTCATCTAGGAATAGGATGAACCGAAGGCGCCAACCTACCATATCTTAAACGAATCACCTTAAGGATCAGTAGTGAGAAGTCCTTACCATCCGTACATTCCAACCACGACAGAATCACATTATATCTTAAGGGTCTACCAGAGATTTCAAGTAGTTGTTCTGTTTTATGAAGATCCACGGTCTTCAATTGCTCGATCTAGGTCAGCATCAGATATCATTCATGTTTACGTATTTGTTGGTCGGAATAGTTTTCGAATATAAATTCGGTCCCGGTTTTTCAATACCAACAATCGATAATTGGCCAGATTTGATAGTCGGTTATTTAACTATCAGATAAACAATCATGTAACCATCAAAATAAAAATGTATTTACTGGTTCAGTACTTAGCATCACTTGGCCTCTTTAAGTAATTAACGAATGAATAACTAAAAAATACTAAATTTTTCAGTATTTTTAAACACAATATTTACTTCTTATTTTAATATACTAATATTTTCAAAACAAAACATTAAAAAAACTTGGAAATATCTTATACCCATATTCAATTTTCCATTTAGCTCTCGTTTCAATATGTTTACTATAAAAAATTTCATAATCTACTATTGGGAAATTAATATAACTTATCATTCATAACATTACGTTACAAAATCTCTTTTGTTTCATTACATGAAAACAATAATAGAAACTTATCTATTTATAATAAACCCATTTTAAAACTCATCTGTTCACTTCGAAAATACCGTTATATTTCCACAAAATCACCTTTCATTTCTTTTACTTCAGAAATGTAACGACCCGTATTTTATGGTATTATAAATAATTTATTTAATTATTTCAAATAATGGTTTGGTAATTTAAAATGGCCAAAATTAAATAATATTGAATATTTAATTTAATAGTAATAATAGAATAATATATTTAATTTCCGAAATAGCCGAAAATAGTGGAATTCACAATATTGTGTGAATTGGATCATATATAATATATAATTCAATTTAAAGTTGAATTATATTAACGAATATATTATATAAATGACAGTTGAATGTATAGTTATATAATAATTTAAATCGAGCTTGAAATGGCACTGCAGTTCGTAATTTGGCGATTCGAACTTCAATTAAATATACAGAATCTGTTTTAAGTCGGATTTCTGTGAAATAAGAAACGTTCGGAGCCGGTGAAGTATATTTTTCTAATGAAGAGAAAAATCGAGATTTCATTGTGTAGATTTTGGGTTATATCCAAATCAATTTTTCAAATAATCGCTATGGAATTTATATATATTTTATAACGATATATAAAAGGAATTTCATTATAAATCGAATATCGATTTGATTGGGATTTGAAATATCTAGTTAGAAATTCATATAGGAATATTCTGGAGCTGTACGATATTCTTTGTGAATATATATACGATAATATTTATTTTTAAATATTTAATTTAATTATTTTTAAATATATTTATATATTTAAATGGGTTATTTAGAGCTTTGAAAATAGCCAGTTTTGCAAACGACCTCCGTTTTCGACAAACCAAATTTGTTGGATCCGTAATATTAAATTATTGTTAGATTTCAAGTTCCGTAATTTTTGGGGTCAATGTGTGGCCGTACCGATTTTTAATGTGAAAAACAGTCGATATTTTGACGGTTAAAAATATGTTGTGTGACCAAACGAAGTTGGAATTCGACGAAACCAGTTTCATTGGGTCCGTAATGTCAAACTCTAGTTGTATGTCCATTTTCATGATTTTTAGATATCATGTGTATTCGTAAGGATTTTTAGAGTGCAGATACAAATATTAAATGGATAAAATAAAAATACATGAGGCTTTTTAGAGAAGCCAAGCTATCCTATAAATACCCTTACTCCTTCTAAACCTAAATTCATTCCACAGTTAATCGAACTGCCACCATTGTTTACTTTAGACAACACAAAACGTGAAGGAAACCAACTTCTAAAATCCACCAGAATTCAAATAAATTTCTATAAATTAGAAACTATATATATATATATGGAATCCTCTTTCCTTTCTCTCCATTTCTATATGGGTTTTAGCACCTTCGACGTTCACTGTTGTGGTTGGGTTTTTCGACAGTAAGGCTAAGGTTCGGGTATTTGGGAAATAGGGGCAGTAATTCATGTTTTTGAGTTCGATTTGGGGATAGAGGCAAGGAGGTGCACGCATGGACCTAAATTGGTGGAGTGCAATGCTTTTGGCGAGGTTTCGCGTTTACTGTTTAGGTGGTTAGGGCATCAGTGGTTGTTCCTCAGGTGTGTGTGAGTTCGTTGAAAAGGGGAGGAGACGATGGAGTTTTCAACAAGGAAACTGTTGATGACTTTTGTTTGGCGAACGGTGGTGAGAATGATGAGCAATGGAGGATCGATGAAAGCACAATGGCCATTCGTGAATTTAGCTGGAGCGGTATTTTCATTGAGGAAGAAGGGATTTCGGGCCTGTGTATTTAAACGGTTGTGGGCCTTGAGTATTAGGTGAAGCCCAAACTTGAATTTATTTAAGTTGAATTTATTTTAAATCATTATATGGCTTGTGAAATTCATAACTTCATCATACGATATCAGAATTAGACGAAACAAGATCCGACAGGATTGTATGGATGACGACTACAAAATGGAACTGACTGGGAGTGAATTGAAGCCCGTTACAATTTATAGCAAAATACATTGTCTGATCTGAATCAATGACAATTATTGTTATTTAATGATGATCGTCCAATGTGAGTAAAACTCACCAATTCTATCAGTTCATATTTTTATAACATATTTTTAGAACTGATAAATGATGATTGCTTACGGTGTGCTGACTATTTGGTTGAACTGCTGATTGATTGGTTGAAATTATAGATAACGATATATATATAAATCATTAATTATATATTGATTCTGCTTATCAGAATATTTCGTATTGAAACGAAATTGACGTTAATGATATTGTTTAACATCTGTGATGCAGGGAAATAGGTTGGAGGGATCCAATTGGATTCCTCAATATTTATAATACTGTTCTTTTCATATATTGTAATATATGATGTGATATATAATCTGTTGTTGATTATGTGTGTTTGAATGATATAGATCATTGTTATTTGGTATTTAAATACCGTAAGAAATATTGGGATGTAGAAAAGGGGATTTTCAAAGTGTATTTTGAAAATAAATTATTTATATAAAATCAATGGATTTCAAATATAAAAGGAAAATATTTATGAAACAAATATAAAAGGAAAATATTTGTGAAACAAATAGAAAAGGACATAATTGTGAAACAAATATAAAAGGAAAATATTTGTGAAACAAATAGAAAAGGAAATATTTGTGAAAACAAATAGAAAAGGAAATATTTGTGAAAACAAATAGAAAAGGAAATATTTATTTGTTAAATAAATAGAATAGAAAAGGAAATATTTATTTGTTAAATAAATAGAATAGAAAAGGAAATATTTATTTATTAAATATATAGAATCAAAAAGGAAATATTTATCTGTTAAATAAATAGAATTGAAAACGAAATATTTATTTAGAAAATAAATAGAGATAAAAGAAATATTTATTTAGAAAAAAAATAAAGATAAAAAGGGAATTATTGGGTAAATAAATAAAGTTAAAAAAAGGGAATTTTAAATGAGATTTAAGTGTTAGAAATAAAAGGAGATTTCATATGAATAATTCTATAAATAGAAGTATAAATAGAATTTGGAAATGGGATACTATTTTGAAATACGAAGTGAAGCTTAAGGGGGTTAATCGAATAGAGTTAATCGAATATAGTTATTCGAATAGAGTTAATTAAATAGAGTTAATCGATTAGAGTTAATCGATTAGAGTTAATCAATAGAGTTAATCGATTAGAGTTAATCAAATAGAGTTAGTCGAATATAGTTATTCGAATAGGGCTAATCGAATAGAGTTATTCGAAAAGGAGTGTAACAACCCGAAAATCTGAGCTAGTTTAAAATTTTTATTTTGGCAATTTTAGCGAATTTTGAAAATTTAAAATGAATTATTTTAAATAATATCGACGAGAAATTTATTTTGAATATAATTCGAACGTATATATTTATACGCGTCGTCGTTAGAATATAAATATTTATTTTAAATTATAATAGGAATTGAAAATGGTGCGGTAGTTCGATAATTCGATTTCAAACTTCAATTGAATGTACCGGGTGCAAAACAAACCGGATTTTAGTGAAACCAAAAACATTAGGATCTAACTGGGAATATCTTTCCAACGAATCCGAAAAATTGAAATTTCATAGCGGGAATCAAAAGATATGTCCAGTTGAAAATTCTGGATAGTCGCTATGGAATTCAGGCCCTTAAAAATGGGAATTTTGCAAACGACCTCGGATTTCGACGAAACCACTTTTGTTGGGTCCGCGATGTCAAATTATTGCTAGATTCCAAATTTCATAATTTTTCGAATCAGAATGTGAACGTGGAAAAGGAAAACGCACTTGACCAGTTTCAGTTGATTTTAATCGACTGGAAAATGGCCATTTTTCCAACGGTCTCAGAATTCGACGAAACTAGTTTTGTTATGACCGTATCGTCAATACGAAGCTAGAAAATATTTTTCTGTAATTTTTCTAGTTAGTATGTGACCCCAGTAAATTGAAATGCGCGTTCAAATTCAATATATAGAGTTATAGGTTGATTTTAACGGAAACTGATCGAAACGATCGAATCAACCAACGATACATATCCCATTGTGTTCGAAACGGGGGTAAAATGCTAGGGACGACAGTCGGTGGGTCTGATTTCAATTTGGAAATAAAAAGTTACTTTTAAGAAGTTTAAAATAATTAAATAATATAAATTCCCTTATATTCACCCTCCCTTCTCTCTTCAAAATCAAGCCGACAGTTAAAAAAAAGGGATCGATGGGGGAAGAAGCCGCCGCCCATCCTCCTCGCCGCCGCCGTCGCGCTGACGCCGACCTCCCCAGGCCAGACCTCCACCTCGCGGCGCCTCCCTCCTCCCTTTCTCCCCCCATCTCCTCTCGTTCCCCGTGACTGCAAGCCCTAGCCCACCCTTCGCCGTTCACCGTCCAACCAGCCTCCGCCGAGCAGCTCTGCCTCGCCCCTCCGGCGCCATGACGGCCTCCAACTTCCCCCACCTCGCTTCCCTCTCCCCTTCTAATAACAGTAAGTTTTTATTTTATTTTATTTATTTTTATTTAACTTTCTTTTCAGTTTTTTTATATGTAAAAATATAAATTATAAGTAAAAGTTTGGATATGTTTGAAATGAAGTATAAAGAACGAATTTTTCTCTATGAGAATGAAGTATAAAAATCCAATTTTTATTTATATGTTTGCAAGAAGAAGAAAATTAGATTTTTATATAAGTGGCAAATTAAAAGTAGGAATTTTATAGAGAAATCTTCGTATAAAGAAGCAGTGAAATAAAATTAAAATCTTTATAATTGAAAAGGCGAAATCTTTATATTTGAAAAGGCGAAATCTTTATAATTGAAAAGGCAAAATCTTTATAATTGAAAAGGCGAAATCTTTATATTTGAAAAGGCGAGATCTTTATATAGAGAATAACGATGTAAAAATAGAATTTTTATCTATATAGGAGCGGTGTGAAATAGGATTTTTATCCATATAGCGTGATTATAAAAATTCGATTTTTATATATTGAATAGCAAAGTAAAAATTCGAATAGCAAAGTAAAAATTCGATTTTTATATATTGAATAGCAAAGTAAAAATTCGATTTTTATATATTGAACAACAATATAAAAATGTGATTTTTATATATGTAGTGGCTACGGGCAACGAAAGTGACAAAAGACGAGCACGACGAAAATTTCTACATAAGAAGTGTCATGGAGTTGGATTAGCTATTGGTGAGAACTTCTCAGTCTAAATTTCTTTTTCTAGTTATATATATTTATACTAGGATGCAGACGGTGTTTAGTAGCACCCGACACAATCGTCCACAGGCCATGGACTTGTTTGTTTGGTTGCATATATTAGTTAGATTATTGGATTTGAATTTGGTTGTTTGGTGAATTGAAATGAATTTGATTGATATGTGTATGGCGTGGGCCATCATTAGACCGGGGATAAGGCTAGGCCTTGTCCCGTTTCTAGTATCGTGCCGTTATGCCGCCGAAATTTTCTAAAATAAGTTAGAAAAATAAAGATATCATTTTATTTAATAAATGAACCGAATAGAATATTCATAGGTTGAATAAAATAATTTGGTCGTTAAAAATGTAATTTTTAACGTGAATGGGAATAAATAAATATTCATTTACAAACCTGACGGTTTGTTTATGTACACCTATTTGAAGAACATTGAATAGGACGATAAAATTTACACATCGCCCAACTGCACAAATAAAAATCTGTGTTTGTTGATTTGAAACCCCACACGGGTATTGGGATAAAATACGGTATACACTAATCCCAATAATTAGTTGTATGTCGATCGATGGATTGACAGGCTGTTATAAGCGTTAGATATCTATATTTGATGCTTATACAGTGTAGTGCAATTTGGATGATGGTTGATTATTTATCGTTGCTATTATATACATGTGTTGTATGGAATCTGTATAATTAACTTTATATGGTAATTGATTGGGCCTCATTCCAATTTAGAAAATAAAGAATTTTATAAAATAAAGGTTCATGTGTTGAACGAAATATTTTAACCATAAAATTTACATCTTTATCTTTATAAAATAAAGGTTCATGTGTTGACAATACTCATTCGTTGGGAGTAGTCATGTGTTGAACGAAATATTTTAACAATAAAATTTACATCTTTATCATATATAAAATTAGAAACTAATTGGAAAATAGATAAGATGAGTGGTCTCCTGGATATTGATCTGATGTTGGTTTCGGCCTTCGGGGTTAATATTCAGGGAATCGTTCTCTTACTAATTTACGGTTGGAGTCTGATTTTAAATCAAACGATAGATACCATAATTTTTATAAAATATATTAAATAACAAAAATAGTCACACGTGGACAGTACTCATGCGTTGAGATTAGTCGTGTGTTGACAAAGATATAGAGTCGTGTATTGAAAGAAATATAGATCCATTTGTTGAATATAAAGCCGTGTTGATTAGAGATGCACTATTTTGACGCGAACGATATTTATATCGATTATATTCGTTTTCCGAATTTGATTTGAATTGAATATATAACGAATTTGATTTGAATTGAATATATAACGAATTTGATTTAAATTGAACAGAAAACAAATTTGATTTGAATTGAATAGAAAACGAATTCGAATTGAATTGAATTGAAAAGAAAACGAATTCGAATTGAATTGAATTGAAAATAAAATGAATTCGAATCGAATTAAAATCGATTTGAATTGAAATCAAATAGAAATGAAAGTAAAAAAGAATTTATAATAGAAAATTCAATTTTGATTTGAATTTGAAATAAAGGTTGAGCTTGTTTTTGAAACAGATTTAAAACTATTTATATAATTCGTTTTAAATAGAAATCGATGAAATATATATTATATATATAATATATAATGGCCTGAATAGAACGCGCCGCGCCACAGCAGTTCGCGAATTTCGACCATTAACTTCGAACAGACATTACGGGAGATCCGACCGTCGGATTCTTCTAAAACCGGAACCGTTGGGTTCGTATCGAAAAGAGATTTCTAACGAATGTTAGAAATTTAAAATCTAACGGTTGGATTTGGAGATACGTCCAAATCAAATTTGGAAAAGGTCGCTGTAAGTGCAGTTCGATGGCCGTTGTTGGAAATCGACTGTACGGGCCTTGATAAAATTATTAAAAATATCAATAATTTGTGTAAAATCATAAGAAATGATTTGGGAAAAATTAGGATGAAAAACTCCATATTTGAAAAGGTAAAAATAGATTTTTATCGAAATGAACTAGTTTTGAACTAAAATTAAAATCCATTTATTTTTAAATAAATAAATTGGATCTGAAATGGGTTTTAAACAAAATTGATTTGTGGGTTTATCGTGAACGGTGTTTTAAATAACATTTGTTCTTTAACCCGATAATAAATAGAATGTGATTTGGGTTTGTCGTGAACTGTGTTTTAAATGACATTAGTTCTTTAACCCAGTAAAGGGAGTTTTGATGAATATGCAATTAGATTGAAATGGGGATTGATATCTAAATTATCAAATTTGGAAAAATGAGCGAGAATGGAGTATCACCAGTTTTGCTCTAAAGCGATAGTTAAATCTTTAATTAGATTTGAACGTGAAATTGTAATTAATTTTACCGATAACACCGTGGTGTTAGATATGGAGTATTACCAGTTTTGCTTCATGGGATAAATAGGTTGGGATTGGGAAATAAAATAAATAATTACTTCGGTGTGGTTCGCTAATCTCGACTAGTTTGGAAAACCATAATCTGGTATGAAATGACATCCAAAGGAAGATTAAAGGATAAATTTTAAAGAATTTATCTTGGATAAAATTAATGGGAACCCTTCCCTAAGAATTGAAATTTAGAAACTAGCTGTAGGTTAGCTAAGAAGAATGGTTTCCTGGGTATTGATCTGATGTTGGTTTCGGCCTTCGAGGTTAATATTTGGGAAATTATTCTCTTGCTGATTTACGGCTAATGACTAATGAATTGGAATGAGGCGTATGTTGTGTTTGTGTAACATTTGTTTTTATTGTACGCGGGTTGTTCGGAAAGGCCGGGTTTATACCCATTCTGAATAACCGATTCGACGATAAGTCGAAGATGATGACGGTGGTCGAAGACCGGAAGTCTTTACATCGTTTGGATAATTACTGACGATCCTGATTGGGCTGTACACCCGAGAGGATGGAAATAGTTGGTGGTCGTCCAGACGTACTTGGAGATGGATGGATATGCGAGGAAAGTGCCTCCGGTTTCGTTCAGACCCAGAACGAACTTGTAAATGGATTGTGTGTCTGACATTGGATTTTATTCTGTGTTGATTGATTTCTGTTAAATATATATCTGTTCGGCGGCGGAGAATTTATTCTCTTGCTTAACGCCCTTCTCTGAGACGTACGAGCTTAGAGGTTATATATCGATAGATATCAATCGCATGGCATGAATTGCCTGTGTGGCACGCTAAGTTGCATGGATCAAGGCTTCTGTTGAAAAGCAAAGTCTTGTGGTTGATGATCAAAGCACGGCCTTTGTGGCGTAGCTTTGTGTATAACGTGAATTCGCGAGCCTCACACCTCGGTATGAGTCAAAAACGGGATAAGGACTGCAGGGAGAGCACGATGTTTCTTTCTAGCTTTGGTGGTGTCAGTGACTTACCAGCCCTGACATTTATATACTTTTCACCTATGTGTTGTTGGATGAGGCGCCTCGATTTTAGGTCTGTAAGGACCGGGAAACGTGTGTTCAGGCATAACTAATCCTCAAACGTAAGAGAGGACCGGCCCTGAAGCATCCAGGGGTTACCCAGAGTGTGTAGTCCCGAGGCATTTGCTAGAGTGTCTCGAAGTGGAGAGGAGCTTGCCCCTTGCCTCGACTCATGACGGAAATCCAATTTCCAATACGAGATATTTCGGCTTTATTTGTAGAGCCTAGTATGACGACATAGTAGCATGGGATGCTATGCCGTCCATGATTTATATTTATGATTGAAATTGTTTTGACACTATACACTTATTATAGTATCAAATGATTTGTTTTAAACGTACCAAGCATGTTTGGCTGTTATAAGGTAAAACCCTATCCTCCGGCTTGTGTTGCATTGTGTGATGGGACCTAGGTCTTATAATAGCTTCGTTTTTCGAAAAAGCATTGCGTTGTTTATTCTATGCACTGGTATTCTTGGGAGGAAACCCGTTCCGTGTTATACGGCGTGGTCCCTTGAATTACTCTCTTTTAAAGTAAAGTTTAAATAACTGTTTTAGTTCTCACACCAGTTACATGACTGACCTGGAGTTTATTGTTTTAACCTAAACTCTGGGTGCCCCTATTTTCGACACGGGCAGCTAGTAGTTTTGGTTTTGCAGATTTATATTCACAGGATCCTGGTTTACAGCTGGAAAGATATCTGGAAAGCTCTGTATCCGTATATCACCTTCAGTTGTGCTTTGTATTATTTTTCCGTTGCTATGTAATTTATTGTAATCTCTGATATTTATTGAATGTAATTTATTCATTTATACTCTGTATATTCTTGTATTCTGATGGAATTGTTGTAATAGCAATGAAATGTTCTTCCGTCTGCGTTCAGATTTGTCTTGTCCTCACAGTAATTCGCTCTTTCTCATCTCTTCGGAGACCGGGGAAGTTCGGGTCTCTTCAGTTGGTATCATAGCTTTGGTTTTCAGAGCTCGAGAACAAGACACATTAGAACCATACGAAAGAATTCATCAGATATTGGATTAGTAATATCCAATTAGAATGACTCGTTAGAGATAGGATCAGTAGTATCCTAGAACGAGTGTGAAGAGTATATTTTTCAATTGAAAACAATTTTGTTTTGAAAATTTAAATTGTTTTAAATGTATTTGAATATTTATTTATTTTGAATTTGGACGATCCAATATATAAAGATTTTGCATATACGCGTCATCAACGTATATTCGAAGTTTTAATATATTGGATAGATGTAGAATCACATTCTAGACACCCGGAGATGGTTCTGATGATTGATCGATCATCATCAGAATTTATGTTCGTGTTTTCGAAGGTGTGATATCTATATATTTCCATTAGACTGGTGTGAGAACCAAAACTTATATAGCTAGATTTATTTGTTGTGATTTGGCATCAAAAACATGATTTTTTACTATATATCAAAATTATCAATTTGAAACGTTAAATTCACTAATTGATTGATGTTTATGTTGTTTGTTTAGTTGTTTGATAATTTTTGAACCATTATGCCTAATTGAATCAAATATTGAATTGTATTGAAAATTGGTCGCATTTGCATGCATATACATGTACTTACATTGAACAGGTCATAGCAAGGAGGCTAGAGCAGAGAATAAAATTTGTTTGCCCGACAAATAGGTACATGTTTACTATATAATTTACTGTTTTGTTTGGGTGATGATGATTTTATGAGCCTATTGGCTAGCCGCTTGGCTTTTTCTCTTTCTTTTTGAGATCAGAAGGCCTGTATGGCAATTTCGGGATTCTCCCGTGGCTCCCGGTGCAGGGGAGGTTATGGCGAAATTTTTCAAAAATTTAGGGTGTTAGCCAAATTTTTGAAGAATTTGAAAATTCTCAGAAACTGAAAAGTTGGAGAATGGAAGCCAGATCGAATGTAGAGCTGATTAATCAAACCACTTTCGACTTTGTTCCTTTTCGGGGACGAAAAGTTTTAAGTGGGGGAGATTGTAACAACCCGAAAATCTGAGCCAGTTTAAAATTTTTATTTTGGCAATTTTAGCGAATTTTGAAAATTTACAATCAATTATTTTAAATAATATCGACGAGAAATTTATTTTGAATATAATTCGAATGTATATATTTATACGCGTCATCGTTAGAATATAAATATTTATTTTAAATTATAATAGAATTGAAAATGGCACGGTAGTTCGATAATTCGATTTCAAACTTCAATTGAATGTACCGGGTGCAAAACAAACCGGATTTTAGTGAAACAAAAAACATTAGGATCTAATTGGGAATATCTTTCCAACGAATCCGAAAAATTGAAATTTCATAGCGGGAATCAAAAGATATGTCCAGTTGAAAATTCTGGATAGTCGCTATGGAATTCAGGCCCTTAAAAATGGGAATTTTGCAAACGACCTCGGATTTCGACGAAACCACTTTTGTTGGGTCCGCGATGTCAAATTATTGCTAGATTCCAAATTTCATAATTTTTCGAATTAGAATGTGAACGTGGCAAAGGAAAACGCGCTTGACCAGTTTCAGTTGATTTTAATCGACTGGAAAATGGCCATTTTTCCAACGGTCTCAGAATTCGACGAAACTAGTTTTGTTAGGACCGTATCGTCAATACGAAGCTAGAAAATATTTTTCTGTAATTTTTCGAGTTAGTATGTGACCCCAGTAAATTGAAATGCGCGTTCAAATTCAATATATAGAGTTATAGGTTGATTTTAACGGAAACTGATCGAAACGATCGAATCAACCAACGATACATATCCCATTGAGTTCGGAACGGGGGTAAAATGCTAGGGACGACAGTTAGTGGGTATGATTTCGATTTGGAAATAAAAAGTTACTTTTAAGAAGTTTAAAATAATTAAATAATATAAATTCCCTTATATTCACCCTCCCTTCTCTCTTCAAAATCAAGTCGACAGTTAAAAAAAAAAGGGGGATTGACGGGGGAAGAAGCCGCCGCCCATCCTCCTCGCCGCCGCCGTCGCGCTAACGCCGACCTCCCCAGGCCAGACCCCTACCTCGCGGCGCCTCCCTCCTCCCTTTCTTCCCCCATCTCCTCTCGTTCCCCGCGACTGCAAGCCCTAGCCCACCCTTCGCCGTTCACCGTCCGACCAGCCTCCGCCGAGCAGCTCTGCCTCGCCCCTCCGGCGCCCTGACGACCTCCAACTTCCCCCACCTCGCTTCCCTCTCCCCTTCTAATAACAGTAAGTTTTTATTTTATTTTAATTATTTTTATTTAACTTTCTTTTCAGTTTTTTTTATATGTAAAAATATAAATTATAAGTAAAAGTTTGGATATGTTTGAAATGAAGTATAAAGAACGAATTTTTCTCTATGAGAATGAAGTATAAAAATCCAATTTTTATTTATATGTTTGCAAGAAGAAGAAAATTAGATTTTTATATAAGTGGCAAATTAAAAGTAGGAATTTTATAGAGAAATCTTCGTATAAAGAAGCAGTGAAATAAAATTAAAATCTTTATAATTGAAAAGGCGAAATCTTTATAATTGAAAAGGCGAAATCTTTATAATTGAAAAGGCGAAATCTTTATATTTGAAAAGGCGAAATCTTTATATATAGAATAACGATGTAAAAATAGAATTTTTATCTATATAGGAGAGGTGTGAAAATAGGAATTTTATCCATATAGCGTGATTATAAAAATTCGATTTTTATATATTGAATAGCAAAGTAAAAATTCGATTTTTATATATTGAATAGCAAAGTAAAAAATTCGATTTTTATATATTGAATAGCAAAGTAAAAATTCGATATTTATATATTAAATAGCAAAGTCAAAATTCGATTTTGAATAGCAAAGTAAAAATTCGATTTTTATATATTGAACAACAATATAAAAATGTGATTTTTATATATGTAGTGGCTACGGGCAATGAAAGTGACAAAAGACGAGCACGACGAAGATTTCTACATAAGAAGTGTCGTGGAGTTGGATTCGCTATTGGTGAGAACTTCTCACTCTAAATTTCTTTTTCTAGTTATATATATTTATACTAGGATGCAGACGGTGTTTAGTAGCACCCGACACAATCGTCCACAGACCATGGACTTGTTTGTTTGGTTGCATAGATTAGTTAGATTATTGGATTTGAATTTGGTTGTTTGGTGAATTGAAATGAATTTGATTGATATGTGTATGGCGTGGGCCATCATTAGACCGGGGATAAGGCTAGGCCTTGTCCCGTTTCTAATATCGCGTCGTTATGCCGCCGAAATTTTCTAAAATAAGTTTGAAAAATAAAGATATCATTTTATTTAATAAATGAACCGAATAGAATATTCATAGGTTGAATAAAATAATTTGGTCGCTAAAAATGTAATTTTTAACCGAATGGGAATAAATAAATATTCATTTACAAACCGGACGGTTTGTTTATGTACACCTATTTGAAGGACATTGAATGGGACGATAAAATTTACACATCGCCCAACTGCACAAATAAAAATATGTGTTTGTTGATTTGAAACCCCACACGGGTATTGGGATAAAATACGGTATACACTAATCCCAATAATTAGTTGTATGTCGATCGATGGATTGACAGGCTGTTATAAGCGTTAGATATCTATATTTGATGCTTATACAGTGTAGTGCACTTTGGATGATGGTTGATTATTTATCGTTGCTATTATATACATGTGTTGTATGGAATCCATATAATTAACTTTATATGGTAATTGATTGGGCCTCATTCCAATTTAGAAAATAAAGAATTTTATAAAATAAAGGTTCATGTGTTGACCGTACTCATCCGTTGAGATTAGTCATATGCAGTGGCGGAGCCACATTAAGGCTGGGGAGGGCACGTGCCCTCCCCAGGATTCAAGAAAAAAATAAAACTGAGGCATGCTTGTAAAAGTATTCCATGTGTACATAAGCCAGTTTCAAACAACAACAGATTTACCATGCTAGTAAAAGTATTCCATGCTAGTAATAGTATATTTATATCAAAAAGAAACTGAGGCATGCTAGAAAAAAAAACTGAGCCATAATAGTATAAGTATTCCATTGTCCAATACTTTTCAAACAGTAGAAACAAAAAATCAAAATTGTTGGCTTCAAAGACTGGAAATTTACTTTGTGCCCTCGCCAACGAAATTTCCTGGCTACGCCACTGGTCATATGTTGAACGAAATATTTTAACCATAAAATTTACATCTTTATCTTTATAAAATAAAGATTCATGTGTTGACAGTACTCATTCATTGAGAGTAGTCATGTGTTGAACGAAATATTTTAACAATAAAATTTACATCTTTATCATTTATAAAATTAGAAACTAATTGGAAAATAGATAAGATGAGTGGTCTCCTGGATATTGATCTGATGTTGGTTTCGGCCTTCGGGGTTAATATTCAGGGAATTGTTCTCTTACTAATTTACGGTTGGAGTCTGATTTTAAATCAAACGATAGATACCATAATTTTTATAAAATATATTAAATAACAAAAATAGTCACACGTGGACAGTACTCATTCGTTGAGATTAGTCGTGTGTTGACAAAGATATAGAGTCGTGTATTGAAAGAAATATACATCCATTTGTTGAATATAAAGCCGTGTTGATTAGAGATGCGCTATTTTGATGCGAACGATATTTATATCGATTATATTCTTTTTCCGAATTTGATTTGAATATATAACGAATTTTATTTGAATTGAATATATAACGAATTTGATTTAAATTGAATAGAAAACGAATTTGATTTGAATTGAATAGAAAACGAATTCGAATTGAATTGAATTGAAAAGAAAATGAATTCGAAGAGAATTGAATTAAAAAGAAAATGAATTCAAATAGAATTAAAATCGATTTGAATTGAAATCAAATAGAAATGAAAGTAAAAAGAATTTATAATAGAAAATTCAATTTTGATTTGAATTTGAAATAAAGGTTGAAATTGTTTTTGAAACGAATTTAAAACTATTTATATAATTCGTTTTAAATAGAAATCGATGAAATATATATTATGTATATAATATAATGGCCTGAATAGAACGCGCAGCGCCGCAGCAGTTCGCGAATTTCGACCATTAACTTCGAACGGACATTACGGGAGATCCGACCGTCGGATTCTCCTAAAACCGGAACCATTTGGTTCGTATCGAAAAGAGCTTTCTAACGAATATTAGAAATTTGAAATCTAATGGTTGGATTTGGAGATACGTCCAAATCAAATTTGGAAAAGGTCGTTGTAAGTGCAGTTCGATGGCCGTTGTTGGAAATCGACTGTACGGGCCTTGATAAAATTATTAAAAATATCAATAATTTGTGTAAAATCATAAGAAATGATTTGGGAAAAATTAGGATGAAAAACTCCATATTTGAAAAGGTAAAAATAGATTTTTATCGAAATGAACTAGTTTTGAACTAAAATTAAAATCCATTTATTTTTAAATAAATAAATTGGATCTGAAATGGGTTTTAAACAGAATTGATTTGTGGGTTTATCGTGAACGGTGTTTTAAATAACATTTGTTCTTTAACCCGATAATAAATAGAATGTGATTTGGGTTTGTCGTGAACTGTGTTTTAAATGACATTAGTTCTTTAACCCAGTAAAGAGAGTTTTGATGAATATGCAATTAGATTGAAATGGGGATTGATAATCTAAATTATCAAATTTGGAAAAATGAGCGAGAATAGAGTATCACCAGTTTTGCTCCAAAGCGATAGTTAAATCTTTAATTAGATTTGAACGTGAAATGGTAATTAATTTTACCGATAACACCGTGGTGTTAGATATGGAGTATTACCAATTTTGCTTCATGGGATAAATAGGTTGGGATTGGGAAATAAAATAAATAATTACTTCGGTGTGGTTCGCTAATCTCGACTAGTTTGGAAAACCATAATCCGATTTTAAATGACATCCAAAGGAAGATTAAAGGATAAATTTTAAAGAATTTATCTTGGATAAAATTAATGGGAACCCTTCCCTAAGAATTGAAATTTAGAAACTAGCTGTAGGTTAGCTAAGAAGAATGGTTTCCTGGGTATTGATCTGATGTTGGTTTCGGCCTTCGGGGTTAATATTTGGGAAATAGTTAGAGTTACTTGAACGACTTCACTATTATCGATGGGTGGTATTAGTTTGTAACAGACAGAGACGTCGAGATTAGTTACAAAAGGGGAATATGACAACGTATTACATTAGTTATAAAAGGGGGAATAGTACAACGTATTGCATTAGTTATAAAAGGGGAAATATTACAACGTTGTAACAACCCGAAAATCTGGGCCAGTTTAAAATTTTTATTTTGGCAATTTTAGCGAAATTTGAACATTTAAAATGAATTATTTTAAATAATATTGACGAGAAATTTATTTTGAAATGGAATTCGACGTATATATTATATACGTCGTCGTTAGAATATAAATAATTATATATAATTATAAATAGAATTGAAAATGGCGCGGTAGTTCGATAATTCGATTTCAAACTTCAATTGAATGTACCGGGTGCAAAATAATCCGGATTTCAGTGAAACCAAAAATAATAGTATCTAATTGTGACTATCTTTCCAACGAATCCTAGAAATCAAAATTTCGTAGCGGGAATCGAAAGATATGTCCAGTAGAAAATTCTGAATAGTCGCTATGGAATTCAGGCCTTAGAAATGGAAATTTCGCAAACGACCCCGGATTTCGACGAAACCACTTTTGTTGGGTCCGTGATGTCAAATTATTGCTAGGTTTCAAATTTCATAATTTTTCGAATCAATATGTGAGCTTGGCAATGGAAAACGTGTTTGACCAGTTTCAGTTGATTTTAATCGACTGGAAAATGGCCATTTTTCCAACGGTCTCAGAATTCAACGAAACTGGTTTTGTTAGGACCGTATCGTCAATGCGAAGTTAGAAAATATTTTTCTGGAATTTTTAGAGTTCGTATGTGACCCCGGTAAATTGAAATGCGCGTTCAAATTCAATATATAGAGTTATATGTTGATTTTGACGAAAACTGATCGGAACGCTCGAATCAGCTTGTGACACATATCTCATTGTGTTCGGAATGGGGGTAATACGCTATGGACGACAGTCGGTGGGTTCGATTTTGAGTTCGAAATAAAAGTCAACTCTTTGGGGAAAATAAATAATAAAATAATAATAAAATTTAAAACCTTTTTCCTATAACCCCCCTTTCTGTTTTCTCTCTCACCGTCGAAATCATTTCTGGAATATAAAAAAAAAATACGATTCCTCCAATCGATGGCGGCTGACGCCATCGTCACCACCAGACCCCCCCTCATCTCGCCACCTAAACGGTGGCGCACCCCCATCCCTTCTGTCCTTCCCTCCCACTCGCCCTCTCCAACACCGAAGATCGAACCCCCCCTGGCCTTGCGAGATTCAAACCGCGACCACCTTCCATAGTTCCGCCGCCAGTAGCCTCCCACCGCCTGAAACCCCGCAACGACCTCCTCCTATCCCTCCCCCTCTGCTTCGACTGGACCCGCAACACCCTGGCCCACTTCGCCTGCTGCCGAACTTCACCGCCTCCTCCCGTGGAGCCACCACGTCTCCAGCAAACAAAACCCTAGTTTTTAATGTAAGTTTCTCCGGTTTTATTTATTTAGTTTATTTTATATTTAGGCTAGGAAAAACCGATATTTTAGTAATGATAGAAACTGATATTTTAGTAATGATAGAAACTGATTTTTATGTGTAATAAAAACTGATTTTTATATGATGTGAAGATTAAAAATATAATTTTTATAATATTGAAAGAATTGATTTTTCATTAGGAAAAGAATTGATTTTAATTAGGAAAAGAATTGATTTTTTATAGTGATGTAATAGAAAAGGCGAAGTATTTATATTAGAAAAGGCGAAATATTTATTTTAGAAAAGGCGAGATCTTTATATAGATAGTAGCGATGTAAAAATATAATTTTTATCTATATAGGAGCGGTGTGAAAATATGATTTTTATATATTGAATAGCATAGTAAAAATTCGATTTTTATATATTGAATAGCATAGTAAAAATTAGATTTTTATATATTGAATAGCGAAGTAAAAATGTGATTTTTACATATGTAGTGAATACGGGCAACGAAAGTGAAGAAGGGCGGGAACGACGAAGATTTCTACTTTTGAAGTGTTGTGAAGATGGAATAGCTATCGGTGAGAACTTCTCACCTTCCAATTTAATTTTTCTAGTTATATATATACTAGGATGCAGACAGTGTTTAGTAGCACCCGACACAATCGTCCACAGACCATGGACTTGTTTGTTTGGTTGCATAAATTAGTTAGATGATTTGATTTGAATTTGGTTGTTTGGTGAATTTGCTCGATGTGTGAATGGCGTGGGCCTTCACTAGTCCGGGGATAAGGCTAGGCCTTGTCCCGTTTCTAGTATAGTGTCGTTATGCCGTCGAAATTTTCTAAAATAAATTAGAAAAATAAAAAAATATCATTTTATTGAATAAATGAACTGAATAAAATAGTTTGATCGTTAAAAATATAATTTTTAACGTGAATGAGAATAAATAAATATTCATTTACAAACCGGACGGTTTGTTTATGTACACCTATTCGAAGGACATTGATTGGGACGATAAATTTTACACATCGCCCAACTACACAAATAAAACCTGTGTTTGATTGTTTGAAACCCCACACGGGTATTGGGATGATATTTGACGTACACTAATCCCGATTGTTTAGTTGTATGTCGATCGATTGATTGAGAGGCTGTTATAAGCGTTGAATATTTATATTTGATGCTTATACAGTGTAGAATGCACTTTGGATGATGGTTGATTATTCATCGTTGTTGATATATACATGTGTTGTAGAAAATCCATATAATTAACATTATATGGTAATTGTTTGGGCCTCATTCCAGTTTTGAAATAGAAATATTTGAAATGAAATATTTGAAATAGAAATATTTGAAAAAGAAATATTTGAAGTAGAATATTTGAAAATTGAAATATATGAAGCCGCGTTGATAGATTGACGCCATTTTGACGTGAACGATATTTATATCGATTTTATTCAAATTGAAGTGAATATTAAAGAGAATTGAAATCGTTTTGAAATGAATTCAAATAGAATTGAAATCGTTTTTGAAATGAATTCAAATAGATTTGAAATGAATTTGAAATGAATTCGAATAGAAATTGAATAAAAATGAATTCGAATTGAAATTGAATCGAATTGAATGGAAAACGAACTGAAATTGAATTAGAAATCAATTTGAATTGAAATCAATTTGAAATGAATTTATATTGGAATATTCAAATTTGATTTGAAATGGAATATGAAGTTGAAACCATTTTGAAAACGAATTTAAACGATTTATAAAATACGTTTTTAAAAGGAAATCGACAGAGTATATATTATATATATTGAATATATAATATAATGGCCTGAATAGAACGCGCCGTGCCGCGGTAGTTCCCGAATTTCGACCATTGACTTCGAACGGATATTACGGGAGATCCAACCGTCGGATTCTCCTGAAATCAGAACCATTGGGTTCGTATCGAAAAGAGCTTTCTAACGAATATTAGAAATTAGAAATCTAACGGTTGGATTTGGAATTATGTCCAAATCAAATTTGAAAAAGGTCGCTATAAGTGCAGTTCGATGGCCGTTGATGGAAATCGACTGTACGGGCCTTGATAAAATTATTAAAAATAGTAATAATTTGTGTAAAATCATATGAAATGATTTAGAAAGAATTGGGATGAAAAACTCCATATCTGAAAAGATAAAAATAGCTTTTTTATCGAAATGAACTAGTTTTGAACTAGAATTATAATTCTATTTATTTTTAAATAAATAAATTGAATTTGAAAAGGGTTTTAAAAATAACCAGAATTTCCAATAATTGCATTGGAATGGATTTGAATCGAAATTGTCTTTGGAATATTTCGATGTTGGATTTCGTGATTATACAGATGTTGTTATGGAAATTTGAAAGATATTTATATATCGTTATTTCCAATACGATATCTGTTGGTCGTAGAATTTGATATTGAATATAAGCCGGTATATTTTCTATTCAGAGCCTTATGTTTTAATATCAAATGTGATTTGGGTTTGTCGTGAATGGTGTCTTCGTTAACACTGTTCTTGAACCCAGTTGAGAAAAGATTAAATCGTTTTATTTAGATTTAATGAAGTGTACCAATTAAATGATATTTAATTGAAATTGAATTGATATTGATTTTTTGGTTTATCGTAAACAGTGTTTTAAATAACACTTGTTCTTTAACCCGATAATTAATGAATGTGATTTTGGGTTTATCGTGAACCGTGTTTTAAATGACCCTGATTCTTTAACCCAGTTAGCGATTAAAACTAAGTGGAGTTTTAATGAATCTTTAATTAGATTGAAATGATCGAGAAGGGAGTATCACCAGTTTTGCTCCAGGCGATAGTTAAATCTTTAATTAGATTTGAACGTGAAATGGTAATTGAATTTACCGATAACACCGTGGTGTTAGATATGAAGTAGGACCAGTTTTACTTCATGGGATTAATAGGTTGGGGTTGGGAAATTAAAACAAATGATTACTTCGGTAAGGTTCGCTAATCCCGACTAGTTTGAATTGATATTCAAAGGTAGATTAAAGAATGAATTTTAATGATTTATCTTGGATAAAATTAATGGGAACCTTTCCCTATGAATGTGAAATTTAGAAACTAACTATCGGTTAGCTAAGCAGAATGGTTTTCTGGATATTGATTTGATGTTGGTTTCGGCCTTCGGGGTTAATATTTGGGAAATTATTCTCTTGATTAATTTACGGTTGGTGACTGATGAATTGGAATGAGGCGTATGTTGTGTTTGTGTAACACTTATTTAAAATATACGCGAGTTATTCGGGAAGACCGGGTTTATCCCATTCTGAATAACTAATACGACGATAAGTCGAAGATGAAGACGGTGGTCGAAGACCGGAGGTCTTCACGTCGTTTGGGTGATTACTGATGATCTTGATTGGGATGTACACCCAAGAAGATGGAAACAGTTGGTGATCGTCCAGACGTACTTGGAGATCGATGGATATGCGGGGTACTATGTGCCTCCGGTTTCGTTCAGACCCAGAACGGACTTGTAAATGGACTGTGTGTCTGACATTGGATTTCAGTCTGTGTGATTGATTTCTATTAAATATATATCTGTTTGGCGGCGGAGAATTTATTCTCTTGCTTAACGCCCTTCTCTGAGACGTACGAGCTCAGGGGTTATATACTGATGGATATCAAACGCATAGAGTGAATTGCCTGTGTGGCATGCCTAAGTGGCGAATGATCAAGGCTTCTGTTGAAAAGCAAAGTCTAGTGGTTGATGATCGAAGCAGGGCCATTGTGGCGTAGCTTTGTGTAACGTTTACTTCGCGAGTTTCACACCCGGTATGAACCAAAAACGGGAGACGGACATCAGGGAGGACTTGCGTTTCCTTTTAGCTAAAAAGTGGCATCAGTGGTTTTACATGCCCTGACGAGTTTGACTTATGTGGTTGTTGCTGTTGCGAGGCGCCTCGGTTTGATCGGACGATCCGGGTCCGATGGAGTCATTCGTTGGCTCATTTACGCCCCAAAGGGCGGGGAAACGTAGTGTTCAGGCATAATAATCCACATCGGTGGACCGGCCCTGACGATCCAAGGGGCAGTTGCGGCTGTTCCTAGACATGGGCTAGATTGTCTTGAATCGGTTGAGGACTATCTTTTGCCTCGGTTCATAGATGGAAATCCAATTTCCAAATACGTGACATTTGCGGTTTTGATTGTAGAACTAGTATGGCGACATGATATATGGTACCCATGCCGCCTATGATTGATACTTATGATTTGAAGTTGTTTTATACACTATGCACTCATAATAGTATCAAATGATTTGTTTTAAACGTATCAAGCATTCTTTGGCTGTTATAAGGGAAAACCCTATCCCCCGTCTTGCGTTGCATTGTGTGATAGGACCTGGGTCTTATAACAGCATCATTTTTCTTTATTTAGCATTGCGCTATTTGTTTTATGCACTGGTATTCTTGGGAGGAAACCCATTCCGTGTTATACGGCGTGGTCCCTTGATTTACCTAACTTTAAAAATAAAGATTAACTGTTTTAGTTCTCACACCAGTCACATGACTGACCTGGAGTTTATTGTTTTAACCTAAACTCTGGGTGCCCCTATTTTGACACGGGCAGCTAGTAGTTTTGGTTTTGCAGATTTATATTCACAGGATCCTGGTTTACAGCTGGAACGATATCCGGAAAGCTTTGTATCCTTATATCTCTTTCTAGTTGTGTATTGTATTATTTTCCGCTGCTATGTATTTAAATGTAATTTAAATCTCTAATATTTCTGTGTAATATTCATTTATACTCTGTATATTCTTGTATCTGATGCATTGTTGTAATATACAATGAAATGTTCTTCCGTCTGCGTTTTGTTTTGTCGTGTTCTCAAACGATAGGGCGTTTCGAACGGTCTAGATCGGTTTAGCGACTGGTTCGGACCGAGCGAAATTCTTTTTCGTCACAAACGTATTGCAAGTTTTTAAATTATAATGATAAATTAACGTTGTTAACCAAGTTTAAGCGTGATAATAATATATAACACTATTCCCTAGAAAGGGTTGGAATTCACTTATCCCAAGTGATATGAAAATAATTACGTTTTCCCCGAAGAAGTGTAAATGAATTATACGAAGTTGGAAGTAGAAGTAAATAATTGAGATTTGATATATATTACCCATATTGAAGGGAACTCTTTAAATTTTGGAAATGTCTTCCAATGTAAATAACGTATATTTTCTAACGTACCGGAAATAAGAATCGTGAAAGGATGAGAATGTTTTTCGAACATTAACAACATATATACCTGGAATATGGGAGAATAAAGGTTTATAATAAGTGGAAATGTTTTCCAAGAAATGTGAAGGGCAAACTGGTTTTGGGAAAATATCTTGGAAGATATAGGAAACTGGGAAATTAATGATAAATAAAAAGCGCCCGTGATTGTATGATGTTTAGTTATACATTAGAATGGATGTTTGTTTTTACTTTGAAAGTTAAATAACCAACTATCGAAGTGTTTTGACCATCGTTGTCAATACGGAGAGACCGGTTGGATATATTATCTGAAAACCGCTCTGTATTGGCATAAGCGCTGCGAATTATAAAATGCTGAAGAAAATTGAAGACGGAGCGAAATGCAAGGGTCGTCATGTTCCAAAATGGTGCTTTCTGTTTGTCCAATCCCAGGACAACTTGTATGGAAGAGTGTCTGACAGAGTATACCTAAAAAATCACGTACGATTGATCTCTTGAAGGTATTACATTTGGTGGCAGAGGAATTCGTTTTTCTTAGCTTCTATACCCGTAATATTTTGGAAGATCAACTAGTGATTTGATGGGTTTGACGATGTGGCATTCAAAGTGTATGGTGGCCAGTTGTTATAAAAAAAGTAAACGTAGCCTCAAGCCTCACAACCAGGAAATGTCAAAAATCGGGTAGGCAGCATGGCTATGTGGGTCATTCCCATTAGGGTGTATTATCACCATCTAGAGAAAATTCATATTTGTTCTTCTTTCGTTTCTATATCTTGAGATAACAATTATATGGGCCCAACCGTAGGTGGCAATATATTCGATACACTCAAGAGAAATGAGTGGTCGGTCATGTGTGGGCCGGGTTGCAAGATGTTCTTGTTGAACCCCAGTGTATCCCCTCTAGAGTACACTGATCGAGCGGTGGTCCCATACCTTGTCATAGTTGGAATCCAATCTCCAATAAGCGCCCTGCGGTTTTTGATTTTATACTTGTATGTGGAGCGTGAGATGCAAGCGTTCTGCTATTTGATTATTTATCTAATTAGACATTATTATAATATCACTGTATTTTGATATCAAAAATGGTTTGGTTATAGTAAGGTAAAAACCGTCCATGTTTATGTGTGGGCTGGTCTTACTATTATCTTTTCGTTTCAAAAGGATTTCCAAATTTAAACGATATGGTTGGAATTTACTCACGCTAGTACCATGACTGACCCAGAGTTTATTTTGTTTATGTTTTCCCTAAACTCTTGGGTGCCCAAATTTGTACGGGCAGTCAAGCGTTCAGGCTTTGCAGATTCACTTGGAGGAGTTCAAAGCAGGAATCTTCACCGCTAGTTATTAGAGATTATTTCCGCTGTGATGTATGTGAGTTATATTCTAATATTTTATGTATATACAAATTCAGATTTGTATTTCAAAGTGGTATATAATATATTTTATTCATTCCACTATGAGATTCGTGTTTACTCTGATTATGTTCGGCTGTGTTCTTCTTCTTCTTTTATTCTATTAGTTCTATCTTTTCGATCTCATCCTCTAATTTCTTTCTATTAATGATCTGAACTTTCGTGCACTTTGAGTTGAATGTGTAGTATATTAGTCAGCTCAAATCGGTACGGATTTTCATGTCGCTACAGATGTTGTCCTATTTGGGAAATGGTTGTTGATCCTAGCCGTTGGTGATATACATTCGAGACACTCAAGCGAAATGAGTTGTCGCTCATGTGTGGTCAGGTTGCAAGATGTTCTTGTTGAACGCAGTGTATTCCTCTCTAGAGGTACAATATTGGAAGGTGGTTCCATACCTTGTCATAGTTCGTAATCCATCATCCAATAAGTGCTCGCAGTTTTGATTGTATACTATATATGTAGAACGTGAGATGAAACCGTTTCTGCTGGATGATTATTTAGTTGTGGTTGATAGACATTATTATAATATCAAAAGAGTTTTGATATAAAGTTTATCGTTTCTTTCAAAAGGATTTTGAAAGTTAAATCAAATGTTTTGGATTCTCATAAGGGAAAAACCCGTTCCGTTATACGGCGTTGTCTTATGAGATATCGTTTATTTTCTCAAACTGTTTTAAATTGTTTTACTCACACCAGTCACATGACTGACCCAGAGTTTATTCTGTTTTGTTTTCCCTAAACTCTGGGGTGCCTAATTTTGTATGGGCAATCAAGTAGTCAGGATTTTACAGATATACTTGGAAGAGATTGGAGCAGGAGGCTTCAGGATTTTATAGCTATTGTTATTTCTGATGTGTTGTAAGTGTTGTACTCTGATAATATTACTGTATACATGTACTGATTTTATTTCAAAGATATGTTATCTATTATATGTTGTTCATTCCGTTGTGAGATTCGTGTTACTCTGATGTTGTATGTTCTCCTTCTTCTTCTATTCTAAGTTTCTATCTTATCTATTCTCACCCTCTAATTTCTTTAATGGACTATCTGGTGTTTCCGATGCTTGAATAGTCAACATAGTGTTGTATACCGATATCCAGGATCGCGAAAACCCGGGTCATTACAGTGGTATTAGAGCTAAAGGTTAAGTAATTACCTTGGCTCTGTGGTGTGACTAAGTATAGATGGGGTTAGCAATACCCTAGATTGAGTTGAGTGTATATATATGAGCGTGTATTTATTATTCAATATAAAATTGTTTTATATTGTGGAGATTTATTGATTGAGTTGTTTATGGATTTCGGTCGATCAGTTTGATCCACTACATCGGTAGGGGTTTATAAACACTTGAATACGATGGACCGACATAGTATGTTTTGAAAAGAGGGTAAATGAAATAATTTTACCCAAATTATATTTTGATATAAACAAAGTATAGATTTTTGAAGTATTATACTATATTGGATGTGTTGGTTGTGATTATAATCGAATAAGATTATAAAATGTGAAACAGTTATGTAAATAGCCAATCAGAAGTCATATAAGTAAAATACGTGAAATCAGATGAATTAAATCTGAATTTAAATCAGAACTGGAATTAAAATTCCGAAAACATGAAAAGTATTTGTAAACTAATATGGGTTGAATATATGTGAATTTTAAAATCCTTGGAGATTTTAAATTTGTTACAAGCATTGAAAAGGATATTTTGAAATGGATTTCAAAATGAAAGTGTTTAGAAATGATTTTGAAAGTGATATAGTATTGAACTCACTTCGATAGTTGGAAAATAAATTCTGATGATGATCATGACATCATCAGTGTTCATTTTCGAGTTTTAAGTTACGGATTACTACTAAAGATTTTGTTTTTGGAAATGTTTCAAGAAAACAAGTTGTTTGAATTTCGAAAAGGATTGTTTGATTTTTGAGAAAAGCGAAGCTGTTTAAAAATTCCCAGGAAAAGATTGTTTGAATTAAAACCAAATTGAACTGAAATTTGTGAAAGCAAATTGAAAATTGAATAAAAACCAGTTAAGTGGAAACTGTATTGAAATGGAATTGGATTGGTAAGTTAAGAGTTGAATTTAAAAATGGAATCTGATTTAAGAACAAAATTTGGCTTGGGTATAACCGAATGATTTGGATGACATTAGTATATGCAGAATTGGTAACACATGGAAAGGATATATTGATATGCCCAACAAAAAGGTATAAGTATATATTTCATAATACTGGATATGAGAATTTATGAGCCTGTTTGGTAAGCTGCTTGGCTGTTTTATTTTCTTTTGGGTTGGAGAAGGCCTAGAGAGGCGAGTTGCAGTTGTACCGATTGACTAGTACAAAGGAGGTGCTGGCAAGATTTTTTGAAAAGTTAAGGTTTTAGAAAATTTTCAGCATTATTGAAAATTTTCGTTAGTAGGAATGAATAAATATTTAATTGAAATTAATTAGTTCAACAGAAACTGAAATAGAAGTAAATAAAAAACTTTTAGCCAGTTAGTAGGGTTTGTTTTCTACCGTAGCAATTTCGAAAACAAAACTATTTTAAGGGGGGAAGAATGTAACAAACCGTGTTTTACGGTATTATAAATATTTTATTTAATTATTTAAAATAATGGTTTAGTAATTTAAAATGGCCAAAATTAAATAATATTGAATATTTAATTTAATAGTAATAATAGGATAATATATTTAATTTTCGAAATAGCCGGAAATAGTGGAATTCACAATATTATGTGAATTGGATCATATATAATATATAATTCAGTTTAGAGTTGAATTATAATAACGAATATATTATATAAACGACAATTGAACGTATAATTATATTATAATTCAAATCGAGCTCGAAATGGCGCTACAGTTCGTAGTTTGGCGATTCGAACTTCAATTGAATATACAGAATCCTTTTTAAGTCGGATTTCTGTGAAATAAGAAACGTTCGAAGATGGTGAAGTATATTTTCCTAATGGAAAAGAAAATTTGAGATTTCAATGTGTAGAATTTGAGTTATGTCCAAATCAAATTTCCAAATAGTCGCTATGGAATTTATATATTTTTTATAACGATATATAAAAGGAATTTCGTTATAAATCTAATATCGATTTAATCGGGATTTGAAATATCGAGTTAGAAATTCATATAGGAATATTCTGGAGCTGTACGATATTCTATGTGAATATATATACGATAATATTTATTTTAAAATATTTAATTTAATAATTTTTAAATATATTTATATATTTAAATGGGTTATTTAGAGCTTTAAAAATAGCCAGTTTTGCAAATGACCTCCATTTTCGACGAAACCAATTTTGTTTGATCCATAATATTAAATAATTGTTAGATTTCAATTTCCGTAATTTTTGGGGTCAGTGTGTGGTCGTACCGATTTTTAATGTGAAAAACAATCGATATTTTGATGGTTAAAAAACGCTGTGTGAGCAAACGGAGTCGGAATTCGACGAAACCAGTTTCGTTGGGTCCGTAATGTCAAACTCTAGATATATGTCCATTTTCATGATTTTTAGATATCATGTGTATTCGTAAGGATTTTTAGATGCAAATACAAATAGGAAATGGACAAAATAAATAAAAAAATACATGAGGCTTCTTAGAGAAGCCAAGCTATCCTATAAATACCCTTACTCCTTCTAAACCTAAATTCATTCCTCATTTAATCGAACCGCCGCCACTGTTTTCTTCAGACAACACAAAACGTGAAGGAAACCAACTTCTAAAATCGACCAAAATTCAAATAAATTTATCCTTTCTCTCCATATCTATATGGGGTTTAGCACATTTGACGTTCACTGTTGTGGTTGGGTTTTTCGACAGTAAGGCTAGGGTTCGGGTATTTGAGAAATAAGGGCAGTAATTCATGTTTTTGAGTTCGATTTGGGGATAGTGGCAAGGAGGCGCATGCGTGGACCTAAATTGGTGGAGTGCGGTACTTTTGGGGAGGTTGCGCGTTTACTGTTCAGGTGGTTAAAGCATCAGTGGTCGTTCCTTAGGTGTGTGCGAGTTCATTGAAAATGGGAGGAGACGATGGAGTTTTCAACGAGGAAACTGTTGATGATTTTTGTGTTGCGAACGGTGGTGAAAATGATGAGCAATGGAGGATCGATGAAGGCGCAATAGCCATCCGTGAATTTAGCTGGAGCGATATTTTCATGGTGGAAGACGGGATTTTGGGCTTGTGTATTTAAACGGTTGTGGGCCTTGAGAATTAGGTGAAGCCCAAACTTGAATTTATTTAAGTTGAATTTATTTTAAATCATCTTATAGCTTGTGAAATTCATAACCTCATCATACAATATCAGAATTAGACGAAACAAGATCTGACAGGATCGTATGGACGGCGGCTACAAAATGGAACTGACTGGGAGTGAATTGAAGCCCGTTACAATTTATAGCAAAATAAATTGTCTGATCTGAATCAACGACAATTATCGTTATTTAATGATGATCGTCCAATGTGAGTAAAACTCACCAACTCTACCAGTTCATATTTTTATAACGTATTTTTAGAACTGATAAATGATGATTGATTGCGGTGTGCTGACTGTTTGGTTGAACTGCTGATTGATTGGTTGAAATTATAGATAACGATATATATAAATCATTAATTATATATTGATTCTGCTTTTCAGAATATTTCATATTGAAACGAAATTGATGTTAATGATATTGTTTAACATCTGTGATGCAGGGAAACATGTTGGAGGGATCCAACTGGATTCCTCAATATTTATAATATTGTTCTTCTCATATATTGTAATATATGATGTGATATATAATTTGTTGTTGATTATGTGTGTTTGAATGATATCGATCATTGTTATTTGGTATTTAAATATCGTAAGAAATACTGGGATGTAGAAAAAGGGATTTTCAAAGTGTATTTTGAAAATAATTTATTTATATAAAATCAATGGATTTCAAATATAAAAGGAAAATATTTGTGAAATAAATATAAAAGGAAAATATTTGTGAAACAAATAGAAAAGGAAATATTTGTGAAACAACTATAAACGGAAATATTTGTGAAAAAAAATAGAAAAGGAAACATTTGTGGAAACAAATAGAAAAGGAGATATTTATTTGTTAAATAAATAGAATAGAAAAGGAAATATTTATTTGTTAAATAAATAGAATAGAAAAAGAAATATTTATTTAAAAAATAGATAAAGATAAAACAAATATTTATTTAGAAAATAAATAAAGATAAAAAGGGAATTATTGAGTAAATAAATAGAGTTTAAAAAGGGAATTTTAAATGAGATTTAAGTGTTAGAAATAAAAGGAGATTTCGTATGAATAATTCTATAAATAGAAGTATAAATAGAATTTGGAAATGGGATACTATTTTGAAATACGAAGTCAAACTTAAGGGGGTTAATCGAATATGGTTATTCGAATAGAGTTAATTGAATATAGTTATTCGAATAAAGTTAATTGAATAGAGTTAATCGATTAGAGTTAATCAACAGAGGTAATCGATTAGAGTTAGTCAAATAGAGTTAGTCGAATATAGTTATTCGAATAGGGCTAATCGAATAGAGTTATTCGAAATGGAGTTAATCGAATATGGTTTATTCGAAAGAAGTAAATCGAATTATTTATTTGAAAGGAGTTATCGAATATTAGTTATTCGAAAGGAGTTGTCGAATATTAGTTATTCGAAAGGAGTTATCGAATATTAGTTATTCGAAAGGAGTTACTGAATATTAGTTATTCATAAGGAGTTATCGAATATTAATTATTCGAAAGGAGTTATCGAATATTAGTTATTCGAAAGAGTTATCGAATATAGTTTATTCGAATAGAGTTAAAGGAGTTATCGAATATTAGTTATTTAAAAAGAGTTATCGAATATAGTTTATTCGAATAGAGTTAAAGGGGTTAATCGATTATAGTTTATTCGAATAGAATTAAAGGAGTTAATCGAATATAGTTTATTCAAATAGAGTTAAAGGAGTTAATCGAATATAGTTTATTCGAAAGGAGTAAATTAAATATAGTTTATTCAAAAGGAGTTAATCGAATATAGTTTATTCGAAAGGAGTTAATTGAGTATAGTTTATTCGAAAGGAGTTAATTGATTAGAGTTAATCCAATAGAGTTAATCGATTAGGGTTAATCAAATAGAGCTAATTGACAAGAGTTAATAGAATAGAGTTAATCAAATAGAGCTAACTGATAATAGTAAATCGATTAGAGTTAACCGAATAGTGTTAATTGAATAGAGTTAATCGAATATGGCTATTCGAAGAGAGATTATCGAATATAGTTTATTCGAGGGAAAGAGTTATCGAATAGAGATTTATTCGAAAGAGAGTTACGTAAGGAAGTTTGTTAAAGGTTTAAAAGGTGAAGCTTGTCTGTTTCGAAGTTAGAAATGTTGTTCAGTTAAGGTCTGAGAGGTAGTTATACCGCAACTTGATTGGCTTCATTTTTAACTAAGGGATGGTTAAGGTTCGGTAGTAAAGGTTGGATAAGGGAATCTAGTTAATAAGTTTAATGGTTTGAGTTGGCATAGCGATGTTTTATTTAAACATCTGTTTAAATCCAATGAATGAGTTTTGGAAACATTTTCCAAATATAATCAGAGATATTTTCTAATCATAGAAAATGAAATGTTTGATAATAAAGAATACTGGAATGACAGTGATACGTGAAAAAGAGATGGAAACGTTTTCCAATGGTAATAACCTATATTTTCTAAATTTAGAAAATAAGAAATGTTAAATATATGGAAATAAGAAATAAATATATTGATGAACTGAAGAGATAAACGTTAAATGATGATTGATCGAAGGAATTTCCATTTGGAAATAATATCGTTGTTTGCACACATGTTCTTCTTTGATAGTTAACTCACCTACTATCGAAGTTTTTGACCATTTCCGTTGTCAATACGGAGAGACCGGGATCAGATTCATTATCTGAAAACCACTCTGTATGGGCATTAGCGTTACGAATCAAATATGATGAAGATAATTGAAAATGGAGTTATGCTAGGGCTGTCCTGTTTACAGAATAGTGCCTTCGGTCTGTCCAGTCCCAGGGCGACCTGTATGGAAGAATGTCTGACAGAGTATATTTAATGGATCACGTAAGTTGGTCTCTTCAAACATATGTACGTTTAGTGGCGGAGGAATTTGTTTCTCTTAGCTGTATACCCGTTGTATGTTTGGGGAAATCAACATGTGAGTTGGCATAGCGATGTTTTATTTAAACATCTGTTTAAATCTAATGAATGAGTTTTGGAAACATTTTCCAATTTTAATCAAAGATATTTCCTAATCATAGAAAATGAAATGTTGGATGATAAAGAATACTGAAATGACAGTGATACGAGAAAAAGAGATGGAAATGTTTTCCAATGATTAATAACGTATATTTTCTAAATTTAGAAAATAAGGAATGTTGAATATATGGAAACAGGAAATAAATAAATGATAAACGAACTAAAGCGGTGGAAAGATGAATGATGATTGATCGATAGAATTTCTATCTAGAAATAATATCGTTGTTTGCACAAGTGTTTTTCTTTGATAGTTAACTCACCGACTATCGAAGTTTTTGACCACTTTTCCATCGTCAATACGGAGAGATCGGGATCAGATTCATTATTTGAAACCCATTCTATATGGGCATTAGCATTACGATCAAATATGATGAAGATAATTAAAGACGGAGTTATGCAAGGGCTGTCTTGTTTACAGAATAGTGTCTTCGGTCTGTCCTGTTCCAGGACGACTTGTATGGAAGAATGCCTGACAGAGTATATTTAATAGAACGCGTAAGTTGATCTCTTCAAATGTATATATGTTTGGTGGCGGAGGAATTCGTTTCTCTTAGCTGTATACCTGTTGTCTTTTTGGGGAAATCAATTTGTGATTTGGCGGGTATGACGATGTGACATTCAACATGAATAAATGTGTGATCTGTCAGAGATAAGCATGGCATCTAGCCTCACAACCGGGAAATGAAAAAAATCGGGCAGGCAGCATGGCTAAGTGGTTGTGTGAAAACCCGTAACTTCCCCGGTGAGGAAAGCGCGGATAGTTCGAGAACAAGCCACAACAGAACACATACAGAAGAACATTTCATTGTATATTACAACAATACATCAGATTACAAGAATATACAGAGTATAAACGAATAAATATTACATAGAAATATCAGAGATTTAAATTACATTTAAATACATAGCAGCGGAAAATAATACAATACACAACTTGAAGGAGATATACGGATACAAAGCTTTCCGGATATCGTTCCAGCTGTAAACCAGGATCCTGTGAATATAAATCTGCAAAACCAAAACTACTAGCTGCCCGTGTCAAAATAAGGGCACCCAGAGTTTAGGTCAAAACAATAAACTCCAGGTCAGTCATGTGACTGGTGTGAGAACTAAAACAGTTAATCTTTATTTTTAAAGTTAGGTAAATCAAGGGACCACGCCGTATAACATGGAACGGGTTTCCTCCCAAGAATACCAGTGCATAAAACCAACAGCGCAATGCTAAGTAAAGAAAAATGAAGCTGTTATAAGACCCAGGTCCTATCACACAATGCAACGCAAGCCGGGGGATAGGGTTTTTACCTTATAATAGCCAAGAATGCTTGATACGTTTAAAAGGAATCATTTGATACTATTATAAGTGCATAGTGTATAAGAACAACTTCAAATCATAAGTATCAATCATAGACGACATGGGTACCATATATCATGTCGCCATATATAGGTTTACAAATAAAACCGCAAATGTCTCGTATTTGGAAATTGGATTTCCATCTATGAACCGAGGAAAAAGATAGTCCTCAACCGATTCGAGACTGTCTAGCCCGAGCCTCAGGCAAGTACTCTGTCAAGCCTTTGGATCGTCAGGGCCGGTCCACCGATGTGGATTAAAATTCCTGAACACTGCGTTTCCCCGCCCTTTGGGGCGTAAGCCTGGCCCGTCAGCCGACCAGAATGCATCGGCCGAAACCGATATAACCGAGGCGCCTCGCAACAGCAACAACCACATAAGTCAAACTCGTCAGGGCGTGTAAAACCACTGACGCCACTTCTAACTAGAAAGAAACGCATGCCCTCCCTGAGGTCCGTCTCCCGTTTTTGGTTCATACCGGGTGTGAAACTCGCGAAGTAAACGTTACACAAAGCTACGCCACGAAGGCCGTGCTTCGATCATCAACCACAAGACTTTGCTTTTCAACAGAAGCCTCGATCATTTGCCACTTAGGCATTCAACACAGGCAATTCACTCCATGCATTTGATATCCATCAATATATAACCCCTGAGATCGTACGTCTCAGAGAAGGGCGTTAAGCAAGAGAATAAATTCTCCGCCGCCAAACAGATATATATTTAATAGAGATCAATCACACGGACTAAAATCCAATGTCAGACACACAGTCCATTTACAAGTCCGTTCTGGGTCTGAACGAAACCGGAGGCACCTAGTACCCCGCATATCCTTCGATCTCCAAGTACGTCTGGACGACCACCAACTGTTTCCATCTTCTTGGGTGTACAGCCCAATCAAGATCATCAGTAATTACCCAAACGACGTGAAGACCTCCGGTCTTCGACCATCGTCTTCATCTTCGACTTATCGTCGTATCAGTTATTCAGAATGGGATAAACCCGGTCTTTCCGAATAACTAACGTATATTTTAAATAAGTGTTACACAAACACAACATACGCCTTATTCCAATTCATCAGTCACTAACCGTAAATTAATCAAGAGAATAATTCCCCAAATATTAACCCCGAAGGCCGAAACCAACATCAGATCAATATCCAGAAAACCATTCTGCTTAGCTAACCGACAGTTAGTTTCTGATTTCACATTCATAGGGAAAGGTTCCCATTAATTTTATCCAAGATAAATTCCTGAATTTATTCTCTAATCTTTCTTTGAATTTCGATTCAACTAGTCGGAATTAGCGAACCTTACCGTAGTAATCATTGGTTTTAATTTCCCAATCCCAACCTACTCATCCCATGAAGTAAAACTGGTCTTACTTCATATCTAACACCACGGTGTTATCGGTAAATTTAATTACCATTTCACGTTCAAATCTAATTAAAGATTTAACTATCGCCTGGAGCAAAACTGGTGATACTCCATTCTCGATTATTTCAATCTAATTAAAGATTCATTAAAACTCCACTTAGTTTTAATCGTTAACTGGGTTAAAGAATCCGTGTCATTTAAAACACGGTTCACGATAAACCCAAAATCACATTCCATTAATTATCGGGTTAAAGAACGAGTGTTATTTAAAAACACTGTCCACGATAAACCCAAAAATCAATATCAATTCAATTCCAATTAAATATCATTTAATTGGTACACTTCATTAAATCTAAATAAAAAGATTTAATCTTTTCTCAACTGGGTTCAAGAACAGTGTTAGTGAAGACACCATTCACGACAAACCCAAATCACATTTGATATTCAATATAAGGCTCTGAATAGAAAATATATCGGCTTATATTCAATATCAAATTCTACGATTAACAAATGTCGTATTGGAAATAACGGTATATATATATATATCTTTCAAATTTCCATAACAACATATGTATAATCACGAATTCCAACATCGAAATATTCCGAAGACAATTTCGATTCAAATCCACTCCAATGCAATCATTGGAAATTCCGGTTATTTTCAAAACCATTTCAAATTCAATTTATTTATTTAAAAATAAATAGAATTATAATTCTAGTTCAAAACTAGTTCATTTCGATAAAAATCTATTTTTATCTTTTCAAATATGGAGTTTTTCATCACAATTCTTTCTAAATCATTTCTTATGATTTTACACAAATTATTACTATTTTTAATAATTTTATCAAGGCCCGTACAGTCGATTTCCACCAACGGCCATCGAACTGCACTTACAGCGACCTTTTTCAAATTTGATTTGGACATAATTCCAAATCCAACCGTTAGATTTCAAATTTCTAATATTCATTAGAAAGCTCTTTTCGATACGAACCCAACGGTTCCGGTTTTAGGAGAATCCGACGGTCGGATCTCCCGTAATGTCCGTTTGAAATCAATGGTCGAAATTCGCGAACTGCTGCGGCGCGGCACATTCTATTCAGGCCATTATATTATATATATAATATTTATAATATATATTTAGTCGATTCCTATTTAAAACGAATTTTATAAATAGTTTTGAATTCGTTTCAAAAACAATTTCAACTTCCATCTCAACTCAAATCAAAATTGAATCTTACCTTATAAATTCATTTTAAAATTCATTTCTATTCAATTCAAGTTTCAATTCTATTTGAATTCATTTCAATTCGTTTTAAATTCATTTCATTTCGAAATCGTTTTCAATTCATTTCATTTCGAAATCGTTTTCAATTCATTTCATTTCGAAATCGTTTCGAATTCATTTCTCTTCCATTTCAATTCGAATTTATTTCTATTCCTTTCCAATTCGAATTTCAATTCTATTCTAATTCAATTCGAATTTCAATTGTATTCTAATTCTATTCGAATTCATTTCAAAACGATTTCAATTCTATTTCAATTCTATTCGAATTTCGAACCATTTCAGTTTATTTCGAATTTCAAATCAATTCAATTAGATCCGAATTTCAATTCACTTTAAATATAATTCGAATTTCAATTCTTTTCAAAGTATTAGATTTTGAAATCACTTTCGATATTCATTATAAAATGAATAAAATCGATATAAATATCGTTCACGTCAAAATGGCGTCAATCTATCAACGCGGCTTCATATATTTCGATTTTCAAATATTCTATTTCAAATATTTCTAATTCAAATATTTCTATTTCGAAACTGGAATGAGGCCCAATCAATTACCATATAATGTTGATTATATGGATTTTCTACAACACATGTATACAATAACAACGATGAATAATCAACCATCATCCAAAGTGCATTCTACACTGTATAAACATCAAATATAAATATTCAACGCTTATAGCAGCCTGTCAATCAATCGATCGACATACAACTAATTATTGGGATTAGTGTACGTCAAATATCATCCCAATACCCGTGTGGGGTTTCAAACAATCAAATATAGATTTTATTTGTGCAGTCGGGCGATGTGTAAAATTTATCGTCCCAATCAATGTCCTTCAAATAGGTGTACATAAACAAACCGTCCGGTTTGTAAATGAATATTTATTTATTCTCATTCACGTTAAAAATTATATTTTTAACGATAAAATATTTTATTCGGTTCATTTATTCAATAAAATGATATTTCTATTTTTCTAATTTATTTTAGAAAATTTCGGCGGCATAACGGCACGATACTAGAAACGGGACGAGGCCTAGCCTTATCCCCGGTCTAGTGAAGGCCCACGCCATTCACACATCAATAAAATCAATTTCATTTTATCAAACAATCCAATTCAAACCAAATAATCTAACCAACTACACAACCAAACAATTTAACAAACAAGCCATCCATGGTCTGTGGATGACGGGTGTCGGGTGCTACTAAACACCATCTGCATCCTAGTATATATATATAACTAGAAAAAGAAATTTAGAGTGAGAAGTTCTCACAGATAGCTATCCAATCATCCTGACTCTTCTTTGATAGAAATCTTCACCGTTTTCGCATCTTCGTCTGCTTCGTCGCCCGTAGCCACTACATATATAAAAATCGAATTTTTACCCCGCTATTCAATATATAAAAATCGAATTTTTACTTCGATGTTCAATATATAAAAATCACGTTTTTACTTTGATGTTCAATATATAAAAATCGAATTTTTACTTCGATGTTCAATATATAAAAATCGAATTTTTACTTCGATGTTCAATATATAAAAATCACATTTTTACTTCGTTATAAAAATTATATTTCTATCTCGCTCTTCTTCTAATAAAGATTATATTTTTATAACCTTATCTAAGTAAAAATCATATTCTTAATATGCCACTAGTATAAAAATTATATTTTTAATACTCTACTATAATAAAAATTATATTTTTATTTTTCGCTAACTAAATAAAAATCGAGTCTTTTCTATTTTAAAAATCTAAGCTTTCTCTATTTTTAAAAATCTATACTTTCTTAGTTTTTAAAAATAAAATAAAAATCAGTTTTTAAACATAAAGGAAATCAGTTTTTAAACATAAACATTTTCAGTTTTTAACTTTAACAAACTCAGTTTTTAATTTAACGAAGAAAACAATTTAAATAAACAAAGAAAACAATTTAAAAACTCACCGAAAATCAGACATTGGTGGCTGCTCGCGGGTGCTGGTCGAGGAGGAAAGGTAGGTGAGGCGGAGGGGGTTGGCTCGACTGGGTCAGGTGGGGCAGAGGGGACCTACGGTGGTGGTTGGGTGGGGTCTCGGGTTTGGATTCGCGACTGGGGGTCTCGCGATAGGGGGGGCTTCGCACGTCGGTCTGTAGGGGGAAACGAGGGGAAGGAGGCAGCGCTGGGAGGCCGACCTCCGGTGGCGCCATCGACGAAGGGGCGGTGGTGGATGTGGGGGGGGGGGGAGATCGACGATGCATCTCCGTCGTCTTCGAGGGTTTTTTTTTCTTCTTCTTTATTTTCTGAATTTCGATCTGTAATCGATTGAAAGGGGGGCAGCGGTTTATAAGGGGAGGAGGGAGAGAAAGTTTACTTTTTAATTTATTTAATTATTTTATTTTGCAAAGTGTTGACTTTTACATACGACCTCTAAACAAGGCCCACCGCCTGTCGTACATAGCGTTTCACCCCCATTTCGAACACAATGGGATATGTATCGTAAGCTGATTCGATCGTTTCGATCCGTTTCCGTTGAATTTACATATAACTCTATATATTGAATTTGAACGCGCATTTCAATTCACCGGGGCCACATACTAACTAGAAAAATTCCCGAAAAATACTTTTTAGCTTCGTGTTGACGATACGGTCCTAACAAAACTAGTTTCGTCGAATTCTGAGACCGTTTGAAAAATGGCCATTTTCCAGTCGATTAAATTCAACTGAAATGGTCAAAACGTGTTTTCCTTTGCCACGCTCACATATTGATTCGAAAAATTATGAAATTTGGAATCTAGCAATAACTTTACATCACGGACCCAACAAACGTGGTTTCGTCGAAATCCGAGGTCGTTTGCAAAATGTCTATTTTTAAGGGCCTGAATTCCATAGCGACTATTCAGAATTTTCAACCGGACATATCTTTTGATTCCCGCTATGAAATTTTGATTTCCCGGATTCGTTGGAAAGATATTATCAATTAGATCCTATTGCTTTTGGTTTCACTAAAATCTGGATTGTTTTGCACCCGGTACATTCAATTGAAGTTTGAAATCGAATTATCGAACTACCGCGCCATTTTCAATTCTATTTATAATTATATATAATTATTTATATTCCAATGACGGCGCGTATAAATATATACGTTTGAATTCTCTTCAAAATAGATTTCTCGTCGATATTATTTAAAATAATTCATTTTAAATGTTTCAACTTCGCTAAAATTGCAAAAATAAAAATTTTAAACTGGCCCAGATTTTCGGGTTGTTACAATCTCCCCCACTTAAAACTTTTCGTCCCCGAAAAGGAACAAAGTCGAAAGTGGTTTGATTAATCAACTCTATGTTCGATCTGGCTTTCATTCTCCAACTTTTCAGTTTCAGAGAATTTTCAAATTCTTCAAAAATTTGGCTAACACCCTAAATTTTCGGAAAATTTTGCCATAACCTCCCCTGCACCGGGAGCATCGGGGAATTTCAAATAGCTTCCCCGGTCCTTCTAATCTCAAAAAGAAAAAGAAAAAGCCAAGCGGCTAGCCAATAGGCTCATAAAATCATCATCACCCAAACAAAACAGTAAATTATGTAGTAAACATGTACCTATTTGTCGGGCAAACAAATTTTATTCTCTGCTCTAGCCTCCTTGCTATGACCTGTTCAATGAAAGTACAAGTATATGCAAGCAAATGCAACTGATTTTCAATACAGTTCAATATTTGGTTCAATTAGGCTAAATGGTTAAAAATTATCAACCAAATAAACAAATACACAAACATCAATCAATTAGTGAATTAGAGTCTCAAATTCATAATTTTGATATATATACAAAAATCAGATTTTTGATGCCAAATCACAACAATAAGCCCTATCAAATTTTGGTTCTCACACCAGTCTAATGGAAATATATAGGAATCTCACTTTCGTCACTCGAATATAAATGCTGATGATGATGCACCATCATCAGGATCATCCCCGGGTGACTAGAGTGTGGTTCTATATCTATCCAGTGAATTAAAACTTCGAATATACGTTTGCAAGGCGCATATGCAAAATCTTTATATACTGGACTGTCCAAATCAATACAAATAAATAATCAAATACGAATAATTGATTTAGATTTTCAAAACAAAATTTGTTTTCACTTTAAAAATATACTCTTCACACTTGTTCTAGGATACTTCTGATCCTATCTCTATCGAGTCATTCTAATTGGATATTACTAATCCAATATCTGATGAATTCTTTCGTATGGTTCTAATGTGCCTTGTTCTCTAGCTTTGTAAACCAAAGCTCTGATACCAACTTTGAAAACCCGTAACTTCCCCGGTGAGGAAAGCGCGGATAGTTCGAGAACAAGCCACAACAGAACACATACAGAAGAACATTTCATTGTATATTACAACAATACATCAGATTACAAGAATATACAGAGTATAAACGAATAAATATTACATAGAAATATCAGAGATTTAAATTACATTTAAATACATAGCAGCGGAAAATAATACAATACACAACTAGAAGGAGATATACGGATACAAAGCTTTCCAGATATCGTTCCAGCTGTAAACCAGGATCCTGTGAATATAAATCTGCAAAACCAAAACTACTAGCTGCCCGTGTAAAAATAAGGGCACCCAGAGTTTAGGTCAAAACAATAAACTCCAGGTCAGTCATGTGACTGGTGTGAGAACTAAAACAGTTAATCTTTATTTTTAAAGTTAGGTAAATCAAGGGACCACGCCGTATAACACGAAACGGGTTTCCTCCCAAGAATACCAGTGCATAAAACCAACAGCGCAATGCTAAGTAAAGAAAAATGAAGCTGTTATAAGACCCAGGTCCTATCACACAATGCAACGCAAGCCGGGGGATAGGGTTTTTACCTTATAATAGCCAAGAATGCTTGATACGTTTAAAAGGAATCATTTGATACTATTATAAGTGCATAGTGTATAAGAACAACTTCAAATCATAAGTATCAATCATAGACGGCATGGGTACCATATATCATGTCGCCATATATAGGTTTACAAATAAAACCGCAAATGTCTCGTATTTGGAAATTGGATTTCCATCTATGAACCGAGGCAAAAGATAGTCCTCAACCGATTCGAGACTGTCTAGCCCGAGCCTCAGGCAAGTACTCTGTCAAGCCTTTGGATCGTCAGGGCCGGTCCACCGATGTGGATTAAAATTCCTGAACACTGCGTTTCCCCGCCCTTTGGGGCGTAAGCCTGGCCCGTCAGCCGACCATAATGCATCGGCCGAAACCGATATAACCGAGGCGCCTCGCAACAGCAACAACCACATAAGTCAAACTCGTCAGGGCGTGTAAAACCACTGACGCCACTTCTAACTAGAAAGAAACGCATGCCCTCCCTGAGGTCCGTCTCCCGTTTTTGGTTCATACCGGGTGTGAAACTCGCGAAGTAAACGTTACACAAAGCTACGCCACGAAGGCCGTGCTTCGATCATCAACCACAAGACTTTGCTTTTCAACAGAAGCCTCGATCATTTGCCACTTAGGCATGCCACACAGGCAATTCACTCCATGCGTTTGATATCCATCAATATATAACCCCTGAGCTCGTAAGTCTCAGAGAAGGGCGTTAAGCAAGAGAATAAATTCTCCGCCGCCAAACAGATATATATTTAATAGAGATCAATCACACGGACTAAAATCCAATGTCAGACACACAGTCCATTTACAAGTCCGTTCTGGGTCTGAACGAAACCGGAGGCACCTAGTACCCCGCATATCCTTCGATCTCCAAGTACGTCTAGACGATCACCAACTGTTTCCATCTTCTTGGGTGTACAGCCCACTCAAGATCATCAGTAATTACCCAAACGACATGAAGACCTCCGGTCTTCGACCATCGTCTTCATCTTCGACTTATCGTCGTATCAGTTATTCAGAATGGGATAAACCCGGCCTTTCCGAATAACTCGCGTATATTTTAAATAAGTGTTACACAAACACAACATACGCCTCATTCCAATTCATCAGTCACTAACCGTAAATTAATCAAGAGAATAATTCCCCAAATATTAACCCCGAAGGCCGAAACCAACATCAGATCAATATCCAGAAAACCATTCTGCTTAGCTAACCGACAGTTAGTTTCTGATTTCACATTCATAGGGAAAGGTTCCCATTAATTTAATCCAAGATAAATTCCTGAATTTATTCTCTAATCTTCCTTTGAATTTCGATTCAACTAGTCGGAATTAGCGAACCTTACCGTAGTAATCATTGGTTTTAATTTCCCAATCCCAACCTATTCATCCCATGAAGTAAAACTGGTCTTACTTCATATCTAACACCACGGTGTTATCGGTAAATTTAATTACCATTTCACGTTCAAATCTAATTAAAGATTTAACTATCGCCTGGAGCAAAACTGGTGATACTCCATTCTCGATTATTTCAATCTAATTAAAGATTCATTAAAACTCCACTTAGTTTTAATCGTTAACTGGATTAAAGAATCCGTGTCATTTAAAACACGGTTCACGATAAACCCAAAATCACATTCCATTAATTATCGGGTTAAAGAACGAGTGTTATTTAAAAACACTGTCCACGATAAACCCAAAAATCAATATCAATTCAATTCCAATTAAATATCATTTAATTGGTACACTTCATTAAATCTAAATAAAAAGATTTAATCTTTTCTCAACTGGGTTCAAGAACAGTGTTAGTGAAGACACCATTCACGACAAACCCAAATCACATTTGATATTCAATATAAGGCTCTGAATAGAAAATATATCGGCTTATATTCAATATCAAATTCTATGATTAACAAATGTCGTATTGGAAATAACGGTATATATATATATCTTTCAAATTTCCATAACAACATATGTATAATCACGAATTCCAACATCGAAATATTCCGAAGACAATTTCGATTCAAATCCACTCCAATGCAATCATTGGAAATTCCGGTTATTTTCAAAACCATTTCAAATTCAATTTATTTATTTAAAAATAAATAGAATTATAATTCTAGTTCAAAACTAGTTCATTTCGATAAAAATCTATTTTTATCTTTTCAAATATGGATTTTTTCATCCCAATTCTTTCTAAATCATTTCTTATGATTTTACACAAATTATTACTATTTTTAATAATTTTATCAAGGCCCATACAGTCGATTTCCACCAACGGCCATCGAACTGCACTTACAGCGACCTTTTTCAAATTTGATTTGGACATAATTCCAAATCCAACCGTTAGATTTCAAATTTCTAATATTCATTAGAAAGCTCTTTTCGATACGATCCCAACGGTTCCGGTTTTAGGAGAATCCGACGGTCGGATCTCCCGTAATGTCCGTTTGAAATCAATGGTCGAAATTCGCGAACTACCGCGGCGCGGCACGTTCTATTCATGCCATTATATTATATATATAATATTTATAATATATATTTCGTCGATTCCTATTTAAAACGAATTTTATAAATAGTTTTGAATTCGTTTCAAAAACAATTTCAACTTCCATCTCAACTCAAATCAAAATTGAATCTTACCTTATAAATTCATTTTAAAATTCATTTCTATTCAATTCAAGTTTCAATTCAATTTGAATTCATTTCAATTCGTTTTAAATTCATTTCATTTCGAAATCGTTTTCAATTCATTTCATTTCGAAATCGTTTTCAATTCATTTCATTTCGAAATCGTTTCGAATTCATTTCTCTTCCATTTCAATTCGAATTTATTTCTATTCCTTTCCAATTCGAATTTCATTTCTATTCTAATTCAATTCGAATTTCAATTGTATTCTAATTCTATTCGAATTCATTTCAAAACGATTTCAATTCTATTTCAATTCTATTCGAATTTCGAACCATTTCAGTTTATTTCGAATTTCAAATCAATTCAATTAGATCCGAATTTCAATTCACTTTAAATATAATTCGAATTTCAATTCTTTTCAAAGTATTAGATTTTGAAATCACTTTCGATATTCATTATAAAATGAATAAAATCGATATAAATATCGTTCACGTCAAAATGGCGTCAATCTATCAACGCGGCTTCATATATTTCGATTTTCAAATATTCTATTTCAAATATTTCTAATTCAAATATTTCTATTTCGAAACTGGAATGAGGCCCAATCAATTACCATATAATGTTGATTATATGGATTTTCTACAACACATGTATACAATAACAACGATGAATAATCAACCATCATCCAAAGTGCATTCTACACTGTATAAACATCAAATATAAATATTCAACGCTTATAGCAGCCTGTCAATCAATCGATCGACATACAACTAATTATTGGGATTAGTGTACGTCAGATATCATCCCAATACCCGTGTGGGGTTTCAAACAATCAAATATAGATTTTATTTGTGCAGTCGGGCGATGTGTAAAATTTATCGTCCCAATCAATGTCCTTCAAATAGGTGTACATAAACAAACTGTCCGGTTTGTAAATGAATATTTATTTATTCTCATTCACGTTAAAAATTATATTTTTAACGATAAAATATTTTATTCAGTTCATTTATTCAATAAAATGATATTTTTATTTTTCTAATTTATTTTAGAAAATTTCGGCGGCATAACGGCACGATACTAGAAACGGGACGAGGCCTAGCCTTATCCCCGGTCTAGTGAAGGCCCACGCCATTCACACATCAATCAAATCAATTTCATTTTATCAAACAATCCAATTCAAACCAAATAATCTAACCAACTACACAACCAAACAGTTTAACAAACAAGCCATCCATGGTCTGTGGATGACGGGTGTCGGGTGCTACTAAACACCGTCTGCATCCTAGTATATATATATAACTAGAAAAAGAAATTTAGAGTGAGAAGTTCTCACAGATAGCTATCCAATCATCCTGACTCTTCTTTGATAGAAATCTTCATCGTTTTCGCATCTTCGTCAGCTTCGTCGCTCGTAGCCACTACATATATAAAAATCGAATTTTTACCCCGCTATTCAATATATAAAAATTGAATTTTTTACTTCGATGTTCAATATATAAAAATCACGTTTTTACTTTGATGTTCAATATATAAAAATCGAATTTTTACTTCGATGTTCAATATATAAAAATCGAATTTTTACTTCGATGTTCAATATATAAAAATCACATTTTTACTTCGTTATAAAAATTATATTTCTATCTCGCTCTTCTTCTAATAAAGATTATATTTTTATAACCTTATCTAAGTAAAAATCATATTCTTAATATGCCACTAGTATAAAAATTATATTTTTAATACTCTACTATAATAAAATTATATTTTTATTTTTCGCTAACTAAATAAAAATCGAGTCTTTTCTATTTTAAAAATCTAAGCTTTCTCTATTTTTAAAAATCTATACTTTCTTAGTTTTTAAAAATAAAATAAAAATCAGTTTTTAAACATAAAGGAAATCAGTTTTTAAACATAAACATTTTCAGTTTTTAACTTTAACAAACTCAGTTTTTAATTTAACGGAGAAAACAATTTAAATAAACAAAGAAAACAATTTGAAAACTCACTGAAAATCAGACATTGGTGGCTGCTCGCGGGTGCTGGTCGAGGAGGAAAGGTAGGTGAGGCGGAGGGGGTTGGCTCGACTGGGTCAGGTAGGGCAGAGGGGACCTACGGTGGTGGTTGGGTGGGGTCTCGGGTTTGGATTCGCGACTGGGGGTCTCGCGATAGGGGGGGGGCTTCGCACGTCGGTCTGAAGGGGGAAACGAGGGGAAGGAGGCGGCGCTGGGAGGCCGACCTCCGGTGGCGCCATCGACGAAGGGGCGGTGGTGGATGTGGGGGGGGGGGAGATCGATGATGCATCTCCGTCGTCTTCGAGGGTTTTTTTTTCTTCTTTATTTTCTGAATTTCGATCTGTAATCGATTGAAAGGGGGGGCAGCGGTTTATAAGGGGAGGAGGGAGAGAAAGTTTACTTTTTAATTTATTTAATTATTTTATTTTGCAAAGTGTTGACTTTTACATACGACCTCTAAACGAGGCCCACCGCCTGTCGTCCATAGCGTTTCACCCCCATTCCGAACACAATGGGATATGTATCGTAAGCTGATTCGATCGTTTCGATCCGTTTCCGTTGAATTTAAATATAACTCTATATATTGAATTTGAACGCGCATTTCAATTCACCGGGGCCACATACTAACTAGAAAAATTCCCGAAAAATACTTTCTAGCTTCGTATTGACGATACGGTCCTAACAAAACTAGTTTCGTCGAATTCTGAGACCGTTTGAAAAATGGCCATTTTCCAGTCGATTAAATTCAACTGAAATGGTCAAAACGCGTTTTCCTTTGCCATACTCACATATTGATTCGAAAAATTATGAAATTTGGAATCTAGCAATATCTTTACATCACGGACCCAACAAAAGTGGTTTCGTCGAAATCCGAGGTCGTTTGCAAAATGTCTATTTTTAAGGGCCTGAATTCCATAGCGACTATTCAGAATTTTCAACCGGACATATCTTTTGATTCCCGCTATGAAATTTTGATTTCCCGGATTCGTTGGAAAGATATTATCAATTAGATCCTATTGCTTTTGGTTTCACTAAAATCCGGATTGTTTTGCACCCGGTACATTCAATTAAAGTTTGAAATTGAATTATCGAACTACCGCGCCATTTTCAATTCTATTTATAATTATATATAATTATTTATATTCTAACGACGACGCGTATAAATATATACGTTTGAATTCTCTTCAAAATAAATTTCACGTCGATATTATTTAAAATAATTCATTTTAAATGTTTCAACTTCGCTAAAATTGCAAAAATAAAAATTTTAAACTGGCCCAGATTTTCGGGTTGTTACAGGTTGGCTGCCAGTAGGGTGTATTATCACCTATCTAGAGATATTCATTTCATTCTATAATCTATTGTGGATGTGTCCCATTTGGGAAAAGGTTGCTGATCCCAACCATTTGTGATATACATTCGATACACTCAAGCGAAATGAGTGGTCGGTCATGTGTGGCTGGGTTGCAAGATGTTCTTGTTGAACCCAGTGTATTCCTCTCTAGAGGTACACTATCGGAAGGTGGTTCCATACCTTGTCATAGTTAGTAATCCATCATCCAATAAGTGCTCGCGGTTTTGATTGTATACTATATATGTAGAAGGTGAGATGAAAGCGTTTCTGCTAGATGATTATTTAGTTGTGGTTGATAGACATTATTATAATATCAAAAGTAAAGTTTATCATTTCTTTCAAAAGGATTTTGAAAGTTAAATCAAATGTTTTGGATTCTCATAAGGGAAAACCCATTCCGTTATACGGCGTGGTCTTATGAGATATCGTTTATTTTCTCAAACTGTTTTAAATTGTTTTACTCACACCATTCACATGACTGACCCAAAGTTTATTTTGTTTTGTTTTCCCTAAACTCTTGGGTGCCCAATTTTGTACGGGCAGTCAAGTAGTCAGGATTTTACAGATATACTTGGAAGATCTTGGAGCAGGAGGCTTCAAGATTTTATAGCTATTGTTATTTCCACTGTGTTGTAAGTGTTTTACTCTGATAATGTTACTGTATACATATATTGATTTTATTTCAAAGATATGTTAACTATTATATGTTGTTCGTTTCGTTGTGAGATTCGTGTTACTCTGATGTTGTTTGTTCTTCTTCTTCTTCTATTCTAAGTTTCTATCTTATCTATTCTCACGCTCTAATTTCTTTCATGGACTATCCGGTGTTTCCGATGCTTGAATAGTCGACATAGTGTTGTATGCCGATATCCAGGATCGCGAAAACCCGGGTTGTTACAAGAAATATCATTTCATTCTTAAACCCATTTTATATCCTTTACTTTGGAAATATTAATATATATTTCCTTAAATTCTTTTTTTCCCATTATTTTGGAATCTCATTATATATTCGGAAATCCTTCAGTTAACATTATGTTATTATTTCTCATATGGAGATAATAATTTTTTTTCTAATCTCTGCACCATTACAAACTAATATCATCCACAAATAATCCTGAAATCGTTCAAGTTGGGGTATTGGGGTATTTTAATTACCTCTCAGACCTTGACCAACAACGTTCTTATCTTAAGATAGATATGAGTTGTAATTCAAAACCCGATATTCATTCTAATATCAAAACAAATCCCATTTAACTATTTTATTAAAAATATAGTTTTATAAAACCTTTCTTATCTTTTGGAAATCTCCTTTTTCAAATATAATTATTATTACTTAATTCATTGATTAAGTACTTGCTTTTTAAACATCACCTTTTAAATTTTAATTACTTTAAAATAATTCGTCTTATAACTCGCATTTTTATTACAAAATCCTATTCTAAATTCTTTACCAAATTCAATTACAAACATTTCTTTTACCCCTTCCATCTCAATCCCCTTTTTTTCACGTAATTCCATTTTTGAATAACGTTAATTTAAACTCAACATTTTAGCCTCACACCCCTTTTATAACTCTTGTTTACAACACTGGTTTAATATAAAACTCGTTCATTGACTCCTTCCAAAATTCAACTAGATTCCATTACCAACTTTAACTACTTACTTAAATGAAATAAATTTAAGAAGTAATCACTTAAATTATTATTAATTAAAATAATAATTTACTTCATCACTAACTACTGCAGAAGTAGTTAAGTTATTTATTAATTAAGATAATTTCTTTTTCAACTCTTATTAAATTAAAACAAATATTCGTTAAACTATTTCATTAGAATAATTAAAAATAAATTAATCAAATAACCAATTCCAATTAAAACGGTTGACCTAGGCAACTCAAACACGGTTTTCTTGTGACACCCTATCTCCATTAAGGTCACTCACAAAGGGAATGCCTTAATTTTGGTGCAACGTTTATTGTGTATAGAACTGAAAAGTAAACAAGATAGATAAATATATTGGTACTTGGAAAATAAAAACCACTTTTATTGTAGCGGAGAAATAGTTTGGTTACATCACATCAAAAACCAAATACACTTATTATCCATCTTGAAAAATAAGCTCTGAGTACATAAAATAAAAGACATAACCCCAACATAAAATAGCCATAAATAAGATAGGCAAAACTTTACTCCAGCGATCCAAGCAACTTCCAAAAGAGAGATAAAGCTGTCCAAATCAAGCTCCACTAGAACTAGTCCCACCCTGAGCACCTGGGGGGGAAGGAAGAAAAGAGGTGGAAACAAAGGGGGTCAGACATAACGTCTGGCGAGTGCAATAACTTTAACAATATAATCATTAAAGTAACTAGGATAAGGCATAAGCTGGAAAAATAAGGAAATGACTATGAACAAATGGGCATGACAGAGGAAAGAAAGGAAATAAGATAAACAAAGATAACGTTAAAGGCACACCTAATCACTATAAGATAATTACTACATTGCACCACACCAAGCACCCTAAAGTTGATCCCACCTACCAAACTTAATAATGATAATGGTAGTTTTGTGTACCCCTAGCTACCTTCATAGGTGCCGCCTGCCCCTATCTCCACTAGGTGTACCCACTACCCCCATTCGATCAGCTCCCTAACTCGTAGATACCCGTGCTGGCCCCACAGTGGGGTGTATCATTTCCCAAAGTGGCAACCCGATACTACCAAAAATGCACGGCTTATATCTACACGATGCAACAACGTTTTACCTACCAGCCCGGGGCCACACACGCACATGACCCCGTTGGACTTCCGTTGCCACCGCTAACCCGTTTTGACCTCTTACAATCAAACCCAGTACGCGTGTCCCGTCCTCGACTTGGGTCGATCCCACAAAGATACTTAATGGGTTACTGGTTTGAAAAGGGCCCTCATGTATGACACAAGCTTTCCACCTATGCTTGGTCCCCTCTAAGGTTTTCCCCACTTAACCCCATTCTTATTCATGTCTTCTTACATGTTTCAATCTTGGTTAAGTGCATCTAATCGTATTTCACATGCCACCCAAGGCACCATCTTAACTTCATATGCCACCCAAGGCACCCACTTAACCCATCATGTCCCACCACAAGTTTATCTGGTTAAGTGTTTCTTAATTCATTAAAACCATAACCTTGTAAAGACCTCCCAGATTAGACTGGCATTTGTGGCTGCTGAATTTGTCGGGCGGGTCCGGGCAGTCTTACACCACAAATGAGCCTAACCTCGTGTCTTTACAACTGTTACGCATTTAATTCATGCCTTTAACCTCTCACATTAGACTGGCATTTGTGGCTGATGGATTTGTCGGGCGGGTCTGAGCAGTCTTACACCACAAAAGAGTCTAACCTCGTGTCTTAGGCGGTTTATTATTACACATCTTTATTTAACCCTAAAGTGGATTAATATCCCTATTCAAATTTGGGAATAAATTCCAAATATACTTATGTCCATAATTGTCACCTAAATTATGTCCATAAATACCAATTTTTCCAATCAATGTCTTAAATTAATTAAATGCCTTTTTAAGGCCATTTATACCAACTCTAAATATGTGTATATTCAATATTACCGCAAACGTCCCCATATTGTTCGCTCGCTTATCATGATATATATATATATATATATATATATATATATATTAGACTAGCAATTAGTCTAATGACGTAAAAGGGAAGAAACATCGCAAATTTGTATAACACACAAATTGGATCTAACTTACAAATAAGGATTACAACATAAACTTGGTATTGTCATGAATCTAAACATAGGCCTAAAGGTGTGAACTTGCATATATGAATATAGTTTTCACCCAAAACTTGCATATACGAATATAGTTTTCACCCAAAACTTGCATATACGAATATAGTTTTCACCCAAAACTTGCATAGGCCATAGTCACAAACTTGCATAAAACTATGTATGTCATAGATCTTAATTTAAAGGGGTAAACTTGCATATATGTGAATCCAATTTCTACCTAAACTTGCATATAGTCACTTTATTTGATTCACATGTAAACTTGTATACAATTCATATAGAAACTAGCATATAATCTACACCCAAACTTGCATATAAAATGATGTCAAACATGAATCAAGTTGGAACATAGGTGATTGGGCATATACAAAGGAATCCACAACAAAACTGTCATTTTGAACAACTAGCATACAAAATATCACATTTTTCCAATGTTTCACAAACATAGCCATATAACCCAAATTATAACTCAACCCAATTACTTGTTAATTATCTTATTAAAGAAATTGAATTCACAACTCAAAGAAGGTCTTGAGTTCTGGGATCTATGTTCTGAAATTGATTTAGCTCGCCTTTGAAGTAGATAAATTCGTTGTTGTAGTTGTTATAGACTTGAGTTGAATTGAGTTGATTAGCCTTAATTTTCCTCTAGTTGATGACGGTTATTCTGGGTTGCAAGGTGATAGCATGGCGGCCATGGTTCTAATTTTGATTAGGTTTTAAGGTTTGAGTCTACCTGTGTTTATATAGAATTTAGGATTAATTTAGGCCATGCGATCAACCTAGAATCAATCAAGACCATCCAGTCAAGATAGGGTGATACCTCAGCCCTAATGACTTAGCATTGAGTCACAAAATCGTCATCTTTTAGATCTGCCCGGGGGGAGCAGGTCGACCCATAGGTCGACCCCCAGGTCGACCTGTAGGTGGGAGGTCGACACTAGGGTCGACCCCTTGGTTGACCTGGGTCCTGGGCTGGAATTTTCCCGCCCAGCCCGCTTCTGACTTCTGTTTTGAATTTTGAATCCGGTTTCGAGCTGTTTGAATTTTCTGGAAACTTCCGACAGCCATAACTTCTTCATACGAAGTCCCATTTACGCAAACTCAGACTCTATCTCAATCAGAATTCCAAGACGAACACAATGGCGTAACCCGTTTCCCTTGATTCTCACATTTTAAATTAAGTATTGTTTAATTCGTTAGTTTTATGTTAATAGAAAACACGGGGTGTTACATTCTCCCCTCCTCAAAGGATTTCGACCCCGAAATCTTCAAGTTACAAAGAATACATATCCTATCATCCAATCGTCCATCTACTCAACCATCAAACACAGGCATCCACTGTCCTTAAAAAACTTCTAATGCTTTCATGTTTATATGCACAGTGTGTGTACATGTCCATATCTACTGCAAAATCAGGCGGTCCACTGATTCAGTTGACCTCCTTAATGCAAATTATGATAATGCCATGCATCCATTATGTATGCAAAAGATCCCTAATGATACATATTATTTCTACATGTGTGCACAACCATTCATCTGAATGCAGTATCCATATGATAACACAACCATTATACATCCATTAATCTAAATAAACACACATTTATATACAGTATGAAAGTGATTGAGCTGATCTAGTGCCTAATATGTGTGTATATGCATCCACGAGAAACCACTAGCAAACACTTGCATCCACTAGCATCCATCAATCATAACATGTTTCAAATACATGTTTACATCCATTGGCCTCTACCTAAGGATAAAGAATATGACCGAGGAGATACACAAAAAGGTAGCTAGAAGCTTGAATAAACTTAAGAAAAAAGAGATCAAAGATGTACCCTCAAAAAGAAAAGGGTAGGCTGCACATATTTTGGCCTCAGACTCCCAAGTCACGTCTTCCTCGGTGCCGCTCCATTGAACTTCGACAAGCTTAACTTCACGGTTGCGTAGCTTTTTGACTTCCATCCCCAAGATATGAGTTGGAACTCTCCTCACTGTCGCTTCTCGTTCCACTTCGACTTCCTCTAGTATGCTTGGCTCCACAACTTCTGTTGAATCATGTAAGCACTTTCGTAGCTAGGAGATGTGAAAAACATTATGAACTCCAGCCAGTCTTTCAGGTAGCTCTACTCTGTAGGCCATCATCCCAGTCCTTTCGATGATAGGAAATGGTCCTACAAATCGTGGTGCCAACTTTCCTGCGGATCCAAAGCGGATGGCATTCCTCAAAGGAGATACTTTAAGGAACACCTTATCCCCAACCTCAAATTCAAGGTCGGTCCTTCTCTGGTCTGCGTAGGATTTCTGTCTATCTTCGGCAGTCTTCATTCTCCTTCGAATCAAGTCCACTTTCTCTGAAGTCTCTCTAATCATGTCCGACCCAAGTATAAGTTTATCTGTGGACTCCCACCAACAAGTTGGTGATCGACATGGCCTTCCATATAAGGCTTCGAAGGGTGCCATGCCTATAGTGGCTTGGTAGCTATTGTTATAAGCGTATTCCACCAAAGGGAGATGATCCTCCCATGTACCTCCGAAGTCAATAATGCATAGTCTCAAGAGGTCTTCTAATACTCTGTTGACTCTTTCCGTCTGTCCATCGGTTTGGGGGTGATTGGCCATGCTTAAGCATAGCTGTGTGCCTACATCCTCTTGTAAACTCCTCCAGAACTTGCTTGTAAAGATAGGGTCTCGATCACTCACTATGCTAGAGGGTATCCCATGGAGTCGAACTATCTCCTTAAGATAAATGGAGGCTAAAGACGAGGCGGTCCTCCTACTCTTGACAGGTATAAAATGAGCGCTTTTCGTGAGCCTATCCACTATTACCCAAATACCGGTATTGCCCCTTCTGGACTTAGGCAACCCATCAACAAAGTCCATCGAGATGCTTTCCCATTTCCATTGTGGAACTTCTAGAGGATGAAGCAAACCCCCAGGCTTCTTCTACTCCGCCTTGACTTGCTGGCATATCATGCATTTTGAAATAAATTCAGCCACATCCCTCTTTATGCCATTCCAAAAGAAAACTCTTTTGATATCTTTATACATCTTGTCTCCACCGGGGTGTATGGTCATCTTGGAATGGTGTGCTTCTTCAAGAACCACCTTCACCAAATCTCTTGCTTGTGGGACGCATAGTCTTCCATCCCGTCTCAACCAACCCTTATCATCGATGGATTATCTATTAAGGTGACTAGAAGTCTCTCCTCTAATCAGCTTATCTATCACATCAACTAGCTGAGGGTCTTCACGTCGCGCGGTTCTTATTGAGTCCAACAAAGTAGGCCGCACCTCTAGCATTGCCATGAAGCCAGTCACATAATCAATAGAGGGTGTAAAATCAAAGTTTGCTATGTACTCCAAACTTTTCCTTTCTACAAAGAGAGGACTTAAGGTCAGCTTCCTTCTACTTAGGGCGTCTGCTACTACATTGCCCTTGCCAGGAGTATAGGAGATCTCAAAGTCGTATAAGGCGAGAAATTCCATCCATCTTTACTGCCTTAGATTGAGGTCTTCTACGATAAAAGGTACTTCAACGATTAATGGTCGGTATACAACTCAAATTTCTTACCTAAGAGATAGTGGCGCCAAGACTTAATCGCAAAAACGGTGGCTGCTAACTCTAGATCGTGAGCTGGGTAGTTTTTCTCATGCACTTTCAACTGCCTTCCACCATAAGCTACTACCTTCCCCTCTTACATCAAAACAGCACCTAGTCCCGTACCGCATGCATTTGTGTATACCATAAACATCTTGCTCCCATCTGGTAATGTCAAAACTAGGGCTGTTGTCAGAGCCCTCTTCAATCGTTGGAAAGCGACTTCGCAATCCAAATCCCAAGTGAAAGTCAGGTTCTTCTTCGTTAACCTTGTAAGTGGAGCTGAGATTTTCACAAAGTATTTAATGAACTTGTGATAAAAGCCTGCTAGTCCAAGAAAATTTCGGTTGCATTCTTTGGAACCTTCCAATCTTGGACCGCAACTACTTTTGCGGGGTCCAAAGCTAACCCTTCTTTGGACACCACATGCCCAAGAAATCTTACTTCTTCTCTCCAGAAGTGGCACTTGGAGAATTTTGCTTTTAACTGATGTGCACAGAGAGTATCCATGACTTCCCTTAAATGCAAAGCATGCTCTTCCTCATTCTTCGAGAAAATCAGAATATCATCTACGAAGACCACCACGAATTTATTGAGAAATTCCCGGAACACTCTATTCATCAAATCGACGAAATAAGCAGGTGCGTTTGTCAAGCCGAAAGGCATGACGAGCCATTCAAAGAAACCGTCCGGGGTTCTAAATGCGGTCTTATCAATGCTATCTTCAGCCACTCTTAGCTGATGAAATCCGGTAGCCAGATCTAATTGGGAGAAAATTGTTGCACCTACAAGCTGATCGAACAAATCGTCTATTCTTGGCAGTGGGTGCCTATTCTTCTTGGTCAGCTTGTTTAGCTCCCTATAATCAACGCATAAGCGAAGTGAACCGTCCGCTTTGGTTGTGAACAACACTGGAGCACCCCATTCAGAAATACTCTGCCTTATAAACCTTTTTTCTAGCAGCTCCTTAACTCGCTTGCTAAGATCCTTTCTCTCCCTTGGAGCCATGTGCCTAACGGGTAAAGCAACGGGTTTTGCGTTATCAACAAGGTATATGCGGAAGTCTATCTCTCGCTTCGAAGGCAAGCCCTCTACTTCCTCAAAGACATTCGGGTATTCATGGACCACTCGAACAGACTGCAAATTCTCAACAGACGCGTCAAGCGATTCTAGATAACTTAGCATAACAAAATTCATGGGATTACAAGAGATTTCGAGAGTGTTGCCTAAGCGAGTCATAAGCCTAACCTCTCTCTTTTCACAATCTTGGACGGCTCCATTATTGGATAACCAATCCATGCCCAAAATTAACCCATAGCCCGTGAAGCCCAAAACATAAGCATCACATCTAAACCCAACGCTAAGTATAGAAATTTCCAAATCCAAACAAATCATCGACAAATAGGCTGAGCCCCTATTTGGATTTGAAACAACTAAGGGATCCTCTACTATACTGGTGTTTAGGTGTAGTGACTCAACTAAAACAGTAGATATAAAAGAGTGCGATGCGCCGGAATCAAAGAGTGTGCGAACAGAATGATTAAAAAGATAAACTAAACTTTCAACGGAAATCGTTCTACCTCGTTCTTGCAGCAGTGGGGCCTCGAGAGCCTGGAGCTACCCCCTTGCCTGCCCCGGTGCCATGAGAGCCTGAATCTGCCCTCCAGAGGTAGCCCCTGCCCTCAGCCCTTTCTTTGGGCAGTCCCTAATCAGATGTCCTGCCTTGCCACAGTGGAAACAACCAATCTTCTTCTTCTTCCTACAGTCTTTTCTCAGATAGCCTGGTGTCCCACAATTAAAGCATCTTTCTTTCCCTTGCCGTTGTTGTCTTTACCACCCTTCTTGTTCTGCTGTTGCTGTTGTGGTTTCTTTTGAACCCCTTTCTTCTTAGGTGCCTTATTAGCATTGGCGCCTTTCCCCTCTTTATGCATAAGCGCCAGGTCAACTAGTCTCTCAAAGGTGGCCCCCATAGGGATATGGGTCATAGCTAACCCATGTAGCGGCTCATTCAAACCCTTATCAAATCTCAGGGCCTTCTTTTCGGGTGTATTCACCAAGTACAAGCCAAATCTCGCCAACTGATTGAACTTGTTGACGTACTCTTTCATTGATAGATTTCCCTGCCTCAATGCCAAAAGCATTTCCATGTATAGATTCTCTTCGGTCCATGAGAGAAACTTTGCCTCAAACCTACGCCTGAAATCTGGCCATGTATCAACTGGATGCTCTCCATTAGTGACCTCCCACCAAAACGAGGCCTCGTCCTTCATTAACCAGGCAGCTAACTGGACCTTTCTTCCATCTTCTACCTCAAAGATTCCAAACAATTCTTCCACCTCCTTTAACCAATTTCGAGCTTTAACAAACGTCTCCGACCCATGAAAATGTTTTCCGCTCATTGCCCGAAAGTCCTTGCATATCTTTGCAAAAGTATCAACACGGGGAGGAGGAGGAGGAGGAGCATTTTCTGGGCTTGCGATATTGGCCCTAGCTTCCAGATACCTTCTAAACCATCCTGGTATCGGTATCCCCTCGGGTATCTCGGGAATTCCAGACATGCTGAAAAGAAAATGAAGAGATTCAAACGGAGGATTCGAAAGAAAGATATATGGCTCTTGGGGGATATGTTTCTAAAATAAACTTTTCTCTTAAAAATACTTTATTTAAAACATGCTTTTGAAAGTATTTCTTTATAAAATGCTTTTTGAAAAATAGTTTTTTAAAATATCTTATCTGTTCTGGTAACATACAGCTCTGATACCACGTGTGACACCCCATCTCCATTAAGGTCACTCACAAAGGGAATGCCTTAATTTTGGTGGAGCGTTTATTGTGTATTAAACAGAAAAGTAAACAAGACAGATAAATATATTGGTACTTGGAAAATAAAAATCACTTTTATTTTGCAGCGGAGAAATAGTTTGGTTACATCACATCAAAAACCAACTGCAAAACCAAATACACTTATTATCCATCTTGACAAATAAGCTCAGAGTACATAAAATAAAAGACATACCCCCTACATAAAATAGCCATAAATAAGATAGGCTGAACTTTACTTCGGCGATCCAAGCAACTTCCAAAAGAGAGATAAAGCTGTCCAAATCAAGCTCCCCTAGAACTAGTCCCACCCTGAGCACCTGGGGGGGGGAGGAAGAAAAGAGGTGGAAACAAAGGGGGTCAGACATAAAGTCTGGCGAGTGCAATAACTTTAACAATATAATCATTAAAGTAACTAGGATAAGGCATAAGGTGGAAAAATAAGGAAATGACTATGAATAAATGGGTGCCTTCATAATGATAATAGTAGTTACATGTACCCCTAGCTGCCTTCATAGGTGCCGCCTGCCCTTATCTCCACTAGGTGTACCCACTACCCTCATTCGATCAGCTCCCTAACTCGTAGATACCCGTAATGGCCCCACAGTGGGGTGTATCACTCCGCAAAGTGGCAACCCGATATTACCAAAAATGCACGGCTTATATCTACACGATGAAACAACGTCTTACCTACCAGCCCGGGGCCACACACGCACATGACCCCACTGGACTTGCGTTGCCACCGCTAACCCATTTTAACCTCTTACAATCAAACCCAGTACGCGTGTCCTGTCCTCGACTTGGGTCGAGCCCTCAAAGATACTTAATGGGTTGCTAGTTTGAAAAGGGCCCCCATGTATGACACAAGCTTTCCACCTATGCTTGGTCCCCTCTAAGGTTTTCCCCACTTAACCCCATTCTTATTCATGTCTTCTTACATGTTTCAATCTTGGTTAAGTGCATCTAATCGTATTTCACATGCCACCCAAGGCACCCTCTTAACTTCACATGCCACCCAAGGCACCCACTTAACCCCCCATGTCCCACCACATGTTTATCTGGTTAAGTGTTTCTTAATTCATTAAAACTGTAACCTTGTAAAGACCTCCCACATTAGACTGGCATTTGTGGCTATTGGATTTGTCAGGCGGGTCCGGGTAGTCTTACACCACAAAGAGCCTAACCTCGTGTCTTAACAACTGTTATGCATTTAATTCATGCCTTTAATCTCTCACATTAGACTGGCATTTGTCCCTGCTGGATTTGCCGGGCGGGTTCAGGCAGCCTTACACCACAATAGAGTCTAACCTCGTGTCTTAGGCGGTTTATTATTACACATCTTTATTTATCCCCAGAGTGGATTAATATCCCTATTCAAATTTGTAAATAAATTCCAAATATACTTATGTCCATAATTGTCACCTAAATTATGTCCATAAATACCAATTTTTCCAATCAATGTCTTAAATTAATTAAATGCCTTTTTAAGGCCATTTGTGCCAACTCTAAATATGTGTATATTCAATATTACCCCCGTCGTCCCCACGTTGTTCGTTCGCTTATCATGCCATATATATATATATATATATATATATTAGACTAGCAATTAGTCTAATGACATAAAAGGGAAGAAACATCGCAAATTTGTATAACACACAAATTGGATCTAACTTACAAATAAGGATTACAACATAAACTTGGTATTGTCATGAATCTAAACATAGGCCTAAAGGTGTGAACTTGCATATATGAATATAGTTTTCACCCAAAACTTGCAATACAAATATAGTTTTCACCCAAAACTTGCATATACGAATATAGTTTTCACCCAAAACTTGCATAGGCCATAGTCACAAACTTGCATAAAACTATGTATGTCATAGATCTAAATCTAAAGGGGTAAACTTGCATATATGTGAATCCAATTTCTACCTAAACTTGCATATAGTCTCTTTATTTGATTCACATGTAAACTTGTATACAATTCATATAGAAACTGGCATATAATCTACACCCAAACTTGCATATAAAATGATGTCAAACATGAATCAAGTTGAACATAGGTGATTGGGCATATACAAAGGAATCCACAACAAAACTGTCATTATGAACAACCAGCTTACAAAATATCACATTTTTCCAATGTTTCACAAACATAGCCGTATAACCCAAATTATAACTCAACCCAATTACTTGTTAATTATCTTATTAAAGAAATTGAACTCACAACTCAAAGAAGGTCTTGAGTTCTGGGATCTGTGTTCTGAAATTGATTTAGCTCGCCTTTGAAGTAGACAAATTTGTTGTTGTAGTTATTATAGACTTGAGTTGAATTGAGTTGATTAGCTTTAATTTTCCTCTAGTTGATGACAGCTATTTTAGGTTGCAAGGTGATAGCATGACGGCCGTGGTTCTAATTTTTATTAGGTTTTAGGGTTTGAGTCTACATGTGTTTATATAGAATTTAGGATTAATTTAAGCCATCCGATCAACCTAGAATCAATCAAGACCATCCAGTCAAGATAGGACGACACCTCAGCCCTAATGATTCAGCACTGAGTCACAAAATCGTCATCTTTCAGATTTTCCCCCGAGGGGGGGGGGGCAGGCCGACCCCTAGGTCGACCTGTAGGGGGGAGGTCGACACTAGGGGCGACCCCCCCGTCGACCTGGGTCCTGGCGGGAATTTTCCTGCCCAACCCGCTTCTGACTTCTGTTTTGAATTTTGAATCCGGTTTCGAGCTGTTTGAATTTTCTAGAAAATTCCGACAGCTATAACTTCTTCATACGAAGTCCAATTTACGCAAACCCGGACTCTATCTCAACCAGAATTCGGAGATGAACACAATGGCGTAACCCGTTTCCCTTGATTCTCACATTTTAAATTAAGTATTGTTTAATTCGTTTGTTTTGTGTTAATAGAAAACATGTGGTGTTACATATCTCGTTAACCATTTAGTCCTTCCTTTAAATTAATTAGTAATATAAATAATTTAAATAATCCTGTTTGATTGTTTCTCAGAAATAATTAATCCACTTTTAACCGTTAGGTTAATTTCTGCTCATTTTCTTATAATTTTTATTAACAGTATTTACTTGATAAAATCATTTGACAATGACCTATAAACTTAAATAATAAATAATAAATATTTATTTTCTTTTAATAATTTTTATTCAAAATAAAAGATTTCAAAATCCAGCTTCAGTTATAAAATAATTTTATAACTTCATTTTTGTTGATTCACCTAACGGTAAATCAATATTTATAAAAATGATATATTTTGGGCCAACTACTACCAATTACTCAATCAATATTGCACGTTGGTTAATACCAACAATCCTTGAATTTGGATTCAACAATCAATAATTAAATCAATCATCTAATTATATTGGTTAAACAGTTCATATAATTGGAATATGAAAATAACAATAAATTTGAGGAATCCAGTTGGATACCTCCAACTTGTTTTTCCCTGCATCCAAATAGGTTACCTCAAAATAACATCATCTTATTTCAATAAACACATATAATATTCAGGAATCCACAATAACAGCAAATCAAACATGTACCTTTAAATTTAACACGTTTATATTATTATAAACGTGACCAACGAGGTAAGTTAGCTCATTTGGTAATAATCGTTAAAAATAATGATTGGTTTAAATTAAATTAAACGAATGTTTAATTTTAATTAGTTCAGATCACACATATAATAATATACTAAGCATCCATCAAACAATTAATAATCATAGCACCCAAATATTTAAACCCGACTTACAAAAATATAGATGGGACAAAACTGAGTGAGCTGTACCCACCTTGGTTTTCCATTCGTCATCAAAATGATTTGTTTTAATTAAATTAAACAATCATTTAATTTGATTAAAACTCCTAGCTATGTTCATAAATGTCACTTATTAAGAGATTTCATTAAGTTTCGTGAAGCGTTATAGGTAAATAGAAATAGAAACATTACAAGACAGGTATAAAATAGCAGCGGAATTAAAAACTTTTATTAATCATAAAGCATAACTTCGTGGTTCAAAACATCATAAGTCTAAAAATACATAAACCCAGTACATCATCTTAAACATTTACGTCTTATACTTAAAACATTAGAGTGTTGATTAAAAGGTTTTTATCGATGCCAACAAATGAAGTTGCAATGGGAATCATGTCATAGAGATAAGGTTATATATATGTGTATATATATATACATTGAGTCGTGTTAGAATTATGTTGAAATCTATCCTCAAGTATACACGAATGTGCAAAACAAAGTAATATATATATATGTAAGCCTTTAAAAAGCCAAGACTATATAAAAACTGGTCTACCAGTCGACTGGTAGAAAAAGGACCAGTCGACTGGTCAACCTGTTTTTGTATATAATGTCTAGTTTTGGAAATTTTTAAATACGATTTAATTCAACTAGTCAACTGATGATTTCTAACCAGTTGACCGATTCGAAACATCAAATATTTTCTGAAGATTCACCATCTTTTATGAAGAGATTCCTCTTCAATAATCAATGGAAACAGACATAACTTTTTATAGAAACTCTTCATGAAGCAATGCTACTCTTATACTATTATATAAACAACTTCAAACATGTTTTACTATAACCGATTTTACTGATTATAATTATATTCTCTCCATTCTCTAAAATTACATCCTTTGCAAACAAAAGCTCTCCTAATTCAAATACTTGTTGAATCCTTAAATTGATTTAATATCACTTGATTCAACAAGCAATTCTCTTCCTTAATTATTCACATTCAAATCATATACTCGAGGATAAGATTATAGGAAGGTTGTACTTAAACTGTTGACTATCCGTATTGATTCAAGAGCACAAAGCAGAAGTCAAAATATTTGTATTTGTTAAATCCCTGTGTAGTTGCTCAGGCGAGAGGCATCCTTCTTGGGGCTCAGGTGTACTGACCTATTCCTCCAGTTTAAGAGAGGGCATAATAGTGAATTCCGAAGAGGAGCTTTGGGGCTGGACATAGGGTAGGAAGTCCGAACCAGTATAAAATTCCTGGTGTCACTGTACTTTACTTATTACTTTTATCTAGTTGTGTTATATCATATTAGTTCTTATATTAGCTAGTGAGTATATCATATATATTTCCGCTACATCCATATATATATATATATATATATATATATATATATATATATATATATATCCTGCTTAAGTTGTACATACCGACTTTTCAATGGATATCAAAGCAAAACAATCATTTAACCATTACACCGTTATCTGATACATAGATATTATGGATAATAACACTAATACTAGCAATAACACCGGATATACTAAAGGCCAATCAACTGCTAGACCACCCTTCTTTAATAGCATGAACTACAGTTATTGGGCTACTCGAATGAGGATTTATATGCAAGCAAATAGCTTTGATGCATGGAATATCACACAAAAAGAGTACACACAACCTACTACACTATTCACAGAATGGTCTGCATTTGAAAAGGCAGAGGTTAGTGCCAATGCTAAAGCTATGAACATGTTGCATTGTGCTATAGATAGAAATGAGTTCAATCAGATTTGTATGTGCAACACCACAAATGAAATCTGGAGAACACTTAAAATTACTCATGAAGTTACTAACAAAGTTAAATAGAGCAAAATATCAATGCTCAAGAATTAGTTTCAAAATTTTAAGATGGGTGAAAATGAATCCATAAATGATATGTATTCACGCTTTCAAAACATTTATCACTCTTTGCTAGGATTAGGAGAAAAGTATTCTGACTTCGATATAGTATCAAAAAATTTGAATTCTTTAATGGATGAATGGGAGAGAAAAGTATTAGCAATCGAAGAAGCTAATGATCTCTCTACCATGAAACCGGAAGAATTGATCGGTAATCTTATGTCTCATGAAGTAAATTTGCAGGCAAAGAAAGAACAGGTACAAGATAAGATAAATTTAGCTTTCCATGTTGAAAACGAAGATTCCAATTCAAATAAAGAAGATATTACATTTATTGCTAAGAATTTTAGAAATTTTCTAAAATACAGAAAAGGCTAAAGCAAAAATGCAAAGAAGAACTCATCAAAAGAACTTGACCCTACTCTAGTAGAATGCTTCAACTGTCACAAGACTGGACACTATTAAAAGAATTGTCTAGAACTAAAGAGAAATTGCAAAAATGAAAAATCAAATAAACGAGCATTTTCAGTCGCTTGGGATAACTCGGATCCATCTTCTAAAAGTGATAGCGACATTGATAGTGAGCAAGCAAATGTGTGCTTCATGGCTAAGGATAATGATGTAAGTAAATTTACTTTTGATGAATTAGTAGAAATTAATACTGAAATCTTAAAGTCTAGGAAAATGTTTAAGCGAAAGTTTAAACAAGTTAATGAAGTTAAAAAGAAAGCAAAATTTGAAAGAGATTTCTTTAAAAGATGAAAAAAAATTATAGAAGAAGAAATTGGAAAATTACAAGAATCTCTTTTGATAGCGAATTCTCAAATTTCTATGTTGAGTCAAGAAATCGAGACTCAAAAGAATGAAAATGATTTATTAGCATTTGAAAATCATGATTTAAACACTAAAATTAAAATTATAAAGTTAGAAAACTCTAGTTTAAAAACTAAGTTAGAAAGCATTTCTAAAATTGTAAATAATTTTAACATGGGTAGAGAGAATTTATCTAAAATATTAGAAAATTCTCAATTAGTTTTTAGTAAAAAAGGACTAGGGTATGATAAAGAAATTAATTCAAAAAGGAAATCCAGTTTAAAAAATTCTAATATTAAACCGAAAATTTCTAGTAGTAAATTAAATATTTCTAATAGGAAAAAGTATTCGGATAATATTAGTATATGGATTCTGAAGACAAATAATGTTCTTATTAGGAATAAATATATTAAAAACTTTTTAATTTTTTTTCATTATAATAGTAATTTTTTTTCCAAAAAGGAACCTAAGCCCTCTTGGGTTTGGCTTCCTAAGACTTAGCCCTTAGGACCCTAACGGAGGAAGTGGGTATGAATGAAATCTTTTTAACTATTTTTGCAGGTCCCACTCAACAAAAACAGAGGAAAATGGATACTAGACAGTGGTTACTCAAAACAATATGACAAGAGATAAGGAAATGCTACCAAATATCATTTACTCAAAAGGAGGAACTACCACGTTTACAGATAATTCCAAAGGATACATCATCGGCAAAGGCGATGTGAGCAATTACGGTATATCTAATTCACCTCTTATTTCGGATGTTTTATTAGTTAAGAACTTAAAAACACAATTTATTAAGTATTAGTCAACTATGCGATAAAGGTTTTAAAATATCTTTCTCTAAAAATAAATGTGGTATATTTGATTTAAATCAAAATCTTATTTTTGAACGAAATTGGGATAAAAATATTCAAAATTTTGAATATGGCTGTTAATAATAATCCAAGTATGTGTTTATTAGCCAAACACAACGATACTTAGTTATGGAACAAGCATTTTTTTCATATTAATTTTAAAACAATAAACAAGATATCTAAAAACTATCTTGTAAAAGGATTACCGAAAATAAAATTCAAAACTGAAAAGTTATGTGATGCATGTCAACTTGGAAAGTTAACCAAATCCTCCTTTAAATCTAAAAAGGTCATATCAACCTCATTACCACTTGAGCTACTACATATGGATTTATTCAGACCAACTCAAGTTCAGTCCATAAATCATAGTAGATATGTGTTTGTAATTGTTGATGATTTTTCAAGATACACTTGGACTATTTTTTTAAAGAATAAAAGTGATACTTTTGATATTTTTAAGAATTTTGTCAAATAAATTCAAAATCTAACTGATTTAAAAATAAAGAAAATATGAAGTGATCATGGGGGAGAATTTGAAAATGAAAATGAAATGCCCCACCTCCGTTAAGGTCACTCACAGAGGGAATGCCTTAACTTTGGTGGAGCATTTTAGGTAAAAGATGCAGATAAATTACAAGACAGACAAATAAAGCAGCGGAAAATAAAGTCATTTTATAAACAATATTTTTCAGTCAAGCTTTTACAACAGTTGTCTCAATCATACATAAAAGTAATACATAGAACTTCTGTCTTGATAAAAAAAACTTCCAAATATAAAAGAAGCATAAAAACAACAATGATATTCCCCAATAAAGCATGAACCAGCCATAGCAGTGGAAGAGAGAGTCCAAAGCAATACATCGACTATTTTCGAGCTTGGAAAGAAAACTGAGCTAAGTGGTAACATTTCCTCCCTATGAACCTTGGGGGAAACAGAAGAAAAGAGGCGAAACAAAACTACGTCAGACATAAGTCTGGTAAGTCCAGTGACTTTCAGCATATAAATAGGCAAAAGCATCATGACATGAATAAACTGAATATAAGACAATACCGTGATAACAGGGATAACAAGATAGCATAGGATAAGAATAAGGTATGACAAGGCAAGATAAACCGAATGCGCTTCTATTCTTTCTCTGCTTCGCTACTACTTTGTTATTCTGATTTATATATCTATCTCTGCACCACCTAACTTGTGACGACAAGAAATTTCGCTCGATCCGAATCAGTCGTTAAACCGATCTAGACCATTCGAAACCCCTGATCGTTTTGAGAACAGGACAAATCAGAACGCAGACGGAAGAACATTTCATTGCTATTACAACAATTCCATCAGATACAAGAATATACAGAGTATAAATGAATAAATTACATTCGATAAATATCAGAGATTACAATAAACTACATAGCAGCGGAAAAACAATATAAAACACAACTGAAAGTAATGCATGGATACAGAGCTTTCTGAGCATCGTTCCAGCTGTAAATCAGGATCCTGTGAATATAAATCTGCAAAACCAAAACTACTAGCTGCCCGTGTCAAAAATAGGGGCACCCAGAGTTTAGGTTAAAACAATAAACTCCAGGTCAGTCATGTGACTGGTGTGAGAACTGAAACAGTTATTTAAAACTTTACTTTAAAAGGGAGTAATTCAAGGGACCACGCCGTATAACACGGAACGGGTTTCCTCCCAAGAATACCAGTGCATAGAATAAACAGCGCAATGCTTTTTCGAAAAATGAAGCTATTATAAGACCCAAGTCCCATCACACAATGCAACGCAAGCCGGAGGATAGGGTTTTCCCTTATAATAGCCAAACATGCTTGGTACGTTTAAAACAAATCATTTGATACTATAATAAGTGTATAGTGTCAAAACAATTTCAATCATAAATATAAATCATAGACGGCATAGGTACCATATATCATGTCGCCATACTAGTTCTACAATTAAAACCGCAATACACATATTGGAAATTGGATTTCCGTCATGAGTCGAGGCAAGGGGCAAGCTCCTCTCCGCTTAGAGACACTCTAGCAAATGCCTCGGGACTACACACTCTGGGTAACCCCTGGATGCTTCAGGGCCGGTCCTCTCTTACATTTGAGGATTAGTTATTCCTGAACACACGTTTCCCGGTCCTTACAGACCTGAAATCGAGGCGCCTCATCCAACAACCACATAGGTGAAAAGTATATAAATGTCAGGGCTGGTAAGTCACTGACACCACCAAAACTAGAAAGAAACGTCGTGCTCTCCCTGCAGTCCTTATCCCGTTTTTAACTCATACCGAGGTGTGAGGCTCGCGAATCCACGCTATACACAAAGCTATGCCACAAAGGCCGTGCTTTGATCGTCAACCACAAGACTCTACTTTTCAACAAAAGCCTTGATCATTGCATCTCAGCGTGCCACACAGGCAATTCATGCCATGCGATTGATATCTATCGATATATAACCTCTAAGCTCGTACGTCTCAGAGAAGGGCGTTAAGCAAGAGAATAAATTCTCCGCCGCCAAACAGATATATATTTAACAGAAATCAATCAACACAGAATAAAATCCAATGTCAGACACACAATCCATTTACAAGTTCGTTCTGGGTCTGAACGAAACCGGAGGCACTTTCCTCGCATATCCATCGATCTCCAAGTACGTCTGGACGACCACCAACTATTTCCATCCTCTTGGGTGTACAGCCCATTCAGGATCATCAGTAATTATCCAAACGATGTGAAGACTTCCGGTCTTCGACCACCGTCATCATCTTCGACTTATCGTCGAATCGGTTATTCAGAATGGGTATAAACCCGACCTTTCCGAACAACCCGCATATATTAAAAACAAATGTTACACAAACACAACATACGCCTCTTTCCAATTCAGTAGCTACTAACCGTAAATCAACAAGAGAGCAATTCCCCAAATATTAACCCCGAAGGCCGAAACCAACATCAGATCAATACCCAGGAAACCATTCTTCTTAACTAACCTACAACTAGTTTCCAAATTTCACATTCTTAGGGAAAAGTTCCCATTAATTTTATCCAAGATAAATTCTTTGAATTTATTCTTTAATCTTCCTTTGGATGTCATTTCAAACCAAATTATGGTTTTCCAAACTAGTCGAGATTAGCGAACCACACCGAAGTAATTATTTATTTTATTTCCCAATCCCAACATATTCATCCCATAAAGAAAAACTGGTAATACTCCATATCTAACACCGTGGTGTTATCGGTAAAATTAATTACCATTTCACGTTCAAATCTAATTAATGATTTAACTATCGCTTTGGAGCAAAACTGGTAATACTCCATCCTCGCTCATTTTCCAAATTTGATAATTTAGATTATCAATTCACATTTCAATCTAATTGCAGATTCATTAAAACTCCTTTTACTGGGTTAAAGAACTAGTGTTATTTAAAACACAATTCACGATAAACCCAAATCACATTCTATTTATTATCGGGTTAAAGAACAAGTGTTGTTTAATACACTGTTCACGATAAACCCACAAATCAATCCTATTAAAAACCCAATTCAAATCCAATTTATTTATTTTAAAAATAAATGGGTTTTAATTTTAGTTCAGAACTAGTTCATTTCGATAAAAATCTATTTTTATCTTTACAAATGTGGGATTTTTCATCCCAGTTCTTCACAAATCATTTCTTATGATTTTACACAAATTATTACTATTTTTGATAATTTTATCAAGGCCCGTACAGTCGATTCCAACAATGGCGACCGAACTGCACTTACCCCGACCTTTTTCAAATTTGATTTGGACGTATCTCCAAATCCAACCGTTATATTTCAAATTTCTAATATTCGTTTGAAAGCTATTTTCGATACGAACCCAACGGTTCCGGTTTTAGGAGAATCTGACGGTCGGATCTCCCGTAATGTCCGTTCGAAGTCAATGGTCAAAATTTACGAACTGCCACGGCGCGGCGCGTTCTATTCAGGCCATTAAATATAATATATATTATATATATTTCGTCGATTTCTATTTAAACCGAATTTTATAAATAGTTTTAAATTCGTTTCAAAAACAATTTCAACTTCCATTTCAAATTCAAATCAAAATTGAATTTTTCCTTATAAATTCGTTTTAAAATCCATTTCAAATTCGTTTTCTATTCAATTCAATTCAAATTCGATTTCTATTCAATTTCGATTCGTTTTCTATTCAATTCAAATTCGATTCGTTTTCTATTCAATTCAAATTCGATTCGTTTTCTATTCAATTCAAATTCGATTCGTTTTCTATTCAATTCAAATTTGATTCATTTTCTATTCAATTCAAATTATAAAAACGAATATAATCGATATAAATATCGTTCGCGTCAAAATGGCGCATCTCTAATCAACACGGCCTTATATATTTCAAAAATTTTGTTATTCTATTCAACAAATGAATATTTATTATATTCAATATGTGAATCTATATTTTTGTCAACACATGACTAATCTCAACGGATGAGTACTGTCCACGTGTGACTATTTTTGTTTTTCAATATATTTAAAAAAAAAAATATGATATCTATCGTTTGATTTCAAATCAGACTCCAACCGTAAAGTAGTAAGAGAACGATTCCCTGAATATTAACCCCGAAGGCCGAAACCAACATCAGATCAATATCCAGGAGATCACTCATCTTATCTATTTTCCAGTTAGTTTCTAATTTTATATCTAATAAGGATGTAATTTTATTGTTAAAATATTTCGTTCAACACATGACTAATCTCAACGGATGAGTACGGTCAACACATTAACCTTTATTTTATAATGATAAAGATGTAAATTTTATTGTTAAAATATTTCGTTCAACACATGACTAATCTCAACGGATGAGTACTGTCAACACATGAACCTTTATTTTATAATGATAAAGATATAAATTTTATTGTTAAAATATTTCGTTCAACACATGACTAATCTCAACGGATGAGTACTGTCAACACATGAACCTTTATTTTATAATATTCTTTACCTTTTAAATTGGAATGAGGCCCAATCAATTACCATACAAAGTTAATTATATGGATTCCATACAACACATGTATATAATAGCAACGACAAATAATCAACCATCATCCAAAGTGCACTACACTGTATAAGCATCAAATATAGATATCTAACGCTTATAGCAGCCTGTCAATCAATCGATCAACATACAACTAATTATTGGGATTGGTGTATGCCGCATTTTATCCCAATACCCGTGTGGGGTTTCAAACAATCAAACATAGATTTTATTTGTGTAGTTGGGCGATGTGTAAAATTTATCGTCCCAATCAATATCCTTCAAATAGGTGTACATAAACAAATCGGCCGATTCGTTTATAAATATTTATTTATTCACTTTCACGTTACAAATTATATTTTTAACGATAATTAATTTATTTCAACACATCTACATTTATTATCGATTTCACATCAACATCACAAACAATTTTCACAACGCGTCAATCAAACAAACAAGCCATCCATGGTCTGTGGATGACGGGTGTTGGGTGTTGCTAAGCACCATCTGCATCCTAGTATATATATATATATATATATATATATATATATAACTAGAAAAAGAAATTTAGGGTGAAAAGTTCTCACCAATAGCTAATCCAAACGCCACGACTCTTCATATGTAGAAATCTTCGTCGTTCTCGCCTTTTGCCTCTTTCGTTGCCCGTATTCTCTACATATGTAAAAATCGAATTTTTACTTTGCTATTCAATATATAAAAATCAAATTTTTACTTCGCTATTCAATATATAAAAATAGAATTTTTACTTCGCTATTCAATATATAAAAATCGAATTTTTATAATTACTCCATATGGATAAAAATTCTACTTTTACATATCTACTCTATAGATAAAATTCTATTTTTACACCGCTACTATATAGATAAAAATTCTATTTTTACACCGCTGCTATATAGATAAAAATTATATTTTTACATCGTTACTATATAGATAAAAATTCTATTTTTACACTATTCTCTATATAAAGATTTCGCCTTTTCGAATATAAAGATTATATTTTTAATATTCTACATCAATGAAAATCCTATTTTTATCGAAGTAAAAATCATATTTTTACTTCACTACTTAATTAAAAATTATATTTTTATTACTCTACATAAATAAAAACTATATTTTTAATCTTCACGTCATATAAAAATTATATTTCACATATGATAAAAGTCAAAGCTTTCATGTTATTCCTATAAGTAAAAATCAAACCTTTATATGTTGTTCGTATAAAATAAAAATCCAAGCTTTATATGGCATTCATATAAATAAAAAATCTAATCTTTTTATATTTAAAAATACAATCTTTTCCAAAATAAAGGTCGTATCTTTCTAAGGTTAAAAATCGTATCCTACTAACATGAAAATCTAATCTTCTCTAACGTTAAAAATCTATTCATGTTCATTTTAAAAATCAATTTTTTTATACCTTCTAAAAATAAAAATAAAAAAATCAGTTTGTGTTTAAATAAAATCAGATTTTATACAAATAGAAATTATAAACACTCACTTTTTTAATCGGAGGCGGAGCTAGGCTTTGGCAGTCGTACGGTGGTTGTTGCGGGTGGCGGTGTTCCTCTGGTCGGCGGAGGACTGTAGGATGGGGGAAATGGCGCTGAAATTAAGTAGGAGGAGGGGCTGAGCTAGCGCCTCAGGTGGGTGGCCGGCGGTTCTGATGTGGGATGCGGGCCTGGAAGCGACGGCGTGGCCTAGGGTTTGCTGCGATGGGGTTTGTGTCGAAGAAGAGGGGAAGGAGGAGGTGGACAGCGACTGCGGGGAGTGGAGGCGATGGAGGAGGAATCGCCGGAGGCGGCGGCTGCGTGGATCGACGATGGGTTTCCATCATTTTTTTGTTTATTTTCTTCTGATTTAAATCGAATGGGGGGGCCAGAGGAGTTTAAGGGGGGGAGAGAGAGAGAGAGTTTAATTTATTTAATTATTTAATTTACAAAAAGTTGACTTTTTCATACGACCTCTAAACGAGGCCCACCGCCTGTCGTCCACAGTGTTTTACCCCCATTCCGAACACAATGGGATATGTACCATAAGCTGATTCGACCGTTTCGACCAGTTTCCGTTAAAATCAACATATAACTCTACATATTGAATTTGAACGCACATTTCAATTTACCGGGGTCGCATACTAACTCTAAAAATTCCCGAATAATATTTTCTGGCTTTGTATTGACGATACGGTCCTAACAAAACTAGTTTCGTCGAATTCTAAGACCGTTGGAAAAATGGCCATTTTCCAGTCGATTAAAATCAACTAAAACTGGTTAAACGCGTTTTCCTTTGCCACGCTCACATATTGATTCGAAAAATTATGAAATTTAAAACCTAGCAATAATTTGACGTCACGAACCCAACAAAAGTGGTTTCGTCGAAATCCGAGGTCGTTTGCAAAATTCCCATTTTTAAGGGCCTGAATTCCATAGCGACTATTCAGAATTTTCAACTGGACATATCTTTTGATTCCCGCTATGAAATTTTGATTTTTCGGATTCGTTGGAAATATATTCTCAATTAGATCCTATTATTTTTGGTTTCACTAAAATCCGGTTTATTTTGCACCCAGTACATTCAATTGAAGTTTGAAATTGAATTATCGAACTACCACGCCATTTTCAATTTTATTTATAATTATTTATATTCTAACGATGACGTATATAATATATACGTTCAAAATAAATTTTTCGTCATTATTATTTAAAATAATCCATTTTAAATAATCAAAATTCGCTAAATTTGCCAAAATAAAAATTTTAAACTGGCCCAGATTTTTGGGTTGTTACTATCTCCCCCACTTAAAACTTTTCGTCCCCGAAAAGGAACAAAGTCGAAAGTGGTTTGATTAATCAACTCCACGTTCGATCTGGCTTCCATTCTCCAACTTTTCAGTTTCTGAGAATTTTTAAATTCTTCAAAAATTTGGCTAACACCCTAAATTTTCGAAAAATTTCGCCATAACCTCCCCTGCACCGGGAGCCACGGTAAAATCCTGAAATTGCCATATAGGCCTTCTGATCTCAAAAAGAAAAAGAAAAAGCCAAGCGGCTAGCCAATAGGCTCATAAAATCATCATTACCCAAACAAAACAGTAAATTATAGTAAATATGTACCTATTTGTCGGGCAAACAAATTTTATTCTTCGGCTCTAGCCTCCTTGCTATGACCTGTTCAATGTGAGTACATGTATATGCAAGCAAATGCGACCAATTTTCAATACAGTTCAATATTTGATTCTATTAGGCATAATGGTTCAAAATTATCAAACAAATAATCAAACAACACAAACATCAATCAATTAGTGGATTAACGTTTCAAATTCATAATTTTGATATATATACAAAAAATCATGTTTTTGATGCCAAATCACAACAATAAATCTATCTATATAAGTTTTGGTTCTCACACCAGTCTAATGGAAATATATAGATATCACACCTTCGTCACTCGAAAATAAATGCTGATGATGTTTCGAACCACCATCAGAACATCTCCGGGCTACTAGAGTGTGGTTCTATATCTATCCGGTATATTAAAACTTCGAATATATGTTCATGACGCGTATATGCAATATCTTTATATACTCGATTGCCCAAATTCAGTATAAATAAATATTCAAATATGTATAAAATGGTTTAAAGTTCAAAACAAATATTGTTTTCATTTGAAAAATATACACTTCACACTCGTTCTAGGATACTACTGATCCTAGCTCTAATGAGTTATTCTAATTGGATATTACTAATCCAATATCTGATGAATTCTTTCATATGGTTCTAATGTGTCTTGTTCTCGAGCTCTGTAAACCAAGGCTCTGATACCAAATGGGACGACAAGAAATTTCGCTCGATCTGAATCAGTCGTTAAACCGATCTAGACCGTTCGAAACCCCTGATCGTTTTGAGAATAGGACAAATCAGAACGCAGACGGAAGAACATTTCATTGCTATTACAACAACTCCATCAGATACAAGAATATACATAGTAAAAATGAATAAATTACATTCGATAAATACCAGAGATTACAATAAATTACATAGCAGCGGAAAAACAATATAAAACACAACTGAAAGTAATGCATGGATACAGAGCTTTCCGAGCATCGTTCCAGCTGTAAATCAGGATCCTGTGAATATAAATCTGCAAAACCAAAACTACTATCTGCCCGTGTCGAAAATAGGGGCACCCAGAGTTTAGGTTAAAACAATAAACTCCAGGTCAGTCATGTGACTGGTGTGAGAACTAAAACAGTTATTTAAAACTTTACTTTAAAAGAGAGTAATTCAAGGGACCACGCCGTATAACACGGAACGGGTTTCCTCCCAAGAATACCACTGCATAGAATAAACAGCGCAATGCTTTTTCGAAAAATGAAGCTATTATAAGACCCAAGTCCCATCACACAATGCAACGCAAGCCGGAGGATAGGGTTTTCCCTTATAATAGCCAAACATGCTTGGTACGTTTAAAACGAATCATTTGATACTATAATAAGTCTATAGTGTCAAAACAATTTCAATCATAAATATAAATCATAGACGGCATGGGTACCATATATCATGTCGCCATACTAGTTCTACAATTAAAACTGCAATACACGTATTGGAAATTGGATTTCCGTCATGAGTCGAGGCAAGGGGCAAGCTCCTCTCCGCTTCGAGACACTCTAGCAAATGCCTCGGGACTACACACTCTAGGTAACCCTTGGATGCTTCAGGGCCGGTCCTCTCTTACGTTTGAGGATTAGTTATTCCTGAACACACGTTTCCCGGTCCTTACAGACCTAAAATCGAGGCGCCTCATCCAACAACCACATAGGTGAAAAGTATATAAATGTCAGGGCTGGTAAGTCACTGACACCACAAAAACTAGAAAGAAACGTCATGCTCTCCTTGCAGTCCTTATCGCGTTTTTAACTCATACCGAGGTGTGAAGCTCACGAATCCACGCTATACACAAAGCTATGCCACAAAGGCCGTGCTTTGATCGTCAACCACAAGACTCTGCTTTTCAACAAAAGCCTTGATCATTGCATCTCAGCGTGCCACACAGGCAATTCATGCCATGCGATTGATATTTATCGATATATAACCTCTAAGCTCGTACGTCTCAGAGAAGGGCATTAAGCATGAGAATAAATTCTCCACCGCCAAACAGATATATATTTAACAGAAATCAATCAACACAGAATAAAATCCAATGTTAGACACATAATCCATTTACAAGTTCGTTCTAGGTCTGAACGAAACCGGAGGCACTTTCCTCCATATCCATCGATCTCCAAGTACGTCTGGACGACCACCAACTATTTCCATCCTCTTGGGTGTACAGCCCAATCAGGATCATCAGTAATTATCCAAACAATGTGAAGACTTCCGGTCTTCGACCACCGTCATCATCTTCGACTTATCGTCGAATCGGTTATTTAGAATGGGTATAAACCCGGCCTTTCCGAACAACCCGCGTATATTAAAAACAAATGTTACACAAACACAACATACGCCTCATTCCAATTCAGTAGCTACTAACCGTAAATCAACAAGAGAGCAATTCCCCAAATATTAACCCCGAAGGCCGAAACCAACATCAGATCAATACCCAGGAAACCATTCTTCTTAACTAACCTACAACTAGTTTCCAAATTTCACATTCTTAGGGAAAAGTTCCCATTAATTTTATCCAAGATAAATTCTTTGAATTTATTCTTTAATCTTCCTTTGGATGTCATTTCAAACCAAATTATGGTTTTCCAAACTAGTCGAGATTAGCGAACCACACCGAAGTAATTATTTATTTTATTTCCCAATCCCAACCTAGTTATCCCATGAAGAAAAACTGGTAATACTCCATATCTAACACCGTGGTGTTATCGGTAAAATTAATTACCATTTCACGTTCAAATCTAATTAAAGATTTAACTATCGCTTTGGAGCAAAACTGGTAATACTCCATCCTCACTCATTTTCCAAATTTGATAATTTAAATTATCAATTCACATTTCAATCTAATTGCAGATTCATTAAAACTCCTTTTACTGGGTTAAAGAACTAGTGTTATTTAAAACACAGTTCACGATAAACCGAAATCACATTCTATTTATTATCGGGTTAAAGAACAAGTGTTGTTTAATACACTGTTCACGATAAACCCACAAATCAATTCTATTTACAACCCAATTCAAATCCAATTTATTTATTTTAAAAATAAATGGGTTTTAATTTTAGTTCAGAGGAGTGCAGAGGAGTTTAAGGGGGAGGATTTTAATTCAAACCCACAAATCAATTTTTGTTTTTTTTCTTCTGATTTAAATCGAACGGGGGGGGGGGGGTGCAGAGGAGTTTAAGGGGGAGAGAGAGAGTTTAATTTATTTAATTTACTAAAAGTTAACTTTTTCATACGACCTCTAAACGAGGCCCACCGCCTGTCGTCCATAGCGTTTTACCTCCATTCCGAACACAATAGGATATGTACCATAAGCTGATTCGACCGTTTCGATCAGTTTCCGTTAAAATCAACATATAACTCTACATACTGAATTTGAACGCACATTTCAATTTACCGGGGACGCATACTAACTCTAAAAATTCCCGAATAATATTTTTTGGCTTCGTATTGACGATACGGTCCTAACAAAACTAGTTTCATTGAATTCTGAGACCGTTGGAAAAATGGCCATTTTCCGGTCGATTAAAATCAACTGAAACTGGTCAAACGCGTTTTCCTTTGCCACGCTCACATATTGATTCGAAAAATTATGAAATTTGAAACCTAGAAATAATTTGACATCACGGACCCAACAAAAGTGGTTTCGTCGAAATCCGAGGTCGTTTGCAAAATTCCCATTGTTAAGGGCCTGAATTCCAAAGCAACTATTCAGAATTTTCAACTGGACATATCTTTTGATTCCCGCTATGAAATTTTGATTTTTCGGATTCGTTGGAAAGATATTCTCAATTAGATCCTATTATTTTTGGTTTCACTGAAATCCGGTTTATTTTGTACCCAGTACATTCAATTGAAGTTTGAAATTGAATTATCGGACTACCGCGCCATTTTCAATTCTATTTATAATTATTTATATTCTAACGATGACGTATATAATATATACGTTCAAATTATATTCAAAATAAATTTTTCGTCATTATTATTTAAAATAATCCATTTTAAATAATCAAAATTCGCTAAATTTGCCAAAATAAAATTTTTAAACTGGCCCAGATTTTCGGGTTGTTACATAACTAGTGTCCCAACTAGTAATCTGTATAAAATGATAATGTGATCCAAATCCCTGTAGTTGTGGTAGCCTTCAGGTTTACATCTATCGTGAGGATTCCACCTCAATCTGCCTAATTGCCATGAACATGTTAGATGTACCATTACTACCTTATCGATCGGCTCCTTACTTGCATTAATGTTCCATGTGTCTATGTCAATCGGCCTTCTCTTCCGTGTAGATACCCTATGCTAGTCCCACCATAAGGTTTATCAATCCTTATGATAGTGACCCGACACGATTCAAGATGCACAGTGTATAACTACTGGTACCCAGTGCCTGCTTTTTCCCACTCCGGAGTACATGTGCACCCGTAAACCGTCGGAACCTACACCGACGTACCCTCTGCCGCTATTTTGACCGCTTATAATCAACCCAGTAATCGTGCCCCACCTTGCCTACTTTAGGGTACCATGATACATCTGTGTGGTTTACTGTTGAAATGGGTCCCCGTTACTAGGGTTTCCTACTGGTTAAGTTTGTGGGCCTATATATATACAAATATTACCTACCTACTCGAGATGTACTTAACCCTCTCACCGATTCAAGCATGTTTTCTTAACGGTTAAGTTTGTGGGCCTATATTTAATAATATTACCCACCAACCCGATATGTACTTAACCCTCCCGCACATTATGTCATATTGGTTAAGTGGTGTCCACTTATTTAACTTAATCCACCCATTCATCGTGTCATGTTGGTTAAGTGTTTCTTATTAACTTAACCCCGTTCGTTCATCAAGTTATATTGGTTAAGTGTTTTCTTTTTAACTTAACCCCACGTGTTCATCATGCTGTATTGGTTAAATGTCATCAATCAATTCAAGTTAACTTAACCCACCTACTTGTCATGTTACTTTCGTTAAGTGTTGCCTTCTTGTGTCAACTTAACCCTTCCACAAATCAAGTTATATTGGTTAAGTGTTGCCCTCTTGTTTTTAACTTAACCTTATCACAAATCAAGTTATATTGGTTAAGTGTTTCTTATTACTTAACCCTACCCATTCATCATGCTACACCGGTTAAGTGTTTCTCGTTAACTTAACCCTAGCCATTCATGTTATATTGGTTAAGTGTTCTTATTACTTAACCCTAGTCATTCATGTTATATTGGTTAAGTGTTCCTATGAACTTAACCCTAGTCATTCATCTTGTTCATTAGCATTAATTGATTTATTAATGCACCAACCTCTCACATTAGATGTGTTGTTGTGGTTACTGGATGTGCCGGGCAGTTCCGGGCAGTTTTACACCACAACTCAATCTAACCTCGGGTTTTTTTTCGGCATGATGCACTAACCTCTCACATTAGATAGGTGTTGTTGTGGTTACTGGATGTGTCGGGCGGTTCCAGGCAGTTTTACACCATAACTCAATCTAACCTCAGGTTAGGCACATTCGTCTTTTCACTAATTCACATATTTACAGATTATATGTAAATTATTCACAATTGTTGTCAATTTCAGATTATGCCACATTTTCCATAAATGTCCAAGTCTTGATTTATATGCTAATTATCCCAACCAGTCATATTCCTATTCTCAAGTTATGCCCAACAAAGCTAATTGCAAGTTATGGCCCCCAAATTCAATTTCGAGTTATTACCCCAATTTGGCTACATCTAATCTTCCCAAGTTTATACTAATAGTCATGCCCCAATACCCCAAGTTCGCAACAAAGACAAAGTATACCCCGAATCATAAGTTACAAAATTATGTTCCACCATTACCAAATAGACTATTCCTCATTACCCCCGCATTCCAATCGCACGTTTAATAAGTTTCAGTCTAGATTCGAGGTTAATCTAGATTCATAAGATAAAGGGGACGAAAGAGGAACATAAACGAGAGTAGGCATAAAACAGGCATTAAAATGGTAGATCTATCAAATATTTTGGACCTAAGCAGATTACGGATCTGTTAGAGTTGGGTTATAACAAAGATAGATCTGAAACAAACTGACAGAAATAACCTTATAGACATATAGATCTGATATAAATAATATCATGAACCTAAAAGGATTTTATATCAGATGTCCAACAAAGACAGACATGATTGAATAATAACTTCCTAGGCATGTAAATCATTGATTCAATAGAAAGATAGGAATTAATCTAAAAGATTTGTCTTATCATCAAGCATGGACTTAGATCCATTTCATTATATGCCAAAATCACTATTAGGTGTTTAAATCTGAAAATAACTTGAACTTACATATTTACAGTTCAATTTGCGTCCCAAATCCCAAGTTATATGTCCAATATAGTTTATGCCTCAAATCTCAAGTCATATGTCCGATACTTTATGCCTTAAATCTCAAGACATATGTCCAATACTTTATGCCTCAAATCTCAAGTCATATGTCCAATACTTTATGTTTTGAATACAACATGTGTTATGTCCACAAATCAGTACAACTTAATTATGCCAAATTATACACAATTTAATACTTTTCCCAAGTTTTAGTGCTGGTCATGTCCAAATCATATTTTATGCCCAACTTTATTTCCAACGTACGTTCATCTCTTATGAGATCTGGCTCAGGCTCGCAGTAGCCTGGCTATAAAACAAAAAGGGAAGAAGGAAAGAAGAGAAAAAGAATGGACATAATATTATCAATGAGATAGATCCAAAGGATATAGAAAGATAGATAGAAATAGGCATAAGCTCAGATCCAGATTTATTACAATGTCAGAATCCCAACTAACTTTTATTTTTGAAAGTTACGCGAACTTACAAATTACAGAGCGGTCTTGAATTCTGGTATCTGTATTCTAAAATAGAATAGTTCTCCCTTGAAGTATACTATTTGTTCTTCTAATTTAGAATTTATTTGAATCTTAGAAATAGTTGTAGAAGTCGTTGAATTAGCCTTTGAATCTCTACTTGAATTCTAACTTGATTCTACGAAGAACTTGAGCAGCATAACCCCATCTTTGATTTATTTTGATATGAATTAGGGTAGAGTATACACGTAAAGAAGACATGTAGAGAAAACTGTAGCCTTAGGAGTGTTTATATAGCATAGGGATCAACAAATATGGTCAGAACGGGCGTCCAGATGCAGAAAAATGGATTTGTCCTCGGATCTGGAAATGGGTGGAGGTCGACCCCTTGGTCGATATGTGTGACCCAGGTCGACCCCCAGGTCGACCTGGGTCCTCGGAGGGAAATTTCCCGCTTAGCCCAGGTGTGTGATTTGAATTTCGAATTTCAAACCTGAGCTATTTTATTAAAATCTCTGAAAATTCTGAAGGTCATAACTTCTTCATACGGAGTCCGATTTACGCAACCTCGGACTCTATCTCAAGAAGAATTTCGTGATGAACACAATGGCGTAACCCGTTTTCCCTAATTGTTCTCTTAAAAATTAAGTGTACTTTAATTTGTTACTTTAGTGTTCACAGAAAATACAGGGTGTTACAGAAAATTTTGATTTATTTTCGCAAAAGATAGGATTTTTTTACAATTTCACTCTTCTTAGAACTCCACAACAAAATGGAGTTGTAGAACGTAAAAATAGAACTTTACAAGAATGTGCAAGAAAAATATTAAATGGAAGTAAACTACCAAAACATTTTTGGGCTGAAGTAGTCGCAACAGCTTGTTCTGTTTTGAATCGTGTTTCCATTCGACCTCTTACTAAAAATACTCCATACGAGCTTTTTACTAGTAGAAAACCAAACATATCCTATTTTAAATTTTTAGGTTCGAAATGCTTCATTTTAGATACAAAAGATCAACCTGGAAATTTTGATTCAAAATCGGACGAAGGAATATTCTTAGGATATTCTGAGCGTAGCAAGGCTTATCGTATTTTCAATAAAAGAGCCAATAAAATAGAAGAATGATTTTATGTTTCGTTTGATGAAAGTTTTATTCAAAACTCCTTAAATGCAGATATTGTGTAACAACCCGGATTTTCAAAACCAATTTAAAATTTTTATTTTAGAAATTTTAGTGGATTTTGGATATTTAAAATGATTTATTTAAAAAAATAACGACTAAAATTTATTTAAGTCAAAGTTAGAACGAATAGATTTATTTTAATTATAAAAGGAGTTTGAAATGGCGTGGCAGTTTGAAAATTCGATTTTAAATTTTAATTGAATGTACAGAATTCAAAATAAATCGGATTTCAGTAAAACCAGAAATATTTGAATCTGTTTAATTATATTTTTCTAACGAACGTGAAATATCTAGATTTCGTAATAGGAATTGAAAGTTATGTCCAGTTTAAAATTCAGAATAGTCGCTATGGAATTTATATATATTTCTTAAATAATATAATATAAAGCCCTTAGAAATAGCCATTTTGCAAACAACCGCTGTTTTCGAACGAAACCACTTTTATTCGGTCCGGAATGTCAAATTATTGCAAGATTCAAATTTTCATAATTTTTGGAATTAATATGTGAGTGTGGCAAAAGAAAACGTGTTTTGTCAATTTCATTTGAATTGGATCGACCATTAAAAAGCCCATTTTTCAAACGATCTCCAAATTCGACGAAACTAATTTTGTTAGGATCGTATCGTCAAAACATAGCTAGATTTATTTTTCGGGAATTTTTGGAGTCAGTTTGTGGCCTAATTGTACAATCTAATTAAATAACTAAATGTATTATATTTTAAATTATAGAAAAACAGGCTAATGCAATCAAATGGGCTGACGAGACCAAGTCCACTGTGTCCGGAATGGGGGTATTTGGTTGGGAGCGACATTCGTTGGGCTGGATTTGGAGTTAGTATGAGTTATCGGGCTTTTTTGAAAATTAATAATATAATATTATAAGTACCTAGAATAATCAAACCCTAAGTCCTCAAACAGAACTAGCCGCCGCTCTCAATTTGAGGGATGAAAACATTCGATTCTTTTATCCTGCTTTTCTTCTAATCCACTAAATAGTTTCATAACCTCATAAAGCAAACATTGAAGAGATTCTCTTGCCCTTCGATTCTATACGGACGTAATCTAATATGGTGCTGGAAGTAGTGAGAATTTCTTGCTCGAACAGGCCGCCGTCGACCTCATTTCTCGAGCGCCAGGGGGGTTCGAACTCCAGCAGGTTTAGGGAGGTGGCAGCCCTTGCAATGGCCAACGGTATGGCACTTGCTGATCGGTGTGAAGATGCCTCGATTGGCATGCGAATTGATGGATAGGATATCAGCTATGGGTTCGGTTGTGCGTATCGTATTACAGTAACGAAGGTGAGAGAAACGCGATTAAGGGGGGTGAGTTAATTTAGGGATTTTTTTTTAATTATTAATTAATTATCTCCATAATGTAATTAACACCAATAATATCATATCTTTTCCATACGAGACCCAAATTCGACGAAGCAAGTTGCGTTGCACTCATATCAGCGATAGCTACGCAATGGAACTGACTAGAGTAGAAACGGAGCTAGCTACAAATTCAGAAGGAGTAAAATCAATGTGAGATCTTTTTTTTTAATTTAAAACTAATTGTTATTGCGTTGGAAAATTTTTATGTATATGCTGTTAAAATTCAGTTGTGAGTTGTATGTAACAACCCGGAAATTTTGGAACCAATTTAAATTTTTTATTTCAAAAATTTTAATGGATTTAGTATATTTAAAATAATTTATTTTAAATAATAACAACTAAAAATTTATTTTAATCGAAGTTAAAACGAATAAATTTATTTTAATTATAAAAGGAGTTTGAAATGGCGCGGCAGTTCGAAAATTCAATTTCTAACTTCAATTTAATATATATAATTCAATATAAATCAGAATTGGACGAAACAAGAAATATTTGAATCTGTTTAACCATATCTTTCTAACAAATATAAGAAACTGAGATTTCACTTTAAAAATTGAAAGTTATGTCCAATTTAAAATTTAAAAAAGTCGTAGAATTTATATATATTTTAATATAATATATAGCCTTTAAAATAGTCATTTCCGAAATGAACTCCGTTTTCGATGAAACCACTTTTTTTGGAACCGGAATGTCAAATTATTGCTAGGTTTCAATTTTCATATTTTTTTGAATTAATATATGAGCGTGGCAAAAGAAAACGTGTTTTGTCAGTTTCAGTCAAATTTAATCAACTTGAAAATGGCAATTTTTCAAATGGTCTCGAAATTCGACGAAATTAATTTTGTTAGGACCGTATCGTCAAAACAAAGCTAGATATAATTTTTCTGTCATTTTTAGAGTACGAATGTAGCCCCGGTAAATTTATATGTACGGTTAAATTAAATAATAGATGTTTTTTTAAATTAAAGAAAACTGGTTGAAAACAGCCGTTTTGGCTCACAGGACATAGCCCATTGGGTTTGGAATGGGGGATATTGTCTAAGGATGACTGTCGTTGGGCTCGATTCGGAGCCAGTGGCTAAACGGGCCTTTTAGTGATTAATAAATAAAATAATATTATAAATATACTAAGGAATTAGAAAAACCTTCTTCGTCGTTTTAACAACCGCCGCTGAAACACCCCACCTCCGTTAAGGTCACTCACAAAGGGAATGCCTTAACTTCGATGGAGCATTATATGTAAAAGACACAGATAATTTACAAGACAGATGTATATATATAAGCAGCGGAAAATAAAACTAACTTTATTTCAAACATGGTTCATAACAAAACATTACAACAAACTGTTTCAAACCAGCTTCCAAACCATTACATCATAATTTATGTCTTGATTATTATTTAAAGAAGCATAAAACATAAATAAAGCTACATAAATCCCCAAGTCTAGTGTGTCCAAAGCCACAGCCAAAGATAATAGGTTCCAAGCCGTACATCACAGAGTCTTCAAGCTTGGAAAGATGAACGGTCCAAATTAAGCTGAGCTATTCCCTCCCTGGCTACCTAAGGGGGGGGACGGAAGAAAAGAAGATGAAAGAAAAATGGGTCAGACATAAGTCTAGTGACTTTTCAGAGTGTGAATAAGGAAAAGGGTCATGATAGGAATAAACTGAAAATAGGACAGTACCAGAACAACAAACTAACATAAAACTATATAAGGCAAGATAACCGAATATACATCGCACCCATGTTTAATTCTCTGCACCTACTTATACTTGCCCAACTAGCACCACGTGTTCATGGTGAAATGATTCCCTTATATCAATCAGCTCCTACTCGCATGCATTTATCACGTGTGTCCTTCGGCTCCCGCTTGAGTGTAGATACCTGTGCTGGTCCCACAACGGGGTGTATCAAATCCTATGGTGGCAACTTGACACGATTCAAGATGCATAGTGTATGACTACTGATGCCCAGTGCCTGTTTTCCCACTTCGGAGTATGTGCATGCCCGTACTCCCCCTGAACCTACATTGATGCACCACCGCCGATGTTTTTGACCGCTTATAATCAGCCCAGTAATCGTGCCGCACCCTGCCTAGTTCAGGGTCCCATGATACATCTACATGGGTTACTGCTGAAATGGGTCCCCATTACTAGGGTTTTCCAGCCAACATGTTAAATTGGTTAAGTATCCAAATTTACCTAACCCCACCCATCAGTTTAGCTAACATGTTGAATTGGTTTAAGTGTTTCCTTAATTTGACTTAACCCTACCACTCTTGACTTAGCTTTATTAGAGCACCAACCACTCACATTAGACCGGTATTGTTGTGGTCACTGGATGTGCCGGTCGGTTCCGGGCAGTTTTACACCATGACTCAGTCTAACCTCGGGTCCTTTTTGGGCTCAATGCACTAACCACCCACATTAGACAGGCATTGTTGTGGTCACTGGATGTGCCGGTCGGTTCCGGGCAGTTTTACACCACAACTCAGTCTAACCTCGGGTTAGGCATATTCATCTTTGCTAAATTTATATATTTATCCTTTTATGCTTATATGTAAATTTGTCAACAATTTATTGTTATGGGCCACTTTCCTTCTAAATCAAATTCATAATTTTTGGTAAGTAAATTATACCATTTCAATGCCGTACCATTTACATGGTTTGAGTCAAATATGTTAATTATGTATAAATTCATGTTTTCCCCAACGTTACCCCCCGTTGTACGTTCACAAAATTACATAAGATGTTAGGCTTGAAATTTTAGCCTAACTAATAAACTAAAAAGGGAAAAAGGGGAACTTGCAATATTCCAACATCATACAAAAATATGGATCTAACTACAGATGTGGCACATGAACTTGGCATAATATACTTTTAATTATGAACTTGTAAACTAGATCTATGTAACATGAGTCATAAAATAATAGTCTTACAATGAACTACCAAAATCTAATTAAACATGTAGTGGTGAACTTGCATAGGGATTGAATCATGCTAATATTGATCTAACATAAAGGCATATGGTGCTAACATATAAAGTTGTAGATCTAAACATATAGGTTTACATAGTCATGTTTTTATCCTATAAACTTGCATGTATTCATAACATGATAGCATCACTTAGCTTGCATAAACATGGCATAATTTCTAAATTGACATACAACATATAGATATAATCACCAAATTATACAAGGTCGCAGATCTAAACATGTATGCATAATGGATCTAAACAATTAGGCATAAACGACGTGACTTAGCCTAAAACTTGTATGTATCATAATATCACCATACGAATATATGATAATTTCATTACATCATAGGTTTATTCACCAATTTCTACATAACATAATAGGTTCGATAGAACACAATAATTCATAGGCATATACGATAGAATAGACATGAATAAACATAAATCAGCATCACATACAACTTGATACAATTCTATTTTGCAATTCATTACAAACCATGTCTTTAATTCATTCACGTCTGAAAGATAACTACAATTACAAACAAAAAGGAATTCTTGAGTTCTGGGATTTGTATTCTGAAATTGAATTGCTCGCCTTTGATGTAGATCGTTGAATTTTCTTAGTTGAATTAGATTAGATTTAATTTTGACGTAGCTTGTAATGACCTGGGTATTTACACAGATAATGATTGATCATGAGTACGTATTCACAGATACAATTTAAAAATCAAGACTTTAAATTGTTTAAACATGTCGAAGGTTTGAATTTTCATTTATTTATCTTTTGTGTAAATATGATAGCATTTACTGATGTGTATAGCACAGCGCTTGTTAAAATCCATTTTTTGCTCATCCAGGTATAATAGCATATGTTTGATAGCGTTTGTTGAAATTGATTTTTATATGTATGAAGGTCAACACTTGTTAATAGCATGTAATTGTGATGCCATTTTTATTATACATGTTTGTTCTTTTTATTCAAAGGATTTAAGAAATCAAGTTTTGGTAAATCCTTGCTTTAAAAGTTTTAACATTTGAATTAAAATATGACAAAGCCACTTTTATTGTCAAAAACAATTTTCAAGTTACATATGCATAATCACAACATGAAGGGATCATCTCCTTTTGCAAAGCATATTTCATATAAAATATTCAAAAAGATATTTGCATTTTTATATACATTAAATCAAACATGTATTGTCTATTCTCATCACCACACCATAGATTAGATGGAGAAAAAAGATCCCAAAGAAATCATTGCATTTTTATATGCATTAAGGCAAGAGCAAGTATGGTCAAGTCCTCTTGCAAATCATGATCTCATCCATGAATTTTCTACACTATAGATGTAATAGCAAGTAGGATCTTTAAGGCAAATATGTGCACATGATAAAATCATTTTAGATAAAAGGATTTTCAGTTTTTAAATCTTTTTATTTCCTTTCATTTAATTTTCTGAAAATACAATTCATGTTTCATTTTTCCAAGAACATAGTTATGTTGTCAATGAATATATACATCAAAGATTCACAAAATCATGCATTGATAGCATCAATCTTACCTACACTAGTTGAGCACAACACCATGGATTTTTCTAAGTATTTTCTATGTGTTTTCACCATATGACAAAGATTTTCATGGTACAACAATTTCAGATTTTTAACTATCCTTGCAAGGCAAGTTTATACTTTAAATAAAATTCTTGTAAAATCAAAAAGGATATGTGAAAAGTATGATTTGCGAACTCAATGAAATCTAAATATTTTTGGTACATGAATGATCACAAAACTTTGTTTAAACCAAGGTAAAAGATCTAAGATCATAGTAGTACATAGCACATTTAATGTGCTATTTCATTGAAGGCCAATGAGAGGTATTTTGTACAAGGTATAGGATATTTTTAGGGGGTGTATAGGTTGTGTATGCCATGGAATTTGAGGAGAGTTTGCAAAGATTTTGAGAGAGAAAATAAAAAGTTGTGTGGTCTTTCAATTGTCAAGCAAGAAAAATTGTTTTGCTGTTTCACATCGGCATTTATTGTACCCAGTATTTTATCAATTTCTCACCCCTATATAAATACCTACACATGCACACAGCAATTCAAAGCATTTCCAGCAAGAGAAAGCAAGGATTCATAGCATTTTTAAAGTGAGTAAACTTACATTTTAATTTCTGTTTTGAATTACTGCAGTTTTGTGACTTGAACTATGAAGTGAACTTGGTGTTCTTTGTGATCAGTTCAAGTGATATGTCATGTTTGTGTTACTACTTGTTATGATATAGGAATCCTTGGTTTTTCTTGACAAACCCGTAAGTATCCTAAGTAGAAATGATGCATTGACTGTTTGTGTTACCTGTCCCTGTTATGTTGTGTGAACTTTGACAAACCCAAATAGATCAGTAAGATCTATGTTAGGGTGTTAGAATAAGGTGATTAACTATGTTTTAAACCTTTTACCTAATCATACAAGTGATCAAAATGAAGCATGTTTGGAAAAATCTTTTACAGGCAATTGAAAACAAACCTACAGGTGCTCTTTGTTCTTCAATTCCATAGTGGATTTTCAAAACTGATTAAACCTTGTTTTAATTATATAAGCATGATCAGTAAACCAAAAGATGATTTTGAAAACAAAAATCAAGATTTTTAATCTTGTATATCAAGAGAAATTAAGGGATGGCCGAAAGTTCAACTTTGGTGAACTTCCGGCGCATCACACGATCGGAGGTGGTGGCACTCGGCCTAGAGGAGCATGGAAGTCTGAGGATCGTAGGAAAAATAATAGTTTAATTTTTAAATGAGGAGTTTTTGTAAAATTGGTAAAATTAGGTTTTAAAACTGTTTTTGGGTTCGATGGGTTCACGGCTGAACTGCTCGACGTCGGTGGAGGTAGAGACGTGCGGTCAGGGGGGTTAGGACCGTCAGGGTCTGGTGATGGTGTGGCAGCAAGGTGGTGGCGACTGGTGGTCGAGAGAAGGAGGTGCGAGGAGTTTTATTGGCTGCTGTTCTTTTGAATGAAAAGGAGGAGCATGGTCAAAATCCGGCACAGGACATCGGTGGTTCATCTGAGGGTGGTGGTGTGTTCAGGGATCGGAGAGAGGTGTGTGGTGACGGTCGTTGGAGGTTGGAGGGGCCCCACGTGGCTTTGCACGTGCACAGCTTGGAACAGGAAAGGAGGAGGAAGAAGAAGGGTGTAGGAATCTTGGCGCATTGTATTTTTGTGGAGATCAGGGTGAAAACCATGAGTGCCAGGGCTTGGTACTTTGGCAAAGGATCAACCAAAGGGGTGCTTGGCAAATGCATAGGAACCAGGCTTGTTTTCGTGTGTGCGCACTTGGATTTTTAACCCTGGTACTTTGTTATTTTAGTTTAAAAAAATGGTTTTGAACATGTTTTAAATTTGAATTAGTTTTTAAATTTAACAATGTTTAAATAAAATAAGAAAATAAATATTTAAATAAAAAATAATATTTTACAAGAAAATAGAAAAGAAAGTGAATCAGGATGTAAGAATACAGTTTTGTCAAGAACTAAAATTAAAAATGCAGAAACACAGAAACTGAGATTTTTTAAATTTAATTTAATTTAATTTAAATAAAACTTAGAAATGATTTTCTAATGTAAATTTCAAACTGTAGAGCCAACAAGAAGGAAGCCGATCAAGTGTGAAAGATCAGATCTGGTTCGTGATAAAGGTCGAAACGTCAAAAACTGAAATTTTGTTAAATTATAAATTCGATTTATAATTTAAAATTTTGAATTTAAATGAAATATTTAAATTTGAAACAAACAAGATGAAGAGAAACCGTATGTCAAACATACGCTAGATTTGTCAGCTTTGAACCATATGTTAAGTACAGTTCTGTATTTTATAAATTATGAATGATATTCAATCGTGTTCAGATAAATAAAAAGAGAAATTTTATTAATATGAAAGAAGAAGAACTAGATTAGGAATGAGGATCAAAGGGGAAATTTGACGAGAAAAATATCAAGTGTAAAAGTTGTAAAAATGATTAAATCATAATTTAAATCATTTATGGGTGATCAGATTAAGTAATAATGATAAGAATGTTTTTCTAAGAAAAAAAAAGGGTAAAAATTCATTTTCAAAGGTAACGGACAAGATGAAAAGATAAATCCGTGCAGCGTGCACGCTAAAATTGTCCAATTCTAAAATATGATCAAAATGCCAGATACAAGCAAGAAGATCGTATATTGTTTGATTCGACTATATATGTGATTGATTTAACTCATGTTAGATCAATAATTTAAAGGAAAAATGTTCGTAATCATTTCAAAGAGACCGGAGGTACATTCCACTTTGAATTGATTATACGTTGCGCGTCAAAGATTGTCAAATTGAAGACGATGATGGTAAATGATATCGTCGGTCTGTTCAATCACAGAACAAACCTGAATGGACGAGTGTCTGACAACTTATATCAGTCAGATTCTACACATCGAATTTACGTAAGTATATTACGTGGGTGGCGGAGAAATTCGTTTCTCTTAGCGTTATTGCCCGTGATATATTTGGGAAATCGAATGAGTATTTCTGACGGGTAGGACGATGTGGCATTCAAAGGAAATGAACAAGTGATGATGAAACATAAGTCTAGCCTCAAGCCTCACACCCAGGAAATGACAAAAATCGGGCTGGCAGCATAGGTATGTGGGTCGCTCCCATTAGGGTGTAGTATCACCTATCTAGAGAAATTCCTTTTGTTTCTTAATCTATCGATTCTGCCCATTCGGGAATGGTTGCCGTACACAACCGTTGGTGATATACACTCGATACACTCAAGAGAAATGAGTGGTCGGTCATGTGAGGGCCGGGTTGCAAGATGTTCTTGTTGAACCCAGGTGTATTTGCCTCTAGAGATACATCATCGGAAGGTGGACCCATACCTTGTCATAGTTGGAAATCCAATTTCCATAAGTGCTAAGCGGTATTATTTTGTATACTATATAGGAGAATGTGAGATGTAAGCATTCTTCTAGATTCTAAATTATTTGTGGAAAACCAAATATACACTAGGATAATATCTGGTTTAAAGTATACAAAGTGCTTTGATCTCATAAGGAAAAAACCTGTTCCGTATTCACGGCGTGGTCTTATGAGATATTTTCTTTAAACTGTTTAAACTGTTTACTCATACCAGACCCCTGACTGACTCGGAGTTTATTTTCTGTGTTTTCCCTTAAACTCTTGGGTATTCATAACACTTGTTATGAATAGACAAGTGAATTAGGATTTGATGAATCTTGTGAAGCTGGATGAAGATTATCTATGTGCTAGTCCATTTATCTACTGTATAATTAAGTCTGTCATTTAATCATCTATGATATGTATAATTATTGATGTACTATGAATGGGTTGTATCACTAGACCTATGATGTCCTGATGTATCATGTACTATTGTGTAATATTATAAAGTATTATCTTTTGTGAAAATTCCGCTGTGAGATTCTGATGTTCTGTGATTTAATCTTCTATCTATTCTTATTTCTTATTAATGACACAACTGCCGATGTGTTCGAAAGTTGGGTCGTTACATAACTTCAATCTTGCCTTTGAGTTGAAAGAGATGACGGTTATTCTAGGTTCACCATTGACGGCATGGCGGCTCTTGGTATGAATATTTGTGATTTAGGGTTGAGAGTTAGGTTGTTTTTATAGAGGTTTAATTAATTTAGAGCCTTCAGATTAACCCTAGAAGTAATCAAGACCATCCAGTCAAGATAGGATAACACCTCAGCCCCAATGACTCAGTAGGGAGTCAGAAATCGTCATCCTTTCAGATCATCCCCCGAGGGGGTAGATCGATCCCAGGTCGACCCCCAGGTCGACCTGTAGGGTAGGTCGACACTAGGTTCGACCTCCTGGTCGACCTGGCCTGGGCGAGAATTTTCCTGCCCTGCCCTCTTCTGTGTTTAATTTTGAATTTTTGAAACTTCCGAAGGCTATAACTTCTTCATACGAAGTCCAATTCACGCAAAATCAGACTCTATCTCAACTAGAATTCCGAGACGAACGCAATGACGTAACCCGTTTCCCTTAATTCTCACAATTAGAATTAATTATTCTTTAATTCGTTACTTTAAGGTTTATCGAAAACACGGGGTGTTACATTCTCCCCTCCTTAAAGGATTTCGTCCCCAAAATCTTCAAGTCAAGAAGAACGTATATCCTACCATCCAATCGTCCATCTACTAAACCATCAAACACAGGCGTCCATTGTCCTTAAAAGACTTCTAATGCTTCATGATCATATGCATAGTGTGTGTACATGTCCTTATCTAATGCAAAATCAGGCGGTCTACTGATTCAGTTGACCTCCTTAATGCAAGTCATGTTGGTGTCATGCGTCCGTAATGTATGCAATCTTCCCTAATTATACTTTCTATATGAGTGCACAATCATTCATACAAATGCAACATCCACATGATAACACATCAAGTTTCAATCATATATAAGTACATATATGCACATGCAATATGAAAGTGACTGAGCCGATCTAAAACCTAAAGTGTGTGTATATGCATCCACAAGCAACGACTAGCAATCACTTGCAACCACTTGCAACCATCAATCATAACATGTTTCAAATACATGTTTACATCCATTGGTTTCTACCTAAGGATCGAGAACGGCACCGAGGAAAATATAAAAAAGATAGATACGAGTATGAACAAACTTAAGGAAAAAGAGATCAAAGATATACCCTCGAAAAGAAAAGGGTAGGCTGCGCATATTTTGGCCTCAGTCTCCCAAGTCGCGTCTTCCTCAGCGTCACTCCATTAAACTTTTACAAGTTTGACTTCGCGGTTGCGTAGCTTTTTGACTTCTGTACCCAAGATACGAGTTGGAACTATTCTCACAGTCGCCTCTCGTTCTACTTCTACATCCTCTAATATGCTTGGTTCCACCACTTCCGCAGACTCATGTAAGCACTTTCGTAAGTGAGAAACATGAAAAACATTATGAACTCCAGCCAATCTTTCAGGCAGCTCTACTATGTAAGCCATCTTCCTAATCCTTTCAATGATAGGAAACGACCCTAAAAATCTTGGTGCCAACTTTCCTGTGGATCCGAAGCGAACGACGTTCCTCAAAGGAGATACTTTAATGAAAACCATGTCCCCAACCTCAAACTCAAGGTCGGTCCTTCTCTTATCTGCGTAGGACTTTTGTCTATCTTAGGCAGTCTTCATTCTTTTTCGTATCAAGTCCACTTTCTCTTAAGTTTCTCTAATTATATATGGTCCAAGTATGAGCTTATCTGTAAATTCCCACCAACAAGTTGGTGATCGGCACGGTCTTCCATATAAAGCTTCGAAGGGTGCCATACCTATGGTGGCTTGGTAGCTATTATTGTAGGCAAACTCCACCAAAGGAAGATGATCCTCCCATGTTCCTCCGAAGTCAAGAATGCATAATCTCAAGAGGTCTTCTAATACTCTATTCACTCTCTCCGTCTGACCATCGGTTTGGGGGTGATAGGCCGTGCTTAAGCATAACTGTGTGCCTACAACTTCTTGCAAGCTCTTCCAAAATTCGCTCGTAAAGATATGATCTCAGTCGCTAACAATGCTGAGGGGTATCCCATGGAGTCGGACTATCTCTTTAAGATATATGGATGCTAAAGATGAGGCAGTCCTTCTACTCTTAACGGGTATGAAGTGAGTGTTTTTTGTGAGCCTGTCCACTATTACCCAAATACTGGTGTTGCCTCTTCTTGACCTAGGCAGCCCATCAATAAAGTCCATCGAGATGCTATCCCATTTCCATTATGTGACCTCTAGAGGATGAAGCAAACCACCAGGCTTCTTTTGTTCCGCCTTGACTTGCTGGCATACTAAGCACTTCGAGACGAATTCAGCTGCATCCCTCTTTATGCCATCCCAAAAGAAAACCCTTTTGATGTCTTTATACATCTTGTATCCACCGGGGTGTATGGTCAACTTGGAATGGTGCGCCTCTTCGAGAACCTTCTTCACCAAATCCCTTGCTTGTGGGACGCATAGCCTTCCACCCCGCCTCAACCAACCCTTATCATCGATGGAGTATCTATTGAGGTGACTAGAAGTCTCACCCCTACTTGACTTATCTATCACATCAACTAGCTGAGGGTCTTCACGTTGTGCGGTCCTTATTGAGTCCAAAAGAGTAGGCCGCACCTCTAGCGATGCTAACAAACCAGTCACATGATCGACAGAGGGTCTAAAATCAAAGTTGTCTATGTACTCCAAGCTCTGCCTTTCAACAAAGAAAGGGCTTAAGGTCAGCTTCTTTCTACTCAAGGCATCTGCTACTACATTGCCCTTGCCAGGGGTATAGGATATCTCGAAATCGTAGGATGCCAAGAATTCCATCCATCTTTGTTGCCTCAAGTTAAGATCTTTCTACGAGAAAAGGTACTTCAACGATTTATGGTCAGTATATAATTCAAACTTCTCACCAAGGAGATAATGGTGCAAAGACGATGGCAGCCAACTCTAGGTCGTGGGTTGGGTAGTTTTTCTCATGTATTTTCAGTTGTCGGCCTCCATAAGCTACTACCTTCCCTTCTTGCATCAAGACAGCTCCTAATCCCACCCAACAAGCGTCCGTGTATACGGTAAACATCTTGATCCCATCCGGCAATGTCAAAACTGGGGTTGTTGTTAGAGCTCTTTTTAAGCGTTGGAAAGCAATATCGCAATCCAATTCCCAAGTGAAAGTTAAGTTCTTCTTTGTCAACTTTGTAAGTGGAGCTGAGATTTTCGCAAAATCTTTGATGAACTTCCGGTAAAAGCCTGCTAGCCCAAGGAAGCTTCGGACTTCGGTTGCATTCCGTGGGACCTTCCAATCTTGCACCGCAACTACTTTTGCGGGGTCCACAGCTAATCCCTCTTTGGACACCACGTGTCCAAGAAACCTTACTTCTTCCCTCCAGAAGTGGAATTTGGAGAATTTGGCTTTTAACTGGTGTGCACGAAGACCACTACAAACTTATTGAGGAACTCCCTAAACACCCTGCTCATCAAATCGACGAAATAAGCGGGTGCGTTTGTCAAGCCGAAAGGCATGACAAGCCACTCGAAGAAACCATCCGGAGTTCTGAACGTGGTCTTGTCAATGCTGTCTTCAGCCACTCTCAGCTGATGAAACCCCGGTAGCTAAATCTAGTTGGGAGAAAACCGATGCACCTACAAGCTGATCGAACAAGTCGTCTATACTTGGGAGTGGGTGCCTATTCTTCTTGGTCAGCTTGTTTAACTCCCTATAACCGACGCATAGGCGAAGCAAACCATCCGCTTTAGTTGCGAACACTACTGGAGCACCCCATTCAGAAATACTCCGCCTTATAAACCCCTTCTCAAGCAGCTCTTTAACTTGCTTGCTGAGTTCTTTCCTCTCCCTTGGAGCTATTTGTCTAACGGGTAGAACGACGGGTTTTGCATTATCAACAAGGTATATGCAGAAGTCTATCTCCCGTTTCGGAGGTAACCCTTTAACCTCTTCAAAGACATCCGAGTAATCACGGACTACTATAACAGACTGCAAATTCTTAATAGACGCATCAAGAGATTCTAGATAGCTAAGCATAACAGAGTTCATGGGATTGCAAGAAATTTCGAGAGTGGTACTAAGGCGAGTCATGAGTCTAACCACTCTCTTTTCGCAATCGAGGACGGCACCATTACTGGATAGCCAATCCATGCCTAGAATCAACCCATAGCCCATGAAGCCCAAAACATAGGCAATGCATCTAAACCCCACACTTATATAGAAATTTCCAAATCCAAACAAATCATTGACAAATAAGTTGATCCCCCAATTGGATTTGAAACAACCAAGGGATCCTCTACTAAACTGGTGTCTAGATGTAGAGATTCAACTAAAGCAGTAGATACAAAAGAGTACGATGTGCCAAAATCAAAGAGTGTACGAATAGGCTGATCAAAAAGATAAACTAAACACTTAACAGAAACATTTCTACCTTGTTCTTGCGGAGGTGCCATGAGAGCATGAACCTGCCCTCCAGAAGTAGATCCAACTCTCTGCCCTTTCCCTTGTTTCTTGGGCGGTCCCTACCCATGTGTCCTGCCTCGCCGCAATGAAAACAACCACCCATCTTCCTTTTCTTCTTCCTGCAGTCCTTAACCAAATGTCCAGGAGTGCCACAAAAATTACACTTCCTCTTGTCACGGGTTTTGTTGTTCTTCTCGCCTTTCTTGGATTCTATCTTCTGGCTCTGTGATCCTTCCCCTTTCTTATCCTGAGATGCTTCCACCTTTGTCTCCTTCTTGCCAACCTTATCTTCTTCTTGTAATAGTGCCATGTCCACCAGTCTCTCATAAGTCGCACCCATAGGTATATAGGACATAGCTACGCTGTGCAGTGGCTCATTCAATCCTTTAACAAAGCGGAGAGCCTTCTTATGTGGAGTGTTCACTAACTCCAATCCGAACCTAGCAAGCTGATTGAATTGTTTAACATATTCCTTGACCGACATACTTCCATGTCTGAGAGCTAAGAACTTCTCCATCTATAGGCTTCGTTCAGCTTGTGAGAGGAATTTCATTTCAAACCTCATCCTGAAATCCACCCAAGTTTCAATTAGTTTTTCAGCGTTAGTGACTTCCCACCAATAGGAAGCTTCGTCTTTGAGCAACCATACCACCAACTATATCTTCTACCTATCATCCACTTCGAAGATCTCGAACAAATCCTCAGTTTCTTTGAGCCAGTATCTTGCTTCCACGAAGGATTCATTTCCATTGAAGTTCTTTCCACCCATGGCTCGAAAGTCCCTACATATTTTTGAGAAATCATTTACACGAGGAGGAGGAGGAACCGCTGCAGCCGGGGGAGGAGGAATGTCTGTTGGGCCTGCATCGTTGTCCCTAGCCTCTAGGTATCTCCTGTACCAGCCGGTTATTGGTACACCCTCTGGAAGGTTAAGATTCCCAGACATGCTGAAATGAAAAAGGAAAGATTTAAGACAAAGGATAGAAAGATAGTGCATATGGCTTTGGGGGATTATGCCTTTTAGAATAAAATGATATTTTTCTTGAAAAATGCTTCTTTTTGAAAATAATTTTCAAAAACTTTTATCTAATCTAGTAAACCTTTGGCTCTGATACTAAGTGAAACACCTCCGTTAAGGTCACTCACAAAGGGAATGTCTTAACTTCGATGGAGCATTATAGGTAAAAGACACAGATAATTTACAAGACAGATGTATATAAATAAGCAGCGGAAAATAAAACTAACTTTATTTCAAACATGGTTCATAACAAAACATTACAATAAACTGTTTCAAACCAACTTCCAAACCATTACATCATAATTTCTATCTTGATTACTATATAAAAAAGCATAAAACATAAATAAAACTGCATAAATCCCCAAGTCTAGTGTGTCCAAAACCATAGCCAAAGATAATAGGTTCCAAGTCGTACATCATAGAGTCTTCAAGCTTGGAAATATGAATGGTCCAAATTAAGCTAAGCTATTCCCTCCCTGGCTACCTGAGGGGGGAACGGAAGAAAAGAAGACGAAAGAAAAATGGGTCAGACATAAGTCTAGTGACTTTTCAGTGTGTGAATAAGGAAAAGGGGCATGATAGGAATAAACTGAAAATAGGACAGTACCAGAACAACAAATTAACTTAAAACTATATAAGGCAGGATAACCGAATATACATCGCACCCATGTTTAATTCTCTGCACCTACTTATACTTGCCCAACTAGCACCATGTGTTGATGGTGAAATGATTCCCTTATATCGATCAGCTCCTACTCGCATGCATTTATCACGTGTGTCCTTCGGCCCCCACTTGACTGTAGATACCTGTGCTGGTCCAACCACGGGGTGTATCAAATCCTACGGTGGCAACCCGACACGATTCAAGATGCACAGTGTATGACTACTGATGCCCAGTGCCTGCTTTTTCCACTTCGGAGTACAGGCACACCCGTTCTCCGCCTAAACCTACATTGAAGCACCACTACCGATGTTTTTGACCGCTTATAATCAGCCTAGTAATCGTGATCCACCCTGCCTAGTTCAGGGTTCCATGATACATCTACGTGGGTTACTGCTGAAATGGGTCACCGTTACTAGGGTTTTCCAGCCAACATGTTAAATTGGTTAAGTGTCCAAATTTACCTAACCCCACCTATCAGTTTAGCTAACATGTTGAATTGGTTAAGTTTTTCCTTAATTTGACTTAACCCTACCACTCTTGACTTAGCTTTATTAGAGCACCAACCACTCACATTAGACAAGTATTGTTGTGGTCACTGGATGTGCCGATCGGTTCCAGGTAGTTTTACACCAAAACTCAGTCTAACCTCGGGTCCTTTTTCGGCTCAATGCACTAACCACCCACATTAGACAGGTATTGTTGTGGTCACTGGATGTGCCGGTCGGTTCCGGGAAGTTTTACACCACAACTCAGTCTAACCTCGGGTTAGGCATATTCGTCTTTTCTAAATTTATATATTTATCCTTTTATGCTTATATGTAAATTTGTCAACAATTTTTGTTATGGACCACTTTCCTTCTAAATCAAATTCATAATTTTTGGTAAGTAAATTATACCATTTCAATGCCATACCATTTACATGGTTATGAGCCAAATATGTTAATTATGTATAATTTCATGTTTTCCCTAAGGTTACCCCCGTTGTACGTTCGCAAAATTACATAAGATGTTAGGCTTGACATTTTAGCCTAACTAACAAACTAAAAAGGGAAAAAAAGGGGAACTTGCAACATTCCAACATCATACAAAAATATGGATCTAACTACAGATGTGTCACATGAACTTGGCATAATATACTTATAATTTTGAACTTGCAAACTAGATCAATGTAACATAAGTCATAAAATAATAGTCTTACAAAGAACTACCAAAATCTAATTAAACATGTAGTGGTGAACTTGCATAGGGATTGAATCATGCTAATATTGATCTAACATAAAGGCATATGGTGCTAACATATAAAGTTGTAGATCTAAACATATCGGTTTACATAGTCATGTTTTTAACCTATAAACTTGCATGTATTCATAACATGATAGCGTCACTTAGCTTGCATAAACATGGCATAATTTCTAAATTGACATACAACATATAGATATAATCACCAAATTATACAAGGTCGTAGATCTAAACATGTATGCATAATGGATCTAAACAATTAGGCATAAACGACGTGACTTAGCCTAAAACTTGTATGTATCATAATATCACCAAACGTATATATGATAATTTCATGACATCATAGGTTTATTCACCAATTTCTACATAACATAATAGGTTTGATAGACCACAATAATTCATAGGCATATACGATAGAATAGACATGAATAAACAAAAATCAGCATCTCATACTACTTGATACAATTCTATTTTACTATTCATTACAAACCATGTCTTTAATTCATTCACATCTGAAAGATAACTACACTTACAAACAAAAAGGAATTCTTAAGTTCTGGGATCTGTATTCTGAAATTGAATTGCTCGCCTTTGATGTAAATAGTTGAATTTTCTTAGTTGAATTAGATTAGATTTAATTTTGACGTTGCTTCAATCTTGCCTTTGAGTTGAAAGAGATGAAGGCTACTCTAGGTTCACCATTGACGGCATGGCGGCTCTTGGTATGAATATTTGTGATTTAGGGTTGAGAGTTAGGTTGTTTTTATAGAGGTTTAATTAATTTAGAGCAGTCAGATTAACCATAGAAGTAATAAAGGCCATCCAGTCAAGATAGGATAACACCTCATCCCTAATGACTCAGCAAGGAGTCAGAAATCGTCATCCTTTCATATCTGCCCGGTGGGGGGAGGGGGGTAGGTCGACCCCCAGGTCGACCTGTAGGGTAGGTCGACACTTGGGTTGACCTCCTGGTCGACCTGGCCTGGGCGGAAATTTTCCTGCCCTGCCCTCTTCTGTGTTTAAATTTGAAATTTTGAATTTTTGAAACTTCCGAAGGCCATAACTTCTTCGTACGAAGTCCAATTCACGCAAACTCGGACTCTATCTCAACCAGAATTCCGAGACGAACGCAATGGCATAACCAATTTCCCTTAATTCTCAAATTTAGAATTAATTATTCTTTAATTTGTTACTTTAAGGTTTATCGAAAACACGGGGTGTTACAGCCGCCCTTTACTATTCATGGCCCAAACTTTTCAAACCTTTCTCCTCCAATTCCTCTTAATCCATGCACCAAAACTTTCCCATCCTTTAGAACTTTCTGAAGAGAATCAAATAAGCTTTCAATCCATACCGATTTGACCTCAAACCATCACCTGAATCGCGAGATCCATGCCCTCCAACCGCCGCCGCATCAGGCTCTGCCCCGCCAGCCTCCAGCCACCGAACGGTGCCGCACCTCCACCGCACAGGCGCCTTCCCTAGGCCGCTGATGTGACACAATCCGATCTGGATATCGAGCAAACGATTTGGAGAAAATTGGATATGAAGTTTTGAACGAATTTGAAAATAATATGGCCTTTGTTTATAAAAGGAGGAAGAAGGTTAAATTTAAACTATATTATTTAATTTATTTATCTTAAATGTTATCAATATAAAACAAATCATAACTCATCCATACTGACTCAAAACGGAATGGTTTTCGAAGCGTTGTGATCGTAGACACGAGATCTACGTTCCTAGCTGACTGGGTCCAATTCTAAAATGATTGAATTTTGGCCAAAAATTGCAGATCGGAACCACTCAGTTTCAAACGACGATGAGAAATCCTATTTTGTTTTTATTATTATTTATTTTAAAATAATTGGAATAAATCATAATTGTATTATCATTTATTCGCTGTATATTTCTACATGCTATGCTATGTGATTTGATTTGTATGTGGTGTGTTAATGTAGATCTGCTCGTTTGGGTGATATTATGTTATAATTGAAATTGCCATAATAATGAATCAAATATTTTGTGGTTATTTTGTGGAATCAAATTATTCAAACATCTTTGGTTGTTATTTTGTTGAATCAAATATATTCACTAAAAATAAAAATATTACCTTTGTTATTATTGGATTGAATTAGAATTTTCAATTCAATAAAAATATCACCTTTGTTATTATTCGATTGAATTAGAGTTTTTAACTCAATAAAAATATCACCTTTGTTATTTGTTTGATTGGATTAGAATTTTCAATCGAATAAAAATATCACTTTTTTTATTTTTGATTGAATTAGAATTTTCAATCCAAATAAAAATATCACTTTTTTTTTGTTTGATTTAATTAGAATTTTTAATCAAAACAAGATATCACTTTTTTTGTTATTTGATTGAGTTAAAATTTCCAATCAAAAAGGAAATATCAAATTCTGTCATTTTGTTGAATTGGAATGTTCAACAAAAATGAAATATAAATTTCTACCATTTATTGGAACTGTTATAAAAAAATAGAAATGCTCATGTTTTCGATAAAAATAAGGACATTACATTAAAAAGTTTACATTTTAATGAAATGTTAAAAATAGAGAAAAATGTTCATGTTTTTAAATCAAAACATGAATTCATTAAAATATACAATTTTAATTTTAAGAATATAAATAAAGAAAAATGTACATGTTTTTAATCAAAACATGATTTCATTAAAAATTCACATTTTTAATTTTAAGAATAGGATAATAGAAAATGTTCATGTTTGGAATTAAAACATGATTTCATTAAAAACTTTCATTTTTAATGTAAATATAGAATATGAGAAATTTGTTCATGTTTTAAAGTAAAACATATTTGACATTAAAATTCCATTTTTAATGTAAATTTAGAATGTTTGAAAATTTTTCATGTTTTAAGAATGAGAATGTGTTTACATTAAGAACCATGTTTTTAATGCAATGACAAATTAAAAATTACATTTCTTTTATGAAAGAATATAAGAAAAGTTTACATTTTTTTATAATGTAATAAAATAAAGAAAAGTTTACATTTTTCTATAATGTAATAAAAGATTACAAAAGATTACATTTTTCTAGAATGTAATCAAAGAAACAAAAGATTACACTTTTCTATAATGTAATAAAAGAATGAAAGTAAAAGGCTGCATTTTAAATGCAATGAAAGAATGAAATCATGATTATATAAAAAGTTAACATTTTTATGTAATGTTATAAAAATAGAAAAGATTCATGTTTTAGGATTAAAACATGATTTCATAAAAATGATAACATTTTTTTGTAATGTTATAAAATATAGGGAAGATTCATGTTTAGGAATTAAAACATGTTCACTTTTTAATGTAAGATTCGAAAACCTGGAAAAATATGTTCATTTTTGTCAAATGTAAAAGAACGACAAAAACATTCATTTTTGTCAAATGTAAAAGAAGGACAAAAACATTCATTTTTGTCAAAAGTAAAAGAATGAAATAAAAACATTCATTTTTTTCAAATGTAAAAGAACGACAAAAACATTCATTTTTGTCAAATGTAAAAGAAGGACAAAAACATTCATTTTGTCAAATGTAAAAGAACGATAAAAACATTCATTTTTGTCAAATGTAAAAGAATGACAAAAACATTCATTTTTGTCATAAAAACATTCATTTTTATCTTTTAAATAGAATGAGACTAAAATTATTCATTTTTGTCATTTTAAAAAGAATGAGATAAAATATACATTTTTGGTCATTAAATAGTATTACACCAAAATATACATTTTTGGTCATTTAAAAGGATTTAACCAAAATATACATTTTTGGTCATTTAAAAGGATTTAGCCAAAATATACATTTTTGGTCATTTAAAAGGATTTAACCAAAATATATATTTTTGGTCATTAAATAGGATTACACTAAAATATACATTTTTGGTCATTAAAAAGGACTAAACCAAAATATACATTTTTGGTTATTAAAAAGGATTTAACCAAAATATACATTTTTGATCATTAAAAAGAATTAAACCAAAATGTACATTTTTGTTCATTTAAAAAGGATGAAACAAGAATATACATTTTTTTCAATTAAAAAGAATTAAACAAAAATAAACTAGAATTTATATGTGAGTATAAATTATCACATTTATTGTACTTACATATATTAGAATTTATGTGCAAATATAAAATATCACTTTTATTGTATTTACATATATTAGAGTTTATATGTAAGTATAAAATATCACTTTTATTGTAAATGCATATTTTAAAATTTATATGCATGGATAAAATATCATTTTATGTGCAACGCATATATTAGAATTTATATGTAAAGAAAAAATATTTGAAACATCAAAACTTACATGTTTATTGTCAAGATAAAATATATGTAAATATTCATTGTATAGATAAATTGGTTGAAACATTAAAATTTACATTTTAACGTAAAGAAGGAATTATGTAAAGTATTCATAGTTTGGATAATAATGTGAAAACATTATAATTTACATTTTTAAATGTGAAGCATTATTCATGTAAAATGATCACTTGGTTGAAATAGAAAAATTTAACAATAAAAATTTACATTTTTATTGTATATAGGAATGATGAGAAATATGCATAGTTGAAACAAATTAGATAATCAATAAAAATTACATTTTTATTGAATGTATGATTCGCTAGAAATATGCATAGTTGAAATTAGTTAATTAATAAAAATTACATTTTTATTGAATATATGATTCGCTAGAAATATGCATAGTTGAAATAAATTAGTTAATCAATAAAAATAACATTTTTATTGAATGTACGATTCGCTAGAAATATGCATAGTTGAAATAAATTAGTTAATCAATAAAAATTACATTTCTATTGAATGTATGATTCGCTAGAACAATGCATACTGGAAATAAATTAGTTGATCAATAAATGATTTTGATGTCGTCGAGCAAATTATATATATGTATATATTTATATATATATACAAATACAAATTATAAATTCAATGAATCGTGCACGGTAGTTCGTGTTTCGAAATCGTAATTTTAAACGATTATACCGAATGATCCGGCCGTCGAATTTTCCCAAAATTAGAACCGTTAGGACCGCTTTGGGAAGATCTTTCCAACGATACAGATTTTATCAAAATCCAACGGTTAGATTTCGAGATATGTGTAAATCAAATTTTTATAAAAACAACGTCAAGGCTGCATAGTGACCTGGAGCGTCGTTAAATTAATTTGACCTTTTTTTTAATAAAGATAAAAATAGCGATAAATCGTTGTAAAATAATATGGACAATATGAAATGGTTTTAAATTATATATATGCGAGAATCATTTGAAAAGACCAAGTTCAATCTCATTTCAAATGATTATACGATGATTTAAGTCGACGATATTGAAGACGGTGATTGAAGACCGGTGATCTTCACATCGAATGGACGACTACTGATGCCCAGCATTCGGGATCTCCCAGTAAAGGGTTAATAGTGGTAGTTTGTCCGGACGTACTTGTTGATTGTCCGGATATGTGAGCACCATATTTCCGTACTGGACATATGGGACGAGGAATAAGGTGTCTCCGGTTTCATTCAGACCCAGAATGGACTTGTAAATGGATGCGTGTCTGACATTAGATTTCATTCAATGTAAATTAAATTGATTTCTATTTAATATATATGCGTTTGGTGGCGGAGAATTTATTCTCTTGCTTAACACCCTCAGAGGGTATATATCGGTAGTTATTGATCGCATGGCGTGAATTGTCAATGTGGCACGCCAAGATGCAAATGATCAAGGCTTTTGTTGAAAAGCAGGGCTTTGTGGTTGATGATCAGAGCATAGCCTTTTTAGGCATAGCTTTGTGTATAGCGTGACTTCGTTAACCTCACACCCCGGTATGAGTTAAAAACAGGATCAGGACTGCAGGGAGTGCACACGTTTCTTTCTAGCTAGAAGTGGTGTCGGCGACTTACCAGCCCTGACATTTTTACTTATGTGGATGATGGATTATGAGGTACCTCGGATTTTTATAGGCCGGAAGTGGTCATATTATAGGTTCAAAAGGACCGGGAAGCGTGTGTTCAGGCATAACTAATCCACTAATGTTATTTCTGGACCGGCCCTGAAGATCCAAGGGTTCACTACGTGGAATCCTGAGGCATTCGCTAGAGTGTCTCGAATCAGAGAGGATGATTCCTAGCCTCGACTCATGATGGAAACCCAATTTCCAATACGACACCATGCGGTTTTGATTGTAGAACTAGTATGGCGACATAGTAAGATGTGGTATTATGTCGTCTATGATTGATACATTATGATTGAAATTGTTTTTGAAACATATATACACTAATAATAATATCCAATCCGCTTTATCGTATCAAGCATTTTTGACCATTATAAGGTAAAACTCTATCCTCCGGTTTGCGTTGCATTATGTGATGGGACTTGAGTCTTATAATGGTTTCATTTTTCTAAAATCATTGCGTTGTTTAGTGATTTACTTTATTTATGCACTGGCAATCCAATGGAGTAAACCCGTTCCGCGTTAGCGGCGTGGTCCTATGATTAGCCTTATTATTAGATTAGTTAAGTTAGATTTCTCATACCAGTCCCATGACTGACCTGTTGTTTGTTTCACTAGCAAACTCGGGTGCCCATATTTTCCACACGGGCAATCGAGTAGCTTGTTTTGCAGATATTTATCTCTTGAGCAAGATTCTGTATTGAAGCTTAAAGTTGTGTCCAGAGCATTTATAGTCTTCCGCTGCAATGTATTAAATTTATTGTAATTTATCTTCTGCTATATTATTATTTATCGATGTACTCTGATATTCTGTACTCTGATGTAACATTATTATAATGTTTTATAAAAGTCTTCTTCTATTTGTTCTAATGTGTTGTATTCCCAAAGTTAAAGTATTCGAAGATTTCCAACTTTTGGATCAGACTTGTGTGGTTTATGGTTGATTCAAAGGGCAGAGATTTTCGGATCTTTACAGTTAATATCAGAGCTCTGGTTAGCTCAAATCTTTTGGGTACAACTCATTAGGCTAGAACGAAAGACTCATCAGAGATTGGATTAGTAATATCCAATAAGAATACTCATTAGACAGTAGTATCCTAGAATGAGAAAACTCATTAGAAATGGGGTTAATAATGCCCTCGAATGAGTTGAGAGTGCCAAGTCTATAATTAACGTATTTGTAATTATATATATAATCCGATTTTAGAAAATATGATTTTTGAATATATAAAAGTTATATATATTTGAGAAGTTAATCAACTAATAAAATTATTGAAACCAATAAAAAAATAAAAAAATTGAGTTAGTTAGTTAAACAACTTTGAGCTTCGTTCCTTTTCGAGGGTGAAAAGATTTTAAGTGGGGGAGATTGTAACAACCCGGAAATTTTGGAACCAATTTAAAATTTTTATTTTAGAAATTTTAATGGATTTAGTATATTTAAAATAATTTATTTTAAATAATAACGACTAAAAATTTATTTTAATCGAATTTAAAACGAATAAATTTAATTTAGTTAGGAGTTTGAAATGGTGCGTCAGTTCGAAAATTCGATTTCTAACTTCAATTTAATATATAGAATTCAATATAAATCAAAATTGGACGAAACAAGAAATATTTGAATCTGTTTAACCATATCTTTCTAACGAATGTAAGAAACTGATATTTCACTTTAAAAATTTAAAGTTGTGTCCAGTTTAAAATTTAGAAAATTCAGTGTAGAATTTATATATTTTTTAATATAATATATAGCCTTTAAAAATAGTGATTTTGCAAACGGCCTCCGTTTTTGACCAAACCACTTTTATTGGAACCGGAATGTCAAATTATTGCTAGGTTTAAATTTTCATAATTTTTCGAATTAATATGTGAGCGTGGCAAAAGAAAACATGTTTTGTTAGTTTCAGTCAAATTTAATCAACTTGAAAATGGCTATTTATCAAAAGGTCTCGAAATTCGACGAAATTAATTTTGATAGGACCGTATCGTCAAAACAAAGCTTGATGTAATTTTTGGAGTATGTATGTAGCCCAGGTGAATTTATATGTACGGTTAAATTAAATAATAAATGTTTTTATTTGAAATTAAAGAAAACCGGCTGAAAACAGCTGTTTGGGCTCATGGGACATAGCCCTTTGGGTTCGGAATAGGGGTTATTGTCTAAGGATAACTGTTGTTAGGCTCGATTTGGAGCTAGTGGCTAAACGGGCCTTTTAGTGATTAATAAATAAAATAATATTATAAATATACTAACGAATTAGGAAACCCTTCTTCATCGTTTTAACAGCCGCCGCCCTTTACTATTCATGGCCTAAACTCTTCAAACCTTTCTCCTCCAATACCTCTCAATCCATGCACCAAAACTATAACGACCCGGGGAATTTGCGATCCTGGATATCGGCATACAACACTATTTCGACTATTCAAGCATCGGAGACACCGGATAGTCCTTGGAGGAAATTAGAGGGTGAGAGTAGATAAGATAGAAACGTAGAATAGAAGAAGAAGAACATACAACATCAGAGTAACACGAATCTCACAGCGGAACGAAAAACATATAATAGATAAAATATCTTTGAAATAAAATCAGTATATGTAAACAGTAACATTATCATAGTACAACACAACGGAAATAAACAATAGTTATATAATCCTGAAGCCTCTTGCTCCAAGCTCTCCAAGTATATATGTAAAATCCTGACTAATTGACTGCCCAAACAAAATTGGGCACCCAAGAGTTTAGGGAAAACAAAACAAAATAATCTCTGGGTCAGTCATGGGACTGGTGTGGGTAAAACAGTTTAAAACAGTTTGAGCAATTAAACGATATCTCATAAGACCACGCTGTATAACGGAACGGGTTTTTCCCTTATGAGAATCCAAAGCATTTGATTTAACATCAGAAATCCTTTTGAACGAAATGATAGACTTTATATCAGAACTCATTGATATTATAATAGTGTCTATCAACTACAATATAATAATCATCTAGCAGAACGCTTTCATCTCACGTTCCACATATATAGTATACAATCAAAACCGCAAGCACTTATTGGGTAATGGATTTCCAACTATGACAAGGTATGGAACCACCTTCCGATAGCGTACCTCTAGAGAGTAATACATTGGGTTCAACAAGAACATCTTGCAACTCAGCCACACATGACTGACCACTCATTTCGCTTGAGTGTATCGAATGTATATCACCAACGGTTGGGATCAGCAACCGTTTCCCTAATGAGACAGCATCCACAATAGATTATAAAATGAAATGAATATCTCTAGATAGGTGATAATACACCCTACTTGGCAGCCAACCACTTAGCCATGCTGCCTGCCCGATTTTTTTCATTTCCCGGTTGTGAGGCTAGAGGCCACGCTTATCTCTGACAGATCACACATTTATTCATGTTGAATGTCACATCGTCATACCCATCAAATCACAAATTGATTTCCCCAAAAATACAATGGGTATACAGCTAAGAGAAATAAATTCCTCCGCCACCAAACATATATACGTTTGAAGAGATCAACTTACGCATCTATTAAATATACTCTGTCAGACATTCTTCCATACAGGTCGTCCTGGGACTGGACAGACCTAAGGCACAATTCTGTAAACAGGACAGCCCTTGCATAACTCTATCTTCAATTATCTTCATCATATTTGATCGCAACGCTAACGCCCATATAGAGTGGGTTTCAAATAATGAATCTGATCCCGGTCTCTCCGTATTGACGATGGAAAAATGGTCAAAAACTTCGATAGTCGGTGAGTTAACTATCAAAGAAAAACACGTGTGCAAACAATGATATTATTTCCAGATAAAAATTCTATTGATCAATCGTCATTCATCTTTCTACCTCTTTAGTTCGTTTATCATTTATTTATTTCCTGTTTCCATATATTCAACATTCCTTATTTTCTAAATTTAGAAAATATACGTTACTAATCATTGGAAAACATTTCCATCTCTTTTTCTCGTATCACTGTCATTTTAGTATTCTTTATCATCCAACATTTAATTTTATATGATTAGGAAATATCTCTTATTAAAATTGTAAAATGTTTCCAAAACTCATTCATTAGACTTAAACAGATGTTTAAATAAAACATTGCTATGCTAACACAAACGACTACACTCGTTAACTAAATTCACTTAACCAATCTTCACTGTCGAACCGTAACCATTCTTTAGTTTAAACGAAGCCAATCAAGTTGGGGTATAACTATCTCTTAGACCTTAACTGAACAACATTTCTAACTTCGAAACAGACAAGATTCACTTTTTAAACCTTTAACAAACTTCCTTACGTAACTCTCTTTCGAATAAATCTCTATTCGATAACCCTTTCCTTCGAATAAACTATATTCGATAATCTCTCTTCGAATAGCCATATTCAATTAACTCTATTCAATTAACACTATTCGATCAACTCTATTCAATTTACTATTACCAGTTTGCTCTATTTGATTAACTCTATTCTATTGACTCTATGTGATTAACTCTATTGGATTAACTTTATTTGATTAACCCTAATCGATTAACTCTATTCGAATAAACTTTATTTGATTAACTCCTTTCGAATAAACAATATACGATTTACTCCTTTAACTCTATTCGAATAAACTATATTCAATTAACTCGTTTAACTCTATTCGAATAAACTATATTCGATTAACTCCTTTAACTCTATTCGAATAAACTATATTCGATTAACTCTTTTGAATAACTAATATTCGATAACTCCTTTCAAATAAACTATATTCAATAATCTCCTTTCGAATAAACTATATTCGATTTCTCCTTTCGAATAAACTATATTCGATAATCTCCTTTCGAGTAACTATATTCGATTACTCTTTTTCGAATAACCTATATTCGATTAACTCCTTCCGAATAAACTATATTCGATAATCTCCTTTCGAGTAACTATATTTGATTACTCTTTTCGAACAAACTATATTCGATTAACTCACTTTGAATAACTAATATTTGATAATCTCAATTCGAATAACTAATATTCGATAATTTCTCTTCGAACAACTATATTCGATAATCCCTCTTCGAATAACTATATTCGATAATCTCTCTTCGAATAACTATATTCGATAATCTCTCTTCGAATACCTATATTCGATAATCTCACTTCGAATAACTATATTCGATAATCTCTCTTCGAATAACTATATTCGATTTACTCTAATTCGATTAACTCTATTCATATAACTTATATTCGACTAGCTCTATTCGAATAACTCTATTCGATTAATTCTAATATTCGATTAACTAATATTCTACTAACCCTACTTGAATAACTAAAGCTAGATTAACTCTAACTCGATTAACTCTAATTCGATTAACTCTAATTCGATTAACTCTAATTTGGTTAACTCTAATTCGATTAACTCTAATCGATTAACTCTTGTCAATTAACCCTATTTAATTAACTCTAATCAATTACTCTATTCGAATAATTAATATTCGATTAACTCTATCGATTAACTCTAATCGATTAACTCTTCGTCCATATTCAGTTCCAAATTTCGATGTTGAAATGGATTCTTACTTCTCTATATAAGTCCTGACTTATATATTCCATTTATCCAATGATAAATATTACTCTATTCTTACTTCTCTATATCAGTTCAGACTTATATATCTTTAATTATCAAATGATAAATATTTTCCTTAACTTATAAAATATTATTTATAAATTATTCCTCTCAATTCATCTGTTAAAACATATCCTTATTTAATATCTAATTTAATTAGATCATCTCGAATTTTCTTTTGTAATTTGAAATCTCCTTTTTAAAAATTCTATTCATTTTCCAAATATTCTTTATAATTTTGTTTATTTAACAAACAAATATTTCCTTTTCAATTCTATTTATCTAATAAATAAATATTCTTTTTCAATTCTATTTATTTTCAAGTAACTCCTTTTCTAATCTATTTATTTTCTAAATAAATATTTCCTTTTATAATTTTATTTATTTAACAAATAAATATTTCCTTTTCAATTCTATTTATTTAACAAATAAATATTATTTTTCAATTCTATTTATTTTTCAAGTATTTCCTTTTATAATCTATTTATTTTCTAAATAGATATTTCCTTTTATAACATTATTTATTTTCAAAATAAATATTTCCTTTTATAACTTTATTTATTTTCTAAATAAATATTTCCTTTTATATAACTATCTTTAAACGTTAGTTTAAAGATTCAATTATATAAATTTCACGAATATTATCTGCTAGGGTTAAAGACGAATGTAAATAACACATTGTCACGACAAACCCAATCCATTACTATATTTATCCACATCTTTAAAATAGTCCTTTAAAGATGCTAATATTGATAATTATTCAATAGGGTGAAATACCGTGATTTCTAAATCATTTATCATAACCTATGGGTTATAATCCAATATTATTTTCAAATCTTATAAAACCATTTACTTTCAGTTTCCCCATTGCCGTTCTATTCGTATAATTTCCCAATTCAGTCACGTTATGCCAAACACACCAATTTGTGTGGAATACACAAACTCAATATATTATATAAAATAATATATTTACTTCACGATAATTTCACATATAACAACGTTATATAGTAAATGGGGTCCACAGTCATGTTTGACACACAATCAATTCATGATACGACATATGAATATAAACACAACAAACATAATATTGAGGAACCTGTTGGATTCCTCCAACCTGTTTCCCCCTGCATCACAATCCATATATCAGCACATATACATGTTATACAGTTCAATAACAGTCAATACTAGCATACGGTACAACAATATTGCGATAGGTGTGAGTTAAACTCACCATCCATTTCGATCGTCGATTCCAAGCTATTTTACCAAACTTCAAACTGGCGTTCGAAATTAGATAAAATTCCAAACTTCTCAGAATAAATCCCAATCCACTGTCAACGCGAAGTAGTTGATGATACGAACCCAACGAAACTGACGGATCGTCAATCCGACCATGTATGAGCTAGATACGATGATCATAAGTTAATAAGAGATTTAAAATCATTAATTTAAATTGATTATTAAATAAACCCACCCTCTCCTGTAAAACACATGACCACCATCTTACCCATTTATTACTCAAATACCCGCCTCCTTCCTGTAACCCATTTTCATGTCGTTGACCAAGTTTTGACTGTCGCCTGCCACCATCTCGATCACCAAACACCGTCAACTCCATCACCAAAGTATTCCTCGTCACAATCTCCTCCCGAACATCACCATTTCATCTCGCGCACACGCCTGCAGCAGATTCCAACATGATGCTATCCATCCTTGCTGCCTGGAGTTGCTTTCCTCCATAGTAGACCGGAGAACCTTCAAACACCCTAATCCGATGCGCCTCACCTCCCCGACTTGTCTCCAACCTCAGGCGGCCCCGTGATGATCCCGACCTGTAGCCCTAGAATAGCGATAGCCATTGTCGCATCTCATCTGAGATCATTGGAGTTGTCCAAACTGTCAGTACATGATGCGCCTTGACCCCATAGAAACTCCAACACCATCCCCTCGCCCTAACACTGCCCCGAATCAACGCAGCAAACCCAGTCCTAGCTCGTTGGGTAAAACTCGAGCTTCCCAAAATGGTGCGCACCTATTTTCATGAACACCTTTTTGAAGCTATCAAATGCAGGAGCTCCACAAATCTGAAAGTATTTGATTTCGTCGCGTATTCGATTTCATATAATTTGTTGAAGAAAAATATAGAGGAGGCGGCTACTGCTTGTTTTCTACAGGAGATGGAAAAAGGCAGTCTTAAGGAACGAGGGGTTAAGGGTACTTATAAGAAGAGGAAATTAGATATTTTCTTAGATATTTATAATATAATATTCCATTATATTCTTGTTTGCTTTTTTAAGCCCGTACGACTTCATAACTGACCCGATTCCCATGAAATTCGATATTCCGCTACACTATAATATTCCGGACTTGATGACACTGCTTTCGTCGAATTCTAAACCCGTTTGTTAAAACAGTTAATTCTTGTGTTATAAATCAAATTAATATTTAATCGATTTCCAAACACTTCTATTCATCGAGAATAACTTTATATTATCGCTCACATTCAAATACGATTTTCATAAGCTTCGAAATCAATTTATATTCCACATTAAATTATGGTTTGAATTCAGTTATATTTAATAACTCGTATATTTTGAATTTAAGTTATACAACTTCTATTTCAATCGCTTTCATATTTAAAATAAATTAATTATTCAGACGCTAAAAACCCGGGTCATTATATTCTTCCCCCTTAAAATAATTTCGTCCTCGAAATTGCTAAGGTAGAAAACAATCCTATTACTGGGTTAAAAATTTATCTGGTTTACCTTGAACTTCAGTTTCACTATACCAATTAATTTCAATTAAATTATTGATTTATTCCAACTAACTAAAATTTTCAAAAATTCTGAAAATATTCTAACACCTGAAATTTTCGAAAATTTTCGCTAGCACCTCCTTTGTACGACTCAATCGGTACAACTGCAACTCGCCTCTCTGGGCCTTCTCCAACCCAAAAGAAAATCAAACAGCCAAATCGGCTCATAAATCTCATGCTTATACCAAATGTAAATTTGTACCTTTTTGTCGGGCGTATCAACTTTATCACTTTCACATGTTATCAATCCAACATATACCAATGTCATCTCAACTAATTTCCAATTAATATCTTTTCAACATAGCTATTCGCTTATATCCAAACCAAATTCCTTTACAACTCAAGTTCTACCTTTGATTCTAAACTCTTAACCCACCAATCCAATATCATTTCAGGTTCTTATGCCCCAAATCCAATTTTCTCGGTATCTTTCTAATCCCACTTCAACTCCAATTTCCTTTTGCAAATTTCAATTCAATTTCCACTTAACTGGCTTTATTTTATTTCCAATTGGCTTTCCCAAACTTCGATTCAGTTTGGTTTTAACTCAAACAATCTTTCCTTGGGAAGTTTAAATCACTTAGCTTTTCGAAAATCAAATATTTCTTTTTGGAATTCAAAACAACTTGTTTTTCCCAAAACAGTTCAAAAACAAATTCTTTGGTAGTAATCCATCACTCAGCAACTCAAAAATGAACACCGATGATGCAGCTGTCATCATCGGAATCTATTTTCCAGCAATCGAAGTGAGTTCAATACTATGTCACTTTTAAAACCATTTCTAAACACTTCCATTTGAAATACATATCTAAATACCATTCACAATGTTTGCAAACAATTTAAAATCTCCTAGGATTTTAAAATTCTCATATTTTTAATTCAAATCCACTTACAAACACTTTTCATGTTTTCGGAATTTTAATTCGAATTCTGATTTAAATTCAGATTTAATTTATCTAATTTCACGTATTTCACTTATATGAATTCTGATTGGCTATTTACATAACCATTTCACATTTTATAATCTTATTCGATTATAATCACAACCAACACATCCAATATACTATAATACTTCAAATATATATCATTTATATCAAAAATATAATTTGGGTAAAATTATTTCGTTTACCCTCTTTTCAAAACATACTGTGTTGGTTTATCGTATTCGAGTGTTTAGAAACTCCTACCGATACAGTGGATCAAACTGATTGACCACAACTCATAAACAACTCAACCAATAAATCTACACAATATAAAACAATTTTATATTGAATAACAAATACGCGCTCATATATATACACTCAACTCAATCTAGGATATTGCTAACCCCATCTCTACTGAGTCACGCCATAGAGCCAAGGTAATTACTTAACCTTAAGCTCTGATACCACTGTAACGACCCGGGGAATTTGCCTGGATATCGGCATACAACACTATGTCGACTATTCAAGCATCGAAGACACCGGATAGTCCATGAAAGAAATTAGAGGGTGAGAGTAGATAAGATAGAAACTTAGAATAGAAGAAGAAGAAGAACATACAACATCAGAGTAACACAAATCTCACAATGGAACGAATAACATATAATAGATAACATATCTTTGAAATAAAATCAATATATACAAACAGTAACATTATCAGAGTACAACACTTACAACACAACGGAAATAAACAATAATTATATAATCCTAAAGCCTCTTGCTCCAAGCTCTCCAAGTATATCTATAAAATCCTGAATACTTGAATGCCCGTACAAAATTGGGCACCCAAGAGTTTACGGAAAACAAAACAAAATAAACTCTGGGTCAGTCATGGGACTGGTGTGAGTAAAACAGTTTAAAACAGTTTGAGAAATTAAACGATATCTCATAAGACCACGCCGTATAACGGAACGGGTTTTTCCCTTATGAGAATCCAAAGCATTTGATTTAACATCAAAAATCCTTTTGAATGAAATGATAAACTTTATATCAAAACTCATTGATATTATAATAGTGTCTATCAACTACAATATAATAATCATCTAGCAGAACGCTTTCATCTCACGTTCCACATATATAGTATACAATCAAAACCGCAAGCACTTATTGGGTAATGGATTTCCAACTATGACAAGGTATGGAACCACCTTCCGATAGTGTACCTCTAGAGAGGAATACACTGGGTTCAACAAGAACATCTTGCAAACCCACCACACATGACCGACCACTCTTTTCGCTTGAGTGTATCGAATGTATATCACCAACGGCTGGGATCAGCAACCGTTTCCCGAATGGGACAGCATCGACAATAGATTATAGAATGAAATGAATATCTCTAGATAGGTGATAATACACCCTACTTGGCAGCCAACCACTTAGCCATGCTGCGTGCCTAATTTTTTTCATTTCCCGGTTGTGAGGCTAGAGGCCACGCTTATCTCTGACAGATCACACATTTATTCATGTTGAATGTCACATCGTCATAACCGCCAAATCACAAATTGATTTCCCCAAAAATACAATAGGTATACAGCTAAGAGAAACGAATTCCTCCGCCACCAAACGTATATACATTTGAAGAGATCAACTTACGCGATCTATTAAATATACTCTGTCAGACATTCTTCGATACAGTTCGTCCTAGGACTGGACAGACCGAAGGCACTACTCTGTAAACAGGACAGCCCTTGCATAACTCCATCTTCAATTATCTACATCATATTTGATCGCAACGCTAACGCCCATACAGAGTGGGTTTCAAATAATGAATCTGATCCCGGTCTCTCCGTATTGACGATGGATAAATGGTCAAAAACTTCGATAGTCGGTGAGTTAACTACCAAAGAAAAACATGTTTGCAAACAACGATATTATTTCTAGATAGAAATTCTATCGATCAATCATCATTCATCTTTCTACCTCTTTAGTTCATTTATCATTTATTTATTTCCAGTTTCCATATATTCATCATTCCTTATTTTCTAAATTTAGAAAATATACGTTATTAATCATTGGAAAACATTTCCATCTCTTTTTCTCGTATCACTGTCATTTCAGTATTCTTTATCATCCAACGTTTCATTTTCTATGATTAGGAAATATCTCTGATTAATATTGGAAAATGTTTCCAAAACTCATTCATTTGATTTAAACAGATTTTAAAAAAAAACATCGGTATGCCAACTCAAACTACTACACTCGTTAACTAAATTCACTTAACCAATCTTCACTGTCGAACTTTAACCATACCTTAGTTAAAACGAAGCCAATCAAGTTGGGGTGTAACTGCCTCTCAGACCTTAACTGAACAACATTTCTAACTTCGAAACAGACAAGGTTCACCTTTTAAACCTTTAACGAACTTCCTTACGTAACTCTCTTTCGAATAAATCTCTATTCGATAACTCTTTTCTTCGAATAAACTATATTCAATAATCTCTCTACGAATAGCCATATTCGATTAACTCTATTCAATTAACACTATTCGGTTAACTCTAATCGATTTACTCTTATCAGTTAGCTCTATTTGATTAACTCTATTCTATTAACTCTATTTGATTAACTCTATTGGATTAATGATTGACATAGAAATGTGTTTATTTTTACGCTCATATCTTATCTTTATTGTAAATAAATAAATATTACTTTGGGTATTTTCGTGTGTTTTCACAGGTTGTTAAATAAATGTCTCCTTCATTCAATTAAAGACCAATTGCATAGGAAATGCTACTTCTTGGAATCAACAAATTTTCAATCATAAAGGAAGCTGTCGCACACTGATAAAGCCTGGAAATTTGGACAGAGTGTTCTGAGTCCAGCCACCGTCAAAGCCCTATTTTTTTGCTGAAGGAAAGAACAAATATATTGCCTCCGTCGCTTTGAAGAATAAAGAGACTAGTGCTATATTATATATATATATATATATATATATATTTATATGTATATAACATATGCACTAAGATTTGAAGAGCTAGACATTTTCTTCTCAAAGAAATCAATTGAAAATCTTGCATATTTACTTGTCATTGAGGAGAAGACTTGACATATATTTACCAGAATGCAACTCAATCAAATGCCACATGTCAGCAATCAAGGAGGGAGAATCATCATAGAACATCTCAAATCTATATCCATATCTCTTTTATTTGTAAATAGAATATCTCAAGAGATATTTCTTGGCCCAAAAGTCATATAGGATGGAGGCTACGTCCCCTATAAATACCCATTGTATTCATTGTAACAACCATCGATTATTCTGTAATTCTTCTGCCATTAACAAAGTTCTTTTTATTTTTCTGCTATTTTCTAATTTCTTAGCAATTAGTGTTGTCTACACGATTAGATTCGGTAGAGCATTAATTGTATTTTTCACTTATTTTCATTAGCGATTGACCGTCTGATTAGATTCAGCGGTAATCCTAATTCTTATTTTCTGTTCGTTTAATTTTGTTCTGCAATTTTATTTCCATTGTTCTATTTTATCTTTCATCATTGAATTCATTACAGACCCGATTAGATTCGAATCTGTAGTGAATTTAATTGCATCTTTTATTTGTAGTTTCAATTTTTATTTTGTTTTGCAAAATCAACCTCCAAGCTTCGTCTAACTCGCCCACGAAACATATAAATAATAAAATTTAACTTTCCTCCCTGTGTTCGACCTGTATGCTACACACCTGTATGCTTGCAGAATTTATTACAAATGTCGCGCTTTTCTAATTCATAGACTAGCGCCGATCAATTAACTCTATTTGATTAACCTTAATGGATTAACTCTATTCGAATAAACTATATTCGATTAACTCCTTTCGAATAAACTGTATTCGATTTACTCCTTTAACTCTATTCGAATAAACTATATTCGATTAACTCCTTTAACTCTATTCAAATAAACTATATTCGATTAACTCCTTTAACTCTATTCGAATAAACTATATTCGATTAACTCCTTTCGAATAACTAATATTCAATAACTCCTTTCGAATATACTATATTCGATAATCTCCTTTCGAATAAACTATATTCGATTTCTCCTTTCGAATAAACTATATTCGATAATCTCCTTTTGAGTAACTATATTCGATTACTCTTTTTCGAATAACCTATATTCGATTAACTCCTTTCGAATAAATTATATTCGATAATCTCCTTTCGAGTAACCATATTCGATTTCTCTTTTCGAATAAGCTATATTCGATTAACTCACTTTGAATAACTAATATTCGATAATCTCACTTCGAATAACTAATATTCGATAATCTTTCTTCGAATAACTATATTCGATAATCTCTCTTCGAATAACTATATTTGATAATCTCTCTTCAAATAACTATATTCGATAATCTCTCTTCGGATAACTATATTCGATAATCTTTCTTTGAATAACTATATTCGATAATCTCACTTCGAATAACTATATTCGATAATCTGTCTTCGAATAACTATATTCGATTTACTCTAATTTGATTAACTCTATTCGAATAACTAATATTCAACTAACTCTATTTGAATAACTCTATTCGATTAATTCTAATATTCGATTAACTAATATTCTACTAACTCTATTTGAATAATTAATACTCGATTAACTCTACCCCGATTAACTCTAATTCGATTAACTCCAATTTGGTTAACTCTAATTCAATTAACTCTAATCAATTAACTCTTGTCAATTAACCCTATTTGATTAAATGTAATCAATTACTCTATTCGAATAATTTATATTCGATTAACTCTATCGATTAACTCTAATCGATTAACTCTTCGTCCATATTCAGTTTCAAATATCGATGTTGAAAAGGATTCTTACTTCTCTATATAAATCCTGACTTATATATTCCATTTATCCAATGATAAATAATACTCTATTCTTACTTCTCTATATTAGTTCAGATTTATATATCTTTATTTATCAAATGATAAATATTTTCCTTAACTTATAAAATATTATTTATAAATTATTCCTCTTAATTCATCTATTAAAACATATCCTTATTTAATATCTAATTTAAATAGATCATCTCAAATTTTCTTTTATAATTTGAAATCTCCTTTTTAATAATTCTATTCGTTTTCCAAATATTCCTTTTATAATTTTATTTATTTAATAAATAAATATTTCCTTTTCAATTCTATTTATTTAACAAATAAATATTCTTTTTCAATTCTATTCATTTTTCAAGTGTCTCCTTTTATAATCTATTTATTTTCTAAATAAATATTTCCTTTTATAATTTTATTTATTTAACAAATAAATATTTCCTTTTCAATTCTATTTATTTAACAAATAAATATTCTTTTTCAATTCTATTTATTTTTCAAGTATCTCCTTTTATAATCTATTTAATTTCTAAATAAATATTTCCTTTTATAACTTTATTTATTTTCTAAATAAATATTTCCTTTTATAACTTTATTTATTTTCTAAATAAATATTTCCTTTTATATAACTATCTTTAAACATTAGTTTAAAGATTCAATTATATAAATTTCACGAATATTATCTGCTAGGTTTAAAGACGAATGTAAATAACACATTGTCACGACAAACCCAATCCATTACTATATTTATCCACATCTTTAAAATAGTCCTTTAAAGATGTTGATATCGATAATTATTCAATACGGTGAAATACCATGATTTCTAAATCATTTATCATAATCTATGGGTTATAATCCAATATTATTTTCAAATCTTATAAAACCATTCACTTTCAGTTTCCCCATTCCCGTTCTATTCGTATAATTTCCCATTCCAGCCTCGTTATGCCAAACACACCAATTTGTGTGGAATAGACAAACTCAATATATTATATAAAATAATATATTTACTTCACGATAATTTCACATATAACAACGTTATATAGTCAATGGGGTCCACAGTCATGTTTGACACACAATCAATTCATAATACAACATATGAATATAAACACAACAAACATAATATTGAGGAATCCTATTGGATTCCTCCAACCTGTTTGCCCCTGCATCACAGTTCATATATCAGCACTTATACATGTTATATAGTTCAATAACAATCAATACTATCATACGGTACAACAATATTGCGATAGGTGTGAGTTAAATTCACCATCCATTTCAATCGTCGATTCCACGCTATTTTACCTAACTTCAAACTGACATTCGAAATTAGATAAAATTCCAAACTTCTCAGAATAAATCCTAATCCACTATCAACGCGAAGTACTTGACGATACGAACCAAATGAAACTGACGGTTCGTCAATCCGACCAAGTATGAGCTAGATATGATGATCATAAGTTAATAAGAGATTTAAAATCATTAATTTAAATTGATTATTAAATAAACCCACCCTCTTTTATAAGACACGTGACCGCCATCTTCCCCATTTCTTACTCAAATACCCACCTCCTTCTTGTAACTCATTTTCATGTCGTTGACCAAGTTTTGACTACCGCTTGCCAACATCTCGATCACCAAACACCGTCAACTCCATCACCAAAGTATTCCTCGTCACAATCTCCTCCCGAACGTCACCATTTCATCTCGCGCGCACACCTGCAGCAGATTCCGACATGATGCTCTCCATCCTCGCTGCCTGGAGTTGCTTTCCACCATAGTAGACTGGAGAACCTCCAAACACCCTAATCCGATGCGCCTCACCTCCCCGACTTGTCTCCAACCTCAGTTCAACCTCAGGCGGCCCCGTGATGATCCCGACCTGTAGCCCTAGAATGGCGATAGCCATTGTCGCATCTCGTCTGAGATCATTGGAGTTGTCCAAACTGTCAGTACATGATGCGCCTTGACCCCATAGAAACTCCAACACCATCCCATCGCCCTAACACCGACCCGAATCAACGCAGCAAACCCAGTCCTAGCTCGTTGGGTAAAAGTCGAGCTTCCCAAAATGGCGCGCACCTATTTTCGTGAACACCTTGTTGAACCTATCGAACGCAAGAGCTCCACAAATCTGAAAGTATTTGATTTCGTTGCGTATTCAATTTCATATAATTTGTTGAAGAAAAATATAGAGGAGGCGGCTACTGCTTGTTTTCTACAGGAGATGGAAAAAGGCAGTCTTAGGTCTTAAGGAACGAGGGGTTAAGGGTACTTATAAGGAGAGGAAATTAGATATTTTCTTAGATATTTATAACATAATATTCCATTATATTCTTGTTTGCCTTTTTAAGCCCGTACGACTTCATAACTAACCCGATTCCCATGAAATTCGATATTCCGCTACACTATATTATTCCGGACTTGATGACACTGCTTTCATCGAATTCTGAACTTATTTGTAAAAATAGTTCTTTCTTGTGTTATAAATCGAATTAATATTTAATCGATTTCCAAACACTTCTATTCATCGAGAATAAATTTATATTATCGCTTACATTATAATATGATTTTCATAAGCTTCGAAATCAATTTATATTCCACATTAAATTATGGTTTCAATTCAGTTATATTTAATAACTCTTATATTTTGAATTTAAGTTATACAACTTCTAATTCAATCACTTTCATATTTAAAATAAATTAAATATTCAGATGCTAAAAACCCGGGTCATTACAAAAACTCTCCCATCCTTTAAAACTTTCTGAAGAGAATCTAATAAGCTTTCAATCCATACCGGTTTGACCTCGAACCATCGCCTGAATCGCGAGATCCAGACCCTCCAACCGCCGCCGCATCGGGCTCCGCCCCTTCCGCCTCCAGCCACTGAACGGTGTTGCGCCTCCGCTGCACAGGCGCCTCCCATAGGCCGACGATGTAACACAATCCGATCTGGATATCGAGCAAACGATTTGGAGAAAATTGGATTTGAAGTTTTGAATGAAATTTTAAATAATACGGCCTTTGTTTTTATAAGGAGGAAGAAGGTTAAATTTAAACTATATTATTTAATTAATTTATTTTAAATGTTATCAATATAAAACAAATCATAACTCTTCCATACCGACTCAGAACGGAATGGTTTTCGAAGCGTTGTGATCGTAGACACGATATCTACGTTCCTAGACTGACTGGGTCCAATTCTGAACTGATTGAATTTTGCCCAAAAATTGTAGATCTAAACCACTCAGTTTCAAACGATGGTGAGAAATCCTATTTTGTTTTTATTATTATTTATTTTAAAATAATTGGAATAAATCATAATTGTATTCTCATTTATTCTCTATATATTTCTACATGCTATGCTGCGTGATTTGATTTGTATGTGGTGTGTTAATGTAGATCTGTTCGTTTGGGTGATATTATGTTATAATTGAAATTGCCATAAGAACGAATCAAATATTTTGTAGAATTAAAATATTCAAACATCTTTGGTTGTTATTTTGTTGAATCAAATATATTCAGCAGAAATAAAAATATTACCTTTGTTATTATTGGATTGAATTAGAATTTTCCATTCAATAAAAATATCACATTTGTTATTATTGGATTAAATTAGAATTTTCAACACCTTTGTTATTTGTTTGATTGGATTAGAATTTTCAATCGAATAAAAATATTACTTTTATTATTTTTGATTGAATTAGAATTTTCAATCAAAATAAAAATATCACATTTGTTATTGTTTGATTGAGTTAGAATTTTTAATCAAAACAAAATATCACTTTTGTTTGTTATTTGATTGAGTTAAGATTTCCAATCAAAAAGGAAATATTAGATTTTGTCATTTTGTTGAATTGGAATATTCAACAAAAATGAAATATAAATTTCTACCACTTATTGGAACTATTATAAAAAAAATGCTTATGTTTTAGATAAAAATAAGGACATTACATTAAAAAGTTTACATTTTAATGTAATGTTAAAAATAGAGAAAAATGTTCATGTTTTTAAATCGAAACATGAATTCATTAAAATATACAATTTTAATGTACAGAATATAAATAAAGAAAAATGTACATGTTTTTAATCAAAACACGATTTCATTAAAAATTTACATTTTTAATGTTAAGAATAGGATAATAGAAAATGTTCATGTTTGGAATTAAAACACGATTTCATTAAAAACTTTCATTTTTAATGTAAATAGAGAATATGAGAAATTTGTACATGTTTTAAAGTAAAACATGTTTGACATTAAAAATTCCATTTTTAATGTAAATTTAGATTGTATGAAAATTGTTCATGTTTTAAGAATGAGAACATGTTTACATTAAGAACCATGTTTTTGATGCAATGACTCATTAAAAATTACATTTCTTTTATGAATGAATATAATAAAAGTTTACATTTTTTTATAATGTAATAAAATAAAGAAAAGTTTACATTTTTCTATAATGTAGTAAAAGATTACAAAAGATTGCATTTTTCTAAAATGTAATCAAAGAAATAAAAGATTACACTTTTCTATAATGTAATAAAAGAATGAAAGTAAAATGTTACATTTTTAAATGTAATAAAAGAATGAAATCATGATTATATAAAAAGTTAACATTTTTATGTAATGTTATAAAAATAGAAAAGATACATATTTTAGGATTAAAACATGATTTCATAAAAATGATAACATTTTTTTGTAATGTTATAAAATATAGGGAAGATTCATGTTTAGGAACTAAAACATGTTCACTTTTTAATGTAAGATTCAAAAACCAGGAAAAATATATTCAATTTTGTCAAATGTAAAAGAACAGCAAAAAATTCATTTTTGTCAAAAGAAAAACAAGGACAAAAACATTCATTTTTGTCAAATGTAAAAGAATAAAATAAAAACATTCATTTTTGTCAAATGTAAAAGAAGGACAAAAACATTCATTTTTGTCAAATGTAAAACAATGAAATAAAAACATTCATTTTTGTCAAATGTAAAAGAAGGAAAAAAACATTCATTTTGTCAAATGTAAAAGAACGATAAAAACATTCATTTTTATCAAATGTAAAAGAATGACAAAAACATTCATTTTTGTCATAAAAACATTCATTTTTATCTTTTAAATAGAATGAGACTAAAATTATTCATTTTTGTCATTTTAAAAAGAATGAGATAAAATATACATTTAAGGTCATTAAATAGGATTACACCAAAATATACATTTTTGGTCATTAAATAGGATTACACCAAAATATACATTTTTGGTCATTTAAAAGGGTTTAACCAAAATATACATTTTTGTTCATTTAAAAGGATTTAACCAAAATATACATTTTTGGTCATTTAAAAGGATCTAACCAAAATTTACATTTTTGGTCATTAAATAGGATTACACCAAAATATACATTTTTGGTCATTAAAAAGGATTAAACCAAAATATACATATTTTGTTATTAAAAAGGATTTAACCAAAATATACCTTTTTGGTCATTAAAAAGAATTAAACCAAAATGTACATTTTTGTTCATTTAAAAAGGATGAAACAAGAATATACGTTTTTGTCAATTAAAAAGGATTAAACAAAAATAAACTAGAATTTATATGTGAGTATAAAATATCACTTTTATTGTACTTACATGTATTATAGTTTATATGTAAGTATAAAATATCACTTTTATTGTAAATGCATATATTAAAATTTATAAGCAGGGATAAAATATCATTTTATGTGCAATGCATATATTAGAATTTATATGTAAAGATAAAATGTTTGAAACATCAAAAATTACATATTTATTGTCAAGATAAAATATATGTAAATATTCATTGTATAGATAAATTGGTTGAAACATTAAAATTTACATTTTTAACGTAAAGAAGGAATTGTGTAAAGTATTCATAGTTTGGATAATAATGTGGAAACACTAAAATTTACATTTTTAATTGTGAAGCTTGATTCATGTAAAATGATCGCTTGGTTGAAATAGAAAAGTTTAACAATAAAAAATTACATTTTTATTGTATATAGGAATGATGTGATATATGCATAGCTAAAATAAATTAGTTAATCAATAAAAGTTACATTTTTATGGAATGTATGATTTGCTTGAAATATGCATAGTTGAAATAAATTAGATAATCAATAAAAATTACATTTTTATGGAATGTATGATTTGCTAGAAATACGCATAGTTGAAATAAATTAGTTAATCAATAAAAATTACATTTTTATTGAATGTATGATTCGCTAGAAATATGCATAATTGAAACAAATTAGTTAATCAATAAAAATTACATTTTTATTGAATGTAAGATTCGCTAGAAATATGCATAGTTGAAATAAATTAGTTAATCAACAAAAATTACATTTTTATTGAATGTATGATTCGCTAGAACAATGCATAGTGGAAATAAATTAGTTGATCAATAAATGATTTTGAAGTCATCGAGCGAATTATATATATATTTATATATTTATATATATACAAATACAAATTATAAATTCATCAAATCGCGCACGGTTGTTCGCGTTTTGAAATCGTTAATTTAAACGATTATACCGAATGATCCGACCGTCGGATTTTCCCAAAACTGGAACCGTTAGGACCGCTTTGGGAAGATCTTTCCAAAGATATAAATTTTATTAAAATCCAACGGTATATTTTGAGATATGTGTAAATTAAATTTTGATGAAAACAGCGCCAAGGCTGCATAGCGACCTAGAGCGTCGTTAAATTAATTTGAGCTATTTTTTATATAAATAAAAATAGCGATAAATCGTTATAAAATAATATGGACGATATGAAATGGTTTTAAATTATATATATGCGAGAATCATGTGAAAAGACCGAGTTCAATCTCATTTCAAATGATTATACGACGATTTAAGTCGAAGATATTGAAGAGGATGATTGAAGACCGGCGATCTTCACATCGAATGGACGACAACTAATGCCCAGCATTGGGTAGCTCCCAGTAAAGGGTTAATAGTGGTAGTTTGTCCGAACGTACTTATTGATTGTCCGGATATGTGAGCACCTCACTTCCGTTTTGGACATACGAGACGAGGAATAAGGTGTCTCCAGTTTCGTTCAGACCCAAAACGGACTTGTAAATGGATGCGTGTCTAACATTGGATTTCATTCCATGTAAATTAAATTGATTTCTATTTAATATATATCAGTTTGGTGGCGGAGAATTTATTCTCTTGCTTAACACCCTCAAAGGGTATATATTGGTAGTTATTGATCGCATAGCCTGAATTGTCAATGTGACACACCAAGATGCAAATGATCAAGGCTTTTGTTGAAAAGTAGGGCTTTGTGGTTGATGATCAAAGCATAGCCTGTTTACGCGTAGCTTTGTGTATAGCGTGACTTCGCGAACCTGACACCCTGGTATGAGTTAAAAACGGGATCAGGACTGCAGGGAGTGCACACGTTTCTTTCTAGCAGAAGTGGTCTCAGCGACTTACCAGCCCTGACATTTTTACTTATGTGGATGATGGATTATGAGGTACCTCGGATTTTTATAGGCCGGAAGTGGTCATATTATAGATTCAAAAGGACCAGGAAGCGTGTGTTCAGGCATAACTAATCCACTAACGTTATTTGTGGACCGACCCTGAAGATCCAAGGGTTCACTGCGGGGAATCCTGAGGCATTTGCTAGAGTGTCTCAAATCGGAGAGGACGATCCCTAGCCTCGACTCATGATGGAAACCCAATTTCCAATATGATACCAAGCGGTTTTGATTGTAGAACTAGTATGGCGACATAGTAGGATGGGGTACTATGCCGTCTATGATTGATACATTATGATTGAAATTATTTTTGAAACATATATACACTAATAATAATATCCAATCTGTTTTATCATATCAAGCATTCTTGACCATTATAAGGTAAAACCCTATCCTCCGGTTTGCGTTGCATTATGTGATGGGACTTGAGTCTTATAAAGGTTTCTTTTTTCTAAAAAGCATTGCGTTGTTTAGCGATTTACTTTATTTATGCACTGGCAATCCAATAGAGTAAACCTGTTCCGCGTTAGCGGTGTGGTCCTGTGATTAGCCTTATTATTATATTAGTTAAGTTAGATTTCTCATACCTATCCCAAGAATGACCTGTAGTTTGTTTCACTGGCAAACTCGGGTGCCCATATTTTCCACATGGGCAGTCGAGTAGCTTGTTTTGCATATATTTATCTTTTGAGTAGGATTCTGAATTGAAGCTTAAAGCTGTGTCCAGAGCATTTATGGTCTTCCGCTGCAATGTATTAAATTTATTGTAATTTATCTTCTGTTGTATTATTATTTACCGATGTACTCTGATATTTTGTACTCTGATGTAACATTATTATAATGTTTTATAAAAGTCTTCTGTTATTTGTTCTAATGTGTTGTATTCCCAAAGTTATAGTATTCGAAGATTTCCAACTTTTGGATCAGACCTGTGTGGTTTATGGTCGATTCAAAGGGCAGGGATTTTCGGGTCTTTACATTGTACGAGATTTGGATTGATCGATTTTGTTTGTGGTGATCCGTTGGATCTAATTGGATAGGATAAAATTGGACAAAATTGTTATATAATAAAAAAAAATACTTGTTTTTATTATTGTATATACATGAATCTTAGAATTTAGAAGAATTGGTTAGACAATAAAATCCTTTTTATTGTAAATATGTGAAACATAGAATTGGTTAGACAATAAAATCCTTTTTATTGTAAATATGTGAAACATAGAATTGGTTAGACAATAAAATCCTTTTTATTATAGATATGTGAAACGTAAAATCGGGTAGACGTTAAAATCCTTTTTATTGTAACTATGTGGAACATAGAATTGGTTAGACAATAAAATCCTTTAAAATCCTTTTTATTGTAAATATGTGAAACATAGAATTGGTTAGACAATAAAATCCTTTTTATTGTAAATATGTGAAACATAGAATTGGTTAGACAATAAAATCCTTTTTATTGTAAATATGTGAAACATAGAATTGGTTAGACAATCAAATCCGTTTACTGTAAATATGTGAAACATAGAATCGGTTAGACAATAAAATCCTTTTTATTGTAAATATGTGAAACATAGAATCGGTTAGACAATAAAATCCTTTTTATTGTAAATATGTGAAATATAGAATTTGTTAGACAATAAAAGTATTCTTTTTATTGTAACATGTAAATTATAGAATTTGTTAGACAATAAAAAAATATTCTTTTTATTATAATATGTAAATCATAGAATTTGTTATACGAATAAAAAATATTCTTTTTATTTTACATGTTAATCATAGAATTTGTTAGACAATAAATATTCTTTTTATTATACCACGTAAATCATAGAATTCGTTAGACAATAAAAAAAATATTCTTTTTATTGTACATGTTAATCATAGAATTTGTTATACGATAAAAATATTCTTCTTATTGTACATGTTACTGATAGAATTGTTATACAATAAAAATATTCTTTTTATTGTAACATGTAAATCATAGATTTTGTTATACGATAAAAATATTCTTTTTATTGTACATGTTAATGATAGAATTGTTATACGATAAAAATATTCTTTTTATTGTAACATGTAAATCATAGAATTTGTTATACGATAAAAATATTCCTTTTATTTTAAACGTTAATGATTGAATTTGATAGAATTTGTTGTACAATAAAATATTCTTTTTATTATACATATTAATGATGTAAATCATAGAATTTGTTATATAATAAAAATATTCCTTTTATTGTACATGTTAATGATAGAATTTGTTAGAATTTTTTATTAAATAAAAATATTCCTTTTATTATACATGTTAATGATAGAATTTATTATACAAAAAAATATTCTTTTTTTATACATGTTAATGATGTAAATCATAGAATTTGTTGTACAATAAAAATATTCTTTTTATTGTGCATGTTAATGATAGAATTTGTTATAGAATAAAAATATTCTTTTTATTATACATGTTAATAACGTAAATCATAGAATTTGTTATACAATAAAAATATTCCTTTTATTGTACATGTTAATGATAGAATTTGTTAGAATTTGTTATATAACAAAATATTCTTTTTATTGTACATGTTAATGATGTAAATTATAGAATTTGTTAAACAATAAAAATATTCCTTTTATTGTACATATTAATGATAGAATTTGTTAGAATTTGTTATACAATAAAATATTCTTTTTATTGTACATGTTAATCATAGAAAATGTGTATACAATAAAATTCCTTTTTTTATTTGATATATGAAGTATAGAAATCGTAGACATTAAAATATCTTTTTATTGTATATATATGAAATATAGAAATCGTGTAGACAATAAAATATCTTTTTATTGTATACATATGAAATATAGAAATCATGTAGACAATAAAATATTTATTTATTATATACAAATGAAATATAGAAATCGTGTAGACAATAAAATATCTTTTTATTGTATACATATGAAATATAAAAATCGTGTAGTCAATAAAATATTCTTTTTATTTGTTCATATAGAACAAAGAAATTGTTAAAATAGTTTATACAATAAGATTATCTTTTTATGGTATATATGTGAACATAGGAATTGTCAAAATTATTAAACATTATTAAAAGAATCATGGTTAGTGAAAAATGTTGAAACATTAAAAATGATAATCTTTATTGTACAATTATATTCATTATTAAAAGTATCATGTTTAGGGAAAAATGTTGAAACATTAGAACTGATAATTTTTATTGTATATTTATATTCATTATTAAAAGAATCATGGTTAGGGAAAAATGTTGAAACATTAAAAATGATAATTTTTAATGTATATTTATATCCATTATTAAAAGAATCATGGTTAGGGAAAAATATTGAAATATTAAAAATGATAATTTTTAATGTATATTTATATTCAGTATTAAAAGAATCATGGTTAGGGAAAAATGTTGAAACATTAAAAATGATAATTTTTAATGTATATTTTTATTCATTATTAAAAGAATCATGGTTAGGGGAAAATGTTGAAACATTAAAAAAACGGATAATTTTTAATGTATATTTATATTCATTATTAAAAGAATCATGGTTAGGGAAAAATGTTGAAACATTAAAACTGATAATTTTTAATGTATATTTATATTCATTATTAAAAGAATCATGGTTAAGGAAAAATGTTGAAGCATTAAAAATGATAATTTTTAATGTATATTTATATTCATTATTAAAAGAATCATGATTAGGGAAAAATGATGAAACATTTAAAATGATAATTTTTAATGTATATTTATATTCATTATTAAAAGAATCATGTTTAGGGAAAAAATGTTGAAACATTAAAAAGGATAATTTTAAATGTATATTTATATTCATTATTAAAAGAATCATGTTTAGGGAAAAGTGTTGAAACATTAAAAAAAGGACATTTTAATGTATATTTAGTCTCATTAAAAATGATTCACTATTAGAAATGACATGTTCATTAGAAAGTATGTGGAGATTAAAAAGGACATTTTTAATGTATATTTAGTTTCATTAAAAATGATTCACTATTAAAAATGACATGTTCATTAGAAATTGATTAGAGATCAAAAAGGACATTTTTAATGTTTATTTAGTTTCATTAAAAATGACATTTTACATATTTATTAAGATAAAAAAATATATGTTAAAGCAGGATTTGTAAACAAAAATGTTACATTTTACATGTTCAATTAGATTAAAAAGAATGATATATTAAAATGGAACTTGTCATTAACATATTAATGAAGCAGGAAAAGTGTTTATATGCTAATATGTGTTGTGTTTGATTGAAAACATCACTTTTAACATGTTAAGAAAATCGTCGAACGATTTATATATATATATATATATATATATATATATTAAAATTAAACGAATCGTGCGCGGTAGTTCGCGTTTCAGAATCGTAACTTTAAATGATATACCAAAAGATCCGACCATCGCATTTTGCCCAAAACTAGGACCATTAGGTTCGATTTGGAAAGATCTTTCCAATGATATTAAATTTGATAAGATCCAACGGTTAGATTTTGAGAAATGTGTAATATAAATTTGGATAAAAACAGTGTCAAGGGCACGTAACGACCTGAAGCGTTGTTAAATTAAAATGGGCTATTTTTATATAAATAAAAATAGCGATAAATCATTATAAAATAATATTAATGATATGAAATGATTTGAATTACATACATTCGAGAATTATTTGAAAAGACTGAGTTAATCTCATTTCAAATAAATATACGACGATTTAAATCGAAGTCATTGAAGACGGTGGATGAAGACCGGCGATCTTCACATCGAATGGACGACTACCGATGCCTTTGATTGCAGTTGCTGCCTTGAAAGGGTTACAGTGGTAGTTGTCCGGACGTACATGTTGATTGTCCGGATATGCGAGAACCTCTCTTCCGTATTGGACATATGGGACGAGGAATAAGATGTCTCCGGTTTCGTTCAGACCTAGAACGGACTTGTAAATGGATGTTTGTCTGACATTGAATTTCGTTCTGTGTTAATTGATTTCTATTTAATATATCTGTTTGTTAGCAGATAATTTATTCTCTTGCTTAACACCTTTCTCTGAGATGTACGAGCTTAGAGGTTATATATTGATAGACATCAGTCGCATGACATGGATTGTCAACGTGGCATGCCAAGATACAAACGATCAAGGCTTTTGTTGAAAAGCATAGCCTTGTGGTTGATGATCTAAGCACGGCTTTAATTAGCATAGCTTTGTGTATAGCGTTACTTCGCGAGCCTCACACCCCGTATGAGTCAAAAACGGAATGAGGACGGCAGGAAGTGCATGTGTTTCTTTCTAGCTAGAAGTGGTGTCATGGTATGGATCCCATACATTTTTACTTACATGGTTGATGGATTTTGTGGGCAATCAGATATTGATCACTACTGGCCAAGTGATAGGTCCAATGGGAACTGGAAACATATTGTTCAGGCTAGAGTGTCTCAAAACCGGTGAGGATGATTTCTAGCCTCGACTCACGATGGAAACCCAATTTCCAATATGATATTACGGATTTGATTGTAAACCTATATATTGCAACATAGTAGGATGGGGTACTATACCGTCTAGGATTGATATATTTATTTTGAAAGTGTTTTAAGCTGACTAGACACTAATAATAATATCAATGATTATTGTTTTATATGTATCAAGCATGTTTGATCATTATAAGGTAAAACTCTATTCTCCAGTTTGCGTTACGTTGTGTGATGGGACTTGAGTCTTATAATGATTTCATTTTTCTAAAAAGCATTGCGTTGTTTTAAAAGGATTTACTTATTTTGTGCACTGGCAATCCAATGGTGTAAACCCGTTCCATGTTAGCGGCGTGGTCCTATGATTAGCCTTATTATTAGGTAAGTTAAGTAAGATTTCTTATACCAGTCCCATGACTGACTCCTAGTTTGTTTTCACTTGCAAATTCGGGTGCCCTTATTTCCACATGGGCAGTCGAGTGGTTTGTTTTGCAAATATTTATTTTGTGAACGGGATTCTGGATTGAAGCTTAAAACTACGTTCAGAGCATTGATAGACTTCCATTGTGGTTTATTGGTTCCATTGCATTGTAAATTAATCTTCCACTGTATTATTATTTATCGATGAACTCTGATATATTCTGTACTCTGATGCAACATTATTGTGATGTTTATAAAATTCTTCTGTTAATTGTTCTGACGTGTTGTATGCCCAAATTTAGTGAACCGATGATTTTCGACTTTCAGATCGTGCCTTGCGGTCGATTCGGAGGACGGGGATTTTCGGGTCACTACATATGGTATCAGTGCTTTGGTTAATTCAAATCTTTGGGGTAAAATTCGTTAGAACTGAACAATAGACTCATTAGAGGTAGGATTAGAAATATCATATAAAAAATACTCAGTAGAGATAGGATCAGTAGCATCCTAGAATGAGATACTCATCAGAGATGGGGTTAAAAATGCCCTAGAATGAGTAAAGAGTGACAAGTTCATAATTAACGTATTTGGGATTATATATATAATCCGATCTTAGAAAATATGATTTTTGAATATATAAAAGTTATATATTTTTGAAAAGCTAATCAACTAATTGATATATGCTTATGGTGTGTGATTACTAGTTCAAATTATTGAAACCTATAAAAGAGTGAAAGTTGAGTTGGTTAGTCAAACAACTTTCAGCTCGTTCCTTTTCGAGGACAAAAAGAATTTAAATAGGGGAGATTGTAACAATCCGGATTTTCAGAACTAATTAAAAAAATTTATTTTAGAAATTTTAATGGATTTTGGATATTTAAAATGATTTATTTAAAAAAATAATGACTAAAATTTATTAAATCGAAGTTAGAATGAATAGATTTATTTTAATTATAAAAGGAGTTTGAAATGGCGCGGCAGTTTGAAAATTCGATTTTAAATTTCAATTGAATGTACAGAATTCAAAATAAATCGGATTTCAGTAAAACCAGAAATATTTGAATCTTTTTAATTATATCTTTCTAATGAACGAGAAAATCCAGATTTCATAACAGAAATTGAAAGTTATGTCCGGTTTAAAATTCAGAATAGTCGCTATGGAATATATATATATATATATTAAATAATATAAATAAAGCCCTTAAAAATAGCCATTTTGTAAACGACCTCCGTTTCTGATGAAACAACTTTTATTGGATCCGGAATGTCAAATTATTGCTAGATTCAAATTTTCATAATTTTTGGAATTAATATGTGAGCGTGGCAAAAGAAAATGTGTTTTGTCAATTTCAATTGAATTGGATCGACCATTAAAAAGGCCATTTTTCAAACGATATCCAAATTTGACGAAAATAATTTTGTTAGGACCGTATCGTTAAAACATAGCAAGATTTATTTTTCGAATTTTTTTGGAATCAGTCTGTGGCACCGGTAAATTAAATTGTATAATCAAATTAAATAATTAAATGTTTTATATTTTAAATTAAAGAAAAACAGGCTGAAATAATCAAATGGGCTGACGAGACCTAGTCTGTTGTGTCCGGAATGGGGGTATTTGGTTAGGGACAACAGTCGCTGGGTTGGACTTGGAGTTGGTATGGGTTATCGGGCTTTTTTGAAAATTAGAGAATTAATTAATATAATATTATAAATACCTAGAATAATCAAACACTAATTCCCCAAACTGAACCAGCCGCCGCTCTCAAGTTCGAAGGCTAAAAACGTTCGATTTTTTTCTCCTACTTTTCTTCTAATCCACTAGATAATTTCATAACCTCATAAAGCAAACATTGAAGAGATTCTCTTGCTCTTCGATTCTATGCGGACGTGATCTAATATGGTGCTGGAAGTAGTGCGAATTTCTTGCTCGAACAGGCCACCGTCGACCTCATTTCTCAAGCGCTAGGAGGGTTTGAACTCCGGCAGGTTCAGGGAGGTGGCAGCCCTTGCGATGGCCAATGGTGTTGCACTTACTGATCGGCATGAAGATGCCTCGATTGGCGTGTGAATTGGTGGATAGGATGTCAGCTTTGGGTTCGGTTGTGCAAATCATATTACAGTAACGAAGAGGAGAGAAACGTGATTAAGGGAGGTGAGTTAATTTAGGGATTTTTATTTTAATTATTAATTAATTATCTCCATAATGTAATTAACACCAATAATATCATATCTTTTCCATACGAGATCCAAATTCGACGAAACAAGTTGTGTTGCGCTCGTATCAGCGATAGCTACGCAATGGAACTGACTAGAGAAGAAATGAAGGTAGACACAAATTCAGAAGGAGTAAAATCAATGTGAGATCTATTGTTTAAATTTGAAACTAATTGTTATTGCGTTGGAAAATTTTTATGCATACGTTGTTAAAATTCAGTTGTGTGTTGTACGAGATTTGGATTGATTGATTTTGTTTGTGGTGATCCGTTGGATCTAATTGGATAGGATAAAATTGGACAAAATTGCTATATAAAAGAAATACTTTTTTTATTATTGTATATACATAAATCTTAGAATTAAGAAGAATTGGTCAGACAATAAAATCCTTTTTATTGTAAATATGTGAAACATAGAATTGGTTAGATAATAAAATCCTTTTATTGTAAATATGTGAAACATAGAATCGGTTAGACAATAAAATCATTTTTATTGTAAATATGTGAAATATAGAATTGGTTAGACAATAAATTCCTTTTTATTGTAAATATGTCAAATATAGAATCGATTAGACAATAAAATCCTTTTTATTGTAAATATGTGAAACATAGAATCGATTAGACAATAAAATCTAACAAATTCCTTTTTATTGTAAATATGTGAAATATAGAATCGATTAGACAATAAAATCCTTTTTATTGTAAATATGTGAAACATAGAATCGATTAGACAATAAAATCCTTTTTATTGTAAATATGTGAAACATAGAATTTGTTAGACAACAAAATTCTTTTTTATTGTAAATATGTGAAACATAAAATTTGTTAGACAATAAAAATATTCTTTTTATTGTAACATGTAAATCATAGAATTTGTTAGACAATAAAAAAATATTCTTTTTATTGTAACATGTAAATCATAGAATTTGTTATATGATAAAAAATATATTCTTTTTATTGTACATGTTAATCATAGAATTTGTTAGACAATAAAAGTATTCTTTTTATTGTCACATGTAAATCATAGAATTTGTTAGACAACAAAAAAATATTCTATTTATTGTACATGTTAATCATAGAATTTGTTATACGATAAATATATTCTTTTTATTGTACTTGTTGATGATAGAATTGTTATACAATAAAAATATTCTTTTTATTGTATCATGTAAATCATATAATTTTATATACGATAAAAATATTTTTTTTATTGTACATGTTAATGATAGAATTGTTATACAATAAAAATATTCTTTTTATTGTAACATGTAAATCATAGAATTTGTTATATGATAAAAATATCCCTTTTATTGTACATGTTAATGATAGAATTTGTTATACAATAAAAATATTCCTTTTATTATACATGTTAATGATGTAAATCATAGAATTTGTTATACAATAAAAGTATTTCTTTTATTGTACATGTTAATGATAGAATTTGTTATACAATAAAAATATTCTTTTTATTATACATGTTAATGATGTAAATCATAGAATTTGTTATACAATAATAATATTCCCTTTATTGTACATGTTAATGATAGAATTTGTTATAAAATAAAAATATTCTTTTTAATGTACATGTTAATGATGTAAATCATAGAATTTGTTATATAATAAAAATATTCCTTTTATTGTACATGTTAATGGTAGAATTTGTTATACAATAAAAATATTCTTTTTATTATACATGTTAATGATGTAAATTATAGAAATTGTTATATAATAAAAATATTCCTTTTATTGTACATGTTAATGACAGAATTTGTTAGAATTCGTTATACAATAAAAATATTCTTTTTATTGTACATGTTAATGATGTAAATCATAGAATTTGTTATACAAAAAAAATATTCCTTTTATTGTACATATTAATGATAAAATTTGTTATACAATAAAATATTCTTTTTATTGTACATGTTAATCATAGAAAATTTGTATACAATAAAATTCCTTTTTTTTATTTGACATATGAACTACAGAAATCGTGCAGACAATAAAATATCTTTTTATTGTATACATATGAAATATACAAATCGTGTAGACAAAAAAATATCTTTTTACTCTATACATATGAAATCTAGAAATCGTGTAGACAATAAAATATCTTTTTATTGTATACATATGAAATATTGAAATCGTGTAGACAATAAAATATCTTTTTATTGTATACATATGAAATATAGAAATCGTGTAGACAATAAAATATTCTTTTTATTTGTTCATATCGAAAATAGAAATTGTCAAAATAGTTTATACAGTAAGATTATCTTTTTGTGGTATATATGTGAACATAGGAATTGTCAAAATTATTAAACATTATTAAAAGAAACATGGTTAGGGAAAAATGTTGAAACATTAAAAATGATAAATTTTAATGTATGTTTATATTCATTATTAAAAGAATCATGGTTAGGAAAAAATGTTGAAACATTAAAAATGATAATTATTAATTTATATTTATATTCATTATCAAAAGAATCATTGTTAGGGAAAAATGTTGAAATATTAAAAAAATGGATAATTTTTAATGTATATTTATATTCATTATTAAAAGAATCATGGTTAGGGAAAAATGTTGAAACATTAAAAATGATAATTTTTAATGTATGTTTATATTCATTATTAAAAGAATCATGGTTAGGGAAAAATGTTGAAACATTAAAAATGATAATTTTTAATGTATATTTACATTGAATATTAAAAAAATCATGGTTAGGGAAAAATGTTGAAACAATAAAAATGATAATTTTTAATGTTTATTTATAGCCATTATTAAAAGAATCATGTTTAGGGAAAAAATGTTGAAACATTTGAAAGGATAATTTTTAATGTATATTTATATTCATTATTAAAAGAATCATGTTTAGGGAAAAATGTTGAAACATTAAAAAAAGGACATTTCTAATGTATATTTAGTTTCATTAAAAATGATTCACTATTAAAAATGACATGTTCGTTAGAAAGTATTTGGAGATTAAAAAGGACATTTTTAGTGTATATTTAGTTTCATTAAAAATGATTCACTATGAAAAATGACATGTTCGTTAGAAATTGTTTAGAGGTCAAAAAGGACATTTTTAATGTTTATTTAGTTTCATTAAAAATGACATTTTACATATTTATTTAGATAAAAAGGAATATAAAATAGGAATTGTAAACAAAAATGTTACATTTTACATGTTCATTTGGATTAAAAAGAACGACATATTAAAATGGAACTTGTCATTAACATATTACTAAAGTAGGAAAAGTGTTTATATGATAATATGTGTTTTGTTTGATTGAAAACATCACTTTTAATATATATTTATATATGTATATATAAATTAAAATTAAAATTAAACGAATCGCAAGCAGTAGTTTGCGTTTCGGAATCGTAACTTTAAACGATTATACCGAAAGATCCGACCGTTGGATTTTCCCAAAACTGTAACCGTTAGTTTCGATTTGGAACTATCTTTCCAACGATATTAAATTTGTTAAGATCCAAAGGTTAGATTTTGAGAAATTTGTAATAAAAATTTGGATAAAAACAGCGCCAGGGCTACGTAACGACCCGAAGCGTCGTTAAATTAAAATGGGCTATTTTTATATAAATAAAAATAGCGATAAATCGTTATAAAATAATATTAACGATATGAAATGATTTGAGTTACATATATTCGAGAATTATTTGAAAAGACCAAGTTCAATCTCATTTCAAATATTTAAATCGAAGTCATTGAAGACGATGGATGAAGACCGGCGATCTTCACATCGAATGGATGACTACCGATGCCTTTGACTGGAGTTGCTGCCTTGAAAGGTTTACAATGGTAGTTGTCCGGACGTACTTGTTGATTGTCTGGATATGCGAGAACCTCTCTTCCGTATTGGACATACGGGACGAGGAATAAGGTGTCTCCAGTTTCGCTCAAACCCAGAACGGACCTGCAAATGGATGTGTGTCTGACATTGAATTTAGTTCTATGTGAATTGGTTTCTATTTAATATATATCTGTTTGGTGGCGGAGAATTTATTCTCTTGCTTAACACCCTTCTCTGAGGCGTACGAGCTTAGAGGTTATATATTGATAGACATCAGTCGCATGTCGTGGATTGTCAACGTGGCATGCCAAGATGCAAATGATCAAGGCTTTTGTTGAAAAATAGAGCCTTGTGGTTGATGATCAAAGCACAGATTTAATTAGCATAGATTTGTGTATAGCGTTACTTCGCGTGCCTCACACCCCGGTATGAGTCAAAAACGGAATGAGGACGGCAGGGAGTGCATGCATTTCTTTCTAGCTAGAAGTGGTGTCATGGTATGGAGCCCAGACATTTTTACTTATGTGGATGATGGATTTTGAGGGCCCTCGGATATTGGTCGCTATTGGCCAAGTGATAGGTCCAATAGGACCGGGAAACGTATTGCTCAGGCATAACCAATCCACTAAAGTATTTGTGGACCGGCCCTGCTGCTAAGCAGGGCTCGCCAACGTCCGAGTCTTGAGGCTTTTGCTAGATTGTCTCGAAACCGGTGAGGATGATTCCTAGCCTCGACTCATGATGAAACCCAATTTCCAATACGACATTACGGATTTGATTGTAAACCTATATATGGCGACATAGTAGGATGGGGTACTATGCCGTCTAGGATTGATACATTTATTTTGGAAGTTTTTTAAACTGACAAGACACTAATAATAATATCAATGATCATTATTTTATACGTATCAAGCATGTTTGGTCATTATAAGGTAAAACTCTGTCCTTCGGTTTGCGTTGCATTGTGTGATGGGACTTGAGTCTTATAATGATTTCATTTTTCTAAAAAGCATTGCGTTGTTTTAAAAGGATTTTCTCATTTTACGCACTGTTCAATGGAGTAAACCCGTTCTGCGTTAGCGGCGTGGTCCTGTGATTAGCCTTATTATTAGGTAAGTTAAGTAAGATTTCTCATACTAGTCCCATGACTGACTTGTAGTTTGTTTTCACTTGCAAACTTGGGTGTCCTTATTTCTATACGGGCAGTCGAGTGATTTGTTTTGCAGAAATTTATTTAGTGAGCAGGATGCTGGATCGAAGCTTAAAGCCGTGTCTAGACCATTGATAGGCTTCCGCTGTGGTTTATTGGTTCTGCTGCATTGTAAATTAATCTTCCGTTGTATTATTATTTATCGATGTACTCTAGTATATTATGTATTCTGATGTAACATTATTATGATGTTTATAAATGTCTTCTGGTATTTGTTCTGATGTGTTGTATGCCCAAAGTTAGTGAACCGACGATTTTTGACTTTCGTATTGGGCCTTGCGGTCGATTCGGAGGATGGGGATTTTCGGGACACTACATATTGCAACAAACAATTCTTCTCACGATAATGATTTGATAATATATAGAGAAGTTGAAAACATTGTTCATAACAACATACAGAATAATATTACAGAAACGTAAGATAATATTAATAACCAAAATATTCATGTTAATGAAGTCAGATCTCCACCAAGAAAATTATGAGATCATCCAATACAAAATATTATTGGAGAAATAACTTCAATCGTTAGAACAAGAAGTCAACTTAATTTGGTAAGTAATGTAGCCTTCCTATCAAATATCGAACCCAAAAATCTTAAAGAAGCATCTACAGATGAAAATTGGAAAATTGTCATGCAAGAAGAATTAAACCAATTTGAACGTAATGAAGTCAGGGAACTAATTCCAAGACCAAGTGATCAAACTGTTATTGGAACAAAAAGTGTTTACAAAAATAAAGCAGATGAATTGGGTAATATCACTAGAAATAAAGCTAGAATTATTGTACAAGGTTACAATCAAGAAGAAGAAGGCATAGATTATGAAGAAACTTTTGTTCTAGTCGCACGACTAGAAGCAATTCGAATACTGTTAGCATATGCTTGTCATCATAACTTTAAATTATATCAGATGGATGTTAAAAGCGCTTTCTTAAATGGTTATATTAAAGAATGAGTATATGTTGAACAACCTCCACTATTTGTTGATGAAAAATATCCTGATCATGTTTATAAATTGAAAAAGGCATTATATGGTCCGAAACAAGAACCTCGTGCTTGGTATGACCATCTCAAAACTTACTTGTTAGATTCAGGATTTCAAATTGGAAAGGTTGATCAAACACTATTTATCAAGAAATACAATAAAGATATTCTAATAGTTCAAATATATGTAGACCGTAACACCCCACCTCTGTTAAGTTCACTCACAAAGGGAATGCCTTAACTTTGATGGAGCGTTTTAGTAGACAGAACAGAAATTTACAAGACAGATAAAACAATACTTGAAAATTTATAACTTTATTACAACAGAAACCGAAATAAGTTTGGTTACATCTTTTCAAATCACAGTATCAGAATTCAAGTATAAAATATCGGTCTTGTACAAAAGCCTTCAGAATGCATAGTTTTTAAAGTCGTAATCCCCAACATAAACAACCATGGAAAGATAGATCCAAGGCGACGGTACCCCAACGGAAACAGACAGAACTAAGTGTACCCTAAATCTACGGCAAGCGATCGACTCCCTAGTACATAAATACCCTGTGCCAGCCCCACAGAATGGTGTATCACTCCCTAAAGTGGCAACTTTGAATGATACAGACCTATTTATAGATGTCACCGCGTCTTACATCCTCAGAGGCAAACCGGGATCCATGCACGCACATGACCAGGTTGGAACGCACCATCAACACCCCTCGCCATTATCAGAATGAACCGCTTATAATTAGTTCAGTAAGCATGCCCGGACCCTACCTATTGTTGGGTCATAGTTTTGATACCAGAAAGGGTTACTGACTAATATGGGTCCCAAACAATAGATGATACAAGTATTTCTCCAAACCTTGTGTCCCCAGACTAATGGATTTCAGATTAACTTGTTAACAAGTTTTCAGACCTACAGAGTTCAGATCAACTAGTTTACAGATCAGAAAATCAAGTCAACAGGTTTTCAGACTAACGGATCAGATGTACAGTTTTAACAGACTTACAAATTGTCTAATTTTGTATTGGGCCTACAGATTCACGAAACAGGTTTATTAATTCATCAGTCCAGTTGGTTTAGCCCTATCCACCCAACACATTTTAGACATCATATTTATCTCAAATTTGCATTAATTAAATATTAATGCACAGACCTCTCACATTAGGTCAGTAGCTTGTAGCTGCTGGATAAGCCGGGCGGTTCTAAGCAGGCTTCTGCCACAAGCCAGACCTAACCTCGTGTCTAAGCATATTTTAGTTATGCCTAAGACCTCTCACATTAGACTAGCAGTTTGCGGTTGCTAGTTAAGCCGGTTGGGTCCGGGCAGGCTTCTACCGCAAACATGAGTCTAACTTTGTGTCTCAGCATTTTTATTATAACCAGTTTATTCAATTACAAATTATACAAATATCACACTAATTATGTCAATTTAATAGATTTGACTTCTTTTCAAGTCGCAGCAGATTAACCAAATTAACATGTTTTTCTCAATCTTAGATCGAGCCTACGGATTTTCATACACAAATTACAATCATTCAGCTTTTCAATAGATTTAACAGATTTAGCATCTCAGGCAGTTCAATAGATTTAGCAGATTAGGCAACTCAACAGATTTAGCAGATTAGGCATAATTAGCAGATTAGGCGATTCAACATATTTAACAGTTTAGGCAATTCAACAGATTAAACAGGTAACAGATTTAGCAAATTAGGCAAATTTAACATATTAAGCAGGTAACAGTTTTAGCCGATTTAAACATTCCTTAAAGTCCTATTCACATATCTTGCCTAATTCATAAAGTAAGCCTAAACTTATATGCCCAAATTATGGTCATAATCCACCATATAACATATGTCCCAAATTTTAGTTAAACTTACATAGTTCAGAATATTCTCCAAAAACCCAAATCTTGATTCATATATAAATTATGCCAAATATAGCCATTGATTACAATGCATGTCACATATCCAAACCCTCCCCCCTTACTTAGGTGTATTCACACTTAATAGTCATCAAATCTTAATATAGGTTTTTACACCTAAGTCATATGTAAATTAATTCTCCTACTTCCAAATGACAAACTATCGGATTTAATACGCCCAGATCCAGATATTAAATTATGAAATATGTTCTTTATGTTCTAAGTCACTATAATCTTCTTCTTCCAAGTCATAGATCATCTTATGCAATATGTCTCAAATTTATGTCCAGAATTACAACATGTGTTGTGTCCTCAAATTAGTTACAAATCGATTTTTGCCCAAATATGCCTCATTCAATATTCTTCCCAAATTTAGAGTTTATGCGTTCATCTCTTATGAGACTTGGCTCAAGCTCGTGGTAGCCTGGCTATCAAACAAAAAGAAAGAAAGGAGGAAGAAATACAGAACAAATAGAATAATAAAATAGAGGAACAGATCTGATAAATAGAAAAAGGGCCTAGTCTCAAATTCAGATTTATAATTATGTCAAGATCATGATTAAATTTCATATTGGAAAATAACTGCACTTGCCTTGGTCGGATTATAGAAGAAGAGTTACAGTTGTTCTCTTTTAATCTTATTCAGATTTGGAAGAAGATGCACTAATTCTAGTTTTGATCCCAGCAAAGTAGCGACGCCATTATTTTATTTATTTATTTATATTATTTCAGTGGCAGCATAAGGAGAGAAGAATGGTGTAAAGAGAATGGGGCTAGGGGGCTGTTTATATAGGATTAGGCAGGCGGATCTAGACTGAAAACGAGACCAGATACATCAGAATGAACCCAGGCTCAAAACTAGGGTCGACCCCCAGTTCGACCATAGGGTCGACCTGGCCCCTGGGAGGTCGACCATAGTGTCGACCTGGTCCTGGGCAGGAAAATTCCCGCCCAGTTAGCGCTGGGGTTTGAATTCGAATTCGAGCTGTTTTTCGGTTCTGAAAATCCTTGAAACTTCGGAGGGTCATATCTCCCTCATAAGGACTCCGTTTCTCGAAAACTCGGACTCGTTTCCAAGCAGAATTTCGAGACGAACACAATGGCGCAACCCGTTACCCTTGATTCTTATTTTAAAAATTAATTCTGCCTTGATTTATGGTTTTAACATGTTATTAAAATTCGGGTTGTTACATTTTCCCCTCCTTAAAGGATTTCATCCCCGAAATCTTCAAGTTAAGAAGAATTCATCCTATCATCCATCTACTCAACCGTCATCCACAAGCAACCATTGTCCTTAAAAGATTTCTAATGCTGTATGAACTTATGCAAGAGTGTGTGTATATGTATTTATCTAATACAAAGATCAGGCGGTCCACTGATTCAGTTGACCTCCTTAATGCGAATTATGTCAGTGCCATGAGTCCAACATGTATGCAATTTTCCTATTTGATACATATCATGTCTATATGAGGGCACAACCGTTCATTCATATGCAACATCCATGTGCTGAGTCAACCATTTTGCATCCATAAAATTTTAAAAAAAATGCACACACATCCATATGCAGTATGAGAGTGTTTTTGAGCCGATCTAGTGCTTAATGTGTGTACATGCATCTACGAGCAATCACTAGCAACCACTTGCATCCACTTGCAACCATCAAACATAACATGTCTCAAACACATGTTTACACCCATTAGTTTCTACCTAAAGGTCGAAGGATAAAGTCGAGCGATAGAAGCAAGTATAATTAAAACTAAAGCTAGGTTCCCATTAGACATCGGTTTAAGAGAATAACTCCTTAAGTATCAACCCCGAAGACCGAAATCAACATCAGATTAATACTCAGAGAATCACTCACATTAAACAAATGCCCAACTGGAAATCTATTTCACACTTTGAGTAAAAACTCCTATCCTTTTCAGAAACCTACAGACTACTGATGCAGATCAGATTACCAAATGATTCTTAGGAAACTAAGCATGATAAAAACTCAGAATGTATGCGTCATGGTCAACTTAACGCCCAACACAAATGCCCTCAAACCCCCAAGTTATCACAAACAGATGAGTCGTAACCCTCATGGGGTCAAGGACTATAACGGAACCAGAAACAAGACTAGTATTAAAGTGCAGAGTTTCAATTACAGAATCAAAATGACAGAATCAGAAAGAGTTTTTAACTCCTCAATCAGATAAGGAAATTAAACCTTCTACATAAATTTTCTTAATTCTACCCTATCTACTAGTCACTTGAGCATTCGCCTATCCTCCAGAAGTGGGTTCTGCCCTCTGCCCTTGCCCCCGTTTCTTTGGGCAGTCCCTTGTGAAGTGCCCCATTTCTCCACAGTTGAAGAAAGTGCCCTTCCTTTTTCTGCAATGCTTGTTCAAACGGGTCGAGCTTCCACAAGTAAAGCACTTCTTCTCCTTCTTATCTTCAGTCTTCTCATCCTTCTTTTGTGTTTACTTTTTGGGCCCCACCTTCTTGTTCTGTGGTCCTTCAAGCTTTTCCACTTTCTTTTTACTTTCGGCTTCCTCTTTATGCATTAATGCCATGTCTACCAATTTTTCGAAGGTTGCCCCCATAGGAATGTGGGACATCGCCAATCCGTGTAGCGGCTCATTCAAACCTTTAGCAAACCTTAGTGCCTTCTTATGCGGTGTATTTACCAATTCTAAGCCGAATCTTGCCAATTGATTAAATTTGTTGACGTACTCTCTCACTGATAAATTCCCCTGCTTCAACGCGAAGAACCTTTCTACGTATAGACTCTCTTCCTATAACACCCCACACCCGCTATGGTCACTCACTAAGGGAATGCCTTAACTTCGGTGGAGTATTTTAAGTGAATATAGAACAGAAAAATTACAACAAGACAGATATAAATAATACTTGAAATCTAAAACATCATTTCATTGCAGCAGAAGATGATAAACATGTCTGGTTACATATCAAAACCAACTAAAACAAGAGTCAAGTACTAAATATCCATCCCGATAAAACATAAGTACATAATCCCACTACATAACTAATAGCCATAATAGAAAAGATAAGCTGGGCTTTACATCACGGTCCAAGCTCCAAAAGATAGATAAAGCAATCTGATCAAAGCCCACTAGTGCTAGGCCCACTCTGAGAACCTGAGGGTTGGGAAAAAGATAAAAACAACGGGGTCAGACATAAGTCTGAGTGAGCCCTATAACTTTAACAATACAATCATTAAAGTAATTAGGGTATGATATAAACTTGGTACGGTGATGACTGGGGATAAATGACTACACTAACAAGCCAACTAGACATAGGATGAACTAAGATAACAGTAAAGACGCATCTACCCACCCAAGGGTAATTACTACACTGCACCACACCAGTCATTCCTATTTAAAGGTTGATCCCACCCAAGGACTTAGATAATATAACTAGTAGTTTCGTGTACCCCTAGCTGACCACATAGGTGCCGTCTGCCCCTATCTCCACTAGGTGTACCCACTACTCCCCAAGCGATCGGCTCCCTAACGTAGATACCCGTGCTGGCCCCACAGTGGGGTGTATCACTCCCCAAAGTGGCAACCCGATACAACCAACGGTGCACGGCTTATACCTACACGATGCAACAACGTCTTATCTACCAGCCCGGGTCCACACACGCATATGAAACCCGTTGGACATGCGTTGCCACCGCTAACCCGTTTTGGCCTCTTATAGTCAAACCCAGTACGCATGTCCCGTCCTCGACATGGGTCGAGCCCAATAAAATACATATGGGTTACTGGTTGAAATGGGGCCCCACAAGCTACCCACCTAAGCTTGTCCCATTTTCTAGTGCATCCCACTTAACCCTTTAATCATGTTTAATTACATGTTTCCACTTGGTTAAGTATTCTAATCGTATTTTCTATTGCCACCCAAGGCAACCCACTAGATTTCCACATGCCACCCAAGGCACTTACTTGATTTCCACATGCCACCCAAGGCACCCACTTAACCCCTCATGCCCCACTACATGCTTATCTGTTTAAGTGTTTCTTAATTGATTAAGAACGTAACCTTTGTAAAGACCTCTCACATTAGACTATCTTTTATGGCAGCTGGATTTGCCGGTCGGGTCCGGGCAGCCTTACGCCATAACCGAGTCTAACCTCGTGTCTTTACACTTGTCACGTATTTAGTTTATGCCTAAGACCTCTCACATTGGGCCAATCATTTGTAGCCGCTGGATTTGCTGGTCGGTTCCGGGCAGTCTTATGCTACAAAAGTGTCCAACCTCGTGTCTTAGTCGATTAATTACACCTAATTAATCACCCCCATAATTTGTATTAATTATCCCTAATTAATTACAAATTTAACGATGTACATAATTGACTCAATTATGTCCATCCACTTTATGGTATGCATAATCATACCAACTTCACACCATTTTATTAACATGAATATTAACCCCATCGTTCCCCACGTAATACGTTGACATGACATACTTAAAAGGGAAGATTCATCACAAACACAATGGGTTCAACTTGCATAACATTAGCATCAACATGGGTTTTAAAGGTGTCAACTTGCATATATGACCATAGGATCAAACCCAACTAGCATAAATAATCAACCCAAACTTGCATGAATCACATATGTCATAAAGAGGGTAACTTGCATAAGTTACTTTTGTCATACAAAGGGGTAAACTTGCATATATATGTGTGTGACATATAAAGGGGTTAACTTGCATATGTATGCATCTCCTACAAAGGTGTAAACTTGCACATGTTACTTGCATATAATCAAACACCAAACTTGCATAACATGTCATATATGAACTTGCATATAATCAAACACCAAACTTGCATAACATGGTGTCATAATGGATCAATGTTTATCATAGTGATTTGCATAACTAGCACCATGAACACATAGCATAAAACTTGCATAACTAGCCTCATGAACACATAGCATAAAACTTGCATAACTAGCATCATGAACTCATAGCATATGACTTGCATAACTTGCATAACATCATGAACACATAGCATATGACTTGCATAACTTGCATAACATCATGAACACATAGCATATGACTTGCATAACATCATGAACACATAGCATATGACTTGCATAACTTGCATAACATCATGAACACATAGCATATGATAACATAACTTGCATTGATCCACATACATAACCATAACCTCATTATATCCTATCATAATTAGTTTAGCAATTGCTTGCTAAAGGCATAGAAACTCACAACTTGTTGATTAGCACTCCTATGAAGAAGATTAAGTTGCTAGAGTTGATTAGAAGTTGATTTGAGAAGCTATCTTCTTCTACAATTTGATGGAGGCTCCTTCAAGTTGCATTTTGACGGCATAACGACGTTGTATCTATTTTTAGTATGAATTAGGGTAGCCTTAGGGTGTATTTATAGAATTAGGATGTAGTTTAGGCCCTTAGATTAACCCTAGATTAGGTTAGAGCCGTCAGATTTCGTCACAAGCCCCAAAACACAGCCCAAACCCCTTCAAATTGCACCCAGGCCAAACTGGCCGATAGGGGGGGTCGACCCCTGGGTCGACACATGGGTCGACCCCTGGGTCGACACATGGGTCGACCCCTTGGGGGGGGGGGGGTCGACACCCATGTCGACCCGAGTATCGACACCCTCTGTCTGGCGGGAATTTTCCCGCCTCTTCTGAAATTTGAATATTTTAAATATGTTTTAAATTTTTGAAACTTCGGATGGCCATAACTTCTTCATACGAAGTCCAAATCACGCAAACTCGGACTCTATCTCAACCAGAATTCCGAGACGAACACAATGGCGCAACCCGTTCCCCTTAATTCTCACGTCTGAGATTAATTATTCTTTAATTACTAATCATTAATATTAAATGAAATTCGGGGTGTTACATTCTCCTCTACTTAAAGGATTTCGTCCCCGAAATCTCCAAGTCAAGAAGAACGTATCCTACCAACCAAACAACCATCTACTCAAACCATCAAACACTGGCATCCATTGTACTTAAAGTTTCTAATGCTGTATGAACATATGCAAAAAATTGTGTGTATATGTTTCCTGTCTAATGCAAAATCAGGCGGTCTACTGATTCAGTTGACCTCCTTAATGCAAACCATGATAGTGCCATGCATCCAATATGTATGCGAAAGAATCCTATCGACACATACTATTGCTACATGTGTGCACAACCATACACCAAAATGCATCATCCATATGACAACACAACCATTATACATCCATTAATATAGCTACCTACACACAATTATATGCAATATGCAATATGAAGTGACTGAGCCGATCTAGTGTCTAAAGTGTGTGTATATGCATCCACGAGCAGCCACTGGCAAACACTTGCATCCACGCGCATCCATCAATCATAACATGTCTCAAACACATGTTTCAACCATAGGTTTACCCTATCTAAAGGTCAAAGGTACTAATGAGAGGACATACTAAAGATAAGATAAGTACTAGACAAACGATAAAGGAGAAGTTAAAAGACATACCCTCAAAAAGGAATGGGTACAATGAACGCATCTTCGCTTCTGTCTCCCAAGTAGCATTGCTCTCATCCTCTCCCCATTGCACTTTGACTAGTCGAACCTCTCTGTTTCTCAACTTCCTAATTTCTGACCCAAGGATGCGGGTAGGAGCTCGTCGAATAGTCGCATCACGCTCTACCTCCACTTCTCTAAGCAACCTCGGCTCGACCACCTCTGCGGTCTCATGTAGGCACTTCCTCAAATGTGTCACATGGAATACGTCATGTACCCCACTAAGTCTCTCGGCTAAATCCACTCTATATGCCATCCGTCCAATCCTTTCCTTAATAGGAAACGGTCCTACAAATCTGGGTGCTAACTTCGCAATGGACCCAAAGCGAACAACATTCCGTAATGGAGATACTTTGACAAAGACCATGTCCCCAACATCAAACTCCAGATCCGTCCTCCTCTTGTCCGCATAAGATTTCTGCCTGTCTTGTGCCGCTTTCATCCTTCTTCGAATCAAGTCAATCTTCTCCGAAGTCTCTCTAACCATATCGGGCCCAAGCAAGATCTTATCTGTAGATTCCCACCAACATGTAGGTGATCGACAAGGCCTTCCATAAAGAGCTTCGAAAGGAGCCATACCAATACTAGACTGAAAGCTGTTATTATACGCGAACTCCGCCAATGGAAGATGCTCTTCCCATGTACCTCCAAAATCTAAGATACATAGCCTCAAAAGGTCTTCTAGAACACGATTCACCCTCTCGGTCTGGCCGTCCGTCTGAGGATGATATGCAGTGCTCAAACACAACTGAGTCCCTACTGCCTCTTGCAAACTCTTCCAAAACTCGCTAGTGAAGATAGGATCTCGATCACTCACTATGCTAGAAGGTACCCCATGCAATCGAACTATCTCTCGAAGGTAAACCGAAGCTAGCCATGGAGCAGTCCTCTTGCTCTTTACGGGTATGAAATGGGCGCTCTTAGTAAGTCTGTCTACCACAACCCAAATTCCCGTATTACCCTTCCTCGATCTCGGTAACCCATCAATAAAATCCATCGAGACGCTATCCCACTTCCATTGCGGAACTTCCAATGGGTGAAGCAACCCACCAGGTTTCTTTTGCTCCGCTTTCACTTGTTGGCACACCAAGCATCTAGCGACATACTCGGCCACATCTTTCTTCATACCGGCCCAAAAGAAAACTCGCTTCATGTCTTGGTACATCTTGTCCCCACCGGGATGAATGGTTATCTTCGAACGATGCGCATCCTCAAGTATAGCCTTCCTCAAACCCTCGTCTTGCGGTACACAAAGTCTACCATCTCTACGCAACCACCCCCTATCGTCTAGGCTGTACCTACTCAAATGGCAGGACGACTCCCCCCTTATGAGCTTCTCTACTAACTCAACCAACTGTTGGTCATCCCGCTGTGCCTCACCAATCCATCCCAAAAGAGTAGGTCTGACCTCTAAGGATGCTAGCAAAATGGGTATAAAGTCAACGGAAGGTCTGAAATCAAACATCGAGATAAATTCCAAGCTTCGTCATTCCACGAACAATGGACTCAAGAAAAACCTTTTTCTGCTTAAGGCGTCTGCCACCACGTTACCTTTGCCAGGGGTATACGCTATCTCGAAATCATAGGATGCTAAGAACTCCATCCACCTTTGTTGTCTCAAGTTCAAATCCTTCTGAGAAAACAAGTACTTCAATGATTTGTGGTCAGTGAACAATTTGAACCTCTCTCCAAGAAGATAATGGCGCCAAGTCTTAAGCGCAAAAACAATAGCGGCCAACTCTAAATCATGGGTAGGGTAATTTTTCTCATGCTTTCTCAACTGCCTTCCCCCATAGGCTATTACCCTTCCCTCTTGCATTATGACTGCGCCTAGTCATGTCCCACAAGCATCGGTATAAACAACAAATGGCTTACTCCCATCTGGCAACACTAAGACTGGAGCTGTAGTTAAAGCTCTCTTTAATCGTTGGAACGCATCATCACAATCTACGTCCCATGCGAAGACTAGATTCTTCTTTGTCAAGCGAGTTAATGGGGCTGATATCTTCGCGAAGTCCTTGATAAACTTCCTATAGTAGCCAGCCAACCCCAAGAAACTCCTCACCTCGGTAGCACTCTTCGGAACTTTCCAACCTTGGATGGATGCTACCTTCGCGGGATCCACAGCTATCCCTTCCTTAGAGACCACGTGCCCTAAGAACCGCACTTCCTTCCTCCAAAAGTGACATTTAGAGAATTTAGCCTTAAGGCTATGCGCTCGAAGAGTCTCTAACACTTCCCTAAGATGTAGGGCATGCTCTTCTTCACTCTTAGAAAAGACTAAGATGTCATCCACAAAGACCACCACGAACTTATTAAGGTACTCCCTGAACACCCTACTCATCAAATCAACAAAGTATGCAGGGGCGTTCGTCAAACCAAATGGCATCACAAGCCACTCATAGAAACCATCCGGAGTCCTAAAGGCAGTCTTGTCTATGCTATCCTCAGCCACTCTCAACTGATGAAACCCCGTGGCCAAGTCCAACTGTGAAAACACTGAGGCGCCAACCAACTGATCAAAGAGATCATCAATCCTCAGCAATGGGTGTCTATTCTTCTTTGTGAGCCTGTTGAGTTCTCTATAGTCTACACAAAGTCTGAGGGACCCATCCGCCTTCGTGGCAAAAACTACTGGAGCACCCCACTCCAATATACTTCGTCTTATGAACCCCTTCTCAAGAAACTCCCCTACTTGCTTATGGAGTTCCCTCCTCTCATGAGGAGCCATGTGGCGCACTAGCAAAGATACTGGTTTAGCGTTGTCCACCAGATATATTCGGAAGTCTATCTCCCGCTTCGGAGGTAAGCCCTTCACCTCCTCAAACACATCCGAGTACTCCCGGACCACTCTAACAGATCGCAAACTCTCGACCGAAGCGCCAAGCGATTCAAGATAACTTAGCATAACAGAATCCATGGGATTACAAAAGATATCGAGAGTGTTACCCAAGCGGGTCATGAGCCTAACAACTCTCCTTTCACAATCAAGAACGGCACCATTACTGGATAACCAGTCCATGCCCAAAATCAACCCATAGCCCGTGAAGCCCAAAACAAAAGCATCACATCTAAACTCAACGCTAAGTATGGAAATCTTCAAACCCAAACATATCATGGACAAATAAGTGGAGCCCCCAATTGGGTTTGAAACAACCAAGGGATCATCTACTAGACTTGTGTCTAAGTGTAGTGACTCAACTAATGATGATGAGATAAACGAACGCGATGCGCCAGAGTCAAACAAAGTACGGACAGGATGATCAAACAGAAAAACCAGACTTTCAACGGAAATAGTTCTACCTCTTTCCTGAATCGATGGAACCGCGAGAGCCTGAACTTGCCCCCTTGCCTGAACTGGTGCCATAAGAGCTTGCACCTGTCCCCATGAGGTAGATCCCGTCCTTTGCCCCTTCTTAGGGCAGTCCTTCACTATATGCCCTGCTTCGCCACAGTGGAAGCAGCCCGTCTTCTTCTTCTTCCGACAATCTTTGCTTAGGTGGCCTGGTGTCCCGCAATTGAAGCACTTCTTCTTTCCCTTGCCACCGTTGCCTTTCCCACCCTTGTTTTGCTGTTGCTGTTGAGGTCTCTTCTGATCTCCTTTCTTCTCGGGTGCCATATTAGCATTGGGACCCTTCTCTTCCTCATGCATGAGTGCCATGTCTACTAGCTTCTCAAAGGTGGCCCCCATAGGGATGTGAGTCATAGCCAATCCATGCATTGGTTCATTCATGCGGTGGGGTTAAGTCAATGTACACTTAACCAATATGACATGTCATGCGGTGGGGTTAAGTTAACACAAGGGAGAACACTTGGCCAATATAACAAGGCTTGAGGTAGGGTTAAGTAACACAAGGAACAACACTTAACCGATATAACATGATGTGTGGTAGGTTTAAGTAAAACAAGAGAAAACACTTAACCAACTTAACATGATGGACGAAGAGGGTTAAGTACATATTGGGTTGGTGGGTAATATTAGTAAATATAGGCCCACAAACTTAACCATTAATAAGCATGCTTGAATCGGTGGGTTAAGTACATCATGGGAAGGTGTGTAATATCTGTATATATAGGCCCACAAACTTAACCAGTAGGAAACCCTAGTAACGGGGACCCATTTCAGGAGTAACCCAATTAGGTATCATGGTACCTTGAAACTAGGCAGGGTGGAGCACGATTACTGGGCTGATTGTAAGCGGTCTAACGGGGTACGGGCATGAACACACTCCGGAGCAGACAAACAGGGCACTGGGGCACCAGTAGTATAACCTATGTATTCTAGAATTATGTCGGGCCGCCACCATGGTTCTTGATACACCCCATAGTGGGACCAGCATAGGTATCTATAATCATTGGGGGGCGTATGACACACATAGGTAGCATAATCCCCAGGTTGGACCTAGGTGTCATAAACCCTAAATCCGAGAAGCGTTCAATAGGTAGCATAATCCCTAGGTTGGACCTAGGTGGCATAAATCCTGGTTCAATCTAGGAAGCGCTCGATAGAAAATCCTATATTAGATCTAGGTAATAAATAATAGATGTACACGTGAAAGCAACCTTAATTTTGGGGATTGGGATCATGTTATGATTTTATCATTTTATATAGATTACTAGTTGGGACAATAGTTAGGTGGTGCAGAGCAAATAAATATCATAGAAATATTTTAACCGTGAAGGAGAGAAATCTTGCGAAATTATACTTAGTTCATCTTGAATGGGAAACTCGCAATGTTATGCATGACAAAAGTCATATGATGTTATTCTTAGTTATCGTGCATGTAGCTTATCTTGTCATCATGCTTATGTTTATTTTCAGTTTATTCATGCCATGTTATCTTTACCTATTTTTATGCTGAAATTCACTAGGACTTACTCAGTCTTTATGACTGACCCATTTTGTTTCGCCTCTTTTTCTTCCGTTTCCCCCCTCTAGGTTCACAGGGTGGGAATACAGCTTAGTTCGGATCTTACCAAGCTCCAAGGCTCTTTCATGTACGGCTTGGATTTCCCTTGGCTATAGCTTGCTTTGCTTTATTGAGAAATATCATAATTTATTTTTATGCTTCTTTGTTTTTGAGAAAGACAAATATTTTAGCTATGTAATTGGGTATTGGAAGTTGATGGGCTTTTATTGTAAACAATTATATTTAATAAATGATTTGAAGTACTTCTACTTTACCTTCCGTTGTTTTATATATGTCTGTCTTGTAATATTTCTGTTCCAGTACCCATAATGCTCCATTGAAGTTAAGGCATTCCCTTTGTGAGTGACCTTAACGGATGTGGGGTGTTTCATTTGGTATCAGAGCAGAAGGTTACCAGACTGGGCAAAAAGCTTTTAAAAACCTTCTGAAACTATTTTCAAAACGTTTACAAAGAAGCATTTTTCTAAGAAAAGTTTTGTTTTACGAAAGGCATATTCCCCAAAGCCATATGCATTATCTTTTGATTCTCTCCTTGGGTCTCTTCTCTCTTTCTTTTTCACCTTAGTTTTGTAAGTGTACGACACATGTAGGAGGGCAAAGGAGTGCCCAACCTCCATCAGTAGCCGCAGTAGTTTCATCTGCGACTAATCTTATTTCAAGCTTTGTAGGGTTGCCGTGCGAGGGAGGTAGCTTTCGAGAAACTTGTCAACAAGCTATACAAGGATAGTAAGAACGAGGATAAAGAACACAAGCCTAAGGAGGAGAAACTTGTTGATATGGCTTAATCCACGAAGGAAGAAAAGATGAAAGGAAAGAGGTCAAAGTAAAAGAATAATAAAACCCATGACAAGAAAGAACATCGTTGGTATGGTAAAAAAAGGACATGTAGTTAAGTATCATAGGACAAGGACAAGGGCAAAGAACAAGATCGTCGAGAGGGCAACTGTATGCTCTCACTACTAGCATACCTAAGAGAGGTGGTAACGTTTCTGTTAAAAGTTTAGCTTCTCTTTTCTATCATACCATGGGAACTTTGTTCTTGTACACCGCATCCTTTTAATTCTGCTTCGATAGTTGAAGTCTCTGAACCTTAGTACTAGCGTAGTAGAGGATCCCATTTTTGTCTCCAATCCTGTTGGGGAATCGGCTCATTTATTCATGACTTGTTTGGATTTTAGAATGTCTATGCTAAGTGTTGAGTTTAGAAGTAATGCTTATGCTTTTGGGAAATGGGTTGATTCTAGGGATGGAGTGGTTGTCCAGAAATGATACCATTCTCGAATATGAAAAGAGGGTAGTTAGACTCTTGACTTGCCTTGGTAATGCCCTCGAAGTCTGATGTAACCCTTAGGGTTCTGCCATGTTTAGTTACCTAGAATCTCTTGATACATTTATCGATCCGCTCATGATACATTTATCGATCCGCTCGAGTAGTGTTCGCCACTAAGGCAGATGGTTCATTTCGCTTATGCATGAGTTATAGAAAATCACCTTAGTAAGTACATTTGGCAACATGGTTGACAATTGTTTGATAGTTCTTCTGCGTGGAATACCTTATAGTGAGTAAACGAGATCCAGGATTCATTAGTGAATTTTGGAGAGCTTGTATGAAACCATGAGTACGCAATTATGTTTGGGTCGAATATACTAGAAGGAGAATAAATGAAACGAGAGGCAACAATGGAATGAGTTCCAACTCATATTTTGGAAGCAAGAATTAAGAAGCTACGAAATTGTGAAGTTAAAGAAGGTGAAAGCACAATGGAGTTAAGCTCAAGGAAATGCGACTCAGAAGATTGAAGACTAGATACGCGCATCATATCTCTTTTTAAAGAGTATATCCTTGATCCCTCTTTTCTTGCAGAGCTTATTTGCATGCTATCTTTTAAGTATAACCTCTCGGTCCTATTCTCCATCCTATTTCTGTTGCAAACCACATAGGGAGTATGACTCATCTGTTAGTAATACATGTTGGGGCTTGAGGGTGTCTGTTGGGTTAATTAAACTTTTTGGGTTTTATAGGATATGGGTTGGTCTTAGGAAGGGATTTCTTGTGACCAAAAAGGAGTCCATCATGCTTAGTTTCCTAGAAACATATATATTGGTTGGTCAATTCTTTGGGTATCAGTCTGATATTGATTTCGGTCTTCGGGGCTGGTGCTTAGGGAGTTCTTCTCCTAATCAGTATATATGTGACATTGATTTCCAGTTTTGACATTGCCTAATGGGAACAAAGTTTTTACTTGCTTCTATCGTTCGACTATATCTTTAGGTAGGAACAATTGGGTGTAAACATGTGTTTGAGACAAGTTATGGATGATGGTTGCAAGTGGTTGCTAGTTGTTGCTCGTGGATGCATAAACACATATTAGGAACTAGATCGGCTCAGTCACATCTCATATTGCATATGCATGAATGTTTATACTTGTACATAGATGGAAACTTGATATGCTATCATTTGGATGTTGCATATGGATGGATGTTTGTGCACACATATAGTGTTTATATGGCTAGGACTACTCGCGTACATGTTGGACTCATGGCACTAAAACATATTTTGCATTAAGAAGATCAATCAGGCCTGATCATTTGCATTAGATAAGGAACATATACACACACTTTCTGCATATGTTCATACAGCATTAGAAATCTCTTAAGGACAATGGATGCATGTGATTGATGATTGAGTAGATGGATGATTGGATGGTAGGACACATCCTTCTTAACATGAAGATTTCGGGGACGAAATCCTTTAAGGAGGGGAGAATGTAACAACCCGAATTTTAATAACATGTTGAAACTAGAAATCAGGGTATAATTAAATTTTAAAGTAAGAATCAAGGGAAATAGGTTATGCCATTGCGTTCATCTCGAAATTTTACATGAAATAGAGTCCGAGTTTTCGAAAATCGGAGTCTGGATGAAGAAGTTATGGCCTGCAGAAGATTCAGCAGATTTTAGGCAGCACAGGACCAGGCAGGTCGACCTGGGGGTCGACCTGGGGGCCAGGTCGACCATGTGGTCGACCCTAGGGTCGACCTACCCCCCAGGTCGACCATATGGTCGACCTCCCCCCCTTGCAGGTCGATCTGGTCGGCCTGTTTTGACTCAGAACTCATTTTTGAAGCCTGAGACGTGTTTTGATGGTCCGGATTGATTCTAGGGTTAATCTAATGGCCTAAACTAGTTGCTACACCTATAAAAACACCCTTAGACCTAACCTAATTCATAACAAATCATTCTTACACCTAAACGCTGCTGGAATTCCTCTTGATCATGGTCGCCGCCTCTAATAAATTTCCTAAGCTTTCATACACAATCCAATTCGATGATTAAGACTTCTACAATGATTCAAGACAATAAATCAACAACGTCACTGCAACATTCTACAACAAATTCAGTTCTTAATTCATTAGACATGCTCTGTAAGTGCTAGTTACTTTAAGATTTAAATATTTAATTATAATATGGCCATGAAATAAAGTGGAATTTAAGTATGTTTATCGATTCAGATCTATTTCTGTTGAATCTTGAGTTTGAGACTTGTCTATCTTTATTCTAATGCTAAGCTTATGATCTATTCAGCAGTTTTCTTGATTCGTAATGATGTTATCATCAAGTTGTAATGTTTATGCCTATCATGATGATTTATGCTATTTTCTTTCTGATCTTGTTCTTATTGGAACTTCTACCTTCCCCTATTTATTTACGTTTGATGAACCTTGGTCAATTTCTGACCTAGGCCTAAACCGCGATTTGCGTACGATTGAATACGGGGGAATATTGGGATAATACCTATTTGGATATATGTGTTTGTGGAATTGATGGCATAACATAAAAATTGAATATTTGGGTATTGTCATTATAATAGTAATTGCAAGAATGGGGATTGGCATATATAATTTGACATGGATCTTGATATATGTAATATGACATGGAACTTGATATATGTAATTTGGCTAGAACTTGTTATGGGTAAATTGGTGTAAACATGTTATACATGTAATTTTGGGTATAAAACTGGATCTGTGTAAATTGAGCATAGCTTTGTAAACATGAAAATCATGAATCTTGACATATGTAAAACGGCATGAAACTTGGTATATGTCTAAATTGGCATAAAATTGGCATACATGTAAAACGACATGAATTGAACATATGTAAATTTGGTATGAATTGGGCATATGTAAAATTTACATGTAATCTAGAACTTGGGCATATGTTAATTATGTAAAATTTGGAGTTGAAACATATATGATAATTTATGACATAGTAGAGGTTTAATATGAACGCGCCTAAGTTGGATTTTGGGTAATTGGCATGTATTGTAAATAAAAGGCTATAACTTGGCATAACCTTATAGTGAATTTTGATAATAATTTGGGAATACGTTTTGGGGCAAAATCATGAACATTTCTATATGTTAAACACATGAACTGATATTGGGGTTTTGGGCGGAATACGACCATTAATGAACATTTGACACGAGGTTAGACTTAGTTTGTGGTGTAAATCTGCTCGGAACCGCCCGGCAAATCCAGTAGCCACAAAGTGTCAGTCTAATGTGAGAGGTCGAAGGCCAAATTGTAGGCGTAACGGTTTATGACACGAGGTTAGACCCAGTTTGTGGTGTAAATCTGCCCGGAACCGCCCGGCAAATCCAGTGGCCACAAAATGCACGGTCTAATGTGAGAGATCATGATTCATTCGTCATAATGAATGAATTAAGGAATACTAACCACAATAAGACGTGGGTATGGTTAGAGGATTAGGTGGGATGACATGGAAATTTGACATATAAATGTGGACCTAACCAGTATGAGTTAAGAACATGTAAAACTTATAAATGTAGGCTCAACCAACATAACTGTTAATCAGACCAATGGGTGGGTTAAGTAATATGACTAGACTAATGACACTTAACCAATATGATATGAATAGGTGGGTTAAGTAACGTGGCTAGGCTAATGACACTTAACCATTATAACATGACTAGCGGATGGGTTGGGCTAACTTGAATAGGTTGATAACACCCAATCGATATAACCTGATGCTTGGTAGGGTTAAGTAAACACACGAGGTAACACTTAACCATTATAATATGACTGGTGGATGGGGTTAAGTTAACATGCACTTAACCAATATAACGCGATGTGTGGTAAGGTTACGTAACAATAGAGGGTAACACTTAACCATTACAACATGATGAGTAGGTGGGCTAAGTCAATGTACACTTAACCAATATGACATGACATGCGGTGGGGTTAATTTAACACAAGGGAGAACACTTAGCCAGTATAACAAGGCTTGCGGTAGGGTTAAGTAACACAAGGAACAACACTTAACTGATATAACATGATGTGTGGTAGGGTTAAGTAAAACAAGAGAAAACACTTAACCAACTTAACATGATGGACGGAGAGGGTTAAGTACATATCGGGTTGGTGGGTAATATTAGTAAATATAGGCCCACAAAGTTGACCATTAATAAGCATGCTTGAATCGGTGGGTTAAGTACATCACGGGAAGGGGGTAATATCTGTATATATAGGCCCACAAACTTAACCAGTAGGAAACCCTAGTAACGGGGACCCATTTCAGCAGTAACCCAATTAGGTATCATGGTACCCTGAAACTAGGCAGGGTTGGGCATGATTGTAACACCCTGTATTTTCTGTGAATGTATAAGTAACAAATCAGAGGATAATTAATTTTTAAAATAAGAATCAAGGGAAACGGGCTGCGCCACTGCATTCGTCTCGGAATTCTGCTTGGAAACGAGTCCGAGTTTGCAAGAATCGGAGTCCGTATGAGGGAGATATGACCCTCCGAAGTTTCAGAAATATTCAGAGTTCAAAACAGCTCGAATTCGAATTCAAAATTCGAATTTCAAATGCAGAACAGTCTGGGCGGGAAATTTCCTGCCCAGACCCAGGTCGACTGGGGAGTCGACTGGGCAGTCGACCCCCCAGACCAGGTCGATTGGGCAGTCGACCTGGGTGTCGACATGGTCCCCGAGCCCATTTTTAGGCCAGTGTTCGTTCTGATGTTTCCGGTCCGATTTCTGTCCAGATTCATCTGCCTAAACCTATTTAAACAGCCCCAAACTTAGTCTTCTCTACACACAATTCTATTCTGCTTCTACTCTGTCTCTGTTCTAAATAAAAATAAAAATGGCGTCGCTACTCTGTTGGAATCAAAACTAGAAGCTAATCAACATCAACCTAAGCAACTCAATTCAAACTAGAGATTAAAGCTTCTGCAACGATTCTACAACAATTAAAGTTCTTTCTTTAATCCAACCAAGGCAAGTACAGTTATTTTCCAATACAAACTTTAATCATAATTGTGACATGATTGTAAATCTGAATTTGAGATTGTGTATGTTCTGTTCTGATCTATTTTATTTTGTATCTCTTCTTCTTTCTGTTCTATAGCCAGGCTACTACGAGCTTGCGCCAATCTCCTAAGAGATTAACGCATGAATGCTAAAATGTTTGGGACAAATAATGAATGTGGCATAATTGGACATGGCTAATCTGTGATTGATTTAAGAAAAAGGACATAGGTTGTAAAATAGATTTAGATCTATGCATATTATGTGAATTGGAAGAAGAGGAACCATGGTATGTTAACATGTGACTTGAGACATTGGACATAACACATATTTTGAATTAAGATCTGTTATAACTAGATTGTTGGGCATATTGTTTATATAACAATTCATGATTTGAAAGAGAATATGACTTAGGTGTGAAGATCCATATTAAGATTTGATAACTATCAAATGTGAATAACACCTAAGTAGGAGATTTTTGAATATATGACATGCATTGAAATCGATGGCTATATTTGGTATAATTTATATGTGAATCTTTTGTACTAGGCAAGTTGAACTAAATTGGGACATGTAAATTATGACCATAATCTGTGACATGTAAATCCAATGCAAACGTGGGGTATATGATCATAGTGTGAGTCATGACAACTATTTAGGCATGCAAACTTAGGCCAAATTTATAATTAGGCAAGACATGTTTGTGAAACTTTAAGGAATGATTAAATCTGTTATATTTTCCTAATTTGCTAGTTCTGCTATATTTTCCTAATCTGCTAGTTCTGTTATATTGCCTAATCTGCTAGTTCTGTTATATTGCTTAATCTGCTAGTTCTGCTCTACTGCCTAGTCTGCTAGATCTGTTCATCTGCCAAATCTGTCATCTGCTAAGTCTGTTGAAAATGCCAAATCTGCTAAACTAAATCTGTTGAGATGCCTAAACTGCTAAATCTGTTGAGATGCTTAATCTGTTATCTACTAGTTTGCTTAATCTGCTAAATCCGTTAAGTCGCCTAATCTACAAAATCTATTATCTGCTATATCTGTTGAGTTGATATAATTAGTCTGTTATTGACATAATCTGAATAATTTATAGTTATGAATAATTGACATGTATATTAGGCGTGGGCATAAATGGTAAATTATTAATTAATTGGCCGCAAAGATGAACATGGCTAACTCGAGGTTAGAATGAGTTTGCGGCGTAATTCTGTCCGGAACCGCCCGACACATTCCAACGGCCGTAAACAATAGGTTCTAATGTGAGAAGTTAGTCATAACGTGCTTGAAACCCGAGGTTAGACTCAGTTTGCGGCAGAAATCTGCCCGGAACCAACCGGCCTAACCAATAGCCGCAAACTGTCAGTCTAATGTGAGAGGTCTGGGCATTAATATTTAATTAATGAAAATCTGAGATAAATATGATGTCTAAAACGTGTTGGGCGGATAGGGTTAAACCCACTAGACTGATGAATTTAATAAATCTGTTCCGTGAATCTGTAGGCCCAATTACAAAGTTAGACAAATCTGTAAGTCTGTTAAATCTATATATCTGATCCGTTAGTATGAAAACTTGTCTGTGAACTAGTTGATCTGAATTCTGTATGTCTGAACTTGTAAACAAGTTAATCTGAAATCTGTTAGTCTGGGGACACAAGGATAGGAAGGGAATTACTTGTGTCATCTGTTGTTTGGGACCCATCTTAGTCAGTAACCCTTTCTGGTATCAAAACTTTGGCCCAACAGTAGGTAGGGTCTGGGCACGCTTACTGAACTAATTATAAGCGGTTCATTCTGATAATGGCGAGGGGTGTTGATGGTGCGTTCCAACCGGGTCATGTGCGTGCATGGATCCCGGTCTGCCTCTGAGGATGTAAGACGTCGTGACATCTGTAAATAGGTCTGTGCCAATTGGTTGTCACTTAGGGAGTGATACACCCTACTGTGGGGCCGACACAGGGTATTTAAGTATTAGGGAGCCGATCGCTTGGGTAGGGTTTTAGGGTACACTTAGTTCTGTCTGTTTCTGTTGGTACCGTCTGTTTCTGTTGGGTGGTAACACCTGTCTGTTTCTGCGTGGTACCGTCTGTTCGGGTGGTAAAGGCCCAATTACTAGTGTACACCTAATTCTACATTCTGTTTCCGTAGGGATTAATCTGTTTCTGTTTCTGTACCTTCTGTTGGGGTGGTAAAGTCCCATTATTAGCATTCTGTTTCTGTCTGTTTCTGTTGGGGTGGTAAAGGCCCATTACTAGCATTCTCTTCTGTGGAAATTATTCTGTACCTGTTTCTGTTTCAGTTTAGACATTAGGGTGACACATAATCCTGTTATACTATTATTAGTGCAGAGAAGTGTAAAGAAATAGCTTATGTCATTCTGTTCTTCTGTTATATCCGCTACACCTGTTACTGTTATCTCTCATCCAGTTTTATTTTCATGTCATGTTGTTATTATCTGTTCATAA